>JAQPCC010000011.1:0-2400000 GCA_028392965.1 Lindernia subracemosa | reverse complement strand
CCGTATTACAAAACTGTGGGGAACTTGCTTTTGTGGGATGTCTCTTTTATCGATGTCGTGTTGATTTCTAGTCCTATGGGTATGTTGGGGTTGCCTTTTCTCACTCGGAGCGAAGGTTTTTCGGCCAAGGTATGAGCTATGATTCTGTTGATGGGCTGCTGTGGGGGCTGTAATAAATACTATCATTGCTTGATTGATACAATGTGGTTTTAGGTGCTTGCAACTGAGGCTGCAGCTAGAATTGGCCAACTATTGATGGAGGATTTAGTCACAATGCATAAGGAGTTTAGGCAATTTTATGGACCTGATGAGTCCGATGCACGTCGGTGGTTGAAATGGGAAGAGCTTGAATCGCTTCCTTCGGAATTGAAGCTGGTAGTTTTTGGTGATGACGGGACAGAGTTTGGTGGTTGGATGCCATTATATAGGTAATAGTTACGTCATACTTGCTTTCTACGCCAACCTTTAATTTATTTGCATTTGCTGCAATAAAAAGTCTAAATTTATTGATAGTCTTGTTATTTTTCCTTTTGTATAGTTTCTGTTAAATGAACATCTTCTTGAAAGCCTTAAAAGCGTCCTGAAAGCTGCATTTTATAGTTATTTGATTTCCAACACGACCCTTATGTTTCTGCTCTTCAATTTCTCTTTGAATCAGTGTTCGTGAGGCGTTGGGACACTTAAAAAAATGACTCTTTTCTGGAATTGTTTAATATTTATGTCCAAATATGTCTGCTTTCTTATTTCAACTTCAAACAACATATAAATCGTTTATTGTTAAGATGTAACTGGAGATAATCCTCAGTGCAGCTGATGTGAAGGCATGCATGCAAAAAGTTGAGTCTTCGAAGTACGGTGAAGAGTATATCTACAATGGCATATTAATAGTGAAAGCATTTAGTTCTGGTTTAGAGATTGGCTCATGCAATTGGCACATCACTGGACCAAAAGGAAGTGTTTCATACGTCTCGAGTTCAATTGTAACATCTCCCATAGCAATGAGCTTCAATTACAAGGCTCTTCAGAGAAGTGACGTCGTTTTATATTCAGATATTCCTTTTCTGAGGTACTTCTTAAGATTCGTCACTTCGTAAATATTGCATCTGAAGGAATTTATTATATTTTTTCTTCCTCTTTTATCATGCGAACTGATTTTCGATGTTACTCCCAGTTGTGGAATTGATGATAACATTAATTCAGAGGCAAGTGAATTGTTCGTTGATCCCAATGATTTCTCGGACGAGATGGAGAAGTTAGATTATATATGCTCATGTTCAATGGACTCATTAAATGGCGGGAGTTCGGTTTTAATTCCTATTGGAAGGCTCGGGATTGTTCTGCAACTGCTCGAACGGTTTGCTCAATCATCTGAGAGTATGAAGGTAGTGATAAAATGTGTTGTGTTGATAAAAATATTTAAGGACATACAATATTTTAAAAGCAATAAAAATGATTAAGCTTGGAACAATCTTGATAATATCTATTGTATAATGAGCTAAAATAGTATCTTACAAATCTGATTGCATTTTTTCTTTTCTTATAACGGCTCATATTTATGTAGGCCCCGATATTTTTCATTTCATCTGTTGCTGAAGAGCTGATAGCATATTCAAATATTATCCCAGAATGGTTGAGCGAGCAGAGACAGGAACGTGTAAGTTGAACTCGATGTCAACATAGGCAAACTTTAATAAATATTGATTAATACTCAGAGGCACTTGATGATCATATTTTCTTTTCGATTTTTTTTTTTGGGTAAAATTTTCAGTTATACTCTGGGCAGCCATTATTCTCTCATGCGGAGATGTTAAACAATAAAAGGCTTCATCTTTTTCCCTCCATTCATTCAATCGAATTACTGTAATACTTATATACTTTGCTCTCAGTTACAATGATTTATGTTCAATAAAAATACTTTACTCTGTAGTTTAGTAATGTGTGCTCATATTACATGTTCTCTTTATGTAGAAAGATTTGGAAGGAACCATGTATAGTATTCTGTCCACACTGGAATCTTCGATTTGGACCTGTAACTCATTTGCTTCGGCGGTGGCGTTATGATCCAAACTCACTTCTAGTAATGGAGGTGTGCATACACCATATATAACGTCTCTTGCTGATGAAATTATTTTTAGACTTATCTTTGAGTTTCTAGATTATCATTAGCATTTAATTGTATCTCTTTTACTGAGTTTCGGACAAGAAATTTCATTATATTTGATGTATAATGGTTTCTATCTTCATATGTAACAGGAAAACGTGGACGCAAATTTGGCTCTATTACCATTCAAGCCAATGGCGATGAAAGTTCTCCAATGTTCTTTCATGTCAGGAATGAAGTGAGTTTTCTATAAGTTTGTTGTTTTCCAAGCTTGTTTAAGTCAGAATTTACTTTCTAAGTCGAGCTCTTTCCTCGTTTAAATGCATTACAATCTTATTTTATTTCTACTTTTTATTTACCAGACCACAAAGAGCTCACCATCTACTGCAAGTCTTACAACCTAAACATGTTCTGGTAAGAATATCCTCCTCGTGCATAGTAACCCTTTGCTTCTCGTGTTTATAACTAGTTCTCAATTCGTTATGTTTCTTCATATCGACAGTTTCCCGAGGCTTTGAAAGAGAAGTTTGACTTGTCAAAAATACCATTCCCATCCCAATGCTACTCCGTAAAAAATGCACAACACATCCCTTACTCTAAGGAGGCATCACTAAACGTCGAGTCAGAATTGGCCTGCCAACTCCATTACACGACGTTTAAAGGACGAGACCTAAGCCTCATAAGGTTGAAAGGAGATCTCGTCACAGACAAAGGAAAATACAAACTATTGCCTGGAAACCATGACGAAGCCATCGCCCCTCGGCCTCACTCGCTGATGCTATTAGGTAGAGTCGAAAGCAGCGTCCTTTCGATGGAATTGCACAAGATGGGTATGAATGTAACCGTAGAGGAAGTGGTTAACGGCGATAATGATAATGGAGATGGATTGGACGAAAAGGGCTTTGTCGTACATGTGTTGGAGCCGAGTAAAGCTACGGTGAGAGTGTCGGGGAATCAGACTTTGATCAGCAGTAATGGCGATGATGAAGATGATGATGTGCTTCCCCTTATTGCTAAAGCTATTCGCAGTGTCTTGGATTGTTCTATCTAGTGATATGATATCTACCAATACTAACAACTCAAACAATGAGGGAGGATATCGATTGCTTAATATTTATTATTTATGCCATTAGGACAATATAATTATTACATCAGAAACATAGATGGATGTATACTATAATCCTTGAATGTATATATAAGCATACTTATAGTTTTACTTAATAATCTTGCTTTTATTTATTTATTTATTTATTCTAAAATCAGTCTTCTCCTTCCATCAATCTTCACTCTAGTAAAATTCTTCATCACCATTAGCATCATGCACCTGCAGATGTGAACCGATTGATCTTCCAATGTTGATAATTAAATGTTTGATATTTAAGATAACAAAGTATTAAGAGAGTAATTAAATCTCAGGTAGCAGTCACTAACCTTGTCCAGGTTATAGCCGCCTTGTCCGAAACCAAATCCTTGCCAGCTGAATCCACTGTTGTCGTTCGCAGTATTGTTAGAGAGGTTTTGAGCCATCAAGTTATTATCACCAAAACCCAAACCATATTCCTCGCCGTTACGGTTAAAGTTGCCTTGATTCGAACTGTTCGAGCTCGGCGAAAGGCTTTGGAGGGGGAACATATTGTTGAAGGGTTGTTCGTTGGATAGATTGTTCACACCAAGCTGTCCCATGCTGTTGAAAATTCCTTCAGACGAGCCGACAATGAAGTGATTGTCGTAGTAATTTTGATGATGAGGCTCAGCAACAGCAGCAAAGGGTGGATTATGGTACATTTCTTGTTGCTGATGAAGATCATTGAAACCATTAGTGTTTGCAGTAAAACCACCATTATTCCCAAGCACGTCAGATCTTCCTTGACCGCCTGTTGTCTTGTTTATGACAAAACCTTGATTGACATGATGATGATTAGGGTTAGGGTTTTCAGGGATATGAGCTCCGAAGCCTAAATGAGGCGATGAAGGAGCTTCAACAAAAGGCATGGACCCAAATCTCATTGTCTTTGAACGGCGAGTTTTGTTCTTCGAAGGGCTCGTAGTTTCCTGACTGTTGTTCGATTTCGATTTTCTCTCGTTAGGAGGCTGCCACTTTCCACTTCGACATTTCTGCAACGAAAAAATTTATGTTCGATGACACAAATTTAGATAAAGCAATAAAAAAAAATCACTGAAAAAGTATAAGGAAATAATAATTACTTGAAGATGGCTTGCGACTTGCATCCTGGTGAGGCCGGGGACGTTCATCAGGTCGAGTATCTCCTTCGGATAACACCCTAATAATATTTCCAACAGAAAACATTTATATCATTTTGTGCGATGATTAAAATTTAATGGAAGAATTAAAAGAGATCGAATAATCATTTTTATTACTTCCTTCTCCGAGAATTCGGACAGCAGCCACGAACTTGTCGTGGAGCACCTGGGTCCACTCGGTCCACACTTTCTTATTCTCGTACATAACATTATCCTCGTCGTCTTCGTCGTCATCTGGGCTAACATCGTTATTCAGCATTTCAATGCGATATTGTTCGATTTCTCGCCCTCTCTTCTCTCTCGCCACGTCTTGCCATAGATGCTTAAGCATATGGGCTTGAATTGGCTTCTTGATACAAAGATAAGCACCTTCTTGCAAAGCCCTAACTGCTGTTGCAATACCATTTTCTTCTGATACCACTTAACCGACAAAAAAAAAAAAAAAAAAAAAAACCAAATTAATTATAGACAAATAGTTATATGTAATTGTATACTTGTGGACATTTAAATGCAAAAGGGACAGTATTTACATAAAACCCATTTGAAATGTGACCTACTAATAGTATTGAAAACCCTAATTTTCAAGCCATTGAAAAGGTAGTTGCAATATTCACCTTCATAAGATATCACATAGATCTGTCTATTGAAAGAAGAACATTGAGAGAAATGATTGTAATAAGTACATCTATGTTGTGTAATAACAAAGAATGCTCAACAATATTTAAAGATTTAATACGCTTACGTATCACAAGAATGCCCATCTTCGAAGCATCTTGGACGAGCTTGAAGCCGCAAGAGTCGGGCGACTCAGCGTTTGCAATGACGGCGCCGAGCTGGGCTTTCGCCTTCGATAGGATCGATAGCCCCGTAGACGCAAGCTTGACTGCAGTGACTGAAATTTAAAACGAAAAATGTCATAATGAATAACCCGGGCTGGAAAAATAATAAATTTTTTTTTTTTCATATCGAATCAACTCTATGTAAGACGAAGAACCATTGATAACATCTTCGAAAACAAAATCAAGATTCCAACGACGGCGAGCCTCATGATTTAGGCGTCTTTAAATACGATAAGACTACTACTACATTGATATACACCATTGAATTGAAATGATAAGTTTCATGTATATATATATATATACCTTTATAGGAAAAGAATTCCAAGATTTGCTTAGTATTATCACGAGCAAGACTGTCATGCTCAACGAGCAACACATGAACTTCATTTGCCATTGTTATAGGCGTTGGTGAGGAGGAACCTTCTAATGAAATATTATTGTTCATGCTTCAGACAGCTCACAAATTACACAGCAGAGGTGGTAATTTATATACAAAAGGAACATTTATTACATCGTTTGACTAGATTTCACTTTATATTATATATATATATATATATATATAAATTTGTTGAAAAGATTTCACTTTATATTATATATATATATATAAAAAGATTTTGTTATTTGTTGAAAATTAATTTATGCTTTTGGACTGGACTGTGTTCCTGTGGGTTGGCCAACAAATCTCATTGATTTCAGAAAGAATTAAATTATAAAGTGAATTACCAGAAAATCATCAAAATATGACTTTTTTTTTACTACTTTACAATAATGAAAAATATATTACGAATTCGAAAGAGTTTGACTTTCGAGATTTTCTCTTGCGGTGCGATTTGGGCGGTTTTTTTTTTCAATCTTTAATTTGGCATGGTACGTCCAATATTTTTTTTTTCATTTTAGTCGAAGTCCCGCTCTTGCCTAGCCATATGTTTTACGTTTCATTTGGGTTGGATTGGGCGATTTTGGCGATTTTCATCGAACAATAATTATTCAACTAAGAAAATATTATATAAGTTAAAAATAGAAAATTTGGCTAGTTAATTATTTCAAATGTAAGTAGTATTATGCCAGTAAATGTCCAACCTCATATTTTTAAATACATTTTATAACTTCATACTTTAACGACATTTTTTTTTTCATTATTATAAATTGTATTATTTACGTAATTTACAAGATATGACTTACATAATATTGTATTATATCATAATTTTAATTTAAATTCAGACATACTTCCAAACTTGTTATCCCCTACTCTATATATATACACACATCATAATAAATAAAACCGATCACCACGCTTAGTCCTTTTGTAAGCATATGATCAGCAGCAGAATGATTACTAATAATAACCTATCCACTCGATATTTAGCCTAATAAATTATTTAAATTTGATTTTATTAACACGGTAATGACTAAATAATACGACTTGAAATAGATAAGTGTAACTTCAAATATAGAAGATATATTAATCCCGCTAGGCGTCGCCGACTAACCCGTAAACTATCGTTACTACGTGAATATCAATTAGATCATAGTAATTCTTACCCACTCCCAAATTTGTCATCGACGGATCTAATTTAGCAATTACATACTGCGATGGTCGATTATTTGTTGTCGCCCTATAATTGATTCCTGACGTTTTAGAATGCGTAATCGTTTATTTAGCTATCGCCCCGATGTACCATGCATCGCATCAACAGATAGACATATTGAAGCGATAATAAACTCAACACATAGACATATTAAATTCAATAAACAGTTTCATAAAGGATAAATAATCATAGATACGTGTTCACGACCTCAAATAATGATTCTACCTAGCGTTCATCTCATCCCAAATACAAAGGGGATTTAACTACTCATAGAAAGTGAGGAAACAATGGCAAAAAAGAATATAAATATAGGACTCATAATTCTTCCCAATATGAATGTGTTTTGAGAAGTCTTGATGGTTCCACGCGTTTACGATCCTCCGTGAAAGCTTCGTTGAATTCCGTTCTTTTGAACCATAGAAATCAAAAGAATGATTTCTAGAGTTCTTGAGCCGTCTTTTAGGTCCTTAGGTCGTGTTGTTTTGAATTGTGGAAGATATGATGTCTTTTAGGGCTAAAATTCGGGCTGTTTATACAAAGTTGTCGCATGCACATCCTCATACTGGGCCTTCCACGATCGTGGACACGTCAGGAAGTTGGTCTACGACCAAGTGCATGAGGCTTCACGGCCGTAGACAGCTTCGCCATGTTCCACGGCCAAGTGCATGAGGCTCCACGGCTGTGGCCAGCTTCTGGCAGAATTCTTGGCCGTTAAAACTAAGATTTCTCCCATTTATTGAGCACATAATTACATATTCTTCGATTGACGCATTCCAATCTTACAAATAAGCTTTCATTGCAGTCGACAAGGACTTTGTAAATAAATATGTTATATTATTATCACATGATCGAATTTGTTGAAAATATTTTCCTTTTCTAGATAATTCTAGTAATATCTCATTCGGGGTGGTTTTCACTGGTTTCACCTTTAATAAAATTTGTCTCTTTTCTTTCTTCCTTTAGTGAAGTTTGATATAGATTAACGAAATGTTTTAGCATACGACGGTACGAGAACAATGACCTTTCAAGCCACAATATTTGACATTCATTTGTCACTTCCGTTTTAGTTTGATCACCATCTTTAGCATCATTACTCTTCGGTGTGTTGCATTTTTGGCATAACCGCAACAATAATGACGGGTTCTGCCACATCTACGACAACAATCACGATCTCTGATTTGTATGATTATCTCGAATGGCTGACACATTTGCTTCAAGAAATGGTGCAGCACGAGTGAGACGAACCTCATGATTTTTCAACAAAAGCTCATTATTCTGTTCAACAAAAAGAAGACAAAAATCGGTCTTTGATACTTTTTAAATTGCTCTTCATGAGGTTGCTACTGCGGGAGCACATTAGAAGCGTGAAAAATGGAGAACGTATTCTCCAACATATCATCATTAGATACTTTCTCTCCCACAATTCCAATTGGTAACTGATTCTAGAAATTATCGAATTGTACTCACTCACAAATTTAAAATCTTGCAAACACAAGTGTATCTGGTCGTAAAGAACCTTTTGAATAATACTTGTCTTTTGATGTTCATACCTTTCTTTCAAGTTAGTCACTTGAAAAATGGATCTTTGATCATCAAGTACTCAATTTTTAACCATTCATCAAGATGGTTATAATCTTTGATTTGGCCTTTTCTTGACTTGTGGCATCATTTCATTCTTATATTGTCTTTTCGAAATTATTTGCATTTAGATGAATTTCAACATCTATAACCCTAACAAGTAATTATGACTTGGCGCACCACACACTTCAGGGCGTATGACTGATCTCTAGGACTATGTGAGAATATCTCATTCTCTACCTAACAACGAAAGTTAAGGCCACTAGTGAAATCGAATCTATGACCACTGCTATGAAATACACGGACCCATCCACTAGATCATGTCCTTGGGATATCGAGACATTATAGACTTGAAACAGAACATAACAATTTATTATTTTTTTGTTAGAAATATTTTTTTGGTCTGCGGAAGATTTTAAAATCCGATTATTTGAATATCACACATATATGTCTTATGATTAACATAGCAAATTAAGAAGCCTTCACAGCTCGACTTTCATGATCAGCGCATACATACCGTGATACCGAGACAAGAGCGAAGCAAAGCAAAGCATTCAACACAACTGGAAAACGACGCCGTACGATGCAAACAAGCCCTAATTACAGAGCTCACGAGCAATCCCCAATTTCAAATTCACCGTATCAAACAAAACCCTCAGATTCTGCTGCTGCAGGCTCGCAATGATGTTGAGCACCGAGTTCACGTTGTCCGGCGCAGCCGCCATCGACAGGCAAGCCAAGGAACCCGAGCTGCTGTGTATCAGAGCATTCTCCGTCGGCAGCTTCAGATCCAATCCCGTGAAGTGCAGCGTAATGCTCGGCGCCGTCACCTCGTTCGTCGCCGAGAAGCACGTGTCGAAAGCCCCCAGCGACGTGAAGGTACCGTTCATCTGCTTCCTGAACTCGTCCCTTATCGCTTCGTACGCCGCCTGTCTGAACCTCGTGATAACCGTGCCCGAATCGATTATGGTACCCGCGCCGGTGTTCGGGTCGAATCCGAGCAGCTCCGGCGCTATGGCCACGTTGACCCGGCCGACGCTTACGCCGGTGAGGTTTACGTAGTACAGGGATGGCCGGTGTGGGTTCCTGAGGAGTGGGGTTGTTTTAATGCTCTTGGGCTGACCCAATGGGCCGAGCTTGAGCGAGCCTGAGAAGTAGTAAGACTTGAAACTTGGGAGACAGTAAGAGAAGACGCCGGAGTAATGGGCTCCGGCCTGAGACAGCAGCGACATCGGGCCACGGCCGAGACCCAACAGCCCTTGGGGCGGAATCGACCCACCCGAGACCGCACCTATGCACCCGAATGCATAATTTGGCCACGGGTCGTTCCCCAGGGTCAGGGTGTCACGAGCCACGGTTGCATAGAACGACGAGTCGCCTCCGTACGACTGGTTGAACTGGCATGAGCTGGCGCCCGACGCAGGGCACGAGGCACCGGTGATTTGGGCGCAGTCGGGCATCGAGCAGTCCATGGCCGCGTAGGACGTGGACATGTTCGGGCTGAACAGAACCGTGTTCGGGGCGGTGCACGTCGTGCACCCCGTGCATGGGACCCATATGTAGTCGTTGCTCGTGTCAAGGACCATGATCATGGGTTGGCCCGGCGACCCGATCTTGACCCGGACCACGTAGTTTCCCACGTTTAGGACTTGGCCCGGGGCGATGGGCGCTGAAATGGGCTTCGGGGTGGCGGCGGTGGCTAGGCTCGACAGGTAGGAGACTCTCTTTGGGTCGTTGGTTGTGGCCATGTCGAGGACCGTGCTGGCCCACGAGGAAACGGGTTTGGGCGGGTCGTAAGGCGAGCATTTGCCGTAGAGGTGGGCTATGGACAGGTCCGACCCGGACCGGGAAGACTGGCATTGGTCGAAGGATGAGGCTTTACATGTGGAGGATGAGATGAGAATAAGAAGGAATGTGGAGAGAATGATTGAGTTTGAGAGCTCCATTGAAGGTTTTGTTTTATTTTTTTCTTTCAATGGGATTTTTGGTTGACATAATGGGAGGAATTTATAGAATGGTGAATGATTGGTTAATTGATGTTGACATCTATATATTCAGGAAAAATTAATTAATATTGTTAGGATAACTTATTTCTGCATGTGAAGGACCTTCAATCCTAGTCATTGGAAGGAAAAATATTGCATGGTTTGATTTTAATTAAGATGGCTTTGCGTTGGAAATGAAAGGGGGAAGGATCTTTATAGTTTGTCTTTGTATATGTATATAGATAATTACAAGAATTAAATTTCAAAACTTGAACTAGAAAAACAATTGATCAACTCGCATCCTTTTTTTTTTAGGAGGTATATCTACGCAACGCTGACTTAGTTCTCAAAATTCGATTAAGTTCAGTTTAAGCAAATTTGAACATCAACATCAGTTATAAGATGAACCTGTCTTCCAACATGACTAACCTTTTCGGACTGAGTATACTGTTCCGAGTCCGTACGGATAATGAAAATCAAGAAGTCCAAGTGAAATTGAATCTATGACTCGGCTACGCATTGCAACTTTTTATTTTTTTTGGTTTATTCCATTCTACCAACTTGGGTATAACTCAACTCATTTATAATTTGACATGTGATACACAATATAAAATCTAATGGAGTTGTTGGTACCAATGATAAGATATGTATAAAGTGACACATGTCAAAATTTGAAAGGACTTGAGTTATACCAAGTGGGTAGGCAATACATAACCAATTTCTTTCTTAACCATTACTATTTAACAAAAAATATAATAAAATGGTACCCGATTATTTTCAACCGACATTAAATATAAAGATATTAGGTATGATGTTGATGATAAATTACAATATATATAAGGAAAGTTTGTAATCCGGAGATTGAGACATTTTTATTATTTGCATATAAACAAAGACAACTTTGAATAAGAAGACGAGCATATAATGGTGAAGGGAATTAAATATCTTATAATAAATTAGTGTGTAATGATTAAATAATTATCAAATTAATCATAAAAAAAAATGTCGGAAAGATTATTATAGTATGGATATCGTAGAGATAGGATCAGAATTTGATGGTGGACAGTTCTCATGAAGCTGCATAAGAAGATAGTTCTTGTCTTTAGGCTTAAGTTAATGTCTGTCACGGGCATCCAAATTTTACTCTTGACTTCTTCAATCCCATAATATATGTATGTGTGGCCCAAATATTCACGTGCATTTTGTAACATTTCACTTTTTTTCTAATATAATTTTTTTACTATATTTTTTTGTTATTTTGTGATGATGATTCAACGTTTATTCAATTTCTTATTTCTTACTACTCTTTTTTTTTGGGGGAATCTTGTAGGATGAAAGCATATATCAACATAGAGATGCTATTTGAACAAATATACATGTATATCACTAATTTACTTATAAAAATGTAAATTTTTTTTTCTACAATAAATAAATATACAGTTCGTGTTGGGTTTTATGCTTTTGTTTATTATCCCACATTGGTTTAAAAAGAAAAGGGAGTATGCGTGTTTTTATATCCTATAGAAGAAGGAGAGGCATGATAGGTACACTAATAGAAAGATAATTTGACTTACCAGTTAACTCTTGGAAAAATTATTTTTTGAGTGTCAGTTAAAACTGTGTGATTGCAATTTTAATATAGTGATTTTTTTATGGCATGGATAACTCTTGATTTGGGTTTTTTTACATTAAATCTTTGTATATTATTCTCTGTTGATAGTCGGTCCTCTCCGCGGCGAAAATCGGCTAGGCGGCCAATTAATCGGTCAAATTTTTTTTTTATTTATTTTTGTTGAAATCCTTTTTGAATAAATAAAAAATAGGAATCTTTGTACTAATATTAAATTTATTGGGTTTGACATTATTTATTGAGAATGTTTTGATAAATTTGATGCACTTAGAATGTTAGTATATTTATTATATGGAAAAAATAATGAAAAACGGGTATACCGATTAATTTTCCCCTAGAAACCGTTTGAGCCCCGCCTAGGCCGTCTAGGAGCTAGGCCTCCACTGGGCGTCCGACTAGCGCCAAGCGAATTTTACAACATTGATTTTATTATTATTATTATTATTATTATTATTATTATTATTATTATTATTATTATTATTATTTTGTTGTTGTTGTTTTATAATTTCGATGTGTAACCATTAATGGGTTTGCGTCGCAAACTTCAATGAAGTGAAAATTTTTCGAGCAGGTTGAGAAATGTCCCACTCCACACCAAACATAATGAATTCGAAATCGAGCCCTCAACTTGAAGTGTTTCGAGCCTAATCACTAGGTCATGCTCCAGAGAACAATATTATTCTTTTTCAATATATATTATATTTATTTTGGATGTAGATTTAAGGGAATTCGAAGTTGAATAGTTCGTTGCATAATTAATTATGTTGTCCCAAAACAAAATGCCAACCACGATGTTATGTGTTGGACATGATGACTAAAAGAGTTCCTTAAAATAAGGTTTATTGTACACAAACAATAGAGTGATAGAAGATGAGATAAGATGACTGCAGTACAAAATATGTCTAAGAGGGGATAAATTAGGCTTATAAAAATTTGCTTCTTCTAAAAATCCTTAAACGTGATCCTGAAAAGAATAAAAGTATCCAGGTTATCACCTTTTAACAAAAAAAGTGTTTCTAGTGTTATCTCCTAGTATTTTGAAATCGTTTCTGTGTTTGTCTCACAGAATATAAATAAATAAAAAGTAAAGTGAAACCAAAATTTTTATAGAGGTTATATCCCCAACCGGAGTTTACTCCTCTCCTTGAGGTTTGCTCCTCAAGAGTTAAATCAATCACTATTGCGTTACCGTAGTTAGTTACCGTAGATGGTTACAACAATGATTGATAGCCCTTACAGAACCGAAACAAGATGAATACTAGACCGCAGCTAGGTTGCCTCACGCGGAGTTTTGTTCCACGTCGTTCCCAGGGAATCTCCGCTTCTCAAACTGGAATCAGCTTACTACCGAAGGGCCCACAGATTCATCAATCATTCCCTTCATGTGCAAACACACTTCACTCTTGCCTCCTTGTGTAATCAATAAGTTCGAAGACAGAATATATGGTTTAATGTAGGGAATCACTCAGGATTTGCTCGAAATCGCAAGTGTAAGCTCAATGGCAGGAGGTTATCACCAGTGGAAGCTCAATATCAGAATATATTAGCAAATGCAGGCACAACTATCAATAATTCGTTTCTTCTGCTCTATATGTCTTAGCTTGACATTCTAAGTGTTGTTATATATATATAATATATATATATATATATATATATATATATGAGCCTATAGCACATCAACACTTCACATGGAAAGTCAATCACATAGAATATTCAAAATATCGTACACAATACATGCATTTATTTCGTGCTAAATATGTCAACTTAATAATGACAACTATATTTACATAACAATGATCATAAGATCAATTAACATGATTTTATTCCATATAGATTCACAAGTTTCAGATCATGGAATAACTTACCATACATAGGCAATTTCATCTATTTGAGCACTTACCATAGATATCAGCTAAAATCAGATCTGTGCATATCTTTCCATGTATAGATGATTACGACACATATCATGGATATAAGCAAATTCGTATCATGTTATATCTTTCCATATTCAGTACATAGAATCTTGACCAAATATGTCAATCAATTAATTTCTTTCTATTTTATGATATTCTAATTATTATAGAAAAATAAATCTTGATTTATTTTGCACATATATGATCTCAAAATCGGATTAGACATATCTTTCCATATAAGGAGATCTCAATCAAATCGGCACATACCATATATAATTTCAATTAGCATCGTATTCAAGATATAGTATATCAATCAATCAATTTCCATTTTATAATAACTCAAATAATATCTTCATGATTTCTTTCTGAAACTAACGAAGTTCCAGCGGATATCACATATTCCATATATATCACATGAACTTCTCATATACAGCAACAAAAGATATTTCATATATAACACGTGAAATTTTCATATATAGCACAATAAGTCATACGAAATATCAATGAATAATATATTCCTAAAATAAACAGATCCATAGTCCATATAGAGCACACCAACATTCCATACATGATACTTAATGATATTCCCAATTTATGAGTCAAACATCTATGGAATTCAGTGATTACAACGATATATCAATTAAGCACCTAATCACTTTTAGACAAATTCGATATTTTAAAACTACCGACAATGTTAAAACGCATTATATCAAACATTATCAACTACTTAAACATGATTCAATATTATATTCGAATTACTTAAGTTATTGACCTTATTGTGTTCGTACTACATGGAATCATAAAAATTCTTTAAACACATAAGATCAAAAAGATCAACAACGAGACTGTATGCATGTAATTCCAAGAAAGTGTATCGTTGGAAAATAAAAAATAAAAAATTCCAAGAAAGTGTATAATAAAATATTAAATTCACGGGTTTCTTGAATGATCTAATAATAATAATAATAATAATAATATTATTATTATAGCATTCGTATGCTCAAAGTGAAGCTGAGATTGTACGTACGTACCAGACAATATATAGCTTAGCTGTCTGTCACCTGTAAGATTTTTAATAAAAGTTTCGACGTCATGTAAAGTATTATTGTCGACCCCCTCTTCTAAAATCTGTATTCATTCATTCATATTTCTCTTTAAATTTATTTCACACCATAAATAAAAGATGAATAAATACTCTGTTAAAAATTACTTTTCATTAATGCTAATATGGACGGACCATTTCATGCAAGCCTGTGCCTAAAATTTTCAGATATTGCTGGGCTTTATTTATAGTTAGGCCCTTATTGGTAAATAAATATACATACTACTGTGTTGACCCAACATAACAAAATTGGCCCACTAATTCTACGATAGTTTTGCTTAGAAGTGAAGGATTAGTGACTTGACTGAAGCTCAGTTGAAGCTCATAATTGACGAGCTTTGAGTTTCATCGTAACTGTTCTATAGCTAACGAGCCAACTTATGAACTATTTTTTTTTCTTAAAAATAAAATAGAATTTTAAGTCTTAAGCTCGAGCTTGAGCTCACCGAATAGAGTAAACGAGCTCACGGGGAAGGTCGACTCAGCCTAATATTTAATTTTCAGAGCCTAAAAAATGAGCAGAACACATTTTACACCCCTAAAAAATGAGCTCACAATATACGCTCCACTGTGGACCACATGGACGGCTACCGACATTATCTTTTAACAAATGTCAAAAAGTTATAAAAGTGAATTTTACCAAAAATAAAATTACATTATTCGTTTTCTTATTCGACAATATAATCCACGACCAGTCCATGACAATCACGTTGACGTCATCCATCATATCTATATAATATAGTAATATAGAATAATAGAGGCAGTTTGGATGCAAAATTATATAAAATTTGTTAGAGAAATTTAATAGATGTATCATTATTTATTATTACGTGGTTACTGTTATAAAAATATTAATTGTGATTAATATTATATTAAGATTATTTTATTATAATGATACTTATATTGAATTATAATGATAATATAGCTTATAATAATAAAGAGAGAGATTAGAGAGAGATTAAGTATTTCAATACTTGGTGTGATTTACAATGAACTCTAATCACCTATTTATACTACTAATAATTCACTATTACAACTAATCACATTAATTACAATTATACACCTCACACTAAAATACAAACTCTTCAATTAAACACCTCATCTTATCATCTTATCACATTATCATCATTTAATATAATACTTCCAAATTATCAATAATTTAACTAATATTATTATTTAAAACATCCACATTTAATTATTTCATAATACTCCCCCTTGGATGTTTTCAAAGAATATGCCTCGTTAAAACCTTATTAGGAAAAATCCAATGGGATAAAAACCTAATGAAGGAAAAAGAGTACATGATTCTTTTAGATACGCTTTCGATTGTTGCCTCATTAAAAACCTTACTGGGAAAACCACATGGGAAAAATCTCAGTGAAGGGAAAAAGAGTGCAACGCGTATTTACTCCCCCTGATGATGACATCATTTAAGATCTCGAAGTTTTCGAACTCCAATTGAATATACCAATCTTTTGAAAATTATTGGGGGAAGTGCTTTCGTGAATAAATCTGCAAGATTTTCACTTGATCGCACTTGTTGTACATCAATATCACCATTTTTCTCTAAATCATGTGTAAAGAAATTTTTGGTGAAATATGCTTTGTTCTATCTCCCTTAATATATCCTTCCTTTAATTGGGCAATGCATGCAGCATTATCTTCATATAAATCGTAGGAAGTAACTTTTTCGATACTAGCCCACTAGTTTGTTGTATATGCTCAATTATCGATCGCAACCAAACACATTCTCGGCTAGCTTCATGAATAGCTAAAATTTCCGCATGATTAGAAGAAGTAGCCGTTAAACTTTGTTTAACTGACCGCCATGAAATAGCGGTTCCGCCATGTGTAAATAAATAGCCCGTTTGCGATCGAGCATTATGTGGGTCAGATAGAAAACCAGCATCTGCATACCCAATCAAATCTGTTTTTGATTCATTAGAATAGAACAATCCCATATCAGTTGTTCCTTGAAGGTATCGAAAAATCCGCTTAATTCCATTCCAATGTCTACGAGTCGGTGACGAACTATATCTCGCCAATAGATTCACAGCGAACGCTATATCAGGTCGCGTATGACTCGTTAAATACATTAGGGCTCCAACAGCACTGAGATATGGTACTTCAGGACCAAGTAGTTCTTCATCGTTTTCGCAAGGTCTAAACGGATCTTTATTCACATCTAAAGATCGAACAATCATTGGAGTATCCAATGGATGAGCTTTATCCATATAAAATCTTTTCAATACCTTTTTCGTATAAGTCTCTTGATGTACGAATATCCCATTCTTTAAATATTCAATTTGCAGTCCAAGACAAAATTTCGTTTTACCGAGATCTTTCATTTCAAACTCTTTTTTCAAACAATTAACGGCTTTTGATAACTCTTCAGGAGTTCCAATTATGTTAATATCATCAACATAAACTGAAATGATGACAAATTCATTTCCAGATCTTTTCATAAATATGCACGGGCAAGTTTGATCATTTTTATACCCCTCTTTCGATAAATATTCACTTAGGTGATTATACCACATATGCCCAGATTGCTTTAATCCATAAATCGATTTATTTAGCTTGATTGAGTACTCATTTCGGGGCCCTGAATTTTCAGGTAACTGAAATCCCTCGCGAAGTTTCATATATATATTACTATCAAGTGATCCATATAAATAAGCGGTGACAACATCCATTAGACGCATATCGAGTCCTTCACGTACTGCCAGACTAATTAAATAACGAAAAATAGTTGTATCCACCACAGGAGAATACGTCTCCTCATAATCAATACCAGGTCGTTATGAAAAGCCTTGTGCAACAAGCCGTGCTTTGTTTCTCACAATTTCACCGTTTTCATTTCTCTTTCTAATGAAAACCCATTTATATCCAACCGGCTTTACATTTTCTGGTATGCGGACTACAGGTCCGAAAACTTTTCGTTTCTCAAGTGATTTTAATTCTGCCTCGATTGCATCTTTCCATTTTGGCCAATCATTTCTTTGTCTGCATTCTTTTACAGACCCTGGTTCATGATCCTCATTCTCATTTATCTCATTCATTTCATGTAGCGCTACGTTAAATGAGAATTTATTGTCAACGTTGACTTTTTCTCGGTTCCATCTAATTCCATTTTGGGCATAATTTATTGAGATCTCTTCATTATCATTTTCTCAAAAATTTCAGGTACCTGATTTCCATTATCATAATCATTAATGCCCATTGACTCTTCTAGAGTCGATAAATCCTCGACTGGACCATTCTTATTATTGCTCCTTTTCTTTTTCGAGGATTTTTATCTTTGGAACCCGAGGGCCTACCACGTTTTAGTTGTGGCTTAGGCTCGATCATTATATGTTCTCCAGGAACATTAACTTTTGCAGGAGCATTAACAGCTGGTATATGTGACTTAGTCACTCTTTTAAGGTCAGTAAAGCTATCTGGCAGTTGATTAGCTAATCCTTGTAAATGAATTATCTTTTGAACTTCTAGTTCACATTCTTTCGTTCGAGATCATAATGATTTAGCGATAATTCATTCCATCTAATACTCATTTCCAGCTGTTTCTTTTCTCCCCCTAATGTCGGAAAATTCGATTCATCGAATGACAATCGGCAAATCTAGCCGTAAATAAATCTCCAGTTAGAGGTTCTAAATATTTTATTATCGATGGAGATTCAAATCCGACATATATTCCCAACCTCCTTTGAGGTCCCATCTTAGTGCGTTGTGGTGGAGCAATTGGAACATATACCGCACATCCAAAAATTCTCAGATGGGAAATATTTGGTTCCTGACCATAAACCATTTGTATCGGGGAGATATCGTTATAACTTGTTGGCCTGATGCGGATTAGTGCCGCTGCATGTAATATAGCATGTCCCCAACAAGATGAATGAAGTTTCGACTTCATTAATAATGGTCTTGCAATTAATTGCAGCCTTTTAATCAACGATTCTGCAAGACCGTTTTGCGTATGTACATGTGGCACGGGGTGCTCAACATCAATTCCAATAGACATGCAATATTCATTAAATGCCTTGGAAGTAAATTCACCAGCATTATCAAGGCGTATTTTCTTTATTGGAAAGTCCGAAAAATGTGCTCTTAATCGAATCAACTGAGCAAGCAATCTCGCAAAAGCTACATTCCGTGTTAATAACAAACACACATGAGACCATCTAGTTGATGCATCAATCAATACCATGAAATATCTAAATGGTCCACACGATGGATATATCGGTCCACAAATATCACCTTGTATACGCTCCAAAAATCTTATGGATTCATTCTTTATTTTTACTTGTAATGGACTAATAATCAACTTCCCTTTAGAGCAAGCAGCACATGATAATTCATTAGATTGAAGAATCTTCTGGTTCTTCATTAAATGTCCACGTGAATTTTGAATTATTCTCCGCATCATAATTGAACCGGGATGGCCCAACCGGTCATGCCAAA
The DNA here is from genome assembly GCA_028392965.1 of Lindernia subracemosa. Classification (NCBI taxonomy): domain Eukaryota; kingdom Viridiplantae; phylum Streptophyta; class Magnoliopsida; order Lamiales; family Linderniaceae; genus Vandellia; species Vandellia subracemosa. The sequence continues at coordinate 2,380,540 of JAQPCC010000011.1, read as the reverse complement.
CAACAAATGTATTATCATTAGTAAACTTCTGGTTTACGATAGCATACGATTCAATTGTTTTAACATACGTATAATACAATCCAGAGTCAAATGAATGTAATATTTCAACAACTCGTTTATCATTCGAAACCACTTTTGTAATGTGCAAATATTCAATATTTCTCTTTTCTGCAGTCTCAATGTGATATCCATTATGTCGAATAGCTTTAAAGCTCAATAAATTTCTTTGAGACTTAGGAGAATATAAGGCATTATCAATTATTAGCCTTGTCCCTCTGGGCAGTATAACATTGGCTCTTCCGGAGCCCTCAATTATATTTGTGCTACCCGATATAGTGATAACACTTGTTTCTTTCATTTCAAGATGGGAGAAATATTTCTTATTTCTTAGAATCGTATTAGTCGTTGCACAATCTGCAAGACATAACTCCCCATTGCACATGCTTTATCCATTGTATTGATAAATATATAATAACTAGAATTATTAAATAAATAAGCGTCAAAATAAAATTATATATAAAGATAAAATAATAAATAAATAATGCTTAAATAAAATTTATAACGACACTTCAGTTTTCTTTATTTGGATCTTTAACAAAAACCAAAATATTCAAATGAGCATAGGATCTAGCACCAATTTTCTGAAATATCGTAATCTTGAGCAAAATTTAATTTCATCGACACTTCACTTTTAATTGCTCTTTATAAAGATCAACGGGATCTTTGGGTGCGAATAATAACCAACGATAATATATAATAATCTTTATATTGCTCAATACATCTTTCTCAATCATATACTAGTTGTCCACTTCGGGGAAATATTAATAATAACCACGGTAAATATAATGTTCACGACCACTTTTATTATTTGCGCATACATTCACTTCAGGGAATGCAACATAATCATTTAGTCGGACTTATGTTTTTCATTCATCCATCATAATATTTTCTGATCATTTTCTCACGATATTTATTCGTATTATATCCGATGGACTGAACGTGGTGAATGCTTTATAATATACCGAAGTAATTGCGTAAATCACTAGCAAGTATAAAATCGAGAGTGATAAATCAAAGTTTGCCAAATTCAATATATTGATATCATAAAAATAAAATCATCATTAAAATATTAAAAGGAAAAATTATAATTAATCTTCTTTTATATCTTCTTTTGTAAAAGTTCTAATGAAAAACGATATCCACATCCAAATAACTGTCGCCGTAATAATAATCATAAGTAATAGATCAAACATCGGACAAAGCGTCATCCTTCAAAATAAAATATATTTCAGTAATTATAATATTAAAGAAAAATTATAATTAATAATTATATTTTAAAAACATTGGTAAAAACATTATCCACATAGCCGTAAGGATCACAGAAAATAAAGTAAGCAACAGAAGATCCATCTTTGTATAAAACGACATGATTCTATAAGATGAATAAGAACATAATAATCAGATAACATATAAATCAATGATAAAATATATGAATTGTTTTATGAAACTCGTTCTTTATTATTTCATAATTATTGTCCAAGCTCCGATAAGGTTGCGGTAATAAAATTTGTCCAGTGTCCAAAACTATTCGGTCCAATAATTACTTCAAGATTGTTCAATCAAAAAATCAATAATATGTCGCTACTGAGGTGGGGATAACCACAAGACCTCGTGGGCTTTTGGTGTTGTGTACGTGAATATATATATAAAAAAAATCGTAGATAAAAATTCCACACACCACCACGGGGTATGGAAATCTGGACCTCTCGTCACTTATAGTGAACGATATTCCGCGAAACCACTCGGGTATTGGCGTTTAGTTATAAAACTTTTAAAATATACTTTTATAATATATATTTTTAAATTAATCACAATTAATATATGATTAGTATAAATTAAATATTAAATTACCGTACCTCGACTAAACTCGTACGAGATCTTCGACGGAGGTTGATCTTGACGACGGAGAGCGGTCGTGCTGATAACGTGTTATAAAAATATTAATTGTGATTAATATTATATTAAGATTATTTTATTATAATGATACTTATATTGAATTATAATGATAATATATCTTATAATAATAAAGAGAGAGAGATTAGAGAGAGATTAAGTATTTCAATACTTGGTGTGATTTACAATGAACTCTAATCACCTATTTATACTACTAATAATTCACTATTACAACTAATCACATTAATTCCAATTATACACCTCACACTAAAATACAAACTCTTCAATTAAACACCTCATCTTATCATCTTATCACATTATCATCATTTAATATAATACTTCCAAATCATCAATAATTTAACTAATATTATTATTTAAAACATCCACATTTAATTATTTCATAATAGTTACTATATTATTGACTAATTTCTTCTAACTAATTAATCTTTTTGGGAATTGGCCCAAAACAAACAAAATAAGAATAAATTATTATATTTCTTCGTTATCCAATCGTTTTCCATTTTTCAATCGTTATCAAATAAATGTCAGATAAATTATTGTTATTTGATCTTCATCGAGTAGGGTATCATAATATAGTTTATACTATCCGTTTAGTTTACTACTCAAATCAATTTCGATTTGAGTTGGCTAGTTTTGTTAACCATCCATTGTTTTTCCAAAAGAAGCTCCAACAGTTTTATTATCTGTTTATAGTTCTATTTCATATAGATATTATAATTAATATTATATTATATCAGAATACTATAAATAAGATTAAATATGTTAAGGACAATCACTAAGAAATTTATTTATTTTTTTACTTTATTTAATTTTTTTTCCGACTCACTCAACTGACTATGAGCTTGTGCCACACATCTCGGGGTGAAACTAATCTTCGAGGTCAGGTGAGAGATGTCCGAGGAATATCAGTTGAAATTTATTATTTTCAACACGATAAACAAAATAAGCATCACAAATTTATAGTTCCGTCAATTCATTGTTTCGAGGGAAAACCCGTTTAATAATTTTCACTACAGATGCAAAACTGTTCAAACTTTTTGTCATAACATTTTTTTTTATCGAGGCCTTATCAATCAACTATTTTCGCAACGGGCTCCTCGTGGAAAATTCCGTCAAAATATTTTTCGTTCAAATCGCCGTTTGACACATTTTCATAGTGGCTATTCAAGTATCATGTAATATATATATATATATATATATATATATATATATATATAATGACCCGAAGTATTCCCCATTAATCAATTATGAACTTGCATCACATACTTCATGATGGAAATTCTTCAAGGTCAGGTGTCAATGTTCCGCACTCCACCCAGCAGCGACATTCAAGGCCCTAAGTGAAATTAAACTTGACCTCCTGCAAGGAATATGCAAAGTTGTATGTATGATATATATTTAAATTATGAGTAAATATTAAATTTGGTGCTTATATTATATCAAAATTTTAATGTTGGTGCTCAAACTTTCAAATGCGTCATTTTGGTTCCTAAAGTTTGTAAAACCTTTTATTTTTTGTTCTTTTGACCTAACGAACTGTTAAAAGAACAAAAAATGAACGATTTTACAAAGTAAAGGAACTAAAACGTTATATTTAAAATTCAGCTTGTTATCCTTCCCTTAGCATTAACAGTTAGAACTTTTTTTTACATACATGCTATTGTGTAAACTTGATATAAAATTCAGCTTTGATCAAAACGAGGTTTTTGAACTTTTTTTGCTTCAAGAGTTATCCAATCAAAATCACACCGTAATACACACAGAATAGCATGTACGTAATTAACACACAAAAGTTTAGGATTATGGTGTGATTGTGTTGGAATAACTCTTGAAATAAAAAAAAATTCAAAAATCACATGTTGATCGAACTGAATTAAATATCAAGTTTACACAATAGCATTCTACAAAAAAAAAGTTCTAACTGTTGGTGCTCAAACTTTCAAATATGTCGTTTTGGTTCCTTAACTTTGTAAAACCGTTTCTTTTTTGTTCTAATACCGGTTCGTTAGACCAAAAAGTAAATGTTTTACAAAGTTTATGAACCAAAACGACACATTTGAAAATTTGAGCACCAACGGTGAAACTTTGACACGGTATGAGCATCAAATTTACTATTTACTTTTAAATTATTAAACAATAAACAATAGCTATGACGAGAAATAAATTGTAAACAAAACCAATAGCCAATAGCAACATCAAAGAGTGAAAAAATAAATAAAAAAAATTAATTCATATAATTAATAAAATGTCATCTTCTTGGTCATGGGTACAAATCTCGTGATTGTCGTTACTTGTAAGATTTGAGGTATGTCAAATGAATCAGGGAGGAATAGTGTTGGAAGGCGAATCGTCCCATAGCTGACATTAAGTTTCAGATTCTTTCAGGACTTAGTCGAAGTATGGAGACTATGTAGCATTGCGTGGGAATACTTTGCGGACAAAAAAAAAAAAATTAAATTGCATGGGCCCTACTTACCGTATCAGCATCTAAGTCTTGTCTCAACTAACCATAATCGGACTTTAAAAAATAATTTAATTATTAATTATTTTACTAAAAGAAAAGGAAAGAACGCCACTTACCCCAAACTTCAGCATAAAGCAATTCCATTAACATGGATTCATACATTCTTTCGTTGTCTTCTTCATACCAATCAAATATACCATAACTTTTCTTGCACTGTTGGCAACTTCAAAAGCTCGAAACCTTTCATGCTGGATTTATTTCCATACAAACAAAGATGGTTCAAAGAAAGGCTGACACATGTAATAAGAAGCCTTCTCTGAACAACCTCGACTCATCTTCTTCATCGTCGTCCTCCTCACTTCATCGCCACCATGCCAAGAACAACGTAAGATCAGATTTAAAGTGGAAGGTAATGAAACGATCGGGATCGTTCAAACGCCAAGAGCAGTCAGCAGTTATCGAAGGAGATTCAACTCCGCGGAATCAGTCGAACGATCGGTCGTTGACGATGACGCCTAACTACATGAAGTCCACGTCTAGTTCGACGGCGAAGAAAGAACAATCGGCGGCGGCCAGGACGAATAGTTTGAGGGGTTTGACGAAGAACCCTTGTTTTAAATCGACGGCTAGTAAGAAGCGTTGCTCCGAGGTTGTCGCCCTGTGTGAGGACATGAAGATGGACGACGTTGTTCGGAAGCCGACATGTTCCTCCACTTTGAGGCACTGTAAGTTTCCCGACTACCTCGAACTGAGTCGTGGAGGGACAGAATCATCTGGGACATCTGCGTTTAAGGTCTGCCCTTACACTTACTGCTCTCTCAACGGTCACTGCCGCGAGCCTTTGCCTCCGTTGAAGATGTTCTTGTCTGCTAAAAGACGGGCGATGAAGGCGTCGTTGAAGGGATCAAAACTTAGCTATGTAAGAGATGAACTGAAAGAGGAGAAAAATCTGATTAAAGAAGCTTTTGATCAAACTGAAGATGCTGACATGGAGCTAGAGACGAACATGGAATCGGATGTAGATGATAACGGCGAATTCGAATATGAATACTCTTCGTCTCAAATGAATATAGTAGAATCTGAATTCAAAGGAATCGAATGCGATGATGCGTCGCAAGATTCTACCTATGTGGACTCTGATGCGTTTTCTTACAGAAGCAATCAGACTGAAGCGATATATGACAATCCCGAGAGTTTAAATGATGCGAAAGCTTATGAATCTGTTGAGCCCGAACCAGAAGAAGATCCAAACCAAGAAGAAAATAAACCCGAGATCGAAATGGAGCCTTGGGCAAATCAAGATTCAAAGAAGATCATAAGTCACGCAGATCAAATGGGGGATTTCAACCTACGAGGGCCTAATTTCTTACCATTGGAACCCGACCCTGATGCAGAGAAGGTCGACCTTAAGCATCAAGAAGTGGACGAGCGGAAGAACTCGGAAGAATTCATGGTAGACTACGCTTTAAGGCAAGCAGTGACTAAGCTCGCTCCCGCTCGAAAGAGAAAAGTCGCCTTGCTGGTCGAAGCGTTCGAGAAAGTGATGCCCGAGCCAAAGCCTGAGATACATTCGAGGCAGGGTTCGAGGTTTGACGATCATGCAAGGGTCGTTCAAGCCTGCAACTAGTAAGCCGAAAGATTCCATACATCGTCGTCAATCGTCATCATATTACGCTCTATTGCAGACACAATGTATTTTATGCTTCAGACAAAATCATGCGTTTCAAAGTCTGGTGTGAGTGAGCTAAAGTTCGTCGGATTGAAAACGTTTCGATGTTAATCAGTGTGTCTTCATAACGATGTTTTATTCTTACATACGATACATAACCTTCCAACGAAATACACCAAGAAAAAAAGGCTTAATATTTAACCACCCCATACCAGAAGGTATATGTTTTTGCTAGCAGAAGCATTGATGAGATTGTTGCTCTGTTTCCTGAGCATCTCCTCTTGCTCACCAACTTTACCATCCTAATTTAATAATAGAAGATTAGATAGCTTTTGATAAATTACAATACGAAACCACAATCGAACGTTTCAAATATCGACAGACACATTATAAGCAAATCATACGCCAAATCGCACTATACGATCAATGTAAGAAAAACTTACAAGAACAGAGTACGCACGAGCAAGAGAAGATATTGTTGGATACATATCGAGAACTGCAAGAGCAATGTCCTCGGTCACCTGAGGAACCTGCATTGTAAAATAAATATAATATTACTAAATATGATGTGATACCGTAACATGACAAATTATGGGGGATGATTTTCTACCTGCATTAGTTGAATTGCAAAAACATCACTAACTGTCATTTTATCCGACTCTTCGCAACTTCTGATGAACTCCTTGAAAGGAGGGCACACCTCAGGAGACTCGTGCTCGGGATTCATGGAGCTGTAGTACTGGTTTATTGCCTGAGTAAGAAAACCGTATTTTCGCAATGTATCTGCCAAGCCACTTGTTCTTTGTACGTCAAACCCCTCCAAGATCTCAGTTGTGAAGCAACTTCATTGAGCAAATCAAAGTTAATGTTCACAGATCCGACACAAAAAATAACGAGGTGCATTCTATCCAAGGCCAAAAAGCAGTGTGATATATAATATAATTCAACATGATCAAGAATGTGTAGGCAATATAGTAAAGGCACCCCCCACATGGCACCGATACATGGAGGCTATTCGATTTCCTACACCTTAACTGCCATTGATTTTCTAGCCAAGGAAATTCATATATGAATACTAGCAAATCAATAGATGCTACAAACGACCGAAATTTTACTATTGCTTACGCTGTTTTGATGCTTTCAGCTGCCTCGGAAGCATTTGGATCACCTTCCACCAGATATATCATCTTCTTAAGCGCACATCTCTAGCACATATAATTTGTTTTATAACAGAAAGAAGGGGACATATATCAATCATAGAAATCAATCATCGGAAAATATTTCAAGTGCATCAACTGTGCGAAACGTGTAATTTGGAATACAAACTACATGACCAACAAATTGGAGTAGTTTGCATCTAAAGATAAAGATAGTAATAATTTAAACAGCCCATCAAAGGAAGACAATTTTCCATTTCATAGGTATTCGTATAGTGTGTGTCATAAGCTTACAGAAAGCCAGAAATAATGAGAAACGGTTAAGAAAATTACCAGTAACCGCATCTTCTGATCTTTGTATCTGTTGTCCCTAATAGACTGGCGTAAATCGTCAACCTTCTTCCTTTCAACAATAAAGTCAAGAACGTATTCACTGAAAAGAGATTTGTGACGAGCTATCCACACACCATCACCAACAGGCAATCTTCTAACCTATCAAAGGATCCAAAATTATAACTGCAAGACCAAATGACAATGAGCAGAAGATATAGGACAACTCAAGGAGTTATCACGATGAGGATCTCTGCTGTAAAACGAGAAGCAATGGGAAAACAAAACTCATTGAATAAAAACCATAACACTGTAACACTGACCTCTATCCGAATTTGAAATTGGGAACATATATTCTCTATAATTTTCCTCGAACGGGATCTGAGATCAGTAAGAAAGAAATGCAATTAAAAGCACAAATATGTGAAGAAGATAATACAACAAATCAAGGATAGATATTAACTTTAGTAGAATAAGTTGGAAAAGCATGATTTAAAACAGATTTGGATGTTACTTCTTGTTGTAGGCATACAAGAATCATGGTCTACATGGTAATAGCTTGAATATTATAAAGCACTCACCAAACCGACAATTTACAGTTTACCTGACATAATGACTTTTACAAAGCTCAGATCATGTACTTACCCTTGAGTAGCAAATTGTTCCCGATCGTCTAAGATCAGCACTACATCATAACAATCCTCAAAACGCTCCCCAAATGTTAATGGTGGCATGGGTAAGGTATTTGGTTTAGAGCCTGATCCTTGAACACAAAGCTTATCTGCTGTGTGACCCTAAACAACATGAAAAAATGAAATAAATGAAAAGGGAGAAAAGGGAAAAAAGAGGGCCCACATATATGACCAGAAGCCATTATATTCGCTCTGATCTAATTTCATTAGGAAATTATAAATTCAACAAGACTACCATCTACCCAGTCCTCTTCTCCGGTCATTTATTAGGTTATAATTACACAAGAAAAGAGCAAATATTTCTCCATCACACTCACAGGACCGAAAAAATGTTATTTGAACCAATGAAACAAATGTGAATCAATCTCTGATCATTTCCTCAGGTCAAAAAATAAGTGTACACACTCTTTAAGATAAAAGACGTGAGTTGTGCAGAAAAATAACCAGTTTATCTTTCTTTGTACAGTCAACTTTGTGAAGATCTTACACAACTACGGAAGCTCAAACATCCTTAAAAATTACAACTGTTATCACATAACAATATTCCATCACTTCCTTCTTGCTCGGCAACATGTTATGTCACAATGGAACCAACCCTAAATCAGAAAAATAGAAGTCATGACAAGCATCACCAGAAATTTAATTAAAACTTACAGAAGAAGAGCAAGCTCTTAAAGTACAAGAATTCCCTCCAATATCATGAAGTGTTGAATCTTTATTACTAGATGCAGATGCAGCTACTGATACAGAATGTGATTTTAGTTTCATCACTTGCGTATACCGTGACTTGACCTGAAAGTACAATTAAATCATAACAAAGGTAACTGCTCTTCTCACGAGTAATTTTTTTGAGAACAAATTATCATCACTCTCAGTCAACTACAAACATATGGATGCACATTGACAATCATATACCAGAATATAAAATCACATCCACATAAACGAAAAGTTCATGGAAAAAGGCAGAAGAATATGTAAAAATAAGGAAGTAACTTCTTCCATGTCTTAAGGATACTACGAAACATGTTGCTTCAAGCATCTCGTATTTATCCAAACAGGAGTATATGCATAGAGCAGAAATATTAGTAACAAAAACTCACAAATTATATTGAAGAAACAAATATGTCACTGTCACGATGAACTAGAAAATAGATGAAATTTAATAACAAACACTGAAGAATTTCATACCTGCAGTGGCTTTAAACCTAATATGTATAGTAAATTTATGCCTCACCTTTACCAAATTTCCAGGTGATCCTTCAAAGGGTCTTTTTGACTTTCTCGTATTAATAGACGATACAACTGTCTCTTCAGCTGAAGCCGCAACGAATGCTACATCTGGTGAGTCTCCTTGACTAGGACTTTTTGATCTGTCTCTTTGTTCAACATTCAGAGTGACCTCCAAAGCATTAAACTCCTTGTTTGCAACAATTGTTCCTGATCTCACAAGACATTCACGTGCTGTTTCCTTCCCTTCTTCCGTCAACATGTATCTGCATTCATAAAGTTAGAAGCACGTGATGGAACAAGTGTACCCCCTCCAATTCGCAGTAGTTCAATGATGGAAATAGTAGGCATTATCCTGCTATAATACTATGAAGTGTAAGAGAGAGCATACTTGGCTGGGCAGCTTGACTTAACCACAAGCCCTCGATTTATCAATGTCTTCATGCAGCTCCATCCACTGTACCAGTCCCTTGGTGAGCTTCCAAAATGTCCAGCTTTACCTTTCAACTTTTCTGGCCTAGGAGCAAAAGGAGACAGATGGCCAAAACAGAATAAAGCAACTGAAGTAACGGTTGAATCGGATACAAAATATCAATACTTACCTAATTGGCACACGAGACAATCCACTTGTTTCGGCTGCATCAATAAGCTCTTTCTTACACATAAATTCATTCCCATTCTCTGTTTCTCTAATCCAAATAATTAAATATGTACAAACACAGATTGGCTCGTGTTATCCATCAATGAGAAGTAAAAGATCAACAGTGAAGGCCAAAATATTAAGAAAAAAAAAAAAACAGGCATTCCAAGAATTTACCTGAAGAGTGTTATCAGTAAGGCATAAGCAACAGAGTTCTTCTGCGGCAGATACCTCTTTGGTCCCTTAGCTTTCTTTCCTGCTAAATGCAATTGTTAAGGATACATAAAGCATCTACTAAACTTTTGAACCAACTAAACACAATCAGTTTCTACTTTAACCTATGCAATTGTAAATAAAATTACCTTTTATGTTCATGTTTTCATTCTCAGAAGGGCCGGAATCTGATTCAAAAAACCCTCGCATTTGCCTTAAAATCCATTTACCAACTCCTCTACAATCGGATGAACGAACCCATTCATAAAAAATAAAAAAAATAAAAAATTTTAAACAACAGCCCCATTAATTTACTCTGTCATGCTCAGATAGACAGTGTAAACGAAGGAAGAGGATCATCGAAATCTAACAATGAAGGTTGTAAGAACAACAATGCCTTATAACTCACTTAATCTGTGAAAAGTCCTTTAGGGTTCGGATTGGCGCCTTGCAATTGCAGACATTTGAATGTGCCTTCGAGAGCGTGATTTCTATGTTGTCCGAAATGCCCTTGGGACCCTGAGCCATTTCTCGCCACTTGCCCAGTAAATAAGCCGCAATTTCTTCGTTTTCCTGGCAAACGACCTTTACCCTAACATCCATTACAACCAATTCTTTTTACGATTTCTTGAAGTTTTATTTCTTTTTCACGATGTGCACCCTAATTGTCGTTAGGGCTTTTTGGGGGATACAACGGCATTGGCTGGCGCCATGGATTCTACAATTTGAAGTTATTATTTATCAGTTGTGAAGAAAATAATAATAGTTGATGTGTTTCTTTCTTGGACATTTAAAGGGGTCAAAAACATAATGTCTCAAACTTGGGGGGCAAAAGCATAAAATAATACTTTGATCACAGTAGTACTGAGTCTAGACCACCAAAATTTTCATTACATATCCTATGTGAAACACACTCTGATTCCATGGGTTCTGCTGCAGTTCAATGGAGGATTACTCAAGGAAATGCTGAGCAACCGTTCTTTTTCTTCTAATAGACAAATGGCCACCACAGTCTCTATCCACTTCACTCGCTTTGCCTCAAAGTTCTCTCTGGGCAATCCACAGTTTAAGCATCATCGACTATTGTTTAAAAGGCGAATTCATTCGATTAATTCTTGGGTTACCACGCGGTTTCTAGGTCCAGGTGTTGCTCTTCCTTCTGTTCGCCTCTCTCCACGACGCCAATTTCGTGTCACAGCTTATGATGGCCGAGGTAATTCGGGTTGGCATTTCGTCAAGCAGATTTTGTGCGAATATGAAGTGATTGTTGTCCGAGTAATTTTTTTATTATTTATTTTTTGTTTCCTTGTGTCCGTTGAATTGAGTTTTATTTCGATTATGCTCCTTTTCATGCTTTGGATGCGAAGTTTAAAGTCCAGCTAGGATTTTTCTGAATATCGAATGATACCAATATTCAAGATTCAATATTTTAGTATCTGATATATGAACAGCGATGATAATGTATGTTAAAGGTTGTAATAACTTAGTCGTTGAATTTTCAGTTGTATGGTTCGTTATATAATTATATTAAGTTGGAGACTGAAGCTCGTGTGTAAACCATGTTATCGATTGCTGATATGGGATTAACTCCAAAGAATGAAAGTCAATTGTAATGTAGCTCTATAAATACGGGGTGAAGTCTCCAGTCACGTGATCAGTTATATTCGCTCGACATCCATTACAGAGACAATGTCTATTTTCTTGATGGATATAGTAACATCGTACAAGCTTGAAAGACCTCAATGGCATTATTTGTGCATGAACATTTATGCGGACTCTTATATGATTTCAAAGTGAGCAAATACATGTAAACGCACAATGTCATTCCATGACATAAATCATTGGATCATAATGTTTACCTTATAACAAATTCATAATTTTACTATTGCATTGATGCTCATATAGCTCGTGTTTGCAGATACTGCATAAATATAGCAATGAATGATATCATGTTACTTGCATCTATCAAATATATATGTATATGTGTGTGGCTTGACAGAGCAGTATATTTACATTCTGACGTTTTAATATTGTCACTGCTGCAAAAAGCTTTTGGCTCTTTGAAGCATTTTAGAAGATTGGAATTTTGAGAAGCTGTTGCTGAGTTTTTTTTCCTTGTTTGGTAGTGCAGAACTAGTAGATGATCATATACTGGATGAAAGATATGATGTGATCATTGTGGGTGGTGGGCATGCAGGCTGCGAAGCTGCCCTCGCTTCTGCTCGTTTAGGAGCGAAAACACTTCTTCTTACACTTAACATTGATAGAATTGCATGGCAGGTTAGAATCTCTGTTTCTGCAAAAACACTTCTTCTTACACTTAACATTGATAGAATTGCATGGCAGGTTAGAATCTCTGTTTCTGCAAAAACTATTTGTCATGCCTTTTCTTCTCAGGCACGTGCCTATGTATAGTTTCTACATTTTGCAATGTTGTTCAGTCTATGCTAACTCTGCGACTGCTATTTAGTGTTTCTGAAAACAATTTGTATTCCTCGGTTAATGTTGTTCGGTCAATGTGTCCATTTTCACCAATATTGGTGGTGTTTTTAGAAAATTAATGTTTTTCTTATTCTATAAAGAAAGTTTGGATGTTAGAAAACTTGTATATTATCTTATCGTATTTCGTTGCAGCCATGTAATCCAGCTATTGGCGGACCTGCGAAATCTCAACTCGTACATGAAGTAGATGCACTTGGTGGTGAGATAGGAAAAATAGCAGATAGGTGATGGGTGGAGACTTTTATTTCCTCTTTTTAGATGTTTGTTTTTTAGTTGGTTAGTTTTTTCATTTTTTTTGGGATAATGAATGGATATTTACTTTCGTTCTTTAGGTGTTACTTGCAGAAGCGAGTTCTTAATGTCTCAAGGGGCCCCGCTGTTTGGGCCTTGCGTGCACAAACTGATAAAAGAGAATATGCTCTGGAAATGAAAAAAGTTGTCGAAAGGCAAGTTCACCTGCACTTGCCGAATCATATCTGAAAATCTTTATTTAGTCGTTGACTATAATAAGTGCGCTGAACATATAATCTCTTTTAAATGCTACTTTATTTCAAGTATTATGTGCACAATATGTGCTCAATTTTACAACTTCTAATCCTTATCTTTCAGTACAAAAAATCTATCTGTTCGAGAAGCTATGGTGACGGGCATCCTAGTGGGCAAGAACGACAATGTTGAAGGCGTCCATACGTTCTTTGGCATGACCTTCTATGCTCCCTCTGTCGTTCTCACAACGGGCACCTTCATGAGTGGAAAAATATGGGTCGGACGAACTTCTATGCCTGCGGGAAGAGCTGGAGAGTCCGCATCACAAGGGCTCACAGAAAATCTGCAGCAGTTTGGATTTGAGACGGATCGGTTAAAAACTGGGACTCCTGCTCGTGTGGATTGTCGTACTGTTGACTTCTCTGTATTAGAACCTCAGCGTGGTGATGAAGAGGTCAACTTCCTTTAATTCTTTTGGTATTTGTTCCGCAGATATTGAGTGAGACGTGCTATTTTTGTTTTAATGTTGGCTCAATACGTCCGACTTTTGTTTTTTTAATTCTTCTGTACATTTGTTTATATGCAAAGTATTTTATAAATTCTAATATTTTGCTTGAACTTGACTTGTGTACACCCCCCCTATTCCAAACATCATGATATAGGCAGATTAGTTTTGATAATCCAATATCAAAGTTCTAAGAAATCTGTTATATGCTAATTGACAGTTATTGCGAGCTGCCTTGCACTTTTTGCTGGTCTTTTATTTTTATCTTAAAAAATGTAAAATATGTATGTTACTGATTGACAGATAAGCTGGTTCAGCTTCGATCCAAATTATCATATAGAACGCGAACAGATGTGCTGCTATCTTACACGCACCACAAAGAAAACGCATCAGATAATCAAAGATAACTTGCATGAGACGCCTACATATGGAGGATGGGTGGAGGCTAAGGGACCTCGATACTGCCCTTCCATTGAGGATAAGGTGAGGTTGATCTTGTCAGTTTTCTCTCTTAATCTCTCTCTCACACGCTCAAAGATGACCTGCCTTTTGAAATATTTTGCTGCTATATTTTCAGACATCCTCCCTCCGTACATATATAAATATCGTATTGCTTTATGCTGAATATGTTGCGCACTTTTTGTTCTTCAGATTGTTAGATTTCAGGATAAAGAGTCGCATCAAATATTTCTAGAACCGGAAGGCAGGAGTGTGCCTGAGCTCTACGTGCAGGTTTAAGGCTCTGTCTGGTTTGCAAATTCTTTTCGTTCACTCCAAATAGACTAATGCAATGGTTAATACAAATTTATAGACATTATGGTTTAGGTGATGGCTGATGTGTTTCTTGAAGCTCCTTGAAATGAATTTTTTGCCTTAAAAATATTTCTTTTAATCCCATTCTCCAATATCCATTTTTTCTACACAGCTTTTGATAAAATTGAATTCTGTATGTACAGTATATTATAGATGTAGAACACAATGATGAGGCAAAATTGTGTACTTTTTTGGTGAACTCCACCTCTTATATAATGGTGTTAACTGTAAAGTCTAATGATAAACCCAACTATAAGACTTGGACCTCAGAACATCTATTCTTGTTTTATTATTGTGACCAATAGGCTTAGCATTTGCAATAAAAAACCATCAATATTTACAGATGGTCATTGTGCTTATCTTGTAGGGGTTCTCTACTGGTTTACCCGAGAGATTGCAGCTACCTCTCTTAAGGACTTTACCTGGACTCGAGAACTGTTCTATGCTGAGACCTGCTTACGCTGTTGAATATGACTACTTGCCAGCTTATCAATGTTTTAGGTCCCTCATGACGAAAAAAATTGAGGGGCTCTTTTTCTCTGGTCAAATAAATGGAACAACGGGCTATGAAGAAGCCGCTGCCCAGGTGATTGAGATGTTCCAAAATTTTGTAACTGGGCATTTTTATTATTTATTCTGCCACGTCCATATCTTTTTAAATATTGTTCTTACTGATAGGGCATTGTTTCTGGAATAAATGCTGCTAGACATTCAGATGGTAAATCTCTAATCGTTTTGGAGAGAGAAAGCAGTTACATAGGGACTTTAATCGATGATCTTGTAACGAAGGATCTTCGCGAGCCTTATCGGATGTTGACAAGGTAAGTTATTGCCCATCAACCTTTTAAATTTGAACATGTCTTGCAATTTTCCTCCCCTAGGGCCTGTGGTGTAAGTATTGGCGACAATAGATATCTGAAATCCAGTTGTGTATTTGCAAACGTTTACCTCATATTTTGAGGTTAAATGTCATCTCATTGAAGATTCCATTTTTCTCTTTTGGGAGAATCCAAGAAGGAACGGCGCTCATGTTTTCCAATGTACCATACTGCTCATTGAATTTTTTTTTAATCTCTCTTACTATCTTCTCTTACAGTCGTTCTGAGCATCGACTTCTTCTGCGTTCTGACAATGCGGATAGTCGTCTCACACCTCTTGGACGTGAAATAGGTTTGATAGACGATGTTCGTTGGAAAATCTACCAGGACAAGCAGTCTCGAATATTAGAGGAGAAAAAGAGACTCAAGACCACACGCGTTTCAGGTTTTTCTTCACTTTCAAAGCAACTAATGCCTGTTAATGAGTTATAGTTTGGCCATTCATCATTTGTTAGATCACGCATTTTATCTGTCAAGGGATTAAACTTAATGGAGGAAGTACCAAGTAGCTTGTGATATACTTCTGTTAATAAAACGCAAAAATACCACCTAGGAATTATTTTTTCGAATTTATTCAGGGGAAGGAATGAAATTTACTCAAGTTTCTAGAACTAAATGTGAAATGGAATTGTTTCCTACTTGTGTAGCAACAACTGTTAATTCTTGTAGGAACTAACAAAATCCATATCTTAAACTCTTAAACATATGGTTTGAAAGCTGATCACAGCCAAATAAGGAAAAATTCATATAAATGTTTTGCCTTTCAGGAGGAGATCTAGCTGCCGAAGTAACTAAAGTTTCTGGTCAGCTTATGAAGGACTCCTCCACGCTCGAAAGCATCCTTAAGAAGCCACATGTTCAATACAAAGTTCTCGACAACCATGGCTTTGGCAACGATCAACTGTCTAGGCTTGAAAAGCAGAGCGTAGAAATAGATATCAAGTATGAGGGCTTTATCGTTCGTCAGCAGATACAACTACAGCAGGTGATTGATTGACTCATCATGTGTGTGTTTGTGTGTGTGTGTGTGTGTGAGAGAGAGAGAGAGAGAGAGAGCTTGCTTTACATATTTTTGCTGATTAAGCTTGCATATTATCTAGATGGTTCATCAACAACACAGACGACTTCCCGAGGATCTTGATTACTTTGCAATGACAACATTATCTCATGAATCACGTGAGAAATTATCAAAGGTATGTGTGTGCATTCTTTCGGTTTTCTTCTTGAAATGATACCTATATGCATTGATGAGTTCGGTTTGATGGAATCTGATTGTATAAAACAATTATATGGATCGATGACCATTTCGTAAAAGTCGATTTTGATCTGATACAGGTGAGGCCACAAACAATCGGGCAAGCGAGTAGAGTAGGTGGAGTAAGCCCAGCCGATATTACAGCTCTTCTCATAATCTTAGAATCCAATAGAAGGAAAGCTCAAGCACAAAGACTACAACAAGTGCTTCCAAATGACGGGGAACAAAAAGAGACAGTTAATGCTTAAATGATTTGATCTTGTATATGGTTGTTACTCTTAGCAAGAGGTTTGTTGTTTCTCCACAGTAGCCTTTCCATTTGATTAACTGATTATCTTTTTGTTAAGAAATATCCTATCCGAGGGCAATATAGTAGCCATGGCTTGTGTCGGGGCAGTTCGAAGATTTCCTATGTGTGTATAATCAATGTGGGACAAATTTATCACATTTTTAATTTTACATTCACCTATTAGATATTTTTGGGCTTAACACAACTAAGTTCCAAAGCCTTATATATATATATATATACATACTATATATTAAGGGAAGGGTTTAGAGTAACTAACTTTCAATTAATTGATATGGCAAATATAGTTACTATTTTGCCCTTACTCCTTAAGTTTATTATCTATATTAATCTATCTATTTTATTAAGGGTAAATATAGTAATTTTTCAATTAATTGGTATGACAAGTATAATTACTATTTTTCCATTTACTTCTTAAGTTTATTATAATATTAATTTACAATAATTACTTTTACATACATACAAAAAAATATATAATTAAAATTAAATTTATGATTTCGTTTATATAACTAAAATATAAAGTAAAATTATATATATATATCATAGCACATCCATCGTGTTTGCATAAAGTACTAGTATATATATATTATATATGCTGGACTAGACGGGTTGAGGTGCCATATTAGAAAATATTATATTGCAATTTAGAATTATTGTATTAGGAATAAGTAGTCACAGAGTTTGGTTGGTTCTTGTTCAAAGACGAACCAATCTGTTATAAAAATATTAATTGTGATTAATATTATATTAAGATTATTTTATTATAATTATACTTATATTAAGATTATAATGATAATATAGCTTATAATGATACTTATATTAAGATTATAATGATAATATAGCTTATAATGATAATATAGCTTATAATAATATAGCTTATAATGAACTCTAATCACCTATTTATACTACTAATAATTCACTATTACAACTAATCACATTAATTACAATTATACACCTCACACTAAAATACAAACTCTTCAATTAAACACCTCATCTTATCATCTTATCACATTATCATCATTTAATATAATACTTCCAAATCATCAATAATTTAACTAATATTATTATTTAAAACATCCACATTTAATTATTTCATAATACTCCCCCTTGGATGTTTTCAAAGAATATGCCTCGTTAAAACCTTATTAGGAAAAACCCAATGGGATAAAAACCTAATGAAGGAAAAAGAGTACATGATTCTTTTAGATACGCTTTCGATTGTTGCCTCATTAAAAACTTTACTGGGAAAACCACATGGGAAAAACCTCAGTGAAGGGAAAAAGAGTGCAACTCGTATTTACTCCCCCTGATGATGACATCATTTAAGATCTCGAAGTTTTCGAACTCCAATTGAATATACCAATCTTTTGAAAATTATTGGGGGAAGTGCTTTCGTGAATAAATTTGCAAGATTTTCACTTGATCGCACTTGTTGTACATCAATATCACCATTTTTCTCTAAATCATGTGTAAAGAAAATTTTGGTGAAATATGCTTTATTCTATCTCTCTTAATATATCCTTCCTTTAATTGGGCAATGCATGCAGCATTATCTCCATATAAAATCGTAGGAAGTAACTTTTTCGATACTACCCCACTAGTTTGTTGTATATGCTCAATTATCGATCGCAACCAAACACATTCTCGGCTAGGTTCATGAATAGCTAAAATTTCCGCATGGTTAGAAGAAGTAGACGTTAAACTTTGTTTAACTGACCGCCATGAAATAGCGGTTCCGCCATGTGTAAATAAATAGCACGTTTGCGATCGAGCATTATGTGGGTCAGATAGAAAACCAGCATCTGCATACCCAATCAAATCTGTTTTTGATTCATTAGAATAGAACAATCCCATATCAGTTGTTCCTTGAACGTATCGAAAAATCCGCTTAATTCCATTCCAATGTCTACGAGTCGGTGACGAACTATATCTCGCCAATAGATTCACAGCGAACGCTATATCAGGTCGCGTATAACTCGTTAAATACATTAGGGCTCCAATAGCACTGAGATATGGTACTTCAGGACCAAGTAGTTCTTCATCGTTTTCGCAAGGTCTAAACAGATCTTTATTCACATCTAAAGATCGAACAATCATTGGAGTATCCAATGGATGAGCTTTATCCATATAAAATCTTTTCAATACCTTTTTCGTATAAGTCTCTTGATGTACGAATATCCCATTCTTTAAATATTCAATTTGCAGTCCAAGACAAAATTTCGTTTTACCGAGATCTTTCATTTCAAACTCTTTTTTCAAACAATTAACGGCTTTTGATAACTCTTCAGGAGTTCCAATTATGTTAATATCATCAACATAAACTGAAATGATGACAAATTCATTTCCAGATCTTTTCATAAATATGCACGGGCAAGTTTGATCATTTTTATACCCCTCTTTCGATAAATATTCACTTAGGCGATTATACCACATACGCCCAGATTGCTTTAATCCATAAATCGATTTATTTAGCTTGATTGAGTACTCATTTCGGGGCCCTGAATTTTCAGGTAACTGAAATCCCTCGCGAAGTTTCATATATATATCACTATCAAGTGATCCATATAAATAAGCGGTGACAACATCCATTAGACGCATATCGAGTCCTTCACGTACTGCCAGACTAATTAAATAACGAAAAGTAGTTGCATCCACCACATGAGAATACGTCTCCTCATAATCAATACCAGGTCGTTGTGAAAAGCCTTGTGCAACAAGCCGTGCTTTGTATCTCACAATTTCACCGTTTTCATTTCTCTTTCTGATGAAAACCCATTTATATCCAACTGCTTTATATTTTCTGGTATGCGGACTACAGGTCCGAAAACTTTTCGTTTCTCAAGTGAATTTAATTCTGCCTCGATTGCATCTTTCCATTTTGGCCAATTATTTCTTTGTCTGCATTCTTTAACAGACATTGGTTCATGATCCTCATTCTCATTTATCTCATTCATTTCATGTAGCGCTACGTTAAATGAGAATTTATTGTCAACGTTGACTTTTTCTCGGTTCCATCTAATTCCATTTTGGGCATAATTTATTGAGATCTCTTCATTATCATTATTCTCAAAAATTTCAGGTACCTAATTTCCATTATCATAATCATTAATGCCCATTGACTCTTTTAGAGTCGATAAATCCTCGACTGGACCATTCTTATTATTTGCTCCTTTTCTTTTTCGAGGATTTTTATCTTTGGAACCCGAGGGCCTACCACGTTTTAGTTGTGGCTTAGGCTCGATCATTATATGTTCTCTAGGAACATTAACTTTTGCAGGAGCATTAACAGCTGGTATATGTGACTTAGTCACTCTTTTAAGGTCAGTAAAGTTATCTGGCAGTTGATTAGCTAATCCTTGTAAATGAACTATCTTTTGAACTTCTAGTTCACATTCTTTCGTTCGAGGATCATAATGATTTAGCGATAATTCATTCCAACTAATACTCATTTCCAGCTGTTTCTTTTCTCCCCCTAATGTCGGAAAATTCGATTCATCGAAATGACAATCGGCAAATCTAGCCGTAAATAAATCTCCAGTTAGAGGTTCTAAATATTTTATTATCGATGGAGATTCAAATCCGACATATATTCCCAACCTCCTTTGAGGTCCCATCTTAGTGCATTGTGGTGGAGCAATTGGAACATATACCGCACATCAAAAAATTCTCAGATGGAAAATATTTGGTTCATGACCATAAACCATTTGTATCGGGGAGATATCGTTATAACTTGTTGGCCTGATGCGGATTAGTGCCGCTGCATGTAATATAGCATGTCCCCAACAAGATGAATGAAGTTTCGACTTCATTAATAATGGTCTTGCAATTAATTGCAGCATTTTAATCAACGATTCTGCAAGACCGTTTTGCGTATGTACATGTGGCACGGGGTGCTCAACATCAATTCCAATAGACATGCAATATTCATTAAATGCCTTGGAAGTAAATTCACCAGCATTATCAAGGCGTATTTTCTTTATTGGAAAGTCCGAAAAATGTGCACTTAATCGAATCAACTGAGCAAGCAATCTCGCAAAAGCTACATTCCGTGTTGATAACAAACACACATGAGACCATCTAGTCGATGCATCAATCAATACCATGAAATATCTAAATGGTCCACACGATGGATGTATCGGTCCACAAATATCACCTTGTATACGCTCCAAAAATCTTATGGATTCGTTCTTTATTTTTACTGGTGATGGACGAATAATCAACTTCCCTTTAGAGCAAGCAGCACATGATAATTCATTAGATTGAAGAATCTTCATTAAATGTCCACGTGAATTTTGAATTATTCTCTGCATCATAATTGAACCGAGATGGCCCAACCGGTCATGCCAAACAACAAATGTATTATCATTAGTAAACTTCTGATTTACGATAGCATGTGATTCAATTGTTTTAACATACGTATAATACAATCCAGAGTCAAATGAATGTAATATTTCAACAACTCGTTTATCATTCGAAACCACTTTTGTAATGTGCAAATATTCAATATTTCTCTTTTCTGCAGTCTCAATGTGATATCCATTATGTCGAATAGCTTTAAAGCTCAATAAATTTCTTTGAGACTTAGGAGAATATAAGGCATTATCAATTATTAGCCTTGTCCCTCTGGGCAGTATAACATTGGCTCTTCCGGAGCCCTCAATTATATTTGTGCTACCCGATATAGTGATAACACTTGTTTCTTTCATTTCAAGATGGGAGAAATATTTCTTATTTCTTAGAATCGTATTAGTCGTTGCACAATCTGCAAGACATAACTCCCCATTGCACATGCTTGTATCCATGTATTGATAAATATATAATAACTAGAATTATTAAATAAATAAGCGTCAAAATAAAATTATATATATAAAGATAAAATAATAAATAAATAATGCTTAAATAAAATTTATACGACACTTCAGTTTTCTTTATTTGGATCTTTAACAAAAACCAAAATATTCAAATGAGCATAGGATCTAGCACCAATTTTCTGAAATATCGTAATCTTGAGCAAAATTTAATTTCATCGACACTTCACTTTTAATTGCTCTTTATAAAGATCAACGGGATCTTTGGGTGCGAATAATAACAACGATAATATATAATAATCTTTATATTGCTCAATACATCTTTCTCAATCATATACTAGTTGTCCACTTCGGGGGAAATATTAATAATAACCACGGTAAATATAATGTTCACGACCACTTTTATTGTTTGCGCATACATTCACTTCAGGGAATGCAACATAATCATTTAGTCGGACTTATGTTTTTCATTCATCCATCATAATATTTTCTGATCATTTTCTCACGATATTTATTCGTATTATATCCGATGGACTGAACGTGGTGAATGCTTTATAATATACCGAAGTAATTGCGTAAATCACTAGCAAGTATAAAATCGAGAGTGATAAATCAAAGTTTGCCAAATTCAATATATTGATATCATAAAATAAAATCATCATTAAAATATTAAAAGGAAAAATTATAATTAATCTTCTTTTATATCTTCTTTTGTAAAAGTTCTAATGAAAAACGATATCCACATCCAAATAACTGTCGCCGTAATAATAATCATAAGTAATAGATCAAACATCGGACAAATCGTCATCCTTCAAAATAAAATATATTTCAGTAATTATAATATTAAAGAAAAATTATAATTAATAATTATATTTTAAAAACATTGGTAAAAACATTATCCACATAGCCTTAAGGATCACAGAAAATAAAGTAAGCAACAGAAGATCCATCTTTGTATAAAACGACATGATTCTATAAGATGAATAAGAACATAATAATCAGATAACATATAAATCAATGATAAAATATATGTATAGTTTCATAAAATGCGTTCTTTATTATTTCATAATTATTATCCAAGCTCAGGTAAGATTGTGGTAATAAAATTTGTCCATTGTCCAAAATCTGTTCGATCCAATAATAACTTCAAAATTGCTCAATAAATAAATTAATAATATGCCGCTACTGAGGTGGGGATAACCACAAGACCTCGTGGGCTTTTGGTGTTGTGTACGTGAATATATAAAAAAATAATAAATCGTAAATAAAATTTCCACACACCACCACGGGGTATGGAAATCTGGACCTCTCGTCACTTATAGTGAATGATATTCCGCGAAACCACTCGGGTATTGGCGTTTAGTTATAAAACTTTTAAAATATACTTTTATAATATATATTTTTAAATTAATCACAATTAATATATGATTAGTATAAATTAAATATTAAATTACCGTACCTCGACTAAACTCGTACGAGATCTTCGACGGAGGTTGATCTTGACGACGGAGAGCGGTCGTGCTGATAACGTGTTATAAAAATATTAATTGTGATTAATATTATATTAAGATTATTTTATTATAATTATACTTATATTAAGATTATAATGATAATATAGCTTATAATAATAAAGAGAGAGAGATTAGAGAGAGATTAAGTATTTCAATACTTAGTGTGATTTACAATGAACTCTAATAACCTATTTATACTACTAATAATTCACTATTACAACTAATCACATTAATTACAATTATACACCTCACACTAAAATACAAACTCTTCAATTAAACACCTCATCTTATCATCTTATCACATTATCATCATTTAATATAATACTTCCAAATCATCAATAATTTAACTAATATTATTATTTAAAACATCCACATTTAATTATTTCATAATACAATCAAAGTTCTTATATGCAAATTTTTTTCTCTATTAAAAAATTATCTTCTTAGGTAATCATGCTTACCTATCTTTATTATACACATCAGAACAAATTCGTTTGGATATTTACGGTATTACTATAATAAACTTTATTTTTCTACATTTTTATTTTTATATTGATATTTCTCTATTTTTTTCGTGCTTTATCTTTAACAATGAGAATTTATGCTACTGCCCTCTAAATATGTTTATGATGTGGCCTCCGAACCGAAAATTCTTATCCGCCCCTAGAAGTCGACACATAAGCATTCTGTATCTTTCTATTTTTCTATTATATTATTAGCGAGACCCTCATAAAAATCTGTCACCAATCAAATTTTTTAAAAAAATTAATAATTAAGAAAAAAGTCTTTAAAAACAACTCACTAATTTAATTAAAAAATTTAAATGTACAATTATTATTATTATTATAATGATTTTTTTTAATTGCACGGACGTTGACTGCGAAATTACTAGTTTCTATTTATAAGAGAAGGTATAAATGGGTAAACCGCCGGTTCAAGAAGTTAAAGGTCCGTTGACTTGAGTATTGACCTGGTGGTTCTGGTCTGGCTGGGTCGGGCCACGTTCGTGAAAAGGCCTTTTCAAATTCTTTGGAAAAATAATACTATACAGAAATCAGAGTTAGGAACCATTTCCCGCGCAAGAACAAAAGCCCTAATTCGCCGGTCACCGACGACGCAGTGCAATCCACTCAGGGCGGATGTCGACGACGATGGCGAAGGTGTTTGAAGGTGCGAACGTCTTTATGTCCCGAAACCTCGTACCTCCCGAACACTTCGACGCGCTTCACGACGCGTTGAAGCTCAACGGCGCATGCGTTTTCCTGTGCTGTGATCCTTCGCGCAACGGTGCCAATGACTATCACGTCATCGCCTCGTCCGACCACGTGAGTGAGAAATTAAGTGGAAGAACTAGACTTGCGATTTCTTGATGGTTGTTTAACCATCTGGATATTTTGCAGGAGAAGTTTGAGGATCTACGGGCCAACGGATGTAACTTGATCGGTATGTTTCTGAATTCACGGTTCTTACGGGGTTTAGGTGGATTTTTAGGGGTGGATTCTGGCAGTGATACTACTGGGCTTTTTGAGCCATAATTTGAGAGTGGATTTATGTTTACTTTATTATCAGGCCCTCAGTGCGTGTTATCCTGTGCTAAAGAAAAAAGAAGTCTACCTAAACAGGGATTTACCTGTTGCCTTGGAATGGATGGTGTCAGTGTACTTGCCTCTGGCTTTGAAAAGGATGAAAAGGTATTGAGATACTTAGAATATTGCTGAAATGCTTCAATGGTTATGGCTTCTTAAACGGCGTGCTGATATCTTCCTTTCACCAAAATCTTTTGCTATTGAAAGCATATTCATGCAGTAATGCAGTTGAGTATTTGATTATGTTGACGCTCACATAGATTTGCCTATGTGCTACACATCTTGCATTCTTCAAAGAGCTGTGATCTTTGTGGCACTATATATATATATATATATATATATTACATATATACACACACTAATTTGCCAAACTAAGTTTCTTCAACCAGTTCTTATTTATTTATTTATTTTTGCACCTAAGAAGAAATTTTCTGTAGTTCATACAGTTGTACTTGATTTATTTTGTGGACAGCTGTTTAAATTATCAATTTTGGATGAATGTCTCTTGCCATTAGCTAGGCAATTACTGCTAGTAGTGGATTATGAAAATGCTTAAAGATGCTAAGCAAATCTCATCACGTAAAAATCCCTTGGTATTGTAAAACAAAGTCATGGAATCATATATCATCCACTTGATTGATCAATCCAAAATTTTATGTGCTACATACTTGTGTGGAAGTTGTCAGTTGGCGTTGATGGATATCTAACATATCTATCTATTGATTAAGAGCTACAATTTACTGCTCTGTGATCGTAATTTGGTATATTTTCTTTTTTTTTTCTATTTGTATACCAACCAAAATTCTAAAATGCTGACCCCAGCTGTAAAAACCCGATTTTTACGGTTCACTGCCTTGTTATTCTTTTATTCTGAATTGTTCATCTGTTATAGGCTGACATTGCAAAGATGATTAATGCGATGGGAGGAACGTTGCATGTTAAAGCCTCATCAAATGTTAGCTTTGTCATTGTGAAGAATGTCCTGGCTCAGAAGTATAAGGTTATTATTATCTGATTCTATAGTTTTACTTAATTTTTTTAAATTCCTGGAAAAGTCTTGACATTTACTTCTGAACAGGTTTTTGATCTTTAAAGCTTTATCTGAGATTAGGATTTTGTTCTTCTGATATTAGGCCCCGTAACGGTGGAATTTCTATCCGTTAATGCTATATGAAGTGCTAGGTTACATTTTTTATCAAGTTGTATCCCTGTTAAGGCAGTCACGTAGCTAACTGCTTCACTTTACTACCCACCACTTTAATTTCTGAAGCACATTGTAAATACATTCTTAGTTTATGAAGCTCTAATGGAAAGGAACTATATAGCTGACTTGATGAATAATGGGATACCATTGATTGGCATGCACTGACTTGGTTATTTTCTTCTCCTCCCTCTGTCACACTTTTTGCAGTGGGCACTAAATAATCTCAAGAAACCAATTGTCACAATGGATTGGCTTCATCAGTGTTGGAAGGAGCACCGTGCGGTTCCTCACGAATCCTATAGGGTTCCTCCATTCTCTGGATTGACAATATGTGTTAGTGGAATTCCTGCAGGTTTTAATTCCTCTCATTTTTTCTGCTCAAATTAGACTACAAACGTGTTCATTCTGACACTTTTTCTCAAATTAGATGAAAGGAAAGAAATAGAGGAACTTGTCATAAAAAACAAGGGCAGATACTCGCCTGAGCTGACCAAGAAATGCACACATTTAGTGTGTGATATATCCTTGCTTTTGCTTAGTTATTGCCAATTTGATCTTTTCTAGCCTGGCTATTTCATCTGGTCAGAGTTCTTTCTATAATTTGCTTTATTTTCTTCTGTTATTTCACTTTTTGGCAGGAATTATTCTGCTGTTTCTTCTGTTGCACGTTTTGAGATAAATGTTTTTTTTGTGACGAAGCTACCTAAACGTTATCAATGCTATCCGTTTGTACTTATTTAGTACATACCAACAATGTGCCGGTGACATTTGACTCCTATCATTCCCATTTGTAATATCTGGCATATTATTATGTTGTATCCTTAATTTTTCGTAAGCTCCTCATGGCGACAAATACAAGGTGGCAAAAAGATGGGGTCATATAAACATAGTTACTAGAAAATGGTTTCATCAATCTGTAGCCAGAAGAGGTAATGGCATGCTTGTCCATTTCCTTCACAGGTTTTAAGTCTAATATCCTGTTGGTTGTAAAATAGAATTCTTTTCAAGGGAGAATATTTTGAATGCCTTATTTGTATTTCTTGATTCACTCTTTGCCTGTTGGAACATAGCATGCGTCAGTGAGGGGTCTTACCCAGTTCAAGGTAGTTCCACTTCATCTCTGAGTATGTTAAAGACAGCAGAGCAAAATAGTTCTTGCAAAGGTGTCAGAGATTCACAGCATACCTCTTCATCAACTGCCACTGCCCTTGACACAGAGACCGTATTTTCTGCTCAGGACATGGAACTTGATATAGATACCATGCAGAGTATGAATTCTACACATAGTGAGGCTCCCGCACCTTCCTTACCCACAGATGGGAATTGTTTGGATGATCAGAATAAAGTCGATCCTGATTTCGCTCAACATGTTGCTGATGATTCCCAAAGTGACAATGACGACCTGTACTTGTCTGAGTGCAGAATCTCACTGGTAGGTTTTGCGGCTGCTGAGCTTCGGAAGCTAGTTGATATGGTTCGGCGAGGGGGTGGCTCTCGCTACGTGTCCCTAAATGACAGATTGACACACATAATTGTTGGGACCCCATCAGAAAAGTAAGATAATTGGAAGTTGAAACTTGTGTGAATTTTGACAAGCATTCTGACATATTTAGTCTATATCCTGTCGTCTAGTTAAACATTTAACGTTTTTTTACGAGAAACAGCTCAAATGTGCACATGATTTATTTGGGTAATTGTTGTTCTATTTTGACTGTTAATCCATAGTTAAGTTGCTTGCTCGAAATAGTGTGCATGACCAATATCATGGGTGTTACACTGCACAAAAGATAAATCCCATACAACTTATAAGTTACAAAGATATTTCCTGTCACTGCAAGATCGGTGATATTGCATTGTCATAACTTGTTTTTGCAGTGAAGTGAAAGAAGTAAGAAGCTTTGCAGCCTATGGAATCATTCATGTAGTCAAAATGTCATGGCTTGTAGAATGTAACCTAAAAAAGAAAGAAGTTCCTGTACTTCAGAGCCACATTGCTTATGATCTACTCCTCCCTAAAGGTGCCAATTTTACACTCATTTTCGAAGGCAAAAGTTTATCAAGATCTGATTTGCCTTGGTCATGAATACGTTTAATATGGTCCCATTCTCCACTCTTGTTCTTTATCTTCCCTACATTTGCTTTACTTATATCAGATCCAGTACTGTTCAATAAAACGACTACAAGCAGCAAAAGAAACTTGGAGCACAGGTCAGCTTCTCAGCCTGTTGATCTGGGAAACGTGATTTCCAGAATTGCTGTTTCTTCAGGTTTGATACATTGTCTGTTTGCTGCAAGAATATCTTTCGACTGCCTAAGACAAATAAAAGTTTGTTTTATGTTCGCAGATATGAAAGAAGAGGCTAAGCTTAAAGTGCAGAGTGCAGTGCGTAATGAGCCTAGACATATAAAGTCATCAACTGTATTTAAAGAAAAGCTTTTTTGCTTTTCAAGTTCTTTTCCAGAGGAACAAGTAAGTTGCCATTTCGTTTAGTTATCTATTCCATGCTAGCCCGATGTTCCTCACCAAGTGCATTGGGTTTTGCATTTCTTTTAAACTTATCTTCTACACATTTTCTATGCCATCTTCTCGTGGAAGTCTTTCTTTTCGCGGAGACAAATGATTAACTGACAGAACTAAGATCAAATTAGATGATTCTGAACAATCTAGTCCTAGGTTTCGCTTGGAACTGGTGACTTAACAATAAGAAATATAGAACCTGATTGGAGGAGTGTAATGATGATTGACTATGTGATGCAGCAGCATGAAGCTCACTTGTAAGTTGTAGATTAATGCGTACTAAGCTCATATGGTATCCCAACCTACTTTTGAACTATGGCAATTTAATGGTTAAGGCAATTTTGTGTTATGGCATTGTATGCAGTTTCAGTGAAAATTATTGTGTAGTGAAAGAAGTACCAGCAAGAGTATGTCGACTTAAATTAGAATCCTACTATACTCAAGCTGTTCCTTGGTAAATTATTGGCATGGAATATATATTTTCTCACTTAGCTGAGACAAACTAGGAAGCATTAGGTTAATTTGGCCGTTGGGAGGGAGACTTGTTTTGATGGCTTGGTTTAGTTAGATGAATCTTAATTTCTAATGTCTGGCTTATTCCTTTGCTGGTCTTGCTTAATATTGCTTGTCAAACTTCTTTAATGTTGTTTACGTATTTTCTTTCCTCCTTTAGAATTCAATACTGTTGGCCTTAGCTGGTAATTTTCAAATTTTTGACCATATGTATGTCTTTTCTTCAGAGACCTGAAATTGTGCTGTGGGTTAACGAAGGCGGTGGAAAGATTGTTGCCGATCAGAATGAAAAAGGTGTTCACTTTATCGTTGAGCGTCATGGTGTAGCACCCTGCATGACCAAAACTGTCGGGAGTAAATATGTTTCCACGCATTGGATTTACTCTTGCCTTGAGGTATCACATAAAACTCTGCCATGTCGCTAATCATTTCATCAGTAGAGTTAATCTAGGGTTTTTTCGGAATTCCAATTTTATCTTAATGTCGTAAAATTCCTTATGATTTTGCTCTTCAAAACGGTTGTTTCATGTGATCCTGGACACCACATTGCTTGCCATGACTCATGACTCTCTCCTCCTTTCTGTGTGTATTGGTTTAAAATGATTTGATACATGGAAGCTGACAGAATTTAAACTAAACGTTGAAGGATGGTTGCTTGCTGGACATTAACAGCCACATCCTTTATTCTCCACTTCCCTGCCAAATCCCTCTACCTGGGTTTGAAGGATATCGCCTATGTGTTTCCCGTTATGATATGAAAGAGAGAAAGCTGCTAAGAAATTTGTGCTATGTACTTGGAGTGAAGTTTGTCGAGACACTGACCAACAAAGTGACTCATCTATTATGCAAATTCGCTGATGGTGATAAGTATCAGGCTGCTCGTAGATGGGGAATACATGTCGTCACAACAGAGTGGTTATTTGAATGTGTAATGCAGGTGCTTGCAGCATTGTTCTTTCCTTCGCTTTTTTTTGTCATCGGTGATTCTTGGTTCATTATGTCTAACATTTAGATTCAATTGAGACACAGAACAGAGTTGTTGATCTGAAAGGTTACCACCCTAAGGAGCCAACATCTGAAGAAAGGGAAGGAGGTTTATGTTCTATAAGCCAATATCCTAGCCAATCCATTAGGGTTTCTTCAACGGATGATGCCTTCGAACATTCTACCCATGTTCAAGATACGAGAATTGCACAGACCGCTTCTTGCTCAGGGACTTCAGCTAGCGAAATGGACAGTTATCCAAGCGGCAATATTAAGAGGGCTAGACTTCTGCAGAGTGGTTTTAAAAAGCCTCGACTTTCGTCTGACCTTGTGATCAATATGTCTGCGGTGGGAATGGTATCCAAAGATAACAATGTAAGTAAAAACATCAGGGGACCTTCTACAGCTCCTGATGTTGCTGCTGCTATAGAAGATCTGCTGGAACAAACGAGCAAGGTAAAGGTGTTCTTGTCTTTTAATCCTCTTCAAATGCAACTTGAACATTTAACTATCAATGATCTCTGTTATCAGATCCAAGATTGCAAGTCTCAAGAGACAATTAGTTGTCGTGTTGATCCCACTCCAGACCCAAATCCATCTAATCACTGGAAGAATAGGTACTAATTTGGTTGTACTTTAAATTCCATACAGGAAAGGGATAATAGGACCACAATTATAACTGTAACTCATTTTTTGAGAGTACTTGGTGGATAACAATGCAATGCCACACCGGGATTTTGTTTTTTTGTTTTTTTGTTTTCCTTATTCAGGTCGGAGAAAACAAATGACAACTCCTCAAGTGAAGCTGCTGCACCTAGTGCCCCATATGATGGTTTTAGTGAAACACAAACTGATTCGCAGGTTCTAGTTGAATCTTCTACGTATCATTTTTGTTGCCGTCATCGTTATCCTCTTCTAGTATATAATATCATACAGTTTGTTCATTGAATGAATGCAATTTATTTTTTTTAATAATCTATTCAGGTTGTTGGATATGAAGAAGATTTATCTGGCAGGCAAATGATCCTTGATAGAGTGCGGACACGGAGTAGCCTTGTTTGAAGAACTCTTGAATGTCCTTTGAAACTCATAGAAGTCGTCATGTAAGTTTAGATCGACATTTATTTTTAACTTGCCAGATTATAGATGTAATATTCAACATGTCCTATTAATCATTGTTTGGGACAGATAACCAGTTTGTGTAATTTCTCGAGCATTTTGAACGAAACTTATCGAATCAACTCTCCGTGTGGCTCCAGATTCGGTTGATTCCACATAATGAGAAGTCTGGCATAGGTTCCTCTTTAACCGCTGTTTGGAAGAGTTTATAAGCCTTCGACATGAGCTGTGTCGTCTGAAAAATATAACAATTGCATGTTTGTGTCATAACACTTCTTGTAATAAGCTAAAAGAGTTCAGATAAGATTATATCTATCACTTGACGTTGGGGAATCTTCTTTTATATTAGTTGCTGGCATGTTTCGTAATGTGGGTTATGAGTTATGTAACTTCTGAATCTTCCACCTTTTATTTCATTTACATCCTCATAAATTAATTTTTTATTTATTTACTTAAATATACAATTAAAATTAAGTATATAATTTCATTTTTAAAAAATTTTGACTTATAAATAGACCTAAAACATAAAAATTAATATTATACATATTTATATATTGTGTGTGCGTAAAATAATAATAATAATAATTATTATTATTATTATTTTTTAAGCGAAACGGATTAGATTCAATGAATATCCAAAATCTGTGCTCTAAATTAGAAATGAAGACGTGTTTCTTCGAAAAATCGCTGATGGCGCCGGCGATATAACTCTTGCTCTTTGAACGTCGTACAAAGTCCAGAGAAACCTCGCGCTACTACGTAAATCCAATCCACCGATGTCGGAGAAGAAGAGGCTTACAACAACGAGAAGAACGGCTTGCTAATACCCTTATCGAGCGACGGTGCAGTAGTGTTCCGTTTCTGACGACCATGAAGCGACATCGTCATAATCCAACCACCGTAGAATACCTCGGGAACGATGTCCTGAGCATGATATTCGCCTTTCTCGACATCGTACAGCTTATTCGCTG
Organism: Lindernia subracemosa; assembly: GCA_028392965.1. Lineage (NCBI taxonomy): Eukaryota > Viridiplantae > Streptophyta > Magnoliopsida > Lamiales > Linderniaceae > Vandellia > Vandellia subracemosa. Next base: position 2,348,214 of record JAQPCC010000011.1, on the reverse strand, counting down.
CTCTGCAGTTTGCAAATCATGGTATTCAGCTGTTAAATCGTCTAATTTTGTCGAATTTTGGACTCCCTTGCGATTTTTACTGCGCCTGTGTTAATTTTATTTTATCTAGGCGGAAATCAGTTGTATTCTCTATGAAACCACGAGGTCTTATTGAATTGGCGAAATCGAATGTTAATCCGTCACCTATTCTTTCTTTTAAGGAGTTTTCTGCTTGGAAATGATCCGAGTTTTTTTTGTACTAATTGATGTATTAAGGAGGGTGGTGATCGACAAATTGAAGTTGCTTCAAGTTCAGTATCATAAGCAACGGAATGACGAATCATCGACTGTGCTCGATCCATCTGATTATTCAGAGAGCTTATTGAATATGCAGTTAGGGCAGCTTGCGATGAGGGGGCAGAGATTGGCTCTCCAGAAAGGTCATGCGAATATCTTTCAATGGAAAGGTCATTCGGTAGGGTGTGTTACTCACTTCTTGAATTCTTTTAGCATATGATTAGTGATTGTTTTTAGTTCACCTTAAATAATTAAGACGCAAGACGCACGATATCTTTCAGGTCTTTGTTTGATCGAATCTCTCTGCTTAATGCAATGTGCAGACATATTAAGTGAATGGTTTTCATTGAAAGTCGACCAGTTTCAGCAATGATGATTTGAACTCACAACATCGAATCAGCTAATTGCATAGTTTATGTATCCATCCAGCATATATTGATTTTAGATCAGATGCAATCATCTTTTTGGATTTTGCTCATTATGCGGTTAACTTCATCGTCATGAATTTCTTCAATATGATTTCGTCTCAGGTTCAGTAAATGCAGAATGAAAATGGGACTTGCTCTCACTGGTGTTGGAGATAAGGTAGGATGCATTCATTTTTTTAGAGATTGTGTATATATCATTTTGGTTTTCCGGTCTATAAGTTTGTTTCTACATATGTTGTCTTTGGTATATAGGGCAAACTGCTTACAGTATTGTAGCAGATGTTGCCGCTTCCTATGTAACTACAATTTGCGAAATTATGACTTTCAGATACCTCAAATCTGGAAAATATCAGTTGGAATTTTTGTTTCCTTCACTTTTGTCAATGCTAAAGCTTTTTCTTGGTTGTTAAGATAATACTATTTGCTTCTCATGATTTTTAGGTCATACGCCTTTGGTCTGCTGAGAGCTGCAAAAAGTTGGATGAATTTTTTCTACCTGATAGAGCACCGCTGATTGACTTCGATTTTGATGAGGGAAAGGTAATGTCTTTACACTTATGCATCAACTGTGTAGACGTTGAATTCCTACTGCAAATGTCCATAGTTAATGCTCATACTTTGTACATAGAGAAGTGGGAAACGTAGTTAGAGGGCGTGGTCTCAAAATTCCTTAAGACATTCAGTGCTGCATAAGAAAGGAAATAAGTATAAAGGTTGAGTCGTATTGCTAATCGATGTACGATGTGTCTGGAGAGCTCTCCTAGTGCGATTTCTTTCACAGATTTTGAAGTACTGTTGTTAATTAACTCATGTTCCCTAATGCTTATTAGGATATATAATCTTATTCTTGTTGCTGGTTTTTTTATAATTAAGATGATTGTAGACTTCTATTTTGTCATTCATTTCCCAATCTTATATTGATTTTTTAAGTGCTGTTTTTGTCTGCATTAGGCAGTACATTTATATGACCCAAGTATTTTACTGTTAAGGGACTGATTTCTAGCTTCCAACTCATGTAGGTTGTTGGTGTTGTGGGATCCCGTATGTGTATATGGCAGCGGATTGGGAGTAGGGATATCTTTTCCTCTCGTGAAGGCTTGTTTGCCAGAGGATCGTGTATGAGGTGGGTGGTATCTGATTAAGTTTGTCGTGACATTTGTTCTTAATTATCGCACTTAATTATTTCAAGAACCACTATTACTCTCTCTCTCTCTCCTCTATGATTTCCTTTAAGTGGTGGCTTTAGAAATGATTTTGGTAAAACCTTCTGTTAATCGCTTTGTGAAAGTGATTTAGACTGTATGGTGTTTGATCATGGATCTACTACAATCATAATGCTAAATCATGAATGACCATTAAGCTTTATCACAAACTCTGGTTGGATTAATGCCAATTATTTCAGGAAGTGAAAACTCCATACTTTGAGGCCACATGCTTCTGTACATAGGGAAATTCAATCTCTTTATGTTTTCCGTTTAACCTCGTTCGGCATATATACAAGAGGCTACTTCACCCTACACCAAGTAAATTTAGGATAAGACTTCCAAATATACATGGTATCAAAGCGGCGCCTTGCATCAACAATCACCCTTTTTGTTATAGCTTTTTTCTTGCTTCAGTTTTACTCAGTGTACTGAAACCCTGATTTTTCGAATAGTTACGTGGATCCACATGCAGTGGTTGGATGTGAGGATGGAAAAGTCCGTGTATTTGACATGTACAGCAGGAAAATCTCACAAATAATCAAGTATGTCTTCTATTCCTAGATTCACTTTATTTTGTAGTAAGAATTTGCTATTCATCTTACTGTCCTGTTATTAAAAAGCAATACACTATTCTTGTCATGCAATATTTATTATTATTGCAGGATGCATCCCGGCCCAGTTTCGTCTTTATCTTTCACCGATGAGGAGCTGCTGATCAGTGGTTCCTCTCTGGGTAATATCTCAATATCTGATCTTTCGTCAGATCAGCAGGTCGCTACATTGGACACAACTGGTTCCGCAGGTTATTTCTGGATAGTGCTCTCTCATCGAATGGAGTTAGTTTCTTTATAGAAGTTTAAGCCATTGTTTTCTTCTAACCCCTTTTTCCGCTTTATCTCTTATTTTTCCTCGTCAGGCATAAAAACATTATGTTGGAATCCAAGCTCTCATCTGCTGTTCTCTGGATCTAGTGCAGGCTATGCAGCTTGTTGGGACCTAAGGTATGGAAACGTATTTTCGAATCTTTTAAGAAATGGGTTTTGTTGATTTTTGCGGAAACTCATTTGTTGTTTCCAGCTAAAAATAGAAACTTTTCGAAAATTTATAAACGTTGCAATTTCTCAAACAGAACACTGAGAGGCATATGGAGCACACGAGTGAGTCCCAACGTGCTCTATTCAATACACCACCTTCGCAGCGACAGAGAAACCCTAGTCGTTGGCGGAATAGACGGTGTACTGAGAATCATCGATCAGCAAAACGGCGACATATTATCGAGATACATCATGGAAGCTGATAGAAGCACTAATAGCTCTAACAAGAACCATCCTAAAGGCAATAAAAACACGATGTTCATCAAGAAGAAAAGGGCAAGAAAACTTCTCGACGAAGAACGCATCGATTTGCTACCTAATAGTTTTCCCATAACGTGCTTGGCCGTCGGGATGCAGAAGATCGTTACAGCGCACAATGATGAGTACGTCAGGGTGTGGAAGTTCAACGGTGATCAATAGAATATTGAACAACTTTTCTCGTATTAATTTCCAGATCTTTCGGCCTTTACAATCTTTCATATCATAGGATACATTTGTTCTGTAATATTTAGATAGTTGCATGTAAGTTGGAAGTCATCTGATTCACGACATTATCAGAGGCAAGTTATTTCATTCTAAGTCTTTATGATACTTGATTACTAAAATCAAAATAAAATAACAAATCAATGAAGCAAAAAACGCTAAAAAAAAAACTGATTATCTTCCTCAAGATTCATCATCATGAATGGTAAAAGAACATGACTCACATGTCATCCCACATCGATTAAAATTAGAGAGATTGATTAGTATATAAGCTTATGGATCACTCCATTTATCACCAATTGGTTTTAGGATGAAAATCCACAACTTATGCGGTCAACTCTCCTCCTATACGAGTCCGTGTGCGTGAGTCCAATAACAAAATTTCACAATGATTAATACAAGGGAGCTAATGATAGCTGCGGATAAGATCATCGCGACTCGGGCAAGGATCGATTGGGCCTGATGAGCTTAGGCAAGCCTCAAGCCCAATGTCACTTGGCCCAAATATCGACAGTGTATGATCTTATGTTATTCTTCTTGTACACACACACTGCATTGGAAGATTGATATGTTAGCAACGATTTTCTTATATTCTAATTGTGTTTTTTACTCTATAGTTAATTAATACTGACTTACGTGACTAAGCTTTTAAATTTCCATTTTTGTCGCTTGGTTTGTAAATTGGCGACCGTTATATATCAGCACTCAAATAATAATTTATTACTATTTTAAGTTACGTTTATAATTTTATATTTTCATTTCTATCAACACACAAATCTTCAAATCCTCTTCAACATAACAAACAACAAAGGCAAATCCATAACGTCATCATTACACACACAATTATAAACATCAAACAAATGATAATCGCATTTATTACTTTGAGCTCTGTAATGGAGATCATATTTATCATATTCAGAATTTTGAACCAATATATAATTGTTTTTGTATTTGGAAAAAAAAAATATAATTGTTTTTGTAATTGAGGGTTAATAATAGCAAAGTTACTCAGCCACGTAAATAATAACTGTTCAGGAAGGGATTTGTACTAGATTATAACTCGTAAGTGATAACCCAAACTATGAAATTATAAAAACTTGATTGAGATAAAGATGGTTGCATACCTAATGAACGAGCCTGAAGACAAATACAGGGCTACAAAAGTCGGTGAAATTGTACGCAGCTGCGTCGAGAGGTGGGACATACAAATCTTCCCTGGGTTCTTCGTTTACGCCGGTCTGCGTTGCGTATTCCAATGCCATCTCATAGTCCACCTAAATGCATTCGATAAGCAAAAGAAGAACAAGGAGCATAACTTACCCATACAAACATGAAACAAAAACTATTAGCTAGCTTTTCGTATGGAGGGAAACTGTGTTGATCGATGGAAACAAAATGAAAGGTTATGGACGGAAAGATCATCACCTGTTCCACATGTTGAGCGAGCTTTTCGCGCAGCGTTTCCTCAGTCACGGTCTCATCCGCGACTTGTTTGAGCAACATTGAATCTTTATCGCACCGTCTCCTTTTTGAAACATCGGAAGCCAGCGTAATCTCTTTAAGCACCCCGTATACAGCACTTGTGGCATTAGGAATGTATCTAGGGTGGTAGGATGATGCAAAAAAAAAACATTTATAATTAAGCATGGGAGTTATTACATATGAAGCGTGCAAACAAACTAACTTGTTCAGACTCCGTTTTCTCTCCTGCTGCTCGCGAGCCTGAATCTTTTTCACTATTTTGGACTTCAGTTGAACGCAGCATTGCTGTATAGCTGTCTGGAAATACATTGATCTATTTTAGTCTGCAATAAATCTTTGACAAACTGACAAGTGACTTTCAGAATATTACCTTGACAGCGGAAGCTATCTCACTGATGTCGTCGCCAATGTATTCCTTCCCGGTTCCTTTAAACGGGATTTTGGTGCTCACAATGCTCACAAAGACACCAATCTTGTCTTGTGTTTGGTTGATCTTGTAACTGTTCCAACTGAAACAAATGACGGCATTTAGATCGATTATTCTGAACGGAAGCTTTCTATTCTTGTTAAAGAGAGAAGAGAGAGAAAGAGAGAGACTAAAGTCACAGACATACAACAAGACAGAAGACAATTGAAAGTGTATAACTCTCTAGAAGACAATAGAAAATTTTGACAACTAAACTGAATATTTATATCCAACGAAATTGTGCATCTCCCTTACTTGATCCTCTTTAGAGCAGTTCTGGTGACAACATCTGCCCCTTGCTCGAATAGAAGCGGAATCCGATTGGCAAATCGAAAAATGTTTAAACCCTGATGTTCAGTACAAAAATTGACAAAAGTCAGGATCAAATACAGTTACAAGTGAAATAATTTTAAGTTAGAAGGCAGTAAATTATTTTGTTATCAGATAAATCAGAGATTTGACTCGATTAGAAGTTAATATGAGTAATATTTGACTTTGCAAATCACCAAAATAATATAAGGCTGGGAAGACTTTGGAATTCATCCAAACTTTCATCCGTAGCAGATACTAATAAAGATAAAACTGGGACACTAAACTTTCATTATATCATGTAAAAAATAGAAAAGTTTGTCCAACTAAATAACTTATGCACGATACAGAAACAAACTTAATTGTCTTAAATATCATCATCTGCCCATAATGCACATCAAACGCCGTGCATCAGCATTAGTAGAAGAATAATTTACAGCAAAGAAGTGAACACAAGAAACTGCAAATGATTTTGACCAATTTACAATTTTGTTGAATTTAACAGATAGAAATATCATAAATTTTGCAACTGAATGAGTACGAGTTCAAACGCAAGTAAAACGCCCTAAAAGCATTGCAACACAAGCGAAACAAGCTTCCTCGTATATGTCACACATGATGTACATCAAGGTCAGCAATGGACCATTGCCGAAGCATGTTAGATAATGTACAGATGATTAACTGAGATGCTTGAACTTGAAGTAGTCTTGCCAACAAACTCTCTATTAAGACTAAGTAAAACATGATAGATTACCTGTTTAACATCTTTTCCACCCAAACTAAGTCCGGCTTCAACAATGAAGGGGTGACCTTCAAATACTTGAGCACTGCATAGAAGAACAGAAACCTTGGTTTTCCATTTGCAGTTTAATAAATAAACTTTGAGAGGTAGAGAAAAAACAGGATTATCTAGCAGAAAAAACAGGATTATCTAGCAGGATTATCCAACAGGCTCTGTAACACGGTCAAACCTTCTCACATTTCTAGCAGAAAAAACAGGATGTTCGCGACAAAAAGAGATAATAAGTGGTAAGCTCATAATAACTATTTTCCATTCAGTGAAAATCCATACATATGGACAAGAAATAAAATAGTTTACTATGCTAATCTTAACAATTTTCCATTTTCTGGAGAACTTTGGTTCTCAGAAGATATTTATATGTTCACAGAAATTATAGTAGAAAATAATTGTTTCACATAATTACAAGAAAGTGTAAGCAATATTTTACAATTATTTTACTGTAGATTGGTTTACAATTACAATTATTTTACAAATACTTTACAATTATTTTACTTAAGAAACCATACGAAATATTTTCAAGAAACTATGATTACCTTCCAGAGTAAGTAGCAACCATATCAGGATGCAGCTCCTTTATAATACCCAAGCGTAGATTGTATTCACCAGCAGGACTTAGACACTGCCAGCAGATTACACACAAAACAATTGATTCAATTAAGGCTGATTACTGAGGCATAAATCAAGGAACTTCCTAACATGGGGAAAGCATAAATAAAGCAGACGAAAGAATGCCAAGAAACAGCAGAGTGTACAGCATACATCACCACTTGGGTCTTCAAACTTTGCTTGGCGGAACAACTGATGAATCCGGGCGATTTGCTGAGATGTGAGAGATTTAACTGGCATTTTTGAGCTAAAATCTGGACCCATTTCTCCTGATGGAAAATAAAATGGTTCTGCTAAACAGAAAGTTTTTTAAGAATAACAAACATACTGAAACCCAACAAAATTTTTATCTGTCATATCTATTATCATTCTGTCCATTCAGTATCTAAGAGAAACATTTGCTCCCTATGCAATCGGATGTTCTAACAAACACCATGTAGTTCAGTAAATCAAAGTTTCTCCAACAAAGTCACAAGAGGAGTTGTGTATCATTAATCTTACCAATTAAACGCTCTGCGTGTGATTTCCCAACATTAACAAATTCATGCTGAAGGAACTGCAGAAGGTTTTGCTTAGATGTTTCCGTAATAAGTCTTTTTATCAGAAGCAAATCGACAGCTGATGGATGGTACTTTGTTTCAAGTGGAGCTGGAGGCATTATATCTGTCCTTCTAGAAAATCTGATGGTGACATTTTTACTACATACAACATATGAGAAGAAAAACAAAGTTACTTGCCCAAAAAAGCAACAACAGAATATGAGGGGGGGGGGGGGGGGGGGGGGGGGGGGAGAGAGAGAGAGAGAGAGGGAGGGAGGGAGAGGTTACTCCGAAGATCCTGACAAAAACTTGAAAAGAAATTGAGCATAAGGAGTTATGACAGCCATTTGACGCATATAGTGCAGTATCTTGGACTATAAAAGCAAAGACAAGTTAAATTCAGATATATCGAAGACAAAGAGCCTAAAATGAGAATGCTAAGTTCATACACGGTGTGTAGTCCAATTCCCCTCGATAACTATTTGAATTTCAGCTCCATGCCATCTATCTTGATTTTTTTTTTTCTCGTGAACATGAATGTGAGGTATGTTCCTACATATTGTTAAAAGGAGAAATTTAACTTTTCAGGGTAGCAGAGCAAACAACAAAGCAAAGATTTCTAATATAAAGTTTATGGAAGTATGCCATACTTATTAATATCTATATCTAGTCTGCAGAAAGATGTAAAATTCTGGCCCTTCATCGATGAGATAATTTCAATGGGCAACCCAGTACTCATCTTGGACCAAATAAGTGCCTGCATGTGATATAGAAATAAAATGAATGCTGATGATATGACCGGTAGTTAAATTTTTTCAAATAGATGATTAAGGGAAAACAATGTATGTCTGCAAAGAAAGTCACTTGCATTTGCTTTGCCTTGTCCTAGAAAATATAAAATAATATTTGCTAGCAAGAGAATCAGATGCACACTATAGAAAATTATATCCGAATCCTACCATTTTCGCGCCAAGTCCGAATTTTCCACGAGTCTGTTTCAGCCCATACTTGGTCCCAGAAAGAACTGTAAAGATACAAATATTAGAAGGCTAAAAAACAAATACAAACAGGTTTGGCATATAAAATTCTCCATGAGAATGATAATATCAGATATTAAGAGAAAGTCATGTCAATTAATTCAAGGGACGTTAAATGAAATAAAAGAGCTGCAGAATCATGTCCAAATACCCCGTCCAAACATATTGGGGATATCGTCATGTGGCATTCCCCTTCCATTGTCCTACATCAAAGACCAACGAAATCAGAATACAATATCCGTGAGAAATATCAGTCACCTTAAAATATTAGTAGAGCATAACTGATAAGCACCTTACAAGTGACACGGTAATACGAGGCTTCACGGTTCTTTATGGGCTTCAGAGATAGTGCTTTCGTTTTCTTCCCAAGCGCAGCATTCTTTGCCTGAGTCTCCAGGAAACGAGCTTCCTTGGCAAGTCTTTTCTGTATCATACATAACAAATTGAAAACGCTTTGAATAAATCCAAATCAATATCGTACTACATTACAGTCTGCAACAGTATGATAAACGCACCTCTCGATCCTTGGCAGTCTCATAATCATCATACAGCGCTTCATCAACACGTTCACGATCAGTAAGCCCAATCAAAGAATTAAACTGATTTCTCCCAATCTCTTCACTAGGAGGAAGAACAACTTCAGCATCAACAATTAAGAATATACGACGCAGGTCTAATTCAGAGAGATGTAGATACAGATAAATTACATTACTATTTCTATGACGGGAAGCTCAGAGATCGACTCGGCCGAATCCAATGCATTTTCAACAAGCTCCCTCACCGTAGTGTACAAACACTTTCCTGGCTGAAGAAAAAAAAAAAGAAAGATGAATTGGAAAAAGGAACTTGTAGAATGAAAGACTATTTAAAGGTAAACTACATAAGAAGAAGAACCTCACATTATCAAAACCAGCTATATTCTTGTTATCCGCAAAGAATTCAGCTGGAGATTCTGACAGAAAATAAAAAAAGGATTCAACAAAGGATAACAAGCAAGACACAGTTTATTTAGCTGCGTGATTGGAGCTAGTGCGTTGAAATCAAATTTACTCTGTTTGAGATTCTGAGCATCTTTTGCCTTTCTAGGCGTCTTCGATTCTGAGTTTTTGGCTTGCGATGACTTCTCACTGCTCTGCGACGCTTCCATATTCACACAGACCCACACAGAGAGAGGGTTGCTGATGAATGGTATATCCTGGCAGGTTATGCTGAGAGGAGGAGGAAGGAGGGAACAATCTCAGAAGAGCGGCAAAAGGGGAAGCACAAGCCTTGATGGGTGGGCCATAGTGAATAAACAGGCCGGACAAGAGATGGGTTTACAACATGTAATTGGGCTCATATGTTCCTTTTACATTTTATCGTTTTGCACGTAAAGTGATTAAGCAAATATTATTCTATCATTATCATAAACCCTACATCTTAGTGTTTTTTCTTTTCTTTCCCAAGCTCATTCATGAACATTGACTAATCAGTCATGACATCGACAAAATCAGTAGGAACAAATGCTCACAATAAGAGTAAAAACAAACCACCAACAAGCCAAGGTACAAAGGATAAAAGTCTAGCACACTTCAAGATAGAACGTAGTTAAAAAATCGAACTCATAAAATTATTCAAACATATCCCTACTAAAAGTTTGAACTTCTACTACAAGTTGAATTTAAAACTGCACATGCAATGATCTGGCTAGTAAAAACAAATGTCGTATACTACAAATTTTCAGTCAATGGTGATTAGCGCAAACTCATACTCATGTTCGATTTGATAAAATTACCTCTTTCGGTCGGATCTGCAATATTCTCAAATTGATATTCTAAATATCAAAATTAAAGTAGTTTTCGTCCCAGTTGAGAATATAAAAGCTCTTAAATAATAAATACTAAAGTCTCTAATAAAAGAACAACACCCCATGTAAGGGAAGAATATTCAATAAAGGAGCAGAAAAACTTCCATGGTGGAAGACTAACTCCCAACAATGTGAGCCAAAAGCTCCCACAATGGGAGAAAAGGAGAACACAAAATAAAAGACAAGGGAAGAAATAAAAAAGAGAGATGAGTTCCCCCAACCTCCATTAAAAAAAGAAGGGGGAGAAGGAGATGCTTTTAGACGTATGGTTTTTTCAGGGACGTTGGAGAAGCAGAGAGATGAAATGTTACGACATATGCGAGAGTATCTTATATTGTTTCCGACATGTGCCGTGTTTTTGTAACCGTACCGATAAAAAACCGAAAATTCGGTACAAACCAAGTACCTGATCGAAAAAATTGGTTTGATATTTGGTTTTAAAAATAAAAATTCGATAATTCGTTTCGATATGTTACTCAGTCCGTATACCGAGCGAATTACCATTTTTTTAAAATCTATTACAATGTAGTAAAACTTATTACTATGAAAAACAAGCCGTATAAGCTATCAGTCTATTCTCACTTTTTACTTTTCATAAACCCGTTTGAAAAATACCTAAAAAACAAGTAATCTTCTATTATTCTTTTTGTCTTCTCCAAATCAACAATCCCCTCTTATCTCTCTACACCATTGCACCTCGGTTGTTCAGGCAATTGTGTGTGTGTACAAATCAATAATTCCCTCTCATCTCTCTTACTTCAAATGCCATTGTTCTGGCAATTTTGTCTGTGCACAGAATCATATATGATTCTTTCCAAAGAAATCGTGAATATAAATTTGATTTTGGTATTTATCTTGAAGTTACTATGTCATGAAGCTTTATCTTATTTCTATAATATGGATTCTATACTTTATCTTTGTAGCATTATGATTTTGTCTTCAATAATCGATATTTTGATTTGCTTGTTTTTGAATTTGTAGGGATGGATAGTGGAGGAGGAAGAGAGTCTCGGTCTTCCAATTCAACTTCTTTCCCGGCACGTGGACCACTGCAAAGTTCAAATATATCATCCTTGACTCGTGTGAACCAATCACATAAGAAACTGGGAATACTAGACGAGAAGAAAAGAGCGAAAGACCAAAGAGAAAAGAAATGTCTAAGAGGTCTCAGTTTGGGATCATTTTATTCGATATGCCTAGAGAAATGAAAAGTAGAGAGCTAAATGTAAGTATTGTGAGAGACATTATGTTGTTGATGCGAAAAGAAATGCAACTTATGTAATGAATAATCATTAGAAACTTGTAAGCATTGTCCCCAAAATGTAGGACTCTAGCTATGCCTAAAACTACAATTGCTTATGAATATGCTTTTAAGCATTGTTGGTCTGAGTTATCAATTACTTTAAGCTTTTTGAACACCTAAAATGGCACAAACATTAATTTGTTGTCAAGATTGGCTTCGTCGTGCACTATTCAATAACACGAAAGAGGACAATGAATCAATCCGAAAAATTGAAGCTCGTATATTTTTAATTTGTTTACTATGTTGTACATTCATCATATAACTTGTATTTAATGTATTGTGTTGTTTTTGGTTTATATCGTATATGTATATATGGATGGATGTGTTCAAAAGTTAGCTTGGAATCTACCATTACTGACCAGTGAGGGTTTTCACGATCTCAAGATGTTCATTTTGAAGACTTGAGGTTATTTACGAGGTGAACTTTTAGGTGATGCTTGATAGATGAGTTTAGAATGAGTTTATACATGTTCATTTTGGTATCTATGTTAATCTAAAACATGTGTTTATCTAAAATAATTTTAAATTCATGTATACGTGTTTATATAAATACACTCTCTCAGATGAGTAATTGTAAACCCACCAACCAAACACACATTTTTTTATACCTGCTAATTAATTTTATATTAATTTTACTAATTTAAACCCTTCTATATATAAACCGGCATACCATACATGCTCTTAAAGATTTATGCATCAGAGCCCCAGTCATTTTATTTTAAACTGAATTTGTGTAGCATATTTTTATGCCTAAAATGTTTTATTTTGGATGTGAATATATGCAGGGTTATTTTCTTGAATTGTTTATATTTTCTTTTGGAGTAAAATATTTGCAATGTCATATTTTGAAATTTTCGTGAAATTTTGGTTGATCAGTTAAAAATAGAAAAAACCGATTAAAAAATCCGTAAAACTATATAACGACTGATTTGATTTTGAAACAATAGAACCGACAGTTCAGTTCAGTACAATTCGAACCGAATGCACACTCCTAATGATAAGGGATTAGGGATGTCTAAAATGCCTATTAAAGACAAATTTGAAGATCTAATGGGTCGAAGTCGACAGATACGAGTCGTTCAACCGAGTTGGATATTGAGTCTGATCTATACCAATTAGTTAATCGAGTCAACCGAGTCAGGAAAGTCTACCCATTGCCATCCCTAGAAGGGATTAAGAAGAGAAAACAAATAGCATTACACCAAAAGTCAATTGCCACAGCTAAGTTGATGGGGATCAAAAGGTTAGGGGCAAAAAAGGAGTAGCTCAGCTTCTGTGGTGTGGGAGATGAAAACAGCTTTTAAAGTGAGCAATGTATATTCTTATTTACCCACCAATTAGATCACAATTTACTACTATTTAATATAAATTGATGACATTATATTCATCTCTTAGAACATAAACCTTCAAATCTTCAACACAACAAACAACCAACACAAAACCATTAAAACACACAAATCCCATTACAAGTCCTTAGTCGATCATTACACAACACAAAGTAGTTATAATCATCAAACCTTAACTAAACTCAACTACAACTACACAACAGCAGCAGGCAAAACTCTAACCTCATCAATCACCGGCCCACACAGAGTCCCATAATCCCGAACCCTCGTGTGATAGAACGAGCTGAAGAAAGTCAGCCTCGTCCTAAACGACGTGGCCACGAACTTAAACGTAAACGACTTAAACTTTCCCTTACCTTCCGATCTGTAAGGAGCTTTCATGATCGTCTTGGCCGCGAAAGCCTCGACCATCATGTCTCCGTGGCAACCGTTCTTAGCATCTCCCACCAAGAACGTTATGTCGTAGGCTTTGTTAGGGACCGTTCTTATGACCTGTGCGACCGCGCTCTCCCGACCCGCTACTAGTTCGATCGCGGCTTTGCCCGAAGGGACGTTGAAGCTCTTACCATCAATGAATTTCACGGACTTTAAGGATTCGATGATCCAGCCGGGTAGAGGAGAGGTCGAGTCCTCTTGTTTGGGCGGGAGGAGTATGCCTTCCGTGGAGTTGAGTAGAATGTGGGGCCCCTCTTCGAACCCGCCGTTCTTGGCTAGGTTTGCTGCAAGAAAATGGTGGAAAGGCGGCATTTTTACGTAGTTAATATCTTTGATTGATTCATCAAATCAAAGACAAACAAGTCGACTAAACCTTTCGTCGGCTTCGGAGGGAAAAGCTCCTTAATAGCAACAGCATCCAGCAAGGGACCGCAGGCGGGATCTTCTTGCATCCCGGGATTGTGAAACACAACCTTAACCTTATCGGCATTCGCCCTAAAACCCCAAGCATAGGTGTCGCCGCCATTGCTGCTGTAAAGGGTCTGCAGCGGCAAATCGCCGGACTGATTCGGGACGGAAACCCTCAAACTCTCGTCCTGGGCGCACGTCCTCGACGCGCCGAATGTCAGGGCGTAGAAAGATCCGTTCTTGACGGGGATCGTCTGGGATATCGAGGCCTCGTTGCCGAGCCGAACCGCGTGGACCCCGTGGGCCACCGCAAAGAACATGCCTCCGGGCTGGGGCCCGCCTGCGATGTACTCGACCAGGCCCGTGATTTCCCACTTGGGCAGGGCGAGTTTGTGCAAAAGGACCGTCTTTTTTAGGTCTGAGGGCTTCGGCGGCTCTTCGAAGTTGCCGTTCGGAAGTAGTCCTGAGAAGTTGGTGCGGAAGTGAGTGTTTGTGTAAGAAGAAAAAATGTCATGTTTTGTTTAAAGATCTCAGCTTTCTTCATATAACAGTAGATGCAGCGAAAACAGAGAACTCTGGCCAAGAATGTATAAGTAATGCTCTTGCGCAAGCAAAGAAATCTCACATTGTCTTAATTCAAAATGTTTATTGCAACCGTTAATCAACTCAGCAAACTGTTTAGTGCAACTGTTAACTAAGGAAACAAACTATTAAAGGAAGATCTAAGCTTTTTTCTTAGACTAGAAGAGGCGAAAGATGCTAAACAGAACAAAACAGAGAAGTTGCAGAAGCAAGGATTTCACTTAAATCAAGCTTACTAAGGACTGTTACTGCACATTACATATGGAAACTATGTAAGATTTCGACATATTTAAGCAAAGATCTAAATACTAGAACTTAACAAGTAGCGCTCATCTTCATCGTACCTTCGAAAGGAGAAGAAGGTGGCTTAACGTTGACAGCAGAAACTGCGTAGAGAAGATGGATAGAAATCAAGAAGGCGACTTTAACATCCATTGTTTTTTAACAAAAGAGTTCACAAAGAAGATAGTACTACGATGCCTCGAGTTAAGGAATGAAAAGGGTTTTAGCTTATTAGTGTTTCCACGCTCTGCACTTGTATAAATAGAAGAATAATGCTTGCTTTTATCATATAATATTAATAAAAAAAGAAAAAGAAAGAAAGAATGCTAAGGCCAAGATAAGCAAACATCGTTATGCGTGTGAAAAAGGAGCATGTGATGAAAGAGAAAATGCAATGGGGTTTCAGTTTAGTTCAGACCAGTGATGGAGTTGATACGCTTGTCTGCTTGTCTGAAACAGTTTTCAGTATACTTTTTTCTCCTTGATCCATGCAATTAATTGCACTTGTCATCATTTTTTGTTTTTGGATATGGTAACTTTTTTTAAAAACAAAATTGAATAAAGTTGTATGATTTTTTTTTGGTGCTATGGTTATTTTTTTTTTCGTATGCCATTTACTAACACTTGAATTATTCTTTGAAAATTGATTGATCAAACTCATTTTAACATGTGGATGTGATTAGGTAGTGTTTTTTTTTCTATATCCCCACTCGACCTGCCTATGGGCTAACCCCTACTACTGGCATGGGCTTGCGTCAAACAGACTTGGCGGATGTTTTGGTTGCGCCACACACTCCAGTGATCGGACTAATCCCCGAAACTAGGTGAATATGTCCCAAATTCATATGACAATGATAGTCAAAGTGAATCCCACCTGGGTGAAATTCGATCCGTTACTTAAGAGTTGGCATGCCAACCCCAACCACTAGAGCCAAGCATTGGTTCAAGTTTTCAAATAAAAAACTCTACTTTATTTTAATTCTAAGGATACCATTTATAGGCTTTTTAATTATCACAATTCCTTAACTACTTCTAATGGGATTTGTTTCTTATGACTATCGTTGTCAGATGGGTTTGAGACGTATTAATCCGGCCCGAGGATTAGTCCCACCACTGGAATGTGTGACGCAATTAAGCCGCCGTCAGATCTGTGTGGCGCAAGCCCACGCCGGTATTTAGGGGCTAGGCGATATAGCCAGATCTAGTGGGGATACATCGGGATGAAAAAAAAAAGAATTATTCAAGTCTATTTCACATGTTAATTAATAAAATAAATCTGATTTATTAATGAAATATTTATTTTCGTGATATTACACGTTATTTATGTACTAATTCATGAATCCACCTTAATTCCTCGTTGAGTTTTTAATTCAACGGGATGTGGTTTTGTTCTGCCCATGACCATGAGGAAAAATACCTAGAAAACTCCACTGCAAAAAACATCATGTCCTAATTTTGTCACCAAAATGGCTATTTTATTAATTTTTTTAGTAAAACTATTTTATTAATTAGCATGTTAATAACTCTTAAATTATTAAAAAAGTTCGATGGGTTTTTATTATTTTTAATCCGGACTTATTATGAATAATCCGTATGAATTTTGAATTAGTATCTTGTAGTCCTCGATGATCTTGGTAATGGGATGAGGATTCTACGTTGTCCGCGGGGTCCGGCAATATTAGGACGGAGATTCCTCGTTTTCCTCTCTCTGCGGGGCAGGAACGAGGGAAATCTCATTGGTCGAGATGTCAATTATAATCTCCAGCCCGTGTGGATCCCCTGCCTATCCCCTTGAAAATCGATATATGGACTAAATTTTTCATGGTCATAAAAATAATTAGTATTGAACTTATTATGAAGGCTTAATATGAATAATAGACATACATTTTATTTATATTTTATGGTAATTTTGTTGGAATCGTGAGAAAAAATATTATACATTAAAAATATACGGAGCGGAGATTCTCCACGGGGACATGAATGCGATGAATTCCTGCAGAGATGGCGAGAAATTCTCCCTGTTTGCTTATCAGAAAAATAAATGTCGGGACATGGATGAGGATTAACCAAGCCTAGTCCTCGAGTTATTTTGACATGTGTTGTTACACTTTTAGGGAATTGTTATTCAGTAGTAAATCAATCAAATTTAATATATATTTATATATATACGGAATCTAATTAACAATTCAAACTTTGAAATACTCATCTTCTCTCTTTCAAGAAATCTCTCTACAGAATATTCTAATTTATTTTTTTCTTCGCCGGCGGCCACAAATCTACCACCATAATGGTCGCCAACGGATCGGATTGGAGCATCCATTATCTATTTTATTTTCTTTCTCGATTTCCTTATTTTTAATTTTCTATTTTGTTTATTCTCTCGTATGGGAGTTGTCTTTCTTTCGTGCGAGAGTTTTTTTTCTCTCGTATGAGAATATTTCTTTCTTGAATGAGAGTTTATAATGATATTATAAAATATATCTAAGAACTGAACATCGTGCTAATATTGGTCGTTCAAGTAATGAAGTTATGTTTTTTGATTGGATAATGTCAAAAATGCTTGAAGAAGGTATTGCAATTGATGATACTATTCGAAAAAAATATTGCAATTGATGATTCTAATATATTTATTTTATTTATTGTTCTTTCATATTCTTAATCATTTTTATTTATTGATTACATTGTAAAATTTTGTCCAATGAAATAAAATTATGGTTTCCTTAAAAAAAAAAAAAAGTCTAATTAACAAAATAATGTAGAAATATTTTTTGGGCGGATTAATTGCACCATAGAATAATACTTTTCGAGTGGTAGCACGTGCTACATTAAATAATCTCGACTATTATTGCCATACGGTGAAATTATGTGCTCGAAAGTTATTTATGGGGAAACTACTCTCATTAATTCTTTCTACCGAACCAATAGGAAGCAATAGTTACCACATTAAATGTATATAATATAAATCAACATTGAATTCCTTATCAACCAAGGTAAAATATGTACTTTATTACAGTTGGGTGTAAGATCATATTTAATTCAATTTAACTAAATTATAATTTTAAAAGTTCTAACATACTCGAAGTCAATACACTCTTCCTCCCAAAATCGATCTCTAACATTTTTAACATGACTAACGCCGCAATCAATGCAATCAATTATATCTCGACGTCATTAATATGTTCTTTTCTTATGAGATTAGGAAAAAAGATACAAAATTCAAAATTACGGCTTATTATTATTTTAAAATATGAATTTAGTTTGGAATATGCAACGATTTGGTCATGGGCTCTTGCAATCATCCCATGTGCAAGCTAACTACCCTTAAAAACAGCCAAAATTTGGAAATATACGTGTCACACATACGTATATATATATATATATATATTTTAATAAAGTTTGTTATATGATTAAATTAATATCAATATAAACAGAGGTTCGTAAAAAAAAACTCTTCAGATGTTATATGCTATTTGAAAAAAGCTGTCGCGTACCCAAAACCAAATGATACTTAATGATAAGTGAGAATATTATGTACTTTTTATACCCATAAACACGCATCATCGGTCCTTATATATTCAAATTATCATCGAATATTTCCAATTTATGTGCATGTATAATATTTGCAGATAGAGGAACGACAAGGACCGATAATTTGATGCAAACGACAAACTCTTGTATGCAATATCCCACTCGCGGGGCTCGCACTCTATCATATTTACCAAGTGCTATTGGTTGACTAGCCAATATAATTGAACGGTGGACAAAATTCCAAACCAACACCTAAGCAAGTAGCTCATGATTGATTGGGTTTACACGTGGCTCATGAAGATTGGAGAATTGGATAACTTTGAATTGTTTTCCTCTGAGACAAGGACATACAGTCGCATTAAAAACATACACACGAGCCAAGACAGAGACAAAAAAAGAGATCGGGGGCTGCATATCTCATGGCTGCGCTGCGTTGAAAAATATAAAAGATTACGAGACAATTAGGAGGCGATAAGATAGGGGATCCACGCTGAAGAACACAAGACCCAAGATACCCAAGAATAGTTATCAACTTAAGCAGGTAATAAAAGGGGAGAAGGAAGGACCTCGGAAAAATATATTCCTGCCTACGGTCGAAGAGCTGGCAGCTCTCGAGCAACCGAGAGCATCAGAGGAGAGGAGCTCAACACACGCAGACCATCTCGACGCTCTGAGCCTCGCTGCCTGGGAATTCTACGCACGGAAGTAGAAGAGAGCTACCGAGTTTTAGAGAAGGTTCGGAGAATCATTGTTATTCTGAGGCCTTCATTTTTGTTTTATGTGTGTGTCTTTGCTTGAGCCTACCCATTGTTCTTTTATATGCATACGTTATTAATTAGTAGATCCGTTTTTATTAATATGTCTCGTAGCTAAATTAATTAATAGTTGAAGGATTATCGAAACCGTGATTTATTATCAGTGTGAGATTAAACGAGCCGATTCATGAAAGCTGAGTATTCGTTTAATTTTGCTTTATTTATATCGATGAGCTTAGTTTGATTAAATACTGGCCAATATTTAATCAATCCAGGTAAATCCATAGCTAATTAGAACAGCAAATCCGTAATTGTTTGTATGTTCTAATAGGTAGCAAACAATATTCAACTTCTCTACCAACGGTAAGTGTGAGTTATATTGTAAGTTAAACGATTTGATTTTAATAAGCCGGCGTCCGAGTTTATTAGTCAATAATTGGGTCTCTTTCGTATTTAAAGCTGTCGGAACTTTAAATCTTGCAGGGCGTCCCGTAGATTATTTTTCGATTAGGGAAGTAATTATAGAGCGTCTCTTAATTACCGAGAAACTAAGAAGAGATTGGTAGGCGTTCGTCGATAATTATAACTGATTATGCTTGCACGTACATGATATTATTTGATCGATGATCAGTTAATTAAATCAAGGTGGAGAATAATTCCTTCAACTATTATTTTATCACGGTTAGTTTCAATCTATTTACGTTTATTATTACGTTAGAACTTTATCAAACAAAACCCCCCTACTACATATAATATTTGATCGAATTTTGAGTTAGAAATAAATCAACCATTTTCCCTGTGGAGACGATCCTTACTTCATCTATACTTGTATTTAGTAAGGTGATAAATATCATTTTTTTTTGGCCGTTTGGGCGACCACTTAACTTTATTCTTTTTCCAAAACATTTGACCAACTTTACATATTGTCATGATTTTGACTAAACTCTAAACCTTAATAGCGAAAGGTTAAGCTCACCCTAATATTTATCGATTAAAATATGTATATTGCTGCAAGCTAGATAATTCTCTTTGGGTACGTTTGGTTATAACTTATAAGAGCTCATACAAAGCCCAATATTAAGTATTATAAAATAAGCCTAGTATAAGTTATCTCACTCTTTTCAATTAGTTTAATAATAGCCAAGCCCGGAATATTGGAATGGGCTTTATATTAATATCGGGCCGGGAAAAATAAAACCAAACATAATATAGGCCTATTATTTATATTATCTCATCTTATCTTGGACAAGTAAACGGACCCTTTATGTGTATTGTGTCACATCCCATTTAAAAAAACAGACATTTTTCCTTTCGAATATGCAGTTCTCAATAGTAAATATTTTTATGTATTATTGTAAACCTATCTAATCTAATTATTTTCTTACCAAATGTTCTATATACGCATGGTAACTGAAAAATAAACATACAATGGTCTCTTTTTGAAACTAAGATATCTACAATCCGACACAAATCTTTGTTTGGGTTTTGTTTATTATATGTTAGGATTCAGAAAATTGGATGAAACTTGGGAGGGGTAGAATCGTAATTTGATAAACTTTGGATGTGTTAACAGCGATTTTGACTTGGCAATAGTTAGCAGCAAGTTAATAAACCCTAAGCCCTAATTGGTTTTTTTAGTTTCTCTGAAAAGATTTTTCTCTTTTTCGGTTGGGAAGCTGCGTTAACGAGACGCGCCCGAGGTTTGGAGCTCGAGATTTCGTGCCTTAAGCTTTTGGTGAGTCTGAAATCTTTATCACGGCGTTGTTTCATAGTGAAATTTTTAGGGGTTCAGCTGAATTGAATTTAGTACACATGTAATTGTCAATCTGTTGTTAGAATATGTTAATCGTACGACTTGCGGTTTGTAAAGGTCTTACGATTGCTATCAGTCGTTTGGTTTTCTTAAGTATTAAGTTTGGGTTACCAAAACTTATTCGAAATAAGTTTTGGTGAAATGGAAACTGACAGATTGCTTTGTTCTTCTATTAAATTAGTAAAACGATGCACCGACAATTCGGTTCAGTAGGTTTTATTATCGAATGAATGCCCGATCAGCTAGTCTTATTTGATAGTTATCATCTATATATTGAGCCTCTGGCAGTGGACCAATTTGCAACGATTCAGCTCAAAGCTGTGGCCTTTTCGTGCTTGTTCCTACAGTGCCTACTCTTGATATGAGTCTATTGTTTTAGTCAGGTGGATTTTGAATAATGGGGAAGAGAAAAGCTAAAAGGGTTGCTGAGAGTGACAGTGATATGGGATTTGGCGATGATATGGAATATGCAAATATGAGTGTAAGCTCCTATACTGTAGATTAAGTTTAGTGTTTTCCCCTCAATTTTCCTTAAGAGTAAACTGGTGGTTATAATATGTTTAGGTGGAGAGCGATGATGAGCTCGACAATGGCCATGAGCTTAAAGAGGACGAAACAGAGGACGAAGATCATGACACTGATGAGCATGGGAGTGAGGATGATGAGGAAGAAGAAGGTGAGAATGAAAATGAACAGAAGGCCGCTGAGATGGATGAGCTGGAGAAAGAGTATTTGCAGCTAAGACATGAGGAGCAGTGAGTAATTGAATTGTTTAATCACTTAACTATTGCTAGCTTTTTTATTCTGTTTAATGTGAATTATAGAGTAAAAGGTTGCTTAAAAGTGGTCTATTTT
The DNA here is from genome assembly GCA_028392965.1 of Lindernia subracemosa. Lineage (NCBI taxonomy): Eukaryota > Viridiplantae > Streptophyta > Magnoliopsida > Lamiales > Linderniaceae > Vandellia > Vandellia subracemosa. The sequence continues at coordinate 2,326,334 of JAQPCC010000011.1, read as the reverse complement.
TCTGGTAAATTACAAGTCCATTGTAGAGCTACTTTATATGCATATTGGAGAGAAAATAATAAAAACTTTGATGGTCGATTCAAATAATATAAATGAGAAAGCGAGGTGAAAAACGCTAAATTTGTTAGAGGAGAATTTGTTTTCGCCCACAGAAAACTTAGCAAACTTGAGAACCCCTCGACCAACAAATTTTTAGATTGTTGTTTGCTGGACCAATGATAACTAAAACCTCCCATAGGCCGGAATAATGCAATGTTCCAGTTATTTCTGTTTTACATTATCTAGAACGTTTAATAAAATATGCTCATGTCTTTTGTATTGTCTATGAATTCAGAGATATATTGAGGAATCTGAAGCGCAGTAACGATGAGGATCTCCAAAGAGGACATGCTGTGAAGAATCAAAGGGTAAGTGCTTTTTACCTTTCAAGTTTCATGCCTTTTGTCCCTTTTCCTTTTGTGTTGTTCATTCATTTTTATGAAACTCAAGTTCATTTCCAGACATACAATCACTAACAATTGTCCGCTAGTCGTCTCTGTAATGATTTGAATTATTTTCGTATTTATCTAGTCCATACTGCTTTTGGATACCTCGTGTTGATTTCCGTTATCTTTTTTCTTCTGGTAAGGCTTTATGGGACAAGACGCTTGAATTGCGGTTCTTGTTGCAAAAAGGGTTCTCAAGTTCTAACAGACTTCCACAGGTTGATTTTGAACTTTTCCTCCGAACTCCGAACGTGCTTTGTAAACATCCTTGCTGAAGAATTTAATTGCTTTTCTACAGGAGCCAGCTAGATCCTTATTTTGCGAAACTGATGTTGGTATTAGTGAAGCATATTCAGATTTGATTGATTCCTCAAAGAAGACATTGGATTCTATACTAGAGTTGCAGCAGGTATACGATTGTCGACTCTAATTGCTTCCATTTACTGTTACTAGTATTAACAGTTGGTTATCTGACAACTAAGTTCATTGTTGCATTGCATAAAAATTTTGCAGGCTCTGATTGAAAACAACCCGTCTATTAGTCCGTCCAACGACGGTATGTATTTCTGTAAATTCATTTTGTAACTGAATACATTGATATTCTCTTTGAGATTAGTCTTTCAAGATTAGTTCATCTATATGTTCGGTGACCTGACATAAGTTTATCACCACCACCACCACCACTTCGTTGTCATCTAATAAACTTGTGGTTTATTTTATCTCTTAAGGTAATTCTTGGGTAGGAGACGCCAAAGAATCACAGTCTGATGATGGTGATGAGTGGCAACAGATTTCACAAATGCAGTCAAGGTACTTCATTTTCTTACACGACTTCATCGGTAAACTCATTCAAGATTTGTACTTTGTCATTGCTCATCACCTTTTATTCGTGTATAGGATGGCGTCGTATAGAAACAAATCAGTAGATAAATGGCATCGGAAAACCCAGGTGACCACTGGAGCAGCTGCTATCAAAGACAAATTGCACGCATTCAATCAGGTTTTATTTCAATACGTATGGCAATTTACTTGAGATAAGCTATCTAAATAAATTTCTGCAAACTGAAGATATGCAACTGTTTCATTCAGAGCATAAGCGAACAAGTGGCTACTTATATGAGGGATCCAAGTAAGATGATCAAGGGTATGCAGCAGAACAAATCATTGGTAGCTGTTTTTGGAAATGTAAGTTTCAAATATGTATTAGCGCAACCTTAATTTCCTCGAATTAAACCAATCACTTTCATCTCAGAAGTTCATTTAACATTTTTATTTTCGTTTTTTTTTCCTCTTAAATTTTGCGAGTAGGTCCCGACTTCGACTGATAATAACGATTCAGACGAGACATTTGTAGACGGTGACCCTGAGCTACTGGACGACTCTGAATTCTATCAGCAATTGTTGAAAGAGTTCTTCGAAACAATAGATCCATCGTCTTCTGGTACGCATGTATTTATTATCATTGGAGTTTCTTATATTATAATTTTGAATGAAACACTTTTCTGTAATATTATCTTAAACGAGACCATCACTCGTTATAAACTGTTAACAGAAGTGGCTTTCTATGCACTGAAGAGATTGCAGACTAAGAAACGAAAGATCGTTGATCGTCGCGCTTCAAAGAGCCGAAAGATTCGGTAATTCACATATATCAATATTATATGATTGATATTATTTGAATTTTTTGTTGGACCACAATTGATCCATTTTCTTGCTTAAAGGTACCACATACACGAAAAGGTTGTGAATTTTATGGCGCCTCGACCTATGAATCTACCTCCCATGGCCCCTAAGTTGTTCGAAGACTTGTTTGGCCTTAAATCACAGAAAGCTAACGCAGGGGCGCACGCGTAATTATATGCACACGACAATGTCGATCTATGGATCTTTAAAGTCTCTTACAATGTGATTGTGGAAGGTCATTCTGGAAGCCATCAAATCAAAACTCTTGGCAAATTGTAAGATTAGTTTTTGTTTATCTCTTTCATGTTCTATACTTCAATGCAAGAATATGTGGGTTTATTATATCTTGTGTTTTTGGGTTGTCCATGTTCTGATGTTAGACATAGTTAGTCTTGAGTATGTTTTGCTTGTTGATCTGATGCGAGGTTTTAATAATTTAGAAATTATTTGTTTTCATCGTACTGACGCCTTGCTTGATCTGTAATGTAACAACGTAAAAGAGGAAGATGAAAATAAAGAAATAATAAAATAAATGAATTCTTTAATCTATACATAGTCCAACTTCTCTCAATCTATTCATCTCCATCTCTTTCTACCCACTAATATAAGATAAAATTCCCAAAAAATCTCAAATATATTTCAGCTGTATAAATCTCTCTCCTTGCGGATTGTTTTTGTTCATGTTAGTACAGTACAATCCTCAAGAAAGAAGGCAACAGTACCAGCAGTAAATGGAATAACTTAAGGGTTTTAGGAGAGGACTTTAATGAGATCATAAGACAAGATGAGAAATGGGGTGGTCAACCCAAGAATCCAACTAGCTTTCAGATCTTCAACTCCTTTATTGACAGTATGAGAATGGTGGAAATATCATTCATTGGCTCATCTTTCACTTGAGCCAATAATAGAGAAGGTGAAAGATTTGTAGAGGAACGGATTGATAGATGCTTTTGCTCTCCTCAATGGCTCTTGCAATTTCCTGACTCAATTGTGACCAGTGAAGACAGACATGCCTCTGAGTACAAAAGGGCATTCTGGATGTCTAAGCTGGTGTTAAAGAAGAAAGTAAATCAAGATAATCTTGGATTACCCTTGGTCATTGGGAGGTCTAAGAGAGAAACATTCCAATATGCCTCTGAGCACAAAAATAAGGATTGAGAGAAATTTCCACTTAAGCCAGCTTCGGACAAGTACACCTCTCCGGTTATACCTATGCTCTCTTGAAGGGCCACCCCCGTCGAGCAGAGACCGAAGAAGCATAGGATATCATCTTTGATACGCTCCGGAGCTTTAAAGCGTCTTATCCCCCAGGGCCCTTTTAAATGCTCCTATCATAGTAGCCCCCGATTAGGGACTACCCTTTGAACTAATGTGTGATGCTAGTGATTTTGCAGTAGGTGCAGTTTTGGGGCAGCGACGAGACAAGCACTTCCGACCGATATACTACGCGAGCAAAACCTTGAACGAGGCACAAACGAATTACACCACCACCGATAAGGAGTTGCTTGCGGTTGTGTTCGCGATTGATAAGTTTCGCACCTACCTTATCCTTTCAAAAGTCATCGTCTACACAGATCACTCTGCCATCAAACACCTCCTCATCAAACCCGATGCAAAGCCGAGACTAATCCGATGGATCCTAGTACTTCAGGAATTCGACATGGAGATTCGAGACCAGAAGGGGACGGAAAATCTCGCTGCTGATCACTTGTCAAGATTGGAGGAATCACACCACAAGAAGACGAACATCAAGGACCACTTCCCCGACGAGCACCTTTATGTTATACGTGAGGTAAACGATGATATCCCTTGGTATGCCGATATTGCTAACTATCTTGTGGCGAGGATCATACCAAAGGAATATACAAGCCAACAGAAGAAGAAATTCTTCTCGGACTTGAGGTATTATTTTATGGATGATCCATACTTGTTTAGGACTTGTGCCGATAAGATGATCCGGCGATGCGTATCATTCCCCGAGACGATCAAGATCTTAGAGCATTGCCATACCGGACCAGCCGGAGGTCATTATGGAGGAAATCGAACAGCCCAAAAGGTACTCGAATGTGGTTTCTATTGGCCCACGATCTTCAAGGATGCTCAAAGGTATGTAGAGATGTGTGATAGGTGCCAACGGACAGGTAACATCTCTAAGCGTAATGAGATGCCTCAGAATTTTATTCTCGTGTGTGAAGTATTTGATGTTTGGGGCATTGATTTTATGGGTCCGTTCCCTACGTCTTTTACTTATCGATATATCCTAGTTGTTGTTGATTACGTGTCAAAATGGGTGGAAGTGCAAGCGCTGCCCACTAATGATGCTGGGGTTGTCGTTAAATTCTTAAAGACCTTGTTTTCACGCTTTGGCTCACCTCGTTGCATAATTAGCGACAAGGGTACGCACTTTTATAACACTCAATTTTCCAGGACGCTCGAGAAATACGGCGTTAAGCACAGTGTTACCACTCCGTACCACCCTCAAGCTAGTGGCCAAGTGGAAGTCGTGAATCGGGAGTTGAAGCGAATACTAGAAAAGACCGTTGAGCACAACCGAAGAGATTGGCCGAGCAAGTTGAACGATGCGTTGTGGGCCTATAGGACAGCCTATAAAATGCCTATAGGATCCACACCTTATCGCTTAGTTTATGGAAAATCTTGTCATTTACCTGTCGAGCTCGAACATAAGGTGTATTGGGCTTTAAAGTCACTAAATTTTGATTTAGATCTTGCAGGTAAAAAGAGGAATTTTCAGATTAACGAGCTCGATGAATGACGTCTCATGGCTTATGATAACACGAGAATCTATAAAGAGCGCACAAAGATGTACCATAATCGAAAAATCCAGCGACGGGAATTTCACGAGGGCGATCAAGTTTTTCTCTACAACTCTTGGCTACGGTTATTTCCAGGAAAACTGAAATCTAGATGGTCTGGCCCTTTCATCGTCTCTCGAGTATTCCCTTATGGAACTGTCGAGATCATGCACCCAGAACGAGGAGCATTCAAGGTGAATGGACACCGTCTCAAGCATTATTATGGCGGTGACGTCGAAGCACTCGGACAAGAGACGGTCCACTTCCTCGACATGACTCAGAAATAAGATTCATCCGGACTATGTCTAGCTAAAGACATTAAAGAAAGCGCTACTTGGGAGGCAACCCAAGCTTTATATATTTGCATTACTCTTTCATATTTTTATGCATTTTACTACTATTTCCAGTTCTAACTATTTTATTTTAAGGTAATCGCAGGGAATCTTATCATTAAAGTTATCTACAAAGCATGCACGCCGAATTCATTCAGGATCGTAACCCGTTTGGGGGTGGTCCGTCACAGAGTTTGCTCGTTTACTGTGGAGCAACCAGAGTGTTCTTTACGTCCCACCTACATTGATCAACACTTTATTCAGCGCAGTGTCACTTAAACTCTCTCTTTGCTTTAATTTTTACACATTGAGGACAATGTGAATATTAGTTTGGGGGTGAGGTGACACATGCTAGATGTATATGATCATATGTTTAGGTATCAATGTATTTGATTGATGAAAGTTGAGATTGGAACATCATCTGTGAAAGCTCCTGTCTGTGATGAAATTTTTTAAATTTCTTTCTTATGTCGTGATAAGATTCAGCGAGTTGAATGTGAAAGTCTTGCATGTTATGTGTCTTGATATTAGCATGACTATCTGGCTACATTGATTGCTCTAGGAAGATAATACGTATCACGAGACACAAAACCAGCATTATATGTGAGTTTTTGAGCCTTCAGAAAAGATTATTAAAGCAACTCATTACATGCTCAATGTGTTTTCATGAGTGTCACACATGGACTGAATATTTTCGAACTTGCTCTGTTATGCATGTCAACGTTACTATGTGGTTTTTTTATGCGCGAAAATGAGAAGGGCACCTAGGATTGAGTCATTGGCCTAAATATCTATATACCTTACATGTTTATCACTTAGTGAGCCACTTTGAGCCTTATTTGACCTATTTGTTGATGTGGAGCCTAGATATTAAGCCATGTTAGCCTCACAATTAGCCTATATGACCTGTTATCAACGTGTTATTCTACTGATCGCTTGGTGGGAGGGGAGCGAGAAAATACTACGTCGGTGCACGAAAAAAAAAAAGCGAGCTATGAACTCCTCCCTCGATAATCTATCATCCCAAAAGTGTTGAAAGAAGAGGAGCATATCATCGTAGGAAAAAAAGAAAAAAAAAGAGAGTACTAAGAACCCTTCCTGCGATAATCTCTCATTCTGAAGGCGAGAGAAGAAGGGTTTAGACGAAAAAAAAAGAGAAGAAAAAAATAAGAACTAATAAGCACCGGCATGAGCAAAGTGAGAAGAATATATGAAGAGCGATTCTGTGATTAATATGCTTGATTCTTTTAGCTCACTTATCCTATATGACATACCTCTTTGACCCAAGTCCCATTACAACCGTTGATAAAAGACCCTTCGATTCGTGCATAATTTCTACTAAGTGATTGCGATATGATATATTTGCAAGCCTAGAGTAATATCTTTTTATGTTGTGAATTGAGCGCTTTGATACAGATCCCGTAAAACACTTTGAGTGACTTGAGCGACCCATGTGAGAGTTGTTAAGTGATCCGTGTTAGAATTCTGGAAATGTCTTTGTTGCTATGATATGATTACGAACTATCGCTTCATGTTTCGTGTTTTGGCTGAATAATTCATTAGTTGATGACGATCTCGAGCTACTGTGTATTATTTTTCTGAGATAAAAAAGGAGTGACTCACTTGATGATGTTATGCAATCCTAACTTGATTTAATCTTGTTTCGCTTTTATGATCGAGGACGATCAAAGCTAGTTTGGGGGTTGTTGATAAGTTAGGATATTACGTGATTTTTAATACCCTAAGTTTGCATATTTGATCGTTATCTATCTAAATATTCTCGAATATCTTATGTTTAAGTGTTATTTCTTATTTGATAGATATCGGAGCGAAAGAGATAAAAAACGGGGAGTTGCGATCAATTTGAGAGTCTTGGGGATCTTTTCGCAATTTTTAGGAGTATTGGAGCAGCTTTGCAATTGAGCGAAGAAAGAATCGAAAGGGGAAATATTTTCTTTAAAGGGGATCAGACATATGAGAAGGAAAGAATAATCAAAAGAGATATTCTTACCTTGAGAAGCAACCACCTCTCACCATCATAAAAACCCTACATCACCAATCAACCATCATCATCTCATCACCCACGGCAGCCCCAACTACACCAATCAGCCGTCATAACCAAGCAGCCACCTTACCAAGCACACACCACTCAAGAAAGCAGCCACCTCTCCAAACCCCTCACCTCACGTCACCTCTCACCCACACAAGCAGCCATCTCCTTTCATCCAAGCAGGCACCTCCACACTAAGAGCAGGAACGGCAGCAGCAAGAAAAAGAGAGAGAACAAGAGGAATTCGAACGAAGAACGAGGGATCAATCCGGAGCCGAATCATAGGGAAGATATCATGTTTTCTCTATCTTTATCTTTGTTTTTCCTTGTTCCCTCTCCATCTATGAGTAGCTAATTCCCTTGTGTTTGAGATTAGATAAAACCTAGCGAGATCAAACCTATGTTTTGACTACCTTATCGTCGGTTTTATTAATATTATGATTCATTTACGAATTATGTTCAGTTTCGATTATGTCTATGTGATTGGAATTGTTTATTTGTCTTGATTATGTCTATGTGATTAGGATAATTTCTGGAAAATCGCGAGCTACGCTTGAAAGAGGGACGAACGATTAGACCACTCGTAAACGAACGGAATAAAATTCAACGCTAGAAATAGATTGAACTACCCCGCCGGATTAGAGTCAAATCTAATAGCAGAATTCATTGTGTATTAATGCGATTCTATGAAGTATAGTTAGGGAAGCTTGCCCAGCTATTACTTTCGTAGGATTAGTTGTTTGTGTGTTTATGTGATTAGGAAAGTTACGTCCAGTTACATGAATTCGTATGCATGATTTAGGAATTCTCACGGTCTAATATTTAGTAAAATCTTCGTAAGACATGCTTAGTAATTTTGATCGAGCTAGGGGGATTCGAAGTCTCAAATACGCTTGTTTTCATAAAGTCGTCTTTATTATTTATTTTGTGAATTTAATTTAGTTTGTTATTTGCGTTTCCATACGATAAATCTACCTTTTTCACTAGGATATTTAAACGATGGTTTTCTTAATTACATAGTTCTCTTGGGTTCGATACTCGAATATTCACCGCTTCTATGCTACTATCGATAGGTGCACTTGCCTATTGAGCGTAGAGTAGTTCGTATTTATTCGTTTTATATTTTATTACTTGCTCATCATTTCTTCTATTGAGTTCTCTCATAGCAAATCTGAAGAAAAAGGAAATATGAAAACTGATCCTTTTTATTTATTTTGGATAGATGAAATACATGTACGACATTGGACTATATAGAATTTCTAAAGACATTTATTCTACACTATTCCACTCCTTGATTATAGAATCATATCTTTTCCAAAGATAATATAGCTTATTCCTTGATTGTAGGAAACGATATCTTCAACATCCCCCTTAAATTGGTGCGTAAATGCTCGTCATGCCCAACTTTCTTGTAAGAAATTCGAAGATTGTTTTGGATAGTCCTTTGGTGAGAATGTCGGCTATCTGTTGAGATGATGGAACAAAAGGCATGCCGATAGTTCCACCTTCAAGTTTCTCCTTAATGAAATGCCGGTCAATCCTAATGTGTTTTTGTTCTATCATGCTGAACATGATTGTGAGCTATGCTGATTACTGCTTGTTATCACAGTAGAGTTTCATCGGAATCTCAAAAGGTCTATTAGCTCATCAAAAACTCTCTTCAGCCATAACATCTCACATAAACCATGAGCCATAGCTCGGAATTTTGCCTCCGCGCTACTTCGAGCCACAACACTTTGTTTCTTACTTCTCCATGTTAGGAATCAATTATTGTGTTCAAACTTATGTCTTCTAGTCAGTAGTGAATTGCAAATATTGTAAATATTAGGGACCAAAATGTAAATATCAAATGTATAAGTGGTCTTGAGAAGCAATATATTATATCCAAGAAAAGGTGACCAAAGACGGTTTAGTAGACCCAACCTATCCTAACCCAGAAATAAACCCCGAGTGTATGTGAGGGTATTGAGCGAATCACGATGAAGGGGAAACCTAAAATCCAAAATGCGTCTAGACACAAAAGAGTTGTTCACATAACTGTTTCAAAGGTTCAGTAGACCCAACTGATCCTAACCCAGGAACAAACCCCGAGTGTATGTGAGGGTATTGAGTGAATCACGATGAAATCATCACAACTCAACCAGAAACTATCCGGGACACAACCAGTATAGGTACATGACTGATTTTATCAGATCTCGGGTAGAAACGACTCATATGGTCCAAAGGCGCATCCACGTCCTTTCTGAGCTACTCTTTTATCTCCCTAAAGACAGATGTTTCAATAACTCACGAGAAACCGCATATGCTATCACCGTTTCATTTGGAAGCGGGAGATATTGAACTATGTGGTCCACAACCCCACACCACAACTTTTATTGATCACGCTTAAACGTCTAGTGTGTCCTCATAGCCTAAAATTCTTTTATAATTTTCTAGGACACATACATTCTTTTTAAACCAGGTCTATGTGACCAAGTCAGAACTTCTGTATACACATTTATGAAAAATGTGCTTCTATGATCGGAAGGAAGTCCTGCCATTGCATCATCAATTACAACAATGGTGTCAGGCCATCCTCAAGAGTAAGACTCTATAAAGATGTCAACGGGTTGCCTATGTGGCCCCGTAGTCCCTTCAAATGCAAGTCTGTATGACTTTATATCAACGACCAAGAGTGTCATCAAGGAATGTCTCACGATGATCAGTCGTCAGTCCCATTTTAGATACTTCGTCCAGATTTCAAACGACAACACGTTGCGCGCGTCCACTCTGTTTTACCTTGATCAGACAACATGACGATTCGAATGTCTCCAATCGCCATGAAGGGGAGATGATGATGTCATGAAGGGGAGATGTATATCAAAGAGGCAATGCACGTGATATTATTAGAAAAGTGAACCTGAACCGCACGTGTTGAACCACAATGAACTAGACCTCCTCTCCATGCGTCGAGCGTTCGAGAAGTCAATTCTGAAGATCCGAGCGACTCTGATATATGCAAGAAGGTGACTAATAATCAGGTTGCGAGACAAAAACAAGAGGGTGATTGTAAATAGGGAGATACTGAAGATTCTCCAGAAGCCCTCAGCTAGAGTTCGAAGTCTGCCATCAACTAATCCTCCCAAGAGTTATAAAGAAAAAGAAGATCAATATATAAGCAATTAAAAAGGGATAGATTGTTTGAAGGGAAGATTGTTAGAACTTCGACAGCATTTCCTCGAGCAGCAAAGAAGACCGTGTTGAATCCAAAGTTGATTGAACACAAAGGGGGAGATTGTTAGGAACCACTTTTGAATCAGATCTTCTATGGTGGGAAGTTATCCGATCATCCCTAATGTCATTCTGTTGTGTTCAACTGATGATGAAAACTGAAGATTCAAGAGACAAAAACAACCGAAGCTTCAACAAAAATTGAACACAAAGGGGGAGATTGTTAGGAATATTTTATTGTGTTCAATAAATATTTTTCTTTGTCTAGGGACTTAATTATAATATATCTAAAGTTAGGAACTTAGTTGCAAATATAGTAAAGATGTGCTTTGGTATATATAGGTAGAGTGTGTGTGATTAACATACAACTTGAATAGGAGCTTTCTCTCACGAGAATATCTCTCTCACGAGAATATCTCTCTCATCATTATCTTAGCTGGGGCTTGACTGTAGAGAGAGAATTGGATTAGTTGTAAGAGAAGCTTGGTGATTAATGGAGATTTGATTGATAATTACCGCAAGCTTCCGCGCGTGTTAATCTTCAAGGTAAATCTATCGAATCTATTTTCGAGTTCATTGTTGGATGTAAAATTGGAACTAACAATTCACATGGAGTATAATATAATTTACCCTAAAATTAATGTTGAGACATATAACGAGTTTCCTTCTTATTATTTAATTAATAAAACATACACTTTCTCTGTATTCCTTTTTTGGTAATCAATTAATATAGCTGACTTGATCTCAAGTTGATCATATCGTTGGCGCGATTAATGCATTCCTTCCGAAAGTACTTCGACTATGGAGTAAGGCGTGGGCGGTAGAGTTCCATCGCTAGTTTCCTCCCAAGTCAATTATACATCTTTTTAATACTCATTTTGTAAAGCATATAAAGATTTAAAAAAAAAATTTGGTCCGAGTGGTTCGAAACCTTATTTATGCAGCACCTCCCGTTGGGAGCCTCCCTCACCGATGTCAGGTGCGCGACCCGGGGCGAATCCGGATTAGTCGGGTAACTCGGAAACCGAGCGGGCAACCAAAAAAAATTTAAAAAAAAGAGACACTTCCTCTTCCCAAAACACTACTCCTTTCATTATATAAATAAAACTGATCCAGAAGATATTTAAACTTTCAGAATCGAATTTCCATCTTCTTACTCATAAATACATTTAATTAAGGGTAATTATCCTATACCCCACATTGATTTAATGAAATGCACGTTTCTATCATATACCTTTTTTATTGCATGACACTCCTTTGTGCTGACTAAAACTTAGCACCGTATCCTCGATAGTGTCTAAAACTCAGGATTGTACCCTCTAATTAGGGATTGTAAATGACAAGGAGTGCATGATTAAATAAACCACGAGGGTTTTTTACGCTTTTTACAAACCAAAGGGGTTTTGATGAATATTTTTTTAATCATAAGTGGGTTATATGGAATTTAACCATTGATTAATATCCAATAATATATACAATAGATCTTCCACGGCCACGCTGTAGCTATAGCAAAATCCAATCCATCATATAAAAAAATCTCTACTTGGTCAACTGTAAACAATTTAAAACCTCCAAAACTACATATACTATACTCATAGAGTTACCAAACCCTCATGACATATTAATTACTAATAGAAAAGGTCTAATATTAGCAAAAAACGACGTATACATTCATGCAATACGCAAGAAAAGCTTCTATAAATAGCTCCTCTTTGTTCACTCTTTAAACCACTCAACCACACTTACATTAGCACATACATACAAACACTAGCAACATTAAATATGGTGTCGAGCAATGTTCAATATGCCTCAGCACTTATCCTCATATCTCTCTTACTCGCCGCTCATAATCCACTGCCAGCCCAAGCCCAACTCATCATTAATGGCGTAAGAGCCAAAGGTAGAATCTGTTGCACACCAACTGGAACATGCTTGCCTACTGCTGCTGGTCTTGTCCGGGCAAATATCACCCTTAACTGCACAAACCCTCTCAGTGGAACGTTCGGCGTGCGTAGTGTTCTCACTGACGTGAACGGAACGTTTGACATCACCTTACCGTTCGTAACCACACTTTTGACTCCTATCACCTCCATTCCATGCAGTGTTACTAGTCTGCTTCCGCTTAACAATACTGTTTGCCCTATCCTTAATGATGTCACTGGGATTCTTACGGGCACACTTGATTTTGTCGGGATCACGATAGGTACAGTTTTGGGGTTGGTTGGGGATGTCTTAGATATTGTGGTGGATGTGTTTACAATCCTCTCGGGTATATGATTGATATGATCTCTGTCTTCTCCAGATTGTGTGTGTAATAGTACTAATAAGATATTATGTGTAGTATGTTATGAATAACAATAAGCAAGATGAATATGTCCGTAGCTTTGCATGCAAATGTTGCGTACTTTTTGTCTTGTGGGTTATATTACGGATATGTAAGTGTAATGGATCTATGTGTAATGTTGTTTTAAAATAATGGAGAAGACTACTTTGTGGTAAATTGAAAGGTTATTCGTTTAGTAGTATTATGTGATCAAACTGACATGATTTGAAGAAAAAAAAAATTTATACGTAAAGTACGAGAAAGATATGATACATCGATGCCAATGTACAGAAATTTAACAAGGAGACCATTTATATTCGAGAAAGATATATATATATATATATATATATATAAAAACTGGGAAAATTTTGATTTTACAACCCCTGCTGGATGAAGGGTAAAATATTTCAGTTTATTCCAAACTAAAATAATCATGTGTTTACACATAATTGGCATACTTAATTCCAATAGTGGCCCGTAATCCTAATTGATCACTTAACTGTCACATTTACTGTTTGATAAATCTCAAGTTTCTATCAAATTGCGAAATTTCTTTGCCTTTGTTCATCGTCAGTTTGATACAATGGTTAAAGTTGTTCGTAGTGATAATGACTTCGAATTTATGTCGCTTTCTGCTTACTTTCGTGAACAAGGAATCTTGCATGAAACCTCATGTGTCAGTACTCCATAACAAAATGGGCGTGTTGAGCGAAAACACCAGCACATTCTCAATGTGGCCCGGGTTTTGCGCTTTCAGGCTCATTTGCCGTTGGAGTTCTGCAGCCATTGTGTCTTGACTGTCGTATACCTCATAAATCGTCTTCCTACCCCGATCCTTCACAATAAAACACCGATTGAAATGTTGTTTGGTAAACCATCACATCTTCATCATCTAAGAGTTTTCGGATGTCGGTGCTGTGTGTATAATCACTCCAGGAGGAGTGATAAGTTTGTCAGTCGCAACCGTAAATGTCTGTTTGTGGGTTACCCATTTGGTCAAAAAGGGTGGAGAGTTTATGATCTTGAGACGTGATTTTTTGGTTTCTCAGGATGTAGTTTTCTCTGAGTCCGAGTTTTCTTATTCCAAGTCTTCTTCATCCAAACACATATCTATGTCTTCATCTATTCATGAGTGGCTTCCCCCTACTGAGGATGATGAGGCAGTCACTCCTATCTCTATCGTTCCCTCTTCACTTGTGGTTGAGTCCTCACCTTCATCTCCATTGTCTCCTTCTCACGAGCCTTCTTCTAAGTCTGTAAGTCTTCTGTCTCGTCTCCTGTGGAACAGTTGGGTCGTGGCCACCGTATTAAATATCCAAACAGTCGCTATGCTGGCTTTGTGACTGATACTATTAACCTTTCGGCCACCACCACTGCTTCTCCGGCCACATCGTCATCCTCCGGTACGCCTTATCCTCTCACACGTTATGTTAATTGTGAAAAATTCTCACCGGCCCATAAGTTGTTTTTAGCAGCAGTGTCTTCCATTCTTGAACCCCGTTCTTTTGTCGAAGGTGCTCAGGATAGCCGGTGGCGCGAGGCAATGCAACAGGTGATGCCTTAGAAAAGAATCGTACATGGGATGTCTCTTCTCTTCCACATGGCAAAAAGGCTATTGAGTGTAAGTGGATTTTTAAAATCAAACATCGTTCTGATGGTTTGGTTGAGCGGTGCAAAGCGCGCCTTGTTGTGTTAGGCAACAATCAAGTTGAAGGGATTGATTACAAGGAGACCTTTGCACCTGTTGCAAAGATGACAACAGTGAGATTGTTTCTAGTTGTTGCTGCTGCTAAGAATTGGGAGCTTCATCAGATGGATGTTCATAACGCTTTCTTGCATGGTGATCTTGATGAGGAAGTTTATATGAAATTTCCTTCCGATTTTTGATCTTCTAAGGCTGGACAGGTTTGCCGGTTACGACGATCACTTTATGGCTTGAAGCAGGCTCCTCGGTGTTGGTTTGCCAAGCTGGACACTGCCTTGAAGAAATGTGGGTTTACCCAGTCTTACTCTGACTACTCTTTGTTCACCCGTCATCGTGGTGGAGTGCACCTTAATGTGCTTGTCTATGTTGACGACTTGGTTGTATCTGACAACGATTCCTCGGCTATTTTTCGATTCAAGGACTATCTGAGTTTCAGTTTTCATTTGAAGGATCTTAGGATCCTGAAGTATTTTCTTGAAATCGAAGTGGCTCGCAATGCCACTGGACTTTTCTTGTGTCAGTGCAAGTATGCGTTGGATCTCGTCTGTGAGGTGGGTATGTTAGGTGCTAAGCCTGCTGAATCTCCTATTGAGTAGAATCATAGTCTTCCGCTAGCTATTGATCGGTCATTTTCTGATCCAGAGCGCTATCGTCGTCTGATTGGTCGGTTGATTTATTTGGCTGTCACTCGTCCTGATTTAGCTTATAGCGTACACATGCTGGCCCAATTTATGCAAAATATCATGGAGGCTCACTGGGAGAGGCTGCTCTTCGTGTTGTCCGTTATCTGAAGGGTACATCAGGCCAAGGAATTTTGTTGCGATCTGACAGTGATTTACAGTTGTATGGACGGTGTGATTCCGACTGGGCTAGTTGTCCCATCACGAGACGTTCTCTCACCGGTTGGTTAGTCAAGTTGGGTACTTTTCCGATTTCTTGGAAGACAAAGAAACAACACCCCGTCGCTCGTTCTTCTGCTGAGGCCGAGTATCGTGCTATGGCGACTCTCACGTGTGAGTTGAAGTGGTTGAAAGGCTTGTTACAAAGTCTTGGTGTTTTTCATTCTCAGCCTATGCAGGTTCTCTGTGATGGTCAGGCAGCTCTGCACATTGCTGCCAATCCAGTTTTTCATGAATGCACAAAGCATATTGAAATAGATTGTCACTTTGTGCGTGATGCACTTGTCTCTGGTTTGATATCAACTAGCCATGCACCTACTCATAAGCAATTGGCTGATATCTTCACCAAGGCTCTAGCCAAACGTCAATTAGACACTTTTCTTGGCAAGTTGGGCATTCGGAATCCTCATGCTCCAACTTTAGGGGGGGGGGGGGGGGGGGGGGGGTGTTAGTATATTATATATAGTAAAGATTTGTATATATCCATTAGAGTCAATTAAGAAGATACTTTGAGAGATAATCGCTCCTTTGTACACTATATGTATCAGCTTTGTAAATCAATTCAATATCACAGATTATTATCATCACAATTTTGTCACGTATTCATCCCAGTAAACATCTATATCGATTTAGAAGAACTGCTAAACATGATGATCAAGTTGTCACGTGTGGCTTCGGGGTTTTCCATTGTTTTATCGGGAGAAACCACCTCGAAAACCTTAGAGTTCGCCCTTGCCCTCCGTTCTCTATCATCTCCCACCACAAGTTATGGTATCTCTCTCCTCTTCACATCCCCGACTTTTGAATAGCACTTAAAACCTAATGGGTCAATCCAGAAACACGAGATCACATAGAGTAGAATGCGATCGCGTGTGTGCAAAATAAACTTCGAATTTTCCTCTTTGAAGGTCACATGGGCAGGTGGCATGCGAGATCATGGTTATTCTTCTACCGTCATTCGACTTCTTCTTCAGATTCTTTCCACGTAAGAATCTTTTCATATCCGATTTTTCACTCCGATATATGCCAAATGTGAAATACACAAAAGTAGATATTCAAGGAAACATAAATGTATTACGACTGAAAGCACATGACTTATTTTACGACGGTATTACTGTTGAGTTTTCAGTCAAAATAATTATTTTTCCGTGGAATTTTCCATCGAAATAGTTTCTAATTATTTTTGTATTGTATCTTGATCAACTTCACTCTTCGGGATGGATCGCTAGTATCGATGTTTTGATTCAATTTCAGCAATAATGTCCTCACAAAGTTATGTTCACGCTTTATCATTTCATTATATATTCAATTACCACTATCCTACCCATGTTGGTACACCTACCCAACTCTATAAGATTGTGACACATAAGCAAAATAATTTTTTTTGCATTATGTGTCAACATTTCACTAGAGTTGGGTTATTACCCACTTGGGTAGGGTAGAATAGACCTGTATATTCAATGTAAAGTGGGCGAATGCCATTTTTAGTCCCTAATGTTTGGGGTATGAGCATTTTTTATCCCTCATTTTTCGAGATGTCACTTTTAGTCCCCCATGCTATCGATTTTTGACCGTTTTGATCCAACAGTTAATTTAATCATTAGTTTGGACGAACCTGACCAACCCGAATTTATATCCCGTTAAATTCTCCCGTTCTTCGGCCCACTAATATCGGCTTGCCCGGCCCGGAGTTTCGTTCAAACTAACGATTAAATTAATGGATGACCAAAACGACTCAAAATCGGTAGCATTAGGGACTAAAAGTGGCATTTCCGAACTTGGGAGACAAAAAACGACATTCTCCCATGTAAAGCCCTAAATCCGAAAACAAAGCTCTAAACCAAAGCATATAGATATACCCTGCCATGAATATTGACCTAAGAATCATTTGATCGTGGCCAAGGTCGCGTGGTGGCTCAGAGAATAATCGTAAAGAGGGATGGATTATCATAAAATTTATGTTGAGACGCTGAAAAGGAGTTCTCCTTATGTGAGAATCTTGCGTGGACATTTGTTGATATGACACTGATTCATACCACATCAATATCAGAGGTGATGTGACATTATTTGATACCTTTTAAGTGTTATTGATCGACACATCTGATGCTGATGTAACATTTTGATGTGGCACATATCAGTATCACACACCAGGTGTTACATAAGGCGTCAAAATGCCACATCAGCATCAGATGTGTCGATCAATGGTATTTAGAAGTTGTCAACACATGTTACATCACATCTGATGTGCCACATCAATAGGTGCTCACGCAAAGTGCTCACATAAGTTGAGCACAATAAAATTCATATATATATATATATATACTCATTTTGTAAAGAATACTATATAAAGATTAAAAAAATGAGATACATATAAAGATTAATATAACATTTCCATTCTCTACCGAAAAAAATATAATATTTCCACATATATATATATATATTATATAATCTCTTAATTATAAATAAGTTAAATAATACACTAAAGTATAGAATAGAGTTAACCATAAATTTTTAAAACCTCCACCATATAAAAAAATCTCTACTTGGTCAACTGTAAACAATTTAAAACCTCCAAAACTACATATACTATACTCATAGAGTTACCAAACCCTCATGACATATTAATTACTAATAGAAAAGGTCTAATATTAGCAAAAAACGACGTATACATTCATGCAATACGCAAGAAAAGCTTCTATAAATAGCTCCTCTTTGTTCACTCTTTAAACCACTCAACCACACTTACATTAGCACATACATACAAACACTAGCAACATTAAATATGGTGTCGAGCAATGTTCAATATGCCTCAGCACTTATCCTCATATCTCTCTTACTCGCCGCTCATAATCCACTGCCAGCCCAAGCCCAACTCATCATTAATGGCGTAAGAGCCAAAGGTAGAATCTGTTGCACACCAACTGGAACATGCTTGCCTACTGCTGCTGGTCTTGTCCGGGCAAATATCACCCTTAACTGCACAAACCCTCTCAGTGGAACGTTCGGCGTGCGTAGTGTTCTCACTGACGTGAACGGAACGTTTGACATCACCTTACCGTTCGTAACCACACTTTTGACTCCTATCACCTCCATTCCATGCAGTGTTACTAGTCTGCTTCCGCTTAACAATACTGTTTGCCCTATCCTTAATGATGTCACTGGGATTCTTACGGGCACACTTGATTTTGTCGGGATCACGATAGGTACAGTTTTGGGGTTGGTTGGGGATGTCTTAGATATTGTGGTGGATGTGTTTACAATCCTCTCGGGTATATGATTGATATGATCTCTGTCTTCTCCAGATTGTGTGTGTAATAGTACTAATAAGATATTATGTGTAGTATGTTATGAATAACAATAAGCAAGATGAATATGTCCGTAGCTTTGCATGCAAATGTTGCGTACTTTTTGTCTTGTGGGTTATATTACGGATATGTAAGTGTAATGGATCTATGTGTAATGTTGTTTTAAAATAATGGAGAAGACTACTTTGTGGTAAATTGAAAGGTTATTCGTTTAGTAGTATTATGTGATCAAACTGACATGATTTGAAGAAAAAAAAAATTTATACGTAAAGTACGAGAAAGATATGATACATCGATGCCAATGTACAGAAATTTAACAAGGAGACCATTTATATTCGAGAAAGATATATATATATATATATATATATATAAAAACTGGGAAAATTTTGATTTTACAACCCCTGCTGGATGAAGGGTAAAATATTTCAGTTTATTCCAAACTAAAATAATCATGTGTTTACACATAATTGGCATACTTAATTCCAATAGTGGCCCGTAATCCTAATTGATCACTTAACTGTCACATTCGACGGTTCTTACAGGGTATAGGCTACGGGATCTCGACGACGCCCAAAGCCCCAATGCACATACTCCGATACCTAACTATAGGCGACGGTTGTGCAAAACAACCGATACCTATATTTCGGTTATAGACGTCGGTTCTTGCTCAAAACCGTCGCCCATTTCTCCGGTAATAGGCGACGGTTTTTCTCAACAACCGTCACCCATTATCCGGTCATAGGCAACAGTAGTTTAACAACCGACACATATTTTTCATTTTTTTAAATATTTTATTTGTTTTTTTATATCCCAACAAACCTGCAATCATACTTTCAACCCAGCACAATTCAATCCAACAAGTTCGTCTATTAACCATTTCAATTGAACAATCCAACACAACAATCCTTTATACTATTAAAAAGTTCATATTCGACCCGTTGGAGTCTCTACTACCCAAAGTAGATGTTAGCTCTAAAGACATCGTCAGAAGATATGTACGTGAAGTATATAATAATAAATATTAGATAACGAACAAATTAAAAAAGTATGTTATATTACAATTAGATGACACAATTGATAATATTACACTTTCAAATTGTGGACTTGTTCATTTGCCTATAGTCAACAATATAGTCTTTACTGTTATCTGGAATAATGTACCTACAACAAGTTGTATCGTCTTCTAAGACAGGAACGCGTTCCACACTGGTAGGAAATGGGAATGTGTTATCCCTTTTGTCATATTCTTCTTCATCGTCCACATTACTGATGCCAACAACACTCATATTCCCTTGAAGAACAATATGTCATAGCTTGGACTGCAAGAATAAAAGGGCCGTACACATAGTCCACCTTATGCAAGTCAACCAACGTAAATCCCAACTCAGGATCAATTTTGTTATGAATATTATATAGTGTTCAATTATAATGTTATCTTTGTATTAGGCTGAATTGAAATATGTCGAAAGTCTAGGGGTCATTATGTAATTATACCAAGTATGTTTGGTATAAATAGGTTAGGGTTTTATTATTAGAAAAAAAAGCTTTTAGAAATTCAAGTAGGGGATTTTCGAGAGAGAAAGACAGAAAGATAGGCGACGTCGAGTTATTCTCTCGGTGTAATCCATTCTTGAAGATCGATATACACGTGTGGTTTTATTGAAGAAGATTGATCGTACCGCAATACAACAATTCGTATATCTAATCGGTAACATCAGTCTCTTTATTTATCTGCGTGTATAATTGCTGGATTAGGGAACCTACAAATTTGAACGCCACGTCTGTTATCCATCCATTGACATAGAAGTGAAAAAAAATTTACATTATTTTCGTAGACGAGTTCCCATAGTTTTTTGATAAACTCATAGTATGAACATACATTACTCGTAACTTGGGCATCTTTTCCACAAGATATTTCTCTGAACAACGCAACTAATGTGATCCCACCGTTCTATGACATGCTCCTATCATCTCGCCTCCCGGTGTTAAAACTGTACCCATTAATATTGTATCCATACATACTCATAGGTCGCGACATACCATTCGGGTCCCTAGGCGGGCCACTTAATCATTTGATTGCAATCTTGGTCGATTTCTGAAAAGAGTGCCCTCGTTCTGAACAACCTAGAAATGATTGATTATGCTCCTTTATGTCCCATAACTCGGTTTTCGTAAGATTTTTGCATCGTAGGGTAGCCATGATGTGTTCCTCCTAGAACGGGTGCACTTCTGGAATAGTAAGCCATGTGATCAATGGTTACTAGTCGTGCTAAAATACGGTGATCCCATCAATGTATCACTGTCACGACCTTCAATTTTTCAAGTAAATAATTGGCACAATCATTATAATGTCGTCGACATATAAGTCGTACTTGGACATCTAGCACTCGACTAGAGTCCTAAGACTTATGAAGGTTTTCCATATGCAAGTTATAGTCACTAGTGACGTCATCTCTTTCCAATGAGAATCAGTGACTTAGTTCACGAGTTATATTTATTTATTGTGTCTTTGGATGCCAAGTAATTCATTTGATAAATGAATAATCATGCATCAAATGAATATAAATATTTCATTCGAAAAAGTCGAACAATACAAATTACATGTCCCATATTGACTATTCCTCATATAATATTTCGATGACATATCCCTAACACATGTGTAATGTGATCGTTTGTCCGTGTGGAATGCGATTGCGTGGGTGTTTTGCGCGTGTTCATCATTGACTTTCAGCTTTAGGGGCTGCTGTGGTGGGAAAAGCTCAGTACTGCTCTTGTTTCAGAAGTTTTCCAACTTTTTGTTTACATTTTGTGGATGTTATGGAAAACTAGGAATCTTTGACTTTTTGAAGAAGAATAGGGTGTTTTTTTTTTACTGTCCCGATGTATCTCCACTCGACCTGACTATGGGCTAACTCCTAAATACCGGCGTGGGCTTTGCGCCACACACTCCAGTGGCGGGACTAATCCCCGGGGTCAGATTAATACGTCCCAAACCCAACAACGATAGTAATGGGAAATAAATCACATGGGGATTACTCAAGGAATTGTGGGAGGGGGGATTCGATCCTAAGACCTAACCCACAAATCCTTACGGCCTCCTCCTTAACCACTAGGCCAAGGCCTAGGTGTCTTCGCCAGTTCAATATGTTAGATGCCAATGGAGATAATAGCTTCAAAGAATGGCCAGAGCTGTTGATGAAGAAATATTCTCCTCGCCTGTTGATGGTCCTTGTGGTGATCTTCCTTTTGCGTTGTGCTTAGACCTATTGTTAGAGTGTAATTTGCAACTTTTTGGCTTTAATGTTCTCTGATGTAATTCCTTTTAGTTCCACTCAATTTAGTGTCGATGTAGGCGGTGGGAATTCTTCGGTTATTTAACAGACATGCAAATGTTTTTGCCTAAGTAATTTTTTTTTTCGAAACGACAGCTTGAATTTCATAATAACAAACATACATGGATTAAATAATCCAATAAGTTCTCTACGATAACATCATATTTCGATAGAGAACAAGGTTCACAGACGAGCAAATGCAACCAAAATAAAGGAAGAAAAGTCGAAAGAAAACAAAATCCGTAGTCTTAGACCCGAAGAACTAACGAACCTATCACAAAATGGCTATTACGCCAAATCTACAATACTCCTCACTTTCTTCGATCTTCGACTACGAAGATCTCATCTTATTCGGAAAGGGGCTCCACCGAGGGAGAAGAAAGCTCCAACAAGGGAGACAAAGCTCCCGATCCGAGGACGGGGAGAAACAAGCTCCCTACTCGGGAGACTCGGGGGTGAATAGTGCAGCGAACGGCAGTGGGGACGGCGGCGGAGAGGCGGGCAGCGGAGAGGTGGCATGGAGGGCGGCGGCGAGGCGGGAAGTGGAAAAAAAAAACAAAAAAAAAACAAAACATCTCTCCCCGTCCTCACCGGAGGACGGGGAGCACTTGATCGGCCGCCGAGAGGGAGGTACTGTTGGGGAAGGAAGAGAGAACGTGGAGGAAGTGGTGGAAGCGGTGGTGATGGTGGGATAACGAAGGAGGCGGCTTTGCCATAGTTAAGAAATTCAAAATTCGATTTTTTGCGGTGAGGTTATCATGTTTTTGCCTAAGTAATTGAAAGCTACCATTTCGGGAAAAAAACATTTGTGCTTGGTTTTTTCCTTCTGAGCTAATTAGTTCTTCGAGAGACTCCAAACAATCAAAGGCAATCAAGGTTGAAGAGATAAAAAAAAAAGGACCCAAAATCGGTAACATTGGAGTCAAAAAGTGGCATATTGAAATACGAGGGATCAAAACTCCCTTATCCGAAACAAAAATGGCATTAGCCATTCCGTCCAAACAAACAATTAAATTGACCGGTGGACCAAAATGACCGAAAAATCGATATCATTTGGAACTAAAACTGGCATTTCGAAAAATGGGGGATAAAAAATGTTCATACCCCAAACATTGTCATCTCAGAGAATCGTTGCTTTGAGGATTTGTTTACTACTACATACTGTGTATTACTTACATCGATGGGTATCATTAGAACGGTCAGTTTGGCCCGCGGCCCGCGGGCCGGCCCTCCCCGCCCCGCCAAAGGGGCGGGTTGGGCCGGGACTTTAAGGCCCGCCAGTGAGCGGGCCTGAACGGGCTAGCCCGCACGGGCCGCGAGCTTTGGCGGGGCGGGGCGGGCCAACCCGCGGGCTGGCCCGCCTAATATTAATAATATATTTATATATATTTTAATAATAAAATATCATTAAAAATATATTTATATATATATTTTAATAATAAAGTAACATTAAAAATTTAATTTTTAAGGTTTTTAATAATAAATTAATTAATAATTACTGAAAAAAATAAAATAAAAAATTAATTAATAATAATAAAAAAATATATTTTAATTTTTACATTGGCGGGGCGGATGTGGCGGGGCGGGCCACCATTTCCTAGGCCCGCCAAATCAGCCCGCCCCGCCCCGCCAAATGGCGGGCTTTGGCAGGCTACGGGCCGGCCCAGCCCGCCGGCCCGTTTTGACAGCTCTAGGTATCATATTGATCAATCATCGCCCTTCTATGCTTGCAGTTTTTGTGTAGAATAAAACATAGTAGATAAATGGCAGATTGAGGTTTAATTTCAAGACTCATTTGATCATTGATAAATATTATATGGCATTAAATAACAAGAAGCTGCCTGCCTCATGGGGTCATAGATACACGTGAAAGGGAAACAGAAATATAATCATTATGATGATGAGAAACAAAAGCTATGTTGCCCCGCTCTCCGCCTCTCACAGGAAATCTTCCACCTTCCTTCACTGAAATCCCACCTTCTCGGCTCGATTCCCTCCGACGCTCAATCTTTCCTTCCTTGTTATGTTCGATTCGGTGCGTGCGTGCGTGTGTTTTTAGTAGCAGAGTGACCTTACCTTACTTCTTCGATGGGTTTACACAATTGTTTGTGAAAATTAGTAGAGAAAGGAAAATGAAATGGAAAAGAAAAACGAATTTTTAACTAAGTTTAAAGTTAAAACCATGAAAAATCAATTTCTTCGCCAAATTGTGAGGAAATGGAAAGAAAAGCTAGTGAAAACTATTTTTTCTTTAGTTTTCTTTTCCTCACCGCTTTTCTTGATCCAAACACACCAAAGGAAATTAGTAGGGAAGTAAAATGAAATGGAAAAGGGAAATTAGTTTTTTTTTTGTTTGGTTGATTGAATAAATAGATAAGGAAAAGAAAAGAAAATCTAGCTTAAGTTTATAATTAATACTAAGGAAAACTAATTTCTTCACCAAATAAAAGAAAAACTTATTCAAACCATTTTCTCTCCAATTTTCCTTTCCACACTACTTTCTTCGATCCAAATACAGCTTTAGTGTTTATAGGGAAGAGATCATACCTTACGTATGATTGTTTTGGCGGGGTGCGTGAGATCACGCGGAGAAAACGTGACATCACTCAGACCGCATGTTTTCCATGACTTTGTATTCGGGCATGTCTAGAACGGATCGGTAAGTATTTTCCTTCGATTCCTTTTTCTTAAATCTTGAGTTCAATCTTCTACGGAAAGAACTCAAGCAATTTTGATGCCAATCCACAGGATTTCGAGCTTCTTCGAGGATCCGACGCCTTCGTAACTATATTCGTCTACAGGTCTTGACTTCGATCTTCTCCAACAGGAATTTGAGCAATTTTGACACAAGTCCATGTGCTTTCGAGCTTCCTCGAGGACCCGTTTTCTTGGTCTCTAGCTCCTTCTTCAAGCTTGGACTTGAATATGAAGAAATTCGTAGAGAGAATTTCAGAATGCTATAAAATTTTTATATTGATTTCTCTCTTTGCGTTCTCGTCTCTTAGTCTTCAAGTCTCGACTCAATCTTCTCTGGTAGGAACTCGAGTGATCTTGATACCAATCCGCATGTTTTCCAGCTTCTTCGAGGATCTGCCACCTTGGTCTTTAGCTCTATCTTCAAGTCTCGACTTATTTCTTCTCTGGCAGGAACTCGAGCGATCTTGACACCAATCCACGTGCTACCGAACTTCTTCGACACGCCTTGATCTCTAGCTCCGTCTTCAAGCTTCGACTTGAATAAGAAAAACTTCGTAAGAGAAACTAGAATGCTTTAACAATCTTATATCGAATTGTGCGCCTTCTAAATTTCTAAAACCTCTTATTTATAGGTGTAGGAAATTAACAATAATCGAAAGTATCTTCCCCGAATTGATTCTGTCCATATTTGATGATTCTATCTATATTTGATGTTTCTGTATATATTTGATTTGATTCTATCTATGTTTAGCGATTCTCTCTGTCCATTAGTTTGAATAAAAGAAATATAATATCATCATTTATGGAATGAATTTACTAGTTACATTAGTTTTTTTTTTTTTTTTATTTGAGGTTAATTTTATAAATTCAAGATAACAATTAAATTAATTGAATTTCATTTTATTTCTTAGAACTAATTTAATATAACTCGAATAAATAATTTTAGTAGGCAATTAAATTTAATTTTCTTCAACCATGATTAACGCAAACAGTAAAAGATTAAACGTAATGTTAATATATTATATATAGTAAAGATTTTTATATATCCATTATATATGTATCAGCTTTGTAAATCAATTCAATACGATAGATTATTATCTCACAATTTTGTCATGGTATCAGAGCCTTCTCTTAGTTCGATCTAATTTCATTCTTCCTTGTTGTTGGTTGATCTCAGACCGCTCATCTCATGGCAGACGACGGCTCCAGTTCGAACGCTTCTGTCGATGAATATAGCACATGCAAGTCGTTCACTCCTTATGACGCCACGGCTGCGGACAACCCCGGTTTGTTGATCTCGTATGTTCAACTCAAAGGCGAGTCCAATTATGATGAATGAGCTCGTAGTATTACACGTGCTCTTCGTATTCGAAAGAAATTTGGTTTTGTTGATGGTTCAATTGCTCAGCCGCGAGATAATGGTGATCTCCTGGCAGATTGGTGGGTTAATCACTCTTTGATCGTTTCTTGGATTATGAATACGATTGAGCCTTCTCTTCGATCTTCTGTTACTGATATGGATCTGTCTAGTGATCTGTGACGTCACTTGAAGCAACGTTTTTCAGTTGTTAATGGAAGCAAGCTCCAACAATTAAAAGGTTCCCTCGCAGAGTGTAAGCAACTGGGTCTTTCAGTTGCGGCATACTATGCCAATCTCAATAAAATTTGGGATGAGTTAATGGCTTGTGAGAAGAAACCCGTTTGTCGTTGTGGGTTGTGCACGTGTAACCTTCCTCTGGAGTTTGAACAGATTCGAAAAGATGCGAAAACACACCAATTTTTGCTTGGTTTGGATGCATCATTGTATGACACTGCTCGATCATCCATTTTGTCGCTCGAACAGTTACCTTCTATTGATCGTGTTTATGCAAAACTGGTTCAAGAGGAAAGCATTTCAGAGTCTATCGCACAGAATTCTGGAATTTCGGCGCATTTCGTCGGTGTGCAGTCGGCTCCGCAGCAGGCGCAACAAGCTACCGGCGGAACTGGTTCTTCCTTTGCTGCAGCTGTCGATGCTCGGGGAAACACTATGTCGACTGATAGCCGGCGTGATCTTCAGTGTACCTACTGTCATAGGACCGGCCATGAGGAAAGCAGATGCTACTCAAAGAATGAGTTTCCAGCTGGTTGGAAGCGAGGCTGAAAGTCTGGTGGTCGCGGTCGCAGCGGTGGTCATTCCGGCAACGTTGGTTCGGTAGTTATTTCCGGTGACTCGGCTAGTTTTGGTTCGAACAGTTTGGTCCGTGCCAATGCGACTGTTGTTGGTGATGGTTATCGGGCCATTACGGGTTTGACTAATGAACAGTGGAACTCTGTTGTCAACCACCTGAATTCCCAAAAGTCTGGTTCCACTGAATCATTGTCTGGTAACTTTTTGACTAGTACTTGGATGTTTGATTCTGGCGCAACTCATCATATGACAGGTTTTCTTGGATGTTTTACTGATATTCGGAACATCATGCCTCGTCCTGTGCAGCTCCCAAATGGCACTCTTACTATGACTCAAAAGGCCGGCATCGTGGTTCTCAGTAGTCGTGTGACTTTGCATGATGTTTTGTTTGTGCCCAGCTTAGAGTGCAGTCTCATTTCGTTGTTTCAGTTGTTGAACTAGCTAAACTGCACTGCTAATTTCACTAATACATTTTGTGTGGTTCAGGACCGCACTTCGGGGATGGTGATTGGTTCGGGTGAGCAGTGTGGTGCCTTTACTTCTTTCGAGGGGACGTGTCTGTCGCAGCTGTCCAGTCCAAAGGTGAGAAGTCCATTTCTTTGTGGCATCGTTGGTTGGGTCATCCTCCTTCTCGAGTTTTAGAAAAATTGTCGTGCATTGATTCCAGTTCTGCTGATTTTTCGTCAAATAAGACATGTGATGTTTGTCTTCGTGCCAAACAGTCTCGTGATAGCTTTCCTGTTAGTGAGTCTAAGGCTGTCGCTCCTTTTGATTTGATTCATTGTGATTTGTGGGGATCTTATCGCATTCCTGCGATTTGTGGGGCACACTATTTTTTAACCATTGTTGATGATTATTCTCGTGCTGTTTGGGTCCATTTACTGTCTGATAAATCTCAAGTTTCTATCAAATTGCGAAATTTCTTTGCCTTTGTTCATCGTCAGTTTGATACAATGGTTAAAGTTGTTCGTAGTGATAATGACTTCGAATTTATGTCGCTTTCTGCTTACTTTCGTGAACAAGGAATCTTGCATGAAACCTCATGTGTCAGTACTCCATAACAAAATGGGCGTGTTGAGCGAAAACACCAGCACATTCTCAATGTGGCCCGGGTTTTGCGCTTTCAGGCTCATTTGCCGTTGGAGTTCTGCAGCCATTGTGTCTTGACTGTCGTATACCTCATAAATCGTCTTCCTACCCGATCCTTCACAATAAAACACCGATTGAAATGTTGTTTGGTAAACCATCACCTCTTCATCATCTAAGAGTTTTCGGATGTCGGTGCTGTGTGTATAATCACTCCAGGAGGAGTGATAAGTTTGTCAGTCGCAACCGTAAATGTCTGTTTGTGGGTTACCCATTTGGTCAAAAAGGGTGGAGAGTTTATGATCTTGAGACGTGATTTTTTGGTTTCTCGGGATGTAGTTTTCTCTGAGTCCGAGTTTTCTTATTCCAAGTCTTCTTCATCCAAACACATATCTATGTCTTCATCTATTCATGAGTGGCTTCCCCCTACTGAGGATGATGAGGCAGTCACTCCTATCTCTATCGTTCCCTCTTCACTTGTGGTTGAGTCCTCACCTTCATCTCCATTGTCTCCTTCTCACGAGCCTTCTTCTAAGTCTGTAAGTCTTCTGTCTCGTCTCCTGTGGAACAGTTGGGTCGTGGCCACCGTATTAAATATCCAAACAGTCGCTATGCTGGCTTTGTGACTGATACTATTAACCTTTCGGCCACCACCACTGCTTCTCCGGCCACATCGTCATCCTCCGGTACGCCTTATCCTCTCACACGTTATGTTAATTGTGAAAAATTCTCACCGGCCCATAAGTTGTTTTTAGCAGCAGTGTCTTCCACTCTTGAACCCCGTTCTTTTGTCGAAGGTGCTCAGGATAGCCGGTGGCGCGAGGCAATGCAACAGGTGATGCCTTAGAAAAGAATCGTACATGGGATGTCTCTTCTCTTCCACATGGCAAAAAGGCTATTGAGTGTAAGTGGATTTTTAAAATCAAACATCGTTCTGATGGTTTGGTTGAGCGGTGCAAAGCGCGCCTTGTTGTGTTAGGCAACAATCAAGTTGAAGGGATTGATTACAAGGAGACCTTTGCACCTGTTGCAAAGATGACAACAGTGAGATTGTTTCTAGTTGTTGCTGCTGCTAAGAATTGGGAGCTTCATCAGATGGATGTTCATAACGCTTTCTTGCATGGTGATCTTGATGAGGAAGTTTATATGAAATTTCCTTCCGATTTTTGATCTTCTAAGGCTGGACAGGTTTGCCGGTTACGACGATCACTTTATGGCTTGAAGCAGGCTCCTCGGTGTTGGTTTGCCAAGCTGGACACTGCCTTGAAGAAATGTGGGTTTACCCAGTCTTACTCTGACTACTCTTTGTTCACCCGTCATCGTGGTGGAGTGCACCTTAATGTGCTTGTCTATGTTGACGACTTGGTTGTATCTGACAACGATTCCTCGGCTATTTTTCGATTCAAGGACTATCTGAGTTTCAGTTTTCATTTGAAGGATCTTAGGATCCTGAAGTATTTTCTTGAAATCGAAGTGGCTCGCAATGCCACTGGACTTTTCTTGTGTCAGTGCAAGTATGCGTTGGATCTCGTCTGTGAGGTGGGTATGTTAGGTGCTAAGCCTGCTGAATCTCCTATTGAGTAGAATCATAGTCTTCCGCTAGCTATTGATCGGTCATTTTCTGATCCAGAGCGCTATCGTCGTCTGATTGGTCGGTTGATTTATTTGGCTGTCACTCGTCCTGATTTAGCTTATAGCGTACACATGCTGGCCCAATTTATGCAAAATATCATGGAGGCTCACTGGGAGAGGCTGCTCTTCGTGTTGTCCGTTATCTGAAGGGTACATCAGGCCAAGGAATTTTGTTGCGATCTGACAGTGATTTACAGTTGTATGGACGGTGTGATTCCGACTGGGCTAGTTGTCCCATCACGAGACGTTCTCTCACCGGTTGGTTAGTCAAGTTGGGTACTTTTCCGATTTCTTGGAAGACAAAGAAACAACACCCCGTCGCTCGTTCTTCTGCTGAGGCCGAGTATCGTGCTATGGCGACTCTCACGTGTGAGTTGAAGTGGTTGAAAGGCTTGTTACAAAGTCTTGGTGTTTTTCATTCTCAGCCTATGCAGGTTCTCTGTGATGGTCAGGCAGCTCTGCACATTGCTGCCAATCCAGTTTTTCATGAATGCACAAAGCATATTGAAATAGATTGTCACTTTGTGCGTGATGCACTTGTCTCTGGTTTGATATCAACTAGCCATGCACCTACTCATAAGCAATTGGCTGATATCTTCACCAAGGCTCTAGCCAAACGTCAATTAGACACTTTTCTTGGCAAGTTGGGCATTCGGAATCCTCATGCTCCAACTTTAGAGGGGGGGGGGGGGGGTGTTAGTATATTATATATAGTAAAGATTTGTATATATCCATTAGAGTCAATTAAGAAGATACTTTGAGAGATAATCGCTCCTTTGTACATTATATGTATCAGCTTTGTAAATCAATTCAATATCACAGATTATTATCATCACAATTTTGTCACGTATTCATCCCAGTAAACATCTATATCGATTTAGAAGAACTGCTAAACATGATGATCAAGTTGTCACGTGTGGCTTCGGGGTTTTCCATTGTTTTATCGGGAGAAACCACCTCGAAAACCTTAGAGTTCGCCCTTGCCCTCCGTTCTCTATCATCTCCCGCCACAAGTTATGGTATCTCTCTCCTCTTCACATCCCCGACTTTTGAATAGCACTTAAAACCTAATGGGTCAATCCAGAAACACGAGATCACATAGAGTAGAATGCGATCGCGTGTGTGCAAAATAAACTTCGAATTTTCCTCTTTGAAGGTCACATGGGCAGGTGGCATGCGAGATCATGGTTATTCTTCTACCGTCATTCGACTTCTTCTTCAGATTCTTTCCACGTAAGAATCTTTTCATATCCGATTTTTCACTCCGATATATGCCAAATGTGAAATACACAAAAGTAGATATTCAAGGAAACATAAATGTATTACGACTGAAAGCACATGACTTATTTTACGACGGTATTACTGTTGAGTTTTCAGTCAAAATAATTATTTTTCCGTGGAATTTTCCATCGAAATAGTTTCTAATTATTTTTGTATTGTATCTTGATCAACTTCACTCTTCGGGATGGATCGCTAGTATCGATGTTTTGATTCAATTTCAGCAATAATGTCCTCACAAAGTTATGTTCACGCTTTATCATTTCATTATATATTCAATTACCACTATCCTACCCATGTTGGTACACCTACCCAACTCTATAAGATTGTGACACATAAGCAAAATAATTTTTTTTGCATTATGTGTCAACATTTCACTAGAGTTGGGTTATTACCCACTTGGGTAGGGTAGAATAGACCTGTATATTCAATGTAAAGTGGGCGAATGCCATTTTTAGTCCCTAATGTTTGGGGTATGAGCATTTTTTATCCCTCATTTTTCGAGATGTCACTTTTAGTCCCCCATGCTATCGATTTTTGACCGTTTTGATCCAACAGTTAATTTAATCATTAGTTTGGACGAACCTGACCAACCCGAATTTATATCCCGTTAAATTCTCCCGTTCTTCGGCCCACTAATATCGGCTTGCCCGGCCCGGAGTTTCGTTCAAACTAACGATTAAATTAATGGATGACCAAAACGACTCAAAATCGGTAGCATTAGGGACTAAAAGTGGCATTTCCGAACTTGGGAGACAAAAAACGACATTCTCCCATGTAAAGCCCTAAATCCGAAAACAAAGCTCTAAACCAAAGCATATAGATATACCATGCCATGAATATTGACCTAAGAATCATTTGATCGTGGCCAAGGTCGCGTGGTGGCTCAGAGAATAATCGTAAAGAGGGATGGATTATCATAAAATTTATGTTGAGACGCTGAAAAGGAGTTCTCCTTATGTGAGAATCTTGCGTGGACATTTGTTGATATGACACTGATTCATACCACATCAATATCAGAGGTGATGTGACATTATTTGATACCTTTTAAGTGTTATTGATCGACACATCTGATGCTGATGTAACATTTTGATGTGGCACATATCAGTATCACACACCAGGTGTTACATAAGGCGTCAAAATGCCACATCAGCATCAGATGTGTCGATCAATGGTATTTAGAAGTTGTCAACACATGTTACATCACATCTGATGTGCCACATCAATAGGTGCTCACGCAAAGTGCTCACATAAGTTGAGCACAATAAAATTCATATATATATATATATATATACTCATTTTGTAAAGAATACTATATAAAGATTAAAAAAATGAGATACATATAAAGATTAATATAACATTTCCATTCTCTACCGAAAAAAATATAATATTTCCACATATATATATATATATATATATTATATAATCTCTTAATTATAAATAAGTTAAATAATACACTAAAGTATAGAATAGAGTTAACCATAAATTTTTAAAACCTCCACCATATATAATCTCTACTTGGTCAACTGTAAACAATTTAAAACCTCCAAAACTACATATACTATACTCATAGAGTTACCAAACCCTCATGACATATTAATTACTAATAGAAAAGGTCTAATATTAGCAAAAAACGACGTATACATTCATGCAATACGCAAGAAAAGCTTCTATAAATAGCTCCTCTTTGTTCACTCTTTAAACCACTCAACCACACTTACATTAGCACATACATACAAACACTAGCAACATTAAATATGGTGTCGAGCAATGTTCAATATGCCTCAGCACTTATCCTCATATCTCTCTTACTCGCCGCTCATAATCCACTGCCAGCCCAAGCCCAACTCATCATTAATGGCGTAAGAGCCAAAGGTAGAATCTGTTGCACACCAACTGGAACATGCTTGCCTACTGCTGCTGGTCTTGTCCGGGCAAATATCACCCTTAACTGCACAAACCCTCTCAGTGGAACGTTCGGCGTGCGTAGTGTTCTCACTGACGTGAACGGAACGTTTGACATCACCTTACCGTTCGTAACCACACTTTTGACTCCTATCACCTCCATTCCATGCAGTGTTACTAGTCTGCTTCCGCTTAACAATACTGTTTGCCCTATCCTTAATGATGTCACTGGGATTCTTACGGGCACACTTGATTTTGTCGGGATCACGATAGGTACAGTTTTGGGGTTGGTTGGGGATGTCTTAGATATTGTGGTGGATGTGTTTACAATCCTCTCGGGTATATGATTGATATGATCTCTGTCTTCTCCAGATTGTGTGTGTAATAGTACTAATAAGATATTATGTGTAGTATGTTATGAATAACAATAAGCAAGATGAATATGTCCGTAGCTTTGCATGCAAATGTTGCGTACTTTTTGTCTTGTGGGTTATATTACGGATATGTAAGTGTAATGGATCTATGTGTAATGTTGTTTTAAAATAATGGAGAAGACTACTTTGTGGTAAATTGAAAGGTTATTCGTTTAGTAGTATTATGTGATCAAACTGACATGATTTGAAGAAAAAAAAAATTTATACGTAAAGTACGAGAAAGATATGATACATCGATGCCAATGTACAGAAATTTAACAAGGAGACCATTTATATTCGAGAAAGATATATATATATATATATATATAAAAACTGGGAAAATTTTGATTTTACAACCCCTGCTGGATGAAGGGTAAAATATTTCAGTTTATTCCAAACTAAAATAATCATGTGTTTACACATAATTGGCATACTTAATTCCAATAGTGGCCCGTAATCCTAATTGATCACTTAACTGTCACATTTACTGTTTGATAAATCTCAAGTTTCTATCAAATTGCGAAATTTCTTTGCCTTTGTTCATCGTCAGTTTGATACAATGGTTAAAGTTGTTCGTAGTGATAATGACTTCGAATTTATGTCGCTTTCTGCTTACTTTCGTGAACAAGGAATCTTGCATGAAACCTCATGTGTCAGTACTCCATAACAAAATGGGCGTGTTGAGCGAAAACACCAGCACATTCTCAATGTGGCCCGGGTTTTGCGCTTTCAGGCTCATTTGCCGTTGGAGTTCTGCAGCCATTGTGTCTTGACTGTCGTATACCTCATAAATTGTCTTCCTACCCCGATCCTTCACAATAAAACACCGATTGAAATGTTGTTTGGTAAACCATCACCTCTTCATCATCTAAGAGTTTTCGGATGTCGGTGCTGTGTGTATAATCACTCCAGGAGGAGTGATAAGTTTGTCAGTCGCAACCGTAAATGTCTGTTTGTGGGTTACCCATTTGGTCAAAAAGGGTGGAGAGTTTATGATCTTGAGACGTGATTTTTTGGTTTCTCGGGATGTAGTTTTCTCTGAGTCCGAGTTTTCTTATTCCAAGTCTTCTTCATCCAAACACATATCTATGTCTTCATCTATTCATGAGTGGCTTCCCCCTACTGAGGATGATGAGGCAGTCACTCCTATCTCTATCGTTCCCTCTTCACTTGTGGTTGAGTCCTCACCTTCATCTCCATTGTCTCCTTCTCACGAGCCTTCTTCTAAGTCTGTAAGTCTTCTGTCTCGTCTCCTGTGGAACAGTTGGGTCGTGGCCACCGTATTAAATATCCAAACAGTCGCTATGCTGGCTTTGTGACTGATACTATTAACCTTTCGGCCACCACCACTGCTTCTCCGGCCACATCGTCATCCTCCGGTACGCCTTATCCTCTCACACGTTATGTTAATTGTGAAAAATTCTCACCGGCCCATAAGTTGTTTTTAGCAGCAGTGTCTTCCATTCTTGAACCCCGTTCTTTTGTCGAAGGTGCTCAGGATAGCCGGTGGCGCGAGGCAATGCAACAGGTGATGCCTTAGAAAAGAATCGTACATGGGATGTCTCTTCTCTTCCACATGGCAAAAAGGCTATTGAGTGTAAGTGGATTTTTAAAATCAAACATCGTTCTGATGGTTTGGTTGAGCGGTGCAAAGCGCGCCTTGTTGTGTTAGGCAACAATCAAGTTGAAGGGATTGATTACAAGGAGACCTTTGCACCTGTTGCAAAGATGACAACAGTGAGATTGTTTCTAGTTGTTGCTGCTGCTAAGAATTGGGAGCTTCATCAGATGGATGTTCATAACGCTTTCTTGCATGGTGATCTTGATGAGGAAGTTTATATGAAATTTCCTTCCGATTTTTGATCTTCTAAGGCTGGACAGGTTTGCCGGTTACGACGATCACTTTATGGCTTGAAGCAGGCTCCTCGGTGTTGGTTTGCCAAGCTGGACACTGCCTTGAAGAAATGTGGGTTTACCCAGTCTTACTCTGACTACTCTTTGTTCACCCGTCATCGTGGTGGAGTGCACCTTAATGTGCTTGTCTATGTTGACGACTTGGTTGTATCTGACAACGATTCCTCGGCTATTTTTCGATTCAAGGACTATCTGAGTTTCAGTTTTCATTTGAAGGATCTTAGGATCCTGAAGTATTTTCTTGAAATCGAAGTGGCTCGCAATGCCACTGGACTTTTCTTGTGTCAGTGCAAGTATGCGTTGGATCTCGTCTGTGAGGTGGGTATGTTAGGTGCTAAGCCTGCTGAATCTCCTATTGAGTAGAATCATAGTCTTCCGCTAGCTATTGATCGGTCATTTTCTGATCCAGAGCGCTATCGTCGTCTGATTGGTCGGTTGATTTATTTGGCTGTCACTCGTCCTGATTTAGCTTATAGCGTACACATGCTGGCCCAATTTATGCAAAATATCATGGAGGCTCACTGGGAGAGGCTGCTCTTCGTGTTGTCCGTTATCTGAAGGGTACATCAGGCCAAGGAATTTTGTTGCGATCTGACAGTGATTTACAGTTGTATGGACGGTGTGATTCCGACTGGGCTAGTTGTCCCATCACGAGACGTTCTCTCACCGGTTGGTTAGTCAAGTTGGGTACTTTTCCGATTTCTTGGAAGACAAAGAAACAACACCCCGTCGCTCGTTCTTCTGCTGAGGCCGAGTATCGTGCTATGGCGACTCTCACGTGTGAGTTGAAGTGGTTGAAAGGCTTGTTACAAAGTCTTGGTGTTTTTCATTCTCAGCCTATGCAGGTTCTCTGTGATGGTCAGGCAGCTCTGCACATTGCTGCCAATCCAGTTTTTCATGAATGCACAAAGCATATTGAAATAGATTGTCACTTTGTGCGTGATGCACTTGTCTCTGGTTTGATATCAACTAGCCATGCACCTACTCATAAGCAATTGGCTGATATCTTCACCAAGGCTCTAGCCAAACGTCAATTAGACACTTTTCTTGGCAAGTTGGGCATTCGGAATCCTCATGCTCCAACTTTAGAGGGGGGGGGGGGTGTTAGTATATTATATATAGTAAAGATTTGTATATATCCATTAGAGTCAATTAAGAAGATACTTTGAGAGATAATCGCTCCTTTGTACATTATATGTATCAGCTTTGTAAATCAATTCAATATCACAGATTATTATCATCACAATTTTGTCACGTATTCATCCCAGTAAACATCTATATCGATTTAGAAGAACTGCTAAACATGATGATCAAGTTGTCACGTGTGGCTTCGGGGTTTTCCATTGTTTTATCGGGAGAAACCACCTCGAAAACCTTAGAGTTCGCCCTTGCCCTCCGTTCTCTATCATCTCCCGCCACAAGTTATGGTATCTCTCTCCTCTTCACATCCCCGACTTTTGAATAGCACTTAAAACCTAATGGGTCAATCCAGAAACACGAGATCACATAGAGTAGAATGCGATCGCGTGTGTGCAAAATAAACTTCGAATTTTCCTCTTTGAAGGTCACATGGGCAGGTGGCATGCGAGATCATGGTTATTCTTCTACCGTCATTCGACTTCTTCTTCAGATTCTTTCCACGTAAGAATCTTTTCATATCCGATTTTTCACTCCGATATATGCCAAATGTGAAATACACAAAAGTAGATATTCAAGGAAACATAAATGTATTACGACTGAAAGCACATGACTTATTTTACGACGGTATTACTGTTGAGTTTTCAGTCAAAATAATTATTTTTCCGTGGAATTTTCCATCGAAATAGTTTCTAATTATTTTTGTATTGTATCTTGATCAACTTCACTCTTCGGGATGGATCGCTAGTATCGATGTTTTGATTCAATTTCAGCAATAATGTCCTCACAAAGTTATGTTCACGCTTTATCATTTCATTATATATTCAATTACCACTATCCTACCCATGTTGGTACACCTACCCAACTCTATAAGATTGTGACACATAAGCAAAATAATTTTTTTTGCATTATGTGTCAACATTTCACTAGAGTTGGGTTATTACCCACTTGGGTAGGGTAGAATAGACCTGTATATTCAATGTAAAGTGGGCGAATGCCATTTTTAGTCCCTAATGTTTGGGGTATGAGCATTTTTTATCCCTCATTTTTCGAGATGTCACTTTTAGTCCCCCATGCTATCGATTTTTGACCGTTTTGATCCAACAGTTAATTTAATCATTAGTTTGGACGAACCTGACCAACCCGAATTTATATCCCGTTAAATTCTCCCGTTCTTCGGCCCACTAATATCGGCTTGCCCGGCCCGGAGTTTCGTTCAAACTAACGATTAAATTAATGGATGACCAAAACGACTCAAAATCGGTAGCATTAGGGACTAAAAGTGGCATTTCCGAACTTGGGAGACAAAAAACGACATTCTCCCATGTAAAGCCCTAAATCCGAAAACAAAGCTCTAAACCAAAGCATATAGATATACCCTGCCATGAATATTGACCTAAGAATCATTTGATCGTGGCCAAGGTCGCGTGGTGGCTCAGAGAATAATCGTAAAGAGGGATGGATTATCATAAAATTTATGTTGAGACGCTGAAAAGGAGTTCTCCTTATGTGAGAATCTTGCGTGGACATTTGTTGATATGACACTGATTCATACCACATCAATATCAGAGGTGATGTGACATTATTTGATACCTTTTAAGTGTTATTGATCGACACATCTGATGCTGATGTAACATTTTGATGTGGCACATATCAGTATCACACACCAGGTGTTACATAAGGCGTCAAAATGCCACATCAGCATCAGATGTGTCGATCAATGGTATTTAGAAGTTGTCAACACATGTTACATCACATCTGATGTGCCACATCAATAGGTGCTCACGCAAAGTGCTCACATAAGTTGAGCACAATAAAATTCATATATATATATATATATACTCATTTTGTAAAGAATACTATATAAAGATTAAAAAAATGAGATACATATAAAGATTAATATAACATTTCCATTCTCTACCGAAAAAAATATAATATTTCCACATATATATATATATTATATAATCTCTTAATTATAAATAAGTTAAATAATACACTAAAGTATAGAATAGAGTTAACCATAAATTTTTAAAACCTCCACCATATAAAAAAATCTCTACTTGGTCAACTGTAAACAATTTAAAACCTCCAAAACTACATATACTATACTCATAGAGTTACCAAACCCTCATGACATATTAATTACTAATAGAAAAGGTCTAATATTAGCAAAAAACGACGTATACATTCATGCAATACGCAAGAAAAGCTTCTATAAATAGCTCCTCTTTGTTCACTCTTTAAACCACTCAACCACACTTACATTAGCACATACATACAAACACTAGCAACATTAAATATGGTGTCGAGCAATGTTCAATATGCCTCAGCACTTATCCTCATATCTCTCTTACTCGCCGCTCATAATCCACTGCCAGCCCAAGCCCAACTCATCATTAATGGCGTAAGAGCCAAAGGTAGAATCTGTTGCACACCAACTGGAACATGCTTGCCTACTGCTGCTGGTCTTGTCCGGGCAAATATCACCCTTAACTGCACAAACCCTCTCAGTGGAACGTTCGGCGTGCGTAGTGTTCTCACTGACGTGAACGGAACGTTTGACATCACCTTACCGTTCGTAACCACACTTTTGACTCCTATCACCTCCATTCCATGCAGTGTTACTAGTCTGCTTCCGCTTAACAATACTGTTTGCCCTATCCTTAATGATGTCACTGGGATTCTTACGGGCACACTTGATTTTGTCGGGATCACGATAGGTACAGTTTTGGGGTTGGTTGGGGATGTCTTAGATATTGTGGTGGATGTGTTTACAATCCTCTCGGGTATATGATTGATATGATCTCTGTCTTCTCCAGATTGTGTGTGTAATAGTACTAATAAGATATTATGTGTAGTATGTTATGAATAACAATAAGCAAGATGAATATGTCCGTAGCTTTGCATGCAAATGTTGCGTACTTTTTGTCTTGTGGGTTATATTACGGATATGTAAGTGTAATGGATCTATGTGTAATGTTGTTTTAAAATAATGGAGAAGACTACTTTGTGGTAAATTGAAAGGTTATTCGTTTAGTAGTATTATGTGATCAAACTGACATGATTTGAAGAAAAAAAAAATTTATACGTAAAGTACGAGAAAGATATGATACATCGATGCCAATGTACAGAAATTTAACAAGGAGACCATTTATATTCGAGAAAGATATATATATATATATATATATAAAAACTGGGAAAATTTTGATTTTACAACCCCTGCTGGATGAAGGGTAAAATATTTCAGTTTATTCCAAACTAAAATAATCATGTGTTTACACATAATTGGCATACTTAATTCCAATAGTGGCCCGTAATCCTAATTGATCACTTAACTGTCACATTCGACGGTTCTTACAGGGTATAGGCTACGGGATCTCGACGACGCCCAAAGCCCCAATGCACATACTCCGATACCTAACTATAGGCGACGGTTGTGCAAAACAACCGATACCTATATTTCGGTTATAGACGTCGGTTCTTGCTCAAAACCGTCGCCCATTTCTCCGGTAATAGGCGACGGTTTTCTCAACAACCGTCACCCATTATCCGGTCATAGGCAACAGTAGTTTAACAACCGACACATATTTTTCATTTTTTTAAATATTTTATTTGTTTTTTTTATATCCCAACAAACCTGCAATCATACTTTCAACCCAGCACAATTCAATCCAACAAGTTCGTCTATTAACCATTTCAATTGAACAATCCAACACAACAATCCTTTATACTATTAAAAAGTTCATATTCGACCCGTTGGAGTCTCTACTACCCAAAGTAGATGTTAGCTCTAAAGACATCGTCAGAAGATATGTACGTGAAGTATATAATAATAAATATTAGATAACGAACAAATTAAAAAAGTATGTTATATTACAATTAGATGACACAATTGATAATATTACACTTTCAAATTGTGGACTTGTTCATTTGCCTATAGTCAACAATATAGTCTTTACTGTTATCTGGAATAATGTACCTACAACAAGTTGTATCGTCTTCTAAGACAGGAACGCGTTCCACACTGGTAGGAAATGGGAATGTGTTATCCCTTTTGTCATATTCTTCTTCATCGTCCACATTACTGATGCCAACAACACTCATATTCCCTTGAAGAACAATATGTCATAGCTTGGACTGCAAGAATAAAAGGGCCGTACACATAGTCCACCTTATGCAAGTCAACCAACGTAAATCCCAACTCAGGATCAATTTTGTTATGAATATTATATAGTGTTCAATTATAATGTTATCTTTGTATTAGGCTGAATTGAAATATGTCGAAAGTCTAGGGGTCATTATGTAATTATACCAAGTATGTTTGGTATAAATAGGTTAGGGTTTTATTATTAGAAAAAAAAGCTTTTAGAAATTCAAGTAGGGGATTTTCGAGAGAGAAAGACAGAAAGATAGGCGACGTCGAGTTATTCTCTCGGTGTAATCCATTCTTGAAGATCGATATACACGTGTGGTTTTATTGAAGAAGATTGATCGTACCGCAATACAACAATTCGTATATCTAATCGGTAACATCAGTCTCTTTATTTATCTGCGTGTATAATTGCTGGATTAGGGAACCTACAAATTTGAACGCCACGTCTGTTATCCATCCATTGACATAGAAGTGAAAAAAAAATTTACATTATTTTCGTAGACGAGTTCCCATAGTTTTTTGATAAACTCATAGTATGAACATACATTACTCGTAACTTGGGCATCTTTTCCACAAGATATTTCTCTGAACAACGCAACTAATGTGATCCCACCGTTCTATGACATGCTCCTATCATCTCGCCTCCCGGTGTTAAAACTGTACCCATTAATATTGTATCCATACATACTCATAGGTCGCGACATACCATTCGGGTCCCTAGGCGGGCCACTTAATCATTTGATTGCAATCTTGGTCGATTTCTGAAAAGAGTGCCCTCGTTCTGAACAACCTAGAAATGATTGATTATGCTCCTTTATGTCCCATAACTCGGTTTTCGTAAGATTTTTGCATCGTAGGGTAGCCATGATGTGTTCCTCCTAGAACGGGTGCACTTCTGGAATAGTAAGCCATGTGATCAATGGTTACTAGTCGTGCTAAAATACGGTGATCCCATCAATGTATCACTGTCACGACCTTCAATTTTTCAAGTAAATAATTGGCACAATCATTATAATGTCGTCGACATATAAGTCGTACTTGGACATCTAGCACTCGACTAGAGTCCTAAGACTTATGAAGGTTTTCCATATGCAAGTTATAGTCACTAGTGACGTCATCTCTTTCCAATGAGAATCAGTGACTTAGTTCACGAGTTATATTTATTTATTGTGTCTTTGGATGCCAAGTAATTCATTTGATAAATGAATAATCATGCATCAAATGAATATAAATATTTCATTCGAAAAAGTCGAACAATACAAATTACATGTCCCATATTGACTATTCCTCATATAATATTTCGATGACATATCCCTAACACATGTGTAATGTGATCGTTTGTCCGTGTGGAATGCGATTGCGTGGGTGTTTTGCGCGTGTTCATCATTGACTTTCAGCTTCTTTCCACGTCGGGATCTTCCCATTTCCGTTTCATTTCGCTCTGTTACCTGCCCAAAATTAAATGTGCACATAAAAGTAGAATATTCGAGGAAACTTAAATAGATAACGATCGAAAATGCATGTTTACGGATACAAAAGTAACGTAAAATCTTGACTTATTTTACGACGGTATTTCCGTCGAAATAATTGACAACGGTTTTCTGAGGAATTTTCCATTGAAATATTTTCTCATTTTTGCTGTGAATCTCGACAACTTCGTGGTGAATATCTATTATCATTGTTTTTTCAATATCAGCAATAATGCCTTGACAAAGTTATGTTCATGTTGATCAAGCCCTAAGCCGAAAATAAGGCTCAAAACTAGAGCACAAGTTGAGTGAATAATATATAACGTTTTTTCTTATCTTGAATACAGCTGACTTTATCGGAAACTGATGTCGCCGGCCACGACAATTAATGCATTCGTTCGAAAAGTCAGACTTAGTTGGGCGGTACAATTTCATTGCCAGTTTCCTCACAAGTCGACTATACAACATCTACTTTCAACACTCATTTTGTAAAGCATTATTTATAGATACAAAAGTGCAGCTTATGTAAACGTAATATACTCAACTCCTTCATAATGATACTGATCCAAAAGAAATTTAAACTTTCAGAATCGAATTTCCATTATGATCTCTGCTATTATAAATACAGTTAATTGAATATATATATAATAGAGCATCCACGCCCACACTGTAGCTAGCTAACTTACAAACGCCGGAGATATCCAATCCACCATATATAATCTCTACCTGGGTCAACTATAACGATTTAAAACCTCCAAAACTACATATAGAGTATCAAACCCTAATTAAATATGAATTGATAATAAGAAAAAGGGTCTAATATTAGCAACAAACGCCGTATACATTCATGCAATATGCAAGAAAACCGTCTAGAAATAGCTCCTCTTTGTTCGGTATTCAAACCACTCATTGACACACCCAAATTAGCAAATACAAACCCTAAAAATTTCTCAAATATCTTACATATGGCGTCGAGCAATGTTCAATATGCCTCAGCACTTCTACTCACATCTCTCCTACTCACCACTCATAATCCACTGCCAGCGCAAGCCCAACCCATCATTAATGGCATACGATCCAACGGGAGAGTCTGCTGCACACCAACTTCAACATGCGTGCCTAGTGATGCTGGCCTTGCCCGGGCAAATATTGTCCTTAACTGCACAGACCCTCTCAGTGGAACGTTCGGCGTGCGTAGTGTTCTCACAGACGTGGACGGAACGTTTGACATCACCATTCCGTTCCCAGCCACAATTGCCACTCCCATTCCATGCAGGGTTACTAGTCAGCTACCGATTAACAATACTGTTGTTTGCCCCGTCCTTAATACTGCCCGGATCACGATAGGTACAACTTCGGGGTTGGTTCCTGACGTTTTAGATATTGTCGGGTCCAGGTTATGATCTATGCCTTCTCCACAGATTGTGTGTGTGTGTGTGATAGTAATAATAAGATATATATAGTATGCATGAATAATAAGCATGAAGATTGAAGAATATGTGCG
The DNA here is from genome assembly GCA_028392965.1 of Lindernia subracemosa. Taxonomy (NCBI): domain Eukaryota; kingdom Viridiplantae; phylum Streptophyta; class Magnoliopsida; order Lamiales; family Linderniaceae; genus Vandellia; species Vandellia subracemosa. The sequence goes on along the minus strand of JAQPCC010000011.1, from coordinate 2,282,839 downwards.
TAGATTGAAGAAGCTTGTGGGTTATTACCAATATGTAATATAGTAATGATGATGTATGTGTAATGTTCTTTTAGAATATAATGGAAGAAGGACTAATTTGTGTTTCTAATTCTTTTCTCTTGGTAAGTTGAAAGGTTATCGTTACTATATTATTATGTGATCAATGACATGAAGAAAAGAATAGGAAAAATACGAGAAAAATATTATGATATATCGATGCAAATGTAAAGAAATGTAAAAAAGGAGTTAATTTATATTTGCATAAAGAGACATGTAAAGTGGGAAATTTTTCATTTTACAACACCGCTGGATGTACGGTAAAATCTTTCAGTATCATAAAACTGAAAATAATCAGGTTTTTATATGTAATTGCCATACTTCATATTCATTGCATTAATTAATGGTCCCAAATCTTAATTGATCAGACACATTTAATATACATTATATAATAATATATAACTTACAATTAACTAAATATAATGTAAACACTTTAAACATAAATGAGTTGCAATAACTCGGATTCTAAAAAATGTATGAGCACCGAGAGATTAAGCGAGTTTGGATTTTAAATTACGCAAAAGATACTCGACCTAATACTCTCAAAATCGATTTTGTAAGTCTTTTAAAAGCATTTTAAATTATGCAAGTTAAAACCATTTTGGTTGAAGCATTTTATCAAACACTTAAAATGATTCAATATATAAGTTAAATATCAATATCATGAATTTACATAATCATGATTCACACAATTAATCAACGATATTGAACTTCATGACTTTCACATATTCAAGGCGTACCTTTCTCCATAGGATTGATGAGTAGTTAAGATGAATGGTTTCTCTCACTTAATCACGGATGATGGAAATGACATTTTAATTCTCTTATGTGTAGGTCACAAATCCAACAATTATACACGACATAGAGAATAGAATTCGCAATTATCGTAAAAGTTTGTACGTTGTTCTTGCATAGATAATAGCGAATCTCACGGAATCAAAGATTCTCGTGTATTGATAATGAATCGAGTCTTTGTACAGCCTCTCGAGTCCTCTCTAACAACGAGTATCCAGTCTCTCGAAAAGGCTTCCAAAACTTAACTTATGAATATATTAATCCCTATCGTATTTATAGCAAACATCCTTGGTATAAATTACATATTGACCCCTAAGTTATAAGAACCTTTCTACTCGACCTCTAACAAATATCTGAAGAAACTGAAAGCATCCATCGAGGCAACACACAAATAGAAGAATCAGACTGCCGAAGAGATAGCGACGAGGATCCTCATCGAGGTGATCTGCGAGAAGATCGAAGAGATGATTCATCTAAGGAACGACATCAGGAAGTATGATGTTGCTCTTGGCTTTGGGACATCAGTCTTCAGGAAAAAAAGATAATCGTGCTACATTTAAGATGAACACTAAGGAGGGAATGTTAGGAATATGTTCTAGTGTTCTGAATTATCTTGAGTGTTCCATCTCTGAATTTTTTAACTTCACTCGTTAGAAACAATCTCTTTTCTGCTTTATAGTTTACGTATACGACTGCTTCTACAATTAGAGTTGTGTTTTTCCTTTCAACTACACCATTATGTTGTGGATTTCGGGCTGCCGAAAATTGTTGAGTAATTCCTTGTGACTCATAGAAGGTGCTAAGTGTCTGATTTTTAAACTTTGTACCATTATCTGACCTGATCACTAGGATGCTACTTTGGAGGAGGTTCTACGTTGCTTTCATAAACATCTGTATTTGTTCTGATGTCGCATCTTTCGTACGTAGGAAATGAACCCAAGTGTATCTTGAGAAATCGTCTACGATTACAAGCACATATCTTTGACCGTTAATGCTCTCAGTCCTCATGGAGCAGCAAAGATCCATATGTAATAGTTTTAATGGTCTGGCCGAAGAGACAAAGTGCTTTGTTTTATAAGATGTCTTATTCATCTTTCCTTTTGCGCAAGCTGAGCATACATGATTCTTCTGATACTTCATGGTTGTAAGTCCGATTACCAAGTTTAATGGACAGCTTGGTTAGAGTCTTGAAATTAAGATGAGACAAACGGCGATGCCAAAGATGGTTCTGATGTTGTGACGCTTCGGTTATCAAACAGATCTCGTAGAGGGTCTGACTGTTGTGAGAGGTCAATTGTGTAGAGATTAGTCTTTCTAGATCCAACAAAGACATCTTGACCTTCTTCATTTTAATACTGCACTTCTTTGCTTTGAATTACACTTCTAGTCCTTTATCGCGAATTGTCCAATGCTGAAGAAATTGTGTTTGAGACCCTCGACGTAGGAAACATCCTTAATTGTCAGTTGTTTCCGAATCGAACTTTTCCTCCAAATTTCTCGGTATAGTTGCTCAACAACTCTTTGTCTACAGTCATGTGTGTGGAGCAACCTAAGTCTAGATACCACACATGTTGAACCTGCAAGACAAAGTTAAAGAGTTTTAGGTACCCATTTTAGGATGGGTCCTCCAATTCGTGAGATGTTAGAAGCATAACAATTTAAACCTTGACTAGTTCTGACTTTTGGCTTAGCGGAAGTATTTGTGTTAACTAGTTTAGGTACCCAAATTTGCTTAGACATAGGTTTCTGGGTTCCCTTTGGTTTCACCTTCGGCGCCCATTTTTGGGTTTGTTTTTTTCAGGTTTGATATCTTTTAATCGTTTGCTTTTCTTAGGAGGTGCATTTTTCGAAGTTGTGTTCGAAGAGATATTAGTAAAACGATAACTCTTAAACTGCAATCTTGAAGAATTAGAAGAAAAAATTTCATAACTAGTTGATACTTTATACAAAGAACTCGAAACATATTTCGAAGGAAAACATTTATAATAGGAAAGCTTCTTTAAATCAATTGTTTTCTTCTTAGCCTCGCCTTTTCCAATCCAAGTCTTCTTATCATTGGCACTTGCAATAAACACCCATTGTACAACGCACTCCACTCTCAGGACATACCACTATACCTAAAGCAGAACACCTAGCATCTACCACAGTCACCCCGTATCAACGATTACAGGCCGCAACCCCACAATCGGCACACATCATTTGTGTCTAGGTGCGAAGACTACAAACACATAGTTTAATGTCTACAAACACATAGTTTAACAGCTTTGTACTAAGACTCATACTCAACTATTCTACTTAAGTTCATCTCTATATTGTGTGAGATGTGTGTATTTTTTAACTTTGCAGCTCTCTTTCTATCTTTTGTATCCCACATACGAGAAAAAAATCTCTTAATTATACGCTTTTGTGTTGTTATTCTCTCTTGGATCTCTCTTTGAGTGTCTTCAATTTGTCTATGGGATCCATGTTTTCTTCTAGTGTTCTCAGTCTGTATTTATAGCCTTCTAGTCTTGATATAATCGTGAGACACAATAAAATAGCCGTTGGAAGCTTTTAGACTGTTCTGTGTTGTGAATTTCTGTTGTGTTCAATTGATGATGAAGACTGAAGATTTAAAAGACAAAGACAATCGGCGCTTCAATGATAATTGAACACTAAGGGGGAGATTGTTGGAAATATTTTCTAGTGTTCAATAATCAAGTTATCTTTGTCTTGGGGCTCAAGTGTAATTTTATGTAAATAGGGACTAAAGTGTAAATATATCAATATGTGTATTGGTATATATAGGTAGAGTGTGTGTGATTAACTCACAACTAAAGGTGAGGAATTCTCTCATTAGCAAAATAGCTCTCTCATAATTTTAGATTAGGGTTTATGTGTAGAGAGAGAACTCGAGGATCAATGTATGAGAGGATTTGTGATTCAATGAAGATTTGATTACGAATTAATCAAGAGCTTCCGCATGCATATCAATTAAGGTAATTAGATCAAATCTATGCTTGAGTTTCGTTTAGATTGTTAATCACGATAATCATTGTGATGGGATAAATCTGAGAATTACATTCTGGTCAAGTGGTATATAGATTTGGTTCAATGTTATCTTCGTAACTCACTTGTAACTCTACAACAAGGCTTGTACATTAGTCATGATGCTTGCATAACTTGCTCGTGCTTACTAGAACAATGCTTGTACATCAGTCCATTATTATTTGACCAGTCAAACTCCTGGTTGACCAGTTCAGTACCGAGTTGACCAGTCCAATACCAGTTTAGAATGACATGTCCGTATCGAGTTGATCAAGGGTTTGGCCGACCCGGTTTTTTGCACTGAGGTCATATTTGACATCTGTTTTTCGAATCGAATTCGTCTGCACACTTGAGTAAATATATTAGTAACACAATAATAAGTTTTTTATTCATAAAAAACCGAATCATCAGATGTTTACATCAAACAAAATATGTGACATTAAGTGCTTGTACCTCCCGACGTGTTTTATATTCGTTTGTTGACTAACAAAGTAGTACCCCAAACATTTATCCAGTCTAATATGGATTATGTCATCCATTATTTCATTTGTTTTTCATTAATTTGACTCTTTATGACACTCCAAGGTCATTCGATAAACTTTAATTAAGGGTAATATGGAATTCGTCATTTATCATTGCATGCTTTCATATATTCCTTGTAGTAAATCGAAATAATCTGATAAAATAAATAAATGGCTCTTGGGACTGTAGAATTGAGGAGCATTATTATTTGTCCCAGCTCGATAAATTTGAAAAACGAATATAATCTGTGAAATTTCGTTATTGGGCCTACGCACACAGGCCTACATAGGAGGAGAGTTGACCGCATAAGTTGTGGGCTGCCATCCTAAAACCAATTGGTGATAGGTGGAGTGACCCAACAACTTATATGCTAGTCAACTTCTCCCGAATTAGTCGATGTGGGATGCATATGAATTATCAATCTCAACATAATCCATTCCCGATAATTTCTGAGAGCAATCAAACGAATACAAAAGTTGACAAAGGAAGGGTGGAAAGGGCTGACTGTTCACGAAAACAAGAGCTAATTCCTTCTCAGTCCTCCATCTAAAGCCAATTTAAGGACAAAAAGACAAGCATGGTAACGCATAAGCAATCCACATGATATATATAAACACAGATGTGAGGTATGAAGATATCTGCCAGAAAAAAATTAGGAGGTCGTTGTTAAGTATATACCTTGCAAAAAGACATCTTCAGCAAGTTAACAAATGCATTATTACAACTTACAAGCGAAACAATGAACATACATATTCTTATTAATTAGCACCAAAGTAGAAGTTGGATTAAGTGGCATCACAAATAGATTTCAGTTTAGACTTGAAAGGTAAACTATTTTCAGGATGAACGTATCAATCGACGTCTGTATAATCCGAGTCATTCTTATCAGTTCAATGAAAGAAGTTCCTGTGGGAACACATTAAACTTGGATTGCAAAGGATACTCCTTGAAGAGCTTGTCATAGTAACGCTTCACCCAGCTTTTGCTGCCAAGAAGGATTCATGTCATATTCCTAAGTCCTAATAATCCTCTTTTCGAATGTTTGTGTAGATCTTTGTTTATTTCATGATATGTTCTTTGATCGACATTATTTGGCTTGATTGTTCATCTGGGAGGCTCCACTCTTGTAGAACACTTGTGTTGACCTTTTTGGTCCTATGCTTATGAGAGTTTTGATTATTCTAAGTAATTATGTAAATTGTGGGGTACAAGTTAGAAAACACGATATGTATGATTTATGATGCTTAAGTATGTATGAATATTCGACTAAGTGCTTAAATGTGAATTAATTATTAGATAGTCGAATATATGTGATCTTGTGCATTACTGGAATATTACTGTGATCACCTGAATATGAACGTTTCGTATGAATGGAATATCATCATGTGCTAAATATGGAAAGTTGTTATGCTCTACATGGAATATATGATATTCTGTTTATTTTAGGAATAAAGTATTCATTGATAACTCACATGTCACACTGTGCTTATATGGAATCATTCTGTGACATGAATGGAATCACACTGTGTGCTATATATGGAAAATATATTCTGTCAAATGTGATATATGAGCTGTATACGAGATCAATCTATTTTAGGAAAGAATTTCATGAGATATCCGTTTGAATGCATCTTGATTGACTTAAAAATCAGAAGATCAATTACATATCTTTCCTTGTGCGTATTGGTTTTCATATTATGGAAAGTAGTTAATTGATTGGGCTTATTATGGTAAGATGCTGACTGGAACTATATATGGAATGTGTTTTGAATCGGATGAGATCACCATGCGTGGTAAATAGTTCCTGTAAATATGGTAAGAGATCATGCATGACCGTTGTGCTTAATTGGCTTATTTTTGGCATGATCTTATGAAGTTAATGCACGTTATTTCTGAGCATATCTTTGCATATTCTATGTGCTTAACTTTCCATGTGAAGTGTAGAAGCTATGATTGGCTATAAGAAGATGTTCACTTCACGTCAAGGGGAGACAAGACGATTGAGCCGAAGAACGAATTCCTTTGAGTGTTGAGCGTTAACTTGTGAATTATTCGTTGTTCTGCTAGAGCTTAAATTTGCGAAATCCATACCCTTGAGCGATTACCTTAGAAACGTTCTGAAAATCTGTCTTCGGACTTGTTGATCGCACAAGGAGGCACGAGTGGAGTCTTCTACACGCGAAGGAAAGAATCGGTGGATTCGGGGGTCCTTCGGTAGCGAGCTGTGTCCAGTCGAGGAGTGGTGATTCCCAGGGAAACGACGTGGAACGAAACTCGGCGTGTAGCAGCCTAGGTGGTCTAGTATTCATCGTGCTTCGGTTGTGTAAGTGTGTCAATCTCTTTGTAACCATAAACGGTAATATCTTAGTGATTGACTTGAAATCTTGAGGGACGGACCTCAAGGACTGGAGTAAACCCCTGTTGGGGATATAACCAGTAAAAAAATCCCGTCTCACTTTACTTTCTGTCATTTATTTTCTGTGAGACAAACCCGAAACGTTTTTCAAAAACCACGTGATATCTTTGGAACGTTTTTAAAGGATAAGGAGATAACCTTGATACTGATCTGTTTTTCAAGTGATAACCATTTTGCAGTCTAATTGATATCTTCTAAAAGAAAGGTATTTTCAAACAAGAAAAAGCCATAAGTTGTATAAGCCTAATTCACCCCCCCCCCCCCCCCCCCTCTTAGGCATATTTTGTACTTCAATTGGTATCAGAGCCAGGTTACTCAAACGACAGGCCTAACACGCCTGAGTAAAAGATCTAATGGCTTCTTCGAGTTTTGATGTATTTGCAGAAGGTCAATCTCACTCTAGGCCACCGCTCTTCGATGGAACGAACTACGTTGTATGGAAGAATCGTATGACGGAGTTTCTTATAGATGTCGACTATGAAATTTGGGAAACAATCATCACTGGACCATATGCGGCTGTGAAACCAGATGGAACTCCAAAGGCTGGTCGAGAATTAACTGCTGATGATAAAAAGGGAATCACGCGAAACGCAAAGGCGAAAAACATGCTTGCATGCGCACTAACAAGAGGAGTACAACCGTGTAAGTTCATGCTCATCGGCTAAGGATATGTGGGACATGCTTCAAGTTACTCATGAAGGAACCCAAAGAGTTGTACAAGAAAGACTAGCTTTGCTCACACATCAATACGAACTGTTTGCAATGGAATCTGACGAGACCATAAGCCAGATGTATGCTAGATTCATGGGAATCATCAACCAAATGTTTTCTCTTGGAAAGAGAGTTCCCGACAGGGAGCAGGTGTAATACCCGTAAAATTTTAATACGGGAATTACGCATAGTATATTCGAAATTTATAAAGTAAATTTCGAGTGAAACCCGAATGGAATTTCGGGTAAGCCAAAAATTTCGGGTAAGAACCGTAGAGAATTGTCGAGAATTATTCGAACGGCCCAACTTAATAGAAATCCAATAACATAAGTATTGAAATAGTATGGCCCAAGTATAGTTTCAAATTTGGCCCAAATAGTTTAAGTATAAGAATGAAAGAAAATAAAAGTTTCCTTAGCTATGAGGGAAAACCACGTAATGGGTTTGTCACCTCCTTATCATCTTTTATCATTGGTAAGGAGCAACGATTAAAACAAGACAAGAAGATAAGAAAGAAAACTTCTCTTATCACTGGAGCGAAACAGAAAAGAAAAGAAGAGAAAGGAGAAGCAAATAGCTGTCAGACCCAAGGATTTCTAGCTAAAAACAGTCCAGAAAATTCGTAAGATAGCTAGGACGTGAGGTAGGTGAAACCTACAACCCCGAAAAAAATCGTTCTTAACAGCTTTAATATTCATGGTGAAAGGATCACCAAGTTTCCTTTTTGAATTCATAAGCTGCTTTGTGTGTTACGTGATGTTTCTGAAGTGTTATGATGCTTGTTCGAGCTCAACATATGAGTTCTATAATCTACTTAGGTGTTTATGTGAGTTAGAAGGATGTTTGTGTGATGGAATTTCTTGAAGAATTGAAGAACTTAGTGTTTTTCGCATACTGTTCATTTTCTGGGTTTACTTGTGTTTTGGCGAATGTCATGTTTTCGGACCGAATAAGGGTTTTCGCGGGCCAGTTATTTTGCGAATTGTGAGGGAGAAAGGTTATCGCGGGCTGAAAATAAGTTTTCGCGGGCTGAGGTAGTTCGCGAACTGTGAGACATCACGGGCCAAAAACCAGTTTTCGCGGGCCAGAGAGTTCGCGAATAACAAATAGATGCGGGCCGAAAACCAGTTTTCGCGGGCCAGAGAGTTCGCGAATAACAAATAGATGCGGACCGAAAACCAGTTTTCGCGGGCCAGAGAGTTTGCGAAAAGAAGGTTTTCGCGAGTTGAGGTCTTTCGCGAACCATGAGACATCGCGGACCGATTTTAGGTTTTCGCGAATTAGGTTTGGGTTTTGACCGAAAATAGTTGGGTTTGACCAACGAACTTATTTTGAGCATTTGTCCTATTTTGACCCAATTCTTTTAAATAAAATTATTTTCAGCCCAAATCTTTTGAATTAAAATGTTTTCGGGTTTTGATTAAATTCCCTGGTCCACGGTTATTTTATTGCCAGCTGTAAGTATTATTTTCGGGATTTTAAAGGGTTTCTGGATTTTTGGGTTTTACGAGATGTGGTTGTTATTCTGTGCGGCTTGTATGACACGCATTGCATATCACGACATATTGAGGTAAGATTGGATGACCGTATTGATACGGTGACACCTTAAGGTGTCGTTGAGCGGGGTAGAATGTCACCGATGCTGGTTGTCGACTCGAAGTCGAGTTGAGGTTGGTACTAGTTGCACCTGACGGTTGGTGCCGTCGAGATGGGCGGTTGGTGCCGCCCAGCTTTATTTATATAGACGGTTGGTGCCGTCGTGATTAGTGGTTGGTGCCACTAATGAGTATGGACGGTTGGTGCCGTCGAGATGAGTGGTTGGTGCCGCTCGAACTTTACGGTAGGTGCCGTAGGGTTATTTATGAGGTGCATTAGTCCAACCTAGGGCCCTGTGGTTGAGATGAGACGAGATGAGATGAGGTCGTGGGACGAGCATGCATAGCATGGTGAGGTGTCGGGATTGGGGTTAAGTGCACGCTGCATTCACGCATATTTTCACCTACTGGGCAATCGCTCAGTTTTTCGTGTTGTAGGTATTACTGAGCCCGACGTCGAGGTACGTCTCGACTGAGGCAGGCTGATGGCGGTGACTCCACGGGCTTTTGGGGGCGGATGCAGTACATGGGACGCGACCTGTGGAGTGTGTAGGAACTTTTGGATTTTGTTTTGGGGTCGAGGCCCGTGTAAAGATGGTTGTGCTGTAAAAAAATAATATTAGTTTGTTTTAAAAAGTTTTTGTAAAATGGGTCTTCCGCGGCTTTCGTTGCGGAAATCCGCCACTAAATCGTATTTAGAAAATGAGGGTCGCCACAGCAGGTCAGAAAAATACTGAGATCACTTCCACGAGAATGGAATGCCAATGTTACTGCAATTTACGAAGCAAAGGATCTGGAAGTACTAAGCATCTCCGAGTTGATTGGATCGCTTACCTCATATGAAATGATTCAAGCGTCGATGAACGAGAAGTCCATTGCCTTCAAATCCAACCAAGAAGAATCTGACTTTGACGACGATGAAGAGGATATGATGAATCAACTAGCCATGCTAACCAAGAGATTTGAGAAATTTCAACAGAAAAGGAGATTCAAAGGGAACTTCAACAAATTCCAGAATAAAACCAAGGGAATATCCACGTCAGGAAAGAATGGTCAAAAATGCTTTCGATGCAACAAACCAGGCCACTTTGCGCAAAACTGCCCATTCAACAATGATGAGAAACCAAGGAAACAGAAGGCCATGGTGATGGAGACGAACGATTCTGAAATTGAACAAAGCGAGGACGAGGATCACGCTTACATGGCTGACGAGGATCAGGTATCTTTCTCTTCTTCCATTGAGAAAATACATATTCCAAACAACTTGAATAATGATTGCGAAAGTGCCTCATCTGTTTTTGATATAGAGGAAAGTAAGGAAGAATTGTGTGAGTTATTATAAAATGCAGAGAGGAAGATTAAGTCGCTTAATTCTCTAACGAAAAATTGATGAAGCAGCGAGATGATTTAGCTAAGGAAAAGCACGAAGCTGATCTAGAGATTTCAAGATTGAAAGGAGAGTTAGATACTGTTAAGATAGACGAAGTTCCATGTGACTGCAAGGAATTAGAACAGAAAAATAGTGACTTATCTAGAGATATCGTCGAACTTAGGAATTCTCTAGATATAGAAAAACATAAAGTTGATATACTCCTTGAGGGAAAGCAGAACCTAGATATGTTGTTAAACACTCCTAGGAACATTGGTAGATCAGGAATAGGTTATTGCATTGATGAAAAGCATGCTGAAAAATCTGCACCTAAGTTTAAGTGTTTTTCATGCGGTAGAAATGGTCATTATTCATATAACTGTCCTTTAAAGAAAGCAGATAGAGCTAAATATGTTTGGAGACTAAAGAAATTCCCTGGGAATGCCGCTGTTATATCCGATCAGAACAGGATATCACTTTCCATGCAGAATGATATCTCACATATAAATAGAAGTTATTTCTCCACTAACATGTTAGGACCCAACAGAAATTGGGTACCTCAGAAGAGCGCTTTTACCTACAGGTACAAAGGAGGAATTCCAGCAAGAAAAACAGGTGGTATCTCGACAGCGGGTGTCTCGCCATATGACAAGTGATATCTCTAAGTTCGTATCGTTGAAAGCGTGCGACGGAGGATATGTATCATACGCTGACAACACTAAAGCCAAGATCATTGGTGTCGGCACTGTTGGTAACTCATTAAATACCACCATTGATGATGTTTGGTTGGTAAGAAATCTTGAGCATAATTTGATAAGCATTACTCAGTTATGTGACAAAGGTTATTCAGTTACTTTTGAAAATGATAAATGCTTAGTTAAAGAAGATAACAAAGTCATCTTAAGTGCATCTCGATATGGTAACATTTATTGTATTACTCTTGATGATATCACTAACCAAAATGTCAAGTGTCTAGCAGCCACGCAGGATATCACATGGTTATGGCATAGACGTCTCGGACATGCAAACATGGAATTGATATCCCACATAACTGATAAGGAATTAGTACGGGGCGTTCCAACTATAAAATTCACCAAGGACAGAACATGCAAAGCATGCCAAATGGGTAAACAAACCAGGACGTCCTTCAAACCAAAGAATGTAATATCCACCACCAGACCACTGGAACTTCTGCACCTTGATCTTTTTGGTCCTGTTCAGGTTATGTCACTGCGAGGTAATCGATATGCCTTTGTTATTGTTGATGATTATACAAGGTACACATGGGTATTATTTCTTGCACATAAGAATGAAGCACTAGAGAACTTTGCATCATTACTAAAGAAACTTGAGAATGAACAGGGGAAGAATGCATGCAAAATTCGTAGTGATAACGGACTGGAATTTGATAGTAGATTATTTGCATCATTTTGTGATAAGCATGGTTATATCCATAATTTTTCAGCCCCCATAACGCCTCAGCCAAACGGAGTAGTTGAGAGGAAAAACAGAGTGCTACAGGAAATGGCTAGATCTATGCTAAGTGAATATAATCTTCCAAAACATTTTTGGGAAGAAGCTGTTAGCACGGCATGTTATGTTTCAAATCGTATTTTTCTTAGACCTATCATTAAGAAAACTCCTTATGAGCTGTGGAATAATAAAACTCCAAATATAGGATATTTTCATGTGTTTGGTTGCAAATGTTTTATTTTGAATGATAGGGACAAAAGAGGGAAATTTGATTCCAATGTAGATGAAGGGATATTCCTCGGTTATAGTCTTCATTCCAAAGCCTTTCGAGTGTTTAATAATAGAAAGAAGACTGTTCAAGAATCAGTGCATGTGACTTTTGATGAATTTCCTGCCACAGATGCTACTGAGGAAGGTATAGTTGTGTCTCCTGCAGGTATACAGGTTACTGACAAGGAACTAAAAGCTATTCCAATGGAAGATGATACTAAGCCAGAGGAACCTGAGACTTCAGAAGAACAACAGCGCAAAAAATTCAAACATGCTTCCAGCCATCCCACGGATCAAGTCGTAGGGAATATCACCTCTGGAATCAAAACGAGAGCAGCTGCACGCAACCAAGTTACAGAGGAATCACCTAATGCACTGCTATCAAGTATGGACACTCGTGGAAAGACCAAATGGAAAGTCTATCATCGGCACAAAATGGGTGTTCCGCAACAAGCTTGGTGAAAATGGTAAGTATAACATCTAAATTTTATTAAGACTAGCCCAACCCGTAAATCTAAATTTTATTAAAACTAGCCCAACCCATTTATCTTATTTTTCAGCCCAAGTCCATGCAAGAGTTTTTACTAGAAGCCTTAACTCATCTTTATCATCTTCATAACTTCATCCCTAAGCAAAAACGTGAGAGAAGCCAAAGGTGAAAAAGAAAACTTTGGAACACTTGATTCTATATGGTTCTTGGCTGATCAAGGGTGTGTTAAGGTAATCAACGTCTCTAATCTTCTCCGAATTCACTTATGTTCGTATTCTTCAGAAACTAGTCTGTGCAGCTGCTGTTTTCTTCTAATTTAACTTAGCTACAGTTCTCCGAATCTTATGAACTTTAATTTCGTTGAAAGATAAGTTTCTCAGGTTTCCAGAGCCACTTGAAGCATCTAAATCCCACACTTGTACGATTTTTAGTGAATTTTTGAAGATTCAGCTGTGATTCTAACCGAATTTGTGCGCAGTATCCGTTTTATGTGATTTTGACATAGTTATACTGCTCCGAATTCTTTAAACTTAATTTCGTTGGAAAGCTAACTTCTCAGGCTTTTTATAGCCACTTGAATCAGCCCGTTCAGAAATTTCTACAATCTATTACGAATCTTTGAATGTTTGGACTCTAGACAGAAAAATACTGTTTCTGGTACTTCTGTATTATTCAGTTTTACCCTGCCTATACTGTTCCAATTGTTTTGAAATTAATTTTTCTTGAAAGCTTAGATCCTTGTCTTTCTATAGGCACCAGAAACAGCTCAATCCGAGCATTCTATGATTTGTTATGGAATTTTGAAGCTTCTGCCGCAAAACAGGAAATTTTCAGCAAATAGTTGGATTATTTTGAAATCACTCATGGTTATCTTCTTATTTAGGCGAAGGAACTTCGGCAAGGGACTCGAGGACAGCTTCAGACGTCGGAGAAAGCTAGGACTTTACTGTGAGTTGATAGTACGGGGACACCTTCCCTTCGCGGGACGTGTGAACCTCGCGATGGGTTATTTTATGTCGTTTTCACTAGATTATATGTTATTGTTGGATTATGCACTAGTGAGCCTTGTCGGCTATAGGGTGTTTATATCCTTATGTTGATGCGAACTTGGGCGTTTATGTTGCTTCGTGAATGGTGTGAATAAGTATTTGAACGTCTATATGCTTTGGTGAATTGCATTCATGATTTCAGGGATATGTGACGTGACGGCATGTCACTATTCCACGTTGTTAATTTGATTTGTGGAGTTATGGTTGTGATGCCGATGATTTGTTGATGTTGCATATACTCGGTTCCGAGATGTAGTAGCCCGAATGGCCACGTTCGGGTGAGTGAGAGTGGCATATCGAGTAGTAGCCCGTGGCTTGGCAAACCCGGGTGAGTGAGGCCCAACGAGTCACCTATCCATTTGCCACGTATTGATTATTACTGGAGGGTGATAGTTGGGAAGGTAACAAAGTCCAGTACGAGACTCAGCCAACGTCATCGGTGTGGGACATCATTTCATACATATTTGATATGTTCTTTCACGGTTTAGTTGATACTGATGCTCATGGCATTGTGTTTAGAGTACGGTGACGGACTCGTCTGACTCTCGACGGGGAGCTCAGTTCGAGGGAGGATATGGCTACCCACGCGTCTATATGTGCTATTTGATTCCTTTGATATCTTTGTGATGTTGTTGTGATTTGGATAGTTGTGATGGTGTTCATCGTTGAAGGTACACCTTCTGTGAATAGAAGGTGTGTCTGTATTATCTCCTCACTGAGCTAGTGGTTTGCTCACCCCATATATATATATACTTCTTTCTATCCAGGTTGTTGATATCTCTTTTGTTCGGAGGTTTGCCATTCTCGATCTTCATTTCCGCTGCTGTTTCTATCATTTTGGGTACAGTATTATCCTATTATATTGGATCCATTGGCGGGGATATTTTGGAAGGAGGTTTTGTTGTACATTATTCCTTCGTTGACCGATCTATCGAGACACTTTGTATTGTAAAACCTCCTTTGATACATATATGTATTTTCCTTTATTGAGTACCGTTTCTTTCATGACTATGAGTTGATATCGAGCCTTGCGTTTATTGAGAAACGCGGCGGCTGTCGCGCCTTCGACGCGGGTCGGGGCGTGACAGTTTCGGTGGTATCAGAGCCTGGTCTTATTTATTTCCTTTCTTCGTTCGTATAGCCAATGGATCCATTTCTTTCATCTCATTGTCTTTGATGAGATATTATTTCATTGATATAGGTTTTGATCTTTTCTGTTGATAGTCCTTATGGCACCTCCAGCTCGTACCCGAGGTCGAGGGAGAGGACGCGCTTCTCGTGGTCCTCCGAGTCCTCCTCCTTCTCCTGCTCCTCGTAAACCTCGAGTTCGCACTATTCGTGTTTCTACGACTCCTGTCGAGCAAACACCAGCACCAGTGCGAGTTGAGCAAATGATGACGCCAACGCAATATCAAATGTATTACGATTATGTTCGTATACATGGAGTTCCACCACCTACGATGGGTCCTTCGACTTCTGCTATACCTCAAGGTCCCGATATGCCGTTCTTTCATCAACCTGGAGCTCAGAATGTTGTGCCTCATAGTGAACCAACTCTACCCTCATCGAGCATACCTGTTCCTCATTCAGATACGACACCTGGAGGGTCTAATCCTAGGAGTGTACGTTATATTCCTGATTTGGTGAAAGCCGTCACTGATATGGGAACTTCCACATTCGAAGGTGTAAGAGATGCTACAGAAGCGGGTGCTTGGCTGAAGGATGTCACGGAGACGTTCGATACTTTGACGATCGATGAGAGTCATCGTGTAGTGATTGCGACGAAGCTCTTGGGCAAGGATGCGCGTCGATGGTGGCAGAATCTTAAGGAAACATTTCCTGAGACTATTACTTGGCCTATCTTTGTAGAGAAGTTTAAAGATCGATACTTTTCTCAGTACAGCAGAGATCAGAAAAGAAAGGAGTTCTTCAGCGTTTATCAAGGCAATATGACGGTCGTCGACTATGAGAGCAGATTCTTAGACTTGCGGGAATTTGCTCCAGAATCCTATACTACGCGGGATTTATGCAAAAGGTTTGAAGATGGTCTCAATATAAATATTCGTGATCGCTTGAAGTCGGGTGATAAGTACGATAGCCTTGACGAACTCGTGGACGAAGCAATTAGAGTCGAAGGCTTAATCCAGACAAGACATAAGCTAGCCGAAAGATCTCAAAAGAAAAGAGAAGGCGGAGCACTATCAGGGAATGCATCGAAGATCAGTAGAAGTACGGAATTTTCCCGTAATATTCCTTCATCGGTGGCATCTGGTCCCTCTCATCCTCGTGAGCAGCCGAAGAGAGGCGAGAGCGTAGCGTCAGGATTTGTTAGTGGAGGTAATAGGTGCCGAAATTGCTTACAATTCCATAACGGTCCCTGTAAAGCTCCACGAGTGTGCTTCCAATGCCGACAATCGGGACATATGCGCTCAGCTTGTCCCCAACTTGTCAGGACTAGTAGTCAGAATTTTTCTTATCCTCGTGGCAAGGCATTACATCCTCCACCATATTCTACATCCGAGGGTAGTCGACCAGGAGCTCGAGGTAACACAGGTGGCCAAAACACCCGACCATATACGTACGAAAGGAACCAGACTCGGGTGTTTCATATGACCCAAGAAGAAGCTCGCTCGGATCCTAAAGTTGTGACAGGTACCAACGTCAACATTGGTAAAAATAATCTAAATTTTTCATTTGCTTAACTTTACTCTTTCCATAGCGACGCTAACATCCCCGTGAGTTTGATATCATTCTTATTATTTTTTTTCTTTTTCTTCTTCTTAAAATTATCTTGGCCTCGATATATCGTTGCTTCTATAGGCCAAGTCTTTATTGGAGACCGTCCGATCTATGTGATCGTTGACCCAGGTTCTGATCGATCTTATATCCGGGACAGTCTTACGACAAGTCTACCTTATCATGCTTCTTCTTTATCACCTGAGGTTGTTGTTCATACCCCTCTTGGGGAACGTATCGCACGAGACTTGGTGTTCAAAGGCTGTCCCATCTTGATAAAGAATTCTACTCTAGAAGCCGACTTGATACCTCTACCGTTAATCGATCTTGATGCCATTCTCGGCATGGATTGGCTATCTTATCATCATGCAGTTCTTGACTGTCGAGCAAAACTTGTTACTTTCCGTAGGCCTGGACTTCCAGAACTAATTTTTGAAGGGGAAGATCAATCGGCGTCACTTGCTATCATTTCAATGCTTTCGGCCCATAAATTAATACATAAAGGGTGTGAGACATTCTTAGCTTCGATCATCGATACTTCACACTCTACGACGATGATAGATGATATTCCTGTTGTGAAAGAATTCTCCGATGTATTTCCTGAGGATTTACCGGGACAACCACCTGCTCGAGAAGTTGATTTTGTTATTGATACACTTCCGAGACTACCCCCATATCAATACCTCCTTATCGAATGGCCCCAGCTGAACTTAAAGAACTCAAGACGCAACTAGGCGAACTCTTAGATAAGGGATTCATTCGACCTAGTGCATCTCCGTGGGGTGCTCCTGTTCTTTTTGTAAAGAAAAAGGATGGATCGCTTCGTCTATGTATAGACTATCGTCAATTGAATAAGGTAACAATCAAAAACAAATATCCCCTTCCTAGGATTGACGATTTGTTTGATCAATTGCAAGGAGCAACAGTATTCTCTAAGATCGATTTGCGATCTGGTTATCATCAACTCAAGATTAGAGATCTTGATATCCCTAAATCTGCTTTTCGAACCAGATATGGTCATTTCGAGTTCTGTGTTATGCCTTTTGGACTCACTAATGCTCCTGCAGCCTTTATGGATCTCATGAATCGAATTTTCCGTCCTTACTTGGATAAGTTTGTTATCGTCTTTATCGATGACATACTTATATATTCTAGATCAGACGATGAACATGCCTGTCATCTTAGAATTGTACTGGAGATTCTTCGAGAAAATCGACTTTACGCTAAACTATCAAAATGTGAGTTTTGGCTTCGTGAAATAAGCTTTCTCGGCCATCGCATATCAAAGGAAGGAATTTTTGTGGATCCAGCTAAAATTCAAGCTATATTGGATTGGGATCGTCCGAAGAACGTGACTGAAATACGAAGCTTTCTGGGATTAGCCGGGTACTATCGGAGATTGTCAAGGATTTTTCATTGTTAGCTTCATCCTTGACTAAACTGACTCGAAAGGGTGCTAAATTCGAATGGAACGATGAATGCGAGAAAGCATTCCAAGAGCTAAAAAGACGGCTCACTTCGGCCCCTATTCTTACCTTGCCGGATCCGGAGATTAAAGAATTCACTATTTATAGTGATGCATCGAGACAAGGTTTGGGATGTGTTCTTATGCAAGAAGAAAAAGTTATTGCCTATGCCTCGAGACAACTAAAGAAGAACGAAGAAAATTATCCGACACATGACTTGGAGTTGGCCGCCATTGTCTTTGCACTAAACATTTGGAGGCATTACCTTTATGGTGCGACTTGTCGGATTTTTACAGATCACAAAAGCTTGAAGTACATCACTACTCAGAAGGAACTGAACCTTCGACAAAGACGATGGATGGAGTTGATTAGCGACTATGACCTAATCATTGAGTATCATCCAGGTAAGGCCAACGTTGTAGCCGATGCGCTAAGCAGAAAATCTTCCACGTTGCTTGCTTTGGTTCAATCGGACTATCTTTCGCTCTTGGAGCAAATGAAAGAACTTCGTATATCGCTTCATCATGAGGAGTCAAGTAAAGCCTCCTTACTTGCTAAGTTTGAAGTAAGACCTACCTTGTTCGAGCAAATTCGAGAAAAGCAGTCGCAAGATACTCACTTACAACAAATTGCAAAGCAAAAACAAGAAGATACGAGTGACTTCAGAACTCGAGACGACGGACTTCTCACCTTTCGGAATCGCGTTTGTGTACCGGCAGATTTAAATCTTCGTAGAGCTATTCTTGAAGAAGCTCATTCTTCTGCCTACGCTATGCATCCAGGTAGCACGAAGATGTATAGAACTCTTCGAGAATATTATTGGTGGCCCGGTATGAAGCGAGAAATTGCTGAATACGTATCGAAATGTTTATCGTTCAACAAATAAAGGCCGAGCATCAAAAACCAGCGGGCATGCTTCAACCTCTTCCTATTCCTGAATGGAAATGGGAAAACATCACGATGGATTTTGTGTCGGGTTTGCCTCGAACTCAAAAAGGCCACGACTCTATCTGGGTTATTGTTGATCGATTAACCAAATAGCCCATTTTCTCCCGTGCATACCAAAGATAGCTTGGAAAAATTGGCCAAATTGTATGTGGACGAGGTCGTGAGACTACATGGGGTACCGGTGTCCATTGTATCAGATCGAGACCCTCGTTTTACTTCTCGCTTCTGGCCAAGCCTTCAAAAGGCATTAGGAACAAAATTGTTATTCAGTACGGCTTATCATCCCCAGACCGATGGGCAGTCGGAAAGGACGATTCAGACACTAGAAGACATGTTACGCGCAGTTATCTTAAATCTAAGCGGCAGCTGGGACAAATATGTAGCACTAATGGAGTTTGCGTACAACAATAGCTATCACTCCAGTATAGGTATGGCCCCGTATGAAGCTCTTTATGGCCGAAAGTGTCGAACACCTCTCTTTTGGGATGAAGTTGGCGAGAGAAAAATTGAACAGGTAGAGCTCATTAAAGACGCGACTGAAAAAGTTAAACTTATTCGGGATAGACTCAAAGCGGCTCAGGATAGACAGAAAAGCTATGCCGATAATAGAAGACGTGAGCTGGAATTCAATGAAGGAGACAAAGTTTTTCTAAAGATTTCTCCGTGGAAGGGCGTGTTGCGGTTTCAACATCGTGGAAAGCTCAAACCTAGGTATATCGGTCCATTTACCATTACAGAAAGGATTGGCCGTGTTGCGTATAGGTTAGAGCTACCATTAGAGTTGTCGCAAATCCACAATGTCTTTCACGTTTCTATGCTTCGGAAATACGAACCTGACCCTTCGCATATACTCGAGTTTCCCCCACTCGAGTTAAAGGAAGATCTTTCCTACGAAGTTCAACCGGTTCAAATCATGGATCGACAAGAGAAGAAGCTCCGGAACAAGTCCATCCCGATGGTGAAAATCCTTTGGCGAAGTGACAAGGTCGAAGAAGAAACTTGGGAACCAGAGGCCCTCATGCGTCGTCACCATCTACATCTATTCGACTAGCTAGGTAAGTTTATGTTTCGAGGACGAAACTTATTGAAGGGGGAGATAACTTATAACATCTAAATTTTATTAAGACTAGCCCAACCCGTAAATCTAAATTTTATTAAGACTAGCCCAACCCATTTATCTTATTTTTCAGCCCAAGTCCATGCAAGAGTTTTTACTAGAAGCCTTAACTCATCTTTATCATCTTCATAACTTCATCCCTAAGCAAAAACGTGAGAGAAGCCAAATGTGAAAAAGAAAACTTTGGAACACTTGATTCTATATGGTTCTTGGCTGATCAAGGATGTGTTAAGGTAATCAACGTCTCTAATCTTCTCCGAATTCACTTATGTTCGTATTCTTCAGAAACTAGTCTGTGCAGCTGCTGTTTTCTTCTAATTTAACTTAGCTACAGTTCTCCGAATCTTATGAACTTTAATTTCGTTGAAAGATAAGTTTCTCAGGTTTCCAGAGCCACTTGAAGCATCTAAATCCCACACTTGTACGATTTTTAGTGAATTTTTGAATATTCAGCTGTGATTCTAACCGAATTTGTGCGCAGTATCCGTTTTATGTGATTTTGACATAGTTATACTGCTCCGAATTCTTTAAACTTGATTTCGTTGGAAAGCTAACTTCTCAGGCTTTTTATAGCCGCTTGAATCAGCCCGTTCAGAAATTTCTACAATCTATTACGAACCTTTGAATGTTTGGACTCTAGACAGAAAAATACTGTTTCTGGTACTTCTGTATTATTCAGTTTTACCCTGCCTATACTGTTCCAATTGTTTTGAAATTAATCTTTCTTGAAAGCTTAGATCCTTGTCTTTCTATAGGCACCAGAAACAGCTCAATCCGAGCATTCTATGATTTGTTATGGAATTTTGAAGCTTCTGCCGCAAAACAGGAAATTTTCAGCAAATAGTTGGATTATTTTGAAATCACTCATGGTTATCTTCTTATTTAGGCGAAGGAACTTCGGCAAGGGACTCGAGGACAGCTTCAGACGTCGGAGAAAGCTAGGACTTTACTGTGAGTTGATAGTACGGGGACACCTTCCCTTCGCGGGACGTGTGAACCTCGCGATGGGTTATTTTATGTCGTTTTCACTAGATTATATGTTATTGTTGGATTATGCACTAGTGAGCCTTGTCGGCTATAGGGTGTTTATATCCTTATGTTGATGCGAACTTGGGCGTTTATGTTGCTTCGTGAATGGTGTGAATAAGTATTTGAACGTCTATATGCTTTGGTGAATTGCATTCATGATTTCAGGGATATGTGACGTGACGGCATGTCACTATTCCACGTTGTTAATTTGATTTGTGGAGTTATGGTTGTGATGCCGATGATTTGTTGATGTTGCATATACTCGGTTCCGAGATGTAGTAGCCCGAATGGCCACGTTCGGGTGAGTGAGAGTGGCATATCGAGTAGTAGCCCGTGGCTTGGCAAACCCGGGTGAGTGAGGCCCAACGAGTCACCTATCCATTTGCCACGTATTGATTATTACTGGAGGGTGATAGTTGGGAAGGTAACAAAGTCCAGTACGAGACTCAGCCAACGTCATCGGTGTGGGACATTCATTTCATACATATTTGATATGTTCTTTCACGGTTTAGTTGATACTGATGCTCATGGCATTGTGTTTAGAGTACGGTGACGGACTCGTCTGACTCTCGACGGGGAGCTCAGTTCGAGGGAGGATATGGCTACCCACGCGTCTATATGTGCTATTTGATTCCTTTGATATCTTTGTGATGTTGTTGTGATTTGGATAGTTGTGATGGTGTTCATCGTTGAAGGTACACCTTCTGTGAATAGAAGGTGTGTCTGTATTATCTCCTCACTGAGCTAGTGGTTTGCTCACCCCATATATATATATACTTCTTTCTATCCAGGTTGTTGATATCTCTTTTGTTCGGAGGTTTGCCATTCTCGATCTTCATTTCCGCTGCTGTTTCTATCATTTTGGGTACAGTATTATCCTATTATATTGGATCCATTGGCGGGGATATTTTGGAAGGAGGTTTTGTTGTACATTATTCCTTCGTTGACCGATCTATCGAGACACTTTGTATTGTAAAACCTCCTTTGATACATATATGTATTTTCCTTTATTGAGTACCGTTTCTTTCATGACTATGAGTTGATATCGAGCCTTGCGTTTATTGAGAAACGCGGCGGCTGTCGCGCCTTCGACGCGGGTCGGGGCGTGACAGTAAGGTGACCAGAAATAAGGCCAGGTTAGTTGCAAAAGGTTATTCCCAATAAGAAGGTATAGATTACGAGGAAACTTTTGCTCCCGTTGCTAGGTTAGAATCTATCCGCATCTTACTTGCATATGCATGCTTTAAAAGGTTTAAACTTTTTCAAATGGACGTAAAAAGTGCATTTTTAAATGGTTTTATAAACGAAGAAGTTTACGTCGAGCAACCCCCTGGTTTCCTAAAAGAAGAGTTTTCAAATCATGTTTTTAAATTGAATAAAGCTTTATATGGTTTGAAACAGGCTCCTAGGGCATGGTATGATAGACTTAGTAAGTTTTTGATAGACATGGGATTTACGACTGGAACTATTGATAACACGCTGTTTATCAGATATCAAGGAGATCACATGATGTTAGTACAAATTTATGTTGATGATATAATCTTTGGAAGTACTAACAATCTTCTTTGTGAGGATTTTTCTAAGTCTATGCAGCAAGGATTCGAAATGAGCCTAATGGGAGAGCTTAATTACTTTTTGGGATTGCAAATTAAGCAGCTGGATACGGGAACCTTTATATCCCAGACAAAGTACACCAAGGATTGCTGGTGAAATTCGGAATGGCTGATTCCAAGGTACTTTCCACTCCGATGCATCAGACCACAAAAATCGATAGCGATGAATCAGGTAAATGCGTTGATCAAACAAAATATCGAGGTATGATTGGAAGCCTACTTTACTTAACCGCAAGTAGACCTGATATTATGTTTGTTGTTGGTCTGTGCTCTCGTTACCAATCGAATCCTAAGGAATCTCATTTGACTGCTGTCAAAAGGATACTTAGATATTTGAAAGGTACCATTAATCTAGGACTTTGGTATCCAAATACTAAGGAATTCTCATTAATGGGTTATTCAGATGCTGATTTTGCCGGATCTAGGGAAGATAGGAAAAGTACAAGGGGAACTTGCCAATTACTTGGGAATTCCCTTGTGACTTAGTCTAGTAGGAAACAAAATGATGTCGCCCTGTCCACAACCGAAGCTGAATACATGGCCTTAGGAAGTTGTTGTCAACAGTTACTATGGATGAAACAAACCCTAAGTGATTACGGGTTAGGTTATGACAAAATTCCTACCTTCTGTGATAGTACTAGTGCCATTAGTATTACTAAGAATCCTGTCCATCATTCTCGAACTAAGCATATAGAGGTCAAACACCATTTTATTCGAGATCATGTTCAGACAGATGATATCACCGTGGAATTCGTAGGAACCAATGATCAGCTAGCTGATATCTTCACGAAACCTCTCATTGAAAGTAGATTATGTGCTATTCGTGATCGATTAGGAATTGTCGAGCTTAAATAGGAAAGATGACTTATTAGTTATCACATTCATATCTTCGATCATGATTTTTCTTGAAAATCCTTTCCGAAAATTCATTTTGATTCTCCCTTCCTTATTTGGTTATTTCCTTCTCATTCATAAGGAAGATATTTTCGAACCTTTTATTTGAATTTTTCCGAAAATTGTGCTCTCTTTCAGCAAAAAATCATTCCTATTTGAATCCCTGATTTTACTCGATATCTCCGCGAGATATCTTCAAAACCGATATTCTATCCTTATCTCCATTTGATTCCCTAACAGACAGATTCTTTCTTCCAAGGATTTTGAATTTCAAATTTTTTTTGAAATCTTTTCCAAATCTGTCAGAAGTCACATCGATATCTTTATGAGATAACCGCTATTTCTCATCCTTATCCAGCAAGTTTTGCTCTTTATAACCTCATTGATCTTCATCTTCTAAAATCATCCAAAGCTCTTCTTTTCGAAAATTATCTCTTAAACTTCCATCTGCAAAAATGGTGAAAACAAAAGGTGCTGGTTCCAAACGCAAAGCCCCAGTCATAGAGGAATCTCCTATTTCTCCTGCTGTGAAAGCCACTCGCTCAAAGACGAGCAGTTCTTCCAAAACTATCTCTAAGAAAGCTACGCCGAAATCAAAGAAGAAAGCAAAAGTTGCTCCACCATCTCCTATTCTGCTTCAATTTCCCGAAAAATCAGCTTCTCCACCACCTAAAACTCCTACACCTGTCCCTTCTCCATCGCATGACAAAGCTGAACACGAAGTCGTACATCAAGAGGTCAGCGACGAGACTGAGAAACTTCTGAAAGATACGTATGGCAGAGAAGTAAGTTTCTACATGAAGGATGGGAAGAAAGTGTTGTTCAATACTGATAATCTCGAGGAGATCACTGACGAGGTAAAGTTTCTGAGCGAAGAAACTAAAGAACGACATGAGAAGCTCAAAAAGAGAGAAGTCGCTCGAGGTAGATGCGTCAACTTCGAAGAACTGGCTGAAAGCAAGGTTGTAACGTGGCTGAATGAGTATGGATGGGAGAACTTCTTGAGAATCGACAAATCGCTGTACGTAGAAGCAGTGAAGCTGTTCTACGCCAATCTCGATTTCGTGGAAGACGAATCGGAGATCACCGTGACATCATACGTGCTGGGTAAGAAGATCAAGTGGAATCGCCGCAAGATGAATGAAATGCTGGGTGTCGAAGATGAAGGACTATGCTACTTCAATTTCACTGATTGGTGCAGTTCCCATGTAAAAATGCGAGATTGTGTTAAAGCTCTGTGGAATTCCCCTTACAAACCAAAATTTTCAGAAGGCGAAGCCTTGAACAAGCTGCATGTCGACATGTTCTTTCTTTACAAAGTGTTGCATATGACTTTGTGGAGCGCGCGAGTTGGAAGTGGAGGCCACTCCACGACGATGAACAACATTAGCATGCTCACGCTTTACCTGGTGTCTCAAAATCAGCCTCTCAACTTAGGATACTTCATCCTGAAGTACATGGTCACAGCCTTTCAAAGCTCTGATAGGGTCCTTCCCTACGGAATGCTGCTTACGCACCTTTTTGAATCCGAAGGGATCTCACTGCCCAAAGCATGGGAAGATAGCACTAAGCACGCCGTAGATTTGAGCACGTTGAAGCGAGTTGATATTCGCTATGATGACCGCAAGGGCTGGTTTAAGACCAGAGACCTTAAGACACCTGTGAAGAGTCCGAGGAAAAGGTCGGGTCGAGAAAGGTTTGAGGGAAGCGATGACGAGCAAGGAGCGATAGCTGATTTACAACGGAACATCAAGGGAATTAAGGAGGACAATAGGAAGAAGTTTAGGAAGATCTCCCAGCACTTCAAAAAGATTAAGAAATTCATGAAGGAGATCTCCGCGGCTATGAATCTCTCTGAATCATCATCTTCGGTTTCATCTGATAGTGATTCCAGCCGTTAGCACTTCCGTCCTAGAAATCCCTTAAGCCTTAATCTATCTAGTTCCTTAATGTTTTCTGCTCTTTGTTTGACTACTTTTGGCTGTTAGTGTGTGTTGGTCGCAGCTGGTCCCTCCTTTTTGATGCTGAAGGGGGAGAAGAATCTAGGGAATTAATGCCCTGTTTTTTATGTTTCTGGGTTGTTTGCTGTTTGGGTCGCTTGCTGTTATCTTTTGGGGTCTTTGTGCCCATATGCTAAAAATTTATTATCGGCTTGCTATGATTTGCTTATGTCCTAATCCTTCTGTGCTTGAGTGTGTGATTTGCTAAGGATTAAGGAATTCCGCACATAGGCAGGGGGAGCATACTGATATGATTTGGTAACTTGCGACATTCCATATGATATGCCCTGGTAATTGCTAAACTTTGCTGATACGTGATATATATAGGGATATTAGCACTTAGACAGGGGGAGCATACATACTTCAATATGAGAATTTTTTTTTCATGCTCTGATCATATCCATGATATACTTAAACATGTTATGTGCATCAAAATGGTTTCATATCGAGTGTACTCATATGCTTAAGCTAGGCATTAATTACTTGTCATCATCAAAAAGGGGGAGATTGTTGACCTTTTTGGTCCTATGCTTATGAGAGTTTTGATTATTCCAAGTAATTATGTAAATTGTGGGGTACAAGTTAGAAAACTCGATATGTATGATTTATGATGTTTAAGTATGTATGAATATTCGACTAAGTGCTTAAATGTGAATTAATTATTAGATAGTCGAATATATGTGATCTTGTACATTACTGGAATATTACTGTGATCACCTGAATATGAACGTTTCGTATTAATGGAATATCATCATGTGCTAAATATGGAAAGTTGTTATGCTCTACATGGAATATATGATATTCTGTTTATTTTAGCAATAAAGTATTCATTGATATCTCACATGTCACACTGTGCTTATATGGAAATTCCGTGTGTTATATATGGAATCATTCTGTGACATGAATGGAATCACACTGTGTGCTATATATGGAAAATATATTCTGTCAAATGTGATATATGAGCTGTATACGAGATCAATCTATTTTAGGAAAGAATTTCATGAGATATCCGTTTGAATGCATCTTGATTGACTTAAAAATAAGAAGATCAATTACATATCTTTCCTTGTGCGTATTGGTTTTCATATTATGGAAAGTAGTTAATTGATTGGGCTTATTATGGTAAGATGCTGACTGGAACTATATATGGAATGTGTTTTGAATCGGATGAGATCACCATGCGTGGTAAATAGTTCCTGTAAATATGGTAAGAGATCATGCTTGACCGTTGTGTTTAATTGGCTTATTTTTGGCATGATCTTATGAAGTTAACGCACGTTATTTCTGAGCATATCTTTGCATATTCTATGTGCTTAACTTTCCATGCGAAGTGTAGAAGCTATGATTGGCTATAAGAAGATGTTCACTTCACGTCAAGGGGAGACAAGACGATTGAGCCGAAGAACGAATTCCTTTGAGTGTTGAGCGTTAACTTGTGAATTATTCGTTGTTCTGCTAGAGCTTAAATTTGCGAAATCCATTCCCTTGAGCGATTACCTTAGAAACGTTCTGAAAATCTGTCTTCGGACTTGTTGATCGCACAAGGAGGCACGAGTGGAGTCTTCTACACGCGAAGGAAAGAATCGGTGGATTCGGGGGTCCTTCGGTAGCGAGCTGTGTCCAGTCGGGGAGTGGTGATTCCCAGGGAAACGACGTGGAACGAAACTCGGCGTGTAGCAGCCTAGGTGGTCTAGTATTCATCGTGCTTCGGTTGTGTAAGGGTGTCAATCTCTTTGTAACCATAAACGGTAATATCTTAGTGATTGACTTGAAATCTTGAGGGACGGACCTCAAGGACTGGAGTAAACCCCTGTTGGGGATATAACCAGTATAAAAATCCCGTCTCACTTTACTTTCTGTCATTTATTTTCTGTGAGACAAACCCGAAACGTTTTTCAAAAACCACGTGATATCTTTGGAACGTTTTTAAAGGATAAGGAGATAACCTTGATACTGATCTGTTTTTCAAGTGATAACCATTTTGCAGTCTAATTGATATCTTCTAAAAGAAAGGTATTTTCAAACAAGAAAAAGTCATAAGTTTTATAAGCCTAATTCACCACACAAGGGTAGAATTCAACATCATATTTTTATTCTCTTGTGTTATTTTATCAATACATATTACAACTAATATATAGGCTAAACAATAGAGTAATTTATGCTAATCACAAATTACGACTATATTAAAATTTATTATTTTGTGGCTTAAATAGAGTCGATAATTACATGTGCCTTGATTAGGCCTTGATCTTCAACATATGGTATGTGTATCATCTTGGTCAATTTATATTTTATCTTGCAAATTGTTTTTATATAAATTAAAAAATTTAGAGAAATAAGCATCATTCATTTCACAATTGATTTCTAGATTGCAAAGCCAAAGTACGAAATATAATTAACCAAATTAAAAAGTAGACTCGCTAGTGACAGAATTCAAAACCAACTTCATTCGGCCATAATTCGAACTACACATACCTTTGATCATTGAACTTGCTAATATGATCCTCAATATCCCTCAAATACTCATTAACGACGCGATTCATATCTCCGACGTCTTTAATATCAAAATAATCGAGGTTTGTCGCACCGTGAATGACCTGAAACATGTAAAGTTCCAACATTCTTCTCTTATTCTCTTTGTGGATCTTATCGAGTCGGACATGGCACTTGTTGATCCTCATCGAGTTGTAGCTCACTTGATTCACCATTTTTTGGGTCTGCTCCATGGGCGAAATGGCCTTGAACCGCTCGAGCACATCGTGGACACCTTCAGGGTTGGGCCAGACCATGGGCTCGGCAGCCTCATACGGGCTGTAGATGATGCAACAAGCTTCGACAGCACATAAAGTGCAGAGCTCCATGAGTTTTTTTATTAACCCACTCTTTCGTTTTTTGTAAGAAGCCTTTCTTTCTTGGTCGTTGGCAATGTAAGCTAGGGTTATCTTCTTTCTCATTCTGAAGAGGCGTTGTGGGAATTTCTTTTTCTTTTTTCTTTTTTTTGTGCTTTTTGCTAGCTATATGTAGTGTTGTTTAGACGTGTATGTATAGATGGAAGATTGGTTTGGATTAGTTTTGGTAAAATATTTGAATTTGTATGTGAGTGCTCAGTTGTTTAATTAATTTGATTTTGCTGGATATTTCCAGTTGGATGACATTTAATTCAATGGATTTTGAAAATACTTTAATTTGATGTTTAATAGGATCAGCATTATGTGCTTACGCTTTTTTGCTCGGATTATAGTCCTTAATTGGAAAAGTACATTAATTATTGAATCATTGTATAGTAAATGTTGTTCGGATTCTGGTCCTTAATTGGACAAATAGATTAATGATTGTATAGTAAATGAGGCATCATTTCAATTCAATTTAATTGAATATGACGAACACAAGTCATTATGTTATCAAAATCAAGATAATACGTATTATTTGTCCAATTCAATTAAATAATGACTTGTACTAGCCATATTCAATACAAAGTAAACAAATAACAATTACTATTATCTACTCATTAATGTACTATTCTAATTAGATCTACAATCAAAATATCGACCATAAAAATTAAAAATGAAATACTATTTTTTGTTTAGGAGAACAAAATGATGTACTATAAAATGAATTAAGTGCCAGTGGCATAATACTCATTGAAGTCAAATTAATTATACAACTCAACAGTCCCTCCCATATATTAAAAATAATTTCAACAAAGCTTAATCCAACCAATGTTTCTAATTGGGCTCCATAAACACAAAATGCTCACAACACCCACAACAAAACGCAAGGAAAATAAAGTGTTGAGAAATCGGCGCTTATGTCGAAACATGATATACTTTCGTGGGTGAGTGATTATCAAGTCGAAAGATTCGATCATTGTGTGTAAAACGCTAAAAAACTGAGATAGAAAGAACGAGAATTTACATGGTTCGACTCAAGGTTGAGTCTACGTCCACGGACCAACGATTAAGGTTTTTATTGATACGACCGCAGAGATTACAAGTTTGTAGCTTACTCTCTAAGTTCTAAGTACAAAGGTCGAGCTAATAACCCATGTATATAGATGAAATAGGGTGTCGAAGGTTCCTACTTGGAGTCAAGAATTGGTTATAACTTCTCATCAAGAAACTGCTACTCTTCACGGCCCATGAGCATGTCGGGATTTCGCGTTCTACTTGTGGTTCACGGCCTTAAACATCACCCTTCACGGTCGTGAAGCTCTTTTGAACTTCAAACGCTCGATCGTGCGCTTCAAACTTTAAACCAGCCAATGGCCTCTTGCAGCCCCAGTCACGGCCATGACCTGGCTTCACGGCTTCCTGCTCATGCTGTCACGGCGACACGGCCATGACACTGTCGCGCAGAATTTCAGCTTCGCGATCCAGACAAGTGTCACGGCCATGACACCTCCTGTTAGAGGCCGTGAATCATGGCCGCGAGCTCCGTCTTCCTCTGTCTTGATCCTGATCGATTTCTAATACCAAATTCTTCGAGTTTTGGGTCACAAATATCAACAGAAAGTCCTAGAAACGCCTCTTTAGAAATGAGAAAGAAAGTAATACAAGCATACATTACCAATGACGGAAAGAGATAAAAGAGGAGAATCCACTTGTAACGAATTCAAGACATTCTGTGAAGATCATGGAATCTGTCGAATTCCAACGGTACCATATTTATCATAAAAAGAATGAATCGGAATATATTGAATATTTAAAAGAGTTTGTTGAATATGCCAACAGAATTTGGCTAAAGAGGTTGCTTGTGGGTTGTATTTGATCAACCTAAGAGAAACAAAAAGTGTGGATGGGATAACCCCGCGAGAAGCGTGTAATAGCATTAAGGAAAGTGTCTACTATTTGCATGTTTTTGAATGTGAAGTTTCTTAAGTAAGATCAAAACTCTGAAGGCTATAAATTGTACAATCCAATAAACATAAAATTTGTGATTAGTCGTGATGTGAAGTTTCATAAGGAAAGTGAAGCAACACTATTATTTTAAAAACTGGAAAAGAAAAGTATTTCTCATTGTATCACTTTATGTAGATGACCTTTTGGTCATATGAAGAGATTCCAAGTCTGTTGAGCAGTTCAAGTTGAAGATGAAAGTGAATTTGAAATGTCTGACTTGAGTGAGATGAGCTACTTTATGGGAATGGAGATCAGTCAAGGTGCCAATGGCATTTTCATCTCACAAAAGAAATATGCTTGGGAGGTTTTGAAAAGGTTCCATTTATAGAAAGCAAAACTAGTGCTACGCCACTGTTTGCAAATGAAAAGCTCTCAAAATTTGATGAAGAAAGCAAGGCAGATGCATTTATTTACAGAAGTGTTGTTGGTTGTTTGTTGCATTTGTCTGCAACAAGGGCCTGATCTAATGTATCCTGCTAGTTTGCTTTCCAGGTTTATGCGATCACCAAGTAAAAACTCATCTTGGAGTTGCCAAGACAATACTGAGGTATGTAAGAGGCACATTCGATTTTGGTTTGTGCTTCTTAAAAGCTGAAAGTGGAAGTCTGCAAGGTTTTGTGGATAGTGTCTGGGCAGGAAGTATTGACAATTCAAAAAGTATGTCGGGCTATGTGTTTTCATTCGAAAGTGGAGTTTTCTCATGGAATTCGCGAAAGCAAGAAGTTGTTGCTCAATCATCAGCTGAAGCTGAATATATTTCAGCAGTAGGGGCAGCAAATCAAGCTATTTGGCTTAGGAAGGTTGTAACAGAGTTAGGACAGAATGATGCGGAAGCAACTCCAATTTATATCGATAACAAATCAGCCATTGGAATAGCAAAAAATCCTGTCCAACATGGCAGAACTAAACATATCAATGTGAAGTTTCTGCCATAAGAGAGGCTGAGAAAACTGGCTAAGTCAAGCTTATTCATTGTAGCACAGATGAAAAAGTTGCTGATATAATGACTAAGCTCTTCCTAGAGCAAAGTTTGAGTTCCTTGGAAGAAAGTTTGGAGTCTCATTGAATTAATTAATTCTTTTCTTAATAGAGAGAATAATCAAAAATGGAAAGTGTAAAGAAAAATATCGAGAGGAGTGTTAGACTTTGATATTTTTCTAGTTTATATTTTCTACTATATATTTTGTGTATCACATGTACAATTAGTCAAGGTTAGGTGGATAGCACGTAGCAATTCCTGAATTTGTGGACTTCTTTTTGAAAACTATGACTAAGTTGTTGTAGTTGGTATAGTGCAATGTACTACTATATTTTGCTGAAAGTCTTATGAAATACATGTCTTTTCTGCATTCTTCTTCACTGTAGGTTTTCTTTGCACTTCTCTCTACAAAACTTTATCATATGATATGCATACACACCTAGATTAAGATATAACTTGATATCTTCACTTTATATCAACAAGAAATATCAAAAGCCACCATTTTCTCGCTTTATTTTTTTTACAGTCATTGTGTTTTCTTTTTTTTTCACAGACTGGTGTAACATTTGGCACTGCGCTCGAAGACAAGATACGGTAAAATGAATATTTGGAGTATTTCGCTCCAACTTACAAGTTGTGTGTCCCTCCAAGTAATATGATACATAAAAATTCTCGATCTTCATTAGAAGCTGTGAGGTCGAAGCTTCTTGATAATCTTACAAAGCTTCTGAATTAACAAGGGTATGTATTCATGCTGTATGACTTTGTTTTAATTTCACTTCTGTGTATTGGTCATAATGCGGAACTAAAAAAATATGATTGAAGTATATCTGATCCAATATGCTGAAAGTTTTGGTGTATAAAATTAATGTGGATTATATCTCATGTAGCAATGGCATTGTGTAGGAATTAGAGAAAGGTTCTTAAGCACCTGACATGTAGGAGGCATAAGTTTCACTTCCGATTCACTATGCTTATTAGTAAACTTCGATAAGTTCCAACTTCTTCAGTAGTTGATATCCTTTTTCTTTAACACTTGGGATATGGAATGTAGGTGCAAGATCTGATGATGAACGGTACGCATTTTATCTTCCTCTTTTTTTCTTTTTTTTTTCCATTTCCCTGAAACAGTGGTAATTTCTTCGCCTTTTTTGATAGATGAGTCGTCGACTGGGTGTGGTCAAACATTCCTGAAACTGAAGCAAATGATACAGTAACTTTCTCTATTGTTCACTACAAAAAACTTCTCAAATAACGACGGAAAGGGCGACAGAAAAGCCGTCTCTAATGTAAGGACGGATAGTTGCGACGGAACTTTCGCCGCTAATTTTAGTGACGGAAAGATCGTCACGAAAAAACCGTCACAATTTTTTTGTGACCATCTAGCCGTAGCAAAGTTTTGTGACTGAAAAACCGTCGCAAAATTTTGCGACTAAAAAACCGTGTAACCAACGCTTTTTTGCAACCGTCTAGCCGTAGCAAAGTTAGTGTAATTAGGATTCTCGATTTTTGTTTTCATTTAGCGTGTAACCAACGCTTTTTTTTTTTTTTTTTTGTGGACTGCGTCCTGAGCGCCATATATGTGCTCATCCCAAAATTTTTGCAGAGTTGATCATTCGGACCTTTCAAGCTGACATTCTCGCTTCCGCTTCGTCCACCACCGCCGTATTCGATGAAAGTCGTATGCTCTCTCATAGAAACTTCAAATATCTATGCCCCATCAAGCAGTTCCTTTTAGGCGTCAGTTTCAACTTGTTCCGTTAGTTACAATGTCTGCTTCATGTAATCCATCCCCACAATGCCACGTGTTCTTCAGCGGGAAAAGTTATTAATCCGGATGAAATGCAATCCATCCATGTCCTTTGATGATGTGACCTTCTATGTGCATTCTATCTTATTTTTCATCGTCCGGCTCAACTTTCTTTTCATACTCTATATATAATATATATAGAGTATGAAAATATGTAAATGGATCTTAACACGCCCCTTTCATTCACGTTATCTACTATCTTTAAAATCCTCTACTTCTTTGCTTTCCTTGACAATACCCTCCCCCTTTGTAAGCAAGCATGGCAGTCACGACAAAACAGAGCATGAGCACTCAGATTCAGACGAAGTTCGAGAAATTTTCAATGTCGCCCCATTGAGACGATCTTTCTTGAGGACGTAGATCCTGCCTTCATTACCCCGGGAAACCCCCCTTCAAAGGAGGGGAATGATGACAAGGCTTATAGAAAGGCCTTGCTGAAGTGCATTAGAGTGGAATTTCCTTGGTATCGTGCGAAGGTATCTACTTTGAACCCTTCTTTACTGCTCGATTTCCTTTAGAAGGCCTGAATCCCTTCTGATTATGAAGTTAAACTCCCCGAGCCTATGCTAGTGGCTTCTTCTCCCCCGGCGGGCTTCCTCACCTTTTATACTGACTAGATAGATATGGGGCTTGAGTTTCCCCTTACAACCTTTTTCATAGATCTGTGTGAAGCCTTGGGTGTCTCTCCGAGGTAAATATTCCTGGATTCTTGCAGCTTATTTCCAGTCCTCTCTGATGTGGCCCACTGTAGAGCTGATCACAAGCTTCTTCCGAATTAACGAATGGGATGATAGAAAATTTATCTTCACGTCATCTTCCTCTATTGATATGTTTCATGAAAACTTCCCTACCACCAAAGGCTGGATGAGCAAATTTTTCTTTGTAAAACCTCCACTTTCTCATCAAGATCCTCGCTTCTCCTTGCCCCCTTGTGGAGATCACTGTAACATGCTTCCTGACTACCCCATCATTCTTCAAGAGTTTCTCGATTGAGTTGGTGAAAAAACTTTCTATGTCGAAGACTTGTGATGGGCGACCCCATTGATCATCCTAAAGCTTCTTGCAAAGGCACCCCCTCGGCTAACTCCCAAGGTGCAACAGTAATTACATTCTTTTACAACAGATCATATATCCATATTTTTGTGGTTTTGCCGATGAGGAGCCTCGGGAAGAAACTTCCAGAGGGTAACGGGATCACCCATCACAAGTCTTCAAACGTAGAAATTTTGTCACCAACTTGCCCAAGAAACTCTTGAAGAATGGTGGGGTGGTCAGGAAGCACGCTACAATGATCTCTTTAGGGAAGCAAGGAAAAGCGAGATCTTGATGAGGGAGTGAAGGCTTTACGAAGAAAAATTGCTCATCCAGCCCTTGGTGGCAGGAAAGTTGTCATCAAACATATCAACAGAGGAAGAGATGTGAAGATAAATTTCTCATCGTCTCTGTCGTTAATGTGGAAGAAACTAGTGATCAATTCTACAGTTTGGGAAAGCTTAAAGAGTTGAGCCACAACATATATGGCCAGAATCAAGCTGCAAGAATCTAGGAATATTTACCTCGGAGAGACACCCAAGGCTTCACACAGATCTATGAAAAAGGTTGTAAGGGGAAACTTAAGCCCCATATCTATCTTGTCAGTATAAAAAGTGAGGAAGCCCGCCGGGGGAGAAGAAGCTACTTGCATAGACTCGGGGAGTTTTGCATCTTGTAAAGGTTTTCGCCTCCTTCAGTGTCTTCTTTATGTTTTAACAATGTATTCGACGACTTTGGATGACACAATGATCTCGTATGAAAGGAAAATTTATTTATTAGTCACGAACATTAAATCTCAAGAGGGAGAAGAAGAATAACTTCAGAAAATAAATAACTTGTAAGTAAAAGAAAAAAGAGAGTTTGTCAAGCGATTCGAGCAGTCGCTCAAAAGTTGCAGCAAGACATGTAACAGGGCTTTTACGACGTCCCTTAGAGTTTTCCTAAGGAATCATCGCATGGTAAAAGTTTTTTTAAATTATTGTGTTGTTTTGTGTTTAGAAACTTATTAAATTAATGGGTTATATTATTTCTCAGGATATGACGGAGGCGACCAACTGATTCAAGAGAAGGGTTCGAGTCACATGGATTTGGACCAGCCAATTCAATCAGAGTTCGACCAATCGATTCAAGAGAAGGGTTTAATTCAAGCGGATTTGGACCAACCGATTCAAGCAAAGGGTCCGATTCAAGAGGAGAGTTCAATTCAAGCAGAGGATTCAACCGTTCCCGAAGTTCGTATGGACAAAGGAAAATTTGTTGTCGATGAGACTCCTATGCGTACGAAGAAGCCGTCAAAGTACCAGCAGACACCTTTCATAGATCTCTCGTCGATGGCCATAAATCTTATTTGGAATGCGGTTCTGAATAGACATATGATGCATGAGCTGTTGTTTTTAAAATCCGCGGTAATGAATCACGGTATGTGCCATCATTGCATGCTCGATATGTACCGCCAGGAGTGGTTCGAGAAACTTCGCACATGGATTGACGACATGATAAAGATTACATTAATTATTTTTAATCGATTTGAGTTATATAATTTAATATTTACTATCTTCTTGCAGCACGTCAATGAATCCACTAGGGGATTCATTGAAATGCAGATGGTTCATACGCAATACTCAAAGCGTTATGCGTGGCATTCGTAGACTTGATCGACAAGCAATGTTTTGTAAATGGGGAGGTCGAAAATGATATGATTTCTATATTGGCCAACTGTGCTGAAGGATGACAGGAAAATTGGCCATCAACCGCGTGGATAGTCGCCGACTACATCGTCATGTCGGTTCAGACGATAGCTCACTAGTGCTTTGCATCATCGATTGAAGGAATAGGATGACGACGATGTATGACACCGACCCATCGTCAGATTTCGATATGCAATTCATGAAGCAGTCAGTGCAAGCTGTATAATTGGTCGTCTAATATTGTATCTAGATCTCGAGCAGTATGCTCTCGTCCATTGTTCCTTATGGATTTTTTCAAGATTGCTCCAACTTCTTTGAAATTGCTTTTGAGAGTATCTAACAGACAATTACACTCAATTGTGCTGTACGCATGCGCTACACGTCAGAATAGCAGATAAACACTTTTCACCTTCGTTCGAGTCTTAATATTTTGTTGAATGTGCCACGCACAGAAATCGTGAAATGCGTTTGGGGAAGACAATTGGGACAACATTATTTATACCGTTGTGTCTGTCTGAAATTATAACGAGATCATCGGTGTCCGTCACAAATTGTCGCAATCTCGTTTGAAACCAAGTCAAAGATTCGATTGACTCCGCATCAGCAATACCCCATGCGAGAGGATAATGATGGTGTTTGTCATCTTGCGTCGTAGCAATGAGCATCACCCCCATGCACTTTTCCTTTAAAAGAGTGGTGTCGATAGAAACGACCTTCCTTGTATATGCAAATCATCTTAACATGCGCCGTATGCTAAGTACATTTATTTGAATCTATTATTTTTGTCCATTTTCCAATATGTGATACCGTCAGCATTTTCTTGCTTCACCGCTTCTAAGTACGCTGACAGTAAATCGTAACAATTATTCCTATTACTGATCAATCCTTCGGGTGTGAGTTGCTTGCCTTTCCAAGCCTTCTAATATGAAACTTCGACACCCTTGTTCAGGTCCGCTGAAATTTTCTAGCAGCATGCTCGATACAACTAAAATTTCTTTGTCGATGTCTCCGATGCTGATGAGACATGTCGCACGTGTGCGTATTGCAATATGTTCGTATTGAGAAATTGGGAAGTCCTTATTCTATGAATCTCATAATCACCAGGTACATTGCTCGTTTGTGAATTTCACTATGTACATGGTTTTGTTTGACCTGACCAGTTTGCATTCGAAAGACGCGACAATGGCGACTTTAGTGACTTCGTCCTTGACGTCATACTTGTTATGAAATTCCTGCCCAACATATAGACTTGAACAGGTCATAAATGCATAAGTATCATCATCAGCCACGTGTGCAGGGTTATGCTCCTCGCCGTCAACTTCATCGTACCGGTGATACCCTACGGCATGAAACCGCACACTAGCAGTACGGTGGCACTGAATTTATGCGCGGGTACCCTGGTCTTAAGCATGGGTTCCCTGCCATTATTTGCATGAGTCCCCTGCACTTGCGCGAGTCCACTGCAGTAATGTACGGGTCTCTTGCAATAATGAGCGGGTCTCATGCTACATATTGAACACCAGACCCGAATTGCTATGTGTTTTTAGTCTCGAATTTTCGTCCATCCAACTGAAATTTCGTCCATTCAACTGAAATTTTGTCGGACTCACACTCACACAGTAGCTACGTGAAAACCCATTCAATTTCTTAGTTAATTAACTGGAAATTCAACAATTTCGATGTTAAATTCAAAATCTAAAAAATTTACTTGGTGTGAAGTTGTTGAGCTGGAGTATTTCGTGGAATGTTGGTTAAGTATTCAAATTACTAAGGTGAACGTGTCAACTAACTAAGAGAAATTTAGGTAGTTTGGTAGCGTTTATTGTTAAGGATGAAAGAGAAGATAACAAGTATCATCGTTACAAAAAAGTTTTGATTTTCTGTTCTTTTTGCACGTTCATATAATATAATTTCGTTTTTGCTATGTTTATTTTTTATTTTTTAGTTGATTAAAAGAAGATGATCATGAGTTAACTAAAGTCAAGACGAGAGAATGACAAAACTAATGCAATTTTAAAAATCCAATTACAAAACTAGATAACATTTCATACTATTACAAAACTAATCAACTTTTTTAATTTTTATTATTATTATTTCCATTTTCACCACACAATTATTTATAATTGCAAGTTTTCACTATAATTATTTCAATTAAGCAAAATAATTCCCAATAATTATATTTTTAACCCTAATTCACTTTTAACCAACAAAATGTTACTCGATGTGACAATTTTTTTTTGTTCATCAACATCGTTGTTGTTGTTATTATTATTAGTATTATTATTATTATTAGTATTATTATTATTATTATTACTGTTATTATTATTAATGCATAATAAACTAAAAAATCATACAAGAAAAAAATGTAAAAATTCATAAATATTCAAATAATCATTATCTAATAAAAAATAATTTCTAAGAAAAGTTTCACAACTTCACATTATTTCTCTTTTAGTGTTTCTCGTGAGACCTTCGATCCATTTCACATGGATTTCGTCATCTTCGCTTACGTATTATTTTTCTCTCTGAACATAAATAAGGATTATGCACCAGATGAAAAAGGAGGCATCCAACACGACTCATGGAATGGACACACAAACTGATAAGAATATGTTATTTCTGATATTTTAATTTTAGAATAATCGGGAACATATTCACATGGATCAACTTTAAAATACTTGCAAACCTGAAAGAAAATAAAGCATGCCATCATTATCTATGACGTGGAAAAAATATGCAACACGATTTGTATCATCTATTGCTATATACTACACATATATCTTTCAATAAATTGTCATGCAGCCCGCTAATTTCTCACAAATGAATTAACATTGCATTCATTGAAATACCGCTTGAATTCAATATGGCATGAATCGTAATTGACTTTTTAAATAATTCCAAGTCAAAGGCTATTTTTTACAAGATCCATTCACTCGCTCAGTATTCGGATCGCTCTCTTCAACGGTTCGACCATACATTTGATCTTTTCCTCTCTCTCTCTCTGTGCAAGCTTATATTCATCTGATTCGTCGCTCGAGATAAAGATCCCAAGATGAGCGCAGATCTGGTGGCTGCGAGCACACATGGAAATCTCGACGAGCAAATTGCTCAGTTGATGCAATGCAAACCACTATCTGAGCATGAGGTTTTGATTCGTAACCATGTTTTTGGTTACGTTATTTTTTATTTTATAATTTATTTTTTTGGGGGGTTTAATGTGCTGGACTGATTAAATGCTTCTGTTTCGATGTTCTAGGATTTTTTTTAGTCTTGGTGATTATTTTACTGTGAATAAAACGAGGATTATGAAAATTATGATGTCGAGGATTGGAGTTGATAGATTTTGGTTATACCTCTAGGGCTTGCAATTGAAAAAAGAAAAAATTTTATTTTTCTCCCTCGAATTAAAGACGTGATTTTTCAAACGCTGTAGACTAGTGATTATAAATGATATTTAACTATTTCTTTTATCTAGATATTGCTGGTAAATTGGACTGAATGAGTTGTCGGGGTGGTCCTTTTGGAAAATTATTCTTGTATGGTTACGTTGAGGACTTTGAAGAAGTGCTTAAGAACTTTCCAAAGTTAAGAGATGAAGATGTCAGTTAGTCGAAACTGGAGATATGGGAGTGTTGTACTTTGGTTGTAATCGGGGTGTTGAATTGGAAAACTTTTGATGGATGAAGTTATTGCTCTGATTTTTTTAACTTTCAACTGGGTTGAATTTAGAGGAGCGGAGCTTGTGATACTGACCAATTGTTTGAGGAGGAAAATCGGAGAAATAAGCTTTTTCAGTAGTAAAATTTGATAATGGGGCAGAAGGGCCTGCGGGAAAGAGAGGTACTTTCGGGCTGGCGTGTTTTGGACTTCTTAAACTTTGCTATTTTTTTATTGGTTATAGTTAAAGCTATCTGTGATTGGTTGAAGAATGATATAACCGTAAAGTTATACAAAGTAGATGTAGTATTCCCTCGTCTCTGTTATTCCTTGCATATCTCTCTAATTCATGCTTTATTATTGGTTGTTTCTTTTTGGTATTACGTATTCAGAGAAACTCAAAATAATTCGTTAGAATGAGAATGTTCATCATGTTTCAAATGTAGGTTAGTGGCTTATGTGAAAAGGCAAAAGAGATACTAATGGAGGAAAGCAACGTACAGGTATGTATTTTGGCATTGTTTATTGAGTTTTCTGATTCTGCATTCAAGATCATATGAAGTTTTCTGTCTAGCTTAGAAATGGCATCTGCCATAAAGAAGTATAACATCCAATAAATCATTTGATACTCGGTTTTCGTAGTACCTGACTGTATGAATCTGTTTTTGTTATTTAATTAATTAATTGACACTGATTTAAAAGTTGTATTCAAAAGTTACGTTATGACTGTAGTTGCATATTAACCGGATGAAGTGGAGTTGTGACAATGGAATATATTGTATTGGGATTGGCCTGTTAGTTACTTTTTGCTGATACATTTTGTTTGCAAAATGAATGGGGGATCTAGAATGTTTCCATGCTGCAAAAATGCCTCTTATTTGCATTTATGTACTCGACTTTTACTGCCTTGATTTTTTTTTTCTGCTCCTTTCTTTTGTAATATATTGTGGTGTCTTATTGCAGCCTGTAAAAAGCCCCGTCACAATTTGTGGTGATATTCATGGACAATTCCATGATCTTGCAGAACTTTTCCGCATTGGAGGAAAGGTATTAGTTGCCTGCATTTCTTTTTTCTGTCCATCTTTGGATCCCTTACGTAAATGGAATTGAGGTTCATGTTGCGCCATGTGTAGTTCATTATCAAAGACACATTTTAAGCATGCTCAGTCTCCCATGTCATGGAGGATTATTTATCCTTGTTCCCCCTTTGCTTTGTATTGTAATTCATCATTACTATATGTCAATAATTCTTCGGTTGGCTATATCACTGTTGCTTTTTCTTATCCAATGGTGTCTCATTTCTTTTTTCACAGTGCCCAGACACCAATTATCTATTTATGGGAGATTATGTCGATCGAGGTTACTATTCTGTTGAAACTGTAACGGTAAGTACACTTAAGATTATATTCTACGTGACACGATACCAATCAATATTGCTTGGTATATGGTTTATGTAATTCATCTTTTAGTTTTTTCCTTTCTCCCTTATTTTCGTGTTCTGTTACCGATAAGGGAGGCCTTGTTGAATATATTGATTGTTATTATGTATTCATTACTTAATATGTAATGGCGTTGACGAATAACTTTCTCTTTGTATTGGATTCTTATTTGTTTACTTTCTGCAGCTTTTTCTGCTCCCTTAGGGTGATGATTTCCCCTAAGAAAGGGAGCTTATTTGTATTGAATATATTGATTGTTATACATTGAAACGCCCAATCCTATCCATTTACAGATATGGGAATACTGAAGTCTGGAAAATATTTACTCATCTGTTTGACTACTTCCCTCTGACTGCTCTGGTTAGTAAGAATTTCTGTTATTGCTCTTCTGCGGTTATGTTGATCAATTTTGTTGCTACTCCTAAATAGCCCCTTTGTATATCTTCAAAATTAAATTGTGCAATTGTTTTCTCCTTGTACATATACTCTGCGGCAATGTATCTAGATGCAGTTGATAAGATCGATTTCTCTTTGTTACCACTTCCTTGCTAGTTCAAGAGTCTCGATTTCATCTGTATTGATGTGACTGCAGGTTGAATCAGAAATATTCTGTTTGCACGGTGGATTGTCCCCGTCAATTGAAACCCTTGACAGCATAAGAAGCATTGGCCGTGTCCAAGAAGTTCCTCACGACGGCCCCATGTGTGATCTGCTGTGGTCTGATCCTGATGATCGCTATGGTTGGGGTATATCCCCTCGTGGTGCTGGCTACACTTTCGGCCAGGTACCTTAATCTTCTCTCATTCTCTGCGTCTGCCTTCGAAGTCTTAATTCGGTGGCTTATTTCTACTCTCATTAATTTATGTCCACTTTACATTGGCAGGACATATCAGAGCAATTCAACCACACAAACAGTCTAAAGCTAATTGCTAGAGCTCATCAGCTGGTTATGGAGGGATATAACAGGGCCCATGGATCACAAAC
The DNA here is from genome assembly GCA_028392965.1 of Lindernia subracemosa. Lineage (NCBI taxonomy): Eukaryota > Viridiplantae > Streptophyta > Magnoliopsida > Lamiales > Linderniaceae > Vandellia > Vandellia subracemosa. The sequence goes on along the minus strand of JAQPCC010000011.1, from coordinate 2,240,775 downwards.
TCTAACCTTTACTACTAGTACACTGTTTTAATAATCTAGCCATTTCTTGAAATCGAATTTTTGGCCGTCTCTTCGACAGGAACAAAAGGTCGTCACAATCTTTAGCGCACCGAATTATTGTTACCGCTGTGGTAATATGGCTTCCATCCTAGAAGTTGACGACTGCGGAGAACATACGTTTATCCAAGTACTCTTCTCTTTCTCTTTCTCTTTCTCATCCTAGCCATGATCACTTAAGTAAAGATATCAACATTTTTGTACTTTTGAGACGATTTTTGTTTCTTTGTTTTTCAGTTTGATCCAGCTCCAAGGAGAGGGGAGCCTGACGTGACTCGAAGAACGCCGGATTATTTTCTCTAGAGAAGGGCCTGCCGTCTCCTCGACCGAGTGCTTTATCTATGTATGCCACCCTTTTGTTCGGAATTGCGGGCTTTGGTGAAAGATGGTATGCAGCTCTTCTGTGAGGCCTTAAGATATAATTATATGCGATCATCGTATGTAATAAGTATTCTTTCCCATGTTAGGGTTGCCCATAGCCGAGTTTGAGTTAGTGAAGATGAGGCTTTCCGTTTATTTTTTTTCTTCTTTGTGCGACTCTTTTTGCCTTTTTAATTTCACTTTTTAATATTGTATCACTTTTAAGCGCTTGTTTGATACCTCAGTTTATATTTAGGAGAGTTTAAATTAATAAGGTTTATATAAAACTAATTATTGGGTATAAAATAAAATGTGTGTTTCGTTGGTCGGTTTACAATATAACCCATTTGGGGGGTGTATATACATGTTTTTAAAGTTATTTTAGATAAACACATGTTTTATATTAATATAGGTACCAAACATATGAACATGTAATAAATTCATCATAAATCCACCTACCAAACATCATCTTAAGATGTTCGTGATAGCAATCAGGAACCATCCAATCAGTTGCTTGGCCTTATTATTGTTGTTGTTGCCCCTACTGAAGAGTTTTTGACAAATTTCACACTGAATTACCATTGGCGGTGTTTTGAAAAAAAAAATTCTTAAATTCGACAGCAGTTTATGAGGTTAATTTTGTAAGTCGGTGTCGTGCTGGCGGTACGGATGGTTTTGTAAAATCGTTGCAGCTGCTACTATTAATAAATAAATAATAACAATAATTATAAATCAAAATTACTATCATCACATATTTAGATATAACTATCAGAAGATCAGTCTTGCAAGTGACGTAACGTTAAAATGAAGTTGTGATGCATGGATAGTAAAAAGTCCCAGTTTGTTTAGCTAATGCACATTATATAGTACTAAATACTACATGATGATATCCAAGTTCTGATATGAAACAAGAAACACCTTAAAACCGAACTCAGTCGACATCGAAGCCTCTCGCTCGACCCAAAACAAAAATGCATGAAAAACTGCATAACAAGCGATAGTAAACGTCTTTGCACAACCCATCCATCGCCTTTGATGTGTATTCGCAAGGCGATGACTGCAAATACTACCCAAACCATCACATTGGACTGTACTGTAAATGTCTCTCGTAAAAGTCTATCAGCTGCGTACGAAACAATAGGAATGGCGGTCAGTTGGTAGAATGCAGAGCATACATTACAAGCTCGGGAGAAAGTTTGTTTCTAAAACGAAATGATCGATAGAAAGAAGGGACGACTTGGAATACTTACCAAGAGAGGATTGTTTGCCTTCAAAGTCTTGTTATCAACTATTACTTTGGTTCCATCAGATCTGCCGATGATCATATCATAGAATTTAGCATATCCAACATATAAAGATCCCAAAAGCCACGACAGATGATAATATCTATGATTATCCACCGAGGAACAAACAATGAAACGCAACTATGAAGGCCACATATGGCCGAATAGTTTCCAAGTATGTTTCAACGTTTTTTGAGAAAAATATATATGACGACTTCAATGCAAATCTAAGTTTAATGGGTCATTTTCTTTATAGCAACTCCGAAGAATCAAGTTGATATAAGAATGGAATCACTGACCTCAAAGCCTCAAAGGCCAAAAACACTTCTTGTCTCCCATCTGCTATAGAAGCCTTATAGCTTATAGGACGTATTATCTCTTTGATACTCCAAAGGCTTTTCGAATCTTCCAGCGCACGCCCGCAATTACCTCCATCAGAGTCCCGATGCTGAATTCGCATAGGTGCAAGGCTTGAAACCCCATCATCTACCGAGCTCATTGCTTCGTTTTTCTTAAACCTCTTGACCGGGCCTGATTTCCTCCTTTTCGCACCAGTACAAGGGCCCGAGCCCGATTGAGCCGGCCCCACCTCATCGTGGTCCCTCAATCGACTGCCTCGGGGAAATTCACAGAGCTTCAAGTCCAACTCGTTCTGATCCTTTTCGACTTCGGCTGTGGTAATAACAGATCCCATTGTTGAGGCGGTCAAATCATTCTTGTTCATCTTCTCCGGCAATTCGAATCTGCTTATAGGCTCTTCGACGATCCTAACGATGTGAGAAGGTACACTATACGTGGCCTCGGAAGGGGAGAGCTTCTGAGGATTATAGCTCTGTTTTTTCTTCGATTGAACGCGGATGACGCCGGTCTTGCGCTTTCTCTTGCGTGTAGGACGGATTTTCCCCGATTTCAAACTTAATTATCCCGAAAAAAGGAGATTATGTGAATCCAAAACAAGAACAGCGGAAAACAAAATAAAGTCAGGTAGTTAATTGAATATGTAGCTGTCACTGTGAATGAATTCAAAGTTACAACGATGAACGCCTTAATGAAAAAGAAAAAAGAAAAAATCAAACCTTTCTTCAAACGCATCGATAATATCGGAACATTGACGCAAGTTCGCCACTGGCTCCCACGTGTTTGCTGTCTCTGACCAACCTTGCCTTGCCGTGAAAAAAAAAAGGAAAACAATTACAAAATATACTTACTTTCTTTTCTTTCACACGTGTCGAAATACCTAACGTAAGGTGAAACGACTCAATCCCACGACGACTAATCAGGAGAAAAATGCTGGTTAAGAAGTTACAAAGGCTACTCCGCTCATTAACAATCGGTGTTAAGATGAACCCTTTGTGAACTTGTTCAACACGCAGTAAAGACAATGAGCCATTAATTATCAGAAGTGTCTTCTTTACCTCACACACACACACTAATAGTAATCAGAAATTTGTCCTTTTTTGCCTCACACACATACATACATACACAATAAAAGCATGACTTCACTTCATCCAAACATTACAGTTCTTTCATCATGTGATCAAGAACATATACAAGAAATCAAACATGCAAACTTAGGAGGTCTATTACTCACCATTTAATCAAATACTGAGCTTTCCCCTTCAATTTTCGCCATAATTCCAAAGAGCCCAGAAAAGGGAAAAAAAATGCAAGAGTCAGCTTCTAGAAGATAACATAAGACTGCAAAAAAGAAAAGAGAAAAAAGGCAGACCTTTCGAATTCGCTTTCTTCGAACAAACTCAATCTCATAGTAACCATCGTCGAGATTTGTTCTTCGTTCCACTCCTTCGCCGTGACTTTGGCTCTCCAACGGCTCACACTCTGTATCACCTTCCGATTCCTCGTCCTCGCTTTCTTTTCCGCCCTCGCAAGCCTCCTCCGCTGCATCGCTGCTTCTCAGCCGATGCTCCTCCGATGTTTCGGCCTCCGATGGTGGTGAGGGTGGCGCCAGGTCATTATCGGTAGCTCCTTTCATACTGTGCTGTCAGTGCTGAGCTTTGAGGCCTGCGAAGTTGGGAGGGTTTATTTTTCAAATTTATTATTAATTATTATTATTATTTTATCGTCCGTAATTTTGTTATTTATTTGATGTCATGTCAAGAATAAAATCTTCAGATCTGCTTTTGACCGACTGTGGGTCAAATAATTTCCAAACGTTACGTTGACTTTTTATTAATTAATAAATAAAAAAATTTTGAGTAAAGTTTGTAGTGTATGCAGTTTGCTGGAATGGCAGTTGTTAAAATCTGAATATTCTAATGGGATAAAACTTAAAATAGTACACAATGTTTATCATGTAGATCAATTTAGTTCAAGATGTTGTAGATTTTTGACCAATTTGGTCATTCCGTAGCGATAAACGTCAATTTTAATGAAAATCTCACACGTGTCTCATAATGAATCATGTCTACATCGATAACATTGAAATTATTACTGAAATTAGGACACGAAACTAAAAATTTCTCCTTTAAAATTCGAACACGAGCTCTAGATCGTCTGCTTCGTCGAGCTTCATTGACAGTTGAAAAGAAAACAGTATGAACCCCCAAATCCTACAAATATTCCAAAATTCGATCCAGACATGATTTATTATGGGGCGTGTGCGCGATTCTCGCTAAAATTGACGTTAATCATGACGGAAGGACCAAATTGGGCCAAAATTGACAACATCGGGGACTAAATTGGTTCAGATAGAATATCGGATACTAAATTGGTCCACATGATAAATATTAGGGATCATTTTGCGTTTTCTCCATATTCTAATCATATTATGAATGATATAAGATTGCAATTGCAGTCCAACAAGCGACAATTAATGTAAATTAAATTATATGCACAAAAAAAAAACCGTAGATCCTCCGGCAGATACCCTTTTATTATTTTAGATCCATGTTTGCATGGTAAAAGTAAAGGCAAATGAGAATAAATTCGAATTTTACTATTATCATTAGACCGTCAATCTGCAGCGGGAAAAGACGTCTTGAGCGGGAGATTGGCGAGGTATAGTATATATAATTAAAATGTAATATACTCCCTTCAAGATTAAACTTTTAGGTAAAGTGGTAATCCAAAACATGTAGACGTGGAATCGTTGCAGTCCCAGTTTAAGAGTGAGGAAGCATGCTTCTTACGTCCTCTAACTTGCTGTACAAATTCTTTCAAACAAAAAAGAACTTGGTCAGTGCAGTCCTCGACCACTCTTGGAAGTTTGTAAAAGAACTTTTCATAGCCCATATAATTAAGAAGATCTCTATCTCTCTGGATATTTTTCGAGTTTATCTCTTTGAGTGAATATTTTTTACGATCTATTCTGAATGGGAAGAGTTCTATATATAGAGTTCTAATCGTTGTCATGAAGAGACATTTTTTTATTATGTAAAGTCATCTCAACTCACAAAGGGTTGTGACCTTAAGCATTTTTCTTGAAGTTAAATCATTCGAAATGAATCATTGTGGCCATTAGGAAAATTCTGAAAGTTGTGACTCTTCGTTTGGAATATTATAATTCATGAGTTGTGACTTTTCATCGCAACTTATCGAAAATACCAACGAATATAACTGTTCTATCTTTAACGCATCAATAAACAATGATACAGTAAACCGACGCGTAATAACAAGTGTAGATAATTCTTCGGACATACTGTTGTCACATCACATAGTTACGCCCTCCGAGCGCCTTGTTGGAACGCGACGATCACAAGAGTCACGAGCGAGGCGTAGACCGAGTTTGGAAGTTCCTGAACCACTTTCCCCACTCCCGGGACGTTCTCGGTCAAGCGCTTGGTCAGGATAGCCACCGTAGGAGCAACCGCTAGAGTGAAGATAAGCCCCTGGCTCACCGTGATGAACATGCCTTTGGTGACCCAACGCATGAACTTCACAAACTCCCCGCGATCGAGTTCACCGTCCAAGTTTATGTCACACTCCTAAGCAGCAAAAATTATTAAGGATGTGTTGTATTCATTTAAATGGGAAAAAATCCAAAATGGTCTCCAATGTTTACTTTGCGGACCAATTTAGTCCATGATGTTTTGTCTGAATCAATTTAGTCCTCGATGTTATCGATTTTGGACCAATTTGGTCATTCCGTCATGATTAACGTCAATTCTAGCGGGAATCTCGCACGTGCCCCATACTAAATCATGTTTGGATCGAATTTTGAAGTATTTAGCATTTTGGGGTTCGTACCTTATTCTTCTACTGTCAATGAGCTCGATGAAGCAGACGATCTAGAGCTCATATTCGAATTTTGGAGGAGAAATTTTCAATTTCGTGCCCTCCTAATTTCAGTAATTTTTCAACTTATCGATCCATACATGCTGAGACACATGCGAGATTTTCCGTTAAAATTGACGTTGACCGTGATGAAACGACTAAACTGGTACAAAATCGACAGCATCGGGGACTAAATTGGTTCATGCGAAACATCGAAGACTAAGTTAGTCCGCATGATAAACATTGGGGACCAATTTCGAATTTTTTTCGCTCATTGAAATCAAATCACATTATTTAAACCAAGTTTAGGTTTAACCGAATTTTTGTACACATTTCGACCATAATGTTTACTCAGAAAGGTTGTCTTAATTGCGTACCAGCATCAGCTTCTTGAGTTCCTCCTCAGTAGGGGGATCGAAGTGAGGGCCGGGCAAGAGCTTGTTCATGTCACTGGAAGAAACAGCAAAATTCAAATCTTTATATTCCTTCTCTTGAGAGATAATGGAAAAAAAAAAAAAGGATACAAAGTCTAAGAAAGTTTCTCACTTGTACACAAGCAGAACTGCGACGTAGATCTCTGTGAAAGTCAGGTTATCCCGCCCCATCTCGTTCTTGACGCGGTCGAAAACTTGGTTGGCGATCTTTTGTATTCGCTTTTCCTTCCATTCTTTCCCTGCACACAACATCGTCATGTTAAGACGCGATTAGCCATTACTATATTCTTTGTCTAATCATTACATAATAGACATTAATCATCTTTAGAAAGGCAGTTAACAATTCTTTCTGTATACGAACATGATCTTTATCATTCGTCCTCCTTGTTCATTATGGCAGTAGGAAAGGAAAAAACGCTATGACGAAATTGAAGCCAAAGATCGAACCTTGTAATTTTGCAAGAGGTTGTCCCATGGCTTTTCCTTTATGTTTTTTTTTTTTTTTGCTGAGAAGTGAACCGTTTGATCAATCAAGATCACAAAATCTGATATTATTGGGTAAAATTATCGAGACCGCCAAGTAAAGTAACTGTTTTTTTTTTTTTTTATTTTCTCAATAAAAACTCGATCTTGAGATTGAAGATATACCTATACTCCATTGAGAGATAGTCTTGCCTTCTTCTTGGTAATAATACCTCGATGAATTGAATCTTTCTTCGCTTGTCTTAGTTGTTGACGTTTAGGCATATAAGATATATTTTATTTTATTTTTTAAAAAAAATGGATACTTTTATTAACTAGGTGGACAAGTTTTTATTGAAGTGTCAAGTAATTGAAGTATCGTGGATGTGTATATTGACTGGACTAAAAAAATATATAACCCTTAAGTGCTTATTTGGTACACTGATATATAGTTAGGAGGGTTTAAGTTAGTAAGGTTTATATAAAACTAATTAGTGGGTATAAAATAAAATATATATTTGATTAGTGGGTTTACAAAAACCCACCTGATAGGATAGATTTATAGAAATTCGCATACATGAGTTTAGAGTTATTATATATAAACCTATGTCTTATATAAGCGTACGTATCAAACACACCAACATGCTATAAAATTAAGTTTAAAATTTCTAAACCTCTATGTACCAAACAATGGCTAAATAATGACCTAGATATTACTTATAGGAATCAATTTTTTATTTTTATTTTTTACATAATTTGGCTCATTATTCATTTTGAGGACCTCTATGATAACGACGAAGAGCTGCTTCAGTCCTCATTCACTAGCTGCCGGCGATAACCTCGATTCTGTCTGAGCTCAGATTATTTCCGATCCTTTCTTAAGGCGACTTCTTCTAAGGTATTAAAGGAACTAATTCTAGTACCTTTTTTTAGAGGGTTTTTTTTTTTATTTCTTTATTTATTTTGCTATTTATAAAATAAGTCCAAAAATATCTTATTAATAAAATAGGCATAAATGTATTTAATATCTACGAATTACTAACTCGTGTCCATTAGATATGAATTACTCTCATAACGTAACATCCACTCTTGGCGTGACGTAAATCTTATACACATCATAGGAACTGTGGCACCCACCCATGATGCGTCATCAACGTATCACCCACTCCCGATCTACCACAAACTACATTTTCTAACGGTATAACTCTTATCATTTTATCTAAACTATTCGCGTCTAACAATACATCACGAGAACGATGATTCGATTGCATTATCAACACTGAATTATCTATCGGACCATACAAATTTACGTCCTTCATAATCTACGAATAACAACATAAAATCACAATCGATAACTTCATATCGTCAAATTGCCTCGTCGCCGAAGCCTCTGCCCTTGCCGGCTGTCTACGCCATCGTCGGTGCTGCCTACGTCGATGCCCGTTGCCTGTCTTCAATGCACACGATGATTTTCTTGGTTTTTTGTTTGTGCTCGCATTCACGTCGAAGGTGGATACGAGTTACATGGTCAAAGTCAATTTAAACCCCATGATATTTTGTCAACTCAGAGTTATTAGATACGTTTATGCTTATTTTATTAAAAAGATATTTTTTGGTCTTATTTTATAAATAGCAAAAGAGAAAAATACTTATATAATTAAAAAAAAAAAGCCTATTCAGATATCTCAAATTTATATTGTGTCGCGCGGTGTTATCTTTTGCAGTTAGCCATATTGAGATTTCTATTTTATCCCACATTGAATAATTCAACTCACCCGACTCATATTAATATATTATAAGGACAATCTCATCTATCACCAATTGATTGAAGTTCTCAATTTCAAATATTGAATTATATAATATTGAACCGTGTGTTTATTTGCAGCGTCGGAAAAAAATGTTTAAAGTTGGTACCTTTGGAATAGTAAAAATTTATTCAAAATATATAATTTGCTTTGTAACCAAACCATATAGTTACCAAGGATTGCATATTTGCATGTAACAAATAATATAAACTAGATTTAATTGCAATGCAATGAATCGCATAAATCATGCATGATGTCAGCTAAATAATTCTAATTATCATATACATCTGAAATAAATTTAAAAGAAAAACGTATAATTGGTAATGACATATTAGATTAGACTAATTAAATATCTGCTGCTAGTTGATTTGCAGCTAAAGATGAAATTAATATCGATATAGAAATTAGAGCTAAATTAGGATATTACTAACGTGTAGAGTCGAAAATAGGACAATATACTAATATTTAGGAATGATCGGCAATTAATAGAAATAAGTTTTCTGATTTCTTCTAAAAGAGCTGATCTTAATGGTAAAAGATAAGAAATACTTATATGAAATACTAAAAATATTGTTGTAATGATAAATGATTATTGTGTATTTAAATCAATTGGTTAGTTGTTTGGCATATCACTCATTAATTACTAGAGATCGATAATATTAAACTAGTATTTTACGCTCACTCGACGTGTGTGCTATAATATATAAATATATAATTAGTTTATATGTATTTAAAATATTTAATTGATGAAACTATAATTGAAAATTTAATCATATATTATTTTTAGATATATAAAAAGATTAAATTGATTGTAAGGATATAAATTTAAAAATTTAAAATTTGAAGGATAAAAGGGTAATTATGTGAAATAAAATAAATAAACAAAATAAAGATAAATTAATAATTAATCAATAAAATTGAAATTTACATATGTAATATGGCAGTTACTATAATTGCAAAACTTTAATGGAAAAAGAATTGAAACGGCAGATTGAAAAAGAAAAAGTACGGTTATCCAATTCAGTCTCTACCCAGAAGCAAACGCAAAATTCTTCGAACATTCTTCAAATGGCAGATTGAAAAAGGATTGAAGGAATCGGTTCAAGCACTTCATGGCTTCGATCAATTTTACTAGTGGACGATCAGACCAGGGACGTTGATTCCAATCGTTTCCCTTTTCTTCGAATTTTATCTTTTTTTTTTTTCTGGCTGATTGTTGTTATTTCGTCAGTTCAACGTCTTTGCTGCTAGTGTAATGATAGGGGGTTGTCTTTGTAGTGGATTTGATCACTTATTAGTGGGCTTATCTAGTTATTACAAGGGTGTTTCGTGGGTGTAGTAGTGCAATCAAATGCTCGATCAATTACATATTTTTGCGTTAAAGATGATGTGCTGTGTAGGTGTGGGTTGAGGAGAAGTCGTCTTCAAGAGTGTTGTGCCTGAACAGACCTAAGCAATTCAATGTGCTTTCCTATGATATGGTATGTATGCTTACTTCTCATTACTAATAGCTTGTTCATACTTCAGAACTCGAGCAAAAGCTATCTTTCGCTGTTGGGCTATCTCCTATTTTGGAAGAACCTGAAAATGCATATATAAAGCTGATGAGTGGACTTTAAGTGAATGGAAATAGACCAAGAACAAAATTCGTTTGTAGAGTAGAGTTGTAGAGGTTCGCCTGTGATAAGACATTTCTTGCTACCTTGTACGTTCTCTTATTTTTATGATATGAATTAGCTTGCTTCTCGTTTTTCTTACAAATATTACTTCTGTTTGCGAAGCACATTTTTGTGCATTATAGTTGTGTAAAATGATTTAGGCTTAACATGTGTCATCTGTCCATGGTTTTCAATGCCTAATGCGTTCGTTTTGCTCTATCTTGTGCTTAACTCTTTCTTCCATACGCCTGGCTCAAGGTGTCTCGACTGTTAGATCTTTTTCTTGTCTACGAGGAAGATCCTTCTGTCAAATTAATCATCCTAAAGGTACGTATAACGATTTGCATCATCGCACACACTACAGTCCATTTATAAAATATCATTTTGTTTGTTAATGGCTTTAATAAATAGGGAAAAGGAAGGGCATTTTGTGCTGGAGGAGATGTTGCAGCAGTTGTTCATGACATTAAGCAAGGTACTCTCGGGCTATTCATCTTTGTAGGTGTTATAATATTCAGTTAATTGATTTTAATTGATATAAAATTTGGTAATCCCATTAATCTAGGGCAGTGAATTCAATATCATTGCTAGTTATCGTGTAATGGCTTAGATCAAATGATGCTTTTCTCTTTCTTTGAGCTCAGGTAATTGGAAGGCGTGCGCTGATTATTTCAGAAAGGAGTTTACGATGAACTATGTGATTGCCACATACAGTAAACCCCAGGTTCCATGTCAAACTTAATAAATAAATAAACAAATAATCCATAGTTGTTCTGTTTGTAATATAATCCATAAGGTATTACCTTAGTTGATCGTAGTTTGTTTCTGTAAATATGTTCGAAGGTTTCTATTCTTAATGGCATCGTCATGGGAGGTGGAGCTGGTGCATCTATACACGGTGGATTCCGTGTAGCTACTGAGAATTCGGTAATGTATATTTTGTTTTCTCCATTAATAATCAGAAACATATAGAAGCATTTCTTAATGGCGCATTTTTGAAACATTTTTGAGTCTAATGGATGTTATATGGTGAAAATACGATCCTACCTTCAAAAATAGTATGTGTTACTAAAACAGTTCATATTTATCTTTCTTTTTTTTTCTTCTTTTTACAGCTTTTTGCTATGCCTGAAACTGCTTTGGGACTGTTCCCAGATATAGGCGCCTCTTACTTATTGTCAAGACTCCCTGAATTTTTTGGTAAAATTCCGCTATATATTATGGTGTTCACCTACCGTGAGCACCTTTGAAAATCAAGGAGTAACTATTTACTCCTGATAGTTGATTCGTAAGCACCATAATATTTCTCATTTATACTACTACACTTGTCTTTGTATGTCATGCCTTGAGAAAAATACTATTATCACCTCTTGCTTATGAATGCAACTAATCGCATGAAAGATCACTAACCCTTGATATACTAATAAACTTGGATCTTGTTGTATCTATAAGAATTCTATTTCTGCAAATCTCACTTTTCTTACGATTGGTCAAGTTTCAGAATCACCTTTGATGCAATTTCCAACTTTTTTGATGCAATTTCCAACTTTTTTTCTGATTTTATCTTATATCAAATTTTGCTGTCAGGAGAATATGTGGGCCTAACGGGCGCACGTTTGGACGGTGCTGAAATGCTTGCTTGTGGCCTGGCGACTCACTTTGTTCTTTCAGAGGTAAAATAAACATAAATAATAATAAAAAAAAATTAAAAGCGTTTCCTCAGAAGTTATTATTTGTAAGAAAACTGAGCTGCTCAACACGTAAGAATACTACTAAAACCTTCAGCAGTAGATTCACTCGGACTGGATATTCAAATGCTAGGTGCATCAGAGCATATGCTTAATTCTAATTATTCAGTTTCGAATTATTTCAAATGAATTCTAATTGTTAATTTGCTTCTACTATTTGACAGAGACTATCATTACTGGAAGAAGCGCTCATTAGATCTGATACCAGCGATTTTTATTTTATTTCATCTACCATTGAACAATTCTCAGTTACACCAAATTTTAAAACGGATAGCGCATACAACAGGTGAAACGCCTTTAATCATATTCATGTGATTTCACAATAATGCGATGAATAATGTTGTTAGTCAATCACAATATTGCATCCTAGGTAATTACAATGTTCATATTTTTTCCAGTCTAATGTTCGCATGAATGAATATGATAATAGGTTGAACGTCATCAATAAATGCTTTTCGCGAAGAACAGTTGAAGACATTTTAGCTGCCGTTGCATGATTTCAATCTAGTTTTTTTTTTTTTTTTTTTTTTTTTTTACTTTCTGCTTCTTACACAGATAAGAATCGAACTGTTTTAAATTTTCCTTAGATTAATTTGGTTCCTCACGTATATATCTCCATGTACACATGTATAGGAGAAGGAAGCTGCGCATGAGAAAGACGAGTGGATCTCTTCGACAATCCAATCATTAAAGAAAGCATCTCCCACAAGCCTCAAAATTACTCTCAGATCAGTATGACAAAGTCGTAAAACATTTTCTTTACGCTTCTTATTGGTTTGTCAAACATACGACGTAGGGACAATTTTTTTTTTCAGTTTAAAATATCGTTTTCAGATTAGAGAAGGACGGCTCCAGGGCATTGGTAAATGCCTTGTGAGTGATTTCAGAAAGGTCTGTCGTGCGATGCGAGGAGACATCAGCAAAGATTTCATTGAGGTAATATTGGACCAATTCGAAATTGTGTGAATAAAATACAAAAACAGAAAATTATAATCAAAATAGTAAGTCATATATAGTCATCGGTGAACATCGATGAAACCTTTTTTTCCGCCTTTAATTTCAGGGGTTACAGAGCTATACTGATAGACAAAGATCGAAATCCAAAGGTTTGTTATGATAGTTTCTTCCTTCGACATAAGCCATTACATAATAATAGTAGTAGAAACCGAACATCATCGATTCATTTAAAGTTTTCTTCTTATTATTTTACAGTGGGAACCATCCAAGTTGGGGTCAATAAGTGATGAGATGATTGATAAATATTTCTTCAAGGCTGTTGATGATGACCTTGAAGATCTGAAGCTTCCATTGAGATCGAGTTTTCCTTCATATGCAGTTGCCAAGCTTTAAGGCTCAGTTTGGCATAAAGATTCTGATGTTGGAAAGAAAAGGGAAGGTATAATGGTACGATAAGACGCATAACGTATCATTACTTGATACACTAACATTGTTTTCTTTGTCTTTTTCCCGCAGATATTTTTCCTACCAAACAGAGCGTAAAGGTTTATCGACCAACATGTGATCAAGAGATAAGAATCCTCTTACCCTATAAACTAGAAACTTCATTCTGCAAACTGTTTATTAGCCCTTCATTTTATAACAATAGTAGAGTAGGCCCATCATATATAGCCATAAATACGAAGTCTTCCATCATATTAAATTTTCCAAATGTCATCCTATGAATTAGGTCAAATTGTTCTAAATAATAATACGTTTCTCAATCGTCTAACATTGTTCTAAATGAGTACAACACTGAACATGCTAAAAACAACAAACTGTCATTTCTCTTACACACCTCCTTCTGTTTCAGAATGGAAGTACCACCTATGATTAAGTGCAAGTCTGCTATTTACTCTAAGATTAACAGCTTTTGTCCTCTTGTTTCTTGATAATTCGTTACCATCATCAGCTACAACTTTCCATGTAAACGAGATCGATAAACTCGCTTTGCTTTCGTTCAAGTCCCACATAACCAAAGACGATTTAGGGGTCTTAAACTGTTGGAACGATTCATCCCATATTTGCGATTGGGAGGGCGTTCGATGTGACTCTAAATTACTCTTTAGGGTCACCGCTTTGAACCTCAGCAATCGACAACTCGTCGGTACTGTTTCTCCCCACGTGGGAAATATCTCCTTTCTCGAGATTCTCGATCTTTCACAAAATTCTTTCGATGGCGTATACAATATCTCAATTAAATCCTTCACGGTGAGTTTCCATGGACAATATCTCAATTAAAGTATCTGAAATACCTTATCTTGCCAGTGAACAGTCTATCTGGTGAGTTTCCTCCTTCACTCTACAATCTGTCTTCACTTGAAATGCTATCCTTGGCTGCTAATAACTTCACAGGCAGTATACAAGATAGTCTCGGCTCTTCTCTTCCCAACCTCAGAAATCTGTTTGTGGGAAAGAATTCGTTTGCTGGATACATTCCTGAATCACTTGCGAATGCTTCGAAGCTTGAGATCATTGATTTCACCTTAAATAATTTCGTCGGGAGAGTACCGTCGAACTTGGGAAGTCTTGAATATTTGGCGGAATTGTACTTGGGGGCAAATAATCTTGGAAGTGATTTGGACTTCATAACTTCTTTAGGAAACTGCAGCAAGTTGCGTATCCTCAACCTCGAATGGAATAGGTTTGGAGGGTTTTTGCCGGCCTCGATAACTAATCTTTCCACAAAGTCGACGAACCTTGCATTGAACGAAAATTCTAAACGTGGAAACATACCAAGAGAGATTTCGAATCTTCAGGGCCTGAAGCGTTTTCACATGGAATCGAATTATCTAAACGGTACCATTCCCGAGTCTCTTGGGATGCTTGCAAACTTGGAACAACTCACGTTAGAAAACAATCAACTGAGAGGAAAAATCCCAACGAGCTTCGGGAATTTGACTCAACTGATGTGGTTATATTTGTGGAATAATACGTTAGAAGGGGAGATACCACCATCTGTGGCTAATTGTGCTAAGATGGTTATATTTGATTTGAGCTTTAATAATCTCCATGGGACAATACCTCGGGAGCTAACGAACTTTTCATCCCTTACAATCTTAAATGTGAATTCGAACTCTCTGACCGGTCCCATTCCAGAAAATGTAGGAAACTTGAGCAGTCTTACACAGATTGATCTTTCGGACAACAAATTCTATGGTAAGATTCCCAATGCCATAGGGAACTGTTTGAACTTGAATTTGATTCACTTACAAGGAAATCAGATTGATGGAGAAATTCCAGATTTGTCACTTCTTGAAGGCCTTACTATATTGGATCTGTCAAACAACAATATCTCTGGAAATGTTCCATTTTTCTTATCGACTCTTTCCGCTTTGGCATACCTAAATGTTTCTTTCAAAATCTGGAGGGTGAGGTGCCTTCAACGGGTATATTTTCTAACGTCACCGCGGTTGATGTTCACGGAAATCCTAGCCTGTGTGGAGGAAACCCAGAGTTTCATTTGCCGATTTGCTACAAGGAAAGAACTCGAAAATCAGGTGCGAAAAAGCATATGCGCCTAATATTGATCATAGCACTGCCGACTTCACTTCTTGTTCTTTCGTTGTTATTACTATTGATTCACCTTCTAAGAAGGAAATTCAATGTACAACCGAGTGCGTTGCCATCAACAAGAACCATTAACTCCTACCCCAAGATTTCTTACCAAGATCTTGCCCGTGCTACTGGTGGATTTGCTTCGGAAAACTTGATCGGTTCGGGGAGTTTTGGAACCGTTTACAAAGGTGCCCTCACTCCAGACGGCGAACATGTTGCAGTTAAGGTTCTCAACCTCGAACGAAAAGGAGCATCCAAAAGCTTTATGGCGGAGTGCGATGCCTTAAAGAACATCCGCCACTACAACCTCGTCAAGGTGATCACCGCTTGTTCAAGCATTGATTTTCAAGGAAGTGAATTTAAAGCTTTGGTATATCAGTTTATGTCGAATGGGAACTTAAGCGACTGGCTGCATCCCGAAGAAGAAGGAGGCGAAAATGGCAGCAAAAGGTTAAACATCCTTCAAAGAATCAGAATAGCATTAGATGTGGCTTCTGCACTAGAGTACTTACATGATCAGTGCGAGACGCCGGTGATTCACTGCGATCTGAAGCCACATAACATACTTCTCGATGAAGATATGACAGCTCATGTGGGTGATTTTGGGTTGGCTCGGCTTATCCTTAATCTGAAGATGATAGAAAACGGTAGTAACCAGTTTAGCTCTCTCGGGATCAAAGGAACAATAGGATACACAGCTCCTGGTAATTATAGCTCGAACAATATGTGTATTATTACAACATTCTAACATAAACCTGAAAATTGATGAAGACAATAATAATTTTGCAGAGTATGGCATGGGAGCGCCTGTTTCGATTCTCGGGGATGGTTACAGTTTTGGGATCGTTTTGCTAGAGATTATAACTGGGAAAAGGCCAACCGATAGTTTCTCGCCAGAAAAGGGGTTGAAACTTCAAGAGTTTGTCGAGTCTGCGCTAAGAGATCAAGACATTGAAGTATTCGACAATTCATCTTTGTGTGAGGAAGTGATGGGGGAGGCTCAGACATGGAGTGAAGGCTGGGATCATCTTACAAACGAACAGATCGAATGCTTGGTCAGCATCCTTCGAATAGGCGTCGCTTGCTCATCTGAATTGCCGAGAAATCGGATGAATATCATTCAAGTGTATCAACAACTGTTGGTAATCAAAGACACCTTCAGCCGCAAAACATCCAACAGAAGACGACCTTAGTAAAGAAAGCATCATGCATTCATTTGCTTTCGCTCACCATAGCCAGTTTTCATAATTATGTGAAAATGTGATTGTCTTGCTATAAGAAACACTCAGCTTCCTCTTTTATGTTATTCAAGCATTGCAACGTAACATTATTATGAATCAAAGTAGTTATTCATACAGGTTACACAGACCTCACATCTATTGGTGATTCTAGATGCACAACTCGGATTCGAAAACCCGAAAATGATAAGGTAAAGTAACTTCTGAAGATGAGGCACGACACGCATCACAATCAACACATTTTTCTTTATTTTTCTTTTAAAAATAAAAATATCTTGCAATTTAGTTTTTTTTTTCAAATGTTGTTACAACAAGCAGCGTACCGTGAAGCTAAGCATTAAGAGGTCGAGGTGACAGAGGTAGAACTCCCATGTCCGGCGAGGGTAAGTAGGATATAGAGATGAGGTTAGACCTATATTTCTCGGCTCCGTCGTGGGCCTGAGGTTCGGTTGATTCCTCAGGCTCCGTATTCTTCGGTGGCGTCTCAGTAGGTTCCTCAGATTCCAACGGTAATCCATAAGATATCGCAATAAGCAACTCACGGGTCATATCCTCCTCGTTAGGCTCGGCGTGCTGAGGAGGTTGCTTATCCATTAGAATGATAATTCTTACTGTTCTGAAAAGTTCAGAAACTCAAAGGCATCACTAAACAGTGTATATTATTAGCTAACTAACACAAACACATGAAAACGAATAAGAAATGGCGAAAAAAAAGTCATCGAATGGAATTTTTAAGGGCAAATCCCAGAAACGAATAGATCGTATCCTTGTAAACAAGCATGCATTACTTCACCAATTGCCATTCACAACATATATGAGTGAGATGAACAGACAACTATGTGATAAAACCCCCCAGATCAAACCTCTCCATGAGATATCCACATTCAATCCACTTAATTTAACTTCAAAATCAGAAGAGTTCTTCAAAAATAACAATCATTTATCTGTCATCAAATTTATAAATCTAAACTAGCATGAACTAACATATTAATTCAGAATCATCAAAGTCAATAGCCAAGGATATCTAGAAAGCTCAAGTAAGTAATTATCCCGAATTTAAAAAAAAAAAAAAAAAAAGTGCAAGCGATGCATACAGCAAACAGAAAAAAAAAATACAAAAATTGAAACAATCATCAAACATCTACCTTGGTCTTAACGATTATTAGTTGAAAGCTAAAGCTAAAACAAAAGCGAATTAAGAAGGTAGAACAACTAAAGCTGGAGAATCACCTTCTCTGCTCTGATTGAATGGAACTTGGTCGTAGCTTAGTTTGGAGAGATGATAGAGCAAAGCGCGTGATCAATATTCGCAGTGGGAACATAAGCGGTCAAAGCCCATTTCGTCAAAAAAATTTATATTGGGTTCAGCAATTGGGTAATCTACACTTAAATACCTATTTTATAAAAAAGTTGCAATTCAATACCCTATTAAAAAAACATTATATTTAAGTACCCAACTGGTTGTGTGTACCATTTTATCATTCTTGACGTACCTTTTTATATGTATATTACGTACCACATCAGACGTTTACGTGGTACCTATATACGTTTCTTCATGTTACCTAAATTTATTATGTGATGTACATTTTCTTACGGTATTATGTACCACAATACGTTTTTACATCGTACTTAAATATACTTTTATGATGTACCTGCGGTGCAAACGGGTACTTATGTGTGAAAAAATTATTCTACTAGGTACCTATATGTAAAAAAATTCCGACAAGGAACTGAATTGATAATTTTTATACAAATAAATATTTAAATATAAGTTTTCCGAAAATAAAATCAACTGAAATTTGAAGGCATATTCGAACTTTAGCTCAAATTATTTGCTCTCTCCAAGTATTAATTTAAAGATATTTACCCGATATCAACCTATTGGGATATCTTCTATTCTATCCACTTTGGTAGCAATCCAACTTTAATCAAAATTTAAAAATTTTTTTAACGCAGCATCTTAACAGAATTGAGTAGTATTCCAACATGGATAAGTAAGAAATAATCTTGAAAAGAACCTCCTCAATTGCTTATATGCGGATCAGACTAGAGGTGAATGTTTGGGCATGAGCCCGTGAGCTGGTACGCCCGGCCCGAAAAAAACGGGCATGAGCCTAATTTTTTAAGTCCGAAGTATGAGCGGGTTGTTTGGCCCGGCCCACCAGGTCCGCTGGGCCGGCGGATTGCGGGCCAAAAAATCCAACGGGCCGCGGGCCAAATCATGCCTCCTATTTTGAATTTTTTTTTACTTTATTTATATAGAAAATATTTTAAAAATTCAATGGGAAAATATATTTTATGTGTATATGAATATAATTTTTTTCCGAAATTATATATTTTGTATTATTTTGTATAATACTTAGGTATAAATTATAATAAATAATGAATAATTAAGTATAATTTTAAAAAGTTTAAAAAAAATCAGGGCCGATGGGCTCGGGCCGGAGAATCCAGCCCGCAAAGACATCAGCCCGGCTCGTAACATTCAGACACCTCGTCCCAACTTTCAGCTCTAAATCAGACATCAATAAAATAGAGTAAAAGAATAGTAAGTTATAGTACTATTTTAAGCACACTCTATATTTTTATCACTCTTTGAATCAAACTAATGGTTCGATGTTTGTTGATTCTGCTGAAAGAGTGTGATGGAAAAAATATATAAACAAAGCAAGTTGTTAATTCAGTTAAATTAAAGACATGAAAAAATGAGCAAAAGAGCGATTCTTGCATGTCATTATTAAAGTTGTGTAAGTGTTAGAAGCTGTGATATTTTTACCTTAAGATCTATTGCAGGCGAGAACTGATGAAAGTCATAAGATTTATTTCGTATGCTGCTAATAATGAAGAGTTTGGTGATCGATTAATGTTTTATTCCAACTGAAAGTGGAGATTTGTGATGTTTGCCATACATGCGAGTGCAGAAATACTCGAGTGCATTGTGTACAACTAGCATGTTCTTTATTGAGGTATGCTCGCTCGTTTTTTCACACCTTTAGCACTTAATTTTACTCTTACATCTCCCAATTCACCTTCAAAAGAAAAATACCCTTTAACTAAGGTAGGAGATGTTAGATATTTTAGTGTAATTAGGAAATAAAACAAATACGAGTAAGGATGTACGGAGTGCACGCTCGTGGATCGTTTTTTTTTTTCGGAACCCTAATAGCATGCGGGGGTCAAGTGGGTCGCACCCCCTTGCGGGATCCTAAGGGCAGCGCCCCGACACCTCACCACCCGGAAATCCTAAACAGCCGAAGAGACATAACACCCGAAGAGGTATAACACCCAAAGAAGTATCACCTTTTGAAAGGATGTGTGTATTTCAAAAGACACCATCTTTGAAGGGACATGCATGCTTATGAATGGATTATAAATAAGCATCAAAACACTCAACACAAACACACAGAATTCATAAAAACACAAAAGTTTATCTAATCTTATCTCGGGACAAATTTGGTGTAACTCAAGCAAATGGTCCAAATATTGTCTTTGAAAAGTGAATCCAAATACACGATTTTAGAGAGTATCCGGTTATACAAATCAAAAACCCAGTTTTGCTAACAGGAGGAAAAAACGTATCAACAATCTTAATTAAGCTATTACTGGATTAAAAGTATTTGAAGAAATGATTGCAATGGATAATACTATTTGAAGAATGGATTGTAATTTATGATATTAATATATTAATTTTTTTTATAATTCTTTTATATTTTTCAGGATTTTGTTTATTGATTTAATTGTAAAATCTTATTATGACAATTGATATTAGATAATAAAATTATCACAATTAAAATAAACGTGCTAGTCTCCTTTTTCTTCATATAGAGTATTAATATGTTACAGAAAGATGGTGATATCTTTCAGACAATTAGATGAAACAACAAAATAGACATTGCTAGGCTCCACTCCATTCTTTTGATGTACGATCCTTCCAGTTGCATACCTGGCCAGTAAATCAATCATTCTGCACTTAAATGGTAAGTTTGATTTGTAAGACCATCTCCAGCCGAAAAATTCATTCTCAAACGCAAACTCATTCTCAAAATCAAAATGTAGTAATTCTTTTTTAACCATTAAACTCATTCTCAAACTTAAAATAATATTCTTGTAATATTCTCTTTCACACCAATTTTTACAAATTTTCAATACTATCCACATATTTTATAATTTCACATATTAGACCACGATATAATTTTAAATTCGATTGAAAAATATTTAATAAAATTATAATCCGTACATTTGTTATTAATAATAGTTGTATTATTATTGCAACTCAATATTATATAAAAATAAATAAATAATAAATAAATTTTGAGTATATTAATAATAAAATAGTAATAATATGTCTTTGGATTATAATTAAATAATTTTATACATATAAACTTAATAAATATGACTTTACTAGTAATATAAAAATAATTTGGGCCAAAAATATAATTTAAGTAACATTTGAGATGTTGAATAGTGCAGAGTTTTTAGGAGAGAGAAAAGTACATAAACTCATTTTTAGTTTGAGTTTGCAGTATGGTTGGAGAAGAATTTTGAATATGAGATTGAATTTGAGTATCGGTTGGAGATGGTCTAATTTGTATATTTCAGTCAAAAATGTAGGTTGAAGAAGAAGAAGAAGAAGAAGAAGAAGAAGATATAACCCGGCTAAATTTATAATAAATGACTATGAATATATCGCTCCCCTCGTCGGCCCGAGCAACCCCGCTCCTGGTTGACCTCACAGCTCATATCGTTCCAAATGATTTTTTTTGTCCAAATGCTCAGTATATAGCATGATTCGTTGTGACAGGATTTCCGTCACAAAATGTGTCGAATCATTTTCCAAAAATATCAAATGAATTATATTACCGCCAATTTTTTCTCAAAAAAATGCGACAAAAATTCCATCGCAGATTTTAACAAATAATAAAAAGAAAAAAGTACAATAAAAAATAAAGTAAACAAATAAAAAAAATTGTGACAGAAAATAATTCGGCATATTAGTTGCGACGGCAGCTCCGTCGAGATTGTTTTGGAAAGAAAACCCATAGTAACTCCTGTAGCAAATCGTGGCGATGGGATTTTTGCCGTAATTATCGTCACAATTTCATCTCATTTTTGTAGTGTTATATGTACATATCTAACATGGTTTGGAGACATTTGTTTTTGTCATTTGAATTTAATTTTAGTTGCATAAATTATCTTTGTTAATGATTAGGTAATTGAAATTTAAAATGTATGAATTGATAAATTAAATTATTAATCACAAATTAATTAAATGAAATAATATTTTGATAGAAGAAAATATGGACATTTATCATCGCGCCTTGTGCGCGACTCCGACATTTCTAGTATATATATATATATAACATCATTGTTATCCTGGATTTCTCCATCGTAAAATATTCGACGAAGAAAACTTAACCACTCATCGGAGGTCACTCGAATCTGTCAACAAAACTTCCCGAACCATTACGCTGAACTTTATGGTAAATGAAATGTCATTGTCTTTAGTATAGATGTAATCGCAGTATCATCACAAAGGTAATATATTGATACTAAGGAAAACATGACTCAATAATCATAACCAATGCATTATTGATCGGAGGAACTTCGATTCAGTGAAGGTATCGACAAGGAATTTCACGGTGGTGATACCGCTGAGAAAGATTGGAAGTTCCTTAGGGCTACGATCATCACTTCCAAAAGGAGACTTCTGCTCGAGAGGTATCCCGTGGGGAAGTAGCACGTGTAACTGTTCGGATGGGGTATACGAACGGTGATTCCGGCTTCCGCACACCACACATAAGCCTTTATTTTTTTTTTTTAAAAGAATCACGTTACATGAGGAATATATTTTACAGATCACGTACGGATGATATGTACTGTAAATTTGTACGAATTATATACGAAATAATATATATATTATAGATGTGTATTGCAATTGTAAGAATTATGACGATACACACACATATTTTAAATTTGTACGAATGATAATTATATGTAAATTTATATATATATATAAATATATATATATATATATATATATATATATATACACATTACTTTAAACTTACATCTGTTCAATAACATATAGGATTTGAAATACATTATTCTGATTGCAACAGTTCAATTCCATCTTTATCTGATGATAGCATAAACAATAGTCATAAAGCTTTATGAATTCTGAATATACGAACATAAATAATGATCAAAATTTAATATTAATATATTTATAATATATGATTTTTCATAAATCATTAGAACATGCAAATATATATATTGTAAATTTGTACAAATGGTAACCACACATTCAATTAATTTATATATATAGATATATATATATATATATATATATCGTGTACTTCAATCAAATTATATAGCATATAAGATTTGAAAAATATTATTCTACGACAGTGTGATTTCAAATTTTATCGACTTATAATATGTATGTATATATATATATATATTATAAATTTATGTGAATGATATGTATTGTAAATTTGAACGAATTATTTACGAATTAATATATATAAACATATAATATATGTGTATTGCAAATTTGTACGAATGATGACAACACACTCACACACAATGTAAATTTGTATGAATGATAACAATATATAAATTAATATATATATATATATTCATATATATATTTGTATATACTTTAAACTTCCATCTATTTAATAACATATTGGATTTGAAATACATTATTATGATGGCAGTAGTTTGATTCCATCTTTCTTTGATGGTAGCAGAAACAATAGTCAGAAAGTTTTCCGAATTCTGAATATACGCACATAAATAATGATCAAGATTTAATATATTAATATATTTAAAATATATATATTCACAAATTACTAGAAAATTCAAATTAATATTTTCGTTGTTCTGGTGCCTATTTTTCGCCCTTTGACGTAAGGTTGGGCAAAAGTTTTGTTGGAAATTTTCACTGAAGTCGTATAAGGGTTGTTAGCGAACATGTCGTTGGTGTTTACGTCGGGGAAAAAGAGTCTTTTTCTAGGTGAGGATATTGACCTCGATCGCTTTAGCGAGCTTGATTCGTCCTTCATATGGATTAAACCTGATGTGACTTACCTGTTAGAGTTATAGTATAGCATTGTTGACGGTCTAAATTCATGTCTGAAACGCCATGTGATTGGGTCAGTGTGAGTTGATCCACCGTGTCGGCCTACAAACCAGTCGTGGTGTCTCTTGATCTGAGCTCCCGAAATCTCTCGGGAACATTAAGCCCTTGAATCGGTAACTTATTGTGTCTAACATTTCTTGACATCTCCGATAATAGATTCATCGGGATTATCCCTTCAGAGATCGCAGCGTGTCGGAGGCTACTACTCAAATTGAACAGTTGAATTATGCAGTCTCTCGAGCCTGACGGTTCTCAACTTGCACAGTAACCAAATCTCTGGTCCCATTCCAGAAGAGCTCGGGAATCTAACTTCTATCGTAAAGATTGTGGCTTATGCGGATCGCGTTAGTGGCGAGGTTCCTCATTCTTTTGAAAGTTGATAAGCCTTAGAATTTTGCGAGCGACACACAATGATATCGGACATTAGAGGTGAAAGTTTGAGCTTGGGCCCGTGAGCTGGCCCGTTCGACCCCGAAAAAAGCGGGGCGTGATCCTAAATTTTTTAAGACCAAAACATGAGCGTGCTTTTTGGCCCGGCCCCATCAGGGCATAGACTTCTTCGGCCTGCACAAAATCAGCCCGACCCGTAATTCTTCGGGCAGCCCGCTCAATCCGGACCGGGCAGCAACCCAACTTTCAGCTCTTTCGGGCATCTTACCAGCCGAGACAGGTCTATGCCAGAGTTTGATAATGCTTGGCCTTGCAGAGAATCACATAGGAGGTAACTTGCCGAAAGAGATCGGCATGCTGAAGAACCTAAATTCACTCGACCTCTCGTACAACCAATTCTCGGGATCGATACCTAAGGAGCTTGCAAACAGTACGAGCTTCAAGACTCTCAGTTTGTATCCGAACAGACTTTTCGGGGAGACTCCACGGGAACTTTGGAAACATGACATCTCTTAAGTATTTTATACTTGTATCGGAATGGGTTAAAGTATGTCATTCCAAAGGAGATTGGAAATCTATGTTTGGGGTTTATGTGTCTACACTGATACATAAATATTTACAATACTATTTTAGATTTTAATTAAGAATTATTATTAATTTAGAATGTTTAACATATGAAATTATAATTTAATTTTAACATTGTGTTAGTTTTAAGTATTTAAATAGAAAAAATAGATTTGTGAAGGAATAATTTGAACAAATAAAAAAGGAAGGGAAAATGGTACTTACATAGGGGTGTGTGGTGCGGTTTTAAGAGGTTTTCGGTCGATTTCACACCGAATTGTCAAATGCGGTTTTGAAAAATAAACCATATGTGCGGTTTGAGCGGTTTCGGGCAGTTACGGTGCGGTTTTGGGCAGTTACAGTGCGGTTTTGCGGTTTTTTACTGATATAAATATTTATATTTTACCGAATGTTCATACTATTTCCTAGCGAGTATGAGCTCAAATCAATAATTAACAATTTCTTACTATTACATTAGAACCAAAATATTGTGCAATAATCAAATAGTAAATATTTTAAGTTCCAATGTGACGGCAAATTTAAAACATATATTTATTTAGTGTTTGAACCAAATCTATTTGAACTTTAATTAGGTTTTTTTTTTAAAAAAAATTTCGAACTTTCCTTAGTGCACTAATATTGAACTTTCATTCCATATAAAAAAAACTAAAGTTAATATAAACTGATATTTGACTAGCTTAAGCATAAAATTAGATATAACTTAGTAAAAAATTATAAATATTAAAGTACGGTGCGATGCAGTTTGCACAAAAAATCCATACCGAACCACTTTACGGTGTTGTCCGGAAATTAAAATCAAACCGTGATTTAGGCGGTTAATTTGATAATTCGGTACGGTCGGTACGGATGATTTTATAAAGTTGTTGCACACCCTTAATTTTGCATGGCATACCAAAATTAATTGTTCTAGTGTGCTAACCCTTTATATTGCTCTACTGTGCTCACCCTTGTTATTATTATTATTATTATTATTATTATTAGTGGAAGTTATACATAAATCACTACTAGCTAAAAATTTCATCACTTAACTCTACATGTCAGAATTTATTTCTTTTACCAATTGAAAACATTTCAAACACATGAGGATCAGTTTTTATGAAAATATGATTTTACCCTCGAATTTGTTTTTTTTTTTATCTTAAAAATCCCAATTTTCCTTTTAATTGATAAAAAAAAAATAATAAAAAAGAAAAATTGCGAGCGATGATTTATTCCCTTACTTACTCGTAAGCCCCGTGGGTTCTGTCTTTTCCCCCTCTCCCTAAGTTTGTCTAAGAATAAGGTTTTCAATAAGAACGAAGGAAAGGGCGGTAATTTCATAAGAGAAGCAAGGTTCCTCGGCGACGAGCCATATGATTTATAATCCATCCCTTCTTTCGAACCTAAGCCATGGGACAACTTTCACACCATATAGTAGTTACCTGATGGCACTATCAATGAGGCCAGAGGTGTATGAAATCTTGCCCTGACAAACTCATTAGTGCTAAAAGACTGCCTATATGTCACAATATTCAAATTCAACCTTATCTCCACAAGCAAACTTGCCTATTACTCACAGATAGACCGTTTGTTTTCAACAAACTTTTGTCTCCTACAGGACCAAGTGAGTAAACAATTGCTAGACGTTGGAAGAGTCAAGAATAGATTGTACATGGTTGATAAGAGCTCCTTCAATAGGGATACCATACAAAGATTTCTTGATACTCACAATAACCATCCTATTGTTCAAACTTTTTAGTACTGTTTATCCATTCATGCTACTGATACCTCCCTAGATATTTGGCATCAGTGTTTGGGACATCCGACTGACGTTTTTGTTCAAAGAATGGATTCTTCCTCAAATCAAAAAATAAAACCAAAAGCATACGTGACATGTCCTCTTTCGAAACAACCAAGAAAAACCTTTCCTTTGAGCCAAACTCGTTCGAGTGAAGTTTGTTAGCTAATGCATGTTGATATATGGGGACCCTATCATCAAAGATCCATCAATGATGCTCATTATTTTTCTCACCGTTGTGGATGATTTTAGATGTGCCACTTGGACCTTTCTTATGCAAAACAAATCTAAAGCTGTATCCATTCTTGAAGGAATTCTTAATATGGTGAAAACTCATTTTGAGACAGCTGTAAAGTCTCTAAGGTCAGACAATGGATTTGAATTCATGAGTTCCATTGCCAAAATCTTCTATCTCACTTAAGAATCGTTCATCAAAGGTCACGTGCTTACACTCCACAATAAAATGGAGTAGTAGAGCGAAAACATAATCACCTTTTGCAAGTTGCAAGAGCTCTTACGATTCAGTCCAAACTGCCAAAATTCTTTTGGGAGACTCCATCTTGACATCCACTTACCACATAAATCGCCTACCTTCATCCTTACTCAATATGAGATCATCTTATGAAATACTATAACGAGACCCTGGATATCTTAGAATCTTTGGATGTCTATGTTTTGCCACAGTCTTAACTCCACACAAAGATAAGTTTGATCCTCGGGCAATTAAGTGTGTGTTTATTGGCTACCCTCTTAACCAAAAGTCCTCTAAACTATATATCTACAAACCAGAAAAATCCTATTCAAGGGATATGGTATTTCATGAAAATATATTCCCTTATCAATCCAAAACATCAGAGTTCTCACAGTTGAACTGTAATCCCTGAACATATCTTTGAAGAACTTGCACCAGACCCTTAACACAAATTCAGCCTACGAATTCAACACCTAAACCTACTCATGAAAAATCCATTTCAGAAACCTCCTCGGAAATCATTGAATATGTCTCACCTTAGTCCTTTCCTTTGCCTCCAAGATGAAGCACCCAATCCAAAACAACCCCTTCCCGGATGAAGGATGTTATATCTGCTAATGTACAATCCTCCTCTCACACTCATCTTCATCACAAACATAATATATGCAACCCTTCACCATATATTCCATACACTGTCAATCCCAACTTTTTCATATGATCATATGGCATTTTTGATTCAGCTTGATAGTGTAAAGGCTTCTAACTCTTATCTTGAAGCTAAGGGTGATCCTCGATGGGTTAGAGCCATGGAGACAGAGTTGCAGGCTCTCGAGGAAAATCAGACTTAGACCTTGACAACTTTGCCCGAAGGGAAGAAAGCAATCGGATGCAAATGGGTTTACAAGGTCAAGTATCACCCTGATGGCTCTATGGAACATCTCAAGGCTCGGCTAGTAGCTAAAGGTTAAAACACAGTTGAAGGAGAAGACTTCCTTGACAGTTTTTCACTGTGGCAAAGGGGGTGACAGTTAGACTCTTACTCGCATTGACTACTATGTCTAACTGATCCATTCATCAACTAGACATAACAATGTTTTCCTTCATGGTTAATTGAAGGAAGAAGTTTATATGCAGCCCCTTACCACAAAGCTCTCCTGACCAAGTTTGCAAATTGACCGATCATTTTATGAGCAGCAAGCTTCCTGGGAACGGAATGCTGAGTTCACTAGCCAGCTTAAAACATTTGTTTTTTTATCAATCAGCTAATGATCCTTGTCTTTTATTAAAGCATCATGCCTCAGGTTTTCTTGCCTTGGTGGTCTACGTTGATGACATATTAATTACGAGATCTCATGATTCCTCATTGTCTCAGCTAAGAAGTTTTTACACCGCCAGTTTACCATCAAGAATATTGGCTTTGCTAACTACTTTCTTGGCATTGAACTCGCACGATCTGAGGCTGGTTGTACATAAACCAGAGATAATATATTCTTGATATTATGCTAGATAACTGGACTCTTGGGTTCTAAGCCTACTACCACTCCGTTACCTCACCTATCTTCTCCATAATTTTCACATCTTTACTGATTCCTTTTTGGTGTGATAATCAAGCTTCTATCCAGATCACCGAAAATCTTGTTTTTCACGAGCGTACGAAACACCTGGAGATCGATTTCCATTTATTCGTTTTCATTATCAAAGAGGTTTTCTTATTCCCTCGTATGTTACCTTGCTTTGCAGGATCAGATTGCGGGTATCTTTACGAAATATCTCGCTAAACCTCTCTTCTCTGCTCTTCTGTCCAAGCTTGGCATGAAGAATTTTCTTCAATGCTCGATCAATATACAGAAATTTATCCCAAACAGAATTCTTCTTCCAAACTCGTTCGAAGGCCCATTAGCAATGAAGAGGAGGTGTTTATTTCTCCATGAATTTTGGGGTCACATCTACTGTTGTAAAAACGACACCCCTCGATTCCCAACTTGTTGTTCTTCAACGTGTGTGTGAAGATCAAATGCAAAAACAGCAAAGAAATGAAAAACAGAACACAAATCTTAACGTGGTTCGGCTGCGACTTTCAGCCTACCCCACGGACCAACAGAGCCTCTTTTATTCAAAATAAGAAAAGGGATTACAACTTTTCTATGCCCTCTACAAATCTCTAGTTCCTACTCTCTATAATTCTCACTCTATAGAAAGATACAAGTGCTCAAAGATAGCTACTTGAAACCCGAGTCTCTGCTATTTAAAGAGCAGAATTCTCAACTGCTTTAGTTCCAGGCTTCAACGGGCTTGTACCACGTGCTTCATATCTTGTACAACGAGCCATTTATCACTTATAAAAATGCTACACGCTTTTATAAGTGGAAATACAACTTTGAATAAGAGTCATCAGATCCATTTCCCTTCTCATCCAACGGCTCAGAAACTTAACTAACATATTTAAAAGTTAGTTTCTCCACTGATACCTGAATAATCGAAGAGCTTTTTTCTAGTTTGCAGCACTCAATCAAAACATGCTTCAGCTGAGATTATCATCTTCAATCCTAAGTTTTGGCTCACTTGTTTCTAACATCTAAAAATTAATATCTTTAGTAAAATCTGTTGGCAGTATAGAGCATGATACGAGTGGGTATAACTTATCTTTACTTATTACATTGATAAATACTTGAGGGAATATCCGAATGATCCTTACTTGGAAAGAGTTAGCAAAATATTATATCCACTAAGAAAGCAATCCCTTCGAGCATGAAAGTAAAATCAGACGATAGAACTAACAAAAGACAAAATAAATGATCATACAATAGAAATCAATAGTTTGGAGATGATAAAAACAAAAATCTATCATGTTCAAGCATTCAAATATAAAAAGATTCACAAGGATAATCAGACAAGAGCTACACTGAAGGTTGTGGTGGTGACTATGGTGGTGGGGATGGATAGAGAAGGTTGTGGCGGCGATGGTAGTGTGGTGGTCCTGGAGAAAGTGGTGGTGGAGCTGGAGATGGCCATCGATGCATGCAACACATATTTTATAAATATATATATATATATATATATATATATATGTATATATAAATTATAATTCGATGTAAGTTCGTCTTTTGACAAGAAGAAGAGCCTTTAGGTTGCCCTTGGCTACTTCCAGCTTCTCACATTTGCTTGGCTTTACGAATTCGAAGCTCAAACGTTTCGTGGAGTTTCTCTTTAGAGTCGTTTGAATTAGTTTTTTCTCCTCACATGAAGAGATTAGAGAAAGATGTAGTAGGGATATTCTCCTTATGACACCGCGAAAGAAACTAATACTACTGTTCAAATCATAAACACAGTCGTCGATCAAGAAATCTAAAGACTGCTGTTATTAAACCTCTGCGATCTCATGGAGTACTCTTTAATCAGTTTGGAAAAGAATGAGTTCTCTCTTTCGAGTAGCTTCGCCGGCGAGTCGTACTCTGCTATTCTTCCTGCTCCATAAAAGCCACGTCATTACAAGCTTCATCAGCAAAAATAAGGTCGGTAATGATCGATAATTTTCTTACCATCGCTCAACACCAAGACGAGATCGCTGTCTATCACCGTATGGATTCTGTGAGCTATCGTAACTACCGTGCGGTCTGAGAACTCTCGACCGATGACCTTCTGTATCACTCCGTCGGTCGCCGAGTCAACTGATGCAGTTGCTTCGTCCAAGACGAGGATGCTGCTTTTCTTCAGCAAAGCCCTTCCGAGACAATATAGCTGTCTTTGTCCAACGCTCCAATTCTCTCCGTTCTCCACCACTGTTTGAATGATATTATAACGCATAGAGTTTTGAAGTCGAATGGATTAGCAAACGAAGAAGTTTTTCGACCCACCTGCTGATTCGAGCTTCTCGGGCTTCTCGCGTATCACATCTCCTAGTTGACATTTATCCAATGCCTGCAGTAGATTTTTGTTAGTACTTGGTAAAGAAAGGCTTTTTATATAGGGCAAACGCAAACATGCAATAATTGAGTAGTAGTATCTCTTACCTCCCAGATTTCAGTGTCGGAATATTGGTCGAGGGGGTCGAGGTTTCCTCGAACAGTTCCCTCGAACAATGATGGATCTTGCGGTATGATGCTGAGCCTCGACCTCAGATCGTGGATCCCTATCTTCGATATATCGACGTCGTCGATCATGATGCTGCCTTCTCTGGGCTCCACGACACGGAATATCGCTTGTATTAGCGTCGATTTACCACTTCCCGTCCTCCCCACTACGCCGATCTTCTTCCTCCCCGGGAATGTGCACGTAATGTTCTTCAAGACCGATGGAAGATGCTCAGCGTAGCGAATCTGTTCAAAAACAAAATTCATTAGATCGAAAAATCTTAGTCCCATGCATTACTTCCAACATAATACATATATACACACACACACATACCTGTAGGTTTTTGAAACATATATTTCCAATTTCAGGCCAATTCATCGGCGGCCTTGAGTCCTCGATGATTAAGGGAGCTTCGCTGGCGAGGTTTGAATACTGAAGAATGCGTTCGACCGATATCATCTTGTTTTCTGCGTTGCACATGTTCCAAATAACCGAAGCCTGCTGAACGTTCAGATTTATGCCGTAAGTAACCGCCAAACCAGCGATGCCTGCAAACGTCGTAAATTATAATGATCATAAGATAGGCATAACTCTGCATAAGATTTGGTTAAAGTAAAAAAAAATTCTTACTTGGATTTATGACTCCATCTGGGAGAGTTACGAGCAAAACGAGCGAGAAGGCAAAGACGAAATTGGACAGCTGGTTCAGCCTAAAACACAGCCATTCCATGGCAGATACGTTGTGAAACCAAGGCCTCGAATGGTTGTCGATGAGGCATAGGTTAGCGTCGGTGAACCTCTGCCTCTGGTCGAAGGCTCGAATCGAAGCTGCGCCGGAGAGCGATTCTCCGAAATGGTGAAGTATCGGAGATATTTGAATCCCGGCCAAACGGGCTAGTTCTCTTGCAGTCGGTATGTAATATCGCTGCACGTTTATTTATTTAATTTTGTTCAGACATCATCACTTAGGTTTCACTAAAGATTCTCCGATAAAATGAAATAGCGTTTTTACCTGGTACCATACGCAGATAGCTGTCACAGGAATAAAGATAACAAACACTTCCCAAGCGACTTGCGACATCACTACCATCGTCCCGAGGAGCTGAATCACCGAGAAAGCGGACCAGCCTAATCTGTTAGCCATCTCCATGTCCAGGACGCTTTGGTCCATGGAAACCTACGTACGACAACAATCCACGAAACTTAGAACTATTTCAACCTTAACTTGTTATTCGACTTCAAGTTAGAGCGCAAGTAATTCGAGTTAGTTACCCTATTCAAGATTCTCCCCGCAGGTGTAGAGTCAAAGAACGCCATTGGGGCACGGAGAACGCTGTTGAGCATATTGTTGAAAAGCTTCTCAGCCGTCGCAAGCCCAGCAATGGCGACCAAGGACGCTCGAAGCAGCACGCAGAGCGAACTCGTGATTGCTAGGATCGAATAGACGAGCAGCACAAAGTTCATAGGAGCAGACGGCTCGTCGGCTCCACTAGGACAAGCCCACGTCATCCAATAGTTGCTGGCTACTTGCAGGGCTTGAAAGGAAGATTGAGCCAGTATGATGATAGGGACTAAGATCCCTCCCTTGACTGTAGTTATGTAAGCCATGTAAACTTCCCTCCCTATGCTGCCCTTTTCCCTCTCCTCGTCTTGCACCAACCTGCCGTCCTTTTCGGTTATCTCGATGTGTAGGTTGTGTCCCGATTCTTGCCTGGGATGTAAGAGCTCTTGGTTTGCGTCGGCGTCAAGGTCTGCTTCGCTCTCGTCGGGTGGATGCTCGATGGTTCTGCTCGAATTCTCGACCGTTAGGACCGATTCTAAGGCCTGGCTGTGCGCTCCTACAAGGACCTCAAATCCTATGTTTTGCTTTAGGAGCTCCTCGAACGTGCCGGCTTGTGCTATTCTTCCATTTTGCATCACCTGCGATTGTCTTACAACATGTGATTCAAAGCGCATAAAGACGAAAAAAAAAAAAAAGAAGTCGTTCATCTTCGGCGGCGCATACCAGTATGAAGTCAGCTGCGGGAAGAAATTCGACCTGATGAGTGACGTAAATTATCGTCTTATTCTTGAGAATCCTCATCAAGCATTCCTGTCCGAGTGCACAAGTAAAACTCCGTCTCCATTAGTAAATGATGTCGCATTGTCTTAAAATGCATGCGAGTGCCAAAAAACATGGCCGAGGTGACAATCGAAAATCATATGTAGGCGTTTGTTAGAATTTAGGATTGAATCAGTGTGACTAATGATTTTCGATTGCCATGTCGGCTATGAACCATGAAAATCGGCAATAACTGAAAGTTGATAAAGATAATTGCCAACTGAAGG
This sequence comes from Lindernia subracemosa, assembly GCA_028392965.1. Taxonomy (NCBI): domain Eukaryota; kingdom Viridiplantae; phylum Streptophyta; class Magnoliopsida; order Lamiales; family Linderniaceae; genus Vandellia; species Vandellia subracemosa. The sequence continues at coordinate 2,207,175 of JAQPCC010000011.1, read as the reverse complement.
AGCGTGGAAAAAAAAAAACCTGAAAGAGTTGCGTGCCGGTGTGAGCATCGACGGCGCTAAAAGGATCGTCGAGGAGATATATATCGGCGTCTTGGTAGACGGCGCGAGCGATCTGTATCCTCTGCTTCTGACCGCCGCTCATGTTGATTCCTCTCTCTCCTATATCAGTCAGGTCGCCCGCAGCAAACAGCTCGAAGTCCTTTACCAGCGCGCACGCTTCGACCGTTCGCTCGTACCTGTCGCTCTCGTACGCCTTCCCGAACAGAATATTCTCTCTGATGTTCCCCGTCAGTATCCACGGAGACTGAGGAACGTACGCCTTCGAACCGCTGACCTTCACCGTCCCGGACAGCTTATTCATCTCGCCAAGAATACACTGTAATAAGCTCGACTTTCCCGACCCCACTGTCCCGCAAACTGCCACCTTCATCCCTTTCTTCACTGTCAGCTCGATATGATCGAGCGTAGGGTTTCTCGATTGGGTCTCCCAGCTGAACCTTCCCTCTCGAATCATTACGTGGTACTCCGCCTTGTCGTCTGATACGTATTCCACCGCCTCGGGACATATCTCGTCTTCTTGTAAGAAAGAAGAGATTCGATCCACCGAAACCTTTCCCTGAGCCATTGCGTTAAGCAAGTCGGGCAGATTAAATATTGGGTCTTGAAGCATCCGAAACGTCGCCAGGGCGGATAAGACCCTCCCCGCCGTTAGCGGAATACCCATCAGCACGCACCCGCCGAAAGTTATCACGGAGATGAAAGTCGGCGAACCCCAGAAGATGAAGGCCGACAAAGCGCTCAGCCACTGCGACTTCCACAGCCAGTCATGCTCGACCTTTCTCAGGCCCGTGAGCTTTTTCAGAAAATGACCGTCCCAAGCCTGCAGCTTCAGCATCTTTATGTTGCGGAGAATCTCCGAAGTGGCCTTCATCCTCATGTCTTTAGCATCCATGATCTTCGCCTGGTAACCCTTCTGAGCCCTCGTCAGGGGGATGTTCCCGGCCATGACGGTCATCGTGGCAGCTAGGGCCAGCGCCGCCCCCATCCCGAGATTCTCCCGCAAGATGAAGATGGCGAGTGAGATTTGGACGGGCAGCATCCACAGCGTATTGAGGTACCACGTGAGATCCGTGATCCTCTGCACGTCCACGCTCATGATGTTCATGATCTCCCCGCTCGTCCTGCTCTGGCGGGCCCCGCTCGACAGGTTCAGACCCTTCTGGTATATGCGCGATATAAGGGCCGCCCTGAGCCTCAGCCCGAGCTGCCGGGCCCCAAAGATCCACTGCCTCTGAGTCGTCGTCTCGACCACCTTCGCTCCGAGGAACCCTAATGCAAGTAGGTAGCCGCCCTTCAAGCTTTTGTTCTTCTCCGTCAAGAATTCCACAAAGTAGTTGATTAGGTAAGGCCCCACGTAGGACGCCGCCGCGGACGTTATCGCGAGGATGGCGTTGACCGCCGCTTTGTACCTGGCGAACACGTAGATCGTCTCGTAGATCGACGGGGTTTCGGTTTTGTCCCTTTCCTTTATGTTGTCGAGGCATTTGTCGAACTCGCAGGATAGGAAATGTGCCGAGTCCGCGACGTCCACGTCGGGCACGTCGTCCGGGTCGAGCGGCTTCTTGGCCCCGACCTCGAAGAGCGGGGTGAGCCACGAGAACGTGATCAGCTCGAAGAAGCTGGCTCGACCGTATGGACTGTCCCGCGAGCCCTTTTCGTGCCTCCTACCGTTCAGGAGTGGCTCGGCGACGTCGTTATAGCTTGCGCAGCTGCTGCTCACCGCTTTTCCCATTTTACCCCTCAACGACAGACCGAGCAGGCAGATCGAAGCTACAAGGCCCGCCACGTCAGCGTATTCTCGGACGTTAAGATGATTGCGGTCAGCTGCTATTACGCAATGGGCATCGATGGCAGCGCGGGAAAGAGACAGCACGAAGGTCGAGCCCCACCACAGCCTTAAGATCGGTGGGAAGCTATCGACTTCCTTTCTGCTTCGTATTATGTACAAAACGGCCAGTGTGATGGCCCACGCCGTGACTTGCATGATCCTCGACGAGAGTATTTGTAGCCGACATGTTTTTTCTCGGAACGTCGTCAGCAGTGTTAGGGCATGGACGGCCAGCATAGAGACGGACGAAACGACGCTTAGGTTGTAAGAGAGGCCGTAGTTGATGGCTCTTGATATTGTCGTCTTTCGACCTCGGCATAATACTGAGTCGGGTTTTTTCCTTATGTAGTGGATAAGTAGAAGTATTACGAACCCAAGCTGGAGGACTATGCTTGCTTGTTCCCATAAGCAAGGAGAGGTTGCTTCTGGCCATGGCCATGGCCATGGAACATGGAAGTGAAGAAACCTTAAGCCTGCTGTTAGATGTACTAACGTTATTACCATTTGTGCAGCAGTTGCAAACTGTTGTTGGGGTTTCGAATATCCAGTATTATAAATAGGAATTAATTACAGTTTTTTTATTTAATTGATTAAACAAACACATAAAGCTTCATCATTTCCTGGGAAAAAGATCATTAGCTTAGAATTAGAGCAAGATTCTCGTGAAACAAGAAAACAAAGACGAAAAAGAAAAAGAAGAAAAAAGGGACTAAATCAACACACTTATTTCATCTTTTTCCTGCCTCTTGATGAGCTCAAAATAACGCACACACACATACACACATGTATGTATCTCTTCTGAAATATATATATTGAATATCAAAGGGAGTGTTATTTATTTCTGGAAACAACTTAGATATAATGAAAAGGTATTTATTTATTATTCCGTTTGATGCATGCATATATTGATTATATTCTTCATATGATCAAGCACACACACACACACAGATGAGAAGCTTACTTGTGGGATCACTGCTGAATATCAGTTCCAAGACCATATTTCCCCACTTTTTGATTCTGCCAAACACTGTTAGCTTTTTAAGAACACTATTATTATTATTATTATTATTATTATTATTATTATTATATATATGTGGGTTGTGAGGAGAATGTTTTAGCATAGACAGATGTGATAAAGACAGGCGTTGGTCTCTCTCCCTAATCACATGAGGCCGTCCGTGTAAGTGGAGGCGTGACAAACACCATATAGAACGTATGTGCATACTAGCATAACTTATTTGACCGACTAAATTATATATGTTTGTATCACTAAATATTGTGGTATTTAGAATGTTTGGTAGTTATATTTTTTAATGCTCTTAAATTCATATATCAGAATAAATTCAAGTTTTATATATTTTTTAAATAAAATAAGTCGGAAATTTTACGACTTGGAATGTTTGCGCCCACGTGGCTGCTAACATAAAATACGGTAAAATAATATTTCCTACTTATTTTGTTGGTAAAAGGATTGGCGATCCAAGTTTGTTTTCGTATATAATTAATTGAATTATTTTTGTAATTAACACATATTGTGATTCCAAATGAAATATCCATAACTTAATCACCACCCAAATTTATACCTTTGCCCATATCATTTTTATATATAGTTATATATGAAGTGTATTATTATGTATTTTACTTACAAAATAAATAATTAAAATTGAATAAAGTAAATATCGGTCGATCTTATAGCTATCCATAAAGTATTGCATTATTTCATGTACAGAAGTTGGGAAGATTTTATAATTATCGCTTATGTATGCGTCAGCGTAATAAATTGGAAAATCCAAATTAGTTTGTATATATTAGAAAAGAAACTCTTATAAATAAATAAAAAAGTATAAGGAATTCAAATATTTGTAAACGAAAGACTCTTGGGAGTATAATAGAAGTTCATAATTGCCAATATTTTATCATGTCTTTATGGCTTAGTCATCCCACTGCCACTGGTCGTAGTGGACGAAAAAGAGGTAAATGCTCACCATCTTATTATTTTTTATATAGAAAAATTTAATTAATATTATGATTGTTTGATTACGATCTTGTCGTTTAGCTTGATTTCTTGTTTATCAATTTAATTATGACTAATACTCTGACTTTAAGATTGTTTCGGTAAACTAAATAATGTAAAAGTAATGGGTGATTTTGATAGCATAACATTGACCACAAAAATGTTATCATCTCAATGATTGGTAACTCTATTCCTAATAATGAATCAGCATTGTTAACGGAGATTCGCACACTGATTGAATTTAAGAGTAATCAACTAATAAAGTTTGTTGTTTCCTCATTCTCATTATTTTCTTAGAAAAGAAAATATAATTATTAGTTATTTCATCATAAAAATATTATTCGTGCAAGAAAAAAAAAAAGAAAGAAAAGAAACTCCTATTATCTTCGTGTGTGATATATAAAATCATGTACAATCTATCATATCTAACTTGATCTCCTGTTAATATGTCGACATGTCGTTAAAGATTAAAATTATTAACGACGTAGTTGCATCACAATGAGTTTGATTTTTTTTTTTTTCAAATGGATTTATCAAAATACATCTCTAAGACCCCATGTTTCGATATTAGGATATTTTCCGGCAAAAAATTATTGATAAAGGTGAGGAGAAGAGATTAAAAGGAGAAAATTTTATGACAAAAATATCCCTACCATTTTAATGAAAAAAAAAGGAAAAATGAGTTAGTTGGCCATGTATTGGTTGATTTATTGAAGGTTCTTTAATTTGTTTTTTTTTTTTTTTTTTTTTTTTGTTGAGACTTTTGAATATTGTTTTCTTCCATACTTGTTTTTTCTTTTTTGTTTTAGGTTCGTTTCTCTTTAGACATAGCTCTTTTTCCTCTAGATGATCTAATGAGGTGTATCTGTGCTCTTTATTCCTTGTAAATTTGCTTTTTTTTTAATGAAACTTCCATTTTAAAAAAATAAAAATGAACAGTTAGTTGGCGATTGTACGATATAGGTTTTTGATCGGATCTCCCCTATTTTTTTAATTATAAAAAAAATGATGATCCAAATCGAAAAAAACTAAATTAATTTGTCCTTGGTTTTTTATGTTATCCACAATAATTAAAAAAAAATAGAGGTGTTGTGGCAGCAAATAGGTAGTTTGATATTTCGAAATGTATAAACTCGAAATTTATACACTTACATCGGAAAATAATCAGTTTCTAAACACTCGGTACGGAAAAAGAAAATATGTACTGAAAATAACAATTCCTATTAAAACATGATCCAAAACATAAATTCAATTCAATTTATCTAAGTTCAGTTTCCAACACGTTTCTCGAAGACATAAATGATTATTCTATATATATGCATGTAATTATTATTATTTTTTTGTTTGATAAAAAATGCAATCATTAGTGATTGAATTCCAATCATTATCCTTGAGCTACTTGAATAAACTTTTCTAAATTGTTATCGCAAGTGATTACTCTTATCTATTGGGTAATTATATTGGCACCCCATTTTTTCTATTTGCACCCCCTAATTAATAAGTAGAGTAAAGTATTAAATACTTACCAATTTTTAAGATAATTAAATAGTTAAATACTTACATATTTGAAATCATTAAATACTTACCATTAAACTAAACCAATTCTAATTTCAAACGGCATCAATTAAAATACGTAATTATTCAACAATTCAAATTAAGCAATGCAGTTTCAAACCACTTCAGGAATATTAATTATTAAACAATTCAAACCACTTCAGCAATGCAGTTTCAAACCATTATATCTGTTTTTATTTTATATTAATATTAAATATTAAGCTTTAACTTTTCTTAAAGTTAATATAAAACTGCAGCGATTAATATAAGGAGTAATATACTTAGTGGTGTTCAACTGGTTTCGGTTTCGGTTTCCGGTTTGGAATCGACGATTCTGGTTGCATCAAAATCTCAAACCGTAACCGAACCGTGATTAACCACGATTTGGAACCGTCGGTTCCGTTTCCAAACCGGTTCATTGGTTTTTTTAATTATTTTTTTTAATTTTTTTATTTTTTTCGTTCAAAATCATCGGTTTTGGTTAATCACCGGTTTTCCAACGGTCAGTAAATTATGGTCGTTGGTCTCCAACGGCCACGAGATCTGAACCATTAATAATTATTTTTTTATTTTTTATTGTAGAAAAAAACTGACGGTTAACCGCGGATTTTCGATTTCGAAAATATAAAACTCGGAAACGAACTCCTCCGGTTATAACCGGAACCATTGATCCCAATTAATCGAACCGTTGACCGCCGATTCGGTTCCGATTTTTCAAGCCGTATAAACATCTCTAAATATAATAAAAAAATAAATTAAATATTTTATTGATGTACCTTGGTAAAATAACTTAATTAATATTGTTGAATAACTCATGCAATTAATATTGTTAAAAATAAATAATAAAATAATTATTGTTGAATTCATGTAGTTATGTAAATATTTTTTTTACAAATTTCATGTGTTTTGGGGGTGTAAAGGGGGGTGTGAGGTGTGAAGGGGGGTGTGAATAGTAGGACCATATCTATTCTATTATTATATTAAGGGTGAAAACCTCTTAAAAACGATCAAATTCTAATTTAATTTGATTTGTCAACAAAATTACTATTTTACCCTTTAGCTTTTAATTTTACAAATAAAATTATTATTTTATGCTTAATTTATTACTATTTTACCCTAATTTTTGATTTATTATAATCATATCCTTATAAATAATTTTTTCTTTTTAAACACTTAAAAAGAAAACACAATTAATTTTGAAATAATATTATATATTTATATATATTCGAGCACAGAGTGTGCGTAAAATACTAATATCTTCCTATTATATTATTAGCGAGACATTTATAGAAACTGCCATTTGGTGTGTCAGCATTAACCTATCAATTTTTTTTCTAAAATTAATAATTAAAGAAAAAAAGTCATTTACAAAAACCACCCACTAATAAAAAAAGTTCTTACCCCACAACCTTAACATGCTTTTTCTTACAAAAATACTTATAGTGGTAATAACTAACTTCTTAATTAATTTTTAATAAAAATTGAATTTACAATAGTAGCTTTAAAATTAAATTCACAATAATACCCTATAATTTAATTAAAAAATTAAATTTACAACTATTATTATTATTATAATTAATTTTTTTAATTACACAAACAATTGACTGTGCGAAATTACTAGTCTTATATATGAATGAACCCATATGTCATTCATCAAGCTCGCGTGATACATGGCTTGTTCCAATCGAAATTATTGATAGGCAAAGGCATTATATATGAACTAATTAGGACCATCATATGTATTATCAAATCAACATGCTTTACGACCACTAATGTTTGTTAGTGGATATACTTTTCCTCATCAATTGTTTTTGCTGGCCTCCTCTGAAAAAAGAAAAAAAAGGTATTAAGTCGTACAATATTGCCTATTGCATTTCGAGGCAATATAATATGTGTATAGGAATTAAATGTGTTAAATTCGGCATCGGGCCTACACACGGGCCCGCATAGGAGGAGAGTTGACCGCATAAGTTGTGGGCTTCCATCCTAAAATCAATTGGTGATAGGTGGAGTGACCCACCAACTTATATACTACTCAATCCCTCTGGAATTAATCGATGTGAGATACATGTGACTTATCTATCTCAACACTCCCCCCTCACATGTAATCCCATATTTTTTATTTTTTATTTTTTATTTGTTTTTAACCGGACGGGAACGCCATTTTTTTCGAATCTGCCGTATACTAACTTGAGTCGGACGAGAACGTCATTCTTTTCGAACCTCACGATCCACTAGGATCTTCCCGCTTTGATACCATGTTAAATTCGGCATCGGACCTACACACGGGCCCGCATAGGAGGAGAGTTGACTGCATAAGTTGTGGGCTTCCATCCTAAAACCAATTGGTGATATATGGAGTGACCCACCAACTTATATACTAGTCAATCCCTCCCCAATTAATCGATGTGGGATACATGTGACTTATCTATCTCAACAAAATGAAAAAAAAAATAATGTGCCAATGATATATAGACGTGGCTAGGCACAATTTACTAAGTCGACAGAGTTTCCGCATTTAGTTTTGAATCGGTATATGCCATATTATATTCTATTTCATTATTTATCTCACAAACACATATATATATATATATATATATATATATTGTTCGTATTGTATCTTAGGAATAAATTAAAACGAATACTTTATATTTTGTTAGCTATATACAAAGGGATATTCTCATGATGTGGAGCTATTCTTTTCCTTTTCTCAACCAAAAGACGTGTCTAAAGTTGCCACAAGTAAAAGCGAAAAAGAGGTAAAGCAATGTTTGTATTTCGGAATAAAAGAAGAAATTGTTTTTCCAAATAGCAGATAATATGCCCTATGACCTAGCAGATATGTCCGTCAATATGAAGGTAACAAGTTCGATTCTATTATATATGAACTTTCTAGTCCAATGTGGAGTGATATATTCATACCCGACCCAAAGATTAATTCCACATTCTGGAGTGTGTGGTGTGCAAGTTCATAACTGGTCAACTGATGTGAAAGCCCAGTGTCGGAGTGTATGGTGCGGTACAAGTTAATAATCGCTCAATGAGGACAAAAAAAAGTGTAGTTATAATACGCAGCATTTCATTTATTCTCGGTAAATGTGAATGTGTAAGCATTTATAAACTGTAATTGAGAATCTAATAACTAAAATTAATTTTAATTTCCAAAAAATTTATAAATTATCACCGCACATTACTACAATTATTTTTGTTAGGAAAATGATAATTTTATTCCATAATATCAATTGAATAAAAATTTACAATATAAAGGAATGATAAAAAAGATAGACATACTGGTATCACCAATTACAATATCTTCTTCAAATAATACCATCAATTGTAATCCTTTTACAAGCACTTTTGATATTATCCAATTAAGATTCATAACTCCATTGTTTGAATCATCGATGCCAGCACTGTGTTCATTTCTCAAATCTATTTTATAAGATCATTGCAAACTCTTATTCAAAGAGAAATATTCCCATACGAGAGAAAAAAAACTCTCATACAAGGGAAGACAAATTCTCATATGAGAGAAAGAAAAATTCCATACGAGAGAATAAACAAAATATAAAATATAAAATAAGGAAATTGTGAAAGAGAATGAAATAGGTGATGGATGCTCCAACCCGATCCGCCGGTGACCTTGGTTGCAGTAGATCTATGGCCGCCGGCGGAGAAGAAAATAAATTAGATTTTTTTGTATAGAAAAGTTTTTTTTAGGGAGAGATGATTTTTAGAATTCCATTTAAATATTTCATTTTCCGCGTAGCTGCAACTGTTGAAGACAAATTTTTAAAGAAATCGTCAGTGTTGTGGAATATTTTTTTACCGGTTTTTTCTTACCTACCCACTTGGATTATACCCAAGTGGGTTAAGATTGTGACATGTGTCACACATTCCCAATCCAAAGTGTTGTTCTCAGCACCATCTTTAAGATAAGATACATGTCACAATTCCAACCCACTTGAGTTATACCCAAGTGATAGAATAGCACGAACCTTTTTTACCCCACCTGACTTTTGACATTGTATACTGATAAGTCGCATTTTCAACTTATGTTAGTCAGAAACATGATTAGAACACAAATAGTAATATATTTTTATTTCTATTTAATTTTTATATATCATTATTTAGCAAGTTAAAAAAATAGACGGACAGGATTTTTTTTTAATTACGTGACCTAATTGTCATCATCATTCCAAGTCTTTGTTTAAAAATATTAAAGTTTGTATTACGAGTGTTTAATATTACAATAATCAAGCAGATCGCACATCTACGATGGCTGTAGATCTAATACATCTTTAACATTTTGCGATTGATGCATGCCCTTGTCAGCCAACTTTGGAGAAACCAAAGGATAAGAAAGATACAAATAATAAAATAATATATAATTGATTAACTTTATGGAATATAGTTTGTGACCGCTATTACATTATATTATTATTATTTAATAAAGTAATTTTTTTTTTTTTTTTTTTGACGATTCTGCGATCTGACATAAAGATTTATGGTGGGCACGTGATAATGTGTACCACACGATGAAATCATACACTCGAGAACGTAACTTTAGTCCATTGAAAAGAAAGTTTACCAATGTTATGTTTAGTCATTTTACTAGTGTTTTTTTTTATCTTCCTTTCAATAACTCTTCATTTTTATTACTCTTTAAGATTTTTTTTTTCTTCTGATTGGGAATATTCAACTATGGGTTTTCTCCACAATAATTAAAGTCGCTAATAGAATTCGAACATGAGACATTTGGTGGTTAAAATTTTCTACAAACCCACCAGATAAGATCAGCTTTGGGGACGTTTTATTATTCATATTCTAAGATAAGAGTGAGAAAAGATAATCAAAGTTTGAAATGAATTGATGAATTCAAAAAGTGATGTGGATAGTGTGGTGATTGGTTAATTATCACCTTATAATTAGTTTATAAAATATCATTATTGATGTCACATGCATATATCTCCATAAAATTCCACCAACTCTTTGTGAGTGTTATCTCCGTGGAATTGGTTTATGATACATAAGTTAGGAGAATTAATCCCGTTTAAAAAGCTGGGTGTTGTTCCGTAGCTGATGATGAAGTTAACATTCGATTTATACAGAACTTAATTGAAGTGTGGAGATTACATTATCGTTGATGAAATACAAGTCTCATCGATAAAAAAACTGTAACATGCCGCGTAATATTCTTTTTTTTTTTTCTTTCTCCCTAAGTGTTCTGGCAGTTACACCGATATTAACCAAAATTATTATTATTATTGTTGCCTATTTTTTCCTGCTTATTCAATTGACTACGAACCTGCGCTACACACTGGAGTATGAAACTAATCTTTGAGTTCAAGTAAAATTCATCCGACACGATAGTTATGGAAAAATGACGTGGGGTTAAAATATCATCCCCTAAATCATTAGGCCAATCCATGGCATTCATTGCATTGCTATTGTTGGCGTAAATAAAGTAGAAACGAGGGGTTGGACAAACTTACTAGACGTCATGGGCTGGAAATATTAAAAACAAAGGCCCCATCTTAGAGGCCCTTTGTTAGAAACTTTTATATTTGAAAACGAAAGCCCATAAAAAGCATGCTTGGTTTTAGTTTCATCGTTTTGGTTACCCTCATAAAAACTGTAAAGTAGTTTGTCAATTTACTTATTTATTTATTTAATTAATTATAATAAAATTAAAAGATAATCACCGACTACTAATTTTATTTTATTTTATTTAATTAATTATAATAAAATTAAAAAATAACCCCCCATTACCAAATTTTGATATGAAGTTGAACCTCATCTATTATAAGATAAATAATTTTAAATATAAAAAGTAATATTATATAGTAATGCACACACATTGGGTGCATAAAATACTAATATATATGAATAGTCTAAATCTAAATTTATGTCCTTCATACTTTTAAGATTAATATGTGTGAAAATGTATAAATATGGTATTTCTATGTGGTGGGAAAGTGCACGCCTTAGAATAAAGCTAGTTTTAATAACTTTTTTTTTTTTTTTATCATACTTGAAAATCTTGAATAGTCCAAAGTAGTTCACTAAATCTGAAATTTCGATTGGATGACTATAATCTGAAATTTCCATTGACATAAAAGTAAAATAAAAATAATGATGATTTACTGCATCTCATTTTTCTACCCATCCTCAACATCTATAAATACGTCACAAAACTCTGCATCATAGCCAAGACATTCTCAATTGTCATTTGAGTTAGTTAGCTCAACAAAAAATGGCAAAAATAAATATCTTTCTTCTTATTTCCATAGTCCTCAGCCTCACACCATGCTCTTGCAACGGCAGAACTATATCAATTGGCCAGAAAGTACGATATATAAATGTGTTTGGTTGATTGATATTACCCATTAATTATCTCTTGATTTATTTTATTTTATTTGTATGTTAGACTCGGGAGGGCTTTTGTCTCGCTCGGCCGGATGCTAAGCCGGAGCTTCTGCAACAAGCTATAGACTTTGCTTGCAGTAAAGTTGACTGTGGTCCGATCAAGCCGGGCGGGGCATGTTTCGAACCCGACACGCTTGTTGCACATGCTTCTTGGGCCGTCGATAGATACTATGTAGACACGAGGGCTTGTTTTAATGATGATCTTACCTACTCGACCAATAATGATCCATGTAATAAGACAACTATTATTTACTTATGCAGTCAATTAGTTACATATGATAATCATTTTTTTTTTTTTATTTTCTATTTTCCATTTGTGCAGCATATGGAAATTGCCGGTATCCTTGAACGAGCGGTGGATTGAAGGAGGAAGGTAAAATAAAAGAGGAGAAAAGAAATAATTGTATCGATGGGGTGTATGTAACATGCTCTCTTGAGTTATTCAAGTAATAATGATAATTATTAATTTTGTTTTGGTATAAAATAATTATTATATGAAGAACTATTACGTAAATATTAAAGAGATTGTTAGAACCTTTTATAAGAAAATCTGTCAAATTACGACAAATTTTTTTTAAAATAATAATTATTATATCTACCGTTCTTAATAAGCCACATAACATTTTCAACATATATTCTAACAATTTGAACATTGCATAAATATTTGAGTTATTTTATAGTGTGGATAAAAAAAAACAAAGACGGTAAAATTTTCTCGTATGAGTATTTTTTTTCTCGTTTCTTCATGCTCCATCAGTAAATGGATAGGTATCATCATGCTCATCGCACAGTGCTGATCCCTTTCAAAATAGCCACGTTGTTCCTCAAATTGTTCGAGCTGCTCTTCTTCAGAACCATGTTGTTCCTCTAAATGTCCGGTCTGCTCCTCTTGAGAACCATTGTAATACGGGGTAGATGTGCCGCAATGATAGCACTCAACGGGCTGGATAATGATATTTTCATCACAATACGCTATAAGACTAATATTATTGTCCGTAGAATCATTACGAACGGGAGGAGCATCACTGACGACATAATATTTAACCTCAACATGAAGCACATGTATGTCTTGACTATAATCGTTTTCGACGTAGATAGCTCGTGGAAAACTGTGCACTACGTTAGGCATAAAGCTTACATATTGTCGTTTAGGAATGACACAATACCTTGACTATCTCATCTTTCACGTCGTGCATGTATGTATCCTCCTCGACTATGATTGATTGCCATAAACAACTCGGTTGTGGACACCATCTCGACGTATCATCTTTCTTCGTTTAGTATCCACCTGCCACCGAATTGAAATACAATGTTGGTGATTGGCATGGCATGGCGATCAACTAAAATATATGTAAAAATTAGTTTCAGAAATAATTTTAAATAACATTATAAGATTTTAGATACGGGTCCCGTGAAGACATGCACAAGTCCCCTGATCTAATGGTATGTGAATGGGTCCCCCAAACGGGTCCCATGCTCTATGTACCGTCCAAATCATATACGCTTAGGGGACTCATGCACATACAATAAGGGGATCAGTGCACATTTGCAGGTCCCCTCGCATGTATGTAACAGTTTAAATATGCAAATTATCTGAGTATGCATCGATCCAACTAGAATCTCGCCGGAATCACCGTCACACAACATACCCACTCAATTTCGTAGCTAATGGACTGAAAATTCTTGGCTTTTGACATGAAAATCGAAAAACCCAAAAATAAATACTTAATGTGCGCGGAAAATCAAAAGTTTTGTTTCAACGATGGAGTCGAGAAGGTGAAAATAGGTGATTTGGTAGTGATTTCTTCTTCAGGAGAAGAAGTTACAATACAATATATGGTGAATATAGTTTGGTGGTTTGATGTCTGATGTTAATGCAAGGGTTGTTGCCATGGCGTAAATGCAGTCGTCGGGCAATTTTTTTTTCTTTTTTCTTTTTTCGTTGAATAGTTTTCTTTTCTTTTTCTTTTTCTTTTATTTTTAATATTAAACATGAATTAACTAGAAGGTGCTTAGCGTTAATTCAAGTGGGGGCTAGGCTATTGAAAAAAAAAAGTCAACGAGGCTAGTTTTTTTAAAGTTTTTTTGGTCAAACGCCATTTTTTTAAACAACCCAACATATTATGAAATATTAAAATAAAAATATGGACATATATTGTTTAGAATGATGGTTAAGAAAAAGATTGGTTGTTGAGTTAGGAAAGGAGGTTGAGAAAAATAGATATGATTATTTTATTGATTAGAATTATAGATGTGATTTTTGAGTGGTTGATGTAATATTTTATTTTGTGGATGTAATTTGATAGGTTTACCTATAAATAAGTGGTTTATGTTTTGTAAAATTATATTGATGTGTTGAATGAAAAGAAGTTAGTATCTCTCTAAACTCTCTTAATATTCATATCGTAATTAGTATAATAAAATAGTTAATAGTTATAATATTTTATAACAGACATTGCTTATCGAATTGTGCTTATTATTATCGAATTGTGCTTATTATTAAATGCTTTGGGAAAAATATCGAAATGTCCTAACTACGTAGACTGCATATCGAACTATGTATGAAACTGAGTTTAACAATACAATATGTTAAAAAGTATATATTCGCCGGCCGGCCCGCCCCGCCAAAGTCTGCGATCGGGCCTAATAAATGCGGGGCGGCCAGCGGGCCACATGCCTTCTTGACATCTATAAATGTAGATTGTTAAATGTAGAATTGAGAATTGGAAATCTCCATTCCTTAGCCTAGCTGGTAGAGGGACACTTTTTTTTTTTGGGTAGAAAGAGATTCCATTACCATGTAAACATATGTTCATACATCACCTATCCTCAGTTAGAGCAACGCTACTTACATCAGAATAAGGACTTCAGCTCAGAATTTCATTAATGTACTTCATCTCAGCCGTCATTACTTTCTTGAAACTTATAGCTCTCACATGGTCTTTTATCCCTTTCTTTAGCACCTGCACCAAGTCTCCTGCAGAGCGAGCCAAGTTATTGTGATACCTTGCATTCCTCTCTTTCCATAGTGTGTAGATAGTTGCTGCCACGCCAGAAATTTGTAGTTTGCATTGCTTATTCTTCCTTTTTCCTAGCCCAATAATGCACTTTTCCCATCTTTCAAAGTTCAGTGCGATCCGTACATTGAGCCATGTGCCAATCTCTTCCACCACCTGCCTACTATATGCACATGAGAAGAACAGATGCTCATGTACTTGCATCTCCCATTTTATCAATCTATCTCGTGTGATTAACCTCCTATGTATTGTCATCCACAAAATAAAAGCATGTCTTGGTCGAGTCCATCTATTCCACACAGCCGCAGCTGCTTTGTAGCATCCTGGCTCTCCCTCAACCATTTATATCTAGATGTAACCGTGTAGTGCCCATTAGGCACATCAATCCATCTTCCATTGTGATATCCTGCCTCAAAAAGTTCCTTAACTTTATTTATTTTCCTCCACTGCCAACTGCAGTCCAAAGGACTTTGATGTCCCAGATATCTGTACCATGTAAGTTGTTGAAAACTCGGCACCCTTTGATTCGCAACTTGATGTTCTTGAACGTGAGTGTGAAGATCGATCCAAGAATTACGATCTTGACGACGAACGAATGCGAAAATAGCGGCTAAAGAACAAAAAATTGAACACAGTGTTTACGTGGTTTGGCCTCGACTTTGGCCTACGTCTCGGACCAACAAAGCCTTTTCTATTCAAACGAAAAGAAGGGTTTACTACTTTGCCACACCATCTACAACTTTAGTTTTTACACCTCTCGCTAAATCGCATTCTACAAAAAGTTACGAACTCAAGAACATACCTACTCGAAACCTGATGTTCTGATATTTATAACAGTATAAAATAATTGTTTCTGCTACTACGCTTTGACGGGTAGTACTTTGAGCTTCCCGACTTGTACCATGCGCTCAACTTACTCATAAAAACGTTGCAACTCTTTAAGTCATGGCGTGATACATTCTTAGCCCTTCGATCTCTCACCCGCCAAATCCGACGTTCCTTATTTAATCTCCGAAGTTTAAATCTGAACCCTTCGATCAGGCGCCAAAGATCTGATGGCTTACATTAAATCTGAAGATTTCAACATTTTTCAAACTGTTCTTGAAGCTGTGATCATTCCAGCTTTTGATCAATTATTCCAAGCTTTGATCATGAGGTTTTAGGCTCATTTTACTCAACAATCTCCACCTTGAGCCTGAAACCCTCAAAGTACTCGCTGATTTTCACCTCTTCAGTCCAACCAAACTGACTAAACTAGCTTGAAACACACAGCTCAGACCTGCAGAAACTTCACAGACAAGTCCTTGTCTGAACCCTGCAGCCATCCTTTGATTTCTCTGTACTTTTAAGCCAAAGCTCCACCTTGATTCGACGCCCTTTATCTGCTTTGTTGGTCTACCTTGTATTTAGCAATTTCTAACCTCGAATGAAGCCTTATCAGCTTCAAGCAAGATTGAAAGTTCCCACTTGGAGGCAACTTGGCTTTTCAAGTTTCTCTTCATCCTTCTCGATGAATCCCTCACTTTCCTAGCTTCATGAGTCTTCTTACAGACCCATTTACAGCAACATGATCCAAGCTTCTTGGTCTTCCTTGCAGCCAAGACCTCAACTTTCACCTGTGAAGACTCAACTTCACTCATCATCTTCATCGAGCCATTGTGTGATGTTTCATCCACTTCTTCTATACTTTCTTCTTCTGTGGATGCTATCTCCGAACATGGCCTGATACTACTTCCTTCCCTGGTTGAATCCATCTCCATTTCATCCTCGGAATGTGCAGAATCAGAGCCAGATTCATCAGGCTTCATCTCAGCAAATTCTGCATTTTCAGATCCTGACATTTCAGCTCCAACCTTAGGTATTGCAGCCTGATTCTCCACCTCAAGATGAGGTTTATGTGGGTCTTCTTGGACAACGTTCAAGTCTCCATACTTTCTAGTATCTCTAACCTTGCTCGCCTCGACAATACAGCCTTCGAGCACGAAGATACCGTGCCTTTCAAACCCGCTCAGGACCAGCTTTTCCTGCTTCAGAATTTCGATCTGTCCACCTGCTGTTTTCGTGATGAAACCCCTTTCATCCAATGCTCCGATCGATATTAGGTTCCTTCTCAACTCAGGAACATATCTAACATCTTTTGGAACACCTAAATTCCCTGACTCCAGCCTTAAACACACAGATCCGATGCCAAAAATCTGACAGAATTCTCTATTTCCAAGCTTCACACTTTCTTGGTTCGTTTCTTGGAAATCTTGCAACCAGCCCTTGTTGCACGTTACATGGAAGCTACAACCTGAGTCAAGGATCAACTCCTTGCTATCTTCTTGCCCAGAAACATTCAAAATTTCTGCAAATTCATCTTCTTCTTTCACAAAATCTGTTGTAGCATTGGACATACCTTGGCTCGAGTTGGTTCTTGATATCTTGAGGCAATTTCTTCGAATGTGACCGTCACCTTGGCAGTGCCAGCACTTCACAGGACTTCTAGGCTCAGAGTTCTTCTTTCCTTTCCCTTTCATGGACCAAGAACTCTCCTTTTTCTGCGCATAAAAGAGCTCCGCAACAATCCTCTTTTCTTGGCTCAGTTTTGTGCTCAGCTGCTTTGAGTTTAGGGCTGACAAAACATCCTCAAGCTTCAACCTTTCTCTTCCATATAGCAGTGCCTCTTTGAAGTGATCATAGCTAGGTGGCAAGGCAAATAGCAACAACAATTCTTGGTCCTCGTCCTTCAGTTCATCGCCCACATTCTCTAAGTTCAAGATCATCTTTGAGAAATTGTCGATCTGCGCTTCCAACGATTGATCTTCATGCATTCGATATCGATAAAGTGCCTACTTCAGATAGAGTCTCTTGGCAAGAGACTGGGTCATGTAAAGAGCATCTAGCTTCTTCCATACCTCCTCTGTCGTGTCCTTCTTTAGCCACATTACGCAACACTTGGTTTGATAAGCATAGAATCAAGGTTGAGTACGCTCTTTCTCTTATCTTCTTCTTTGCCGCAGTTGTCATGTCATTTGGTTCTATCTCGGCCTCAGGCTTGAAAGCCTCCTCAAGACCCTTCTCGGTGAGTAGGGCCTTCATCTTCTTCTTCCACAGGCCATAATCTCCTTGCCCGTTGAAGACTTCCATTTCGAACCGAGTTGCCGCCATCTTCTTGTCACACGTCGTTCCACGCTCACCGCACCAATTGTTGAAAACCCGGCACCCCTTGATTTGCAACTTGATGTTCTTTAACGTGAGTGTGAATATCGATCCAAGAACTATGATTTTGATGACGAACGAATGCGAAATCAGCAGCTAAAGAACAGAAATTGAACACAGTGTTTACGTGGTTCGGCCTCGACTTTGGCCTACGTCCACGGACCAACAAAGCCTTTTCTATTCAAACAGAAAGAAGAGTTTACTACTTTGCCACACCCTCTACAACTTTTGTGTTTACACCTCTCGCTAAATCGTACTCTACAGAAAGTTACGAACTCAAGAACATACCTACTCGAAACCTGATGTTCTGATATTTATAACAGTATAAAATAACTGTTTCTGCTACTATGCTTTGACGGGTAGTACTTTGAGCTTCTTGACTTGTACCACGCGCTCAACTTACTCATAAAAACGTTGCAGCGACTTTTTAAGTCATGGCGTGATACAATCTTAGCCCTTTGATCTCTCACCCGCCAAATCTGACGTTCCTTATTTAATCTCCAAAGTTTAAATCTGAACCCTTCGACCAGGCGCTAAAGATCTGATGGCTTACATTTAATCTGCAGATTTCAACATTTTTCAAACTGTTCTTGAAGCTGTGATCATTCCAACTTTTGATCAATCATTCCAAGGTTTGATCATGAGGTTTTCGGCTCATTTTACTCAACATAAGTAGATACTATTTAGCCACCCTATCCAGAGATTGTCTTGCTTACTTGCTATGTCCCAGATCTGCTTACCCAAACATGCATAATTCCAAGTGGCACAATCCTTGATATTCAATCGCCCAATTTTCTTTTTTGACAGACTACTTCCCATTCAACTAAACATTTTGTTCTACCTCCTATCTCGTTGCCCCACAGGAATTCTCTACATTTTTGGTTCACCAACTTAACCACACTCCTTGGCAAAAGGAATATAGTCCCCCAATAGCTACGTAAAGAAAACAACACATAATTTATCAAGCCACATCTACCCGCATAAGATAAATTCCTTAAAGTCCAGCTTTTTGTTCTCATCACAATTTTGTTAATCAAAGCATATTGTTGTTTTAAAGTCAACGAGCATCACCAGCTCTAATCAAGCTTGTTTCTTGATTATGTTCCTTTTCAAGTTAAAACTTCACCACGATCAATGTGTTCCACCATACTGTCGTGTTGTTTCTGTCGTAGAGAGTCCTTTCTTTTACTTGAAGCACTAACAATGTTCACAATCAAAGAATGATATTGTTGTTTGCCATGTGATCTGTTGAAGTAGAAACAACTACTAACTGAAGTTGGTGAGCAAAACAATGAATATAGTGTGTATGCTTATTCTCTCTTAAAATAAGTGATTTTAGTCCATTAAACTTTCCATGCATACTTGAAGCATCGTCGTAACCTTATCTAGTAAGATTGATAATTGATAACCCGTTTTTTGATTCATTAATAGCATATTTTAAAGCTTGTGCCGACATGTCACTAACATGAATTACACCAAGAAACGGTTTAAGCATGAAAGGACCCAGATTTAATCCAACATAGTAATAGATCGAGAGTTACCTTTGTTTAACATAGAGGAAGACTTGGATTCATCTCAAATATAAATAGTTGAAACTCTTTACAAATGATGGCTCACTCTCTCATTTCTCACTCTAAGCTCAAACCCTAAATAGGGAGAGGTTTCTACAAGTCTTACTTCTCTCTCTACTTACTACCCCTATTTATACTATGCATATTATAATAAATTACAAACAAGTCCCTAGACAAAGATAACTCTATTATTGAACACAATAAAATATTCCTAACAAAGCACTCCACCATTAGCATTCACAATAGCCATTTGCTCTTTCACAGAGCACTCAGTCTAATCTGTTAAAATGGAAAAAAATTATCGATGATTTCTTTTAGAATTTCCTTTCTCACCTCGTTGCACAAACACTGATAATTTTCTTTTGAGTTTTTGGAGACGTCAATTGATTATTTATCGGGGCATTCGTATTCATTACCTTGTTTACTTCTTCATTGCGATCGCATACCATCTCACAAGTTCAAGAAAATTGTCTTGATGCATTGATTGTGGCGATTCATAATGTCCACAGTTGAATCTTAACCCAAAAGATACCGACTCACATCAACAACTGAAGTTAACCTTGTATGATAATTAAGCTCCATTTCGTCTGATTTTTTATCATCACATAATCCATATTATGCCATTGATGTTTTGAATCCAAAGTATTAAATACTAGCATTATGGTAAATGCTAGTTACTCCTCCTTCGTGATCAATAAAATTTTCCATTGCTTTTTTTCAATTTTTAAAATTAATTACGGTGAATACATCATCTCCATATTTGTGTCCTTCAACAAATAAATAACACCAAAAGCAAAATGAGACATACTTGAATATGTTATATTCTAGCCAATTATACTTCTCAAACTAAGATTTATGAAACTATCGTTCATAACTACTGTAATTACTTGATGGAAAAATATGACTAGTTGGTTGACAAGGACCTTTCGTTAAATATTGTCTCCTCAAAGTCATCTCTAACTTCAACGGAATAGCTATTAATCGGTTTATGTAATGCCAGATCACCAATAATATCGCTATATAAGAATTCTACATCCATCCGATCACTTCACTTCCATCCTCATTAGGACTAACCTCATTCGCTAAAGATGTGCCAATTTTCAGAGATAATTCTGAGTTTCTTTTTTGTTTTAATAACACGTATCCATATTTACATTCTTGCATAATCGTAACCCAATTTATGAATATTCAAAGTTGAAAAGACATATTAAAATCTAAATCAATAAAAGTCTAAAACTATCATAATACCATCAAAGAAATAATCTAGATAAGATAAATAAACATTCATAGCTTAATAACTAATTAAAGAAATAATATAGATGAAAGATAAGAAGCCTCCAAATTCAAGGCTTCAATCGCAATGGTGTTCTGCTGCCTGCTTTGTTCTGTCGCGTGGTGTTTGTCTGTTTTTTTCGTTTTGTTTTATAGTTTTTGTTTATTTTTTTAATTGATTTTTCCTGTAATGTTAATATAATGCACTTACAGTAGAAATTTTATAAATTAATAGTCATCGAACTATCAAAATTTATTAATTAAAAGAGTTATTAATTAATATATAAATTAATAATTATTAATGTATATATTAATTAATATTTTATTAATTTATAATGAAATATTTAATTTAAATGCCCATTTCAAACATCCATTTAATTATTTTATTATATACGTAAATCAAATAAATGATTAAATTTAAAAGAATTTTTTCAATGTCACACCTTGTTATACTTCTTATGTTCAATGTTTAACTTTAAGGATTTTAAAAAATATTTTCGATATAAATATAATATCAAAATATGATAATACAAACAAATCATATACGCATGACTTCTCAATACGAGAAGAAACTTCCGTAACTCATTCATATAATACTATGTAGTGTATAGAAAATTATTAATTTATATTTGAAATGGGGTCTATAGAAATTATCAAAAATGTATTATCTTATAATTTAAAGAGTTTATTAATTTACTACGTTATCTCCAAATCAGGACCGGCCAAAAATATTATCTTAGAGAGTTTATTAAATAATCGAGTATTATTTTATTGAGTTTCTACTGTACAAGAAACCTTATTTCTATAATCCATTATTAAAAAATAGGCAAAAGGGTGAAAATCCCAATGGATATAAATCAAATAAGACATAATTGTGTATTATGAAAAATGGCCCAAAGTTGAAAATACCCAATAGACAGAAATAATAAAGACCACTAAATAACTTTAATTCATCGTCTTTTTCCTCACGAACAAGACTCCCTTGACACACGGGTTCTAGTATTAGGTATACTACTCCATCATTCTGGCGGTCGGGGGGGTCAATGGACCCCCGATCAATGGACCCCCGAGCCCCTATGTAGGACCGCCCCCACCAATAACAAAAAATGGACCCCCGATCAATGGACCCCCGAGCCCCTATGTAGGACCGCCCCCACCAATAACAAAAAATAGAATGTTGGATTTAAATATCTAGCAATTTGGTTTTGATGAACACAAAACTTATTATTTTGTTACTAACATATTTAATCAAGTATGCAGATGAGCTCGGTTCGAAAAATAGATATCAAATATGAGCTCAGCGCGAAAAACCGGGCCGGTCAATATTGGTCAATGCCGGTACGAGACTGGTACCGGTTTCCAGATTTGTCTGGACTGGTGTGGACTGAACTGATCGGTATGGACTGGACTGGTCGATTTCGGTCTGGACTGGTCGGTCTTGGTCTGCACTGGACTGGTCGCTGGACTTTACTGGTCGGTTTCGGTCTGGACTGATACTGGACTGGTCAACCAAATACTGGACTGGTGTACAAGTCCTTACAGCACAATGTACAAGCCAGTTAAGCAGACAACTTTGATCAGGGTTGACCAGAAGATTCCAACGGCTCTTTTAATGTGTCTAACAGCTATATCAAGTCGGAAAGCTATAAATAAAGATCAATAACAACAGAATATATCAAAGATTCTAGGGACAACATGAACACATTCAAAGAGATATCCAAGACAGAAGAACAAGATCAAAGAGTATAATCAAGAGTTCTTCCTCAATGTGTAATACAAAAGATAGAGTGAGCAACAATGTTCAAGCCCACACACCTCACTCACACAATAGAGAGACGTGCGATATAGATTAGTTGAGTGAGAGTCTTAGCACAAAGACGTAAAACTATGTGTTTGTAGTTTTCGTATAAAGACATAAAACAAGTGTTTATAGTCTTAGCATAGAGACTTTAAAGATGTGAGCGGATTGTGAGGTTGCGGCCTACAATCGTAGATCGGTTAGCCTTGCGGGGTAACCGTGGTTGTGCTAGGAGTAGTTAGCAAATATAACTTAGAGAGTTATAGTTGTGTAAGTCTAGCTAAGGAAGGTTGTATACCGGAGTGTATAAACCGAGTATTCTAGTGGTACCTTTCTTGCGGGGAAGAAGGGGAAATGTATGAGTATTTAGACTCCGAACTTCCATAAACAAATCGTGTGTTCACCTCCTTACATTCATATTTCTAGCATGCATAGTTGAAGTATTTTAAGTGTTTGATAAAATGCTTCAACCAAATCGGTTTTTAACTTGCATAATTTTGAAACGTTTTTCAAAGCCCCACAAAACAGATTTTAAGAGGATTAGGTCGAGTATTTTCCGCTTGGTTTAAAACCCAAACTCGCTTAATCTCTCAGTGCTTGCATATTTTCAAGAACCCGAGTTATTGCAACTCAAATATCTTTAAAGTGTTTTAAAACATAAGAAATCTTCGAAAATTCATTTTAAAACACCGGTCCAATGATCCTAACAAGTGGTATCAAAGCGGGTTGTTCTTGAAAATGCATTTAAATCATTTTGGTTTCGAAAAAAAAATTCATTTTTAAAATCAGTTTAACACATATATGCAAAGTTGGAATTTCTGGCAGATTGCAGCAGTTTCGGGAGAAATCGAATAACATTGTGCTCAGATATCCAAATTCTGGTCTGCAAGTTTTGCTGCAAACTAGACTCATAGACAGTCACAACAGTATAAGATTCGTGGTCCATTTCTGGCTGGAGAAAAGTAGTTTATTCGCCGAAGTTCAGCATGTCGTTGATTGCATCAACTTCACGAGAAATGGAATAAATTCGTGCTCAGATGTCCAAATTCCGGTCTGCAAATTTTTCTGGAAACTAGACTTGTAGATGGTCGCAACGGTATAAATTTTGTTATCTAGTATATTCCAAAAGAAAGCAGTTTATTCGTTGAAATTTACACTACTATCGCGCTGCCCCGGTTTGAAACCTTAAACTTATGAACTCAAGAACATACCTACTCGAAACCTGATGTTCTGATATTTATAACAGTATAAAATAATTGTTTCTGCTACTACGCTTTGACGGGTAGTACTTTGAGCTTCCCGACTTGTACCATGCGCTCAACTTACTCATAAAAACGTTGCAACTCTTTAAGTCATGGCGTGATACATTCTTAGCCCTTCGATCTCTCACCCGCCAAATCCGACGTTCCTTATTTAATCTCCGAAGTTTAAATCTGAACCCTTCGATCAGGCGCCAAAGATCTGATGGCTTACATTAAATCTGAAGATTTCAACATTTTTCAAACTGTTCTTGAAGCTGTGATCATTCCAGCTTTTGATCAATTATTCCAAGCTTTGATCATGAGGTTTTAGGCTCATTTTACTCAACAATCTCCACCTTGAGCCTGAAACCCTCAAAGTACTCGCTGATTTTCACCTCTTCAGTCCAACCAAACTGACTAAACTAGCTTGAAACACACAGCTCAGACCTGCAGAAACTTCACAGACAAGTCCTTGTCTGAACCCTGCAGCCATCCTTTGATTTCTCTGTACTTTTAAGCCAAAGCTCCACCTTGATTCGACGCCCTTTATCTGCTTTGTTGGTCTACCTTGTATTTAGCAATTTCTAACCTCGAATGAAGCCTTATCAGCTTCAAGCAAGATTGAAAGTTCCCACTTGGAGGCAACTTGGCTTTTCAAGTTTCTCTTCATCCTTCTCGATGAATCCCTCACTTTCCTAGCTTCATGAGTCTTCTTACAGACCCATTTACAGCAACATGATCCAAGCTTCTTGGTCTTCCTTGCAGCCAAGACCTCAACTTTCACCTGTGAAGACTCAACTTCACTCATCATCTTCATCGAGCCATTGTGTGATGTTTCATCCACTTCTTCTATACTTTCTTCTTCTGTGGATGCTATCTCCGAACATGGCCTGATACTACTTCCTTCCCTGGTTGAATCCATCTCCATTTCATCCTCGGAATGTGCAGAATCAGAGCCAGATTCATCAGGCTTCATCTCAGCAAATTCTGCATTTTCAGATCCTGACATTTCAGCTCCAACCTTAGGTATTGCAGCCTGATTCTCCACCTCAAGATGAGGTTTATGTGGGTCTTCTTGGACAACGTTCAAGTCTCCATACTTTCTAGTATCTCTAACCTTGCTCGCCTCGACAATACAGCCTTCGAGCACGAAGATACCGTGCCTTTCAAACCCGCTCAGGACCAGCTTTTCCTGCTTCAGAATTTCGATCTGTCCACCTGCTGTTTTCGTGATGAAACCCCTTTCATCCAATGCTCCGATCGATATTAGGTTCCTTCTCAACTCAGGAACATATCTAACATCTTTTGGAACACCTAAATTCCCTGACTCCAGCCTTAAACACACAGATCCGATGCCAAAAATCTGACAGAATTCTCTATTTCCAAGCTTCACACTTTCTTGGTTCGTTTCTTGGAAATCTTGCAACCAGCCCTTGTTGCACGTTACATGGAAGCTACAACCTGAGTCAAGGATCAACTCCTTGCTATCTTCTTGCCCAGAAACATTCAAAATTTCTGCAAATTCATCTTCTTCTTTCACAAAATCTGTTGTAGCATTGGACATACCTTGGCTCGAGTTGGTTCTTGATATCTTGAGGCAATTTCTTCGAATGTGACCGTCACCTTGGCAGTGCCAGCACTTCACAGGACTTCTAGGCTCAGAGTTCTTCTTTCCTTTCCCTTTCATGGACCAAGAACTCTCCTTTTTCTGCGCATAAAAGAGCTCCGCAACAATCCTCTTTTCTTGGCTCAGTTTTGTGCTCAGCTGCTTTGAGTTTAGGGCTGACAAAACATCCTCAAGCTTCAACCTTTCTCTTCCATATAGCAGTGCCTCTTTGAAGTGATCATAGCTAGGTGGCAAGGCAAATAGCAACAACAATTCTTGGTCCTCGTCCTTCAGTTCATCGCCCACATTCTCTAAGTTCAAGATCATCTTTGAGAAATTGTCGATCTGCGCTTCCAACGATTGATCTTCATGCATTCGATATCGATAAAGTGCCTACTTCAGATAGAGTCTCTTGGCAAGAGACTGGGTCATGTAAAGAGCATCTAGCTTCTTCCATACCTCCTCTGTCGTGTCCTTCTTTAGCCACATTACGCAACACTTGGTTTGATAAGCATAGAATCAAGGTTGAGTACGCTCTTTCTCTTATCTTCTTCTTTGCCGCAGTTGTCATGTCATTTGGTTCTATCTCGGCCTCAGGCTTGAAAGCCTCCTCAAGACCCTTCTCGGTGAGTAGGGCCTTCATCTTCTTCTTCCACAGGCCATAATCTCCTTGCCCGTTGAAGACTTCCATTTCGAACCGAGTTGCCGCCATCTTCTTGTCACACGTCGTTCCACGCTCACCGCACCAATTGTTGAAAACCCGGCACCCCTTGATTTGCAACTTGATGTTCTTTAACGTGAGTGTGAATATCGATCCAAGAACTATGATTTTGATGACGAACGAATGCGAAATCAGCAGCTAAAGAACAGAAATTGAACACAGTGTTTACGTGGTTCGGCCTCGACTTTGGCCTACGTCCACGGACCAACAAAGCCTTTTCTATTCAAACAGAAAGAAGAGTTTACTACTTTGCCACACCCTCTACAACTTTTGTGTTTACACCTCTCGCTAAATCGTACTCTACAGAAAGTTACGAACTCAAGAACATACCTACTCGAAACCTGATGTTCTGATATTTATAACAGTATAAAATAACTGTTTCTGCTACTATGCTTTGACGGGTAGTACTTTGAGCTTCTTGACTTGTACCACGCGCTCAACTTACTCATAAAAACGTTGCAGCGACTTTTTAAGTCATGGCGTGATACAATCTTAGCCCTTTGATCTCTCACCCGCCAAATCTGACGTTCCTTATTTAATCTCCAAAGTTTAAATCTGAACCCTTCGACCAGGCGCTAAAGATCTGATGGCTTACATTTAATCTGCAGATTTCAACATTTTTCAAACTGTTCTTGAAGCTGTGATCATTCCAACTTTTGATCAATCATTCCAAGGTTTGATCATGAGGTTTTCGGCTCATTTTACTCAACATAAGTAGATACTATTTAGCCACCCTATCCAGAGATTGTCTTGCTTACTTGCTATGTCCCAGATCTGCTTACCCAAACATGCATAATTCCAAGTGGCACAATCCTTGATATTCAATCGCCCAATTTTCTTTTTTGACAGACTACTTCCCATTCAACTAAACATTTTGTTCTACCTCCTATCTCGTTGCCCCACAGGAATTCTCTACATTTTTGGTTCACCAACTTAACCACACTCCTTGGCAAAAGGAATATAGTCCCCCAATAGCTACGTAAAGAAAACAACACATAATTTATCAAGCCACATCTACCCGCATAAGATAAATTCCTTAAAGTCCAGCTTTTTGTTCTCATCACAATTTTGTTAATCAAAGCATATTGTTGTTTTAAAGTCAACGAGCATCACCAGCTCTAATCAAGCTTGTTTCTTGATTATGTTCCTTTTCAAGTTAAAACTTCACCACGATCAATGTGTTCCACCATACTGTCGTGTTGTTTCTGTCGTAGAGAGTCCTTTCTTTTACTTGAAGCACTAACAATGTTCACAATCAAAGAATGATATTGTTGTTTGCCATGTGATCTGTTGAAGTAGAAACAACTACTAACTGAAGTTGGTGAGCAAAACAATGAATATAGTGTGTATGCTTATTCTCTCTTAAAATAAGTGATTTTAGTCCATTAAACTTTCCATGCATACTTGAAGCATCGTCGTAACCTTATCTAGTAAGATTGATAATTGATAACCCGTTTTTTGATTCATTAATAGCATATTTTAAAGCTTGTGCCGACATGTCACTAACATGAATTACACCAAGAAACGGTTTAAGCATGAAAGGACCCAGATTTAATCCAACATAGTAATAGATCGAGAGTTACCTTTGTTTAACATAGAGGAAGACTTGGATTCATCTCAAATATAAATAGTTGAAACTCTTTACAAATGATGGCTCACTCTCTCATTTCTCACTCTAAGCTCAAACCCTAAATAGGGAGAGGTTTCTACAAGTCTTACTTCTCTCTCTACTTACTACCCCTATTTATACTATGCATATTATAATAAATTACAAACAAGTCCCTAGACAAAGATAACTCTATTATTGAACACAATAAAATATTCCTAACAAAGCACTCCACCATTAGCATTCACAATAGCCATTTGCTCTTTCACAGAGCACTCAGTCTAATCTGTTAAAATGGAAAAAAATTATCGATGATTTCTTTTAGAATTTCCTTTCTCACCTCGTTGCACAAACACTGATAATTTTCTTTTGAGTTTTTGGAGACGTCAATTGATTATTTATCGGGGCATTCGTATTCATTACCTTGTTTACTTCTTCATTGCGATCGCATACCATCTCACAAGTTCAAGAAAATTGTCTTGATGCATTGATTGTGGCGATTCATAATGTCCACAGTTGAATCTTAACCCAAAAGATACCGACTCACATCAACAACTGAAGTTAACCTTGTATGATAATTAAGCTCCATTTCGTCTGATTTTTTATCATCACATAATCCATATTATGCCATTGATGTTTTGAATCCAAAGTATTAAATACTAGCATTATGGTAAATGCTAGTTACTCCTCCTTCGTGATCAATAAAATTTTCCATTGCTTTTTTTCAATTTTTAAAATTAATTACGGTGAATACATCATCTCCATATTTGTGTCCTTCAACAAATAAATAACACCAAAAGCAAAATGAGACATACTTGAATATGTTATATTCTAGCCAATTATACTTCTCAAACTAAGATTTATGAAACTATCGTTCATAACTACTGTAATTACTTGATGGAAAAATATGACTAGTTGGTTGACAAGGACCTTTCGTTAAATATTGTCTCCTCAAAGTCATCTCTAACTTCAACGGAATAGCTATTAATCGGTTTATGTAATGCCAGATCACCAATAATATCGCTATATAAGAATTCTACATCCATCCGATCACTTCACTTCCATCCTCATTAGGACTAACCTCATTCGCTAAAGATGTGCCAATTTTCAGAGATAATTCTGAGTTTCTTTTTTGTTTTAATAACACGTATCCATATTTACATTCTTGCATAATCGTAACCCAATTTATGAATATTCAAAGTTGAAAAGACATATTAAAATCTAAATCAATAAAAGTCTAAAACTATCATAATACCATCAAAGAAATAATCTAGATAAGATAAATAAACATTCATAGCTTAATAACTAATTAAAGAAATAATATAGATGAAAGATAAGAAGCCTCCAAATTCAAGGCTTCAATCGCAATGGTGTTCTGCTGCCTGCTTTGTTCTGTCGCGTGGTGTTTGTCTGTTTTTTCGTTTTTTTTTCGTTTTGTTTTATAGTTTTTGTTTATTTTTTAATTGATTTTTCCTGTAATGTTAATATAATGCACTTACAGTAGAAATTTTATAAATTAATAGTCATCGAACTATCAAAATTTATTAATTAAAAGAGTTATTAATTAATATATAAATTAATAATTATTAATGTATATATTAATTAATATTTTATTAATTTATAATGAAATATTTAATTTAAATGCCCATTTCAAACATCCATTTAATTATTTTATTATATACGTAAATCAAATAAATGATTAAATTTAAAAGAATTTTTTCAATGTCACACCTTGTTATACTTCTTATGTTCAATGTTTAACTTTAAGGATTTTAAAAAATATTTTCGATATAAATATAATATCAAAATATGATAATACAAACAAATCATATACGCATGACTTCTCAATACGAGAAGAAACTTCCGTAACTCATTCATATAATACTATGTAGTGTATAGAAAATTATTAATTTATATTTGAAATGGGGTCTATAGAAATTATCAAAAATGTATTATCTTATAATTTAAAGAGTTTATTAATTTACTACGTTATCTCCAAATCAGGACCGGCCAAAAATATTATCTTAGAGAGTTTATTAAATAATCGAGTATTATTTTATTGAGTTTCTACTGTACAAGAAACCTTATTTCTATAATCCATTATTAAAAAATAGGCAAAAGGGTGAAAATCCCAATGGATATAAATCAAATAAGACATAATTGTGTATTATGAAAAATGGCCCAAAGTTGAAAATACCCAATAGACAGAAATAATAAAGACCACTAAATAACTTTAATTCATCGTCTTTTTCCTCACGAACAAGACTCCCTTGACACACGGGTTCTAGTATTAGGTATACTACTCCATCATTCTGGCGGTCGGGGGGGTCAATGGACCCCCGATCAATGGACCCCCGAGCCCCTATGTAGGACCGCCCCCACCAATAACAAAAAATGGACCCCCGATCAATGGACCCCCGAGCCCCTATGTAGGACCGCCCCCACCAATAACAAAAAATAGAATGTTGGATTTAAATATCTAGCAATTTGGTTTTGATGAACACAAAACTTATTATTTTGTTACTAACATATTTAATCAAGTATGCAGATGAGCTCGGTTCGAAAAATAGATATCAAATATGAGCTCAGCGCGAAAAACCGGGCCGGTCAATATTGGTCAATGCCGGTACGAGACTGGTACCGGTTTCCAGATTTGTCTGGACTGGTGTGGACTGAACTGATCGGTATGGACTGGACTGGTCGATTTCGGTCTGGACTGGTCGGTCTTGGTCTGCACTGGACTGGTCGCTGGACTTTACTGGTCGGTTTCGGTCTGGACTGATACTGGACTGGTCAACCAAATACTGGACTGGTGTACAAGTCCTTACAGCACAATGTACAAGCCAGTTAAGCAGACAACTTTGATCAGGGTTGACCAGAAGATTCCAACGGCTCTTTTAATGTGTCTAACAGCTATATCAAGTCGGAAAGCTATAAATAAAGATCAATAACAACAGAATATATCAAAGATTCTAGGGACAACATGAACACATTCAAAGAGATATCCAAGACAGAAGAACAAGATCAAAGAGTATAATCAAGAGTTCTTCCTCAATGTGTAATACAAAAGATAGAGTGAGCAACAATGTTCAAGCCCACACACCTCACTCACACAATAGAGAGACGTGCGATATAGATTAGTTGAGTGAGAGTCTTAGCACAAAGACGTAAAACTATGTGTTTGTAGTTTTCGTATAAAGACATAAAACAAGTGTTTATAGTCTTAGCATAGAGACTTTAAAGATGTGAGCGGATTGTGAGGTTGCGGCCTACAATCGTAGATCGGTTAGCCTTGCGGGGTAACCGTGGTTGTGCTAGGAGTAGTTAGCAAATATAACTTAGAGAGTTATA
This sequence comes from Lindernia subracemosa, assembly GCA_028392965.1. NCBI lineage: Eukaryota > Viridiplantae > Streptophyta > Magnoliopsida > Lamiales > Linderniaceae > Vandellia > Vandellia subracemosa. The sequence continues at coordinate 2,175,906 of JAQPCC010000011.1, read as the reverse complement.
GTTGTGTAAGTCTAGCTAAGGAAGGTTGTATACCGGAGTGTATAAACCGAGTATTCTAGTGGTACCTTTCTTGCGGGGAAGAAGGGGAAATGTATGAGTATTTAGACTCCGAACTTCCATAAACAAATCGTGTGTTCACCTCCTTACATTCATATTTCTAGCATGCATAGTTGAAGTATTTTAAGTGTTTGATAAAATGCTTCAACCAAATCGGTTTTTAACTTGCATAATTTTGAAACGTTTTTCAAAGCCCCACAAAACAGATTTTAAGAGGATTAGGTCGAGTATTTTCCGCTTGGTTTAAAACCCAAACTCGCTTAATCTCTCAGTGCTTGCATATTTTCAAGAACCCGAGTTATTGCAACTCAAATATCTTTAAAGTGTTTTAAAACATAAGAAATCTTCGAAAATTCATTTTAAAACACCGGTCCAATGATCCTAACAAGTGGTATCAAAGCGGGTTGTTCTTGAAAATGCATTTAAATCATTTTGGTTTCGAAAAAAAAATTCATTTTTAAAATCAGTTTAACACATATATGCAAAGTTGGAATTTCTGGCAGATTGCAGCAGTTTCGGGAGAAATCGAATAACATTGTGCTCAGATATCCAAATTCTGGTCTGCAAGTTTTGCTGCAAACTAGACTCATAGACAGTCACAACAGTATAAGATTCGTGGTCCATTTCTGGCTGGAGAAAAGTAGTTTATTCGCCGAAGTTCAGCATGTCGTTGATTGCATCAACTTCACGAGAAATGGAATAAATTCGTGCTCAGATGTCCAAATTCCGGTCTGCAAATTTTTCTGGAAACTAGACTTGTAGATGGTCGCAACGGTATAAATTTTGTTATCTAGTATATTCCAAAAGAAAGCAGTTTATTCGTTGAAATTTACACTACTATCGCGCTGCCCCGGTTTGAAACCTTAAACTTATGAACTCAAGAACATACCTACTCGAAACCTGATGTTCTGATATTTATAACAGTATAAAATAATTGTTTCTGCTACTACGCTTTGACGGGTAGTACTTTGAGCTTCCCGACTTGTACCATGCGCTCAACTTACTCATAAAAACGTTGCAACTCTTTAAGTCATGGCGTGATACATTCTTAGCCCTTCGATCTCTCACCCGCCAAATCCGACGTTCCTTATTTAATCTCCGAAGTTTAAATCTGAACCCTTCGATCAGGCGCCAAAGATCTGATGGCTTACATTAAATCTGAAGATTTCAACATTTTTCAAACTGTTCTTGAAGCTGTGATCATTCCAGCTTTTGATCAATTATTCCAAGCTTTGATCATGAGGTTTTAGGCTCATTTTACTCAACAATCTCCACCTTGAGCCTGAAACCCTCAAAGTACTCGCTGATTTTCACCTCTTCAGTCCAACCAAACTGACTAAACTAGCTTGAAACACACAGCTCAGACCTGCAGAAACTTCACAGACAAGTCCTTGTCTGAACCCTGCAGCCATCCTTTGATTTCTCTGTACTTTTAAGCCAAAGCTCCACCTTGATTCGACGCCCTTTATCTGCTTTGTTGGTCTACCTTGTATTTAGCAATTTCTAACCTCGAATGAAGCCTTATCAGCTTCAAGCAAGATTGAAAGTTCCCACTTGGAGGCAACTTGGCTTTTCAAGTTTCTCTTCATCCTTCTCGATGAATCCCTCACTTTCCTAGCTTCATGAGTCTTCTTACAGACCCATTTACAGCAACATGATCCAAGCTTCTTGGTCTTCCTTGCAGCCAAGACCTCAACTTTCACCTGTGAAGACTCAACTTCACTCATCATCTTCATCGAGCCATTGTGTGATGTTTCATCCACTTCTTCTATACTTTCTTCTTCTGTGGATGCTATCTCCGAACATGGCCTGATACTACTTCCTTCCCTGGTTGAATCCATCTCCATTTCATCCTCGGAATGTGCAGAATCAGAGCCAGATTCATCAGGCTTCATCTCAGCAAATTCTGCATTTTCAGATCCTGACATTTCAGCTCCAACCTTAGGTATTGCAGCCTGATTCTCCACCTCAAGATGAGGTTTATGTGGGTCTTCTTGGACAACGTTCAAGTCTCCATACTTTCTAGTATCTCTAACCTTGCTCGCCTCGACAATACAGCCTTCGAGCACGAAGATACCGTGCCTTTCAAACCCGCTCAGGACCAGCTTTTCCTGCTTCAGAATTTCGATCTGTCCACCTGCTGTTTTCGTGATGAAACCCCTTTCATCCAATGCTCCGATCGATATTAGGTTCCTTCTCAACTCAGGAACATATCTAACATCTTTTGGAACACCTAAATTCCCTGACTCCAGCCTTAAACACACAGATCCGATGCCAAAAATCTGACAGAATTCTCTATTTCCAAGCTTCACACTTTCTTGGTTCGTTTCTTGGAAATCTTGCAACCAGCCCTTGTTGCACGTTACATGGAAGCTACAACCTGAGTCAAGGATCAACTCCTTGCTATCTTCTTGCCCAGAAACATTCAAAATTTCTGCAAATTCATCTTCTTCTTTCACAAAATCTGTTGTAGCATTGGACATACCTTGGCTCGAGTTGGTTCTTGATATCTTGAGGCAATTTCTTCGAATGTGACCGTCACCTTGGCAGTGCCAGCACTTCACAGGACTTCTAGGCTCAGAGTTCTTCTTTCCTTTCCCTTTCATGGACCAAGAACTCTCCTTTTTCTGCGCATAAAAGAGCTCCGCAACAATCCTCTTTTCTTGGCTCAGTTTTGTGCTCAGCTGCTTTGAGTTTAGGGCTGACAAAACATCCTCAAGCTTCAACCTTTCTCTTCCATATAGCAGTGCCTCTTTGAAGTGATCATAGCTAGGTGGCAAGGCAAATAGCAACAACAATTCTTGGTCCTCGTCCTTCAGTTCATCGCCCACATTCTCTAAGTTCAAGATCATCTTTGAGAAATTGTCGATCTGCGCTTCCAACGATTGATCTTCATGCATTCGATATCGATAAAGTGCCTACTTCAGATAGAGTCTCTTGGCAAGAGACTGGGTCATGTAAAGAGCATCTAGCTTCTTCCATACCTCCTCTGTCGTGTCCTTCTTTAGCCACATTACGCAACACTTGGTTTGATAAGCATAGAATCAAGGTTGAGTACGCTCTTTCTCTTATCTTCTTCTTTGCCGCAGTTGTCATGTCATTTGGTTCTATCTCGGCCTCAGGCTTGAAAGCCTCCTCAAGACCCTTCTCGGTGAGTAGGGCCTTCATCTTCTTCTTCCACAGGCCATAATCTCCTTGCCCGTTGAAGACTTCCATTTCGAACCGAGTTGCCGCCATCTTCTTGTCACACGTCGTTCCACGCTCACCGCACCAATTGTTGAAAACCCGGCACCCCTTGATTTGCAACTTGATGTTCTTTAACGTGAGTGTGAATATCGATCCAAGAACTATGATTTTGATGACGAACGAATGCGAAATCAGCAGCTAAAGAACAGAAATTGAACACAGTGTTTACGTGGTTCGGCCTCGACTTTGGCCTACGTCCACGGACCAACAAAGCCTTTTCTATTCAAACAGAAAGAAGAGTTTACTACTTTGCCACACCCTCTACAACTTTTGTGTTTACACCTCTCGCTAAATCGTACTCTACAGAAAGTTACGAACTCAAGAACATACCTACTCGAAACCTGATGTTCTGATATTTATAACAGTATAAAATAACTGTTTCTGCTACTATGCTTTGACGGGTAGTACTTTGAGCTTCTGACTTGTACCACGCGCTCAACTTACTCATAAAAACGTTGCAGCGACTTTTTAAGTCATGGCGTGATACAATCTTAGCCCTTTGATCTCTCACCCGCCAAATCTGACGTTCCTTATTTAATCTCCAAAGTTTAAATCTGAACCCTTCGACCAGGCGCTAAAGATCTGATGGCTTACATTTAATCTGCAGATTTCAACATTTTTCAAACTGTTCTTGAAGCTGTGATCATTCCAACTTTTGATCAATCATTCCAAGGTTTGATCATGAGGTTTTCGGCTCATTTTACTCAACATAAGTAGATACTATTTAGCCACCCTATCCAGAGATTGTCTTGCTTACTTGCTATGTCCCAGATCTGCTTACCCAAACATGCATAATTCCAAGTGGCACAATCCTTGATATTCAATCGCCCAATTTTCTTTTTTGACAGACTACTTCCCATTCAACTAAACATTTTGTTCTACCTCCTATCTCGTTGCCCCACAGGAATTCTCTACATTTTTGGTTCACCAACTTAACCACACTCCTTGGCAAAAGGAATATAGTCCCCCAATAGCTACGTAAAGAAAACAACACATAATTTATCAAGCCACATCTACCCGCATAAGATAAATTCCTTAAAGTCCAGCTTTTTGTTCTCATCACAATTTTGTTAATCAAAGCATATTGTTGTTTTAAAGTCAACGAGCATCACCAGCTCTAATCAAGCTTGTTTCTTGATTATGTTCCTTTTCAAGTTAAAACTTCACCACGATCAATGTGTTCCACCATACTGTCGTGTTGTTTCTGTCGTAGAGAGTCCTTTCTTTTACTTGAAGCACTAACAATGTTCACAATCAAAGAATGATATTGTTGTTTGCCATGTGATCTGTTGAAGTAGAAACAACTACTAACTGAAGTTGGTGAGCAAAACAATGAATATAGTGTGTATGCTTATTCTCTCTTAAAATAAGTGATTTTAGTCCATTAAACTTTCCATGCATACTTGAAGCATCGTCGTAACCTTATCTAGTAAGATTGATAATTGATAACCCGTTTTTTGATTCATTAATAGCATATTTTAAAGCTTGTGCCGACATGTCACTAACATGAATTACACCAAGAAACGGTTTAAGCATGAAAGGACCCAGATTTAATCCAACATAGTAATAGATCGAGAGTTACCTTTGTTTAACATAGAGGAAGACTTGGATTCATCTCAAATATAAATAGTTGAAACTCTTTACAAATGATGGCTCACTCTCTCATTTCTCACTCTAAGCTCAAACCCTAAATAGGGAGAGGTTTCTACAAGTCTTACTTCTCTCTCTACTTACTACCCCTATTTATACTATGCATATTATAATAAATTACAAACAAGTCCCTAGACAAAGATAACTCTATTATTGAACACAATAAAATATTCCTAACAAAGCACTCCACCATTAGCATTCACAATAGCCATTTGCTCTTTCACAGAGCACTCAGTCTAATCTGTTAAAATGGAAAAAAATTATCGATGATTTCTTTTAGAATTTCCTTTCTCACCTCGTTGCACAAACACTGATAATTTTCTTTTGAGTTTTTGGAGACGTCAATTGATTATTTATCGGGGCATTCGTATTCATTACCTTGTTTACTTCTTCATTGCGATCGCATACCATCTCACAAGTTCAAGAAAATTGTCTTGATGCATTGATTGTGGCGATTCATAATGTCCACAGTTGAATCTTAACCCAAAAGATACCGACTCACATCAACAACTGAAGTTAACCTTGTATGATAATTAAGCTCCATTTCGTCTGATTTTTTATCATCACATAATCCATATTATGCCATTGATGTTTTGAATCCAAAGTATTAAATACTAGCATTATGGTAAATGCTAGTTACTCCTCCTTCGTGATCAATAAAATTTTCCATTGCTTTTTTTCAATTTTTAAAATTAATTACGGTGAATACATCATCTCCATATTTGTGTCCTTCAACAAATAAATAACACCAAAAGCAAAATGAGACATACTTGAATATGTTATATTCTAGCCAATTATACTTCTCAAACTAAGATTTATGAAACTATCGTTCATAACTACTGTAATTACTTGATGGAAAAATATGACTAGTTGGTTGACAAGGACCTTTCGTTAAATATTGTCTCCTCAAAGTCATCTCTAACTTCAACGGAATAGCTATTAATCGGTTTATGTAATGCCAGATCACCAATAATATCGCTATATAAGAATTCTACATCCATCCGATCACTTCACTTCCATCCTCATTAGGACTAACCTCATTCGCTAAAGATGTGCCAATTTTCAGAGATAATTCTGAGTTTCTTTTTTGTTTTAATAACACGTATCCATATTTACATTCTTGCATAATCGTAACCCAATTTATGAATATTCAAAGTTGAAAAGACATATTAAAATCTAAATCAATAAAAGTCTAAAACTATCATAATACCATCAAAGAAATAATCTAGATAAGATAAATAAACATTCATAGCTTAATAACTAATTAAAGAAATAATATAGATGAAAGATAAGAAGCCTCCAAATTCAAGGCTTCAATCGCAATGGTGTTCTGCTGCCTGCTTTGTTCTGTCGCGTGGTGTTTGTCTGTTTTTTTCGTTTTGTTTTATAGTTTTTGTTTATTTTTTTAATTGATTTTTCCTGTAATGTTAATATAATGCACTTACAGTAGAAATTTTATAAATTAATAGTCATCGAACTATCAAAATTTATTAATTAAAAGAGTTATTAATTAATATATAAATTAATAATTATTAATGTATATATTAATTAATATTTTATTAATTTATAATGAAATATTTAATTTAAATGCCCATTTCAAACATCCATTTAATTATTTTATTATATACGTAAATCAAATAAATGATTAAATTTAAAAGAATTTTTTCAATGTCACACCTTGTTATACTTCTTATGTTCAATGTTTAACTTTAAGGATTTTAAAAAATATTTTCGATATAAATATAATATCAAAATATGATAATACAAACAAATCATATACGCATGACTTCTCAATACGAGAAGAAACTTCCGTAACTCATTCATATAATACTATGTAGTGTATAGAAAATTATTAATTTATATTTGAAATGGGGTCTATAGAAATTATCAAAAATGTATTATCTTATAATTTAAAGAGTTTATTAATTTACTACGTTATCTCCAAATCAGGACCGGCCAAAAATATTATCTTAGAGAGTTTATTAAATAATCGAGTATTATTTTATTGAGTTTCTACTGTACAAGAAACCTTATTTCTATAATCCATTATTAAAAAATAGGCAAAAGGGTGAAAATCCCAATGGATATAAATCAAATAAGACATAATTGTGTATTATGAAAAATGGCCCAAAGTTGAAAATACCCAATAGACAGAAATAATAAAGACCACTAAATAACTTTAATTCATCGTCTTTTTCCTCACGAACAAGACTCCCTTGACACACGGGTTCTAGTATTAGGTATACTACTCCATCATTCTGGCGGTCGGGGGGGTCAATGGACCCCCGATCAATGGACCCCCGAGCCCCTATGTAGGACCGCCCCCACCAATAACAAAAAATGGACCCCCGATCAATGGACCCCCGAGCCCCTATGTAGGACCGCCCCCACCAATAACAAAAAATAGAATGTTGGATTTAAATATCTAGCAATTTGGTTTTGATGAACACAAAACTTATTATTTTGTTACTAACATATTTAATCAAGTATGCAGATGAGCTCGGTTCGAAAAATAGATATCAAATATGAGCTCAGCGCGAAAAACCGGGCCGGTCAATATTGGTCAATGCCGGTACGAGACTGGTACCGGTTTCCAGATTTGTCTGGACTGGTGTGGACTGAACTGATCGGTATGGACTGGACTGGTCGATTTCGGTCTGGACTGGTCGGTCTTGGTCTGCACTGGACTGGTCGCTGGACTTTACTGGTCGGTTTCGGTCTGGACTGATACTGGACTGGTCAACCAAATACTGGACTGGTGTACAAGTCCTTACAGCACAATGTACAAGCCAGTTAAGCAGACAACTTTGATCAGGGTTGACCAGAAGATTCCAACGGCTCTTTTAATGTGTCTAACAGCTATATCAAGTCGGAAAGCTATAAATAAAGATCAATAACAACAGAATATATCAAAGATTCTAGGGACAACATGAACACATTCAAAGAGATATCCAAGACAGAAGAACAAGATCAAAGAGTATAATCAAGAGTTCTTCCTCAATGTGTAATACAAAAGATAGAGTGAGCAACAATGTTCAAGCCCACACACCTCACTCACACAATAGAGAGACGTGCGATATAGATTAGTTGAGTGAGAGTCTTAGCACAAAGACGTAAAACTATGTGTTTGTAGTTTTCGTATAAAGACATAAAACAAGTGTTTATAGTCTTAGCATAGAGACTTTAAAGATGTGAGCGGATTGTGAGGTTGCGGCCTACAATCGTAGATCGGTTAGCCTTGCGGGGTAACCGTGGTTGTGCTAGGAGTAGTTAGCAAATATAACTTAGAGAGTTATAGTTGTGTAAGTCTAGCTAAGGAAGGTTGTATACCGGAGTGTATAAACCGAGTATTCTAGTGGTACCTTTCTTGCGGGGAAGAAGGGGAAATGTATGAGTATTTAGACTCCGAACTTCCATAAACAAATCGTGTGTTCACCTCCTTACATTCATATTTCTAGCATGCATAGTTGAAGTATTTTAAGTGTTTGATAAAATGCTTCAACCAAATCGGTTTTTAACTTGCATAATTTTGAAACGTTTTTCAAAGCCCCACAAAACAGATTTTAAGAGGATTAGGTCGAGTATTTTCCGCTTGGTTTAAAACCCAAACTCGCTTAATCTCTCAGTGCTTGCATATTTTCAAGAACCCGAGTTATTGCAACTCAAATATCTTTAAAGTGTTTTAAAACATAAGAAATCTTCGAAAATTCATTTTAAAACACCGGTCCAATGATCCTAACAAGTGGTATCAAAGCGGGTTGTTCTTGAAAATGCATTTAAATCATTTTGGTTTCGAAAAAAAAATTCATTTTTAAAATCAGTTTAACACATATATGCAAAGTTGGAATTTCTGGCAGATTGCAGCAGTTTCGGGAGAAATCGAATAACATTGTGCTCAGATATCCAAATTCTGGTCTGCAAGTTTTGCTGCAAACTAGACTCATAGACAGTCACAACAGTATAAGATTCGTGGTCCATTTCTGGCTGGAGAAAAGTAGTTTATTCGCCGAAGTTCAGCATGTCGTTGATTGCATCAACTTCACGAGAAATGGAATAAATTCGTGCTCAGATGTCCAAATTCCGGTCTGCAAATTTTTCTGGAAACTAGACTTGTAGATGGTCGCAACGGTATAAATTTTGTTATCTAGTATATTCCAAAAGAAAGCAGTTTATTCGTTGAAATTTACACTACTATCGCGCTGCCCCGGTTTGAAACCTTAAACTTATGAACTCAAGAACATACCTACTCGAAACCTGATGTTCTGATATTTATAACAGTATAAAATAATTGTTTCTGCTACTACGCTTTGACGGGTAGTACTTTGAGCTTCCCGACTTGTACCATGCGCTCAACTTACTCATAAAAACGTTGCAACTCTTTAAGTCATGGCGTGATACATTCTTAGCCCTTCGATCTCTCACCCGCCAAATCCGACGTTCCTTATTTAATCTCCGAAGTTTAAATCTGAACCCTTCGATCAGGCGCCAAAGATCTGATGGCTTACATTAAATCTGAAGATTTCAACATTTTTCAAACTGTTCTTGAAGCTGTGATCATTCCAGCTTTTGATCAATTATTCCAAGCTTTGATCATGAGGTTTTAGGCTCATTTTACTCAACAATCTCCACCTTGAGCCTGAAACCCTCAAAGTACTCGCTGATTTTCACCTCTTCAGTCCAACCAAACTGACTAAACTAGCTTGAAACACACAGCTCAGACCTGCAGAAACTTCACAGACAAGTCCTTGTCTGAACCCTGCAGCCATCCTTTGATTTCTCTGTACTTTTAAGCCAAAGCTCCACCTTGATTCGACGCCCTTTATCTGCTTTGTTGGTCTACCTTGTATTTAGCAATTTCTAACCTCGAATGAAGCCTTATCAGCTTCAAGCAAGATTGAAAGTTCCCACTTGGAGGCAACTTGGCTTTTCAAGTTTCTCTTCATCCTTCTCGATGAATCCCTCACTTTCCTAGCTTCATGAGTCTTCTTACAGACCCATTTACAGCAACATGATCCAAGCTTCTTGGTCTTCCTTGCAGCCAAGACCTCAACTTTCACCTGTGAAGACTCAACTTCACTCATCATCTTCATCGAGCCATTGTGTGATGTTTCATCCACTTCTTCTATACTTTCTTCTTCTGTGGATGCTATCTCCGAACATGGCCTGATACTACTTCCTTCCCTGGTTGAATCCATCTCCATTTCATCCTCGGAATGTGCAGAATCAGAGCCAGATTCATCAGGCTTCATCTCAGCAAATTCTGCATTTTCAGATCCTGACATTTCAGCTCCAACCTTAGGTATTGCAGCCTGATTCTCCACCTCAAGATGAGGTTTATATGGGTCTTCTTGGACAACGTTCAAGTCTCCATACTTTCTAGTATCTCTAACCTTGCTCGCCTCGACAATACAGCCTTCGAGCACGAAGATACCGTGCCTTTCAAACCCGCTCAGGACCAGCTTTTCCTGCTTCAGAATTTCGATCTGTCCACCTGCTGTTTTCGTGATGAAACCCCTTTCATCCAATGCTCCGATCGATATTAGGTTCCTTCTCAACTCAGGAACATATCTAACATCTTTTGGAACACCTAAATTCCCTGACTCCAGCCTTAAACACACAGATCCGATGCCAAAAATCTGACAGAATTCTCTATTTCCAAGCTTCACACTTTCTTGGTTCGTTTCTTGGAAATCTTGCAACCAGCCCTTGTTGCACGTTACATGGAAGCTACAACCTGAGTCAAGGATCAACTCCTTGCTATCTTCTTGCCCAGAAACATTCAAAATTTCTGCAAATTCATCTTCTTCTTTCACAAAATCTGTTGTAGCATTGGACATACCTTGGCTCGAGTTGGTTCTTGATATCTTGAGGCAATTTCTTCGAATGTGACCGTCACCTTGGCAGTGCCAGCACTTCACAGGACTTCTAGGCTCAGAGTTCTTCTTTCCTTTCCCTTTCATGGACCAAGAACTCTCCTTTTTCTGCGCATAAAAGAGCTCCGCAACAATCCTCTTTTCTTGGCTCAGTTTTGTGCTCAGCTGCTTTGAGTTTAGGGCTGACAAAACATCCTCAAGCTTCAACCTTTCTCTTCCATATAGCAGTGCCTCTTTGAAGTGATCATAGCTAGGTGGCAAGGCAAATAGCAACAACAATTCTTGGTCCTCGTCCTTCAGTTCATCGCCCACATTCTCTAAGTTCAAGATCATCTTTGAGAAATTGTCGATCTGCGCTTCCAACGATTGATCTTCATGCATTCGATATCGATAAAGTGCCTACTTCAGATAGAGTCTCTTGGCAAGAGACTGGGTCATGTAAAGAGCATCTAGCTTCTTCCATACCTCCTCTGTCGTGTCCTTCTTTAGCCACATTACGCAACACTTGGTTTGATAAGCATAGAATCAAGGTTGAGTACGCTCTTTCTCTTATCTTCTTCTTTGCCGCAGTTGTCATGTCATTTGGTTCTATCTCGGCCTCAGGCTTGAAAGCCTCCTCAAGACCCTTCTCGGTGAGTAGGGCCTTCATCTTCTTCTTCCACAGGCCATAATCTCCTTGCCCGTTGAAGACTTCCATTTCGAACCGAGTTGCCGCCATCTTCTTGTCACACGTCGTTCCACGCTCACCGCACCAATTGTTGAAAACCCGGCACCCCTTGATTTGCAACTTGATGTTCTTTAACGTGAGTGTGAATATCGATCCAAGAACTATGATTTTGATGACGAACGAATGCGAAATCAGCAGCTAAAGAACAGAAATTGAACACAGTGTTTACGTGGTTCGGCCTCGACTTTGGCCTACGTCCACGGACCAACAAAGCCTTTTCTATTCAAACAGAAAGAAGAGTTTACTACTTTGCCACACCCTCTACAACTTTTGTGTTTACACCTCTCGCTAAATCGTACTCTACAGAAAGTTACGAACTCAAGAACATACCTACTCGAAACCTGATGTTCTGATATTTATAACAGTATAAAATAACTGTTTCTGCTACTATGCTTTGACGGGTAGTACTTTGAGCTTCTTGACTTGTACCACGCGCTCAACTTACTCATAAAAACGTTGCAGCGACTTTTTAAGTCATGGCGTGATACAATCTTAGCCCTTTGATCTCTCACCCGCCAAATCTGACGTTCCTTATTTAATCTCCAAAGTTTAAATCTGAACCCTTCGACCAGGCGCTAAAGATCTGATGGCTTACATTTAATCTGCAGATTTCAACATTTTTCAAACTGTTCTTGAAGCTGTGATCATTCCAACTTTTGATCAATCATTCCAAGGTTTGATCATGAGGTTTTCGGCTCATTTTACTCAACATAAGTAGATACTATTTAGCCACCCTATCCAGAGATTGTCTTGCTTACTTGCTATGTCCCAGATCTGCTTACCCAAACATGCATAATTCCAAGTGGCACAATCCTTGATATTCAATCGCCCAATTTTCTTTTTTGACAGACTACTTCCCATTCAACTAAACATTTTGTTCTACCTCCTATCTCGTTGCCCCACAGGAATTCTCTACATTTTTGGTTCACCAACTTAACCACACTCCTTGGCAAAAGGAATATAGTCCCCCAATAGCTACGTAAAGAAAACAACACATAATTTATCAAGCCACATCTACCCGCATAAGATAAATTCCTTAAAGTCCAGCTTTTTGTTCTCATCACAATTTTGTTAATCAAAGCATATTGTTGTTTTAAAGTCAACGAGCATCACCAGCTCTAATCAAGCTTGTTTCTTGATTATGTTCCTTTTCAAGTTAAAACTTCACCACGATCAATGTGTTCCACCATACTGTCGTGTTGTTTCTGTCGTAGAGAGTCCTTTCTTTTACTTGAAGCACTAACAATGTTCACAATCAAAGAATGATATTGTTGTTTGCCATGTGATCTGTTGAAGTAGAAACAACTACTAACTGAAGTTGGTGAGCAAAACAATGAATATAGTGTGTATGCTTATTCTCTCTTAAAATAAGTGATTTTAGTCCATTAAACTTTCCATGCATACTTGAAGCATCGTCGTAACCTTATCTAGTAAGATTGATAATTGATAACCCGTTTTTTGATTCATTAATAGCATATTTTAAAGCTTGTGCCGACATGTCACTAACATGAATTACACCAAGAAACGGTTTAAGCATGAAAGGACCCAGATTTAATCCAACATAGTAATAGATCGAGAGTTACCTTTGTTTAACATAGAGGAAGACTTGGATTCATCTCAAATATAAATAGTTGAAACTCTTTACAAATGATGGCTCACTCTCTCATTTCTCACTCTAAGCTCAAACCCTAAATAGGGAGAGGTTTCTACAAGTCTTACTTCTCTCTCTACTTACTACCCCTATTTATACTATGCATATTATAATAAATTACAAACAAGTCCCTAGACAAAGATAACTCTATTATTGAACACAATAAAATATTCCTAACAAAGCACTCCACCATTAGCATTCACAATAGCCATTTGCTCTTTCACAGAGCACTCAGTCTAATCTGTTAAAATGGAAAAAAATTATCGATGATTTCTTTTAGAATTTCCTTTCTCACCTCGTTGCACAAACACTGATAATTTTCTTTTGAGTTTTTGGAGACGTCAATTGATTATTTATCGGGGCATTCATATTCATTACCTTGTTTACTTCTTCATTGCGATCGCATACCATCTCACAAGTTCAAGAAAATTGTCTTGATGCATTGATTGTGGCGATTCATAATGTCCACAGTTGAATCTTAACCCAAAAGATACCGACTCACATCAACAACTGAAGTTAACCTTGTATGATAATTAAGCTCCATTTCGTCTGATTTTTTATCATCACATAATCCATATTATGCCATTGATGTTTTGAATCCAAAGTATTAAATACTAGCATTATGGTAAATGCTAGTTACTCCTCCTTCGTGATCAATAAAATTTTCCATTGCTTTTTTTCAATTTTTAAAATTAATTACGGTGAATACATCATCTCCATATTTGTGTCCTTCAACAAATAAATAACACCAAAAGAAAATGAGACATACTTGAATATGTTATATTCTAGCCAATTATACTTCTCAAACTAAGATTTATGAAACTATCGTTCATAACTACTGTAATTACTTGATGGAAAAATATGACTAGTTGGTTGACAAGGACCTTTCGTTAAATATTGTCTCCTCAAAGTCATCTCTAACTTCAACGGAATAGCTATTAATCGGTTTATGTAATGCCAGATCACCAATAATATCGCTATATAAGAATTCTACATCCATCCGATCACTTCACTTCCATCCTCATTAGGACTAACCTCATTCGCTAAAGATGTGCCAATTTTCAGAGATAATTCTGAGTTTCTTTTTTGTTTTAATAACACGTATCCATATTTACATTCTTGCATAATCGTAACCCAATTTATGAATATTCAAAGTTGAAAAGACATATTAAAATCTAAATCAATAAAAGTCTAAAACTATCATAATACCATCAAAGAAATAATCTAGATAAGATAAATAAACATTCATAGCTTAATAACTAATTAAAGAAATAATATAGATGAAAGATAAGAAGCCTCCAAATTCAAGGCTTCAATCGCAATGGTGTTCTGCTGCCTGCTTTGTTCTGTCGCGTGGTGTTTGTCTGTTTTTTTCGTTTTGTTTTATAGTTTTTGTTTATTTTTTTAATTGATTTTTCCTGTAATGTTAATATAATGCACTTACAGTAGAAATTTTATAAATTAATAGTCATCGAACTATCAAAATTTATTAATTAAAAGAGTTATTAATTAATATATAAATTAATAATTATTAATGTATATATTAATTAATATTTTATTAATTTATAATGAAATATTTAATTTAAATGCCCATTTCAAACATCCATTTAATTATTTTATTATATACGTAAATCAAATAAATGATTAAATTTAAAAGAATTTTTTCAATGTCACACCTTGTTATACTTCTTATGTTCAATGTTTAACTTTAAGGATTTTAAAAAATATTTTCGATATAAATATAATATCAAAATATGATAATACAAACAAATCATATACGCATGACTTCTCAATACGAGAAGAAACTTCCGTAACTCATTCATATAATACTATGTAGTGTATAGAAAATTATTAATTTATATTTGAAATGGGGTCTATAGAAATTATCAAAAATGTATTATCTTATAATTTAAAGAGTTTATTAATTTACTACGTTATCTCCAAATCAGGACCGGCCAAAAATATTATCTTAGAGAGTTTATTAAATAATCGAGTATTATTTTATTGAGTTTCTACTGTACAAGAAACCTTATTTCTATAATCCATTATTAAAAAATAGGCAAAAGGGTGAAAATCCCAATGGATATAAATCAAATAAGACATAATTGTGTATTATGAAAAATGGCCCAAAGTTGAAAATACCCAATAGACAGAAATAATAAAGACCACTAAATAACTTTAATTCATCGTCTTTTTCCTCACGAACAAGACTCCCTTGACACACGGGTTCTAGTATTAGGTATACTACTCCATCATTCTGGCGGTCGGGGGGGTCAATGGACCCCCGATCAATGGACCCCCGAGCCCCTATGTAGGACCGCCCCCACCAATAACAAAAAATGGACCCCCGATCAATGGACCCCCGAGCCCCTATGTAGGACCGCCCCCACCAATAACAAAAAATAGAATGTTGGATTTAAATATCTAGCAATTTGGTTTTGATGAACACAAAACTTATTATTTTGTTACTAACATATTTAATCAAGTATGCAGATGAGCTCGGTTCGAAAAATAGATATCAAATATGAGCTCAGCGCGAAAAACCGGGCCGGTCAATATTGGTCAATGCCGGTACGAGACTGGTACCGGTTTCCAGATTTGTCTGGACTGGTGTGGACTGAACTGATCGGTATGGACTGGACTGGTCGATTTCGGTCTGGACTGGTCGGTCTTGGTCTGCACTGGACTGGTCGCTGGACTTTACTGGTCGGTTTCGGTCTGGACTGATACTGGACTGGTCAACCAAATACTGGACTGGTGTACAAGTCCTTACAGCACAATGTACAAGCCAGTTAAGCAGACAACTTTGATCAGGGTTGACCAGAAGATTCCAACGGCTCTTTTAATGTGTCTAACAGCTATATCAAGTCGGAAAGCTATAAATAAAGATCAATAACAACAGAATATATCAAAGATTCTAGGGACAACATGAACACATTCAAAGAGATATCCAAGACAGAATAACAAGATCAAAGAGTATAATCAAGAGTTCTTCCTCAATGTGTAATACAAAAGATAGAGTGAGCAACAATGTTCAAGCCCACACACCTCACTCACACAATAGAGAGACGTGCGATATAGATTAGTTGAGTGAGAGTCTTAGCACAAAGACGTAAAACTATGTGTTTGTAGTTTTCGTATAAAGACATAAAACAAGTGTTTATAGTCTTAGCATAGAGACTTTAAAGATGTGAGCGGATTGTGAGGTTGCGGCCTACAATCGTAGATCGGTTAGCCTTGCGGGGTAACCGTGGTTGTGCTAGGAGTAGTTAGCAAATATAACTTAGAGAGTTATAGTTGTGTAAGTCTAGCTAAGGAAGGTTGTATACCGGAGTGTATAAACCGAGTATTCTAGTGGTACCTTTCTTGCGGGGAAGAAGGGGAAATGTATGAGTATTTAGACTCCGAACTTCCATAAACAAATCGTGTGTTCACCTCCTTACATTCATATTTCTAGCATGCATAGTTGAAGTATTTTAAGTGTTTGATAAAATGCTTCAACCAAATCGGTTTTTAACTTGCATAATTTTGAAACGTTTTTCAAAGCCCCACAAAACAGATTTTAAGAGGATTAGGTCGAGTATTTTCCGCTTGGTTTAAAACCCAAACTCGCTTAATCTCTCAGTGCTTGCATATTTTCAAGAACCCGAGTTATTGCAACTCAAATATCTTTAAAGTGTTTTAAAACATAAGAAATCTTCGAAAATTCATTTTAAAACACCGGTCCAATGATCCTAACAAGTGGTATCAAAGCGGGTTGTTCTTGAAAATGCATTTAAATCATTTTGGTTTCGAAAAAAAAATTCATTTTTAAAATCAGTTTAACACATATATGCAAAGTTGGAATTTCTGGCAGATTGCAGCAGTTTCGGGAGAAATCGAATAACATTGTGCTCAGATATCCAAATTCTGGTCTGCAAGTTTTGCTGCAAACTAGACTCATAGACAGTCACAACAGTATAAGATTCGTGGTCCATTTCTGGCTGGAGAAAAGTAGTTTATTCGCCGAAGTTCAGCATGTCGTTGATTGCATCAACTTCACGAGAAATGGAATAAATTCGTGCTCAGATGTCCAAATTCCGGTCTGCAAATTTTTCTGGAAACTAGACTTGTAGATGGTCGCAACGGTATAAATTTTGTTATCTAGTATATTCCAAAAGAAAGCAGTTTATTCGTTGAAATTTACACTACTATCGCGCTGCCCCGGTTTGAAACCTTAAACTTATGCATGTGTTGAATATTTTCTTGCATGATTAAACTAACTTATCCCCATCTTTTTACATATTATTGATAAATTTAGGGGAAGCTTTATTTGTTTTGGAAAGGGGGAGAAATAAGTAGTTAGCTTGTCCGAATCAAAACAAAAATAAGAATGGAGTTTTCTTTAGTGACCTAAGATCTAATTCTAGAAAGAATCTAAAGTAGCGGATAACTCTTTTTTTAGCTCGATTATGTTAGTTTATCTATGCTCTTATGATTAAAGTTTTGTGTTAATAAAAAATGGGGAGATTGTTGGATTTAAATATCTAGCAATTTGGTTTTGATGAACACAAAACTTATTATTTTGTTACTAACATATTTAATCAAGTATACAGATGAGCCATGTTCGAAAAATAGATATCAAATATGAGCTCAACGCGAAAAACCAGGCCGGTCAATATTGGTCAACGACTGGTCAACGCCAGTACGAGACTGGTACCGGTTTCAGACTGGTCTGCACTGATCTGGACTGGACTGGTCGGTTTCGGTCTAGACTGATCGATCTTGGTCTGGACTGGAACCGGTCTGGACTGGACTTCACTGGTCGGTTTCAGTGTGGACTGATACTGGACTGGTCAATCAAATCTTGGACTGGTGTACAAGCCCTTACAGCACAAGGTACAAGCCTGTTAAGGCGACAACTTTGACCAGAGTTGACCATAAGCTTCCAACGGCTCTTTTAATGTGTTTAACGGCTATATCAAATTGGGAAGCTATAAATAAAGATCAAGAACAGCAGAATAGATCAAGGATCCTATAGCCAACATGAACACATTTAAAGAGATCCAAGAGAGAAGAACAAGATCAAAGAGTATAATCAAGAGTTCTTCCTCAATGTGTGGGATACAAAAGATAGAGTGAGCAAAAATATTCAAGCTCACATACCACACTCACACAATAAAGAGATGTGGGATATAGATTAGTTGAGTGAGAGTCTTAGCACAAAGACGTAAAACTATGTGTTTATAGTCTTCGCACAATAAAACAAGTGCTTATAGTCTTTGCATAGAGACTTTAAAAATGTGAGCGGATTGTGATGTTGCGGCCTACAATCATAGATCGGTTAGTCTTGCGGGGTAACCGTGGTTGTGCTAAGAGTAGTTAGCGAATATAACTTAGAGAGTTATAGTTGTGTAAGTTTAGCTAAGGAAGGTTGTATACCGGAGTGTATAAATCGAGTCTTCTAGTGGTAACTTCCTTGTGGGGAAGAAGGGGAGATGTAGGAGTATTTAGACTCCGAACTTCCACAAACTAATTGCGTGTTCACCTCCTTGCATTCATATTTCTAGCATGCATAGTTGAAGTATTTTAAGTGTTTGATAAAATTCTTCAACCAGACTGGTTTTTAACTTGCATATTTTTTAAACATTTTTGAAAGGCCCACAAAACAGATTTTAAGAGGATTAGGTCGAGTATTTTCCGCTTGGTTTAAAACTCAAACTCGCTTAATCTCTTGGTGCTCGCATATTTTCAAGAAACCGAGTTATTGCAACTCAAATATCTTTAATGTATTTTAAAACATAAGAAATCTTCGAAAACTCATTTTAAAACACCGGTCCAACTATCCTAACATAGAACCTCGTAGCATAACATAAACTGAGAGTGAGTCAGAAAGCTCCAAACATAACAATAGAATAATCTTATGACCAGCACCAAGAAGCGTATCCAAGACTGAAGAATGATAAAAAAGCACAAATACCATGTTAATGTATAGAGAAGAATAGAAATATGACAATAAGTCATGTATATATAATATTATATATATATATATATTGCATAAGACGTACGTTCATCATTAAGAACAAAATAAATATACCTAAAAGTCATTTTCACAATTAAGGCTAGAATTAAGAATAAATTTGATTGTTTAATATATAATGATAGTAATAGTAATTCCTTATTCAATATTGATTATACTTACATTAACAACTATAATCATTTATCATTGTGATTTAATTTATTTATCATAAAATTGAGCAGTAAACATCGTTGGCTCAGTCCATGAGATGTATAAATTTAACACAAAAATAGGCCAATCGAATTGAAATTTCATTCGTTTTCTCGTTGGGGCATATTTTAATAATCTAGCACATGCAGTAAATCTTGAATAATCCTTGAGTGAGGTCAAAAGTTATGAAGATTTACTGTATATATTTTTCTTTCTTTCTTTCATTCTTTATTTCTCTCTCTCTCTCTTTTTTTTCTTATGCTCCTCACTACATCTATATATATGTCCCAAACTATTTGTCATAGAGGAAAACTCAACGAAATAAAAACATATATTAAAAAAATGACGAAAATAAATATCTCTCTGTCTCTTCTAATATTCATAGTCCACAGCCTTTTAATGTGCTCTTGCAATGGCAGAACCATATCAATTGGCCAGAAAGTATGTATATCTATCTATCTCTCTATATATATAATATATATATATGTGCAAATTCTTATGGAATATGTAATGATTTAGTACTTATCATTGATCTTTTTATTTTATTTATATGATGTTAGTCTCCAGACGGTTGGTGTATCGCAAGACCGAACGCTCCTGCAAAAGATCTACAAGCAACTATAGACTATGGTTGCAGTAAAGTTGACTGCGCCCCGATCAAACCGGGCGGGGCTTGTTTTCAACCCGACACAGTTTATGACCATGCATCTTGGGTGTTTGATAAATTCTATAGCGACAAAGGAGGAGTTTGTTTCAATGATGAACTTAGCTTCTTTACCAGGACCGATCCATGTAAGAGATGCTGTAATTTATTTATGCAGTCAAACAGTTACGAATGATAATTTTTATAATTCCTTTGTTTTTTTCATCTGTGCAGCACATGATATTTGCCAGTATCCATGAACGGGTCGGGTGGTATATTGAATAAGGAGGAAGAAACTTCAGCTAAAATAGACGAGAGAATTAATAATATTGATATGTTCGTTGCGAAAAACTGTTGCATATACTTATGAATAATTCAGATAATAGTAATAATAATATTATATAATGATTATAAATTTTGTTTCGATTTGAAATTTTACCATCAATGTTTATAATATTCCCATGCATGCAAAGTCTTTGGGAATTAATGCGAGAATGGCAATTTCGGTATCACTTGCTTTCGCAAAATTTAATTCATAGTATTAGATTTTTTTTTTTGTTTTAGTTTTCATATTTCGTCTAAATACTCAACTCATTGTATTTGAAAAAATAAGAATATATAATACAAAATATGATATGTTATAAAAATATTATCAACTATTAAGTATTATACTAATTACAATTATATAAATATTAGAGAGAATTCGAGAGAGTTAAATAACTTCTTTTATTCAATACTTTCAATATGATTTTACAAAATAGAAATCACATATTTATAGGGAAATATCTCAAATTTTATCCAAAAAATAAAATATTACATCAATCATTCGTAATTAATATAATATCATATCTATCCTTATTTTTTTTTTTGAAGAAATATAATTTTGATAATCCCATAATTGTCTTTGTGTTAGCCACTTACAACGTGTTTATATGCTTTGTTCTCTCATGAAAAACATTGTTTTTGGCCAGCTTTAGATCCACATAGCAATTTGATAGTTTGGTCGGAAACAAACAACCATTGTACTCTGTGATCGATTTGTGTTTGTAGCTCATATGGAGCTTTGATGTTGTTTTGAGCACTGTGATTGAGGGAGGAATTTATACAGAGAAACTAACCGCACCTGACTAAGTTGTAAAACAGAGAAATAAAAGAAGAATAACAGAATAATAATAATAATAATGAATATAAGCAAGATGTATAAGTCGTTCATCCCCCCCTCAAGCTCAGCACTGAAGAAATGTCAAGCTTGGAGATAATGGAAGAGAAAAGAGGTTTGGATAAAGACTTGGTAAACACGTCCGCGAGCTGGTGAGTAGATGGAGTGTGAAGAGGAACAAGTAACCCCTGCAATCGAACAAAATGGCAATTAATCTCCAGATGTTTGGTTCGTTCGTGGAAGACATAATTTTCCGTGATGTCAATGGCCGCATTGTTATCACACCGCAAAGAGACAGGGAATAGAATGTCAATGTCGACGTCACGAAGCAGATAACTAAGCCACAGAATCTCACGAGCAGTGTAACTCATACTCCAGTACTCGGATTCAGCCGAGGAATAAGAAACAGTCGTCTATTGCTTAGCCTTCCAAGAGATTAACGAAGAACTAAGAAAAATACCAAAACATGTGATAGTATTTCGAGTGAGAGGATTGACTACCCAATCCGCATCACTGAAAGCTTCAAGCTTGAAAGCGGATTGAACGGGATAGAACATGTTAAGCACTGCAAAAGCTATATCTGGCCGAGTGAAATTCAAGTACAAAAGTTGTCCAACTAGCGTGTAGGATTGGGTTTGGCAGCACTAGAATCTGCAGAAAAATGATGACTTTTAGGCAAATGAGTTGTGGTGGGCTACAGCCGATGAGCCCTGTAGCTTGAGGAATATCTATGATGTATTTTCACTGATTGAAATACAACCCATCCACAGATCGTGTAAGCACTATTTTCAGAAAATATGTAGCAATCCCAAAGCCTTTTATAGTAAATTTCAGGTCAAGAAACTGTTTGACAGCAGCAATATCAGCCTCATTTGACCCGATAATGAGGATATCATCGACGTACACCACCAAAGATGTAAAACCTGTGTGCTGCCCCTTTTGATCAGCAAACAAGGATCATTTTCAGACTGATCAAAGCCATAGCGCTGATGCTGAAGGGTAAGTTCTGCATTCCATTGCCGCGAAGCTTGTTTAAGGTCCTACAAAGTCTGCTTCAACTTGCAAACTAGCCAGGTTTTGCCTTGGGATATCCCTCACGTGGAGTCATGTAAACTTCTTCTTCTAAGAACCCGTGTAGAAAGGCATTGTTGATATCTAACTGGTGCAAACACCAATTAAGAAGCAATAGCTATAGCCAGCAGCAAGCGCATTGTCACTACACGAGAAACATGTGAAAAGCTATCATAATAATCTTCCCATTCGACTTGATTATATCCTTTGGCCACTGGTCGAGCGTTAAATCGATCTAGGGATCCATCTGGATGATATTTCACTTTGTAAATCCATCGACAACCAATAGCATGTTTCCCCGATGGAAATTCACTCAAGTCCCACGTTTCATTATCCTCAAGGGCCTTGAGCTCAAGGTTCATGGCTTTAACCCAATGTGGGCAATTCTTAGCCTCTAAATATGAGGTCAGAACCCTTTCATTGTCCAACTGAGTCAAGAAGGACACATGGTCTAGAGAAAAGTTAGGACTACACATATAAGAAAGAACATTGGGAGTATGTGGTGAAGTATACGACCTAGATTGAGGCAGTTGTGAAGAGTAGGAGCATGCATGTACATGAGAGACACAATCTTTGGTCCGAGACTCTTTCTTATGAAGGGAATAGGTTCGGGAGGTTGGTGATTAGAAAAAAATCACCATGACTTTCTGGCAAGTAAGAAGATCCTGAAGTTTCTTGGTGGATTGGTGGTTGATGTTCCGGTAAGATTTCACGCTCTGATGTATTTATACTTGTTCGAATTCGAGCCGTTGTGTGAAGACTCTGACCAGCTTCCAGACATTATTAAATGTCGTTTTTTCGAAATAGGCTGGTTTCAGATTCTGGTTCAGGCTCTCTGCAGACTGCGTCTTTCACCAAAGAAGGCATACAAGTTGCTAACGTCTCTTTGGTCTGCAGCCTTGACTTAAATGCATTTGTACTTCATTGTTCTCCTTAATCGATGCAATTTTTAATCTGACTTCTGGGCTTCTGGTCTGATGTTGAGTTCCTGACTCTAAAGCATAAGTCACCAGTTGCCGTCGCCTTGTTCTTCGGGTCACCGGTTGCTAAACTGGTTCCTGGTTTCTCAGACGTTTTTGACCAGTTACTGTTTATCGGTTACTTGAGTTTCTGGTTGCTTGTTTAAGTTTTATTATTCACCGAAACTCTTTAAGTTATGGGTCCTGGATTCCTTAACATAGCTCCTGTGAAATGATACCTCCAAAGGAAGAACGGGTCCGGGGATGTACCAGAAACATTCCCCCCTCGGAATATACTTCTCGAATGAAGACGGTCGGAAAAAATGTAAGGAAGATGGATCTTCAGAGGAAAGTGCCATATAGGCACGAGAACTTAACTGAGGAGTACGGAAGAATGAGTAAGGGCTCACTCGGGTAGATTCCCGAGCAGGATTGATAACTGACCGCTTGACTTAGTGGGGGGTGGAAAACATGGAACATATGATGGAAGAACACCTTAAATGAAAGTGAGAGTGGGGAACGCAATACGACGAAGGCTAGGTAATGGCCGAAAAACCCAAAAGTGGGTAAATATTTCTCAAATTATAAATACTCTGACACTTCATAAGTGTCAAATTCATCGACACCCTTTACTTTTTTACTACTTTATACACTCTTTTACGCCTAACTCGTTTGAGAATACCTTTCTAGCTATCACTTGTCCACCGGCGATGTTTTAGAAGTAAATATTGTAGAATGACATCCCGGGATTGTGTTTCCCTGCTCGCCAAGCCATTGTAGATCCTTACGAATATCGTCTTTTTTCTAAAGTAAAAAAATTGTGTACGGAATTCGCAAAACCGAATTACAGCTCCATAGCATAGCATGGTTTTTATCTTCAGAATTGCAGAGATTCTAGTATGGCTTCACCATTGAGACGCAAAAAAAAAAATTATGTGCATGCCAATTTCATGATTACTTCGACTAAATGCTTGATTAGTATGATTTACAAGTGTCGGGTCGTCACATTAGTCATATAAAGCGGCCCCTAAGCTCATATTTCAGCTGATCAAGGCATCATTCTTTGGGCAAACAGCCAACCATTGCCATTATACTCATTTATCGGTTGTGATTCGACTAAATAATTTATCACAAAATTGAGCAATTTCAACATAAATTATCATTGACCGATCCGTGTATTAAAAATTTCATCCATTTTGTTTAATGTGGCAATTTTTAATTAACTTTTGTGGATTTTATGGTATTCACAATTCTCATTGACCAATCCAGTTTATATATACATAAAATCTTGAATAATGATCCGAAGCTGTTTTATAAAAGATGCAAATAAAAATAATGATGATTTACTTCGTCTCTCTTTTATTTACCCACCCCGACACTATTTATACCCCTCCAACTCTGCAATATATAACCATGCCCGACATTATC
Source organism: Lindernia subracemosa (assembly GCA_028392965.1). Classification (NCBI taxonomy): domain Eukaryota; kingdom Viridiplantae; phylum Streptophyta; class Magnoliopsida; order Lamiales; family Linderniaceae; genus Vandellia; species Vandellia subracemosa. Next base: position 2,151,234 of record JAQPCC010000011.1, on the reverse strand, counting down.
ATAGAGGGAAAAAAGAATATTAAAATATATACTTTATGCAAAAAAAAAAAAATGGGGAAAACAAATATCTCTACGCCGTTTCTTCTAATTTCCATAGTTCTCAACCTTGCACTGTGCTCTTGCAATGCCAGAACCGTATCGATTGGCCAGAAAGTATGTATATATCTATATATAAATGTTATGAAATGATTTACCAATTATCTCACATTATTGAGTTTTTATTTTATTTATATGTTAGACTCCGGACGGTTGGTGCATCGCAAAACCGAACGCTCCTGCAAAAGATCTACAAGCAACTATAGACTATGGTTGCAGTAAAGTTGACTGCGCCCCGATCAAACCGGGCGGGGCATGTTTTGAGCCCGACACAGTTTATGACCATGCATCTTGGGTCTTTGATAAATTCTATAGCGACAAAGGAGGAGCTTGTTTTAACGATGAACTTAGCTTCTTTACCAGGACAGATCCATGTAAGAGAAAAATAAGTGATATATATTTTTATTTATCTAGGCAGTCAAATATAATTACAAATGATAGATTTATAATTTGACTAATGCTCTTTTTTTTTTTCTATCGTTCTTTTTTGTCCATTTGTGCAGCACATGGAAACTGCCAGTATCCATGAATAAAGAGGAAGAAGCTTGGCTATAAGAGACGAGAGAACTAAATATATCGATGTGTTAGTTGCGAAAGTCTAGCATGTAATTTTTAATGAATCAAAGAATAATAATTATTAATTTAGCTTCGACTTGAAAATCTATCATAAATTTTTATAATTTTCCCTTGTCGTATCGAATGAATTTCACGGTTAATGGGAATATACGTGACGGTTGTGAAAAGAAACATCGCCTATTGTCATGTTCTGGACGGCAGTTTTTCCACCTGTGAAATTTCGTCATTGGGCCTACGCACACGGGCCCACATAGGAGAAGAGTTGATCTCATAAGTTGTGAGCTTCCATCTTAAAACCAATTGGTGATAGGTGGAGTGACTCATTAGCTTATATACTAGTCAACTTCTCCCGAATTAATCGATGTGGGATGCATGTGAGTAATGTTCTTTAACACTCCCTCCTCACATACGAACCCATTTTTTTTAAATCGGACGGGAACACCACTCTTTTTCGAACCCGCCGCATATATTTTTTTCAATTAGAGTCGGGTGAGAAACGTCACTCTTTTCGAACCTCACGACCCACTAGGATCTTCCGCTCTGATACCATGTTAAATTCGTTATCGGGCCTACGCACACGGGCCCGCATAGGAGGAGTGTTACCGCATAAGTTGTGGGCTTCCATCCTAAAACCAATTGGTGATAGGTGGAGTGGCCCACTAACTTATATTCTAATCAATTCTTCCCGAATTAATCGATGTGGGATACAAATCTCAACACTCCCCCCTCACATGTAATCCCACTTTTTTTTTTAATCGGATGGGAACGCCACTCTTTTTCGAACCCGCCGCATATATTTTTTTCAATTAGAGTCGGGTGAGAAACGCCACTCTTTTCGAACCTCACGACCCACTAGGATCTTCCGCTTTGATACTAGGTGAAATTGCATTATTAGGCCTACGCACACGGGCCCATATACGAGGAGAGTTAACCGCATAGATTGTGTACTTCCATCCTAAAACCAATTGGTGATAGGTGGAGTGACCCACCAACTTATATGCTAGTCAATCCTTCCCGAATTAATCGATGTGGGATCGCATGTGGGTTATGTTCTTTAACACCCTCAACTATCGCCTATTGTCATGTTTTTTCTAACAACCTACCTTGAAACTATAAACGTCGCTCTTTTCGTTCAAAGGTCAGTGTTTGAATATTCAGGAGACATATCTATATAGATACACATGAATCTTAGCACTCTTTGAGAAGGCTATGTGTTGAGGATGGCAAGCCTAAAACTCGTCGGAGTCTCGCCGGAGGTGGCAACAAGGTGGCCAGTTGAAGCCTTGAAGCTGAAGATTAAAAACTGTGAAGAACATGTGATGAGTTTTGGAGGGTTCGATCTTACGGATTGTGATCCGGCGGTTGAAGTTGGATGCACATGGATCATCACACACATCTTGTGAGCTCAGGAAGGATCTAGATTGGCCCAATGCACGTGAGGAAACATGCGTATGGCACCAATGAAGTCACATTCGGTGACTCAACTCTATAAATACCAGATGCTTTGGTTTTGACCTCACTACTTCAGACTCGTAGATTTCTCTAGGGTTAGAATTAGCGAATGTGTTCAACTAGAAACTTGTAGATGGTGTGGAGATCTCCAACTTTCATGTTTGTATTGAATGGAAACGAGTTCTCTGTTGGTCCGTGGACGTAGGCCAAAGTTCGACCGAACCACGTTAAATCTGTGTTAGTGTGTGTGTGTTTAGCTGCGAATTTCGGTGGGTCATGCGATTTCGGTGGGTCATGCGATTTTGGATCAACAAGTGGTGCGGTGAGCGTGGAGGACGAAGCTATCTTCCCGGGATGGTCGCGAATAGACACGAGTTGGGGGATTTCGATGGGTCATGCGATTTTGGCCTGTCACAGTAAATGCATCGGAGGGAAACGAAGCTGAATCGGGGAAGCTTGCGGGTGACTGTCGGGTGAATGGTGTTGATTCGGTGCGATGGAGGCTCGGCGGTGTTGGCGTGATCCTAGGTGAAGCGAGGTTGGTCCCAGAGATGAAGAGGAACCTCGGTTGGATCAGAGCGTTGGGTAAACGCGGCAACAACACAGAAATCGCAGATGGAAGAATCAATATCCGGAGACAGAGCAAGCTGGTTTTCGGCTGGTTTCGGAGGCATGTATTTCTTGTCTTGTTGGGTTGTCTGGAGGAGACAACAGTACCTACGGAAATTAGGGAATGTCTTGGCTTGGACGGTGGTCAAGAGAAGCCACGGGAACCTCGGATTGAGGTGGAGCAAGGTCGTGCAAGTACCTTGGTTGGAGCAGTTCAGACAAAAACTGATGTGAACTTGCAGGGTTTGAGCTCGATCTGTGATTGTTTCGAGCTTGAGGTGGAGGCATTTTTTACCTTGGATGGAGAGCATTCTCAGGCCACAAGAGAGGTTGGGCTCGGAGATGGAAGAGAGTGCGGATATGAGGGTCGAACCATGCGAGGAAAAGTCGACAGAAATGGAAAAAATTCTGCTGTCAGAAGCAGAATTTGGTGCTGCTGCGCGTGATGGGCAGCAGGTTGCTGCGGTCTCGGACGCGAGGAAGGCCAGTAGGCAAGTCATGGCTAGCCAAAGATGGGTCAGGGAAAGGACTCACGGGGATAGGAACGATGAAACTTCATGCGAGATGAAGGTGGAGAGCTCGACGAGCCATGTTGGTTCTAAATGAGAACTTTCAGACCCACTTGGAATTGACAAGGTCTCGTTCGAGGCTCGGAGCTCCTGAAGGATATGTATGACCAACAGAGAGGGGCTGTGAATTGAGGTGGAGCTTTGGGATGACAAATCGAAGCTGGGTTGACGATTTACAGCTGAAACAGAGGTCGAAGTGGGGCTGGTTTCTGGAATGTTTTCGAGCGTGAATAACTTGCTGGATAGTGCAACTTGGAAGGAGATTGAAGTTGCGTTTGCAAGTTTGTAGGCTCGAGGTGGAGTTTGTTGAGGATGACGAGCCTAAAACTTGTCGGAGTCTCGCTGGAGGTGGCAGCAAGGTGGCCAGTTGAAGCCTTGAAGCTGAAGATTAAAAACTGTGAAGAACATATGATGAGTTTTGGAGGGTTCGATCTTACGGATTGTGATCCGACGGTTGAAGTTGGATGCACTTGGATCATCACACACATCTTGTGAGCTCAGGAAGGATCTAGATTGGCCCGATGCACGTGAGGAAACATGCGTATGGCGCCAATGAAGTCACACATTCGGTGACTCAACTCTGTAAATACCAGATGCTTTGGTTTCGACCTCACCAATTCAGAGGCTAGTAGATTTCGCTAGGGTTAGAATTAGCGAATGTGTTCAACTAGAAACTTGTAGATGGTGTGGAGATCTATAACTTTCATGTTGGGATTGAATGGAAAAGGGTTCTCTGTTGGTCCGTGGACATAAGCCAGAGTTCGGCCGAATAACGTTAAATCTGTGTTAGTGTGTGTGTGTTTAGCTGCGAATTTCGATCCGATTTAGCTTGCGATAGCTATAATGAATCCAAAAGAAATGCATACACTGAAAGCACAACCAATCTCGAGTCTAACGGCGGTCGCTGATCAACACTATGAAAGATTGAAACTGAAAGGAACAAAAAACGAACCCGAATGTGCCCATGAATCAAGCTATACCGTGGCATTTTCCAGAATCGAGCAGCCCGACCAAAATCAGAGACATTGGCATTAAACTCATCGCCGATCAGTATGTTGCTCGACCAATTGTCTCGTGAAAAAAAATCAACTACTCGTGATTAATGGATTTTAGAAATGTGCGGAAATGATGTATATCTCACGAGTATATTGATGTTTATTAGCAAATAAAATATTAAGAACCTCCCAAAGGATGGTCGGCTATTTTGTAGCTAATAACATAAAATGTATATTTTATTTCATATATTTAGTAGGTCCACCAAAGATGACCAAAGTGTCAAAATTACATAATTAACCAAATAAAAATATTATAATTCGAGCATCGAATTATTGTTGTGCATTGTTGGATTGGATCACCCAAAGGAGGACTTCAATGTGCATTTATACTTTAATAATGATATCTAAATATGTATTATGTTTTCATCTACTCATAGAACTAATATATGAGCATTATTCTATATATTTGCAGCTTTCGCTCTTGTCTCTCTTCACCCGAGGACATCATCTATTGTCAAATTCAATCGGGTAATCTTTAATAAATGGTCTGAACAAGATCGATTTCACCTAAGTGTTATGAATCTCGATTCGACACTACAATTTGAAAAGCTCGAGATATTACTGATGATAGGAAAGATCGAACATATTAAGCCTAATGTTTCTGTATCGGGAACATCAAAGCAACAATTCCAAAAACTGAAAGTGCTAAGAAATTAATGGAACATGTTCAAAGTATGGTCCACTATGACGCAACTGATAAATCAATTCGGGACACTAATGGATATGCTAACCACCATGACGTTTGATTGTTCTCGCACAATGCATGAGCACCTTATTGAAATGATTAACTTAGCGGAAAAACTCGAATCCATGGGAATGAAACTAGAAGAGAGTTTTCTTGCGATGTTCATTATGAGCTCCTTACCTCCTCAGTACAGTCCATTCCAAATTAACTATAACACAATAAAACATAAATGGGATGTGGCAGATTTGCAAACTTGGCTAATCCAAGAGGAAGCGAGGTTGAAGAAACATGCATCTCATTTCGTTAATCTCATTGGACATCAAGGAGCTGGCAAGAAAACTGAATAACAGAAAAGGGCAAGGGACCACTGAAAGTTAGTGCGTCTTCTTTCCAAGTCAACAAGAAGGAACTGAAGAAAAATAGATTTGGTTTCTGCAGAAAATAGGGACACCAAGGGTTGCCTAAAACGCAAGGCATAGTTCGAAAGAAAAGTTACGCATAATGCTTTCGTATATTTCGAATCAAATTTAATAAAAGTTCCTCATAATACTTGGTGGATTGATTTTGGTGGTAATATTCACGTTTCTAATACGATGAAAGGATTCCTTAGACCCAAATCATAAGCTCAAATGAAAGATTTGTGCATATTGGAAATTGAGTCAAGACATCAGTTGAAGCAATCGGAACTTATCGTTTAGTTTCACATACTTGAAATTATTTAGACCTTTTTTCAACTTTTTATTTTCCTTCTATTTCTCACAACTTAGCTTCTTTATCAAAACTTGACTATGCTGGATTTACTTTTATGTTTGGTAATAGATGTTTCAGTTTATTTTAATATGATCTTTTTTCTGGTTCGGGTGTGCTTCGTAATGTTTTATATAAATTAAACATTGATAATGTCTTTGTCGACTCTTATGACCCTACATCATGATGTTGGTATAAAATGTGGATTGATGAATGAAAATTCTACATACTTGTGGCATAAACGCTTGGGTCACATCCAAGGAAAGAATACGTATATTAGTAAAGAATAAATTCCTTTCAGATTCTAATTTTACTGATCTCGGTATCTTTGTTGATTGTATTAAAGAAAAACACATAAAACACAGAAATAAAGGTAAAGCCACAAGAAGTACGCAACTCCTTTTATACACACAGTGACATTTACGGACATTTTGATGTTCCATCTTTTGGTGGAGAAAAGTATTCCAGCACCTTCAATAATTATATTTCAATTTATGGAGATATCTATCTGTTACATGAAAAGTCTCAATTCTTAAATGCCGTAGAAATATTTATTGCTGAGGTTGAGCGATAATTAGACAGAAAGGTGAAAATCGTCAGATCTGACCCATGTGGCGAATATTATGGAATAATGAGAAAGGACAATGTCATGGACCATTCACTAAATTCCTCGAAAAGAATGGCATTTGTGCTCAATACACAATGCCTGGACACCAGAACAAAATGGTGTTGCATAAAGCCGAAATCATACCCTAACGGATATGGTTAGGAGTATGTTAAGCTGCTCATCTTTACCCTCATCGTTGTGGATGTATTGTTTGAAAACTGTTGCATATTTACTAAAGATGATTCCTAGTAAGGCAGTTTCAAAAACTTCTTTTGAACTTTAGATGGGAAGGAAACCTAATTTAAGGCACTTGTATGTTTGGGGTAGTCAGGCAAAAACAAAAAATTATAATCCACATGTAAGAAAAATGGATACAAGAACAACTAGTGGATTCTTCATTGGTTATCCAAAAAAGTTGAAAGGGTACATATTTTATTGTTTTATAATACGAGAATTATTGAAATTGGAAATGCACGATTAATTGAAAATGGTGAAATTAGTGGGAGTATTGAACCACGTAATGTGGAAATTCAAGAAGTTAGATCTCTTTGCCTCAAACTTCTACTCAAGTCGTTATTCCAAAGATTACTCAAAATTACGGATAAAAAAGAGGTTGATGCACCTATAATAAAATTTCACCACCACATCTATTAAATGCAAAGAAGAACTGTTATATATAATGATTATGTGGTCTATTACAAGAGTCAGAATTTGACTTTGGAGCATATGAAAGTAAGGATTCTAGTAAGGATTCTAGTAAAATTGTTCAATGCCATGAAAGACAAATTAAAATCATAGCAATATGATGATGTATGGGATATCGTCGAATTTCCAGAAGGTTGTAAAAGAGTTGGATGTAAATAGGTCGTTAAGACCAAATGCGACTCTAATGGCAATATCGATCGACATAAAACTAGAGTTGTTGGCAAAGGATTTACTCAGAATATGGTGTTGATTATAGATACCTTTTCATCTATTTCAAGGAAGGACTCGTTTAGAATTATCACGATATTGTTAGCTCATTATGATTTGAAGCTTCACTAAATGGATGTGAAAACTGGTTTCACTGTTAAAGGAAGAGAACGTATGGTGTGTAAACTTAAGAAATCGATATACGGACTTAAACAAGCTCCGCGACAATGGTACTTGAAATTGAATGATATCATTACCTCTTTCGGATTTAAAGAAAATATCGTTGATCGATGTATATATTTGAAGATCAGTGGAAGCAAGTTTATAATCTTAATTTTCTACGTGACATTTTTTCTTCTACAAATGACTTATGCTTATTGCATGAGACAAAAAGTTTTCTATCTAAAAACAGTGAAATGAAAGATACGGGTAAGACATTTTTTGTAATAGGTATTGAACTATATTGTGATAGATCACAAAGACTGTTTGGATTGTCTCAGAAATCATATATTAATAAAGTTCTTGAAAGTTTAATATGGAAAAGTGTTCATCGGGTGTTGCACCAATTCAACAAATTCAGCCTTATGCAATGTCAAAAGAATGAATTGGAATGCAAAGAAATAGAACAGATTCCATACGCTTCTATCGTTGGTAGTTTAATGTGTGCTCAAACATATACTAGGAACGACATTAGTTTTGTTGTCGGGATGTTGAGCAGATCAAAGTAATCCGAATTTAGGGTAATGCGCTCTAATATTGTTGAATTCATGTAATTAGGTAAATGATTTTTACAAATTTCAAATGTTTTGGGGTAGTAAAGAGGAGTGTGTGATGTGACGAGGAATGTGAATAATACGATCCGTTAACTTAATTATAATATTAGGAAGAAAGATTAGATAGATAAAATATAACATAATACTCAATACTTTTAGTGTGTCTTAGAATACAACTTGTAGTGACCTATTTATACTAATTTAGTTTCACTATTTGAACTAATCTTAACATCATTCAATTCATTAATCTTATTAACTATCCATACAATTTTATCAACATTCAATATATTACTATCATCAGTCATCCAACTAATTTTATCATTTAAAATATCCACACAATACTTATGTTTTAATGGCATTCTCAATTCATTAATTTCATTTTTTCTAATACCCGAAGCTGATAACTAAAGAATCAAATAAAAATAATGATGATTTTCTGTATCACAATTTTCTACCCATTCACACATCTATATATACGTCCGTCACTAGAGAAAACTCAACAAAATAAAAATATATATTATTAAAAAAAATGGCAATACTAAATATCTCTACGATGTCTTTTCTTCTAATTTCCACAGTCCTCAGCCTTGTACTGTCCTCTTGCAATGGCAGAACCATTTCAATTGACCAGAAAGTACGTATATCTTTATATATATATATATATATATATATATATATAATATAAAAGTGTTATGGAATGAAATGACTTACTAATTATCTCATATATTATGGAGTTTTTATTTTACTTATATGTTAGACTTTGAACGGTTGGTGTGTCGCAAGACCAGACGCTAGTCCAGAAGATCTACAAACACTTATAGACAATGGCTGCAGTGGTTGCGCTAAGGTTGACTGTGGTCCGATCAAACCGGGTGGGGCATGTTTTGAACCCGATACGATTTTGGACCATGCATCATGGCTCTTCGATAATATTTATAACAACACGGGGATTTGTTATAATGATGATCTTAGCTTCCTTACCATGACCAATCCATGTAAGAGAATAATAAATAATATTTACTGTAATTTATTTATGCAGTCAAATAGCTACAAATTATACTTAATAATTTCTTTGCTTTTTTTTTTTTTTCCTCCTATGTGCAGCACATGGAAATTGCCAGTATCCATGAACGGATGGTATATTGAATAAGGAGGAAGATGCTAATTAATTATATTGATGTGTTAGTTGCGAAAGTATAGCATGATTCAAATATTAATAATTTGTAATAATCGTAAGTTTAATTTCGGCTTGAAATTTACCATCAATTTTTATAATATTCCCATGCGTGGAATTTGTTTGAGAATCAATGGTAGAATGAGATTTTTTGTAACACTTGCTTTCACATATTTAATTCATAGTTTTACATTTTTCTTTTCATATTTCATCTAAACACTTAACTCGTTGTATTTGAATACAAAATAGTATAGCATTACTGACCAAAGGTGTTCAAGTGAAACATTAATGACGAAACATATTTAAAAAAAAAAACAATCTAATTTCCGAATGAAAATATAAAGAAGTTAAAAATTAAGGACCTAGAAAGTTGATTTTATTACAACACTTCTTTCTATTAAGAAAATATGTAACAGTTCAACTCTTTAACACGGTCATATAACATTAAATACATTACATGATTAAGAATATAAATTATAATAAATAAATATGTAGCCTAATTAATTTAAAATATGTTTGAATTTTTGTAAAGTAACAAAGCAAGCACATGTAATTTTGTTCCCTGCTAGACATCACTTAAGTTAGACGTTGGTGTATCGAGTTTATTATTATTAGGCTAAATTGCATATAACTCACTTGTAGTTTAAAAAATAAACACCAAAACCCTATGGTTTGTAAATAGCATAAAATATCCTCGTGGTTTATTTAATTATGCGCTCCTTTTGCATTTTCACCCCCTAATTGGGGGTACAATGCTGTGTTTTAGACACCATAGGGGGTACGATGCTAAGTTTTAGACAGCACAAGGGAGTTTCATGCAATAAAAAAAGCATACGGTAGTAATGCGCATTTCAAAATATACACGTGGAGGTATAACATAATTTACCCTTATTATTATTATTATTATTGTTGGGTTTTGTGAGCCCAAACTCGCCGGAACGGGAGATGGTCGGAAAGAGCTCTGATCGGCCACAGCTCAAAGGAATGCAATCCTGCTTCAAGAAATATTCTAAGTCTGGGAATTGAGCAGTAGCCGTCGGATCTTGAGCGCGCGTTATCAAAGGGACGAGATTCAAAGGTGGAGAATCAAACGTGGAACGCTCGATGAGGCGGGAGATGAGATGAACGGCTCAGATCAAAACTTATAAAAAAACGTTTAGCGTTTTTATAACTTATAAACGCGCACGGTGTACAAGAGATGAAGCACGTTGTACAAGCCTTTGATGCGTTCAGTCTGAATTCTCATCTATAAATATCAGACTTGAGAGTTCAACCATCTATCTTTGAGCCTTCATATCATTCTGTAGAGTGAGAATTAGAGAGAGTTGTAAACTAGATATTTGTAGAGGGTGTGACACAGTTGTAAACCCTTTCCTTAGTTTGAATAAAAGAGGCTCTGTTGGTCCGTGGAGTAGGTTGAAAGTCGCAGCCGAACCACGTAATTTCTGTGTTCTGTTTTTTATTTTACTTGCTATTTTTACATTCGATTGCTTCAAAATTGTGTTTCTTGGATTGATCTTCACACACACATTAAAGAACAACAATTTGGGAATCGAGGGGTGTCGTTTTTACAACAATTGGTACGGCGAGGCGTTGGAACGACACGTGACAAGAAGATGGCGGCAACTCGGTTCGAAATGGAAGTCTTCAATGGTCAGGGAGATTTTGGCCTGTGGAAGAAGGAGATGAAGGCCCTGCTCATGGAGAAGGGTCTTGAGGAGGCTCTCAAGCCTGAGGCGGAGATGGAGCCGAAGGACATGGCGGAGCTTTGATGAAAAAGATTTGGGAAAGAGCGTATAGCACGTTGATCCTTTGTCTCTCAGACCAAGTCTTCCGCAAAGTGGCTAAAGAAGACACGGCCGAGGAGATATGGAAGAAGCTAGATGCTCTTTACATGACCAAGTCCCTTGCCAAGAGACTTTACTTGAAGCAAGCCTTGTATCGATACCAAATGCATGAAGATCAGCCCTTAGAATATCAGCTTGACAGTTTTTCAAAGCTTATCTTAGATCTTGAGAATATTGGGGATGAAATCAAGGATGAGGATCAAGCTTTGTTGCTGTTGTGCGCACTGCCATCAAACTATGACCATTTTAGAGAGGCTCTACTATATGGAAGGGAGAAGTTAAAGCTTGAAGATGTCTTGACAGCCTTGAGTTCGAAGCAGCTCAATGCAAAGAAGAAATCAGAAAATGCTGAGAATTCTGATGTTGCGCAGCTGCTGTTTGCGAAAGATAAGTCCAAATCTTGGATAAAGAAAGGCAAGGAGAAGGAAGGAGATAAGCCTAAGGGCCATGTGAAGTGCTGGCTAAGAAGAAGGCCACATTCGAAGATATTGCCCCAAGAAATCAAGAGGCAACTCGAGTCAAGGTGCTGTAAATTCTGCAATGAGTATGTGCGTAAATGTCATGATTATGCAGAGATCTTGAATGTCACTAGCCAAGATGATAGCAAGGAATGGATCCTCGACTCGGGGTGCAGCTTTCATGTTACTTGCAACAAGGATTGGTTGCAAGAATTCCAAGAAACAAAGCAAGAAACTGTCAAGATTGGAGATGGCAAAAGCTGTCAAGTTCTTGGACAAGGATCTGTTCATTTGAGGCTAAAATCTGGTGTTGTAGGGATTCTAAGGGATGTAAGGTTCGTGCCTGAGATGAGGAGGAACCTTATCTCAATAGGAGCTTTGGACAAAAGAGGCTACAACACGAAAATTACAGCCGGCATAATCGAAGTAATAAAACAGAGAAAGCTGATTCTTGATGGGTTTCTAAGGCATGGTATCTATGTTTTGGAAGGGTGTCCTGTGGTGAAGGGTACATCTGAGGAAACTGGAGAATGTGGTGGCTTGAATGTGGTGTAAGAGAAGCCACTGAGACCTCATCTTGAGGTGGAGACAGGTGGAGACAGGTGGAGCAAAACTTGTAATTGGAGCTGTTTTTCAAGAATTTGTAGTAGTAAGCTTGGACAAAGTCAGCTCTGTAAGTGACTGTTCTGAGCCTGAGGTCGAGTTGATTCGACCAAGAAAGGAGAGTATGTTCAAGCCATGTTCGAAAGATAGATCAATGAAGGATGGAAATACAGAAGAAGGTGCTGAAACACTTGAAGAAAGTTGGACAGAAATTATGTCTGAAACTGAGAATGAAGTTGCGAGCGATGTTGCTTCATTAAGAGGTGTTGATGTCTCACCTGTGAAAGAGACTGAGACGAGAAGCTTGAGGGGCAGTAGATGGATCTGCAAGAAGCCTCAAGGAGTTGGAAAGAAGAGAACTTCATGGGAGATGAAGGAAAGAGCTCGAAGGACCAACTTGATTCTAAATGGGAGATTTCAATCTCATTTGGAGCTGACAAGGTTTCTTTCGAGGCTCGAAGCTACTAAGCAACTAGAAGACCAACAAAGCAAGGATGATTGAATCAAGGTGGAACCTTGGTTGAAGGCTGTAGAGAAATCAACATGCTGATTATGCAGTTTTCTGGTAAAGAACAAGGCTGGTTCTGGTATGATCTTAAGGCGAGTGTAGCTTACGTATTTGAGCTGTTACGGTGGAGTTTAGTGATGAGAATGCGAGTTCTAGTCTCAAGGTGGAGATTGTTGGGTTTTGTGAGCCCAAACTCGCCGGAACGGGAGATTGTCGGAAAGAGCTCTGATCGGCCACAGCTCAAAGGAATGCAATCATGCTTCAAGAAATATTCTAAGTCTGGAAATTGAGCAGTAGCCGTCGGATCTTGAGCGCGCGTTATCGAAGGGACGAGATTCAAAGGTGGAGAATTAAACGTGGAACGCTCGATGAGGCGGGAGATGAGATGAACGGCTCAGATCAAAACTTAACAAAAAAATGTTTAGCATTTTTATAAGTTATAAACGCGCGCGGTGTACAAGAGATGAAGCATGCTGTGCAAGTCTTTGATGCGTTCAGTCTGAATTCTCATCTATAAATATCAGACTTGAGAGTTCAACCATCTATCTTTGAGCCTTCATATCTTTCTGTAGAGTGAGAATTAGAGAGAGTTGTAAACTAGAGATTTGTAGAGGGTGTGACACAGTTGTAAACCCTTTCCTTAGTTTGAATAAAAGAGGCTATGTTGATCCGTGAAGTAGGCTGAAAGTCGCAGCCGAACCACGTAATTTCTGTGTTTTGTTTTTCATTTTACTTGTAGTTTTTGCATTCGATCGCTTCCAAGATTGTGTTTCTTGGATTGATCTTCACACACACATTAAAGAACAGCAAGTTGGAAATCGAGGGGTGTCGTTTTTACAACAATTATTTTACTGATAATTTAAACTTCGGAAAGTTGTTGTATCGCAAGATCGAACGCTCCACCAAAAGATCTACAAGCAATTATAGATTATGGTTGCAGTAAAGTTGATTGTGGCCTCCTAATCAAACCGCGTAGGGCATGTTTTGAGCCCCCATAGAAATCCTAATTTATATATATGTATATTACGCAGTATCAAATTTAATTATATTGTGTACCATTGGTATTATATTACTTATTTTTCAATATATATTACCTTTAAAAGAATCAAATAAATTGATGGAAGTAATTGAATGTTGATAAAGTCAAAGATAAGTTTCAACCCAATATCGCACAATCAGTCTTAGGAATTTTCATTGACAGAAACATTGTTAGAGAAAGACTGATTTGGCACCTAGATTAAAAAAGTAAAATAAAAAATTAGAATCAGCTTAGTAGAAGGCAATGGAAATCGACAAAGGTGGACGGGACACGCAATGATGTAGTAATCAAAGTGGGCCCTTAAATCTAATATGGAAGAGAAATTAGAAATGGAAGATAAAACCAAAATTAAAGCATTTCATGTGAACGTAGACCTTAATTGTAACTGGTGTGGGGAAGAAGCAGAAGATTTGGAACACATATTTTTCACATGCAATAGGGATATGCCCTCGGAAGCCATGCGAAGATTAGATGTATATGACGTAGACCTTAATTGTATTATTCGAAAAATGATTTGTATTACGCCGAACAATGTATTATCGATTATTTGATTTTCTCGAACAATATTTCATATAATTGAGGAATTTATTATTTATTTATCAAATATATTTTACTCGGTATCCGATAAAATGATACATAAATAAAATCCAAATGTGTCGGGTTTAGTCACTGATTTTCATTTGATAGAGAGAGTGGCACCGGTAGACTGTTAATCTCGAACATTAAAAAAGTCCATAAGTCTAGGCTCTAATCGTGTGCTCGTTTGCCAGCACGAATTATCTATCGAAGGCTCTATAATGATTGTGCCAATCACTCACTAGAAAATGGGAGGTCGTGATAGTGATACAAATCGAATCAGGGAATTTATTGTATTTTGACAGTGACTCGTACTCGGACAATCGGTGATAGTGATACAAATCGAATCGATCACCGAAAGGAAATTGGTGACATCAGAGTGATAGTGATACCAATTTATAGAGCGACCTCCCATTTTATAGAAGATGTCTAACTCGTACTCGGACAATCGGTGATATTGTATTTATAAAGGATTGACAATCGGTGCATTGATACAAATAGAAGATTGACTATAATAGTTTACATGAATCATGGACCGAAAGGAATCACCGATAGAGCTGACATCAGAGTCGCAATTTATCACTAACTTTGCTAGGTTCAGACTGTCGGGCATTGATCGCCGAGAGGATTATAATCTCGCAAGTAAACGAGATATATTAACCTATGAGAACGGGGACATGAAGTGTTTGACCATATTAACAAACTGACTCAAGTGTCGTGGAGGACAATTTGGTAATTCTATAAGTCATGCTTCTAAGATAGAGTCAGGCCATTAAATTTGCTCCACAGTTAATATTCCTTTATGGATCATGTAATAAATATAAACACATAAGCGACAAATTATATGCTCAAGAATCCAAAACGAAGTTTTGGCTTTCTAATTGGCCAGGCTCTTCTTAGGCTCATTAGGGTTTCTTATTGAGAGGGGCTTGCCTCAGGTGCATGAGGATTGCCGATTTGGGCTAAGCCCATTATGACTTTAATTTGGGCCAAGTGTCTTTGATCCGAGCTGTGAGCATCCTCCCGCCTTCGCTGTGCTGGCGACAGACGCGCCGAGGCACTATTCCGGCTATGCAAAGTTTCGGTCAGCGAGTTTGAGCCGAATGATTGTGCCATGGCCGAACCATGCACGCCATCAGTCGAGTCACTCCGCCTTGTTCGTTTCGATGTCATTTATGCATCATTTCGAAAATTCGAGCGAGGCTCTGATTGTGTTTTTCTCGAACTTGTGTTTCCTGGGAACATGCGGAATTTAAATTTTTTCGAGATACCAAAGCCTGAGATTGCTCTGGTATAACAAAAAAACACATATATGATACAAATAATCTCAGCCACATGAACCCAACTTACGAAAAAAAAAAATTATAAAAGGGATTTCAGCTTCTTTACCTTCGTAGCGTCGTGGCTAGCTTTTGCCGAATTCTCCTCGGTGTGGCACACAGTTTTGTTTGTTTTTGTCTTTTGACGGTTCTAAAAAATGACTTCGTTTTTTTGCTTAGGTTATTTCGAAAAAAAAAAACCCTTTACTTTATACTTGCTAGGCACGGAAATCTCACCCAGACTAATTAGTTTTTGACCATACCATATTCATTAAGTTATGTTTAAAACCCTCTAAGTTGATAGGTCGTTTGAGAGTAGGAACGGGGCGGGGCGGGGCGGGGACGGGGACCGTCCCCGGCCCCATCCCCGCGTCTATGGGGAATCCCCATCCCCGTCCCCGCCTAGTAAACGGGGACAAAATCATCCCCGTCCCCGTCCCCGCCTAGTAAACGGGGACAAAATCGTCCCCGTCCCCGTCCCCACGGGGATCCCCACCCCCGCGGGGATCCCCGTCCCGCAATTTTTTTAAAATAAATTAATATTTATATTATAATATATAAATTAAATATATTATTTAAATTATATTTTAAATATTATTTATATTATAGTAATATAAAATGAGTATAATAAATATTTTTAAATATTATTTATATTATAATAATATTGATTAGATATAATAAATATTATTTATATTATATAATATAGTATCGGGGAACGGGCGGGGAACCCCACGGGGCGAGATCAATCCCCGTCCCCGCCCCATCCCCGCCAACGGGGGGAGATCTCTCCCCGTCCCCGCCCCACGGGGATAAAAAATCGGGGATTCCCCGCCTTGTTCGGGGCGGATCCCCGCGGGGACGGGGAATCTCCTCCCCATTTACAAGCCTATTTGAGAGAATCTCTCACAAGTTGACCAAATCTAATTTATCCCGTGAGTGGCTTTAAATTTTGAAATTCATGCTAAAAATAGCATGCTGATTTTTGAAATTTATATTAGGCGGAAATATCATTTCTATTCTTGTAGTAACGAAATATCATATTTATCCTTCAGTTTTAAGTTGGAATAAATAATTAATTTATGATTAAATAACGACATAATATAATATTATATATTTTCGCCCCATGGACTCAGCCCGTAATACGTAACTTAATTTCGAGCACTTATTACTCAAGTCTCGACAAGCGTCATTGATGTCCAGCACCATCAATCTTAACGACACTAGGTCCATTTAGTATTTCTTTAACTCTCTCCTTTATAGATATTACATCAGCAATCCTTTTTAAGTTTAATTCACATGATTCGTCTCAATCGCCACAGGAAGGATTTAAGGAATTCGGTATCCACCTAGCCAATCTCGTGGCATCGAACTGATTTCGAGCTGATTACGAATTTTGATATAATCATAATTCATGAATCAATTATGGATTTTCATCTAAGTTAAACCCTTCACATATGTCTTTGATCGAAGACTTAGTGACTTGCGTTACACCCTTGATATAATCATAATTCTAAACTCATTAACTTCATTCTATGATAAATTTGTGACTTGCAAAATTACCATGTGAGTCAGTTTAATGCTTCGGCCGAAGACTTGGTAATTTTCCATCTCTGAATATACTTACGACATCTATCTTGATTACTTGCAATACTGTGAATCCCTCTTGGCAGTCAAAGCCCAGCAGTCACCCATCGTTGCCAAGACTGCATTTCGCCGCCGCTGATGATCTCGACAATCCGAACCTAGCAAAATTAGTGAAAAGTTAGTGCCCTAAAGTCAATTACGTCAGTGACCCATTCAGTCTTAGGTTCACGTAAACTAATATAGTCAATCAATCGATTAATGACATCTTCGAGTAATAAGCCATGTGATCGTTCGATTAGAGTTAGTGTCCAAATATAGTCAGTCACTGATTCGACTTGTATCAAAGTCACGACCTTCCACTTCTCAAGTGAATGACTGGATCTTAAGATTTATGGACTAATTTTATTTGAGAATAATAACCTCTCTCAGTCTATGATAACACAGTGACTAAACTCCGAACATTTGCATTTATTTATTTATCTTCTTACCGAATGCTAAGTAAGAATTCGTTGATAAATATATATAATATGTCTTTAAGGAATAAAATTAAAAACAAGTAAAATATTTTATTTCGTTAAGTAAAATTTCAATACATTATTCAAATAAATCAAATAATACATGTACTTCTATGCCATGTTACCTTTCATTCTCGTATGGTATTCCGAGGGTATGTACCTAACACTTATTTTCTCTTATATAGTAATTTCTTAACAGATTCTGGAGGAAATTTCGCAGTGGTTAAAATTCTCCACATTGAGTCGGAAAATCATGCTCCAAATTAGGGTTGCAAATGAATTGAATCAAATCAAATAGCACCATATCTATTTGTAATCGACTATCAAATCGAATGGTTGCATATTCGATTGCTATTTGGATAGCTATTTGCTTTTTCTTGGATTTTTAATATCTTTTTTCTATTATATTTAATTGGCTCTTTTGATTAAATATGCCCGAATCATTGTTGTAATAACAAGTGGGGGGCATGGTACAATATTAGGCCTGTGTCTTGTGTTACCGTGATTTAGGTAGAGGTGACAATGGGAGGGTTCGGGGTGGTATTGGACATACCATCCCCATACTAAATCTCCGTTGCAAATATCATTCCGTCTAATTGACCGCTCATGATGAATTGGTTCGAGGACGGGGAATCATCGTTCGAGAATCGGGGTTTCCATGGGAACCTCATGTTTTTCATATTGATACAACCACTTACAATTTATATACAATAAAAAAAAAGTAATATCGTCAAAACTGACAATGAACATAACGAAACATTCATGATAAGAAAATTATACAATAGAGTTACGTAAAAATATAACATTTGCTTCTTCAGTACAATACAAATAAATTAACAAAAAGCATACTAAAAACAGATTATATACACATACATATTGAAAATCACCATTCTCATCATATATGTTAGACATCTTGAACTGCATATTACAACACATACATATTGACAACTATAATCGGGAATAGAAAATCACCATTCCGTTCAAAGGGGGTCGGGTTTGAGGGATGGAGATGGATGTGGACATGAATTCCCATTCCATCCCGATATTTTTACCTATGGAGAATCACCGTCAACTCCACATTCTCGTTTTGATCGGGCTCCGTCCCAATAACTTTGGGTCCCAACTAGGGGTGTGCATAGTTCGGTAAACCGATCGAACCGACCGAAAAATCGAAAATTCGGTACAAACCGAATACCGAACAAAAATTTCGGTTCGGTATTCGGTTTTTGTTTTTTAAAAATTCGGTGATTCGGTTCGATTTCGGTATACTGGTTCGGTATACCGAACTGACCGAATTACCGAATTTTTTAAAAAATTAAAAAAAAATTATAAATTTAATATATTTTTTTGAATTTTAATATATAAATATATTAATTTTTTATTTTTTTATGAAATTTCGGTAAATTCGGTACAAACCGAAAAAACCGATTTAAATTCGGTAAAAACCGAATACCGAACCGAATATTTCGGTTCGGTATTCGGTTTTGAAAATGGTCGAACCGAAATTTCGGTTCGGTTCGTACCGAATGCACAACCCTAGTCCCAACGAGAATTATTCACTACAGAATTTCGCCACCTCCAGATTTGGGTCCGACGCTTTTTTTAATTTTGGTGCGGATGAAATACGATTGAACAGGGTCGGAAAGTGCAGGTTATGAGTTCGAATTTACTTGAATTCTTGGACAATCGAAGTTTGTGTATATTTGGGACGGGACACATATGCCAAGAAGATTACTCTCGTTGAAAGTCGTGTGTGTCACATAACCTACAATACGAAACTTAGACAGAATATCGAGACCATGATAGCGTTATGTGGGGAAACCTCTCACAAAAAAAAAAAAAAAAGAAAAGCAGTTCAAAAGAATTTTAAGAGATGGGAAAATCCAATACGGTTATTTTGCTTAATCAAATCTACAGTTATTTTGCTTTCAAGTTAAGATAAATCAAACACGTTCCAATTAAATTAAGTTATTTGAATAAATAAATAAATAAAACCTATCATCCAAATTCCAATCTATCTATCCGAAGAATCAACGCGAAGCTACTCCAACTTCAATGGCTGTTTGCTTCTCTGCAACCCCACCACACATGTCACTGTCACTCCCCATTAAGAGAATTGAAGCTAATTCTATTTCGTTTTCTTCTTCTCTTCCATTTCTCAAAGTCACAGAGATTAGTTTTTCGCGAAACGATCCAAGTCTCCGCAAGAACAAGGTAATCAACTGTTGGTTTGCCCAAAAACGTTTCTTGACAGCCTTTCCGAGTTTTTTCCTTGCTCCGTCGCTGTGGGCTGTTACCCAATTAGTTGGCTGTGCTAATTAATAGGTTTTGATCGTAATTAGTGCGCAATACAAAGCGATTTTGTTATTTAGGGTTTGGGAACTCTTCTCCAATCTGTCATTACTCCCCAATCTTCTGTGTTTGTATGTCTAATGCTCACTTTTTATTTTATTTTTTTCTAGAAAAAGAATTTTTGTAATGATATTCTACAGATGAACATACACTGTGGTCTGAGTTTAGTGCAAGTGCTGAAAGATGTTGGCTTTTTGCCAGCATACAAGAATGTATAACTTGATTGGCTCTGAATTATCATTTCCTCCCGTTGAATGTTGCGAAAGCCGGGTTGTTTAGCACGAAAAACGCTAATACTTGTTCGAATTTATAGAGATAGTTGCAATCGATTCTCTTTCTTCTTGATGCATTATTATCATGTTCTTGTCTGTCTACTTATTACAATAAATTGAATGTTTAGGGGGGCTTCGCCATTGAAGCTGCTTGGACACGAAGATCGCGAGGTGAACTTGCGAAAAGACCTAACAGAAAGTCATGGAAACAGAGGACGGACATGTACATGAGGCCGTTCTTACTGAACGTATTCTTTTCCAAGAGGTTCGTACATGCCAAAGTGATGCATAGAGGCACCAGCAAAGTGGTCTCAGTTGCTACCACCAACTCAAAGGATCTGAGGAACACATTGCCGTCCCTCACCGACGATAATGCTTGTAGGGTCATCGGAAAGATTATCGCAGAACGTTCTAAGGAGGCTGACGTTTTTGCAATCGCTTTTGAGCCCAAAAAGAACGAGCGCGTTGAGGGGAGACTCGCCATTGTTTTAGATACTATTCAAGAAAATGGTATCATTTTCGTTTGATGCTTTTTCTTTTGTTTAGATGTTGTTGTTACCTTTTGAGATTTTTGTGGCTTCTAAGCATGCTATATATTTATGTGCTAACCAGAGCAGGAGGAAGGAGAGATTGAACTCTGTTTTAGAAATAAAGTTGTGTGTAGAAGACTGGTATTTAATGTTTAAAAAATAAATAAAACTTATGATTAAATATGATATTTACATAATATTATAGTACAAATCACTTTGATACAAATCATAATGATTAAATAACGGTAATTCTATTGACACCTCCTCCTCTTTTATTCTATTTGCACTTTCCTAATTAATGAGTATAGTAAACTATTAAATACTTACAAATTCTAAACGTAATTATTTTAAATAATTAAATACTTACCAATTTAAAACCATTAAATATTTACCATTAAACTAAACATATTCTAATTTCAAAATTCATCAATTAAAATACGCAACTATTCAACAATTCAAACTGTATTAATTTCACCAATTCAAACTACGTCAATAAGGCAGCTTTCAAATTCACCAATTTTGCTAATTGTTACTACATCTGTGTTTATTTGATATTAACATTAAATACTAATATTTAAGTTTAATATTTTTAAAGTTAATATAAAACTGTAGCGATTAGTATAAAGAGTAATACAATAAAATTTAAATTAGATAATGTATCAATGTGTCCTTGAGTAAAATAATTTTACTAATATTGTTGAATAACTCATGCAATTAATGTTGATGATTTTTTTTATGAAAAATAAATTAATGAAATAATTATTATTGAATTCATGTAGTTAAATATATAATTTTTACAAATTTTAAGTGTTTTTGGGTTGTAAAGGTGTAAATAATGGTGTGAATAATAGGACCTATTAAATAAATATAATATTCCAATATCACCTCATGCGAAATGACATATCAACAAAAAAAAAATACAGTAATATCATCGTTTTGATCCACATTTCATTCTAATTGTGAGTATCATCGTGTGACGTTAGACCTCGTCAAACAAACATCCCTAAGCATGGTTGGGTCTGCACTGCAACAATAGAATTTTATCTATTTAAATATATTTATGGTCACAAAAAGAGCTGAACCCGCCGCCTCCTCCTTTCTAGGGTTTAAAAACCCTCCCACACCACAACCTCCTCCTCCTCCAATAGCTGCCGCCTCCGCGAACAGCCGCCGCCTCTTCCTCCTCCCGTCCTCCACTAACGGAGGTTGGGGGAGGACCCTGTCTATTTTCTTTTTTTTGTCCACCCACCACTCGTCGCCCTCCACCACCGCCCGCCCGCCGCCGTCCGCTTAGATTAATAGCTATTTGTGTGGTAGGTTCTTTAGTTCTTCATGTTCAAAACCGAATTTTTCATTTTCTTTCGCCCTTTTTTCTTCTTTTTCTTTTTTGTGTTTGGTTGTTCATCTTCCTATGTGAGTCTTTATTCTCTACCGGCGGATGATGTTATCGGAAAGACCCGTTGTGCCATTTAACCCCGTGTATTTTGTTGTTAATGAAATTCAAGTTATCGTTTCGAATATATATATATATTTTAATGGTCAATCACTTATTTTTCTGAAAATTGGCCACAAGTGGGCCAAATGGATGGGGCTTTATTAATTGGGCCTATCCTCTTTGCAATTAAAGCCCCTTTCCGTTTCATAAATGTCAGAAATCTCCCTCGCACACTCGAGAAAGAATGGCATCGGCGTTGAAATCCAGCATCCTCCGCCACATGCGGTTGCCGATCACCCGAACAATCTATGCCCCACACGCATCACGCGCCGCCTCCGTCCGTTCGTTGTCTTCTTCTCACGGGGATGACCACCTTGACAGGCAGGAAGTCGTTGACCGCGTTCTTGATGTTGTCAAGAACTTCCCCAAAGTCGATCCGCAGAAGGTAGCTCATTAATCACCACTTTTTTGTTAGGTTTAGAAATATCGTGTTGTGAAGTCTTCGAACCATGAATTCTTTATTTGTATGTATGGATGCTTACTCCCTGGGTAAGACTTACCTTTGTGTTACTATTTTGATTCCATGGTTAATAAGTTTTATGTGTAGATGAGTCTCTTAAAGCTTCACTTTCACTAATGGTTCTGGTAAATCTAGAACGCTTCATATTACTATTACCTTCCGCATAGTATCAATTTCTTATCAACCAACATAAAATACCATCGTATTTTGTATGATTTATTCCTGATTGTGAGAAAGTAAGAAGAAAGTTCTGACTTTGCTAGTAGTCATCTGATCAGAGTGGTGGTAAAGCTTTAAAATTATCATGTTTACGTTGCTGATAAAGCTCGATTCAAGTGCAGAGATGTAGTTATCGTTGTCTTTCCTTTGCTTGATGCTATATGAACATGAACTAGACAAGGTTTTTATGGTATGATGCAAACTTTATTGCTATTGGTGACTCTTATGATGCACATAGTTTCTTTGATTTGGGAAGCTTCGCATGTACTTTATGGTTAACATAATATATTTACGACTGTGAGGATTTTTAGGCATGCTAAACGATACTTGTGCTCCTGAGAACCTCCAACTAATTAATACTTTTTTATTGGCGACATTTCATATATGCTTGTCGACCATCCGTATCTAATGATCTGTCTTTTCCTTCCGTATTTATTATGATGTGAATTTGCAGCGGAGATCATTAACTCATTTCCTCCTAACAATTATATCTGCATTCAGGTGACACCCGATGTTCATTTTCAGAAGGATCTCGGTTTGGATAGCTTGGACGGTGTGGAGATTGTCATGGCTCTTGAGGAAGAGTTCAAGCTCGAAATACCAGACAAGGAAGCTGATAAAATCGACTCCTGCCCTCTTGCAATCGAATACATCTACAACCACCCGATGTCTAGTTGAGTTCTTTGTTACCAGGTTTTTTCTATTTTCCATCTTTTATTTCAACTTTTGCATCCCATTGTCGATTCGATCTGTGGAAACATGCATGTGAGATGGAATGGAAATTGAATAATTTCAATGTTGTATGGTGGAGTTGATTAGAGTAAATGCTTCTCTATCATGTATTCCACCGTAGTTTAGTTTAACTATCAAGGGTGCATGTTGGATATGGAAATTCCATTTGCAGACAACTTCGTCCGCACTATGTATGATCGTCAATAATGGCATTTCTTATTGTTGCTTAATTTTTCTTGCTTTGATACATAGTACATAGGTACATAGGTAATGTTTCACTTTACATTATAATTTTCAAAGATGAGTAACCATATAGTACAAACACAGCATACACTCCATGCTTCTCCTCAACAGCTCTATATATGTTATATGTAAGAATTACACACACACACACACACACACACATATATATATTTACATGCATATCATCCCGACCCTGTTTGAATCATATGCATAACAGAAAGAGCAATAGCAGAAAGCTGAAAAACATCATCATCCCTCTTACTCAAAGGCGAAACCTCATTACTGACTCCTTTCCGCTCCTTAAAACCATCCTCGCAAGTAGTTGAAGCATCCATGATCGAACTTATCCTCACATTAGCATCTTCGAACTTATTTACATCATAGCACCTCATTGCATCCTCTGCATCACTCATTGCATCGGAGAAAAGTTCCAAACAATCTCTCAGACACTGCTCTGTGCGAGAATCCCACTTCTTCTTTTGCGTTAATAACTGATTGGTGTAGCAAATGGTGTCGGTTATATTGCGGCGCAACAAGTCAATGGTGACTATGCCTAGGGCTCTTAGGGTTGTGCATTGCGTGGCTGGCGAGGCTTGTAGTGAGGTCGTGCAGAAGCCGTATTTTACGTTCGGGTCTGTTTGAGCTAGGTTGAAGCATGTCGAGCTTATTAGGTTTTGTGGGGTTGTGATGGACAGTAAAGAGATGAAGAGGATTGCTAATGGGATGAAATAAGACATGGGCTTCATTCTGTCTTCTTTGCTTTGTTGCTGTTAAGGTTGTGCTATACATATATACATATATATATATATATATATATATATATTGTGTGTGTGTGTGTGTGTGTGTGTGTTTGTGTGGAGTTGAGATGAGTTATTTTATTGCAAGAATCTGTTTAGAACAAACTGTCTTATCTCAGGGAATTTTGTTTACAAATAAAAAAGGGTTGCTAACATTATAATAATGATTTTGAACAAATTTTCTATTGTTTGATAAAAAACAAGAAGACGCGTGAAGGTATATATATATATATATATTTTTTATCATCATGATATGCTAAATAAACATGAATAAATGTTTATATATAGTAAAGTTTTATGGTAGTCATCAAATAAGCCCTTTTTCTCAGGGTTGATGTCCAACCATATTTTAAATACTTGAGCTCTTTAAATATTCTCCTCACATTTGTAAAGGATATTACTGACTCACAAGAACTTGCAATTGCTTTATAAAATTTAAATTGGAAAAAGGTAAGTGGAAAATGAATAATCAGTTATATCTTCCATGAGTAATAAATGCATGAAATGAAAAAGGGTCATTTTATTCTTTTGCACACACATATATATATATATATATATATATTGCAAGTGGTGGACAATACTATGAAGAATTCACATGTTTGTTGCTTTCCTCAATATACTAACAGAATCTGGTAATTATTTGTCTCTTGTACGACATCTATACAACCCATCGTATGTACGACGATTTCCTTCAAATGATGGAGATAGAGCTAGTCGGTTATGTAATTTATAATATAATATGCATATTAAATTAACAATAATATGAATAAGGTTTAAAAGAATTAAGGGTAAGCTTCGTGAGAAGTAGGACTGATATATTTTCTCTGCAATGATAGTTTGTAAATATGAACACAAATCTATTACTTCCTCCGATTTTAAATAGAAGATGTTTAAAGAATATAGACACATGTTAATCTTATATATATAAAAAGATTTGATAGATATTCTCCTGTGATGACACGTCAGCAACTCCTGCCCCCCACCTACGTTGTTTTATGATGTAGTTAATATATTAATTTCCTACTACATACATAATATTATTGTTTTATATAATAATAATTAATTTCCGACTACTAAATTAATTATTATTCATATCCGCTATATATTTCAATGTAAGTGATTAAATAAAAGATAGTTGATACGACTAGGGACTAGGGTCTAGGGGTGAGCAAACGCAGATCCGGATATTCGAAATTCGAATATTCGGATTTTCGGATAGAAAAAATGAAAACCGCATCCGATCCGGTTTCATTCGGATTTTCGGTTTATTCGGATATTTAAAACCGGATATCCGCATCCGCTTTTTAAATTTAAAATTGAACTTTATTTTTTTATAATTGATTTTTATTTTGTTTTTAACTTGTTAATTTTCCTATTTCTTACCCAATAAAATATATATATATATAGTCTAAAAATTCCTATACTTTATAATTCACACAACATAAACTGCGGTTAAAATAAACTAATATGTGTGTGCTCTAATTATTTTATAATTTAAGAGTTATTTTAAGCCTTTTAATAGATAATTTTTTTATTTTAAATATTAATTATTTATAAAAGGAAAATTGGTTTGTTGGAATATAATTGAAATAATTAAAAATACACAGAGTAAAATTGTAATTAGAAATTACCTATCAAATTATTTAATAATTGATTATAGTGTGCTGAGACTGAGAGTTTATAAATAGTATAGATATGATCTAACAATTTCATCACATGATGATACTCTATTAAAAAATACACACGATAATTCACCCATTATCTATCCATGCTTCTCTTTTCTTCATTTTCTTTCCTCTAGCTTTGTTTTTCAATTCTCTATTCACGTTTTTGCAAGAATAATATACATTCTATATATTGTATTTTGGGTCATAGTTCAATAATAGATGTTGGACCTCTTTTTTCTTTTTTTTTTTCTTTTTTCGGGCCATTATTTAATTTATTATTTTTTTAACATATAAATTGGATACCGAATATCTGAATTTTAGGCCGAGCACTATCCGGATCCGATCCGGTTTATTGTAAAATAAAGAGGATCGGATATCCGATTTTTCGAATTTTTAAAATCGAATATCGGATCAAATTCTGGTTTTGGGATAATTTTGCTCACCCCAATATTCACACTTCACACACACCAATATATATATATATATAGTATATATTATACTGTTGGGCTTAGGCTCATTTGTGCCTTTGTTTTCTATCCCACATCGGTTGGGAAAGAAAGGCATGGGGGTTCCTCTCCTATATAAGGAGGGCTATACCCTGAGTTTATATACACCAACCCAATAGAAAGTTAATTTGTGTTAACAATTAACTCTAGGAAAATTCCCTTGTGGTGAGAGTTTGGGTTAGCAGGTAGAATTACTTTCTGGTTGTGGGTTGTGGGTTTGGGTGTAGGCGAGCGTAGAAGAATTGTGTGATTGTAGTTTTTCACATAGTGGATTTTCTGCGGCCTTGTTGCCCGGGTGGTTTTTCCCTCTTCGTTAACAGAGGGTTTTCCACGTAAAACTTTGTGTTCTCCAGTTTTAATATTTCCAGCGGATCTTGGGCGGAGTTTCGGTGCGGTCGGAATTCCCAACAAGTGGTATCAGAGCGAGGTTAGCCTACTTGGTGTTTTGTGTATGCTCTGTGGTTGCAGTTTTG
Source organism: Lindernia subracemosa (assembly GCA_028392965.1). Lineage (NCBI taxonomy): Eukaryota > Viridiplantae > Streptophyta > Magnoliopsida > Lamiales > Linderniaceae > Vandellia > Vandellia subracemosa. Next base: position 2,123,784 of record JAQPCC010000011.1, on the reverse strand, counting down.
TCTGATCTTCCACATCAGAAAAGATACCAAAGAGGTTTGTTCGTGTGGTGGAGCCAGTGACGGATGGAGCTTGTGCGCAGATGAGTTTTTGATTGATGCTCGGTTTTCTGCGAAGTTCATGTTCACTAATCCACGAAGATGTCTGGAAATAAGTTTTCGAATCTGGCGAGATTCGATGTGGAGAAGTTCAACGGAAGAATCAATTTTGGCTTGTGGCAAGTGCAAGTGAATGACGTGCTGATTCAGTCGGGGTTACACAAAGCTTTGAAGGGCACGGAAATTCCCAAAGGCAGTGCTACCAGCAGCACTGAAGAAAAAGCTGGTGTGAGCAAATCTGAAATAAGCGATGATGATTGCGAGGAACTGGATTTGAGAGCGGCAAGCGCGATACGACTGTGTCTGGCCAAGAATGTTCTTGCAAATGTGCATGGAATTTCGACGGCAAAGGCATTATGGGAAAAGCTCGAGGAGTTGTATCAGGCTAAAGGCGTCTCAAATCGGGTGTAACTGAAGGAGCGGTTTCATACACTTCGGATGACTGAAGGTCAAAGCATCTCAGATCACTTAAGCATTCTCAACGGGATCGTCTCGGAGCTTGAATTCATTGGAGTGAAGATTGACGATGAGGATCAGGCGTTGAGACTCATCTGGTCTCTTCCACCTTCTTATGAACACACCGATCTTGATTCATGGGAAGGAGAAGATTGTATTTTCTGAAGTCACCGGTAAACTTCTTGCGGAAGAGAGAAGGCTAGATGGTGGACATAACAATTCACCGGAAGATCAAGTTTTGTACGTCGGTGACGGGAAGAGAAGGAACTCCAGGAAGAAGCAAGCTATGATTTGTTGGACGTGTGGACAATCTGGGCACGTGAAAAGAAATTGTCAGAAAGGTGGAGCAGGTTCGGCAAGCAGCTCCAGGTCGGTAAGTGGAGAGACCGAGAAAGGCGCTAATATTGTCTCTCTCTCCATGGATGATTTGTACTAAGAGATACAAGGACGTCCTTATGACATGTCGCTAAGTGTCATGAGAGATGACGTGTTACTATTAGCGGGTCCACAGTTACACACATGCATTGGTTTGGCGATGATGCAAGGTGTGTGGTGGAAATTTCGTGTAGAGGGCTGATGAACTTCCGAAAAAGCCAAACGTGGAAGTTGCACCATAGATTTCAGCAAGGTTATTTCGACATGGGCCGAAGAAATGCTTGGATGCGATTCCGAGTGGATATGCTTTTATGGTGGAGCATGGTAGCGAAAGCTATGTGGATCTTCATCAAGTGAAGGTGTCAAGGCGGACAAAGTCACAAGGTGGAGGTTGTTGGGCTTAGGCCCATTTGTGCCTTTGTTTTCTATCCCACATCGGTTAGGAAAAAAAGGCATGGGGGTTCCTCTCCTATATAAGGAGGGCTATACCCTGAGTTTATATACACCAACCCAATAGAAAGTTAATTTGTGTTAACAATTAACTCTAGGAAAATTCCCTTGTGGTGAGAGTTTTGGTTAGCAGGTAGAATTACTTTCTGGTTGTGGGTTGTGAGTTTGGGTGTAGACGAGCGTAGAAGAATTGTGTTATTGTAATTTTTCATATAGTGGATTTTCTGCGGCCTTGTTGCCCGGGTGGTTTTTCCCTCCTCGTTAACAGAGGGTTTTCCACGTTAAACTTTGTGTTTTTCAGTTTTAATATTTCCAGCGGATCTTGGGCGGAGTTTCGATGCGGTCGGAATTCCCAACATATACACACGCAGCTCCCATAAAAATATGGCACTTAGTTTCCTTTGCAACAAAGCGAAAGCAAAGGAAGAACTAAAGATGAAGATAATGAGGTCATATTATTATTACATTTTCTTGATTATTGTTCGTTGTTGTGTCACAAGAAACTGAGCCAAAATCGCGACATCTACATGTACAGGTTAGTTTGAAATCTCATTATCACGAAATGGGATTTGATTTTCTTGATTTTTTATGTTTATTTATTTTCTTTTTCTTTCAGAGGGAACAAACCGTATTATTGTAGCCAAGAATGCAGGCAAGAACAGTTTGTTATGGACGAAGCTTATTATGAGAAAAGATTGAAACTTTCATCACCATGGGCAAAACGATCTGTAAGAAAAACAACAGCAGAAGACTTACCAAGGAAGCTGTTGTGGCTGTGGCCTCAAATATTAATATAAAAAGCTCAGCTATGGATCTTTTTGGTATATGAGATCTCGAGATTGTCTTATAAACAAAACAAAATATATGACAAAATAATAATAATTAATTAATTAAGGAAGTCTAGTCTAGATTATTTGTTGGAAATATAGTATATAAAATCAAAAAAATGATACACTTCTTTCAGGCTTAGAAATAGGATTATAGATACTGTGTTGAACCTTTTTAATTTCCTTTTGTCATCCTTTCTATACGTTGAAATAGGATTATAGGTGTACAAAGATTTTTGTTCCCACCACATGACACCAATTTATCAATTAAATCGCCTAAACTGTAATTTAATTTTAGTTATCAGACTGTACCATAAAAATGATTCATTGTGGATTTTTTTTCTATAAACCACATCGAATCGAACCAACCAACACTTTAATATTTGTAATATGTTTTACTAATTATATTTTTATGCTAATAAAATATTAATTACATTTATATTGAATTTTTAGATTAATATATCATGAAAGTTCAAATATATTGGTCAATAGCAAATTAAAGTTGAAATAAATATGATTCAAACATTTAATAATCAACTATAGGAATATAATTTTTTGAGGACACAACAAGATCTATATTGTGTTGTATCTGAAATGATTTTTTTATGTTTTATTTTCTTGGCCTGCGACCAATTTAAAATATTCTCGATTGGATTATTGCTCATCATTTTGGTTCAAATATAGTATTAAAACTTTGTTAAAAATCTTTAAATGAGCCCAAACTCATTAATTAATAGTAGAATCATTATTGATATTTTACTTGCATTATGCCCAAAGCTGCTCAAAATGCAATGCATTGTTTTCTATTTTAAAACCTTAATTTATGACTAGTATTTTACGTGCGTGCTCTAATATATAAATATATAATATTAATTAATGTAAAGTTATTTTTATATGAAGTTATAATATTAATTTTAATTGTAAATTACTTTTTATAAATTTAAAATTTGATTTTTGAATATAATTGAAATAAATTTGAAAATTAAGGATAAAATAGTAATTAACAATGTCATATCAAATCAATTTAATGACAGTTACTATGAGGGGTGATCTCTAATAATTTATACTAGTAATTTCGCACAGTCAATTGTCTGCGCAATTAAAAAAAATTAATTATAATAATAACTATAATTATAAATTTAATTTTTTTAATTAAATTTTATGGTATTATTGTGAATTTAATTCTATTTAGATAATTTCAGAGTCTAACTATTATTGTAAATTCATTTTTTATTACAAATTAATTAGGAGTTAGTTATTACCACACTAAATATTATTGTAAGAAAAAACATGTTATGGGATAAGAGAGTGAGTGGTTTTTTATAAAAGAATTTAGACTTTTTTATTAATTATTAATTTTAAAAAAATGTGATTGGCTAATAGTGACACACCATGACGGTTTCTATGAGGGTCTCGCTAATAATATGATAGAAAGATTAGTATTCTAAGCACACTCAATGCGTGTGCTAAATTATAAGCATACATATAATATCGTAATAATTTAAAATATTTAACTTAAAATATTTAATATATGAAATTATAATTTAATTTTAAATAGGGTTTTTTTAAGTATATAAAAGAAAAAGATAATTTGTGGGATATTACCGTAATAAATAAAAAATTAACGGATCAAATTATTATATATATATATATATATATATATATATATAATTTGACAGACTAAATTGGGTGGTTTTTAAGTGACCCTCACCAATAATATAATAAATACATATACAAGTATTTTACATATACTCGATGCGTGTGCAATAATATATGAATAAATATAATATTACTTTATATATTTTTTATCTATAATATTTAATATATGATATTATAATTTAATTTAATTTTGTCAAAAAAAACATTGGTTGCAACATTTGTGACTGACTATCCGATACAACTTTGCAAAGGTTTTTGGGTCGCAAATTTTGTAGACGGTTATGTCGTCGCAAATTTGCGACGGAAAATCGGTAGCAAAAATTGCGACGGAAACATATTGTTTGTGACGGAAAAATCGTCGTACGATCCGTCGCTATTTGTGAACATTTTTGTAGTGGTAATTCTCAAACATGTGAACTAGAGGTGAACGATGAGTCGAGACAGCTCGAGCTCACTCATGAGTGCTCGAAATCTCGCGAGCCGACTCGTGAGCCATTTTTTTATTTTATAAGTTTATATTATTTTTTTTATTAAAAAGCTCGAGTTCGACGAGTTCGAGCTCCATTAGCTTTAATCGGCTTGAGCTCGAGCTCGGAGCTGAAAATCTCGATGAACTCGAGCGCGAGTTGAAATGAAAGGCGAGTTCGAGCCCAAAAAATGAGCTGAGTTCGGCTCGAGCTCGACTCGTTTACACCCCTAATGTAAACAATTAAATAACTTTCTAATTACAACTTATTTAGAGCTTTAGCGACTAAGATATCACTGTTATCGTTATATGAATTAGTGCTACAAAAAGATGTACCGACTTATCTAGTTAATGATCTATTAAAAATTAAAGATCTATATAATATCTAATTAGGATCCGTTTACCGGTTAGATCCAATGGAATTGGATTAATACCCAATTATTCATACCCATCAAATATTAAGTATCATCCATACCCAATTATTTAAATTGTGTTTGGATTTGGGTCTGAATCTAGTTAAGTATGTCCAAATCCTACCTATTGTCATCTCTATTTGACAAGACATATCAAATTAATTGGGAGACCCTTATTCTGGTCCCCAATATATAGTATAGATAGTATGGATTATTTTGAAAAAAAAAAAAAAAAAAAAAAACTCACATATAGCAATTTAGTGTGAAATTGGAGGAAAACCTCCAAAAGTTGCAGGACGTGCACCCCTAATAAAAAATAAAGTATATTAATTAATTTAATAAAATATTTGATTTATTGTTTGGGTCAATTTAGTGTGAAATATAGTCGATCCTTGTCTTCCACGGCTGTGGAGCCTTGCAATAGTTGGCTCGATCTTTGCAGAATAGTGGCAAGAATGCTCATTGGGTTTAGACATTACTTCGGTGCTTCTTAATCCTTTCAAAATGGCAGCACGCAGAGAGCCTGGACTGAATGGGAGAATGCCCGAGGAGCTTTAGGAGGGCGTGACGGACACAACGTTCCCGAGGAGATGCGCTGGATAGTCCCAAATACGCAATCACATCTTAAGCGTCACATGTCACCACGCGCTCCGCATGAAAACACATGGTTCGGGTGAGGTTATGTTTTGTTAGCAAAATTAGGGTTTTGATTTGTATGGTCGGATACTCTCTAGAATCGTGTATTTGGATTCACTTTCCAAAGACAATATTTGGACTCTTTGCTTGAGTTACACCAAATCTATCCCGAGATAAGACTAGAGAAACTTGTGTTTGTATGAATTCCGTGTTGAGTGTTTAGATGCTTATTTATAACCCAAAATATGACCGATTGTGTCCATTTATAAGCATGCATGTCCCTTCAAAGATGGTGTACTTTTGAAATACACGCATCCTTTCAAAAGGTGATAGCTCTTTGAGTGTTATACCTCTTCGGGTGTTATGCATCTTCGGCTGTTTAGGGTTTTCGGGTGGTGAGGTGTTTAGGGCTTTCAAAGATGGCGAGACCGCCACTAGGGGTGCTGTCCTTAGGATCCCGCAAGGGGGAGCGACCCCCTTAACTCCCACATGCTATTAGGGTTCCGAAATAAAAAGATCTGCGAGCGTGCACTCCGCACCTCCTTACTCGTATGTGTTTTATTTCTTAATTACACTAAAATATCTAACATGTTTCCCGTATGACCTCAGGATCCAGAAGCGACAGAGGATGGCATTAAGTAAGAGGTGGAGAGAAGGCGAGATCCGACTGAGCAAACGGGGCGTCTGACACGATCTCTTATCTAGATTTTATGTCGACATCAAACAATATATATATATATATATATATATATATATTGACAAATTGAATTAGTATCAAAGTTTTCAAATATAAATAATATTCGAAATATTCATTAAGTTAATCAAATAGAAATCAAATATCATGATACACGATTCGATTTGAATCATTTACAACCTTTTATGATATTAGTAATTAAAAAAGTTAAAAAAAAGTATTATAATTGTTTAAAAAATAAAATAACCATATGAAATATTTAAGGCTGCGTCTGGATCGTGTATTTGAACGAAATTGCATAATTTTAAATTATGAATTTTGAATTAAAATATATTATTTGGCTAACATTAGGATTTCGAAATCTGGATTTTGTCGGCCGTCGCCGACGCCGACGACCACCGTCGCTGATCGCCGGCCACGGCGATGCCGTCGACGTCATCGAACTTATTACGAGTTAGACTTTGAATTTCGAAAACGGGCCATTTGTCATTGAATTTCAAATTCAACAAAAAATAAACGTTTAAATTATCCTCGGATTTGGATGAAATCGAAATCGAAATCCGTTCAATTCACAAACGGGTGATTTGGAGAAAAGGTATCCAAAGGGACCATAATTTTAATTTATAAATTATTTCACGTTATTTGAACTAATTGCTCAAATTGAAAAAATTGAAATAATTGCATTTTGATCTAAAGTTTATTTATATATAATTCAACAATTGAATAAACCCAAATAATTAATAGTACTTTGTCAGTAATAGGTTAATACATTTGGGCCCAAGATTTGATACGATGATCAAAGAAGGCCATTAGTCGAAAGCCCAAATATCATAACTAGGGCATCGTGAGCTCTTGTCGTGGTATATAAGCCGAAACCACGACCTAACGACTTCGCAGTCTTCGACGCAGGTGCAGTTTTAGGCTTTCGTTGCGGAAAATACACCTCAGATTCCAATGGTATTTTTCTCTCTAGCAATTCGCTTACGCATTTTCCTTTGAATTTATTAGATTGATTCGTCATTTCATACCTCAAATTAGTGTATTTTTGTGCCGTTCTTTAGGTTAAATTTATCAGGTCTTTTTGTTTAGCTTGTGTTTGGATGATTTTGTGCGGGGATGAAGATAGTCCTAGTTTTTATTTTCATCGTCGAGTGTTTATGTATGAGTTCAACAATATGAACCGATTGCTTGTTTTCTTAAACCATTTCTGTATATTGATGGCCCTCGTTATACTGATGACGCCTTCGATTTTCGAAGTTTTGTCTTTATGATAGGGGGATTCGGAATCATGTGCCAGTTTTGTTTACTTTTCGTAATATGTTATCAATCCGCTACAGTGCAATGATGATATTTTTATTTTTTTAAATCTGTTTTGTAAGTGTTATTAGGCCAAGCATGCGCCATGACTACATTGTGTTGATTATTATATAGGCCAAGAGAACCAAGAAGGTCGGCATTGTCGGGAAATATGGTAGGTGACCACATTCTTTCAGTTATGCCACATTTTGTCTGTCATATTGATGAATCTTGCAACATAATGAAGTACATTGACTATTTCAAAATGGATATGTCCATACTTCAAACCGATAGAGACTAAAATTTGTTGTAATGTTTAAGGCTCGTCTTCTGTTTTGTGATTATGATTGAAATATTTAATTTTTGAAATCCATTAGCCTGATGCTTCTTACGTAATAAATCCAGGAACCCGATATGGTGCCAGTTTGAGGAAGCAGATCAAGAAGATGGAAGTTAGCCAGCACAGCAAGTACCTGTGCGACTTCTGCGGAAAGGTATGAACATGACGTTGTAGTACTACATCGTTCTTGGTTATGGCCTATCTTTACATTCGTTGCATTCTTTGTGGTTTGAGTGAAACTGAAAGTTCTATACAGTATGCTGTGAAGAGGAAAGCTGTTGGTATATGGGGATGCAAAGACTGTGGCAAGGTTAAAGCAGGCGGTGCATACACGTTGAAGTATATATCTCTCGACTCATTTCTGTAACTTCCCATTCGCCATTCTATACTATGATATAATGGATTAAATTTCGGCCTTTTTTTTAATCTTTTTTCTGCAGCACTGCGAGTGCTGTAACCGTTAGGAGCACCATTAGAAGGTTGAGGGAGCAGACCGAGAGCTAAAGATTTCGACCTTTACATGATGATAATTTGTGTTGGACGTTTTCTTTCTAAACTTTCTGAATTTTCCTGTTAGACGTTTTGCATAAGTTCCTATGTTTTCTTTTTAAAGTGAATTTCGGACACAGCGGTGAATTCTGCATGTGATAACAATTCGTATCCTGTCTAAAATTATCCCGAATCATTACTGTTAAGAGAAATTCAGCTGATTCTTTTGTGCTTTTATTGGCTTACATTTAAAGATCTAACTTAATTTCAAGGGGCAAGTAATTCCATTAGAGACGACGTCATTAATCACGGAATCCATTACAAAAAAGATATTGGAAACACAAATTCGCGAGAAATATCAAACTCGTCAATACAAGCTCATCGTCACAGCATCACATTGTTCCTGCCTGCCGTGTAAGAACGATTAGATCAATGGCATGGCCGTATGGGACTTATGTGAAGTCATGGTCCTAGATTTTCTTAAGCTTGAACCCGAAAACTCTAGGTACATAACTCTGAGTCGGCTTCTGAGGTTTTAGGTGCCCATATGTCATGAAGAACAAGTGAGGAAAGGTGGTTCCGAAATAAGCTCCATCGATATCTATTTTGTACTGGTTAAGAAAACTTAACCATGGTAGATCGATTTTTTAACGTTATAACACACACACACACACACACACACACTAAAAGTTGTGTAACAAAAATAATAGTTGAGGATACTGCCTTGGTATTTCGATCGAGGATAGCTAATGTCTTCGCACCTAGGACAGTATATCTTAACGGTACTTGAACGGGGGATGTCCGATTGTCCTACGGGAAGGCAAGGCTGTCCACAGCAATAAACTCTTGGGCATCTCCCAAAGTCGTAGTTTTTGTACTTCTCTAACTATTTCAAGTTCTCAAAAGAGAAGGAAATGATAGGGTTAGGATAAAGAGGGATGGTTAAATAAACTAAAAGTTTTACCATTGCAGCCATTCCCTTAGTTGTCAAAATGTATCGAACGTGAATGAGCCCATAAAGCATTTCAGCGGCTGATTCGACCAATTCATTCTGTTCTTCGGTAAACATGTCACCTATGCGTGTATCATCAAGGATTGCGAGTAAACATAAAATGTAAGGTACTCATTACCACCAATACGCAATATATTCAAGAAACATGATAGAATCCAGGGAATACCAACTCGGTGGGGCGTATAAAGCATTTTAGGTAGGCACTAGTGGAAAACTGCTTACCGTTTGAGGACTCAACGTCAAGAATTAAGTCAAGAGCATAGTCATAGTATGGGATTTGACTGCTCAATCCACAGAGATTAAAATCATCTTGAATATAATCGTCATCAACTTCGCAAAAGAACTCATTTCCTCTCAAGTTGCAAAACCATGAAATCCAGGATGTATCATCCCCATCCGAACCACTGACATCAGATTCTTTGCTGTCTGTCTCAGATTCGTCTGCAATGAAAAAACGAACGGAAGCAGTCACATTACTGTATTAGTTATCCACATGAATCGATGAACGTTTTTTTTTTCAATAACATAATCAGGTCATACAACTCAACAATGGTTGTTTTGTTAGCATATCATAATTAGATTGATTATTAACAAGTCTAAGCTTCGAGAAGATTCATCACAAGGGCTGCGGTAATGTTTGAACAAAAGCACGATAGAAGGTACATAAAATAGCAACAATTTCACAACTTTAAAAAAGAACTAGAGGAGAAGATGGTTTACCAAAACCTTTCTGGTTCAGTTTAATGTCTAAACAAACGGCTCTAATAAATCAATAACCTGAGAAATTCTATATGAACTAGCTCAAAAGGCAAGATTATTTATCATAATAACAATTACCACTCGTATTATACATAAGTAGCAAGAGATTCTAAAATATCACCAGCACAGACAGATCTATAGCCTTGCAGAATCGATAGGCTATATCCTTAATATCTAAAACCAATAAAAAAGGAAGTCGATGCTTCAGACTAAACAATCAACGAATTCCATATCTACTCCACACACATAATGGACCTCATAACAAAACACAAAATGACACTCCACAAACAACTATACGAACGGAACAACAAAAATACCTCAAAAACAGAGCTAATTAACAGGAAACAAATGCGTACATACCATCAAAGCACTTGTTTTTATTGGTATTAAGAGTTGACGATGGCCAATTATCTCGATTGTCGGCGTACTTTGCAGCTGAGGTGGATGACGGTACGGCGAGCTTGTTCCTCGAAGTGGACGGCGAGGATCTCTCCAAGTGTTTGTCCAAAGCATCGTTGATTCGCTTTCGATCTAGCATATCCGTGCCCTTCGATGAACCAACGCCTCGATCTCTATACATCTCTGATTCTATTAGAATCCGAGAGATAGAATTGTTGAACGATAAAAGTAGGAATCTTTTCCACTTACGGAGAATTTAACATCACAGAGTTAATTTGTGTGGTAAAATAACATCTCTTACCTCTTACATTTTCATTTATTAACATTCAGTAACATTGTTGCCTTTTGTGTGGTATATTTTGGTGGCTACTGAAGATATCTTCTAATTTTTTCTGTTTTTTAGTGGGTGATTCAACCCGGCCCGTTGTCCAGAAGTCCGACCCATGTCATTTACCCGATCACGCTGATATTAATTGTACATGGTGCTTTATGAGCTGTACGTTCATAGACCCGATCGATAACCCCATCTGATATTTACTCACCAAACTCCTCCTGAATCCCACCACTCGCATGACAATCGAGCTCAGCTCACCAATGGCGCCGTCGTCGTCGTCGTCGTCGTCGTCCTTTACATCGTCTTTCTTCACTCGGTTCTGGTCGTCGGCTCTCCGCTCGAAGCCTCTCGCTCCTGCGGGGGGCGCCGACGTCCGATCGGTTTCCCGGCATGGCCTTGAACGCCGGCTAGGCCTCTTCGATTTGATCCTGCTCGGGATTGGCGCTTCGATCGGAGCGGGTATCTTTGTCGTCACCGGTACGGTGGCTCGCGACGCCGGTCCAGGTCGGCATGATTTTGTAATGCTTCATTATTTGATGCTACTGTAACTACCTTGCTTTCTGCTAGTACTTCATTGCGAGGTGATATGCTGTGAGCTCATGTAAGGTTTTGTAACTACGTCTGCCTTACTTGAGGTTGCTGATGAAGAATGCTCTGAAGCGCTTTATGTAATGCTTGAGTACTGTGCTTCATTAGAAGTTGGATTTAAGCTGAATCTGTTTTCTCAGTTTGGGAGAATTTGAAGGAGATTCAATTATCTGAGAAATCATCTGTTATATAGTGTTTTGGAAAATATTGCAAACCTGCGTTTCTCGCTAGAAATTGAGAGAATATGGAACCCAGTCAATGAATATATTCTGGTGATCATCATTAGTATGCATCCCAAAACAGATGGATAACTAATTCAGAAATATATGTTTTTTTTTTAAATCTGTTACTAATTACTATTACACTTCAATGTTAATATTCTTGCCAGAATTAAGCTGTATGTATCATACTATAGCCTAAAAGATTTTGAACTTTTACATCCCCCTTTCTGAGGAAAAAAAAAATCTATATTTTTGCACTTCCGATTCAACCTTTTAAGTACATAATCCATAAATCAGACCGCGGTTGTTTGAGATTTTGGAGTCTTTTGTTACTATTATTATTATTTTTTAATTTCATATATCTTACTGATTTATTTGCTTCTCAATGCAGGAGTTACAATTAGTTTTATTGTTGCTGGAGCATCTTGTGTACTTAATGCACTCTGTTACGCTGAACTAGCTTCTCGCTTTCCGGCAGTTGTTGGGGGTGCTTACTTGTACACATACTCGGCATTCAATGAGCTCACTGCTTTTCTCGTGTTTTCTCAGTTGATGCTCGACTACCATATCGGTGCTGCTAGCATTGCACGTAGCTTGGCTAGCTATGTAGTGAATGTGCTGGAGCTTATTCCTTTTCTCAAGGATAACATCCCAAATTGGGTTGGCCATGGGGAAGATGTTTTTGGAGCACTGTCTATCAATATATTAGCTCCCATTCTCCTTGTGCTTCTTACTTTAGTTCTGTGTTGGGGAGTGGGAGAGTCTTCATTGTTGAATTCGATTATGACGGTGACAAAGGTTTGATCTTGTTTATGTATTTCTCTTCTTCTTCTTCAAATTCTTGTTTCTGTATTTTCTATTCTTCTTCTTCTTCAAATTCTCCTTTAAGTAATGTAATTACTGTGGGAGTTTTTTACAATGCCAAAAACGAAATATTTCTTTGCTGCTGCAGGTGATTATTGTTCTATTCGTGATAATTGTTGGATCTTTCGAAGTCGATGTTTCTAATTGGAGTCCTTTTGCTCCAAAAGGGTTTAAATCGATATTGACTGGAGCAACTGTGGTTTTCTTTTCATACGTTGGATTTGATGCAGTTGCTAATTCTGCTGAAGAATCTAAGAGACCTCAGGTGTGTTGTAAATCAGAAATGTTGAAAACCACACTGTTCTTGCTTCGTTTCTCCTTCTGAAAGACTGTCAAATTTTAAGTGGCACATCTGATTTGTTTAACTTGATTATCTCAGAGGGACTTACCATTGGGCATACTCGGTAGCCTCTTAGCCTGTGTCATATTATATGTTGGAGTTTGCTTAGTGATTACTGGAATGGTTCCATACCAATACCTTGGGGAAGAAGCACCTTTGGCAGAAGCCTTCACTGCCCGAGGTTTAAAATACGTGTCGGTTTTAATTAGCTTTGGTGCAGTTGCTGGACTTACAACAACCCTTTTAGTTGGCCTTTATGTTCAGGTTAGCTGAATCTATTTGTTTCTGTAAATGACCTACTTTGTCTTTTATTTGTTTGGATATAAATGAAAATGTTTGAATTTCAACAAATAAGAATAAATTTCCTCACATAGATTAAAACTAGACATGATTTATCTAGACGTGGTGGGGGCTAATTATTTATTAAAATACGGTAACTGCCTATTCATTATTTGACTAGTGACTGCTTGATTATTGTCAGTCTCGTTTATATCTTGGACTTGGAAGGGATGGTCTACTACCCGCTATATTTGCTAAAGTGCATCCAACACGGCATACTCCGATCCATTCTCAAGTTTGGGTTGGTCTGATCGCCATCATCTTGTCTGGGCTTCTTAACGTGCATGTGCTCTCACACATTCTTTCAGTTGGATCCTTGGTACTTTTCTACTATTTATATATATATATATATATATATATATATGCGTGTGTGTGTGTGTGTATCCTAATTTATATCAAACTTTAGGCTCCGTGACTGCTTTCCATTCAAATATTACAAGATTTATCACTTTTTACTCTGAATATGCATGTTTGTCCTTAGTATTAGGTGGTCACGTTGAAGATGGTGCTCGTGGGAATATATTCCCACGTCAAAATATATCAGCTTTTACTCAATATATAAACACTACACCTAAGACCAATTGTTTAAAGTCTATCCTCAAATCAACATGATTTGTGTGTTATCATGCGTGTTAATTTATCTAGGGTGTTTACCAAACTTTGAGTTAAAAAGACTTGTTTGATCTGGATGGCTTTAAACAACGACACACGAGTGGGCATGTTGAAAATGTTCTCTCTCATATGACTCAATGTTTAAACAAATAAGGCTACTCTACTTAATAATAATTTGTTTGAAGATGAAATCCTCATTTTACCGTGATTTACAGTATTCATTGCATGTTTTGTTTCAGACAGGGTATTCCGTTGTATGTGCGTGTGTGGTAACACTCCGCTGGAACGACAAGCCTTCAAGCCACTCTTCAAACAGGAGGATTTCTAGCAGAGCTGAAGGCATGATTTGCCTCTTCGCAATTGCCTGCTGTGGCTTTGCAGCGGGTCTCTTTTTCCGCATCGGAGCTTCAATCATTGTTGTTATTTTAGCTGCTGTTATCGCAGTATTTTGTGCTGGAGCTCTTTATCAGAGACAAGTAAGATACTAACCTTTTTTAACGTGAAATTTTCTCTCATTTTACTTCCATTCGACTCTTGAGATAACATGATGAGTAGATTCTACACTTGTGAGTACATCGAGTCTGAACATATGCACTTTCTACGAACACTTGACGTCGTTCATTTTCGCAGGTCTATTCAGACCCAGTAGGTTTTTCATGTCCCGGAGTTCCAATCGTTCCATCTATCAGCATTTTCTTCAACATTTTCCTATTTGCTCAGGTATGGAAAATTTGTTTCACATCCTTGAACTGAAAGTGATGAAAGAATCTTTTCTGATTTTTCTTCTACAGCTGCATTACGAAGCCTGGGTGAGATTCGTAGTCCTGATAGTCGTGACTGTCGGCATTTACGCATTTTATGGGCAGTTTCACGCCGATCCTTTGGGTTCGAACGCTTCAATTGTTTACCACAAAGCACCGGCTGAAGAAGATCGATAATTCCACCTTGTAAGTGGTCTTCGTTTCGGTTATGTAATTTTGTTGTTATATGTTATATAACTTATGCTGACATTTTTTTTTATCATTGGCTGTATAATAGTAATAATAATGTGGTTCTTAGTGTATTTGAGTGTCAGAATATGTGTTATCTCCTATATTAGAATGTGTTTTAATAATACCTAGGAGGGTTCTAATATGAAATGAATCGATGTTATATGTCTTATTTACGTCGAACATGGTAATAAAGTAAGGCCTCTAAAGCCGCCGTCTCTAAAATGTTGAGTGGATGAGGAGCAAGAAAAAATAATGGAAAGTTGAGATATCCGGCAAATTTTCCTCAATGGAGCAATTTTTATACGTTATTTCCTGAATTTGAAGTTGAGGTAGGAAATCTTAGGCTTGGGCTTCACACTACGGTAACATGAGCAGTCATCATAGTACTCGGGCGGTACTGGTTGTTTCTACAATCTCCTTCCATGACTTTCTATGAAAAGAAAACAAATCATTTGTTAATATCCGGTTTAAAACATGGTAACGACATTGATGTCTACTTAGCACCATTAAGTGAAGATCTAAAAACACTATGGTACGAAGGCGTTAATGCGTACGATGAGTATATTAGATCAAGGTTTATGATACGCGTCATGATATTTAGTATCATCAATGATTTTTTTGCTTACGGGAATATGTCTAGCTATAGTGTGAAGACAAGAAAACATGTTCAATCTGTGGTGATAATACGGATAGCCAATGATTGAATAACTGCAGGAAACAAATCTACGTGGGCCATCGAAAAATTCATATCACGTAAGCACGAATAAAGACATGACACATGGGAAAAATTCCGGTCATGTAAGCACGAATAAAAGCATGTGACGGTCGTTTCGAAAATCGATGCCTATAATACGAAAAAAAGGCGATGATCGTCTAAAAGACCGATGCCTATAATGCCACAATCAGACACCAGTTGTTAGAAAAAACAGTCGCCCATTACATGAGTATATGCGACGATTTTTTCACGACATTGCCTATTAACTCATATGGGCGACTCTTAACAACCATTGTCTATTAACTCGTATGGGCGACTCTTAACAACTGTCGTCTATTAACTCGTATATGTGCGTCGAGGTTTTTGGCGACGGTAGCCCATAACAATCGTCGTCTATTATTTTTTTTTTTTTTTTTTTTTGTATTAGGCATGAATGAGCTAGTATTCGGTTAATCCTCTGCAGAAATAAATTTCCAAGTTTTTTTAATTGCAATTATTTATTAATCTAATTTCAATTTGTATTTGGAATGTCTCGTGACAAATGATAGTAATTGCATATATATATATATATATATATATATATATTTGTCTGAATTACGAGTTAATAAATGAAATTCTGTGACAGAGGTTGATTTTCAAATTAAAATTAATGAAAGATTTAACGTTGATTTGTAAATAAAGAGTCTATTCTTGACTTCTGCGAGCAAAAATACTAATTATTTGGTTACTAAAACATTTACTATATGAAAATATATTAATTCAATACCGATAGAGAATTCAATGCTTGATGGTGTATTAAAAAGAAAAGCATTTATTATAAGGAGACGATACTTCCTACAATAGGATACATATTTCATATTATATTTTTTAAAGTCAGAAGTCAAAACGTGGCTTGTTCAGATTGTTTATAATCATGATTCTTGGCAATCTTATATTACATTAGACTTTATGATCTATAATTTAGAAATAAAAGTGTTGAACTTTACCCTTTTCCCTAAATATAATAAACACCGTTAAAGTCAGAGTTTGATCCTAAAACTAATTGAGTCGAATGAAGTTAGTTTTTCAATGTGGGATAAATAATCTCAACACTCCGTCCCTCGCGTGTGACAATATTCAAAGCTTAACACACGTTTAGATGACAGTAAGTCGGACAAGCGTGATAACACGTAAATCGAATATGCTCTGATATTGTGTTAAGAATTTCATCCTAAAACCAATTAATTATAGGATGACGGGCCTCTTTGATTTTTTCTATATGGGATAAATAATCTCAAACACCTTCACAAATATTTCATCCTTCACAATCATTCAATTTATTAAAATTGAATAGAATAGAAACAACAGCACAGCACAATAGCTAATTAAGTAAAAATACATATACACACAAATTTTCTTGACTATTATTTATTTAAACGAAAAAAGATCAGCTACAAAACAACCTCTTGCTTGAAAAGCAGCTCCTTCTCGTCTAGAGTTCCGTATGACTGCAAAACACATTTAGCTTAATGATTCGGTTTCGTATATTATATCTATTACGTAAAACTTTGATATAGAAAATATATTTGTAAAATACACTTAAGCTAAATAAAAGTAATAACTGACGTGATTAATGCCAATTTTTTTTTATTATATATATTAGTGAAAATAAATAAACAATAGGAAGTGAGGCACCTCCACAGCCTTAGCTAGGAACTCAATAATCTGATTTACTAAGATTGTTCCTTTAGCTTGACCTCGTCAGTCAGGCATAAAGAAATTAGGAGAATATTGTTGGAAAGTTTCAAACTTTTGACTCGATTATTGCAGTTTGAATCCATTATTATTATTGAAAATTTTCTAATTTTCAAACCTTAGTACATCGTAGGCTTTTTCCTTACACCAGCCCTGATACAGTTGACCACGAAATTTGTAAACTCTTCTTACCTTATCATTATAAATAGCTAATAATCGTCTAAGCACTCATATTATTACATCATACTTGAGTTTTCAAAAAAAAAAAAAAAAGAAAAAGATAAATAAAATGAGAAACAATTATAGTTCTTCCCAATTCCTCGCTCTCCTGACCATAACCCTCCTTGTGTTTAGCAGCTCTACGTCAACTGAAGCAAGAACTTCAAAATACTTCGCAGACCTTGAAAAAGGTGAGCCCTTTGGGGTTTCATTATTCATTCTTTTTTTTATATATATATTTTTTAATAATATACCGATGGGTTTTTTGTGTGTTTATGTTTGTCATCTTAAGGAGTAGTGATTCCCAGGCGTTTCATCAGGGATGGTTTTAAAGGCCTAATACCTTCTCCTTCTGCTCATACCAATCAGAACTTGGCTTATCCTCCGCCAGGATTAAATTTCTAATTTTTGTTTTTAAGTTACGATTATTCATTAATCTAAATTTAAATTTGTATCTGCGATATACCATAAGGAACAACTCATATGGTTTTGAGCCTCCCATAGTTTCTAATCCTACCAAGTTCAATAGACAGACATTCCACACTGCTTCTTCCGTTCGACGATGTTGTATTGTAATGGAACGAGGAAACATATTGTAATATATGTTATAAAGGAGGATATAATATTAATTGACCATCAATCAATATATATGATATGGGATTTAGGGTTCGTCGTATACTTAATCTTTTGTTTTTATATATATATTTTTTCATTCTAAGAACTGATAATGCGAATGACAATAATGTACATATATCCGTATAACTTGATTAGGGAAATATATTTTTAATACATACACTTGAGCTAAACAAAGTAATAATTGACATGTTTAAAGACATGTTTTATATATGAATATTCTTATATGTTTAAAGAAAAGTTTATATTGTACCGTGAGAAGTTGATTATTATGGTTGGAAGATTTCTAACTTTCCAATTTATTATTATTATCTGAAGTTTTCTAATATTCAAAGTGTATTATTAGATTATTTTTTATTTAGACTCAGCCAGTTGAACAAGAAACTCATAAATTATCTATACGCTTATATTGAGGCTAAAAGATAAAAACTGATCAATTTAGACCATCTCCAACCGAAACATTAATATTCAAACTCAAACTCATTCTCAAACTCAAAATGCAGTAATTAATCACCAACCGTTAAACTCATTCTCAAACTCAAAATTATATTCTCGTAATATTCACTTTCACACCAATTTTTGTAACTTTTCAATTCTACCTACATATTTAATAACTTTACAAAATAATATTTAATTTTTGCATTATATATAAATGAAATAGAAAAAATAAATAATAAGATATAATATATCTTAATTATTAATAAATAACTAAGCAATATATTTTTATTTATTATTTTATTTTTATTTATGGTTGATTTAGTAATTAACAATAAATAAAGATCTCTAAAACAATTATAAAAGTACAAACCCAAAAAATGAATTCAAACGCAAAAATGGGTTTATATAAGAGAGAGAAAGTCAAAAAACTCATTTTGAGTTTGAGTTTCAAGTACGATTGGGACCATTTTACCCCATGTTTTGAGTTTTGTGGTACGGTTGGAGATGGTCTTAGTATGTACTTTTATATTTTTAATTTTACCCCTCTATTTTTAATTAATTATCATTTATCTTTATTTTTTAATTTATTATGATAAATTAATTTTTTCTTTTTATATGATTATATATTATTTAACTAATTTTTTTAAATTCTAATTTCTATTAAATATTTTAGATTATAATTAACTAATATTATATATATTTATACATTAGAGCTCACGTATTCAAAAAATACTAATAAATAGTTAAGCATAATCTAAGCTTATTGTAATATACTTGATTTTGTATTTTCTTTTTTTTTTTTTAAAGTAACATAATGACAAAGTGCTCTCTCACTCTCCCCCTCTCTCTCTCTCTCTCTATATATATATATATATATATATTCATTCATCCATTTCTCTATGATCCAGAACGCTTCTATGTTTATCCTGTTATGAATGTTATGGATGACCATGATGAATCATCAAACAAGCATCCAACGGATTATAAATGTTATGGATGTCTATGATAAATCATCGGACAAGCATCCAATGGTAGCATTAATGCTTGCTTTTTTAAATATGGATGTCAATCTCTCTTGTGGTGTCTAAACTTAACACTATATCATCGGTGTTAGGGGTGGGCGCGGGTTGGGTTTTTGACGAGGTCGGGTACCCGACTTGGGCGGGTAGTGATTTTCCTACCCGATTCCGACCCGATGTATCTCGGGTACCCGATTTTGTCGTGTACACGTCGGACCGGGTATCGGGTACCCTATTTAAAATTTTATTACTTTTTAATCAATATTTTAGTAAGATTTATAATATTCTTGATATTTTTATATGTTATTTTTGTTTTAAATTTTTTAATAAGAGGAGTAATAATTAATTTTAGATCATTCTTAATTATTTTATGACTATAATAAATTGATTATACTATTTTTTTCATAAGTTTTTTAATTTTTAATTTATGGTCGGGTATCCAATTGGGTAATTCGGGTAGCAAAATGCTACCCGATACCCGGCCCAATTTTTTAATGACGGGTATCGGGTAGTACCCGATATTCAATATTTTTTCGGGTATCCGACCCGATCGGGTCGGGTACCCGATACCCGCACCCGTTTGCCCACCCCTAATCGGTGTTGTCTAAAACATAGCATTATATGCCCTGAAAAGGTGTCTAAATGGCAAAGAATGAAATAAATCATGAGGGTATTTTACACTATTTGTAAATCAGAAGGGATGATCGTTTGCTCCTGACTTCTACCCCTAGCTACTTCTTCGAACCGGGGATTCAGATCCTTCTGAAGTGGTGTGTAACCTTCCACCATTCTCTTTGAACCTCCAGGTATACCTAACCAATCCTTAGCTGCGACCATAAATACTCATAAGACGTCCAACACCAAAACTCAACCAACGCACGAATGGCCAAAAAGAAAACGTCATCGCCTCAACTCGAGTTTTCCACAGACGGCGCCGTTTGATACGGGCGTGGTCCCGATCAACAAGATTTTTTGGTCCGGTAAACGTACAGTAGCGGTAGAGTCGTACTTTTGCTCGAGTTATGGGTTGATTTTAGGTTTTAAACGTGAGATAAAAAGAAAATGAAAACAACGATGTATGGGGTTCGGACTCTTGAGAGTCCTACGTCCACGGGACGGCCAAATATGATTTTCACTAAGATCGAACAATTACACACTCAGCTCCCATCTCTCGATTGTTACAGATGAAGAATAAAGAAGATTAGCTAGAGAGTGTTTGTGTGTGTTCTCGGTGTGTTAGAGTGTGTAAAAAGTAAAGTGTTGCATTAATGTTATCCAATATAAGCAATTTCTCCTCTTTTTGTTGATCATTCTCGTCAAAGCCAGCTGGAGGGAGCTGTTTCCGTACTGTCAGATACAGTCTGGAGCTTCTGCATGCGCGGCGCTGTAGCAGGCTCTGTACTTGTGTCATATACTATTTTTCAATGGACAGCCTACACGTGTAATTTGGTCCCCTCTTTAGACTCCTTTTTCTTGTACGGAGCCAGACAGTTGCAGATCATCTTGATTCGCTTGCATTTAGCCTTCTTAGTCATCCCTTAAGGCTATTAGGTTCCAAAGGTACTTCCTTTTAACGGTCTGAGAGCTCCTCCCGGATCTGTCATCTCAAGGTCCTTTTACTTCCATTCGGGACTTGCCCTCCGCGAGCCGGTCATTTACACAAGAGTGTCGGCTCCCTTTTCATGCGTCTTCCTTGCCTCATGTATAGCTCCTTGTATTCTCACATCCCCTCTAACTTATTATGAGTAAAGACCTGCATGCTCGGGACCTGTTACTCATCAAAGATTATATTGTGTTGATTTTTAATATATATATATATATATTATCTAACGAGAGGGTCAAATATTATATGTTTTATAAAAATTAGCTAGGTTAGTTTTCTAATGGTTATATAATTCATTTACATAAGTAAAATAAATATATATTTTCCCACTCTATCGTTACCATTAAAATAATTTGTATATAAGGATAATAGATAAATAGGATTGTATGAAAATATAGAATTTTATTTCCTCCAATGTTATAATAAATTGTGATTTAATTTTAACAATGCGACTAATACATTGGGACAACAACTTATTAGAATGATCATCATAACACCACCATTTTATTATTCAATACGTTGATAGAGAACATATAGATTATATGTCATACAACTCATGCATGCACTTTCCAATCAAACAACTTTGTCAAATTCAACTTGGGACGATAAGCGTTGGCGAAATAAATCCCGTCCTCCCTTGCTTCATAGTAACATATCCCCGTCGGGTCACACCTCGGATGGTCGTCCCACTTAGCATTGTAAGCATCGAATGCTACGTCTTTGTTCGTCCACCATAGATGGCAAAAGAACAATGTCGTACCCCAAATATTGTCGCAAAACGTCCAGTGAAACTCGTCGTCGAATTTCTGCAATTTATTACGCAGATCGTCGTCTTTAGATGCACAGTGAAGATCTATTAAACCATGAGGAAGCTTGTTAACGACGTAGGCATTGTACCTTGCGTCACAATATTTTTTTGCTTTTACTACTGGGAAGATGATGATGAATAGAAGGAAGATCATGTAATAAGGAACCGAACGATGTTTTGCTCTTGTTGTTAGGCGCATGGTTATGAGTGAAATGATATATTGTGCTATAGAAAAAATGGACATGTCTGTCTGTGCACCTATATATACAGGAAAATGACTGACATTTTGTGCGTGATGTATTTTATCTTTACCCATTTGTATACACAAAGTTACATATTAATGATAGGACATATGATTGTATTGCGTAATTAATTAAAATATCCTTACAATATTAATTCATGTGGATATGTGAACTTAAATATTAATTCATTGTGATTGTGAACTTATATATTCATCTTTGATTATGTATTTATTTGTCTACTCCTAGTTGGAAACCCTCAAATAATGGGGAGCCAAAAAAAAATCACATGACCGAGGTCTAGTCTACATGGAACTCATAGTTTAATATTTTTTAAAAGAATTTAGTGAGGTTCTTGTAGTTTAATTTTGTTCAATTTTAGTCAAATCATTAAAAAAATTCAACAAATATTATTAATAAAAATTATTTTTAGTGGGGTCCATGAACTCCACTACCACCAAGTATGGTTGCAAACGAATCGAATCCGATTATTGAATCGAATATTCATATTCATATTCGATTTCTATTTGAATCAAAAAATTGATACGAATTCGATTCAAATATATTCTCGAATATTCTAATCGAATATTCGAATTCGAATCTATCTTTTATTTTCTATTTTCTTAACATAAATCAATTTAATATAAAAAATATAAATAATATTATATTAAATATATATTGAATTATAATATATTATAAATTATTCGAATCGAATATTCGATATATATTGGAATCGAATACTGTGATATTTATATTCATATTCGAATATTATTCAAATAAGAAGTAATTTATTCGAATTCGATATACGAATAATAGAATTCGAATCTTAAATTTTGAATCGAATCTCGAATCGAAAAAAAAAAATTCGATTTATTTGCAGCTCTACCACCAAGGTGGCTCCGCAATTGCCTAAAGTATTATTTCCACATACTTATTTTCACAATAATAATAATAATAATAATAATAATAATAATAGTAGTAGTAGTAGTAATAATAACAATAATAATAATAATAATAATAATAATAATAATAATAATAATAATAATAATAATAATAATAATAATAATAATAATAATAGGGCTTAAATATGTTTTTAGTCTTGTATGTTTGAGGGGTAGCGTTTTAAGGACATTTAAGTTAAGAGTGACAACTTTAGTCCTGTAAGTATCAAAATTGAAGCAATTTAGGGACACTTAAGTTAAGGCTGACAATTTCAGTCCTATAAGTATTGAAATTGAAGCAATTTTAAGACAATTATACCCAAAAACTAAATTTCAGCCCAGAATTTACATATGTGGCGCCAATATGCTGATTTAGACTACGTTTATTTTCTCTTTCCTTTAATTAAATGTCACTTCATAGTCCAAATCAGCATTTCCGGTTCTATGTATATAAATTTCGGGCCGAAATGATGTTTTCGGGCCGAAACTTCGGGGTTTTCGGTCCTAAGTAAAAAAATAAGTAAGAGCTTGTTTGGAGGAAAAAGAATAAATTTTAGTCATGCAAGTATCAGAATTGAAACAAATTTAAGAAAGTTGACCCCGAAAATATCATTAAATTTTTTCTTAATAATTAATAATAATAATAATAATAAAGATATGTAGGTGATAGCTGGAAAAACTAGGAAACAAGGAAGATTATCTTGTGTTCGATTGAGTCCTTGTATTTTTTCCTAGTTCAATTGGATCTCAAAATATTTATGTTAGTTCGATTGGGTCCGAATATTTCTCTGATTTCTCCGAGTTCGTGAGTACTCGTCCCCAAACAGAACAAAAATTCAAAACCCCCCCATGTAAAAAATCCTCAAAACCCCATGAAATGAATCGCCATGCTCCTCCGCCGCACAACAACCGCAACCGCCGCTGCCTCCGCCCTATTCTCCTCCTTCTTCACCGAAGTCTCCCACCTCTTTTCAACCACATCCACCAACAAGCCCTTCTCAAAAATCCCAGGAAGGCAAAGGTCTAAAGTCATCCAACAATATCAAAAAGCAGTGACTGATTATCTACACACGACTCGCTCTATACCTTACCTATACGCGGAGCACATAGCCTCCAACTCGCCTTACTCTCTCTGGAAAGTCGTCTCCAAAATACCCTTTTCAACTTCCGAGTACTTGCATTCACTGACAAGGTATCTAAGGTACCATCCTCTTAATGAAGTCGAGTTCTTCTTGGAAAGTATTGGCTTGAATAGCGATGGTGATTCCGATTGTTTTCTTGGTCAAGACGTGTTTTTTCTTTCGGATTATAAGCATTTTGGTGTGGTTTGTACATTAGCTGGGATGGGATTTCCTTGGAGTAAAATGGGACTGTTGTGTAAAGCTGGAAGCTGTGTGTTCGATTTAGAGCCTTTCGAGTTGGAAAGAAAGGTTAATGAGATTAAGAGTAGTTATGAGTTCGATAGTTTTAGTCTGATTGGTATTTGCTTGTCTTTCCCACAAGTCTTGTGTGGTGGCTTTGATGGTTTGTTGAGGGATTTGAAAGTGTTGTTTGTGGATCATGGCTTTTCGACTAGCATAGAAGGCGAAGTCGATGGCGTTCTTGAAGTTTGTGAAAAAGTTCGGGTCTTTTACGACTTGGGCTGTGAGATGGGGAAGAGTGGCGAATTGATGGGAAGAAGCAAAACCATATTTTTAGACTGCAAGAAGGAAGATTTGATTAGGAAGATCGAATTTTTCTCTAGATTGGACATTCCAATGCATGAAATCGGGAAGTTGCTTCTCTCAAAACCCTCAATTTTAAATTTTGAATATGGCCAATGCGACCTTTCAGTTTCGGAATTTCTGGAACACTTTGGCTTGAATGAAAAAAAGCTGACATCACTCGAAGAGAAGTACCCTCACGTGTTTGGTAGGAATAGAATGGCCAATCTGCCTCTTATCTTGAAGTCGATGGATCTTGGCGAATGGTTCTTTCAGCAACTCAAGAATAAAGACGAATCTCTGTTGTGCTCTTACACGATCGGCTCTTGCAATAAAACCATGGACACACACTACTCCGAGGGCTTAAAGCAGATAAGTTCAAAGAGAACATATGCTCATGCCTTCAAGAAATTGACTTTCTTGCACAGCATAGGCTTTGGCGAGAACAAATACACAATCAGATCCTTGTATCTACTGAATGGAACCGGCGATCAACTAGAGCAGCGCTTCAATTTCCTCATACAATGTGGAATAAAGCATTCAAGCTTGTGTTCGATCTTGAAAACGGCTGGTAAGATTCTTAATCAGCAAGAGAGCAGTCTCAAGAAGAAAATTGACTATCTTTGCAATGAGTTGGGATTGTCTGTAGAGTACCTAAATGTTTTCCCTTCATATCTGTGTTATGACTTAGAGAAACGCATAAAACCGAGGTACGAGTTGCATCAATGGCTCTTGGAGAGAGGAATTTCCAAGGAGAAGTATTCCCTTGCAACTATTATAGCCACTGGTGAGAAATCATTCGTCAAACGTATCTCTCGAATAGATTCTGATGCTGCGAAGAGATGGCAAGAAAGTTCAAACAAAACAGATGTATAGTATGTTGTTGGGAGGATTCCGTTATATTTCGATTATTGACAATGATTGTTCTGTTGTAGGAGAAGAAAGCTGTGCATAGTGTAGTCGGCTTCATTAGATAATCTACCACTGCTTAGAATGCGGTAATATTATGTGACGAGACGTTTAAATTGGAAGCTGATGTGGTTAATGCGTTCTATTACAGAACGCTATGTAGACGTAATATCAAGATTCAATTTTTCACTGATTCATTGCTCGTCTGAATAAAAAAAACTCGAACGGTTTTATTAAAACCAACGCTTTAAACCCAATCCATGGATCTTGACATATCTGAATGTAAACAAAATTCCACGGTTTCTGCTAATACATCTTTGTGGTTGACGAGCGAAATATGATCAGTTTTCCTTTATAATTTCCTCGTCTCAAGCGGGAACATAAGACTCGAGCATTAATTGAGCGGGAGAAGGCGAAGTGACCTCAACAATCAAGTACATGAACTTCCACTGCTTGTCTTGTTTGTCTTTGAACATCTCTGTGAACACTTTCCCAGCTCCATGTGGTCCTCTGATGTGGAAATTAACCTTTGCAGTAACAATGTTTCAAGTTTGAAATCTTTCAGCTGTTTAATGAAGTTATAAAGACATTATGATGAAGGAAGGAGATAAAATGATAATTACCATAATATGCTCGACACCATCTTCATCTGTCCATACTTTATTTGGAACGCGCTGACGTGCAGCTCGATTCCTACTCTCCGATCCGTAACCCGTGATGGGCGACCCAATCCTGACCCTAACCTTGGGTCCCGAAAATACGAAACAAGCTTAGGAAAAATAAACGAGCTTATTTAAAGGGAGTGGAAGCATTACTTGGCTATCGTTTTGAATCCTCTCCAAAGCCTTGTTAAATATTTTGTACCTATATAGAACATGGATGCAAATATTTATATATCTTATATATATATATATATATATATATATATATATATATATATATATAATTTAGAAACAATCCCCCTGTAAATCTATTTAATTCACATTTTACTCACTCTTTGGGTTGGAATATAAGTTCTTTAAAGACACCATAAGCTGCAGCAGCAGCAACGCCAAGACCTGCAAGTATGATTAGACTATACGAAGCTCCCTCGGTGAATGTAACCGGTTTTTCGGGGATATTATATGTCGGGGCGTCAAAGGGATCTTCAACGGTGGACACTTCTTTACGAGTCTTCAAAAAACAAACAAAAAAGAAGAAAGAATGAAAAGTGACAATCAGTAAGGAATTACTAAATATTGTTATTAGGGAGCGTTTGTTTTCTATCTTGGAATAAAACCAGTTTTTTAAAATTACATAGAAAACTTATAATAATCTGTAACGGGTCGTTAGCTGGGAAAACAAACACTCAAATAGGCTATTATTGTACACATTGCCAGCCCATTATAAGTATCTTGTAATTATAAAGACATTCATACAACTGATGTAGTAGGAGAGGCAATAAATTATTGATGAAGATGAGGTAAATTCTATTCATATCATATTTTTCGTAAGAGAGATTAAGCAACAAACAAACCTTTGATTCTTTGCCGGGCTCTGTAGTTTTGGATGCAAAATATCGAGCAAAAGAACAACTCCTCAGGCTGTATTCACCTCGAGTTGTCAGTTGAAATGATGGATGAGAAGTCAATGCATGTTGTTGCCTGCTCAACTGATGTCTGATTAAGCCATCATTCCCTGCTAAAGCGATTACCGATCATTTCTGATAAAACGGGCTAAAAATTGTTCTCAATACGACCATCATAAGCATGGTTAATGTAACGTAAGAGAACTACAGCATAAACACCTCAGCTTATTCATCCCAATAGATAGATCTCCAACATACACACATACCAAATTAAAATTTGCGCGAGGTGTCAATGAAAGCTAAATCAGTCTCAAGATTACTTCAAAAAATATTTCATCAAAGAACGAATAGCAAGGTAAATTCGCTATGGGGCACATCAGCTCTGTACCACTTTTCACTTGCTTGAAATGAATTTCGTGCTCGTAATAAAAGATACACGAAATACTTACCTACACCAACCCGATGAGCAGCCTGATATAAAGCAAAGAAACGCCTCATTACTAAAGAATCATGAAATGGGGTCAAAAATTACAAAAGCAAATGACCATTTTGACAGACTGCATGAATATTATGACAAGGAAATGTTTTTTCCTTCCTTTTGCCACGCTGCTCATCTTTATACATAACTTGTATGATCTGCAGGTTGCAATGATCCACAAAGAAACGATCTTATGTTGTTACAGTCACATGAAAATCATTCAAGAAACATGACCAAAATACGCAGATAAGTTACTTAAGTAATAAAAAAAAAAAGAAAAAGAAAGATCAATCACCAGCATCAGTTGGGCAGAAAAAAATGATGCCCAATCAACGTATCATTTCCAAAATGATCAACCCCATTCCTAGACAATAAATACTGTTCTTAACTTCTTACCGTCTTGGAAAACAGATCTCAAACACGTTCTTTAAATTTATTGGTTTAGATAGTCGATTTTCAGAAAATTTCTGTTGAAGTAGCATCATCGGTGCTATCTACGTAGAATTATAATGCAGCCATCAAAATACATGTATTTTAAAATGTCGATAACCGCTCTTGCAGATAGAACACGGATACCACAAACTTGCTCTAAGTAACACAGAGCGGAATGCAACAAGTATTCTACTAATGATGCAAATTAAAGCAGTGAAGGCACTTATCTGATAGGAAACATCAATGTTTCAGATTCAGAACATACATCAAGTGTAACCCTAAGTTAAAATCAACTATTCAACCACATGATATTTGAAAACATCATTCAAGAAGTAAGGGCACAAAATCAAAATAGGGCCCTTTACCAACCAATTGACACTCCATTATCCATTTAGCCTCATTGGTTAACAGTGATACGATTCAAACACCATTAAACGAACTAAACAAACAATAAATCAGAAATTAGATATTTTGAACATACTCTTCTGGTAAACTCGCTCGTTTCCGTTGCGAGCGATGAGAATCCAGTTAAACCCACATCACATGTATGCTCAATACCCTTTTTTGATGATCTCAAAACGTTTATGAGTTTGCTCTTCATTGAAAACCCACTTTTCTTAAGGTGCTGCATCCTTCTGTTTTTTTCCTTGTGATTCTGAATTCAATTAAACTGGGAAAGATAAAACACTTGAAAATTTGGGGTAAAATCCAATTACCCTCTTCTCTCCTAATCTACACTAAACTACCTATCTACCCCTATATAGCATTAAAACCGGAGAAACTCACCTTTGGTCCATGATGTTTATAATATGAGTAATTTTAGTATTCGATGTTATCGTTTGCCACAATTAGTCCATGTAGTTTCCGATTTGAACCAATTTTGTCCAGTAGTTAGATTAGACATCAATTTGGACATAATCTGATATGTGAGTCGCACGCGATATATTATAAGCCCTATAAAATACGTCCGTTCATCTTAAAATCCTCTAAATTCGTCGGCTTTTTTAATTAAATAAATGATTTTTTATTTTTTATTTATAAAATAAATTAAAAATAATATTTATTAATAAAATAAATATTTTCGTAATTCGAAAATACGAATTTACTCAACTTTATAAAAAAAAAAGGATTGGACCCCACATGAATAAACGTTTTGTTACATATTTCACCAAATCATTAAACCATCGTTACTTTATCCGATTTATGTTATAAAAACAAATAAACACATCTAATTAATTATTTGTTTCATGACGGTCAAATTGATATCCATATCTAATATTTTTCGATATTCATAAGCTTGTATTGTATCAATATTCACTCCCTTCCAAATTTAACATAGATCTCAGGTAGACATGTTCATACGGTTCCAAATTTATATTTTTTTTTCAAAACCAGAATTTTTTTTATAAATTTTATAAACCGACGGTTTGAACCGCCGGTTATAACCGGGTTTACAAACCGCTGCTTTCGGTTTTCAAAAATCAAAAACCGAAAGTGAACCGTTTTAAATAACAGCTCGGTTTCGGTTTCGGTTTTAATCGGAACCGTTGACCCCGGTTAACCGAACCGTTGGCCATCGGTTCGGTTCCGGTTCGGTTTCGGTTTTTAAAAGCGTATGAACATGTCTAATCTCAGGTGTCCAAGTTTAAATTTAATCATGTATTATACAGCAATGTCCACTCCATGTTCAAAATTTCACAATTTATCAAAAAATATTATTCGAAAAATATAAGATATGGATATCAATGTGACCGTAATGAAACAATGAATAAATTAAAATGGTTCAGTTTCGGTTTCTGTTTTTTGAAAACCGAAACCAGCAGTTTGCAAATCCGGTTATAACCGGCGGTTCAAACCGTCGGTTTATAAAATTTATAAAAAAAAATGTCCGGTTTTGAAAAAAAAAATTATAAATTTGGAACCGTATGAACATGTCTACCTAAGATCTATGTTAAATTTGGAAGGGAGTGGATATTGATACAATACAAGCTTATGAATATCGAAAAATACTATTCTTATGAATATCAAAAAATATTAGATATGGATATCAATTTGACCGTCATGAAACAAATAATAAATTAGATGTGTTTATTTGTTTTTATAACATAAATCGCATAAATTAACGATGATTTAATGATTTGGTGAAATATGTAATAAAAAGTATTTTTATGTGGGGTCCAACCCTTTTTTAATAAAGTTGAGTAACTCGTATCTTTAAGAAGATACGAGTTATAATTCGTATTTTCTAATTACGAAAATATTTATTTTATTAATAAGTATTATTTTTCATTTATTTTATAAATAAAAAATAAAAAATCAATTATTTAATTAAAAAAGCCAAATTCGTCTCCTCCATTCCACAATTGAACTGTGATGAATGAGTTGGGTTTAGGTGATTTTAAGATGAACGGACGTATTTTGGGTGTATTATATATCACGTGCGACTCACATGACAGATTCCGTCTAAATTAACGTTTAGTCTAAACGAGTGACCAAATTGGTTTAAACTGGACAACTAAGGTGACTAAATGTAGGGGTCATGCTTGACCAAGTCAATTTTAAAAAAATAGCGCTCTTCACTTTTTTTTTTTTGGTCAATAGCACTCTTTTTAATTAACACTTAATCATCTTCTTTTAATCCCTTAATATTATTTAAAAAAAAAGAAAAAAAAAATACAACGCATGAATGTATTAAAGCTGCACGACCATTTTCCAGCAGTAAGCATTCATTCCACCAAGCAAGCTCAACACATTTTCTTCTTCCTCTTCATCGTCCCTAAAAAGCACCTACATTTTCTTCTTCTGCTTTTTTTGTCAGTCGACCCGACCTAGAACACTTGAAAGTCCTCATTGAAAGATTTTCGAAATTCAAACTCTTTACTGTAAGTATTTTCGTGGTTGGATTTTGAAGATAACACTCGAATTTTGTAATTTTCTGTCCTAAACCCTGTGGGGTCTCAAAACTTCCAAATTCCGGTTGGAAGGACGAACATGTTCAATGTTCGTTTTTTAAAACGTCCAGCTGATCAGATGACCCCTGCTTGAAAGCAGGCGCCCGCGCCATAGATCATGGGACCCGCACATAAAATCAGGGTCCCCGCATTTTAGGTCAGGCGTCCCGCGCGCGTCTGATCATGGGACCCGCATATAAATTCAGGGTCCCCGCACGTAAATTCACGGGACCCGCGAATAAGTTCAGGGGTCCCGACCGTCGTCCCCGCTCATTAGAGCATGGGACCCGCACATATATGCAGGGTTCCTTCACGTAAAAACTGGGGACCCGCGCAGAAGCGCTTCTTATTGATAGGTCCCATGCCCATACGCCTGGTCCTAAACCCTAATTTAATTTTTTCAAATGTTATATTGAACTTTACTTCTTTTATAGGTGATAATCATGACGATCACGAGCATTTTTTTTCAAGTCGATGGTCAATGGATAATTTGCGAGGACAATACATCGAAGTGGGTTCCTGATCCAAGTTGCCGGTGGCAATCAATCTTGGTCGATGACGGTTCATGCACATTGGAGGATCTCACTGACGAGATTTTGAAGGCAATGTCGTTACGCAAGGACAATACCAAACTTACAATAAGCTACATGCCTTGCATAGACTACAATTTTGCGCGACCCATCTACATCGAGAACGATTACGGCGTACGTGCTTACCTTGGTTTTGGTTGTCCACGGTCAAGACCACCTCTTCACGTCCAAGTTCAGTTATTCGTCAGTGCTCCACCGCCACATCAACCTCATGAAAATGATTTATCGAACGTCAGCCTTATAGCGCAGTGCGACGCAAACGCAGAAATCCAACCATTTGAGGGTTTTTGCAGCACATCTTACAATGAGCCTTACCAACGTAATGATTTTACTGGCTTTGAAGGCGATTATTCCGGAATGGGCGGCGACGAAGATGATAATGAAGACGACCAAGTCGGTGGAGAAGATGATAATGATGACGAGCAAGTCGGACAACCCGAGGAGCAAGGTGCTTCAGATGATGATGATGATGATGACGACGATGTTGATGTCGAGGACCACGACGCTATAGATGTGGCCGATGATGGTACGTATTCGTTTACGGATGGTTCAAGCCTATATGTTGGACAAGAATTTCGTAG
Source organism: Lindernia subracemosa (assembly GCA_028392965.1). Taxonomy (NCBI): domain Eukaryota; kingdom Viridiplantae; phylum Streptophyta; class Magnoliopsida; order Lamiales; family Linderniaceae; genus Vandellia; species Vandellia subracemosa. The sequence continues at coordinate 2,091,567 of JAQPCC010000011.1, read as the reverse complement.
CAAGAAAGAATTCAAGGACGAAATCACTAAAATCGCAATCGCTGCGTGTTTCGAATTCCGACTGGATAGGTCGAACAAAACCCTGTACGTAGTGAAATGTGCCAACGAGAAATGCGAATGGCGAGTACGAGCTGCTCAGGACAAGAACTCCCCCTTTTTCTCAATCCGAAAGTACTGCAACACGCACACATGCGGTGTGTCTCATCGACGCCGTAGACATCGGCAGGGAAGTTCATCGCTTGTATCGAGCACGTTGTTGGAAAATTTCAGGGCTCCTAAAGACTTTCCCGCACCCAGTTCAATACAGTCGATGATGCAGAGCAGGGGAGTAGAAGTTTCATACTACAAGGCTTGGAAAGGGAAGCAAATTGCGACTGATGAACTAGTCGGTAACAGGGACGATTGCTATGGTTTACTGCCGGCCTATTTAGATGCGGTGAGGCAAGCCAACGAGGGCAGTATCACCGATTGGGAGATGGACGAAGACAATCGGTTCAAGTACATGTTCTTGGCATATGGCGCATGCATAAGAGGCTTTGCGTACATGAGGAAAGTCGTTTCTATCGACGCCACTTTTTTGAAGGGGAAGTATAAAGGGGTCATGATGATTGCCACGGCACAAGACGGCGATTACCATCAATATCCTCTTGCATGGGGTCTTGCTGAGACGGAGGGAACTGAGTCATGGACGTGGTTTCTGACGAGATTGCGACGTTTTGTTGCGGAGAGCGATGATCTCGTAATCATTTCTGACCGAAACAATGGTATAAAGAATGCTGTCCCGGCCGTTTTCCCGCACGCATTTCACGGTTTCTGTGCGTGGCACATTCTACAAAACGTCAAGACGAAAATGAAGAAGAAAGGTGCTTGCCCGATTTTCTGGCGTGTAGCGACTGCCTACACAAAGAGCGAGTCTGACCGTTATTTTAAACAGCTTGAAGACAAATACAAGGAAGTGGCAGCCTATCTTAACGAAGTTCCCAAGGCTACGTGGACGATAGCATATTGCCCTAGATCAAGATACAACATAATGACGACCAATGGATCCGAGTCCATAAATGCTGCTCTACGTAAAGATAGAGAACTTCCAATTATTGGACTGTTGGACTCGGTTCAGCGACTAACATCGTCATGGTTCAGTAAGCATCGGCGAACTGCGGCAGCTTCGATCGCAGCGAATGTCACTAGGTTTACACCGAAGGTGGAGTCGATCATACGAGAGAACTTCGGCGAGTCGCAAAAATTTCATGTGTCGGAGGTCGGGCATCTAAGGTATAATGTGTACGGGCAGCATGTGAACGAGGTGGTCGATCTAGAAACGCGCACTTGCACTTGCATGATGTTTGACGTCAATCGCATCCCATGTCCACACGCGATTGCAGCTTGTGGTTACGCCCAAGTCCCGGTATATTCATTAGTGCACGATTATTACACCTTGGAGGTCTGGAAGTTAGCTTACGAAGGGACCATATGCCCGGTAACGGATCGCATTGAAAGTAGTATTCACATGTTGCCACCTCTTGTTCGTTCACAACGTGGAAGAGCACGGAAAAACAGGTTGCCTTCGGTCGGGGAATTTGGTAGGAGATAAAGTCCTTGTATTGGCGCATATTTGTGTTACGTTATTTTAGCATTTGTGTTGTGTTAAGTTAGGTTGTGTTCTGTGCGTGTAATTTTCTGCTTTGTTGCCATGTTAAGTTTTCTTTAGTAACAAGGGACCCGCGCGTATTTGCGCATGAGACCCGCACCTGAAAACAAGAGTCCCGCACATCTAAACAAGGGACCCGCGCGTTATGTGCAGGGGACCCGCACTTTGAAACACGGTACCGTGCTGATAACATGTGCGCTTATGGACGGTCTTGGGTTCTATGCCAACTTAGGGTTGGTCACGTTCGCTTATTGTTCAATTATTGGTCAAAAGTATTTTCTCATTTCACTTGTCAGACTGTCATGACTTTACAGTCTGTACAGCACAGATGATTTGACATTTGACATTTGATGCATTTCGTTAATAAAAGGGTGAGATAATAATATTATTATTAAAATTATTAAGAAGTTAATAATTAATAAAATAATAATTACTTGATGAAAATTTGTTAAAAAATATCAGTAACATTAACAATACCAAAGGCTTTGACGTAAAAAAAAAAAAAAAAAAATCCAACTTGTATTTCGAGTTGACCAATCTCACAGGTCAAGATTCAAAAAAAGCACCCACAAAAACATACCTTGTGTTGTTGAATATTGTAGGATTAGTAATCTTACACATTGATTGTTATTATTGTGATTTCATCCAAATTTTCGGTTTTCTGCTATTATATGATGACTTAATATTGTAGTAACGGATAAACAATGTATACAAACGCACAATTATGGCATAATTCCATCAATTAACAAGTCAAAAATCGCACATGAACACAAGGGACCCGCACGTAAAAACATAGGACCCGCACGTAAAAACAGGGGACCCGCACGTACAACAGGGTCCCGTTCAAATTAGGCGCGTGTCCCCAGCGATATCAGGCATGGTCCCGCGCATATACACAGGGGACCCGCGCGTTATGAGCAGGGGTCCTGAACTTAAATTCATAGGACCCGACCATGAACGTGCGTGGCACATCCAGGGGACCAAGGATGCGCCGCACACACAGTCAACCCATTCTCAATTATTGACCAATTATTGTCGTTTTGATTTTTACGGTGGGTATGATAGGTGTCAGACCGTCATGTCAAATTAATATACAATCACATAAAGTTAATATCCAACACAGTAAAATTAATACTCAACACAGAAGACACAGAAAATTAAAATTCAGCAGAGAAAAATAAATTTCAGCACCTAATATTAAAATCCAACACATAAAATTAAATTTCAACACAGAGAGATTGAACTAAAAACTGTCCCAATCGTTTTTAAAATAGAAATGGCGAGATATTTTCGAAAATCCGCCAATCGAGCAGCCGTCAGGCAGGAGACGTCGTCCTTCGGCACCATAAGCGATATCGCCGCCCGCAACATTGCCACACCGTGGTCTCCACTGAACGACAAATAAAACGTAGCAATCATTAAAATACGAAGCACAAATAAAACGCAACAATCATTAAAACTTACGGGTGCCCTTGTCTTCTGAAGTCGCGACACCACTCAGATGGCCAACTCTTGCCCTTGAACACCCGAGTTGTTAGCTTCAACGCCTTGAAAATCGCCGGGACCACGATCGACAGGCTATTGAACTCACGGTTCACGTAGCGCATGTCCCCGTCATAAGTTGGGACGGAGTCGTAAACGGTGAATATCCGCTTTTTTGTATCAATGACCAACAGCACCCAATGGCTTCGGGTACGGACCGGGATGGCGATGTAGGACGCTATGTCCCACGGCGTGTTCATCCAAAGGTCATCTTCTCCCTTAGCGTACTTGAGCCATTGCTTGAGCCCTTTCGGGTGCGCCGTCCCTTTGATACTTACCCCTTCCGCATCGACTCGGGTCTTAAACATGTGGGGCATGTACGCCACCACGCTCCTCGTGCACGCCGTGCTAGTTCTCTGCATTGCGAGGATCCCATATATGGATTCATCGACGTGCTGCAATATTCAAATATAGAACATTATCGACAATATTCAAGTAAGCGCAAACGAATTTCGTAAATTCATACGTACCATGTCATCGAGCGGCATACCCTCAGTCGCCAAGTTTAGTAGCCACCGCGGGTCGTGTTTTTGGAGCCGGCCCTCGATTTCCGTACCGTGGACCGATATCAAAGCTAGCAGCTGAGCTTCGACAGTGGGCCAGAATTTAGCGATCTTCACTCGGACGTGCCGCTCGAACATCGAAAGTGTTGGAGGGCGGACTTCAGTCGTCGGTGGGAAATCTGTGAACGGCGACATCTGGTACTTCGATGGCTTCTTCGGCCGCTCAGGGGTACTATCCTTCAACACGCCTTTTCCTTTGTCGGCCGCTCGGTCAGAAATCGAAGCCTCGGTGTGAGCCTCGACCTCCTCAGGCTCGACCTCCTCAGCCTCGTACTCCTGAGGCTCGACCTCATGAGGCTCGACCTCCTGAGCCTCGAAATCGTACCCGCCCCTCCACGACGATGGGTCCACCTCTCCCTCTCGCTCTGCCTCTTCGCCGGTCCATTCCGATTGGACGAAATCGGCCCAACGGGGATGCTCCCATTCGGACGGACTGTGACCGTCCCATGTGTCCCCCCTCGGACCCTCGTACGACCTCGTGGCGTTGGTCCATCTATCGTCGTAATCTATACAAGAAATGCACGCAATAAGTATATAATAATTTTTTCACAGTAAGCCGGCTCGGATCGTGATTAGTAAATTAATAAGTAATCTACACAACTAATTAAAAAAATTTATACAAAACTTACAATGAGCCGGCTCGGCAGGCGGAGTGCGCGGCGATCCACCAAAAAATCTACTCGCCAGGTCGTTCCGTAGATCCTGAAATGAGTCCCCCAACCCTCTGATGCTATCGCCCCACGATTGCATGAGGCTCCAACGAGTGTCGTTCGTCTCCCACCGTTGAGCCTCTTCGTTTCGGAACTGCGAGAGGGCGGTCCCAAGTTCGTCGAATCGATGCTCCACACGAGTAGAAAACTCCTCGAAGCGTGCCTCCGACGCAAAGCCATATCCATGTGATGGTCCCTCCGGTGGAGGTTCGGGGACTTCGGGGATCTGTTGGATCGCAACGCGCTCGTTGCGATCTCCTTCCGCCCGACGACGGGAACAGCTAACATCCACTCCCTGCTCGAGTAGGCCCGTCACACGGTCGAACACTTCGTGCTCAGCCCCAACGTCAAAGACGCTCTCCCGATAATACATGGCCTCCAACTCGTCCCCTGACGGCACTAACAACCCTCGTACAGGGGACCCGTGGGCGGCAGCTACGACCGCCTCCAGCTTCGGGCATCCCTTTCGACTCCAATCATTCGTCACCCACCTCAACATGCGTGGCGTAAAATCTTCTTCTCTGCGCCCCGCAAACTCACGTGCAACGCCCGGTATGCACTCGTATGCTAGTATCTGAAGACAAATAACGAAAATAATATTAGCAATTATTTATAAATTACATCAATAATATGTCAAAGCTCAGGTAGAACTCACCTGAAGTGGCTGTACGAACCCACTGATCAGCCAACTGCTTTTTGCGTTCGTCCCATCACTCATCTCCCGTAGATTTTGTTTTACGGCCCGTATGACCTCCTTGAAAGCCACGCTGCCCCACGGAAATTGGGAGAAAGCCATCTCGTCTTCGACAAGCTGAAGGACCCAGGAACTGACGATGGTATCCTTCTTTGAGAGTCGAGGCAGCAACACCGCGGTGGCGAAGTAGACGTCTGCCAACTTCAACTTGTCCGTTTCCACTCGTTCCTCGTCGCCAGCCAACTCCTCCAACCGATGCTTCACGTGCGACATGCGGACTGTGGACATGCCGGGAAAATGTCTTTCGGCGAACGCTGCATCGGGGTACACTTGCGGTAGCTCAGCTGCGAACTTCAGCCCGGTGATTAGGCAATACTCCGATTTTGAAAATCGGAGTGGTTTGTTGCCAACAATCATCCAAAGCTCGTCGCGGTTGTGCAACGTCGTCTGCCTCTGGATGAGGTACCACAGCAACTGGGCCGAGAGATTGAAATCCACGGCGGCACTAACGAGTCGGCCGAACGCACTCCCGGCCCTATATGTCTCCCACTCTTGCTGGTTCATACACCTTCTTATCAACTCGCTGGCCTCGGGGTATAGCGAGGTCAGCGTAACACGGCAATCATAACCTTCGTCGCCTCTCAATTGCTTCTTCATCACAACCTAATTTATACGTAATTATAACATAATTTAGCAAATTACAGGGTATGAATATTGAAAATATAAAACCTTATGCACAGCTGAGCATGGGACCCCTGCTTATAAGAGCAGAAGACCCGTGCTATTATACAGCGGACCCGTGCTTATACTCATGGGACCCGCGCGAGAACCTCATCATCTTATGCGCGGGACCCATGATAATATACATGGGTCCGATGCTTGCAAGCACGGGTCCGATGCTTTGAAGCACGGGTCCGATGCTTTGAAGCACGGGTCCGATGCTTTGAAGCACGGGTCCGACGCTTGCAAGCACGGGTCCGATGCTTTGAAGCACGGGTCCGATGCTTTGAAGCACGGGTCCGACGCTTGCAAGCACGGGTCCGATGCGTTCACAACCTACATGCGCTACCAAGCACGGGTCCTATGCTTGCAAGCGTGGGTCCTCGGCGACCAACCACGGGTCCTATGCTTGCAAGCGTGGGTCCTATACTTGCAAGCATGGGTCCTATGCTTGCAACCACGGGTCCGCATTAAATTAGGGTTAGAACAAATACCTTCACTTTTTGGGATCTCGCGTTGATTGCCATTGTCGATTGACGTTCGGAATTGCGTTTGAGTTGCAGAGGAAATTATTTGAGAGAGAGAACAATTTTTGTGTGCAGAGGAAAACGATTGAATTCAAAGAGGACCCGTTGCTTTTTACTTTTTCTTTTACTTTTAATTTTAATTTTATCTGTACGGGTCTGCTGCTGCAGATTCCTTACAGTAAACCTTCAAACCTTTGTACTTCTTTTCGTTAATGTGTTGTTGAAGTTGTTGATTGTCATTAAATAAGGGTAAAATAGTCTTTCACACAGAATTAGTAAGGGTACAAAGGTAAAATCATATATTGAGTGCTATTTTTTTAAACATGATCAGGTCAAAGGCTATTTACTTAAAAAATCCCTAAATGTAGCAAGCGGAATAATCATAGACCAAAATTACCCATAGGATAAACATCAGAGACCAAAAGTGATTCCGCATTAAAATAGACAAAACAAAAAATTTTGTTACATCAATTTTTTATACATTATTATTTTATCATATCCCCTTTCAATAAATAATAGAAGCATAAATCAAAAAATAAATATAATAATAAAAAAAGTATAACTAGAGTTAAATACCATATAAAAATATTTTATGCTTAACTCCCCATTTGAAACTTTTTTTTTTTACTCTAAGTTACCCGATACACCAAAAAGACTAAATTACCCTTGTTTTTAGATATATTATTCCTTTTAACTTTCATTCACCATCATCATAAGAAATGAACCCATCAAACTAAAATCTTTCTCTCTCAAAAGAATCCAACACCGTTTATCATCGTCATTGTCTCCTCAACGTATTGTGTTGCCGGAAAAGTGCAGAGAAGATTTTTCTAATCTGGCGTCATTCTCTCCGGTTGGGTCACTCCATATTTTCTACATAAACGGTTTTTTTTTTTTGTGGAAAATTTCTGCAATTTGAAACTCTGCGATTTCATCTCGATTCCGTGCATAAAAAGCTCAATAATCCCGGTTGTCACAGTTGTGGTTTTTCTCGGTTCAGGTCAGTACACGTTTTATGCATAAACCATCCTTTTGAAAAAAAAATAAAAAATTCTACCTCATAGAAATTCTGCTAAGATAGAAAATACCATTGGGCTTAAGAACAAGCACTAGTACCAAATTATTTACCTATTTATTATGTAGTACTAATTAAGAATCTAGAAGTATCGTTTTTAATTAGGTTGGTGTACCATTTATCGAGAGAGAAAAAAAATTGTACTTTTTATAAATGCAGTTCTCGTGGTACGTTGTTTGAATTATGTGCTCATAAAAAGAATGTGCACTCGATTTTAGACTGTGCATTTGAATAGTGGAGAAGAATATAAAGATTTTTATTTGTAGATCCATTTGTTTGGACTATTTCTTGATCGGGTTGAAGATGTGTGAGAAAGGAGATTAAATGTAGAAATTCAATTAAAACTGATGTTGGTTCGATGAGTAAGGGTTTGAGATTTCATGAAGGTGAACGATTAGATTCAGTTGTTGTAATTTTCTATTCTATATGTTCGACCGTGTTTGGGTTTGATGTTTGTCTATATTTATGCACTTTGGATGTATTTTGGTTTCTAATAAATTTTTGAATGATTATTGCATATGTGTTGACTAATACATCTGTTATTTTTCGGTTTGAAGCGAGGAACATCATTATACAAGCATTAAGTACCACAACATATCTATGAACGAATAACTAAGTGAATGAATTGTATAGGATTTGGTAGTATTTTATTCGTAAGGATGAGGAAGAAGATAACGTACATATGGTTGTAATAAGCAAGTTTTCATTTTTTGTTCTGTTCGTGCGCTCATATAATATAATTTTATTTTATTTTTATTTTAACGTGATTAGAAGAAGATGATTATCAGTTAATTTAAGTGAAGGCTATTGACACAAAAAAAAAAAACATCAACGAGGCTATCATTTTAGAGAAGAACACGTTAATTGCTATTTTTTAAAAAGCCCCGTGAATGAATGTGAATATCTCATGGAGAGGTTTGATCTGGTTGGGACGTTTTATCACTGTTCATCTCACTCATATATGTTGTGAATGGCAATTGGTGAAGTAATGCATGCTTGCTTACAAGGATACGATCTGTTTGTTTCTGCGATTTCCCTTAAAAATTCAATTCGATGACTTTTCTCGCCCTTCCTTATTCGTTTTCATGAGTTAGTTAGCTAATCTACGCTGTTTAGTGCTTGTTTCGTACCCCGATTTATATTTAGAAGGGTTTAAATTTTTATGTTTTATATAAAACTAATTATTGGGTATAAAATAAAATGTGTGTTTCGTTGGTGGATTTACAATAACTCATCTAAGATGATGTGTTTATATAACCTCGTATACATGAGTTTAAAGTTATTATATATAAATTCATGTTTTATATAAACCCGTGAACCAAACACCTCAACAAGTTTTAAACCAACATTTAAAATTTTTAAACCCTCCAACCAAACAAGTACTTAATTGTATTGCCTATTCGAAGGTAGTTAACCAAACATTCGACTTCCCCTGTCACTTCCTCACATAAAGATGGTTTATTATCTCTAGCAAAGCAATCCCAAAACTGTAAACATCCCTGAGAATCGACACGGGCCCTCCCATCCCGTACTCTGCAAAATTATTATGTCTTGATCCCATTTTCGCCTCTTTGTTTGGATGCAGCCAGTTGCTTAAGTTCTCATTCGACATAAGCTGATATACCAAAGCTTTAAACTCATTTCCTTGAAAATCAATGCTCGAACAAGCGGTCATCACCTTGGTGGATATTCTTCACGGCATCGCACTCCGCCATAAAATCCACCAGTAGCATGCGCAAGATCTTGGTAATAAACCTTAGGGTAGGAGTTAATGGCGACGAACTCGGTTGTACATTAAATTTCCTCTTAGAAGGTGAATCAATAGTAATAACAACGAAAGAACAAGAAGTGAAGTCGGCGGTATTATGATCAATATTAGGCGCGTATGCTTTTTCGCACCTGATTTTCGAGTTCTTCCCTTGTCGCAAATCGGTAAATGAAACTCTGGGTTTCCTCCACACATGCTAGGATTTCCGTGAACATCAACCGCGGTGACATTAGATAATATACCCATTGAAGGCACCTCACCCTCAGATTGTTGAAAGAAACATTTAGGTATGCCAAAGCGGAAAGTGTCGATAAGAAAAATGGAACATTTCCAGAGATATTGTTGTTTGACAGATCCAATATAGTAAGGCCTTCTAGAAGTGACAAATCTGAAATTTCTCCATCAATCTGATTTCCTTGTAAGTGAATCAAATCCATTTCAAACAATTCCCTATGGCACTGTGAATCTTACCATAAAATTTGTTGTCCGAAAGATCAATCTGTGTAAGACTTCTCAAGTTTCCTACATTTTCTGGGATGAGACCGGTCAGAGAGTTCGAAATCACATTTAAGATTGTAAAGGATGAAAAGTTCATTAGCTCTGTGCCATGCATTAAATGCGCTTTTCCATAATGGGTCTGTGGCATGTGATACCCCAGTCCTGAGTTCTGCTTTATGCTTAAATCGTAATAAAACCCAAAATGATCCTCGATGTTTAACCTATGGACCAATTTAGTCCCTGATGTTTCGTCTGAACCAATTTAGTCCCCGATGTTGTCGATTTTGGACCAATTTGGTCATTTCATAACGATAAACGTTAATTTTAGCGAGAATTTTGCATGTGCCCCACACTAAATCATGTCTGGATCTAATTTTTTAATATTTGCAAGATTTGAGGGATTTGTATTGTTTTCTTCTATTGTCAATGAATCGCGACGAAACAGACAATTTAGAGCTCGCGTTCGAATTTTGGAGGAGAAATTTTTAGTTTCGTGTCATAATTTCAGTTATCAGTTTTATCGATCCAGAAATAATTTTTAGTGAGGCACGTGTGATATTTCCGTTAAAATTGACGTTTATCGTGACGGAAGGACCAAATTGGTCCAAAATCGACAACACCGGGGACTAGATTGATTTAGACGAAATATTGGGACTAAATTGGTCCATAGGGTAAACATCGAGGACCATTTTGGGTTTTATTCCGCTTAAATCAGATAACTTCCACTTTAACGGATACTTTCTTGTAGCTTGTTTCTGCACATATTGTTTGTTGCTTTGTCTCAACTTGAATTCAAATATTTCCTTTTCAAATGTTCCCTCCAAGTTGTCAATCCGGTTCGTGTAGAGTAGAGTGGTATTTCATCATATGATCTGCATACCGTAATATAGCCAGTCTTTCGAACACGGTTCTTCTAAATTTTCGGTCTTGAGTTCATCGCTTCCTTGGTCGTATCTGGTCTGGTGCGATGTCCGATCTAGTGCGTCTTTATTGACTTGATGAATGCGGTCTTAGTCTCATCTTTTGCTTGCTTCTTGATGTAGTCATGTAGTTGATTTTCGGCCCGCTTGCTTCCTGATGCAGTTGATCTCCGGTCTTGAATACTTCGCAGTTCACTTGTCTTGATTGCTTGGCTACAGTCCAGTTAGTGTCTGGTATTGTGTTCGGTTCGTCATGCTAAGCTCTAGCCTTCAGTTCCAATTCAACTTTTAATCAAGTTCTGTCTTTGATGGTTCGGTTCTAGATTCCCATACTGATTACACATATCAGTACGTTAGAGTACCGATCTTAGTTATTCTTGCCGATAGGTCCAGTTTAAGTTTTGTTACTTCAATCATCGAAACTATTACTAATCAGAATTTGTTTAATTCTTGATTTCTAACACGGGTCTTGGGCGAAATTTCGGTGTGCGTCTGGAATTCTCAACAATGTAAAGGAAGTAGCAATTAGTATAGCTGAAAGTTGGACTGGACTGGCCCGCCCCGGACCGGATTTAGTGGGCTGCCCGAAAATTACATGCCGGACCGGGCCTATCACATGCGGCCTAAGAAACCCTAGCCCATTGTACGATGGGCGGATCCAGCCCGGCCCGGGGCCATCGGGCCTAATTTTTTTAATTTTTAAAATTTTAATTTTTAATATCATTTTAATTATTCATTATTAATTATAATTTATATCTAGTAATATATATAATAATACAAATACATAATTTTTATAGAAATTATACCACTAAACACATAAAAGACATTTTTTTCTTATAAAATTGAATTTTATAAAAAATTATATATATAAATAATAAAAAGAAAAAAAATTAAAAGGACCAGGCATGTTTTGGCCCGTGGGCCCTCCGGGCCTACTGGTCCGGGCCAAAAGGCCCGCTCCAATTTCAAGTTCAAAAAATTTAAGCCTAAGCCTGCTTTTTTTTTTCGGACCGAGCGGGCCGACCCACGAGCTCAGGTCTAAACGTTCAGCTAGTAACTCCCATAACTTTTTTTTTTTTTTTTTTTTTTTTTTTTTTTTTTACAGACCATCTATTAATAAAAACAGAATCTGCCGTTGTCTAAAGTAATAAATTTATAAAAGTAAACTGGCAGCTGAGTCATCTACTTCAATCAAAGAGGACCTTTAATCTTACCAATTACAATACATCCTCGTACGAGCCTATCTATGCTTCTTGCCATTTAAATATTTCTAATCACGACAATATCGCAGATATGTACAATTGGTTTTGTTGAGATGCTGCGCAGAAGACGATGTGATGAGGATATGCGATGATCAAGTCCAATGTTCAGTAACATAGTTTTCTGTGGTGTTTTATTGTAAAATATATTCAAAGTAATGAAACAAAAATAATGATATTTAAGATCTTTGCTAATCCTTCATTTCTGAAATTTCATATAAAATAATTCTGAAACAAAAGAATAATTAAGATCAACGACTCTCTGTGGTTCATATTTTCCTCAGAAAACCCAGTTTGTCTACGATGACAATTGTTGGAAAACTTGAAATACATTGAGAAACGAAGAGTTGGCGAATTTCGATGCATTTATTTTTGGATGTAAGTTAAGGCTACAATACAACTTAAGTAGGGAGGTGGTGGGCTAACATAATAAGGTGAAAATAAATTGTTCATTATTTTAACATTAATGGAATGCTCTATTTTTTTATGTTGGAGGAAAATAAGAGTACGCTGTAACTTCTACCACTATGGAGCCATTAAATATGGGATGGACATAATACCTCATATATTGGACGCAATCTAACTCAGTTAGATTTTCGACACATCGAAAATTTTGAATTCGATGATGTGTCGAAAATCTAAAGAGTTGGGCGAGTGTACCAACATGGTAGGATAATAGTGATGCAAGTGAAGCAAGGACTTTAGCCCCCAATATTTTGAGGGGCCCCTATTTAATAATGTTATTGTGTAAATAAAATTTAATTAGGTGAGGGAAGCAGAGTGGATGGAGACGGACCCAATCACTGAACTGATGATGGGGCGCCAACTAGTCATCTCGATGAAGATAAAGAAAGAATGATTTAATGGTTCAAATTTAAATTTAGTTCAACCAATTGATTTAGATTTTACATGTTAAAAAATAAACAGTAATAAAAGCTCAAGATTAATAAAATGCTTTATATAAAAAAAAAAAGTATGCATCGAGTAATAAAGGCGATCAATAAAATTTTTTATCTACAAAAGAAGGAAAACATAACATTTATGTGCGGTTTGGGAGCTAGCAAAGAATTTTATTTATATAATTAATATTTTTTATTTTTTAAAGGATCCATTATTTTCCGAATGTGTGTATTTCATATAAAATTATGTTACGATCCCTGCACATAAATATTAGATGGTTTGGCTATTTTATTAATAGAAAATAGCTTTAACAGATTAATTATAAGAATTTTATAAAAGAATTTGTGAAAAAAAAAAACTAGATTATAATATGGTCTTATAATTTACAGTAGTCACTGTTACCTATTTACCAGCAAACGGAGTGTCACTACTTCGATTACACTTGATTACTTACTTTTCATCATTATAGTCTGTTATGGACTTTGAATGAGAATCACGGGTCAGGGGATTGATTCTTCTAGAAGTCACTGATTGTCCAATAGCCAAGGATGTTCGAATTAATTCAAACCTTATTATTGGAGTATGAAACTATTTTGAGGTGGAACCAGCAATTGTTCTATGATGGTAATGATTATATCCGCCCTAATATTCCATTTGAAACAAGACCAAATGAAGGTTGAGAATTATAACAATATGGGTTAATCGTAATAAAGACTTTGCCAATACAATTTTATCTTTTTTTTTTTAATTTTCAAAACCAATAAAATTTTATCGCCGATCAAAATTTCTGGCGAAGCAAAATGTAGGACGCCGGAATCTGCCATTGATATTTCTTTATTCTTCCCTCCCTAAATATTGCGATATTTATTTTAGTTTTTTTTTTCTTCTGATTTTGCTAAAATATGAGTAATGATGAGTTGGGTGGCAGAATATTTGATATGCCGAAAGACCACGTCAGATTTCCCACAACCCCAGTTTGATTCATGGGAAATTTTGATCGATCATTAAATTATAAGCAAAAAGGAAAAGTTCATACATAATATTGTCAAAAATATCAATTTCGTAATAAAATTGCAAAGTGGAGTTGATAAAAATTAACCACCCTAAAAAATAAAAGTGGCTGCTATTGATTCCTCAATTTATAGCGCGTGGACTCAACACCGTGTCCTTCACCATCTGCTACTCTCCATAACATTGAGGCGCGTGGCAAACTCTTCTTGCCTCGTCAGCTACTGTCCAAACGTTCAATTTCCCAAACCCACTTAACCGCCTGCATATGCTACTTCTGCAGCTTCATAATGTCATTAAATCTATTCCTTATGTATTCAATTTATGGTAAAATCTAGCAATGGTCGCATATGGACAGAGTTAGTGCTTACGTATATGATGACATAAACGTACCGTATCGTACCCCCAATAATAGACGGGCGCTCTACCAAAAGACCTTCATTGCGGCTGCATATGAAGGTATTTTTTTTTTCGAAATGATAGCTTGAATTTCATTAACGACAAAATACACGGACTAAATAGCCTAATGGGTCTCTCCGATAACATCATCCACGGTAGAGAACAAAGGCTCACATATGAGCATAAACAACCAGACACGAAAAAGAAAAAGAAGAAAAAAGGCCGAAAGAAAACGAGAAATTCGGTTTTGAATACGAAGAATTAAAGAACATCTGATAGCTCCAATTACGATACCCCTGAGTAGGAGACCTTTGATATCCTTTGATATCATAAAATTTATTGGTTCAGTGTAATGATTTTTTTTTTTTTTTTTTCCGAGGTATTCCCACTCGATCTGGCTTTGTGCTAGCCCCTAAATACCGGCATGGGCTTGCGCGTCACACAGACCTGACGGAGGCTTAATTGCGCCACACACTCCAGTGATGGGACTAATCCCGGGGCCAGATAAATACGTCTCAAATCCACCTGACAATGATAGTCATGAGAAATAAACCTCATGGAGACTACTCGTTGAATTGTGGGAGGGAGAGTTCGATCTCACAACCTAACCCACAAATCCTTAAGGCCTCTTCCTTGACCACTAGACCAATGCCTCATTCGCTCAGTGTTTAATGATTATTAACTGGAATAAATTCGCAATAGTAAGATGCGTGTTGTCAGGTCATAAGCTAACTTTTAAGCTAGTGACGAAACTATGACTTATGAATTGAGGGGTTAAAAATTAAATAAAAGTAAAAATACGTTGGGAGATAAAAAATTAATTGTAAAATGAGGTGTAAAAAATTAAATTTAAAAACGGAGGGGTCAAAAATTAAATAAAAATAAAAAGTAAAGCGGTAAGAAAAAAAAAATCAATTCTAAAATGGGATGTCGATAATTAATTATAAAATAAAATTTAAGATGTAACCAATGAATCAAATTCAACCCAATGTAATAAACTAACTCCACAAATAGTTATCACTAGGCCGAACAATATTTTTTTGCTCATTTATTTATATATTTACTCCTTTATTAAAACATCAAATAAGATCGTGATCGAATCAGAATTCCGACCGGTTCGATTCGGTCTAAAAAAACCATGTATCTATGACGAGCGAGAAGAGATATTTATATATTCACACACATGCATAGCTTTAGAAAAGATTAGAAATAAAATATCTAAAATACGAGCAATAATTCATTTCAGACATGAATCAACGAGTGCCCAGTTGGAATCTAGAAGAAGAGAAATGTTATAGTGAAAAATCTGAAAGAGTTGTAATAAATTCGTTCAATGAATATCATCATCCTTCTTCTTCATCTTCCAAGGCGGTGTTGTTGCCTAAAGATCAAGAATCACGGTGGTTCCTCCCTCCTTATCTATCACACACACACACACACACACATATATATATATATATATATAATGACTTATACAAAGGTACTTTCTTTTTTTGAAAGGTTGGACGATGAGTATGATGAGGTGGCAGAATTGAGGTGGGTAAATGGGCAGCCATTGATGGAAGGCTTAAGGGCACATGACTACTACCGAACCAGCAGTGGCACGCTCCAGTCCGTAGTTGACCAAGCCACGCTCCGACGCAAGTCCGCCCAGCCGCCGGTCAACGTCGTCAAAGACCTCCTCCCTCCTTGGCTTGACCATCCTTTCCTCCAAACCTATGCTATTGCTTCCCCCTCTACGACTAGGGGCGATCTAATTCCTAATAATAATAATAATAATAATAATAATAATAATAATAATAATAATAATAATAATAATAATAATAATAATAATAATAATAATAATAATAATAATAATAATAATATATCGAAGAAACAAAAGGAAATTTGTGCTGTCATAACAAAGGAGAGTACGATTTCCATGGGGAATAAGAGCTTCGGCCACACCATGTCTCAGGCATGTATCATTTCTTGCTTTTATACGACAAATTGCAAAAAAAATTAAAAATGTGTTACATATTGCTATATATTAATCTTGAAAGTTTTTACTATTATTTTTAAATTTGATTGATGATTTATTATTGACTCAATCCCCCATTAATTTTTTCTTCATTGATGTGAGCTTAGTTTTGGTTTGAATGATGATATTATGTATATATTATTGTAGACGGAGGGAGACGAGGCGGATTGTGTGATCAGAAAGAGAGGAATTGAGATGACGACGACGTCATCAGCCGTTCCGACAAAGAAGAGCAAGGTGGCGGCAGCTCATAGCGAGTCTGAACGAGTGAGGCTTTCTTAATATATATATATATATATATATATATATATTCATGATTCTAACAATCTCAATCAACATGATGCTACTACTATATAATAATGTCGATCCAAATCTAATATATACGTTAATTGCTGAATATTGTTAGTGTTAATTCTGCTCAGAGAAGAAGAGACAAGATCAATCAAAAGATAAGCACGTTGCAGAAAATGATTCCTAATTCCACCAAGGTACGTATATAACTAGATGCATGCTGTTTTAAATAAATCTATCATATATTACATATATATATATTTATATTACAAAAGAACCATGTATATTTTTGTAATATCACTTCATTATGATCGAGTTATTAACTAGCCATAACATGCTTGATCGTCCTATTTTATTCCATGCATGAAGTTTTTTTTTTTTTTTTTTTTTGTTTTTTAAATTATGATATAATAAAAAAAAGCTATATTCATAATAATATGAATCAATCCAGACTGATAAAGCTTCGATATTAGACGAAGTGATCGAACACATGGGACGGTTACAAGCCCAAGTCCATGCGATGAACAGCAAATTAGTGTCGAACAACATATCATTACAAGTAGCAGCCGCCATTGATCAGCAAGTGAAGCTTCAACAACAGCATGTAATGGCGGGCCTAATGAACATGACGACCATGAGACCTCATCATCAGCTTCACATGAATATGCCAATATCATCTGCTGATCATCTTTTATCTGCAACAGTTGCTGCCACTCTTCAGTCACAGGTAGTAATATAAGCTGCATCGTCAATTCATTTCTCGCCTACCCTATATATGCATATTCTCGCGCGTGTATGTATATTCCAATATATATAGATTAGATATATATGTGTGTGTGAACAATGTGAATTCATTCGACTATAGATGCAGATGATTATTACTTATTTATTTTTCTGTTTGTTGTGCAGCACCAAAGGGCGATTGATTTATACAGCATGCTTGCATCTTCTTACCAACAGCCTCCTGACCAAGATGGGTCGGGCGGGGCCAAGATATAACTGAACAGAACTTTCCTAAATAATATGAACACTAAATAGGTAGACATTAAACTTGAGGTGTTGTGGGGGAGGTAGATTTTGGAAGTTTTTTCGGGAAATACAAACCGCTTGTAATAAATATCGAGGTTACTGTTTGGCATTATACGATATCACACCGACGAACTCTTGTACTAAAATACAGCTATATTATTGACCAAATACTTTCAATAGTTCTTAATGCTTGCTATCTATGAATCATTACCCTCCCCATTGTTGTTTCTAACCAGTCGCAGCAGCTTCAGCAGAATCCTTCAACAAATTGCATCGAACAACAATATTGCGAAAATCATCAGAGCTTATCTGTAAAGCAATGTGTATGCAGTAAGCACCAAAATTACGAGTAAAAGAAATATAAATATAATCATAACGAAGGACCTTTCCATCTCCATCGGTATCGAAATAATAGATCATGTCAGCCATCTCCTTCTCTGACCATGTAAAATCGTGGGCTTTGGCTATTCTTTCCAGGTCCCTGAGGTTCATGCTCCCTTTCCCCGTTTCTATCAATATTATATATATATCTATATATATTACTATGAATGAGGCACAAATCAAGTGTAACGGAGTAGATATATACAGTCACATACAACATATGATTACCGTCGAATTGAAAGAAGTGGATAAGCACTTCATCTTCAGACATTTGCACTCGATTGGTCATCTGTTAAGGCATGTAAGGAAAATGAGAAAGTTTACGTTTTTTTTTTAAGAATCTATGATTAGCCAGCAGACAATATTGATGCCGCACCGATTTCTTTCCTTTCCTCTTAGCTGAATCGACCCGAGAATCGAGAGTTTCTCTTCTTTTACGAGTTTTTGTCTCCTTAACAGTAGCGCGAGTTTTGGAATTTGCATTTTTCGTACTATGGGCATCACTAGTTTGAGACGGAGAGCAACTATTTACATCCAAAAATCCTGCACAATCCTGTAGTGATAGAGCAATCGCCTGCAAATATTGTTAATCATTCAGAGCTATGAACATCAAACGGAATCATTTACACGACTAAATTATCACAACTTAATACCACAGAAATTATTTGAAAATTCGATGAGATAGAATTTGTGAAGTCACCTGCTTTAGGGCCTCATCGTCATCTGCAAAATCTGACTCCATTGAAAGCTTTTGGACAGGGCCACGCTTATTAGGAGTTGAGCTGCCTCTCTTCGCCTGGAGCAAGAGTTCAAGGGATATAGATAGCATCTCTACCAAATAATGTGGTGGAGACGTAGCAACAAAAGAATATTACGGCAAAAAAGAAAATGCATAAAATAATAATCTGATCTTATAATTCACGACAAGAGTCAAAATTCACATGGATACTGCTTCGACAATGAACACCAGAAAACGTACCTTCTTTAATGCTATCTGGAACAATTTGAAATCTTTTAGATAGTTAACAGACATATGCCATAAAAGGTTTGCACCATTCCACATTCACTTACATGGGAAAAAAAGTAAAGATTTATAAAGAGATCGGCGAGTGAGATAACTACTCTCAATAGAGAAAATCATCGACATCACTATAACAGAAGCAACATATAGCTTGTAGATGATTACATAGCACACAAACTCCTAAACTGCACATTTTCCTTTACAAATCACTTCAGGACAGTTAATCAATTCGAATACAAATGCCAAAAAAAAAAAAAACAACGTTATTTACGGCAATGGTCTCAACAGATTAAAATTTTTCGTGACGGTAAGCCAATAACCAAATTAAGAACCAGAGGTAACCCTAAAGGCATTACCTTTTTCACCGAAACCGAAAAATCCTCGTCGGTATCATCTGAACTACCAGCGCCTCCATCTTCTTTGTTGGGATCATACTCATCATCTTCTTCAACCATTTTTTTCTTGCCCTTCTTATCGCTCATTGTTTTCTGTGAGTTTTTAACAGAACCCATCAGAGAGCTTGCGATTTTGTGCAGCCCTAGTGATTCCATCCTCTTTCTGTTCTCTTCGATTCTCTCAAGTCTCTGCTTTTCGTAGTCCGATAACTTCTCTCGGTTCCTTGAACAGTCATTTGTGCTTGAAGATTTCTTCTCTTTCACTTCTTCAGATGAGAGGCGTCCTACAGATTCTGTGTCCGAGTCGGAATCAAGCATTTTCTTGAGAGAGTTGCAGGTGATGATGATCTGATTTTTTTCCAATTGGAGGGATTTGGGATTAGGGCATCGATTAAAAGAGCGGGAATTTTGCAGGGACAATTTTGACTATTCCATTACACTATCTTCTTTTTTATTTATTGTATTTATATTTGAGAGAAAACACAAAATAGTACCCAATGTTTACCCTGTGAATTAATTTAGTTCTTGATGTTTCGCCTTAACTAATTTAGTTCGCAATGTTGTCGATTTTGAACCAATTTGGTCATTCCGTCATGATTACGTCAATTTTAGGGGGAATCTCGCAAACATTCCACACTAAATCATGTTTGAATCGAATTATGGAATATTTGCAAGGTTTGAGGGTTCATATTGTTTTCTTTTGAAGTGTCCACGAAACTCCACGAAGCAGACGTTCTAGAGCTCGTATTCGAATTTTGGAGGAGAAATTTTTAGTTACGTGTCCTAATTTCAATAATTATTTCAATTGTATCGATCCAGCCATGATTTATTGTGAGACACGTGTGAGATTTCCGTTAACATTGACATTAATCGAGATCGAATAAACAAATTGGTCAAAAATCGACAACATCGGAGACTAAATTGATTCATACGAAACATCGGGAACTAAATTCGTCCACATAATAAACATTGAGGATCATTTTGAGTTTTATCTCATTTATAATCTCTATACTCTTTTACAAAGAGCATTGCACTCATAAAAATTGTCATCTAATTTAGTCTGTCATACATTAAATTTGGTCTGTCATGTATTATTTTTTAAATAAATAAATAATAAAATTATCATTATGAAAAAATAACCACCCACTTACAAACAACTTATTTATTAGTGGAATTTCTTTTACACGTTATAACATTAATGATATTCTACCTCACGGTTTTAAATGATTCTTAATTTTGTGTGGAGATAATTCCAAATACATATTCTCTGTTTATTGTCTCTCATCGTTCAAGGTATATCTTCATCATATTTGCCTCATTTCTGTAGTTGTTTATGATTTCATTTAAAAAAACATGTATTTACTTGGCATTTTATTTATCGTGATTTGTTAAGTGAATTCCGTTTCTTTGGCATTGCTAATCATTCTCCTCCCATCGTTAAACTGTGTTTTTATCTAATTCTAATTAAATTCGTTCCAAGAGGCAAAATCATATTATTGTTAGGATATTTTTTCCCGATTATATAATAGCTCAAAATGAGCATAACACATAAAAGGAAGAAAATAAATTGGACAGTGAACACAAGAATTTACGTGGTTCGATCAAAATGATATACGTCCAAGGCTGGAGGGTATATCTTCTTTACTATGTGGAGATGATTACATACAAGTACACATCGTGAGGACGTGATATAAAAAAAAAAAAAAACTATAGCAACTAGGAGTAAGAATCGAATGATAAATAGCTCGATCAATATTTATCAAATCCATTCATCGAAAAAGCTAGAAAGAAAATCGGAGAAGAGAAGATCTGTTTTATGGTGTATTTTTGCTTCGATCCGAACTCTCGTATTTATAGGCAAACTACATATCTATCCTCACATTTGTTAATCAAAATTGTCTCCTTCATTTAATGATTTAGCAGCCCATCTCGACCTATACACAAACATCCATTTAATGTGTGTTGATCTTTGTATTCGACGCCTGTTAAAGAATCCAAATTGATCTCTCCTCTCCTGCCTTTGATTTCTCAAATCCACATGAAGATTTTCTCTTCTTTGCGCTTAATGAGTCCTCATCGTTGAAGAAACAGAGGTCATATCAACAATAATTGTTGTGTATTTGGAATGGACCCAACATTTTTCTTAGTCGAATTACATTCTATTCTAATTCAACATAATCAGTGTCTACTTTAAGGAAATGTTTGTTTGGAGTAATCCAACGTTATACTAATACATAATATAAAAAAAAAAAAAAAAAAAACAGTGAAAGAGAGAAACTTAAACGAAGGTAAGAAAATTGATTCGTGAAAACATATGGACTAAAGTGCAATGTTATTATCTAATCTAATTCATCGTTGGAGCAAATTATGCGAACCCACAAACATAACATGGCGACGACTCCATCTTCTCCTTCAAAACCGCTCTGCCACCTTCTTTCCATCCCACATCTTCGTCTAATTTTCTTCGCTTTCGTGAACACACAGATTTCGAATCGTTTCTTTACTGCCTTCTTGTGTCAATTCTGTTTATATTTTTGTATACCTTACGACGCCGCGTGACAGTCGCCGTCGTCAAAACGATGTCGTTCTCAGATTCAGAAACGTCAACAGGAGAGTACAAGACTTTCCGCCAAATCAGTCGCGATAGTGAGCAATTTGACGATTCGTTTTTTGGCCTCTGTCGTATCTCGATTTGCTAAATCAAGTCTCCATTGCACTACTGACGATTGATTTGAATTGATTGATTTCCGTTGCGTGACGTTACAGGATTGCTGTACGAAATGCTGCAAGCGTCTAAATCGTCAGATACGAAATCGTCTTGGAAGGTGCAAATATATGCATATGTTTGCGTTGTGTTCGGCTCTGTGTGATCCCCCTGCGTTGTTCCATAGTTTTAGTGATATTTTGAAGCGTTATTGTGTTCTAGGAGCATGTTTATCCTTTAATTCATCCTTTTGTTTTTTCTTTTGTGTGGACAATAAAGAACTTGAGGACAAGAAAGAGCTTGATATAACTAATGTCACTACCTAGGAGCACGAGGTTCAGTGTAGTATGTAAGGAATGTCTGTGTGTCATTGGTAGAGTTTAATCATACCAAGCCCATTAGCAATTGAAATGTGTACTCGGTCAAAGCTATGAATCTTATTTTAAACATCAATTGTTGAGGTCCTATGCATGTGTGTATGTGTCATTGAGATGGTGAGGGAGACAGAGGAGAATAACAAGATTTATCTATGCTCCTGATTCGGAAATGAAGACATAAAAAATATGTTTTCATTGCAGCTACCAAGCATGAGTATATATGGAATTTGAAGCCTTTTGTTCCTTCTGAGGTGGGTTAATTGCTTAAAGATAATTTCTTAATCGATTTGGTCAGGTGCTCATCATGGATAAAGTTACAGTAAAGGTAATGTCACACTCATGCAAAATGGCAGACATCACTGACCAGGGGGTTTCATGTAAGCAATGAAAATATGTTTCTGGCCTTAAAGACCTGTTATGCGGGGGTGAAAAGGGTTTTTTTTTTTTTTTTTTTTATTGCATGTTACTGCATTCGTTTTTTATTGGACCTAATATTAGGTTGGTTGGAATTTTCTGTTCTCTGATTTGGTTTGGGATCTCGCCCCTTGCAGCAGTTACATTAGAGGGACTCATTTGATTTTCTCACTGTATATTAATATTTCAATTTTTTTCAATTCTACTAGTGGTGGAAGACCTTTTTAGAAGGAGACAACCTTTGCCTTCAATGGATGCCATCTACTTTATCCAACCTTCCAAGGAAAAGTATGATCATTCTTCTTTTGATTTACTCACTTTATGAATTTTATAATTTATACTGTGTTTGAGACCAGGCTGTTGGTAATCTTGCTGCTGTTGATTATTACGAACGTTTTCAGAATCTACTCCTCCAAGATTATTATAATGTCGACATTTAAGTTCTTTGCGTAGCTATTTTTGATTTCTTATGTGCTTTGATATCTTATCACAGTGATCTCACAGAATCTTAATTTCTTTCGCGTTCCTTGATGGAGATTCCTTTGACCTTATATATGACAATTTCTTTTGTTAAACCTAAAGTTAGAAACCATAATCTTGTTCATGTTTCAAGCAGACATAGGGACTGAATCTGAAATGCATCTTATTATTTCAGTGTGATCATGTTCTTGTCTGACATGTCCGGGAGAGAACCTTTGTACAAGATGTAAGTACTAATAGGTTTAACCAAATCTTTTTATCTTTTTTTTTTTTTATATTACGGTAGTATGGATTAATAAAATTTTTCTCTCTTAGTAATCTCATTCATCTGCAGGGCATACGTATATTTCAGTTCTCCTGTTCCAAAGAACCTAGTTACTCGCATCAAGAATGATGCAAGTGTTTTACCACGCATTGGTGCCTTACGAGAGGTGAAATCTTTTCTTATCCAAGATAAATGTGGATAGTACATCACAGCTTTTTGGGAGACATAAAGACTTATTGTGGTAGAACATATGACTATTGCAGATGAATTTGGAGTATTTCCCAATTGATAGTCAGGTAATCTTTTTACTATTCAGGTTATTGTACCAGGTTTAAAATCCCATCTAGGATTAAAGTCCAGTTTGTTGAACCAGGCTGTTATGTTCTCATCAGACCCTTTGATCAACTACGATAAGTTATGAATTTATTTTCAGGGATTTATTACAGATCATGAAAGAGCACTAGAAGAACTATATGGTGATGCTGCCGAGAATTCACGAAGATTTGATATGTGTTTAAACGTGATGGCCACAAGAATTTCCACCGTTTTTGCTTCTTTAAAGGTAAAAACAGACCTTCCATGAGTTCTTTACCTCCTTTGACTTTTAGCGAAGACAGAAGCCTACAAGTGGTCTTGTTATTATGTTTCCATCTTTTCGCCTCAACCATGTTTCTGTTACTTTCCTCAAGCTCCATAAAAGCGTTTGTTACTAGAATATACGGTTGAACCAATATACCATGTATAAGAATCTATTAAGCATATGGTTTGTATATACTATATATATATATATATATAATAGCTCTCTACAAACATTATCTGAATATCGACATTTGCGCCCACCAATCTTTTATTTTCCAACTACAGGAATTTCCGTTTGTGCGGTATAAAGCAGCCAAGGGACAAGATAGCACAACAATGACTTCATCCCGTGAGTTAGTTCCCACAAAGCTTGCTGCAGCAATCTGGAACAACATCTCAACATACAAGTCAACTGTCCCCAACTTTCCAGAGACAGAAACATGTGAATTACTAATAGTAGACAGATCAATTGATCAGGTAATGT
Organism: Lindernia subracemosa; assembly: GCA_028392965.1. NCBI lineage: Eukaryota > Viridiplantae > Streptophyta > Magnoliopsida > Lamiales > Linderniaceae > Vandellia > Vandellia subracemosa. The sequence goes on along the minus strand of JAQPCC010000011.1, from coordinate 2,066,896 downwards.
GGACATTTTTGTGTATACTATTATTCTTTATATTAACATCGTGAACTTCATGTTCTAGATTGCTCCTGTCATACATGAATGGACCTATGATGCCATGTGCCATGATCTTCTTGACTTGGATGGAAATAAATACATGCATGAGGTAAATAGTGTTCATATCTGCAATTATTGTTTTTTGTTTTCCCCCTTTTGGGTTCTTCAGAGCTTCTGATGAGATAATGGGCATAGGGTTCCGAGCAAATCAGGCGGTGAACCTGAAAGAAAAGAAGTTCTACTAGAAGATCATGACCCTGTTTGGCTTGAGCTTCGGCATACTCATATAGCAGAGGTATTTATCTAATACAGGTTTGCACATTGCAAATGGCTGTTCTTTAGTTTCTTACTTGTACTGTTTCTGATAATATTTCAGGCTAGCGAACGTTTGCATGAGAAGATGACAAACTTTGTTTCAAAAAATAAAGCAGCACAGCTACAACAGAGGTTTGTGATACTCATGGTTTACAGGACATACTGCATTTGTAGCTATCAACTATCATTCATTTTAAAACTATCTATCCTTTTCGTTCATCGGTCTCTAGTTAGTTGTCTTCCCTTCTCTGATGCAGAGAGGGTAGCGAGCTGTCCACCAGAGACTTACAGAAAATGGTTCAAGCTTTGCCGCAGTATAATGATCAGATGGAGAAGCTATCTATCCATGTTGCGGTTGTTATTCTTTCTTCCATATATCTGCCATTTACTTGTGATAATTATCAGGCTGTCGATCACTAACTAATGTAATTATGGTCGTATGAGTTTACTCTGTACTGGTTTTATTTCATTTACAGCATAGGATGATGAATCAAGTCATAATTAGAAAGAATATGCAAAAAGAAGAAAAAAAACCATGCTTGAAGAAATTCGCAAAGTTCTGACATTATATTTATTGGGATCAGATTGCTGGAAAACTGAACAACCTTATCAGAGACATGGGTCTTCGAGACCTTGGACAACTTGAGCAGGATATTGTATTTGGTGATGCAGGAACAAAGGAAGTAATAAAATACCTGCGATCGAAGCAGGTATTATAGAATTATTCATGATTATGTTATAAGTTTTCCGTATAAGGGGAACTTGAGGGCCATAGTTGTATGGCAACTACTTCATCTCTTAGGACCATTTGAGCGAAAACAAGTTGCGGCTTATGATGATTTATGGCTCCGTCTACCCAGAGAAGTTCGAGGGTGACAAAGCAGTGAAACTTATGCAGGTTGGTGCTATCACTATCCCGCTCTCTTCGTCTGTTATATTTATGTATATATTCATGCACATGTCTTTTTCATTCCCCGTCCTTTGATTCGCAGTCCAACTTGCTCACATGTTCCTAATCGTTCATCACGTGAAAGATACTCAAAATGACTTCCTTGATAGTTTGGGCAACTTCTCATGTTTCATATTCAAAGTTATGATTAAAAAAGAGAATCAATTTGGTTCCTAGTGTTTTTATCAGTGGGACATGGAAGAACTGTATGATCCGTGGATCTTCTACGTAGCATGACATCACTGACTAAAATTTGGTTGTGCTCTGCTGCAGATGGCAAATTTATCACCTGCAGACATGAAGGCAGTGAAAAACATGGAACTTCTCGAGGGATCAGATTCGAGAAAGGCCTCCAAAGGGTCATTCTCACTGAAGTTTGAGTCAGTAAAGGTAATATATATCAACTCAATAAAAACCAAAATATAGTGATCCTAAAGCTTAAATTGATTAACTATCATTGTTTGTTTCCTTATTAGAGGAATCATGCGGCAAGGAAGGACAAAACTGGAGAGGAGGAGACATGGGCGTTATCTCGTTTTTATCCCGTCATAGAGGTTTGATTTGTCATAATTATTATGGCCCGTCGCTAAATCTCCTGATCATTGCTGACTCGAATATAACTATCTAGAAAATTGACGAAACACGGGAGAAATCGAACCAACACCAGTTGTTCTTCTTAGCATCCGTCTCATTATATATATGGCTTTGTCAAATCAATTTTCTTTGTCCAGGAGCTGATTGAAAATTTGAGTAAAGGCGAACTGCCAAAGGACGATTATCAGTGCATGAATGCTCCAACTGGTGTAGCCCAATCCAGCAATGGATCCTCACAGGCTGCATCATCGGTTAGAGCAGGCCAGTCTTCTAATGCTCCGCATTCTATAAGGTCCAGACGAACTGCAACATGGGCCAAATCTCACTCTTCTGACGATGGATATTCGAGGTATAATAAGGCCTTAAAATCCTTTTAGCCGAAGCTATGGGTTTTCTCTCAAGGTTTTTATTACACGTGCGTTGCGTACAATCGCTGAAATGTGCTACAGCATAAGCTTTGAAGTACCTCTCGACTTTCTTGGTCTCTCTTGATTCTCCAGTGATTCAGTTTTGAGGGCTGTTTCGAACGATTTCAAGAAGATGGGGCAGCGCATATTTGTTTTCATAATAGGTGGAGCAACCAGATCCGAGGTAGTCATATCAGTTCACTATCACTTGACTCAAAGGGTGATTTCACTAGTGAACTGATTTATAATATATTTTTGGGTGTTTTCTCCTCATCAGCTTCGAGTGTGTCATAAACTTACAGCCAAGTTGAAGAGGGAAGTAATCCTCGGTACCACCAGTCTCGACGATCCGCCTCAATACATCACGGTAACACAAAAACACATTAACACGAAGGAATAAATTTAACCCTTTCATGTACATGTCGATCCACTTGATTGTAACTAAACCATTTGATTTTTATTTATGTTTTGAAAAATTGCGGTTGTACAGAAGCTGAAGCTCTTGTCGGAAAAAGAGCTTTCAATAGATGATATTAAGCTCTGATGGTTATTTCTCAGGCAACCACCGTTAGTTGTTTGGAAAATAGGTACCCGCCCAATTTCTGGAAAATGATATACTTACAATTGATTGTTCGCCCATTACTTGCGAGAGCGAATCTCTCAACTTCTACTTGGTGTCATGCTATGTTGCAAACGACATCATCAATTCTCATTAGACCATCACTGTATCATGAAGTCTCCCCGTTACAAATGGTTTAGGGTTACAAACCAAATATTTTCTCAACTAAAATTTTTTTATGTGCCATTTATGTTCTCATTAATCCACCGCAACGCACAAAGATGAGATCTATTAGAAGATTGAGTATACATTTATAATTTAATATCTTGAGCATATATTTATTTAATTCCCGATTTTCAGATTATCACTTTGATGAATTTGTCTTCCCAACATCAGAGGGAGATAAATTAACATTGAAAAAGAAAATTAATTTGAATAAATTATCATTGTCTCTTCGTATTGAACTAAAAGTTCAATATTTTAAATATTTCGCATTTCAAAACATCCATATCGTTGGACTGAATTACTAAACCTAAAATAAATCAATAAATAATACCTCAAAACATAATATTAGGAAAACATATTCTACAAAATCGAAAACTGTAAATCAAAATGAGATTTGTTAACATTATAACGTGTGAAAATAGAAACATTCAACCTGACCGATTCTTCTATACGCGTTTTGGAGAAAAACACATTATCGTGTGGATGAGTTTGACTTGACCTTACCTAAGGCTTTGGTTTATTTAATCATATCAGGAACATATTACATGAGGACAATAATTGTTGGGAAAATTAAATTATTAAAAATACATTGTTTAATCTGTTTTGAGGGAGCAAATATGCATTCACATATGTAAAAACTTGTCTGAAAGCTTAAATATAATTATTAACCATGGATAGACCCATTCATTTTTACAATATCATATTTCAAATTTATCGTAGAAATCATTTTTTTTATCATCGCTATCCTACCATATGTTGGTACACCAACCCAACTACCTTAAATGTTTAACATATAATAAAAATATTTCTTTACTTATTTGTCACAATCTCTAGAGTTATTACCTATTTGGATAGAATAGAATAGACTTTTTTTTCTCTGATCGAAAAGTAGCTTTCGATATATTTCATATTAAAAAGTCATATTAGAGTATAAAAAGATTTTGATAAACTTAATCGATCTCAAAATTTTTAACAATTTTGTAGTTTTATCTTAGGAAACTATTGTCCTATTCGATAACTTGGAATCAATATTGTTCTAAGAAAAATACCAATGAATGCTAGTTTTGACAAGAAACAATTTTTCATCATGCGAATCAACAATAACCCTAAAAAACGTAAATAATACAAATTAAAGTCTAATGGGAAGATTGACAAATAAGAATTTTGGGAAATTTTAAGATGGGAAGATTGACTTAAATAAGAAACTAATTGCATATTAACTTATCAGTATTCGAGTAAACCAAAATTGGACTTTGGGATCAAATCTAGGACACATAGTATTACTATTACTACTTTTCAACAACACTTCAAACTCCTTATTTTCGATAGGTTGGGCAGACCAGAAATGTAAAAAAGGATTATTCATGCTCAAAATCGAGGTTGTCTCACTCTCATCGATGACAGTGAGTGACTAATGAATTTGAGATTCAATTCAAAATAAATGGCTAAATGTTGAGTGAGTTGGACTTTAAAAAAAAAAATAAAAAAAATAGATCAGTTAGTTAGTTCCAAACACCATCAACGAAGCATCATCAAATTAATTATAATAATAACAATTATTGTTAATTAACACCCAACCTTTGACTTTACACGAGAAAACGGATCTCCAAGCTCTCGACCACATCAAGATTTGAACCCTCAAACATCACAGATCATCTCTCTCTCTCTCTCTCTCTCTCTCTCTCAGATCTAACTTATTATATAATATAAATACATTAATTATTAGACACTCACTAACACTGCAACTCATTGTCATAATTCTTAATACTACTACAAGTCTACCTCATATTTATCTATCAATACTTCTCTTTCATAACAGTCGTCTCGGCATAAGAGACTAGAAATTAGAGCATCGATCTTTAGCTGCAGCAGCCAAAACTTTCAACAACCACCATTAATGGCTGAAAACAAAGCAGCTTTGAGCTTTTTTATTATTCTCTTTATTATGCCAATTGCTTACGGCTACAGCAACTATACTGTCGGTGACAATGCCGGCTGGTTCTTCGATTCTCAATCTCAGAAGCCTTCTGCTGATTACAATTCTTGGGCAGCCAATAAAACTTTTAACCTCGGTGACTATCTGAGTAAGTTTTTTCCTTCATCTTAACTGATCTAAGAGTGTTTGATTTTAGTAGGTGAAAATTGTTAACCTTTATATTATATACATATATATATATATATATATATATTATATGTTTGTGCGAACAGCTTTCAATACGAACACGAACCAAACAGTGATCCAAACCTACAACAAAACAACGTACGACAGCTGCACAACGGACGAAGCTTTGGACACAGACACGTTTCAGTACGGCGGAGGAAATGATCAGTTCAACCAGCCGGAGACCGTGGCGGTGGCCTTAACCATCGAAGGGACGCAGTACTTCTTCTCGGACGCAAGCGACGGTTTGCAGTGTAAGAACGGCATGGCTTTTCAGTTAAAGGTTGCTCACGGCCTCGGTCTGCCGCCGAGCCTCAACCGACCGCCTCCGCCTCCTCCGGTAGATGCTATTCCGCCACCGGAAGGATTCCAGTCTCCGGAGATAACGGCGGCGGCGGCGGGAAGCGGTGGTGTGGGAGTGATTTGGTGGGGCTGGTTTTGGTTTGGTGGGGTAATTTGGTTTTTGGTTTAGTGTTATGGAAATTTAGTTGCGAGAAATTTGGGCCCAAATTGGTTTGATTATGGTTTGGGCATTTTACAAATCAAATGATCGTATCCCAATGCTTAATCTAATAATACCTTTGCTTAGCATTTCACCCAAAGTTATGTCATTGGTTGGTTAGTGAAAAAATCGAATTTATTCCGGTTAGGAGGGGAAAATGTACGCACAAGGATATAGTCCCGTTGGAAGTCGTGGTCGTCCCATAATCGATGATGATGTTCGGATTCGATTCAGACCAAACCTAGTCGGAATATGGAGACTACGGTGGCGTTGTGCAGGGATACCTACCTGACAAAAAAAAAAAAGGGAAAAATGTAGAAAATGATTTGAAGTGAGGAACATTTATTTTTTCATTGGTTTCTACCCTATTTAAATGGGTAATAAAGGAGATTTATGATGCAGTGTTTTGCTTATGTATCACAATCTTAATGGAATTGAGTTGATGTATGAAATCCAGGAATAAAATAGCTCCAACTCATAAAAACGTCAGTAGCTAAACTGCAATAGTAAATTTCATCATCTTCGTTCAATAGAAGAATGAGGACCGAGAGCTGGACTGGATTCCTCTTCTTCATTAAGGCAATGTTGATGGCTATCTTTAGAGCTGCCGTTTGCAGAAGAAATCCATATTAAAAATATCGTAGTATCAGCTAAGACATTGGTACAATAATTACTAAAAGTTGGCTTACATAATGACAAATGTAAAGATCTCTATCTTTAACAGACAATCTCATTTTCCTTCACAACATGGGCAGCTGTCTTTGCAGAAGAAGATCATTAAGTCATTTGCGAAACAAAGGTTAATTAACTAGCTGCTGCACAAAGGATGAAATCTGAAATCCTTATGCTTTGTTGATAACAAAAGTTTCCTTCTTAGGTATTCCATGATGATTACGGAGAGGAGAGGAGAGGAGAGGAGACAAAGGGGGTCTCCTTGTCTGGCCATCATTCATTGATATAGTGTATGAAACCCCTCCCCTTCCATTATTCAACCAATAAACTTGCTAGGGAAGCTGAGATATGATGAAATGACAACCTTCCATCATTAACAACTTTTACAACCATTGCATGTATGTAAAGCAAATACCCAATCTATCAGATCCTCTTGTCTTCACTTGTCCATGAAAATTGACATCCTCTCCTTCTTACCTGTCCATATAATCTACTCTACGTCTCTCGCTTTCCCATAGATGATCGCGAGAAGAGGCTAAGTCATTGTGGCCGTCGACACATGTAACTAACATACGCAGTTAATAACTGCTTACTTGAATCTGTTGATCAGACATGGAAATTTATACTTTAAAAAACGACAATTTTCTACAAATTTTAATATGGTCAGTTTTAGAGTTTACGTTGACAAAGTGGAGTCAACTGTGGAGTCAACATTTGTTGACTCAGTTTATCCACCCGAGATTTTGTCTTTCTTACCTTAAAACCGTTAACCATTATTGTGGATTGTTTATGTAAGTGCATGTAATATTATGGAAGTTACAGAGGTTGGAGCCAAGCATGGAAAGACCAAGCTTGGCCAAGTCAAGCGATAACTACCAACCCACTACTCCACCTTAGAGTAGTTGCAGCAGTTGTGCAAGTGCAGTTGGGAGAATGTGAGTAAAGTTGGAGGGATAGTTTCAAGCTATTTGAAGACTCCAAGCTTACAGTTTGATGGACACAGACATACGAGAGAGAAGAAGGAAAGATCACAGAGCTTACAATGATAATCATAAGGATCGAGTGCTTCCAATGAAATGATGTTTCTCCTCATGTCCGTATCAAGTTTTTTTGCCTAGAATTTTACCTTTACACGAGTGTATAGAATCAAGGTTTTATACGTGAGTCTCGGTGTGAAGATTAAGAGTGTTTTCATACTCTTGTCTAGGCTAGGTTTATTGTCGTTTGACAATTACGGAACGATTTTTGTAAATCACTTTCTATAGTGGTATTTTGCCCTGAAGGCGTGTAGCAGGTATTGAACCTGCTGAGATTTTTGAAACCCCATGTCCAAAGTTTTTACTAAGTTTCCCGATGTGCAAAGGTTTCTGATCCCAGAACTTGTTTCAGCATTTGGGTCAACATTTTGATTAACTTCGTTATATCCATATCCACCACACTGTCAGTCAGTTCAGTTCTATCTATTTTATTAGTTATGTATTTCTTTTCCTTTAGCATAAAGTTATGAAAGAAAAATGTAACTTATTATTTTATTTTATGACGATCAATATATAGAATATAAGCATTACATAAGTGAAAGATAGGCACATATGTTAGGATACTATGTTTCTAAACAAAAATCTTTGAATAATTCAGTTTTTAAAATATTATAAAAATAATTGAGTTGCAAAAACTCGGGTTTCCTGAAAATATAAGCACTAAGAGAATAAGTGAGATTTGGTTCTAACAAAGTGGAAAATATTTGACCTAATCCTGACGCCGAAAAGATTCCGAATAAGCTTCCAACTTCCCGCAATAAACTGCTATTATTGGTTGAGGACTAGGATTCGTGTCATATACCATTGGAAAGCTAAGAAGGATTAGTTTTCAACAAAAAAAAATAGCATTAAAAGATGTTAAGTGTAGAAGAAGTTATGGCTGGTTGACTACAGGCTGGCAGATTGAGGTCAATTACGAGAATTTGGGAAGTTCATCAAAATTTGAGAGCCTTCTAAATCCAAATTCGTACCTGATCAATTCCTAAACATCTATCAATTGAGTTTTCGTTTATTTTCATGTTTTAATTCCTAAGTTTGGCTATAAAAAAAACCTGAATGTAATGGAAGGGACAGTTGAAAATATTTCATTTTTTTAAGCTTTAAGCTTGCTGAAAAGAAGCTCTGGTCTTCTTAACGTGCTCTAAACTCTTGGTGGATTCCTAGAGTGGGTGAGTATTGAGTGTGCCTTGTGTTACCTCCTACTTCTCCTTGTTATTTCGGTGTCAAGAGCTAAGGTTCAAGATGCCGCCCCGTCGAAGGACAACAAATCCACGGCATGAGCGTGATCTACTTGACATCGAATTGGATGATTTAAGGAGACAAGTGCAGCAACTCGAGCAACGTCTTGCACGTAGCAAATTTCTGAATCGTGATGCTGAGGTCATGATTCCGAAATCGAATCTTCAAATCCCAAAAAGGAATATAATCCTTTTCATACGGAAGAAAATGGTTATTCCAGTGACAACTCCATCCTTGGTGAGAGGCCCCGAAGGAACAATGCTCGAGGAAAGACCTACGACTTCAAGGTTGATATTCCTGATTTTGTTGGCAAAAGTGACCCCGGCGAATTCATCGATTGGCTCCACTCGGTTGAGAGAATTTTCAAATTTAAAGAAATTCCAGAAGAACAAAAGGCGAAACTTGCAATAAAGTTAAAGAAGTATGCTTCTCTTTGGTGGGACCATCTAAATAAACAGCGGGCACGGGATGGCAAGTCAAAGATTAGAGTGTGGAGCAAGATGAAGAAGGAACTACGCAGAAGGTTCTTACCGAACAATTATCGCCAGGATATCTTTCTCAAGTATCACAACTTCAAGCAAAGGGAATTGTCCGTGGAAGATTATATTGCTGAATTCAAAAATCTTATGATGAAATGTGATATTATGGAGCAGGATGAGCAAATTATTGCTCGATTCCTAGGAGGGCTTCGATACGAGATTGGAAATGTGGTCCACTTGCAGCCGTACTGGACATACAATGATGTGCGCAAGTTGGCTCTCAAAGTGGAAACGCGGCAAAAAGAGTCAAGTCGGTCCAATGGTCGTTTTCCCTCAAGCCGGAACAATCCTAACCGTGAGACTGCATTGGTTGCAAAGAGCACACAACCAAGGGAAGAAAAAGAACAGGCTGTTGCAGACAACAACACAAGGCCTAGAGGTCCTAACAATAAAAAAACATGCTTCAAGTGCAAAGGTTTTGGACAATTCGCCACAGATTGTCCAAATCGGAGGATCATTGCCCTTGTTGAGGAAGAAGTAATTGACCATCTACCTGAATCAGAACCCATGTATGATGAAGCTCTTAAAGATGAAGAAGAAATAACATACGAGGACTATGGTGAAGCATTGGTGGTTCGGCGCAGCCTCAATACTAGTTGTGTGGAAGATGATTCATGGCTTCGGAACAACATATTTCATACCAGGTGTACTTCTCATGGCAAGGTGTGCAACGTTATCACTGATGGAGGGAGCTGCGAAAATGTTGTTTCATCTATGATGGTAGACAAGCTAAAACTGAAGATGAGAGACCACCCCCAACCATACAAGTTATCATGGCTTCGCAAAGGGTAACGAAGTAAAGGTGACCAAAAAGTGTCTTGCTCAATTTTCTATTGGGAAAAAGTATAATAATGAAGTCTGGTGTGATGTTATCCCAATGGATGCATGCCATTTGCTTCTTGAAAGGCCTTGGCAATATGACAGGAAAACATATCATGATGGATTTCGCAATACTTATGCTTTCGAGAATGATGGCGAGAAAATCATTTTGGGACCTTCAAGGTCGGAGAACATTCCTAGTTTAGCGAAGTGTGAGGAGAAAAGTCTACTCTCCAGGTCAGAGTTTGGGGAGACAATGGGGGAGTCGATGGAAGCATTTACTTTGGTGGTGTTGGAAGAGAATGAGGAAGCTCTTGAGGTTCCCTTACCTGTCTAGGCCCTCTTCAAAGAATTTCAAGATGTGATACCAGACGAAATCCCTCGAGGACTCCCTCCCATGCGAAACATACAACATTGTATTGATTTGATTCCTGGTGCGTCAATTCCAAACAAAGCAACCTATAGAATGAGTCCGAAGGAGCATGAGGAACTACAACGGCAAGTCGAAGACCTTTTATCAAAGGGTTTTGTTCAAGAAAGTAAGAGCTCGTGTGCTGTCCCCTTCTTGTACCGAAGAAAGATGGGTCGTGGCGCATGTGCATTGCGGTCAATAAAATCACCATCAAATACTGCTTTCCTATTCCTCGACTTGATAACCTTCTTGACCAACTACACGGCTTCAAGATCAGATCGAAGATTGATCTATGCAGTGGCTATCATCAAATAAGAATGAGGCCCGGGGACAAATGGAAGACTGCGTTCAAGACAAGAGATGGTCTCTACGAGTGGATGGTTATGCCATTCGGTCTTTCCAATGCCCCATCCACTTTTATGCGTCTGATGAATCATGTCTTCAAACCCTTCATTGGAAAGTTCGTCGTTGTCTATTTCGATGATATTCTTATCTACAGCTCCAGCCCGGAAGAACACTTGGAACACCTTCGACAAGTTTTCAAGGTACTACAGAAAGAGAAACTCTATGTGAACCTGAAAAAATGTCATTTCTTCACAAGTAGCCTTGTCTTTTTGGGTTACGGTATCTCTTCTGATGGCATCAAGATGGACGAGAGTAAAGTTGATGCTATTGTGAGCTGGCCAGTTCCAAAGTCGATCAATGACATTCGAAGTTTCCATGGCCTAGCTTCATTTTATCGAAGGTTTATAAGAAATTTCAGCAGCATCATTGCACCGATAACCGAATGTTTGAAGGGCAGTACCTTCAAGTGGTTTGAATTTCTTGAGAGAAGGATGTTGGAAACTCCAATCTTGCAACTTCCAGATTTTGGTAATGTTTTCGAAGTTGATTGTAATGCTTCAAACGTGGGAATCGGGGGAGTCCTTAGCCAAGAGGGAAAGCCGATCGCATTTTTCAGCGAGATGTTGAATCACTCTCGACGAAATTATTCAACCTACGATAAGGAGTTTTTTTCCATTGTTCGAGCCTTGGACCATTGGAAACACTACCTCCTCCATAAAGAATTTGTGCTCTTCTCGGACCATGAAGCTTTGAAGTACTTGAACACGAAGCAGCAGTTAAATGCTAGACATGCCAGGTGGGTCGAATTTCTACAAGCATTCAACTTTGTCATCAAGTACAAATCAGGAGTTCTCAATCGAGTTGCTGATGCTCTAAGTCGACGACATGCCATATTATCTACTTTAAAAATGAAGGTCATTGGTTTAGAGGTAATCAAAGATCTTTACCAAGATGATCCATTTTGTTCTCTCATTTGGATGCTTGAAGGCCCCATTCAAGCTGTTCTTGATTGACGAAGGCTTCCTCTTCAAGAACAAGCAACTATGTGTCCCTGATTACTCTCTACGCCAAGCAATTATTGATGAGGCACACAGTGGAGGCCTTGCTGGACATTTTGGAAGGGACAAGAATCTTGGACTTGTTCGAGAGAAGTTCTACTGGCTACGAATGGATCGAGATGTCAAAAACTGTGTTGAACGGTGTACGACTTGCCACATTGCGAAGAGTCATGGGCAAAATACGGGTTTGTACACTCCCTTACCAGTGCCAACAAGTCCATGGGAGGATGTGAGTATGGACTTTGTTGTTGGGTTGCCTCTCACTCAAAGGAACAAAGATTCAGTCATGGTGGTGGTTGATCGGTTTTCAAAGATGGCGCATTTGGTTCCTTGTGTAAAGACCCTCGATGCTACTCACATTGCTGACCTGTACTTCAAGATAGTTGTGAGACTTCATGGGATTCCAAGAACGATTACTTCCGATCGTGATCCAAAATTCATGAGTCATTTTTGGCATACACTTTGGAGAAAGCTTGGGACAAAACTACAGTTTAGCTCGTCGCATCACCCTTAAACCGATGGATAAACGGAGGTGGACAATTTGGAGTTTGGGAAATCTTCTAAGGAGCTTGATTGGCAAAAATCCACGTCCGTGGATTTGATCTTGGCTCAAGCAGAATTTGCTTATAATCGATCGACAAGTCAGACTACTAGGCAAAGTCCGTTCGAGGTTGTATATGGCAGTAACCTGAACACACCATTGGATTTAGCTCCTCTTCCTGGTAATCTTCATTTTAGTGGCAGTGGCGAGGAACATGCAAAGTACATCAAAGGGTTGCATGAGCAAGTTCGAAAAGAAATTACCAAGCAGAATGAAAAGTATCAAAAGGTTGCAAATAAGAGTCGGAAGAAGATAGTCTTTGAAGAAGGGGATTTGGTCTGGATTCATTTAAGGAAAGATTGTTTCCCTCGTGGACGATACGGAAAACTTAAGCTTAGAGCTGATGGACCTTTTAAAATTTTAGGGAAGATTGGAGACAATTCTTACAGGGTTGAACTTCCTCAAGGCTACGGTGTTTTCGATACCTTCAATGTATCAGATCTTTCTCCATACGTTAGGGATGAACTTGATCAAGAATCGAGGGCGAATCTTTTCCAACCCGGGGCGAATGACGCCGAAAAGATTCCGGATAAGCTTCCAACTTCCCGCAATAAAATGTTATTATTGGCTGAGGACTAGGAGTCGTGTCATATACCATTGGAAAGCTAAGAAAGACTAGTTTCCATAAAAAAAATAGCATTAAAAGATGTTAAGTGTAGAAGAAGTTATGGTTGTTTGACTACAGGCTGGCAGATTGAGGTCAATGACGAGAATTTGGAAAGTTCATCAAAATTTGAGAGCCTTCTGCATCCAAATTCATACCTGATCAATTCCTAGACATCTATCAATTATGTTTTCGTTTATTTTCATGTTTTAGTTCCTAAATTTGGCTATAAAAAAAAACCCGAATGTAATGGAAGGGACAGTTGAAAATATTTCATTTTTTTAAGCTTTAAGCTTGCTGAAAAGAAGCTCTGGTCTTCTTAACGTGCTCTAAACTCTTGGTGGATTCCTAGTGTGGGTGAGTGTTGAGTGTGCCTTGTATTACCTCCTACTTCTCCCTGTTATTCCGGTGTCAAATCCTCTTAAAATCGATTTTATGAGTTTTACAAAATATTTCAAAACTATGCAAGTTATAATCAGTTTAGTTGAAGTCAAACACTTAAAATACGTTAACAATGCATGTTAGAAATACATATATAATGGCAAAAACATATGATTCATTTTTTGAAAGTTCGAAGGTTAATTCCTATGTTTCCCTTCTTTCCAACAAGGAAGAATTTTACTAGAAGACTTTGGTTTGCAACACCAATTGTAAAACCCACTTCACTAGTTGGTCTTAACCAATGCCTAAAGTGAAACTCCGACTCAACTGGATTGTGGCCAGCTGCAACGTCACAATATGCATAATGTTTAAAGTCTCTTATTCCAAAACTACAACACATTTATTACGTCTTTGTGCCAAGATGGCAAACACATAGTTTTAAGTCTTTGTGCTAAGACTCTCACTCAACTATTCTACTCAAACTCATCTATCATATGTACGGTTCGTTGCGTGGGATTGAACATTGTAGCTACATTTTATGGTTCTGATGGTTATACTGCTGCTTTCTCTACAACTGCTGCTTTTCTCTAATATTATTCATGCAGTTGGTGACTTCTTTACGACATCTCATTTTCTTAAAGAGATCAAATAGATTCTTATAACTTTGATCCCTAAGTGTGACTCACCGAGGAATACGACGGATTATCGGCCTATATCTTGCTGCACTGCAAAGTTATTTACATGGTCATTTATGAAGTCCTTGCAAATCGGATGAAGAAGTATTTTATCCGGCGTGGTTCATCCCACCCAGACGGCTTCCGTACCGGGACGAAAGATTAGTGATAATATACTTTCTAGCACAATGATAAACTTTGAATATCAAGGAATGCAAAATACGAATGATTGCTGATGCGCTTTGAAAAAACCTGAGGGTATTTTACCCGGAATGATGCGCCCGAGGTCTCGAGCAGCCCGTGCCTGGCTCGATCTCCAGCGTCGCTTCGCCCTTTTGTGCCTCGTGGCCTACAAAAAATACTCGTTAGAGGGGAGACGGTGGGGTGCCGGCGAGCCCCCTCCGATGCTCAGGCCAGCGCCTATCTCGAGCGGCCCAAGCACGTCGGAGCTTATGCGAGTGTGCGCCAGGGCTTGTCTTGAGTGGCCCGAGCACGTCGGGGCTTACGCAAGTGCGCGCCTGGGGTGTCAGCGCTTATCTTGAGCGGCCCGAGCACGGCGGGGCGTAGGTGAGTGCGCGTCAGGGCTGCCAGCGCCTAAGTCTCGAGCGGCTCGAGCATGTTGGGGCTTATGCGAGTGCGCACCTGGGATGCCAGTCCCTAAGTCTCGAGCAGCGCCTAAGTCTCGAGCGGCCCCAATACGTCGGGGCTTATGCGAGTGAGCACCTGGGATGCCAGCGCCTAAGTCTCGAGCAGCCCAAACACGTCGGGGCTTACGCGAGAGTGTGTCTGGGATGCTAGCACCTATCTCGAGCAGCGCCTAAGTCTCAAGCGGCCCGAGCGGCTGGGGCTCACGCGAGTGCACGCCTGGCCCGAGGGTATTTTATCCGGAATGATGCGCCCGAGGTCTCGAGCAGCGCCTAAGTCTCGAGCGGCCCCAGCACATCGGGGCTTACGCGAGAGTGCACTTGGGATGCCAACGCTTGTCTCGAGCGGCCCGAACACTTCGGAGCTTACGCGAGTGCGCGCCAGGGCTTGTCTCGAGCGGCCCGAGCATGTCGGGGCTTACGCGAGTGTACGCCTTATCTCGAGTGGCCCGAGCACGTCGGGCTTATGCGAGTGCACGCTAGGGCTTGTCTCGAGCGGCCCGAGCACGTCAGTGCTTACGCAAGAGTCCGTCGGGGCTGGCAGCACCTATCTCGAGCGGCCCAAGCATGTCGGGGCTTATGCGAGTGTGCGCTAGGGCTTGTCTCGAGTGGCCCGAGCACGTCGGGGCTTACGCAAGTGCGCGCCTGGGGTGGCAGCGCTTATCACGAGCGGCCCGAGCACGTCGGGGCGTAGGCGAGTGCGCGCCAGGGCTGCCAGCGCCTAAGTCTCGAGCGGCCCCGCGAGAGTGCGCCTGGACTGCCAGTGCTTGTCTCGAGCGGCCCGAACATGTTGGAGCTTACGCGACGCGCCAAGGCTTGTCTCGAGCGGCCCGAGCATGTCGGGGCTTACGCGAGTGCACGCCTTGGATGCTAGCACCTAAGTCTTGAGCAGCGCCTAAGTCTCGAGTGTCCCGAACACGTCGAGGCTTACGCGAGTGCACACCTGGGATGCCAGCGCCAAGTCTCGAGCAGTGCCTAAGTCTCGAGCGGCCCGAACACGTCGGAGCTTACGCGAGTGCGCGCCAGGGCTTGTCTCGAGCGGCCCGAGCATGTCGGGGCTTACGCGAGTGCACGCCTTATTTCGAGCGGCCCAAGCACGTCGGGGCTTACGCGAGAGTGCACTTGGGGTTGCCAGCGCCTGTCTCGAGCAATGTTTAAGTCTCAAGCGGCCCGAGCGGTCGGGGCTTACGCGAGTGCGTGCCTGAGGATGCCATTGCCTCTCGAGCGGCCCGAGCATGTCGTGGCTTACGCGAGTGCGCGCATGGGGTCGCCAGCACCTAAGCCTCGAACGGCCCGTGCATGTCGTGGCTTGCGCGAGTGCACGTCTGGCAATGCGAGCGCTTAAGTCTCGAGCGGCCCGAGTACGTCAGGCTTACGCGAGTGTGCACCTGGGATGCCAGCGCCTATCTCGAGTGGTGCCTAAGTCTCAAGCCGAATAATGAAGGTGTTACATCGTAGCCCCACTTCATATATACCCTCACCTTTTTTTCTTTTTTCTTTTCTTTTTTTTTCTCTCTCGTAATATGTTACATTTGCTTGGTGTTCACAGGAGATTCACAAGAATTGTCCAAAAAGACTTTCAAGTAAGATCAAAGTGACACAATTTTCTCGTTATGTTCCACTTACTCTAATCTAGACTTATATTCTTAACTGATGATTTCCTCCAGACAGCTTAACTCAGTCAAGCCTAGTAAATAACCTTAGAAGCCTCTGTCTCATGCCATATGTAATCATCATATTGTAGGAATCAACTTTGCGGCTAGAATTTCTAGGTTATTACCTAGCTGAGCTGAGCTTGATCGAGTACGAGTGCATACAATTTGAGCCTTCATTGGTGGCTGCCTCCATCATTTTCCTCGCCAGATTTACTCTCCGACCGATGAGACACCCTTGGGTATCATTTCTTTTTAAGGTATTCATATTCAAATTACAATAATTGGCCTTTTTACAATTTATGTTTCTGTTTATGCAGAACTCGTCGTTACAAATCGACGTAGAGTGTAAACCTGGCGATCTTAGAAGGTGCGTGAATA
Organism: Lindernia subracemosa; assembly: GCA_028392965.1. Taxonomy (NCBI): domain Eukaryota; kingdom Viridiplantae; phylum Streptophyta; class Magnoliopsida; order Lamiales; family Linderniaceae; genus Vandellia; species Vandellia subracemosa. The sequence goes on along the minus strand of JAQPCC010000011.1, from coordinate 2,050,093 downwards.
TACTTCACGAGCTTCAGAAAGGTACATGGAGAGAAACTTTACGAGCCGTAAGAAACAAATACAACAAGGAGGAGGTTCGGACCTAAAACCAATTACATTAGAACGGAAGTAATTAGGGGGGAAAATTCCCACCTTATGAATTCAGGTGTCGTCTTTTTAAAACGCCACGAGGAGAAAAAATGGGGAGATCACGCTCTGCACTTTGACGTCCAAAAACTATTTGGACTAGTCGAGGGAGGGACTAGTGTTGCCCTCGGTAATTCCTGCATTAAGAACTTCCCGAACACAAAGAGCACCGCGTTCGGGCGCTGCTCGGGCAGAATACAAAGCGGACTGCTCGGGCATAATACGAAGAGATAGGAAGGCAAGCCATTACTCGCCGAATAATAACCCTTATTCGAGTATTATGGCGATGGTCGTTACACTATATTAATAGTAATAAAGGACTGAAATAACGAGCATTTATCCGGGCGGTTACAAAGGCAAGCCACCTATATATAGAGCTTCGCTCCAAGACAGAAGGATCATCATATATTTCTTTGGTATCACTTTACATATTCTCGAACATTTATTATCGAGAGACACTCTCTCTCGGTATTTTTTAGAATCCTCTCTAACTTAAGCATCGGAGGGAGTTCGCTAGCGACTCGCTGGTGCCCTTCTAACCCTTTTTCTCGTATATTCAAGCGAACCTCCCCAGTAAAAGAAAAGCACGACCATCTCACGAATTCTTGAACTTTCGTCTCGGCCAAATCTTCTGCTCGGGGGTTACGCGAGTGCATGCCTAGGATGCCAGCGCCTAAGTCTCGAGCAGCGCCTAAGTCTCAAGCGGCCCCAACACATTGGGTCGTACGCGAGAGTGCACCTAGGATGCCAGCACTTGTCTCGAGCGTCCCGAACACGTCGGAGCTTACGCGAGTGCGCGCCAGGGCTTGTCTGGAGCAGCCCGAGCATGTCAGGGCTTACGCCTTATCTCGAGTGGCCCGAGCACGTCGGGGATTACGCGAGAGTGCGCCTGGGGTTGCCAGCACCTATCTCGAGTGGCGCCTAAGTCTCAAGTGGCCCGAGCGGTCGGGGCTTACGCGAGTGCGCGCCTGAGGATGCCATTGCCTCTCGAGTGACCCGAGCATGTCGGGGCTTACGCGAGTGTGTGCCAGGGCTTGTCTTGAGCGGCCCGAGCATGTCGGGGATTACGCGAGAGTGCACCTGGGGTTGCCAGTGCCTGTCTCGAGCAGCGCCTAAGTCTCAAGCGGCCCGAGCGGTCGGGGCTTACGCGAGTGTTACGGAATTCTTAAGGATCTCATTAAGAGATGCCTCATTACTGAGCATCATGGGAGAATTTAGAGGTAATTTAAAGCCACTTATGGTTATTATGACATACTCCCTATAAAGGCTAGGTAAGGACCTCATTCGAGAGAGGTCGAATCACTGCGATATACACGCTTTTGTGCTATTCTCTGTGCTACTGTCCCAAGAAAACACGCACTCTACTATTATGTTTATATACACATTTAAGCCCGACTATACACTCGAGCGCTCGGGAATATCTTCCGGATTTTATTCCGTACGCCGGCACCCCACCGGCTCCCCTCTAACGAGTATTTTTTATAGGCCACAGAGCGCAAAAGGGCGAAGCGACGCCGGAGATCGATCCAGGCACAGGCTGCTCGAGACCTCGGGCGCGTCATTTCGGGTAAAATACCCTTGGGTTTTTTCAAAGCGCATCATTGGTGCCGTCTGTGGGAACGATATAAAAAAAACGATGTGTTCTGGAGAAACTCATAAGTTCTGTACAGAGGTCTCCTACAATCCCAAGCGACGAGCGATACCACCTCGAGCAGCTGCTGCCACCATCGAGATCGACACCGAGCTGCCACGAAACAGAGGCCCGTCTAGTCGGCCATGGTGCACGCGAGAGTTCGTAGCCGCGTATATCGGCCTAACCACCACCATCGGCGAAGCCGACCCCACCTCGAGACTCGCCGGAGAGCCTTCTACATGCGGACAGCCCTCGGGATCCCAGGCGCGCACTCGCGTAAGCCCCAACGTGCTCGGGCCGCTCGAGATAGGCACTGGCATCTCAGGCGCACACTCGCGTAAGCCCGACGTACTCGAGCAGCTCGAGACTTAGGCGCTGGCATCCCAGGCGCTCACTCGCATAAGCCCTGACGTGCTCGGGCCGCTCGAGACAAGTGCTGGCATTCCAAGCACGCACTCGCGTAAGCCCCGACATGCTCGGGCCGCTCGAGAGGCGATGGCATCCTCAGGCGCACACTCGCATAAGCCCCGACCGCTCGGGCCGCTTGAGATAGGCGCTGGCATCCCAGGCATGCACTCGCGTAAGCTCCGACGTGCTCGGGCCGCTCGAGGGAGCTGGCATCCCAGGCGCACACTCGCGTAAGCCCGACGTACTCGAGCCGCTCGAGACTTAAGCGCTTGCATCGCCAGACACGCACTCGCGTAAGCCCTGACATGCACGAGCTGCTCGAGGCTTAGGTGCTGGCGACCCCATGCGCGCACTCGCGTAAGCCCTGACATGCTCGGGCCGCTCGAGAGGCCATGACATCCCAGGCACGCACTCGCGTAAGCTCCGACGTGCTCGGGCCGCTCGAGGGCGCTGGCATTCCAGGCGTACACTCGCGTAAGCCCGACGTACTCGGGCCGCTCGAGACTTAAGCACTCGCATCGCCAGACACGCACTCGCGTAAGCCCTGACATGCACGGGCTGCTCGAGGCTTAGGTGCTGGCGACCCCATTCGCGCACTCGCATAAGCCCTGACATGCTCGGGCCGCTCGAGAGGCAATGGCATCCTCAGGCATGCACTCGTGTAAGCCCCGACCACTCGGGCCGCTTGAGACTTAGGCGCTGCTCGAGACAGGCACTGGCAACCCCAGGCGCACTCTCGCGTAAGCCCCGACGTGCTCGGGCCGCTCGAGATACGGCGTGCACTCACGTAAGCCCCAACATGCTCCGGCCGCTCGAGATAAGCCCTGGCGCGCACTCGCGTAAGCTCCGACGTGTTCGGGCCGCTCGAGACAAGCGGTGGCATCCCAGGCGCACTCTCGCGTAAGCCCCGATGTGCTGGGGCCGCTCGAGACCTTGTGCGCATCATTCCGGGTAAAATACCCTCGGGTTTTTTCAAAGCGCATCAATTGCTTACGTTGGTGTAATGGGGTGCCATTTATTTTTCCAAAGCAGAGTTCTCCACCACGTGCTTGAGGCTATTACGGAAGCAGAGAAATCTTAAATGGCCTCTTCAGCTGGAGTGGAATAGAGGGGTCGTGGTGGGCAGTGTTAAAATGGAGAGGTAGCATCTACTTCATGCTACATATAGGCAAATACATTGCATCAATTGTCTACCACATTTGGATGGAGCAAAATCTGAGATGGCGTGAAGGAGCACAATAATCGCCGAAGCGATTTGTCGAATATGCATTCAGTTTAACTGTTATGAGGCTTTGTACTTCAAATATTCGATATAGATGGTAGATTGTTGGTTGTCTTGAAATCGACATGGCACGTGAACCAAGCGAATTGAAGTGAAAAAGTCGTGGCCTTTATTGGGGGGGTTTTTTGACGTTGTTAGTTGAGTTAGTCCTGACTTGTTTGAAAATAGTCATTTGGTTAATTTTATGTGAACAGTATTACTAAGGGTTTTATTGGTATATATGGAATTTGTGTGTGGAAAGTACGACGGAATTTAAATTAGTGCATCATATAATTATAATTCATTCTTCAATCGTCTACACCTTTCATTTTCTTTTCCTTACTGAATTACGCATACCAACCACAATCTAATTGTATGTAGCATTAGGGTTGCAATGACCGGTCAAATTTGGATACTTTATGTCTGATGATACTTGTTTTCTTTGATTCGATTTGTAGTAGGTTCTTCAGGTTTTCTTGATTAACCTTTAAAAGTTGTTTTCTTTTCATTTTAGTACTTGCTTGATTATACATACACAATTTTAACAACTAATTTCAATGTTTAGACCATGCATGATCGAAAGATGAGTCGAGCAAGCTCATTAACTCAATGATCCGACTCGACTGTAGTTGAGTTCATAAACTTTTATCAATTGTTTATCTTTCTAATTTAAACTTAAGAATTTCAAACTTTAAGTTCAAGTTGGAGGTAGGTTCTGTAAGTAAACAAGCCTGAGCCTAATAATTTTTTTCATCTAGCTCGACATCAAGCTCTAAAATAAATAACTCGTCGAGTTTCAGCTCGAGCCGGAGTCTATAATATAATTCTCGATTTGGAAATTGGCATTTTTTACATCCCTAATTAGCACGTTAAAAATAAAGCTATAAACTTTTCATTTTCCATTTTGCATGTAAAAACTATCTCGAAAGGTCAACAATAAATGCCAAGAGAAACAAACATACCAAAGGTCAACAATAAGCAAGGTTGAGCATTCAAATACCAAGTGTTACAACATATAACAGACTACAAAATTCCCAAAAGAACAACAAACACATAGGAGAGGAGAGACATGGTTTCTTTCTAGACACCTTAATACTAGCCAGCCAGCCAGCACCCAAAAACAAATCAATTCGAAAACTTGATTTACCAGAAAACAAAAAAGGACAGATAGATAAGACAGACAACTTCATTTCCTCGCATTTGCTGCAGCTCTTATATCTTCTTTGCTCGGCACAAACGCAGGCAAAGTGACGAGCGTATTGACCCGTGAAACACCCTCGAGAGCAGACCAATCGAATCCAACTTCCAATTCCGAACTCTCATCGTTAGCTTCTCCTTCACCCTCATCGCCGCTCTCATTCAACGAACCGGAGTGGTTTGGTACATTCTGACCATCGTCGTTACCTTTGGCTTCGTTCGAAGAAGCGTATGACTCGTTCGTGTCTAGAAACAGACAAACCACAGCACAGTCGTCCACTTTCGAAGTGGGGTACTTTGATCTCCAAGCTTTAACAGCAGTCTGAACTAGGGTTTGAGCGGCCTGCGAGTGCGTAGGGGCAGAACCGACAATTCGCACCACTTCATCGTTCGAGAGCACATCCCATATCTGTCAATTGATTGAGTAAGAGATCCGTAGTTGATAGGAAAATATATATATATAATAATGAGAAGATTTCCATGCACCGTACCCCATCCGTGGCTAAGACTATGAACTCATCCTTATTGGTTATTCGTCTATAAGAAACCTCAGGAATGGAAATGAGCCCAAAATCCTTCAGGCAGAAGTCGCCAAAAGCACGAGCCATGGCGAGCCCGGGAGAGTTGTTGTGTGGTAGCCACACTCTCGCAACCTCGGGCTCATCGTGAAGGGCAAAGACTCGTCCTTTGCATTTTCGAATCCTTGCTGCTTCAGCTGCAGTAAGAGGAAAAACACTGGTAAGAACAAAGAAATTGAATATCAAGATCAATTTTTTTTTTCCTTTATTGTCTCGGCCTAACAAATGGTACCTGGAAGATCTGGTTTGAGATCAACGGTCAACTGGACTGCGGTGAGTGAATTATTCTCATCCCGCATACCCAAAACAGCTCTCGAGTCCCCAATATTTCCTATCACAACATCTTGACCCTACGAGGAGAATATTAGAATGTCTATTGTTCTTAAAGTACGTACAGTGATAATGTATTAAATGTCTCAAAAAATTAAAGAATTTTACCTGTTTCACCAATGTCACAGCTGTAGTTCCACTGCAGAAGCAATCTGTTTTAGCATATACTCTCAATTCCCTGTCCATGGCTTTAAATGCCTTAAGAAATGAATCCTTCAATGTCTGAAATATCTCGGGTTGCTTTTCACTGTCTTCAACATCGAAAGAAGCTTGATCTTGCTCGCACGGGGATAACAAAGAAGTGCTTTCAGAGGTCAAATCTCCCTTAGTATTTATGCTAAAATCTCTCAGAACCTCCTCACTCCTAACATTAACTTCCCAATGTGAACTAAGCTTGAGAGGAAGAGAATCTCTAACTCTCCTCGCAACCAAGTGACCATAAGGACCATGTCCATCAAATACCCCACAGAAGACAGTGTCTGCCCTCGAACCAAACTCCTGCGTGTTTGAGGTTTCTGTAGTAAGCAAGAGGACTCATGCAAGCGCACGTATGTTGCATTCGTATAAGCAACTTTGACGAATGACAGCACTGAAAGGTTGATATTGTGTATCTTTGGTTTTGTACCAGAAAAAGTAATGATAAGACTACATATATCTATTGAATATCATTGTCAAACACAAGATAAGAATATATGGATATGAAAGCGTCTGCAAAAGAATGAAGTGAAGAGATAACAATCGATAAAGCAGAGGGACTGAGCAGCCAACAGATCACCAATTTAATGAAAATTATAACCAACTACCCATCTCTTTAAGATCAATCCTTTTGAGGTTCAATTAATTTTATATATGAAACAAGACAGCAGAACGGTATCTCCACCACCACAAACCTAAAACGATAAAAGTTAAGCACGAGACGAGTGAGAAATCTAAGCTAATAAATCACTGTTTCATATTTAACGCCAAAAATATTACGGAGCGCATGTTCATCTACCACATAAATTCGCAACAGCCCAAAATAACGACAAGCATGTCATGGATCAAAATGTACCCCCATTAAGACAAACTCATTAAATTTCAGGAACAAATGGGGAATGAAAAAGCATACCTCCCAAACAATCATTGCATCCTGATTGGTCCCTTTCTTGCCTTGCTGAGTAAAAAGCGCAGCATTCTTGCTCGCACCGTTCATGTAAACACGTCCCGGGGTCCCATACAGATGATCAAACGAAGAACTCCGAGACCCTAACCTTTTAAAGGAGCCTTTTCTCTTCGACGGGCTCGATGAAGGATTGGATTGAGGGCTCCTGCTTTCAGAGGTCAAGCAGGAGCCCAGTGATAGGGCCCTTATCACATCGATTATGCAATTCAGACCAGCCGAACAATAGGGACCGCGGTTTTCCACGTTAGGATCCGTATTTGGAACTTTCAGTCCTCGCTAATGTTACAGTATTCAAGATGATTAGAATTGCCAAGGATGGATGCTATAATTCTCTTGCTATTTTTCTAACTACAAACGTTTGAATGAATAAGAAATATATCTACACACGATACTGATCTATAATAGAGACGAACTTTCAGGGACCTTATCCTAAACAGGGCAACCGATAGTCTCATTGATGCATCACAAAAACGGAAAAGGGTAAAGCACAACAGACACACAGGTGAAAAAAGAACAGATCTACCAGAAGGAAAAAAAAAATTTGAAAAAAGTACTCTTTCGGAATCCACCAGAAAAACGAGTCCAATACCTTATCCAACTCGCCACAATTGATTTACGAAATGAAGCAGCTCACAAACCAAGGATCAATTGGCATAAAATCATACAAAATCCAGAAGATTCTCCGGCCAATCACAACGGACGAGCCAAAAAAGGATTGAATCTCGGAGCTACACGAATCAAATCAAGAGACTCCACAACTCAGAGGAAGAATTGTATATCGTAATTCACAGATCTTATAGCCCCCGAACAAAAAAAAAAAAAAGAAGAAGAAGAAACAATCTTTCAAGATGAAATCACGACAAGCGGGATGAGAAACTGAGAGAATAACCTAATTGGAATGGCTTGACTGTGTGGATGGATCAGGCGAATAATGCTTGCAATTCTTCACAAAATTGCAGCCATTATATATCGAGAAAGATGGGGAAGAACGGTTATTTTATTGGTCAGTCTATGTGTGCGTGTGTGAAATGTGAACCGTGAACCATTCTACGACCCTTGCGGCGCGTTTGATAAGTATGTATGGATGGGTATGAGATGGGTATCATTAAATTGTTTGGTGTTTGTTATATATGTATAGTCAGACTTGTATAGCACAAGGCTATTACCCATAAAATATTTATAGGCCTTGAATAGACATACCCACTATAGAGGTGGGTATATCAACACACGCTTTTTTAATACCAATTTTACCCATCATTAATAATATAGTCTTCCCTATTATTTGCCGTATCCCCATCGTGCCTCCAGATCCATCTCTCTCCTTTTCTATGATGGTATACAATTTCTCCATCCCATCGTGCCTTCCTTACCATCAATTTTGCCCTATCGCTTCAAATTCCTTCACGGGTAGTTTAAGTGTGTTGTTTAAATTTTGAGGAAACTGGTTTAAGAAGGAAGGCGATGGTTCAAAGCTAGGCAGTGGACAGAGTTTCATGGCTGATCAATTTATGGGTCTCCAACCATCGAAGCCCCAATAATTTCCACAGCCACTCGTTACGATCGCGATTAGCTTAGGTAATTCCAAAAATAAAGGGTAGGTAATTTTCTATGCCTAGTTTCTTCGTCTCCCTTGAAGGCTCTTACCTCAGGTAACTTACGAGATTTCTTGTAATTATCTTAGCAGAGATATGTCCGTGGAAAATGATGAAGGTGTACTTTGTGCAATTGTTTGTGTGATAGCAGAACATTTGTGTTGGATGAATTTATTAGTATTCCTTTTGTGGAAGAATGTCCATGAGCGAAATCGGAAAAGACCTAAGTGGTCTGTGAAAGAAAAGATTCCGAAACAAATTGACTATTTGATTGTTCTGATGTTAATTGTGCCGCGTTAGACAATTTGAGGTTTAACAAGAATGCATTTGGGAGGTTGTGCAATATTCTGCAGATGTATTCGGGTTTGCAATCGTCGAAATATGTGGGGGTACATGAGATGGTGGCCATGTTCCTTGGGATCTTGTCCCACCACAAAAAGACCCGCGTCCAAAAACACTCTTTCAAAAGGTCAACAGAGACGGTGTCTAGATATTTTAATAGTGTACTTAATGCAGTTTTAACCCTTCATAACATCCTTCTAGTGAAGCCTATTTCCGATAGCAGTGGTACATCTTCATCTAGATTCAGGTTTTTTAAGGTAAATTACTTCATTTTTTAAGATTATTTCCTACTGTAACTTATTACGATTTTTTTACAGAACTGTGTAGGGGCCTTGGATGGTACATACATCGGCATAAGAGTACGTGCGGATGAAAAGACGAGGTACAGAAATCGCAAATCCCAAATATCCACCAACGTGCTAGGAGTGTGTGATGAATATATGAATTTCATATACGTATTGGCTGGATGGGAGGGTTCCGCAGCAGATAGTAGAGTATTGCAAGATGCTTTGTCACGCCAAGATGGATTTCGTGTTCGTAAAGGTATGGATTCCCAATGTTATGAACAACGTCGTATCATGTTTTAAATTATTTGTGTATACTTATAGTGCTATTATATTTATTCTTGTAGGGACGTATTACTTGTGTGACAACGGATATGCTAATTCTGAAGGTTTACTAGCACCATATCGGGGTGTACGTTACCACTTGTCGGAGTGGGGAACTGGGAGTCGAGCACCTCAAAATGCAAAGGAGTACTTCAATATGAGGCATGCTTCAGCTAGAAATGTAATTGAGCAAGCATGGGGTCTCATGAAAATGAGGTGGAATATTTTGGAAAGTGCTTGTTTCTATCGAGTGAATACTCAAAATCGTATAGTTTTGGCATGTGCATTACTCCATAACTTCCTTCGAAGGGAGATACCAGTTGACCCCTTGAAGAATTGGTTCCAGAAGATTATGTTAATGAGAATGCTGACAATGCTTATGCGGAAGGTGACATCTCGACGATTGAGAGCACTACAGCTTGGAATGCATGGCGTGATGAGTATGCAACAACAATGTATGATGATTGGAGGAGATCTAGAGGATATCTATGAGACTGTACAATCGTTGTTGTTTGATTATATTTTATTTTCATTCAATTAGGATGTCTTAAGAGCAAACTGGTTTTCAGGGTGCTATTTGCATTAGTCTACAAGGTTCATGAGTATTTTAGTAAAGAGTTCATTTTTCATATGAAATTTTGGGTTATAGTTTTTCATATCAATCATGGTCGTGAAGGCAAATAACTACAATGGTATAGTTTTTATAAAATACACATCCATTGCAAAAAAACACATCCATTCCAAAAAAAAAAAAAAAAAAAAAAAAACAATAACACAACAAAAAACATTCAACATGAAAAGATCAACATAATCCGTTGTAAAAAAAAACTACAAAACCCAGACCAACCCACCAAACATAATGCAACTTGCCAAAACACTGTTAACTTACTAAAACACTGCATAATTCATAGAAATCCAGCAAAACTTTTGCCAAAACACTGTTAACATTCACATGTCTTTTTCTCTAACTAGAGTCATTACTATAGACTCCCGATCAACATCGTTTGACCTTAGAAAGTAATTGAGTCTCACCGGATTAGATGCAATCGCTTCGGCTATTGAAAAACGTTGTGACGACGTCAAGTTAAGCGGCATGGTTCGAATAATTTCAGCAGCCATAATCTGTTTCTCCTCCATGTCACGAGCCACACCAAGCTTCGAAGTAAGACCTTCTAAACGAGCACGTCTTTGCATTAAGCTCTGTCATGTGATTCAGTACCATTTCAATGGAAGCATCAAATTTCCTTGGCCTCTTTCCTAACTTAACACTCGTAGAATCCGGTTCCGATCCTTTTGATCGATCTCTGTTACACTCTTTTTCAGGATTGAAGTTTGTGCCTTTGGAATTATCACCACCAAAGGAAGTAAACTCGTCGTAAGACTGATTGGAGAATGGTTGATAATTTCCTTCTAAATACAATGTTGCCTCCTCTACTAATGTTTTTTTATCAGACCCAAACGTAGACCCTTCTGTTTCCCCAGACCCTTCTATCTCCACCGAATGATCCTCTCCTTTTCTCTTTTTAGGTAAGACCCTTCTATCTCCACCGAATGATCCTCTCCTTTTCTCTTTTTAGGTAATGCATCTGTAAAACCCATAGAAGCCGCTCCAGTAGCTCTGTCTTTTCCAAATATTTCTTGCCAGTCATAATAGAAAGGCCATACTTTGTGTCGCAAAGCATATAACCTTGGTGAACTCTGTAAATTCAAGTAGCACATGTATAGTTATTATTTCGAATGAGAACAAATAAATAAAAAGAGATACCACTACCTTCTGCAATTCTTCCCAAACCTCATCAGATGCATCTAACATGTTGGTAATATTATTAAATCCTGTACCATATTTAGACAAAAAATCGATCAACTGATAATACTCCCTTTTCCAATGGTGGACCTTTGAGTGTATGTGAGGTTGTGCTCGAATATCAGATTCTGGTTTCGATTTCTTGAAAATAGACTCGATAGCATTATGGTAGCCTGCTCTAAATCCATTCTCTATTTTCCATCCTTCTTCGACTATCTGTTTCAATGCGATAATAAGAACTTTCTCTTCGTCTGGCCTCCATAAGCGCTTCGATTTTTTCTCATCATTCTCCTCACTGCCATTGATTCCTTGCTTTTTTCTCATCTGGACCAAATATTTGTTGGAGCAAAAGACTAGGGTTTGCTCCTTTTCGTCGTTAGCTCTGTATTTCTTGTTTTGCCAGATGGAATTGTTGAAAGCGAACAATATAAGAACTCTAACCACATAGCTTTATTTAATTCAAGGGCAAAAATGTCATTTAAGTATATTTAACAAATCCTTTACCCAAATCAAACACACCTATCAAACACTATACTATCATTGCCCAAATAACTAAAACACAGGTATCAAACATATATATGAATAAAATTCATGTATAGGATACACAAATAACTTATACCCACCAAATCCAATTACATTGATAACAAACGAGCCCTTGTTTTCATGACTATACATACATATATACATACATATATATATATATATATATATATATATTTATTATAATTGACATACATACATATATAAATAAACGCACATTTCATGCAATATGGTTTATTTATGATGCAATAATTAATCATTATCTATTTTGGTCCACGACGAATAATGAACACAAACTTATCATCGGAAGGGATAAATTGAAGATATAATAATAGGTAGGATTAACATATAATATTATTATTATGTATTTAATGTTGAGCATGCCATGCATTTGGCCAAGTCAAAGAGGTCCCCCATGTTTCCACATATGGTAAAAAAAATATAGATAGAGATGTAATGCGGATATTGTTAGGGATTAATAATACGAAACAGTTGGGTAGGGTCAATAGTTAAGAATTAAAGTCTACTTAATTATTGTGCATTTATTTATTAATACCAATATAAAAAATATATATTATATTATGAAAGGGTGTTCCACCATGTGATTGGACCTGTGAGGCTGTTTCATTCACGAGATGGTCCGCATCAGCTATGTCTGTCGACATATTAAAGAAAGAAAAATAACATTTGAACTCTACTTTTTGGCAATGATGATAATACATATTTACCCAGGATTTTATTGCTAGCCGTTAAAATTGTTTTTCTTACAATTATTTTGAGATTTAATTATATTTTTAGTTCTCTATATTAAAGGGTGTGCCCGTTTTAGGAATACTTAAATTAATGATATCAATATCCTCATTTATCCATATTTATATTCATGTATTATCTTAAGAACTGAAATTTTATGAACAATCAATATTATTGAAAAAAATAATGAAGAAAAATAGAATAAAATTGCAAGCCAAATATCAATAAGCATATTAAATATGTGTACTCCAAAAAAATGAAACAAGATATAAAAACCTAATAAATAGAACTCTGTATATAAGTATCATAATACCTAAATTAATAATAAAAGAAATAACATTTTGATGATATAAATAAACCTTCGAAATAATAATTAACTAAATAAGGAAAAAATATCGATGAAAAGATGAGAGAAACGCTTCTCTCGTCTGTGTGGTGTCCTCACTTGTGCTTTTTTTTTAAACTTAATCTAACTTTTTTAATACTTTTAATGTAATGAGCTTAGTAATCTATTTAACTAATTGAGTATTATTAAAAACTGGGCCAAACGATGAAGAGCCTAATAGACAACAAACTTAAAAATAAACTCCCCAACTAAACTCTTAGTATTTCATCTCAGTCGCTTTGTAAAGTCAACCGACTTCAGCCGATTCGTGAAGAATTAGTTTCTACCACTCGTTTTTTTAAAGTCAACGGATAAAAACTTTACAATATAGACTTAGTTGATCCAACGTTGGACTTTTGTTTCTATAGTATATCACTTCAACTCTCCTTTAGTCTTTGTGTGACTCTCTGTACAAACTGTTGGTTTAAGCGTTATGAGCTTGAATGTCTAGTATTTCAAAAGTTTCTTCAGTGGATCTTCAGGTAAGGAGGAATGCTTGTTGTCCGGACCAAAGATCTTCAAACTCGATCGTCAAAATCGGCTTCTGTGCATGCATTTTTAATCCGATTTTTTCCGAAATAGATCTATTGACCCTAAGCGACTGACCTCAATTTTGCTTTGTTCATGTTGAGGATTTTGTATCAATTCTTTGAATGACCTTCAGACTCCTTATTACATTTTGTCTTGATTTGGATTCTAATCTTGATCATTGAACCGAGTCTTGAATTCTTCAGTCTTGGTCTTCAATGTCAGCCCATCCCATTTCCGATATTAGTCTGATTTCAATTTAAATTTTGTTTTAAACGATCATCGAAACTATTATTAATCAGAATTAATTTAATTCTTAATAATTTTTAACCATATATCAAAACTTTGATCAAGGGTCCTACTAGATGTTTATTACTGAAATCTCTCCAATTGTTGAACTAGTAATGTCGTCCAAGCAGCTCAAAGGATCTTAATCGATAGTTGCACTTGTTATTACTCATCAATTCGTACTGCGTGTAGAGCTTCCGATACTACAGAGATAAAAAAAATTGGGTCAACGATGAAATTGTCAGATTTTTATTTATTTGTAATTAAATCTGACAAATAATAGTTTATATTTTAACTCCATGCAACCATCTCCTGAAAAATTCCAATGATTCTCCAGGCTTGTATTCTGGCACAGTATGTCCAGCTCCCTACGTATTATATATAAGCAATGATCTTGTAAGAATAATTTCGCAATTTAATATCATAAAAAAAAAAAGAAAAAAAAGAAACCAATCTCAATTAGAAACAAGAAAAAAAGAAAAAGAAAAAACAAATATACCAAATTACGAATACGAAGAAAAAGAGGAGCAGTGTGTTATGTATTATTGCAGACCTTGATGGTGAGGAACGTGAAATCATGGGTGTAACTTTGTAAGAATCTGCAAGAATATCCAAGTTGCAAATACGACAATATTTATGTTTATGTTAAAGATTTTGAATAATAACAACAACAATAATATTTAGGAATTTAAATTAAGAAAATAATAATATATTAGAATACCCTGCGACTTGATCACCATACATCCACGGCCTCCACTCTTGGACTATTTCGTAGCCAAGTGACTCTGTCCAAGCTTGAGTTCCAGTGAAGGGGACACACATGTCATGATCACCACTGATGATGTTCCAATTTCAAACACTATTTATTTATTTATTTATTACATATATATATTTACTTATTTATTTAAATAAAATGAATAATGTGCTAATTCTTAACCTATATATGAGAATACGATATCCTTTGGAACTCATTTTCTTGTGATAATCGATCATACTTCCCGCATTGCTACTATAATCCAAATCCGCACACAAATTCCAATCTCCACTCACCTATTCATTACAAGACAATTTCATAAATATATATATATATATATACATAAATTAAATCATCATATTTATTTACAGCAACTAAATCACCTCATGAGCATGAATTGCCTCTCTAACATCATGATCGTTCAACCACAATGTTGCTAGCACGTCATTCTGCAAAAGAAAGAAAAAAAAAAGGTTATGATTTAATCGATTCCTTAAAGTTAAAATCGTCAATTTACCGTGCAACGGACGCTGGGGCCTCTGCTCATCAACTCTGGCCAGGAAGGGAGTTGCCCGTCCACGACGGGCGCTCGGAAAGGCCACGCTCGTCCGAACATTCTCTTTCTCACGGGGTGGGGTTTCTTGGTCGAACCCAACTCCTTGAAGCTCTGCGGTAATAAGCTTGAAGACGACGTGCTTGCATTGTCTGAAACTTCTCCACCGCCGTGATAACAAGGTTCGAGAATATCGTATAGGTTCAAGCCTTCGAGAACCTTGAAGGCAATTATATTTCGCATCAAGAGCAAGCAATTAGGTTAGGAAATAATAAATGGTTATGTTGTAATAATAATGACAATAATAATATAATGCATTTGCCCTAAATTCTCACCGCGGAAATCTTGGCTAGGGTTTCATCGCAATCAGAACTGTCGTAGTTTCTATAGTTTCCTTTGCAGTTGCTCTCAGCTTCCTGAAGTAAATTAAATTAGGTAAGAAAGAGGAATCATAGACACATTTTTTCTTTAGGTAAACGCTAACTCATCGTCGAACCTTAAACAAGTCGTCGGAGATAAGTGCCATCCCATGAGCAAATGGAACAAGCGCATTACCGTCGAAGGTAGGATCAGTCACCCCATTTCCTATCATGTAACCCTATGGGAAGGAAGAACAATGTCGATATTTTCCTATAATGCTAAATTAATTTATTACAGGCTAACGAAAAAGATGAAGTGTTAAATGAATCTGTAGCTTGACTGAGGAATTAATACCTTGAAATTGATGAATGGTTCGACGCTAGATTGGATCCCTATAATAAACGAAACGATGAATTAAAGAAAAACATTTCACGAAAATGTGTGGTATATATATGATATAAAGTGCTTACCTTTAACTATGTTAGAAGCAAGGGTCGGGATGTAAACGCCAGCGTAAGACTCGCCCGCTATGTAAAAGGGATTAGGGCTAAACTCGGGATATTGCTCAAACCACTGACGAACAACACCAAAGTAGAAAAAGAAAACCATGGTTAAGTTTATGTAACCATGGTTACGTTACAAAAGGTATATATAGGCTAACGATAACACACCTTGTGGAGAAAAAGATGCCTATCGGCGGCAGTCTTTGTGTCGTTCATGCTGTAATCTGTTGTGTTCGGAGAGTAGTATGAAAATCCAGCGCCGGCGGGTGAGTCGAGATAGATCATATTGGCAACCTTAAATATTAATTTAAATATTGTGATGATTATTGCATATACTTTAAACCATCCATATCTTTTTTTTTTTAATCAAGTTAAGATCAATTTTCAAGTACCTTTGCCCAACTATTATGATTGATATGCAGCCGAGGTAAGCCTCCTTGCTTCTTTGCAGCTTCAAAGTTGAAGGGGCCTGCACATTTTGAGACGTCGTCGTATTAGGTTTTTTATGCCCGTCCGTACGTGCATGTACGGTAAGAAACAGTTCAAATAATAAAAAATATATATATATATATATATATTTGTTAATAATACCATGTTCATAGACAAAGCCATCGAAGCTTGAGCAACCTGGCCCACCATTAAGCCATAGAACAATAGGGTCTTGCGAAGGATTATTTTCGGATGATACCAAGTAGGTAAAATAGGTTCTTATTCTGAACAAGCGTCATATATCTGTTTGAATTAAATCAAATAAAAATCTAATATTTGCTACAGAAAATGCGAATGGAGATATATATGGTTATCTATATCTACACACACACATATATAAATATATATATATATATATATATATATATTACCCGGCATAGTGCTTGGATGGGAATGTTCCCTTAAACCCAGGGAGGCTTTTAACAAGGTATTCTTCAGGAGCTGCTTCAATATTATTACAGCATAAATATTGTAAGAAAATTCCAAAGAGAAAGAGAATTATCGTTATGTTCTTGTTGGTCGTCATCGTGTTGTATATGATTTCATGAGTGATCGAATATTTCGAGACTGTTTATATAAACCGTGAAAACAAATTTTACATAAGACTAATTTATTAATATAATTTACCCAAAAAAGGAAAAGGATACTTCAATAATTTAGCAAACTGAATGGCCTTACGACAACCTTAATAATCATATATATCATCGTGCAATTCGCTTTTCTAAAAAGGGATCACATTGCTGTAACTGCATGTTACGTCAAAAATTACAACAGAGAACATACAAAGAATATATTTTATTTTAGGCTTAATGTTTTTTTTGGTCCCGTAATTTAGGGGGTGGCGTTATAGGGACAACTAATTTAGGGGTTGGAAAAATACGGACAATAACTTTCGTAAAAATGACAATTTATGCACATTATACGCTTCGACCCTGTATTTTGACCCAAATCTGTTGATGTAACGGCCGACCCGCTGACATGTGCGCTTTAATGTCTCGACACATCATTAAAAGTATTCGACGTGGCACCACGTCATCGTCTGAAATTAAGAAAAAATAAAAACAAAATCGATTTTTTTGTTTTCGCGTCTCAAACCCAACACCGTCGATCGCCTGAAGCATCCCGACAAACATTTTTTTATTTTAAAAATCGATTTTTTTTAATTTCAGACAATGATGTGGCGCCACGTTGGATACTCTTAATAATGAATCGAGCCATTAAAGCGCACATATCAGCGGGTCGGGGGTTACATCAGCGGGTCAAAATACAGGGTCGAAGCATATAATGTCCCTAAATTGCCATTTTTTCGAAAGTTTTTGTCCGTATTTTGCCAACCCCTAACTTAGATGTCCCTATAACGCCAAACATGGACCAAAAAAAATATTAAGCCTTTATTTTATCTCGATGTCTCTTTCCATGCACGAGGATTCGTTCTTTAGACATCAAGTGGATATGAAAGAGCAGCAATTAATAAAGAAGATGCTGCTAGTGCTACTGAGATATTATATATTGCCATAAGTATTTGCATTTCCATATTTACGACTCAATTTGGTGAAATATAAAGAACACTGCCTTAATGTTTTGTTGGTCTAATTGAACCATATGATTCTTTCAAGTTTGTATATTGGTACCTTTCTCTATCACACCATTTAAAACTATTTGATATCAATTTAAGAAAAACGTATTGTGCTTGAGTTCTCGGGTTGGGTGTTACCTCGATTACTTGATTTAGAGAATTTTAATTGAAGCATTGATTCGATTAACTTTTTTTTTTTTCGCTAGAGATAAATTTTGGATTACTAACTACAACAATTTTCAAATTTGAAACTCTATATTTGATAATTGCAAAAAAAAAAAATTCGTTGGCTTCATGGATTGAAATGCTTATGGGTCTCATATCATTTTTTTTTTGGAAACAAAAAAATGGAAAATTTGGACTACCGACTAGGAAGTAGTCGGAAAACATACTGATTAAATCAATGTTAGACGAGATTACCGACCACATTTACGACTAATATTCGTAGTTGGATATTACGATTAATAAGTGGTGTCTGGAAGTTAGATGCAAATGTCTGACTACCCTTTTCAACTATGATGCTTACTTGCTTAGTCAATCTTCGACTAAAAAATGCCTTTGGGAAGTTAGATGCAAATGTTCGACTATCCTTTCTGACTAAAATGTTTGGTCGGACGTTCTAGTACGAAAACCTTAGTCGGAAGTTAATCGGTAATCCCAACTAATTCCGAATAATGCATCTCTATCGAGCTATTGACTATGCATTAACCGTCACTATGTTAGTTAGTAAGCCTTCTACTGACTGACATTTGCCATTTGACATTTGCCATTTTCCAACCACTAAAATCAGTCCGTTGAGCTCGTTTTTCTTGTTGCGTGAGTCCTAAGTTTTTCCTGTTGTGTAAGTCCTAAATCTTATAAGTAAGATTTCCGACTTATTTTGTCCAAAAAAATTGATCAAATACCCATAATATTCCAACATACGATGCTAGTGATTTATTTATCTAACTATCAAATATAATATTTCAAAATCGAAAATCGATATAAGTAGGATTCACAATTATAATTATCCCCTTTCTTTTTCCATGATGTCCATTAATACATAATCAATACCACTTTATAGTTCTTCGTACATATGTTACTTAACATTGGACATGTTCAGACGGTTTGAAAAACCTGAACCGAACCGGCGGTCAACGGTCCCGGTTATAACCGAAACCGAACCGTTTCGGTTTTATATTTTCAAAACCGACCGCCGGCGGTTCAAACCCGCAGTTTGTTATTTTCTAAAATAAAAAATAAAAATAAATTAATTATTAACGGTCAAGATCTCGTGGTCGTTGAAGCAATGGTCATAATTTACTGACATTTGGAAAACCGACGGTTAACCGAAATCGCCGGTTTTGAACGAAAAAAATAAATAAATAATTCGAAAAAAATAAAAAAAAAAATTAAAAATAAAAAAAATCAATGAACTGGTTTCCGGTTCCAAACCGTAACCGAATTGTGGTTAACCGCGGTTCGGTTATGATTTGAGGTTTTGGTGCAACCGGAACCGGCGATTCCAAACCGGGAACCGAAATCGGAACCGGTTGAACACCACTACTTAACATATAAACACCACACGAGTCTCAACTCTCGAAATATTACTAGGAAACAATCTCGACACACGGACACAGTGAATTTGAGTGAAAGGAAGCGAAGGGTTAGACCAA
Organism: Lindernia subracemosa; assembly: GCA_028392965.1. Lineage (NCBI taxonomy): Eukaryota > Viridiplantae > Streptophyta > Magnoliopsida > Lamiales > Linderniaceae > Vandellia > Vandellia subracemosa. The sequence goes on along the minus strand of JAQPCC010000011.1, from coordinate 2,030,671 downwards.
GTTCGAGCATACGATGGATTATTCGAACACAACGAGCCTAACATATGCGTGTCTGCGTGAATATTAGGTTATGAGGCATATATATTACATGATTTGATCATTACACAAGCATTGTAGGAAGATAATATACAAGAGTCACATTCGTCTGAAAGAGATAAATCGAAAAATAAACTTACTACGATGCAGATGATCGTACGTTCTCTATGGCGTAGACTAAATCGTCGTACTTGGCTCCTGTAATTTCCTTCACGATCTCGCTGTTCTTCAATATTTTGAACGTAGGAACCACCTTGATTCCCAGCTCCTTCGCTAATGGCTGCAAATACCATAAATTAATGGAAAATAATCATTCAGATAAACATAGAAATAGTGATACAGCAATTCAGAGCTTTGATGTTTTCTTTTTTTCCCGAGATCGAAGTATAACACTTAGAAGAATAGCAAACCTTGTTATCCTGGTTACAGTCGAGCTTTAAGAAGACGACGTCTTGATATTTTACAGCCAATTCTTCGTATTTCGGAGCCATTATCTTACAAGGGCCACACCTGTAATAAAAGTTTTCAGATCGAAATCAGTTCGTTAATGAAGGAAGCGCCGTGCTAGATAACAACGCAAGTTATGGGGATAAAAAAAAAATTCAAAAGAATTCATGGCTGCTGGACAACAGCTTAAGGATATGAACTGATGTAATGGAAAAAACAGCAATAATGATCCACGAATCCCCAACACAACAGATGATAACATAGCGTTCCGTAAGGGCAAATTTGGATGAACAAGTATAATAATGTCCAATTTTGAGTATTTATATTCGAAAATTGCAAATAACGAGTCACTAATTTAATATGTCAAAACAAATTTGAATCTTCGATGATTTTTTCCGATAAAACACGTTGAAAATCCTACTTGTCTACTCACCGAGGGATATTTATAATGGCTCAAAAGCTATACTTATTAACCAAAATTTTTAATTTACCGTTATATCAATCATGTTCATATTCATAATGTTGTGAATAGTATGGCAAATCTCAGAAGTAAAAGCCTCACTTATCATCAAAATTGGCAGAGCGTTTATTTAAAAAAGCATAATCTATCAAAGATGTTCTCCTGAAGCATATCATCATATCAATCAGTATCAAGGATTGCACGGGAGAATAATGTAGAAGAATGATCAATGTATCACGAAATGAAATATTCTCTTTAATTACATATTATATATGGAAAATAAAATAAGTTTGCAGATGTTAGGCATAATTTAGGGGATAATCGTAGAAGAATGGCCTATATAACTCCCATGTATTGTATCATTCAGCAAAATACGCTTACTTATCAACAAAAGCAGTCACTATACTTCCTTCCTCTCATCATCTGACATATGAACAGAATAGAACTACCAATGTTATCTCTTCCGAATTTTCAGACATGGCCCAATAATGCCCATCCTCAAAGACAGCTTAAAAGTGGAGAAAACAAAAGGTGTAAGGGAGATGCTAAACTCACCACTGGGTGTACATATCGAGTACGACAGGCTTATCGCCGGCGGCTTTCACAATGGGCCAGAAAGTGTCTTTGGTGACCTCCGTCACTTGTCCCACCTCAGCAACCGAAGCACTGGCGCTGATGCGCAGCCCCTCCGTGCTCATACGACGTCGTCTCCCTCTCCTGTTCGTCGATTGAAGACGGTGGGCTGAAAAATAGTCTCCCGCGACTCCGACCACGGAAGGCTGCTTGGATATTATCCCCTGCTGCAACATTGTTGTGGGGATCACTGGACGTGCGATGTACATCTGCAAAGCCATTGTTGGAAGATTTTTGCGAGCTCAGACTCAGAGATGTAAAAGATGGATCGTGGAATTTGAGAGGCGAATGAGAATGAAAGGTGGCCTTTGATTTTGGGGAGAAGGAAATTGACGAATATGACCCTTTGAATCTCTCAGTTTGTGCGGCTATATTGTGTTGTGTGGCCTATAATTCTGGCGAGTGGCAAAATGACGACGTTTTTACAGATTTTTTCATGCACTTTTTTTTAGAAATTCACTTAAATCCCTACGGCATAAATAATCATCATTTAACTCCCCTCCCATCTATTTTTTTTTTTTTTTGAGTCTTTCAATTTTCTTTTTTTTTTTTGCATCAATTAGGTTGTAAATTTTGTATTTTTGTATGATATATGTACATTTTTCTACGCTATATACATATTTTTATTACCGTATGTACATTATAATGGTACGTCGTGATAGTATAAATTGATACAATATAGGTAGGATTATTGTACGATGAGTCTCATTTTTAATATTTTGTAGTCTAGATGAATGATTAAATAGTATGCTTCGTATATGAGACGTGCGTGGAATACCATGTAAGCATGGTGTGATATGTATTGCGAATAAGAGACATTCGTTTTATGATTATTTGGTCATATTAAGCGTATGAGTTTGGTTGCTCGTTTTATTCTTTTGTCCATATATTGCATATGTGTTATGACTTTTTTTTTCTATATGTTGCCTACAGGTGGATTTATTTGTGGATATTTTGGTTACATGCATGTTATTAGTGTTGTTGTAATGTTATTAATATTCTGACAGCAGATATTACTATAACTAAAATGTTTGTTATGCCTGGAATTTTGGATACATTGACAATGTTAAACAAGGTACGGTAACCGTGTTTATAAGTTACAATAAACACCACATAAATGATATGCTAAACGCATTAAAATGGTAGGCGATATTAATAGCTGTAAAAAATTGATAAAAAATAGAAAAAAGTCAGCATTATAGATATTAGACATTTTTAACGGTATTGGAATAAATTCTGACAATCACAGAAAGTTCATACAGACACAGAAAGTTTTGACGCGCATAGAAAGCTGTAATAAACTTGGTACTGTTTGTTTACTTATCTTGGTATGAAAAATTACATAAATGTGGTACAATATATGTCCACTATACGGTACAGTCATAGACTTCTAAATATTATAGTATACACGTTATGTTTGGTACAACTTATTGGGGTAAATATTTTACGTTCCCGTTCGAATTAGTTTTTCATGGGAAACTATTTTACTATACGTATATATATTATATATTTCACTTGTTATCAAATTTGATGGTTTAAACTTATAACATATTTACGTATACTAAAGTATTTTTGCATCGAAAGTAATGTAAAACGTGACAAAAAATGCGTACCTTGATAAATTTCAGGCATTGCCATAAACCGTGTTATCAGAATAAATTCAATATTACACCAACACAAAAAAGACATGCTCATAATTAAGATATTCATTTATGAATCAATCTATATGCAACATATGACCCAAGAAAAATATGTCAAAAGTTATCTGCAATATATGGACAAAAGAATAGAACGAGCAACTAAACATATACGGTTAACATGGTCACAAAAAGATTTGTCCATCTCCACGAATGCAACGAGTTCGTACATCTATTGAATTTACATCGCGAATTGATATCCGTCCACCTTAGTTAAGGAATATGTATATATCAACAAGCGTTGTGGCTTCATTGATAAAAAAATAAATGTGTATTCTGCTTGTAAGAACACAACCAAAATAACGTGCCCTCATGAACTACACTTATAGACAAAATCGTTGATTACCCCTATAAATAGTTCATCAACTGTTGGCAATGGTACCCTAACCATGGTCTTGTTCCGCCGCCAAATGATTGGTTGGTGCAATAAACCACATTCTCCGCACGAATATGCTCCAATATTTGTTGCACCACGACATCTTTCGTGTTGCCCTCCAAATTTCCAATCGTGTTAACGTGCGTTGAACCAACTTCAACGTCGGAGGGCGTCAACCAACATCAAACATCCTGTTTTATAAATCAACACCGTTAATAAAAATGTACTTACATCCATCGAAACATTGTCGAAGACATTTGACACGCTTGTCAGCCTGATGATTAACTTTTTCCTCAGTGTTTTGTGATCCAGTGGCACATCCAAAGTATCTAAATTCCTTCCCTTTTTTTCATTACAAATGATTCCCCACTCCCAGCCAACATTAGTAGGCAAGAACTTGGAAAAACAAAGTAATAGAATTATTAAACAACATAAATTATATGGAAAGTAAGTTAAAAAATAGATAATTACTTAATTGAAGCGATTGGACAAAGCCACTAATATCAAAGGTCTCTGACACCTTATTGTTTTTGTGCACCACCCTATATTACTCGTTGAGGTCTTTTTTTAGACCAAAGACCACTTAGTCGTTATACGCAATTCTCCCCCAAGTATATTCGTTAAAACTCTCAATGAAAAATACTAAGTCAACAATGATTTACATTGATCAACGAGGGAATCATACCATCAAAGTGTCTTATGGCAAACTCATTGAATGATTAAATGCCTTGATCTTCATCGATGGCCAATCAGTGAAAGTCAGTGACTAAACAATACTCAACCAAAACACAATGGCCTTCTCCGGACAACCACCAAAACTCTTCCGAGCCAGGCCTGTATTCGACATGTTGGCTCATCAAGTATCATATAAGCGCATGTTTAAGTTGAAATGGTTTTTCGCATCCATGATTAGGTTGCCAAACCACGTGGCATTTACCATCTCCTCCAATTAAATTTTATTAAAAAATATTCGAATGGGCTCCGAAGCTTGTGTATAACGGGACATCAGTGGGAGAATGTTGTGGAAATAATGGTCTGACAGTAGCTTGGTCGGAAAGTAAATCTAAAATGCAGAAAAATAAACAATCAATTTAAATGAGGAGGATGAAGTTATATTTGAATTAAATTGAATGTAATTCGAATAAACATTGTATTCGAAAAGATCAATTCGACTCAACCTCGAAGTAGTCATATTTGAATATTATTCGATCTGCAATACCATTTGAATAACATTCGAATAGTCGATTGAAAATGATACAAAATCGCAAACCAAAAATCAAAATCGATCGATGCACAATTATAAACCCATAAATCCAAGATCCTAAAGCCATAAACCCTACATTCTAAACTAAACCCTGAATATCGAAATCGGTTTCAAATGACTACAACGTAATAACAATTTCAACTTACGGCGACTTTATCTCCTTCGACGTTGGCTCGACGAGGTTATTTTTTCGTTCTCGCCGTCTTTTTCGAGATTGTCATTCCAATCGAATTTGATGCCTTCGAATCTAATTTTTCGCCTTCGAAACCTTTTTTCACTGCCCGTAATTGCGCAATAAAATTATTATGACAGTAAATCACAGTTACTTGAGGTAAACAAATTTTTAAATTGAGGGTATTTTAGTAATTTTATACAATTTCTCTTATTTAATTAAATTAGACCTAGATCCTTTTTTTTTTCAATATTTTCCGTTTATATTCCAATTTTATTTATTTAATTATTTTTTTTGAGTTTTGTAATTGGCCCCACATATCCACAAACAAAACACCTTCTACAGAACGACGTCGTTAGCGCTGCAGCAAACTATGTCCATATGAGCAGACCGAGACGCAAACCAACACAAACACACCCCAAACTTTGTTTTCATCGTCTCGAGTTTTCAAAGAGGGGAAGATGGCTACGTCGTCGTTCGGATTAGCGACAGCATCTGCGGCTTCGGTCACCGAAAATGCCCGCAGGTCTTCCACATATTTGCAGCTCGGCCGCCGCTCTAATTCTGTTCAGGCATCCTTTCGTCTCTCTCACAGGCCTAAGCTCCGGTTTCTCGCTAAGGTATGACGGTTTTTCCTAACAAAAGCTAGAATTTTCATTCTTCCTAAAACATTAGGGTTTAGAATTTGGCGAGATGGATCTCATTTATTTTGTGTCTGATATATGTTCGTTCACGAGAGGATGTGATGATTTTTTTTTAGCTATTTGATTTGTTCTTTTGTTTTTCTTAGTTTGATGCAGCCGGGCATTGACGATTATATTAAAATGCATGTTGATGCTTTCTGTATATAGCAATTTCTTAGGCTAGAGAGATTGAACTGAATTTTCTGTAAATTGAAATCTGAAAAATGTATCTAGGTTTATGTCATCTGATGTTAATGTAGGAAAATTAGATTAGGTTCCAGGGATCGTAGCTTACTTGTGAGCCACGGTAACGACTTTTCCCGCTGGAAATGCCATTCTGTTATTGCTCGATTTATTGAACTATAGGTTTCAGTCGGATAATATCTGTATGGATCATCGCAAAAATATATTAAATACAAGGATGATGTAGCGGTAGCTGTATGATTCTTTGTATAATTAGATTGTCTGTTTAGCTATTTATATGTTATGATCTACTAGTTATCGGTTATTACAAGCACATTGGAAGTTTCAAGAATATCAGGAAACCGTTAGAATATTTCTTGGAATCAATCAGACAAATAGAATAGGAACCAAGTAGTTTGAAGAGGCTTACCTTGAATTTTGTCGATTGAGTGTGAGACAAATTTATTGCAAAAGTATGCAACTAGCATTACCCATCAGGTTTCAAGAGCATTCTCTATTAGATATTTTGGAAGTAAGATTAGTAAGATTGTTATTGAGTTTTCGTAGATTATGCGATATATCTATTACGAGGGACTCGAGGATGTAAAATGCAATACTAAATAAATCAAGAATTGAGATTAGTACACTTATGAATTCCCGATGTATTTATACTTCCATCTCATTGAGATTCTCACAGAAAATACTGGCTATTGATTATGATGCTTCAAGAGTCCAATTAATGTTGACGAGGATACCTAGATTTAACAATAAATTTTATCAAAAGAAAAAACTAATAAAAAGCCGAATATCTGGTTAGCTTGGATTTTAGAAATATTTCAGTTTTTTTGAAGCATGATGATTGAGCTCATTATTTTTCTATTTCTGAACCACCATCCTTGATCTTTCTTCTAATCATTTGATTTCCATATACAGTCCAGCTCGAACTATTCTGCTGTAGTCAGAGCTCAATACAAGGAGGTAAAGTGTCCTACAAGTTCCATCTAAAGTTTTCTTCTGTAATAATTTTCTTTCATGGCAATTTCTTGAAATAATTTCATTTCTTTTAAGGTCGCTGTTGATGCTCCGTCAAAAGATTCAACATCATCACCAGCCAAACCTCAGCCCAGGCCTTTGGCATCGGAGGAATCGATATCCGAGTTTATCTCTCAAGTGACTGACCTCATCAAGTAATCATTACCAAATTGTTTAATTGCTCAACTAATCTTCTACTGCTATGGATGAACTGCGAACTCTCTTTTTCTGACTTGGCAGGTTAGTTGATTCTAAAGACATTGTAGAACTAGAGATGAAACAACTTGACTGTGAAGTTTTAATACGCAAAAAGGAGGCCTTTGCTCCTCCACCTGCTCCACCAGCTGCCTATGCTCAGCCACCGCAGTACGCTCTACCTCCAGCTCCGGCGCCTTCTCCGGCAGCCGCTTCGTCGGCGCCGCCGCCACCACCACCACCTTCTCCGGCAAAACCTCAAGCACCTAAATCGTCTCTCCCGCCACTAAAATCTCCAATGGCAGGAACCTTCTATCGCAGCCCGGCACCTGGCGAACCACCATTCGTGAAGGTACTTCGCTTACACTTCTCAATGATATATACCAACGCTTGGATCCGACTCTACCCAAACTTTTCTGTTACATGATCATACGGTAACCTTCTTGCCATTAAATTTGTTATATTTCTTTCACAGGTGGGGGACAAAGTACAGAAGGGACAAGTCGTATGCATAATCGAAGCGATGAAACTGATGAATGAAATTGAAGTAAGAAAATTTGTTGTTTATTCTTACAACCCAGAGCGTTCATTTCTTATAGCTTCTTGTAATTATTGGCTGTTTCTATGCTGCGAATTCCCGCATCGTTCTTACAGGCTGATCAATCCGGGACTGTGGTTGAGATCCTTGCAGAGGATGCCAAACCAGTCAGCTTCGACGCGGTAAGTTCTCTACAAAGTGTGATAATTTTTCGAAGATAAAATTAGCATCTTTTCCTTCCTGTATAAAATTTTAACCTTATTTCACCATCTTCAGCCTCTCCTCGTGATACAACCATAGAAACCACAGCAGATGAGGTCATAAATAAAGCAAAATCAGTTAGTGCCCATTGAGCTTTAGGAAGTTGCCGTGATGCGCAAAAGCACATTTGCAATATTCTTTATAATTATATTTATTTTCGTACTGAAGAGTTGATAATAATATAGGGTTTGACTTTAATTTATTTTTTGTCCTTTCTTCAAATTCAACTTTGGTGTTAGAATAATACTCGCTTTGTTTTAATTTAATATTAACCTCTTTGTTGAATTTTGTTTTTTGGGTTTAATTATTTTTTTTTTTGCTTGTATATTAAGGGTTAAAGGGTGGCAGCCTTAAAGGATATCTATGATAACTTTAAAAAATGAAGCAACTTAAGCATAGTTAATGCTAGAATTTTAAAACTTATTGTTTTCAAATTATTTTTATTTTGAAACTTACCATCATCAAATTGCAACATTCAATTTATGTGTTCTCAAATTTGGTTTAATTTCAAAACTTATTGTCCTAAAATTGTATCTATACTACATACTAATTGTCAGGTCTTGATAAAAATTGTAAATTGGTGTGTAAAATTTATTGCAATTTAATGATTCTTTTTATAATTTATTTAACATGGGTAATTACTATTGTACTTCTCAATTTTTTATTTATTATAATTATATACCCTTACAAAAATTTCTAAATATTCTTTCTTCTATTATATATTATAAATTATATATATCTCAAATATAAACTAATATTATAGACTTATATTATTTTAAGCACACGCATCGAGTGTGCAATAAAATACTAGTCCTTAGAATGCCACTTCCCAAACATACATGACTGATTTTTTAAAATAAAACTATTATTATTCGTTAATACACGTTCAGATTCAGATAGCTTCTTTTCTTGCTACATATGGTCTGCATTCTGAAGTCCTAATGTCAAAAACTAAAACACTATTATTATAATAGTTGCCATAATATTACTAACAAGATTGGAAGAAAATCATTTTGTGTTTTTCTGCTTCAAACTCGTGGAGTTCTCTGATCTTGGAACTTCAATGATCTATCTATCTACCAGGTGGAAGGAAGAAACACTTTTTTTTTTCTTTCTGCTAACAAACAGGGAATCCCCGCCCCATTGACATCCCTAATTGGATCTCATCGTAACTCATCTTAGGAAAAATGCCAAGATTATAAACCCAAATATTCGATTCACCCTGCCAAATATTGAACTTCCCCAAATAACCTTTTACATGTCATATATTTGCATAACAATAATATTTAATTTTTTATTTTTATTTTTTATTTTCCGTTATGAAACAATAAATTTTTTGTAAAATAAATTACTGTCGGTTTAAGATATTTGAGAATTGAAGTGAAAATGTTTGTAAATTATTAAACCTTTCTTTTTTTCAATATGATAAGATGGCTAAATTCGTCAAATTGCATGTATAATTGATGACTAAATACGATACACTAGTACAAAAAACATCATAGGCGACGATTGTTATACGGTATATGCGACGGTTTCTCGGCAACGCTCAGAGCCTTGACTCCCATACTCCAGCTAATATGTGACGGTTGTTATCCATTGCCTATACCTAGATATAGACGCCAGTTGTTATAAAAAACAGCCTATAACTAGCATAAAGGCGTCGGTTGTTATAGGCGACAATTGTTCTTACCACCGTCGCTTTTCTAACAATTATAGGCGACGGTTGTTAACAGTAATTTTTTTCACATATTTCATTTTTTTTTTAATAGCCCAACAAACCTGCAATCATACACTTTCGACCCAACAATTCAATCCAACAATAGACAAATAAATGAACCGTAACAAAATTCATTAACCATTTCATTTCAACAATTCAATACAAAAAATAGGAATGTGCATTCGGTTCGATCATTTTTAAAACCGAACACCGAACCGAAAAAGTCATTTGGTTAACCAAAATTTCACAAAAAAAAAAGTAAAAAGGAAAAAAAAAAAAAACACACCAATCCAATTCCACCTAAAACAAAACAGAACAGACCAAGTATTACAGTACTACAACAGTTCGAAAGCATCTAAACAGACGGCCACAACAGAAAAAGCCGAACAATTCAAGTTTAACCATCCAAAACAAAGCACTACAACAGCTCTAAAACATCTAAATATAACAGTTCAGTTCTATCTAAAACAGAATAATTATGCAGCATATAATACTTCCACTTTCACATTTTCAAATCGAAAACCAAACATATATTATTCCGAAACAGCTCCTTTTTCAAATCTTCAAAATAACTTCTTGACTGACCGTGAAATCCCTCACAAGCCGATGATGTTCGGTTCCACGCCAATGCTTGAATACATATCTATATTCATATACGATTTAAACCAAAACACCACAATATTTGATAGACAGTATATGATGAATGTATAACATAGTGAAAAGAATTTAAAATATACCATTTTTTTATTTTTGGAGTGATTCATAGTCTTCTCCCACGCCCTTGAATGGCACCCTACGAAACCAATCTTGACAAAAGCTTACTGTATAAATCCCAGAAGCTGATGGTATCCATCTGCTGCCATTGTATTGTAACCACCCGCAAACAGCCTTTTGATCTTGTTTATCTTTTTCCAGTGCCAATTTTACAATCATTGGGTGGATCATAATCCCAAAAATCCATGCCTTTTTAAGTATACACCATTGATCCATCTGACCCATAGCTTATCTGTTTTACTTGCTATATCCCATATTTGTTTACCAATTAGGGCATTATTCCACTTATCACAGTTCTTATCAATCGACAGACTACTTCCCATCTCACAAGTGCAAAATGGTTTGTTGTTGCTACCTCCGTTCCACAGATACCTAAGACCAATTTATTAATGAAACCTTTAATTCTATTCGATTTAAATATTCAGTCACGTCGTCTTAATGTTTCAACATATCTCTTCATGTACATTGATATTAATTAATTGAACTATCTATGCGGACATATCATCAACTAAATAAGCATAATCGCATGCAGAATTATAACATATATTACTTACTAAAAGCTTATTTAATTTAATTTTGCCAATGAGGCTTGGGCTAGTGATCGGTTGAGGTGCTCAAAGTCTTTGGAGGGGTAGGTTTTATGTTCGAATCTCTGTGGCTATTAAATACTTTAAGTGAATCTGTCACTCGTGGGCTTCTTCTAGACTGACTAATCTGATTGGCATAGTTTGCAGACAATTACGCCAACCCCCGAAGTTTACTTGGTCCAAAGATCAGGGTTTAACGGGTTATAAAAAAATATATCAGGAGTTTACTTGGTCCAAAGATCAGGTTTAAAGGTTTATAGAAAAAAATATTTCAGGAGTTTACTTGGTCCAAAGATCATGGTTTAACGGGTTACAAAAAAAAAAAATATATCAGTGGAGTTATAAGAATGATAAATATTCGGAGATACCGAATTTAAAAAGAAATAAGTCTCTAGTTACATGACTTGGTGGTCTCAGGTTCAAATCCTAGAAACCCTGACTTTCTATGTTAGATGGGCAATAAAACAACTTCATCTAACCCGACCGGTTAGTCACATCCTCAAAGTGTGCGACGTAAGCCCGGCCCGGTTTGATGGGATACCCAAGGTTGTAAAAAAAACATAATAATATATAAAGTTATATTGTCCATCTCTTCCCACGTCATCTCGCACTCTTCATATACTTTACACACAATGCTGCGTGTACGATACGAAGGTTCATTACCTTTAACTTCTTCATTCCATCTATAAATATCCAACCTTCGATTTTCAAGAATGTAACACTAAGTACAAAAAGAAGTGCTCATCTGCATGGCACAAACACAGTAGCTTATAATAAAGAAATACTCCATAATATAAAAACTTATATGCAAATGCCAAGAGAAAGAGATCCTCTTGTTATAGGTAGAATAGTGGGCGATGTATTGGATCCATTCACAAGAACGATAGGTTTAAGGGCATTTTATGGAGGCAAAGAAGTCAACAATGGTTGTGAGTTTAAGCCCTCCCAAGTCGTCAATCAACCAAGAATCGAAGTTGGTGGTGACGATCTTCGTACTTTCTATACTTTGGTAATAGATTACTTACATATATATATATATATATATATATATAGACGTGCGTGTGTGTGTGTGTGTGTGTCTGTGTGTTAATGCGCAGCTCACTTCATTTTTTTTTTCTTTTGCAGCTGATGGTTGATCCTGATTCTCCAAGCCCAAGTGATCCTAATCTTAGAGAATATTTGCACTGGTGAGATTATTGTTTATTTAAATATAAATTAATTTAATGCTGCCTCTATATGTCGTATATACATTCTTGTTGGTTTTTGCTTTATGAAATGAATACGAACTATATAGTTAAGAAAGAAATCATTTTTAGAGCCTGGAATTAGTCCTTTCTCATTAGTATAAAATTCTATAGTTGGACTGTAACATGAATGAGGTTCCTATATACTTTATTTAATCATATAAATTCACATTTTTGAAACCTTAATATATAAAGACTGTTTAGTATCTTATTGTATATATACCCTAAAAAAAGGGCCCCCCCAAAGAAATCTATCTTTTCTACATAGGGCAAAGACTTATGATCATTAACAGACATCTCAGGTTAATATCCATCAGTTCTGCTTCAGAATCTGTACAGAAATCTAATCTTAAACAGTATTATCTTATTTGAATGATTTTATTCTCCATATATTACAAGAAATATCTTTTAGTACTTCTTTTGAAAAACTTGAATGATTACTATTTTCTCGAGACCAGAAATGAAAAGATTAATATATAAAACCTAGTACATGTTTTTTTATTGCCCATTGGGAATCCTTAGTTTAGAGTCATTGTCTTTACATATCTTCTTCTACAGTTCAAAGAATAATAATATAATAAATAAAATAAAATAAAAAACAAAATAAAGGCTGCCACATATTTAAATAACTTTGACCGTATATACTAAATTGTTTTAAATTATTATTTTTATTAATTAGTGTTGTTTCAAAATACTGGTCTGTATATTTGCGCATGGAGCCTATTATATCTGCTTCATTGTATAAAGTTGAAAGGCAAACATAGACACATGAATGGATGTGGATCTATAATGGTTTATATATTATGGTACGGCTGGAAATTTTGCTGTTATTCCGATAAATAATGCAGTAATATCTTATATTTATTTTTATATATTCTGTAATATGTGATAACATAGGTTGGTGACAGATATTCCAGCAACGACTGGAGCAAGTTTCGGTAAGTGTCTTAACCTTTTTTTCAATTAAAAATCGGATATATTTCTTACATGAGGTTTTTACTCAATAAGTGATCAAAATCATCATTCGAAAATAACATTTTGCCAGAGTTCATTCGTATGTCAATATCCCTAAAGAATTGGATATAGTTTTTCTTATCCTTGTCCACACATGTCAATATAAAATAAATTTAATTAAAAAACTCGAATTTTCAAAAGCATACATCATGATTCTTAGTCTAGGATTGGTCCTTTTCTCTATCCGAACGTTATTATCACTGAACCATGTATAAATCTTTCTTTGTGAAATCATTTCATTGTACCAGCGAACGATAATACATAAGGAATAATACATCACTTCGTGTCGACGATAATGTAAGTGAGAACCCATTCATCGAATTGCATGGGTCGTCCACTTTTTTTTTTTCTTCTTTTTTTTTTTTTTTTTTCTAATCTTAGAATTTGGCTGTTTCAGTTTTTCTTCTTTATATCTTTCTATTTTTGGAGTTAGCATGTTTTTATTCTTCTTTTTTCTTGTGTTTCCTTAGCTTTATTTGTGTCTTCCATCATGCATGTGATCGACCAATTAACATCATCACACATGATAAAGGTTCAACCACCACCACCATGATAAAGACAACGTAGAATACGTACGTAGGACTTTGTCAAAATTTTCATATGAAGATGAGAAATGACATAATCCGACGTTACAAAATGTAATAAATGGGAGATATGTTGTACTTACATGTTATTAGGACAAGAGATAATGTGCTATGAGAACCCGCGGCCTTCGATGGGTATACACCGATTCGTGTTGGTGTTGTTTCGTCAATTGGGTCGTCAGACGGTGTACGCGCCTGGCTGGCGCCAGAATTTCAGTACTCGGGATTTCGCGGAGCTCTACAACCTCGGATCTCCCGTGGCTGCTGTCTATTTCAACTGTCAAAGGGAGAACGGAACCGGCGGTCGAAGAAGGTGTTTATGATGCGCGAGGAGAAGGAGATCATTTGTTGTTTCTCGATTTGCGAAATTAATTATTATCATTTAGAAAAAAAAAAAAAAATGTTGTGATTGAACTTGATTGATTTGGTAGCATGGGATTTGTACGAATATTTGATGTATTATCGTCCTTGGTTTTCCCTTTTAGATTGGATTTATGCGTGTGTTTAAATGGAGTTTTAAAGGTGATATGTGATGATGTATTATACGATGTTTGTCAAAGTTTGCGTTAATATTACTATTAACACAGTCACAACTATCAAAGGTGATATGTGTTACGATGTTTATCAAAGTTTGCGTTAATATTACTATCAAAGGTGATATGTGATATGTGATATGTTATCAAAGTTTATAAAGTTGAAATTGTCAGTATTCGTGATTGCTCTAATGCAGTCACAACTTAGTTAAATATTAAAACTCAACTTATATTTTTTCTATTATTATTGTAATAATAATACACCCTCATTAAGTCATAATATTCCATAATATAAAATATATTATTATTATTAAGAAATCGAAGGCTTCATCCTAAAACCAATTGGTGATGGGTGGAGTTGTCCCTTGAATATATATGGTGATTATGAGAGCTTGATTTGTTCGACGTGGGACACCCGCTTAATTAGAATCTCAACATCATCAATAATTCGTAGTTACAAAATTTATGTTGAAATATTAAGTGGAGTGGATGAAAATTTGGATTGAAATAAGTAAAGGGTTAATGTGTGTGTGGGCTCGTGACCCACGGTTACACACTCATGGGCCTGATCAACCCACACGTTTGGACTCAATTATAATATTTCAATATCAAATAATATTTAATGGATAATTCTTCCAACTTTGGAATATCAAAGGTTGCATATACCTCAAAGGTTACAATGACCTTTAGAATGTCCACTTCAATGGTAGGACTAAATTTCATTAAACTATGGTATTGAGGCCTCGTGGAAAATGCAAAGGTCATGGATATGAATTCAAAGAGCTTTCTAAACTTTAAATATAGAGAGCTTATCGAATCTCTAGACTCCACGGGAAAAAAGACACGATTTCATAGAACGAGTCATTCACAACAAGTTACTCATCATATTTAAGTTCGGTTCGCCGTGTATCCCTTGCACATACATAGAGAGAGCGAATATATTTTAAGGAATTTATGTTTTGCACAAGCTTCGAAAAATTCCTTACAAGTTCTTTTTGTCTCGCAGTCTTTGAATCTTCTCGCAGTCTTACACAATTCAGCAGTCGCACAGGAACAAAGGCGCAGTCGTGCAATTTCTCAGCAGTGAAACCTCGCAGTCTTACATTGATGCAGTCGCACAACCTTGCAGTCGTGTAGTTTCAGTCTGACAGTTCCATAGGGTGTTCTTGCAGTTGCAAAGTTCCAGTCTTACAGTCTTATAGTCGCACAAAGTTTCCCAACAATCTTAAAACGGAGTCGGAAAAGATGTCAGACTCTGAAGGATCTAACAAGAACAAAGAGAACACAAACGTTGTTTTCAACACTGTCGTACCTAAATTGACGAAACCCAACGTCTCGGCCAGCCACCCAGAGAAGTCGGAGAAGTTTGTGGGAATCGCCTCGACGTTCAAGAGATGGAGGCAGAAGATGTTCTTCTACCTCACCAAGCTGAACCTGGTCACTTACATGAAAGAAGTCGAGCGTAAGATACCCGAATGTGAGTCAAATGCTGAAATCTTGAACGCTGTTGATTCATGGATACATGCTGATTTCCTAAGCCGTAATTAAGTCTTGAATGCGATTAATGATACTTTATACAATGTTTATTGTGGAGTGACAACGACTAAGGATCTGTAGGAATCGTTAAACCGGAAATGTAAAACTGAGGATGTCGGCACAAAGAAATTTGTTATCAGATGGTTCATTGATTATATGAGACTACGATCAGTCAAGTGCAAGAAATTCAGTTGATCTTGCACGAGATCCATTCTGAAAAGATGATATTGAGTGAATCTTTCCAAGTGGCTGCGATTATTGAAAAGCTGCCCCCAGGTTGCAAAGACTTTAAGAATTATTTTAAGCACAAACACAAAGAGATGTCTTTGAAGGACTTGATTGTTAGACTTCGAATCGAACAGGACAACAGATGGTCTGAACGAAAAGTCTCGAACTATTCCGAACCAAAGGTCAACATGATGGAGCATGGATCTAAAAAGGGCAAGAATGCTAAAAAAATGCTTGGGATGACTGGAGGTGTCTCGAAGCAAAAGCAAAAGTTCAAAGGAAGTGCTTCAATCGCGCAAATAAGGCTACAAGTCTTCAGACTGTTGCCTTCCGAAATAGAGCAACGAGGCCAACATGGTAAGAGACATTATCAAAGATGTTGAAGACATGAGTCTTGTTGCACTTCTCTCGGAAGTGAACATGATTGGGTCAATTCCTAAAGAGTAGTGCATCGATACTTGTGCTACAAGACATATACACGAACCGAAGTCTTTTCTCGACTTTTGAGTTAGTGGAAGGAGAAAAGATCTATATGGGCAACTCGGTTACGACTACCGTCGAAGGAAAAAGGAACATGCTGCTCAAGATGACTTCCGGGAAAATAATGATGCTGAAAGATGTGTTATATGTGTCGGAAGTTCGCAAGAACCTTATATCGGGATTCTTGTTGAACAAACACGATTTTCACATTGTAATCGAGGCTGATAACGTTCTTTTATCATCCCACCATGTCATATGCCTTCCGTAAATCTATCTTCATCAAGCATGGTGCTGAAACTTGACCCCTTCTGTAATGCCAAATGAGCTCTTGACTTAAAAGCATCAATGTTGTAAAATTCGCTAGGCGTTAGTCGGACGTTCAGTGGGGGCTTAGCGCCTATACGGTCTAGGCGGGGCCTAGGCGATTTTTAGGTGGAAATCAGACGATATACTTGTTTTTCATTATTTTTTTTAATATATAAAATATGCTAACATTCTACCAAATAAAAGTGTATCAAATTTATCTAAACATTATAAATAAATAATGTTGATCCCAACAAAAATAATTTCAGTACAAGTATTCCATTTTTTTTCATTTATTAAAAAAAGTTCAAAAAAAAAAGGACTAATTAATCACCAATTAATCCGATTAATCAGCCACCTAACCCATTTTTGCTGCGATGTGGACCGACTAGTGGCAAGTATCCATCCCTCTATGATTCTATTTGCTGTGCAGCAGCAAGTCTTTGATTACAGCCTTACTAAAAAATCCCTACTCCTTGAGACACATTCATTCTGCTGCTTGCTTGTATTAATTTTTTATCTGTTAATATCTATCAATTTCAATTTCAATTTTCATTACAAATATAATCAACCAATCATTACACTTAAAAATAAAGGATTAACTACACACACACACACACATATATATATATATATATATATTACAATCCGTGTTAGAATGTTAGTTATTCTCTTCTCCCTCCTCCTAACTTAACCTTCAAGGAGTGTAAAGATTCCGCAAGTGATCAACCACATCACACGAAGAGTTTCCGATCTTAAAATCGGACCGATGGAGCAGGCTGCCCCGACCCGGATTCGAGCTCTCGGGCTTTCGACTGATGGGCGGAAATTTAGTCGCGATGCTGTAGCGCACGCAAACGCGGTGGCTTTGGATATCTCCTTCCGTCTCTCCGCAGCTTCCGCGCACTTTTATTACGAGCATGACCTCCTTGTCCCTCGCATCTTCGCACCAGCTGTTTAGTGGGACCCCATCAACAAACTCTTCCACGGTTTGATACTCCTCGTGCCTGATCGACACCTCCACGATGTGGTCCACTTCGATGATTCCACACGACGGTTTCACCTGCGTTCATTTTTTAGGTAGTGTCCAATGAACCATAACTAGGACATCAACTAATGAACAATTTTTTTTATTTTTTTTTACGACCCAAGAGTATCCCCACTCAATCGGCTATGAGTTTACACCACACATTCCGTAGGTGGGACTATACCAACCCCCAAGCCATTAAGGAAAAAAAAAAAAAGAAAAACTAATGACAAAATGTTATTGTCCAGGTAGAATTAAAGAATAGCTTCAGTTAATAACAAACCAAATGACAATATCTTGAAAGGATAAATAAATAAATAAATATTATTGAAAGTTACCTCAAGCCATCGAGGGAAGCCGAAAGAACCTCTCGTGCTACTCTCCGGCGCTTGCCCGCTCCCCTTAATAGTAGAAACCCCTTGGCAAATGATTTCAAACACGGCGGTGTCTCTCTTGCCTTTATTCGTGATTCTCAATATGGACTCGTCCTGGTTTTGTAGGATTATGTTATTCGTACTCACGATGATTTCAGGAACTCTGTACTGCTCTGCGAGCAAACGCTTGACCTTGCGATTGGACCTCATTATCTCTCCCAATACTCGTCTTCTTACGGACTCTTCAACTCGAGCCACCTCCACTTCGAAGATGCAACGAACGGGCTTGTGGTCACTGTCCGTTACGTCCATGCAAGCGTCATACCTGTAATAAATGCCCGCAAGCACATAACAAATCTAATGAAAGAGGAATATAAGATCTAATACGGAGATTAATTTCAAGAAATATAAACGGAGATATTCTACGAAAGGCAAGAGAAAAGAACTCACTGCGATACGGACGAGACCACGGGACATTGCAAACTGCAAGTGGATACAGAAGCAGAACGACTGTCTCGATACAAGATTCTGTCGCACCATGCGGGAATGCGTTTCTTCTCCCCAGAATCATACCCTTAAAGGAGATAAATAAATTTGATTCATTAAAACAAAGAACCCATAGCTCAATCTAATTGCCTTGGAATTAAAGAAGCTACTTTTATTTACCTGCCAATCCCGTTTGGTACCTTTCGAATTTATACGTAGGAGGAAATCTGATGACGGCTTCACGCATCCCTTGGAAGGCGTTCCCAGAGTTCATTTCGGTGCGCAATTGATCCATCTCTCTGAGCCAGTCGAAGCTTCTCTGAGAGATGAAATCCCGAGCTTGATCGTAAGATATGTCGTTGAGCCGGTAGTTGAAGTCTCCCAAGAACACGACCATATCCGCCTCAGACACCTCTGGAATCCCTTCCATGGAGTTTGCAACCGTACCCTTCACCAAAATATACATATTTTTCGAGATTACATATTTAATCACGAATTAAATAAACTGACACATGACATATAAAAATAACATAATGAGTTAGGCTTCTTACATTTGCATAACGAATCGTCTGAGATGTATTTGAACCATTAAGAGGAGTAGGCGGACGATCAAACACCATCGTTTGATAGACGTGATCAAAATCAGCATTTCGACGATTTACAGCTTCTAAATGTGCAGCAAAGTGACAGTTTACGAAACAGACGACTCTCCCGTAGATTCTCATCCTCATCCCAACAGCTCCCTGATAACTTACACTTTTATTAGAAACGGTAACAAAATATACATATAAGCCCTTGAGTATGAATTAAATGCATACTAATAAACTCACCTTGTTACCAATTGCCCGTCCTAGTCCACAGGGGACTGCTGCGACATCAACATCTCCGACATGGGCCTGAATGTTGTTTCTAACCCTGAAAATTTTTTTTTTTTTCGAAAATTTTCAGACAAACCAATTATACTAATGAAACAAATACGAAATAATTGAAACTTGTAACTGTGTAAAATTTACAGAAACGGTCATTTATTACCACACCGAGATAAGCAAGCCTGCCAACTGCCTCGAGCCCACGCATGAAAAGGTTGATCCCTCATCCAATGTTCTCCCGATCATTTCTAGCCACCACTGTCCAGCTGAACTACCCTCGAGACCCATCTGCAAGTAAATACGAAGACTATACTAATGAACCATTTTCCGGAGCTGAAATTGGAATATGCGTTTTATGCAGATTCAGGCTTCTTTTTATTACCAATAACGAACTAAATGAAAATGAGTTTCAAAGGCTAATATATTTCTCACCGTTTCCTTAGCTGCAGATACTGCAAGAAAACCGGCCCCCATCCCCACCTCCTGCAATCCGACAACAACAACATCGATCCCCGTAACAGCGGATCCCAGCCATGATATTAGGGAATCATGGGATGCTCTACCTTCTCCAACATTCCAAGTCCCAGCCAGTATCTTTAACTTCTCTATTCTTGTATACGAAAATTCTTTGCAGGTCAGTTCCGTTCTCAGTATATCATTGAGTGGCCCAGGTGAAGTCACATTCCACCCTCGAACACCACCATGGTTAGCTAGAGAGAAAACGTAGCCCGAGCCAACGGCCAAGCCTATGATGGAGCTACTGTGACCCACCCACTCACCGAGCAAGTTACCATTGAGATCCAATACCTGTAGCGTACCGTTCGCATACCCGACCCATATTCTCGACCCGACAGTGCACATGCTTTGAACAGAATATGGATAGTACTGAACCTCTTGGATTTGAGAGCCATTCCCATCCCATTGAACTAGTGAACCGTTGGCAAATCCCATCCAAACGTTTCCATCTGGTGTTGATACCAATGCTTCAATCCGCCTGCTATCTTCTTCACAGCCTCCTTTCGTTGCAGCTCGAAGAACAGCATCTGCTGCTCCGAGTATGGCGTTACGCGACCGTTGAAGGAAGCTGAATGAGTTTTGGAGTTTTTCCTTTGAAGTGGAAATGAATGAGGCTTTTGCTTCTTCCTCTATTAGTGGATCGGAGGATATGTTTTCGACCTGGCCATTGATGCTGAGCACTTTAAGCAGTTCTTTGGTCCTTGCATCCCTGTGTGATGAAGACGACAAATAAGAGATTGGAAATCATTGCCTGACTATTTGTGAAAGCAGTGAGCAATTAACAGGTCAAGCTGCTAAAATATGGACACTAGCAGGAAGCAAGAGATGTTCTCATAAAGAAAATACTTGGCTGATAAGAGAGTATTCTATTTGCAGCAGTGCAAGCACATATTGAGTATTCTCTAGCATATAACACCATTATGATGTATGAGCCCTCAAGACATCGAAACTTGACGATAGATGTACAGAATCTTCTTCATACAACGAATATCATTGCTAGACGAACTTTCAGTTATGGATTTACCATAACGCAAATGAATGATAGCTGGCACTCCACACCTTCGCGCCAGCCTGATCGGATAACATAAATCTGACATCTGAAGTAAATATGCTGCAACAAGCACCGTTTACCGCAACTTGTTTCCTGAGATCAATATATGACCTCTCCACCATTAAAGCATCCATGTGCCTTTGTTCATAGGCTAAAGCAAGGGACTTCTCCATGGCTTCCCAAGGCCAGATCTTGATCGAGCCTGCTTCTGATCCCGACCATATATCCCCTGCATCGAAAGAATAAAAGAGCCAAATTATCATTGCTATATAATACAAAGCTTTCCTTTTTTCCAAATATCGTAATGATTTAGTTTCAAGCAATCAAGAAGTATCAATCAGAATACATATCAGACAACTCAAACTAAACCGCACATCTTCCATTAATCCAAAACATAATTTAGAAATCAGAAAGCATCAAAGAAGCAAAACCAACAAAAAGCTCAAATACCATAAGAGCTCACGACCATAGACAGCACCGGGCCTTGGTGGGCTTGCCAAGCAAACATCTCCTTAAAACCATCGCAAGCTTTCTCTTTCTCCTTCCCACTCTTCGATACGCTTTTCATCATTTTCCAACACCTAACTTTCCCATCAGCATGCCCACTCCACACAACCCCATTCCCCCCACAGCCAACCAAACACAAGGCCGATGACCCAACTCTCACCGACTCTAAGTACCTCACCGTCCCATATTCCTTGTCCGCGTTCTCACCGCCGTACAAATCCTCACCCAGATCCCACACGCGGACCCCACACTCTGACCCAGCCCACAACTCCGACCGTTTATTTACTCCACCGCCAGACACACAGGTTATGTTCCTCAAGAATCTACCGACTTGAGACTCCCTCGTCAAGTGCGGCCTTATCTCCAGGCTCGGCGGACGGTTCGGGTGCACGGAACCCCTAGCCGGCGGGCCAAAAATCCCCGTTCCGAAACCCGAACCGGCGAATTCCGGCAGGGGGCTCTTTTCAGGCGACGGAGAAGTGGATGAGACGCTGGGTTCGTCGTTTTCAGGAGAGTTGCAGAATCGATCGAATATTCTGATTCTTGGGGTGCTGGCTTCGGCGTCGGAGCTGGTCTCTGAGCACGACGTGAATCGATCGGAGGCGTGAAATGAAGAGCTGTAGTTGGCGTTTGTCATCACGATTCCTTCTTTTCTAGCTTCACGAGCAGAGCGTTTCATACTATTGCTTTGCTTCTTTGTGTGATTATGAATGCTTATGATAGAATAGATACGCTACGTAGTAACTACGTACAGAGCTTTACGACGACGTTTTGGGAGTTCGGCAGCGAAAAGTTGGGCCGGCGGGTCTGTGGGGACACTTCGACGTTGACTAAACACCAAAACAGTTTCTCTGCTTTTCTTATTTAATAATTTTTTAAATAATTTGCGTACCAAATAGCTAGCTAATTACTTAAATAAATAAAAACAAATAATCAACGATTTGAATTTTGATGATGATTTTGTGTGCTTCATACAGAACAACTACTATAAAAAGGTTTATCTTTTCTTAAATAATATTAGATGATGTGTCCTATGTATTACAGACAGGAATTAAAAATTTATTGTCTCAAAAGTCGAATCTACTA
The DNA here is from genome assembly GCA_028392965.1 of Lindernia subracemosa. Lineage (NCBI taxonomy): Eukaryota > Viridiplantae > Streptophyta > Magnoliopsida > Lamiales > Linderniaceae > Vandellia > Vandellia subracemosa. The sequence continues at coordinate 2,007,778 of JAQPCC010000011.1, read as the reverse complement.
TTACCTTACATTGAATTTATCAAAGAATATTATCGATTCTCCACGTAAAAAAGTAGACGAAAATTTAACTGAAATATTATCGAATATATAAATATAAATATAAATATATATATATATATATATTATCCCTTTTTCTGAATGAAATCAATAAAAAAAAGAACTGAAATATTAAAATTCGATATTATCTTGAACACTATAATTGTTATTTATATAAAAAAAAAAGAAGATTAAATTGAAAATCATTTAAAATGACATTGATTATAAAAACTCTCAGACTGCTAAATAGCATGTTTGGACCACATATTCAAATTCCCCATATACTATTATCATTATTGCTATTATTATTTATCCTGTTATATTTTTAAATCAGAAAAGTATGGTCCAAAATCTATTGACTTAACATGTGGCTATCAATCAATGAGTATGCATGATATATTAATATATTATATATATATAAATATATATTTAAATGTAGAGCAAAACAAGACTATTCTTCATTTAATGCATGATTAATTCGACTGAATATCTCCAATGTCGTTAAACAAGAAGACTGTGTGTGGCTGCTGAGAAAGCGACACGTGTCCAATATGAATTGCGTTATGGTTCTTCTAACAATTGCTTGTCAAACACTATTTTGGACAAAGTCCACTTCAAATAATGTTAGGTGAGAATATATATATATATATATAATATATACTGTTTTTCAATAATTTATGTTGCACGTCAGCTTCCCCTTATGGAATTATATTATGTGAATCGTAATCGTGGTCGGATTAGCATGAAACAGGAAATTTAGTAAATTTAACTATAAAATAATTAGGATTGATGTGAGTACAAGTGTATCTATGATACATACTATTAGATAAATAAAATATATTATCTAGTGATAAACCCGACAGGATTATGATCATTCTACACGCATTTTCTTTCAACTAAGATATTCATAATGATTACATTCTAATAGTTGATCAGATATTTTTTTTTTATTTGATATTTATTTATAGGGGGAATAACTAAATTGGTAATAGATGTTTATCCTATGAACCAATTTAGTTCTCAATGTTTCTCGTGGATCAATTTAGTCCCCTAATTGTTGAAAAATGAAACAAATTGGTCCTCCGTCACTATAGCCTTCAATTTGGACGGAAAGTGCCACGTGTCAACACGCGATAAAAGCAATAAATTTTTTTGATGCGTGTTGACATCTGTCATTTTCCGTCTAAACCGTCACATTGACTGAAGGACCAACTTGGTTCATTTCCGACAATATTGGGGACTAAATTGATCCACGAAAAATATTGGGAACTAAATTGGTTCATATGTTAAACATCGGGGACCAATTCTGGTATATCCCCTTTATTTATATTATACTTGTCAAGTTACCAATTATAATAAAACACGAAATATCCTCACAAGGAGAAGCATAGTGCTCAATTTTTGATAATACAGATCTTTTATGTTGATGGAGCAAGTACATGATGGTCATGCATTCTATTCTAATTAAATTTCTTTAACTTTTGTTGGCAGTGTGGATTTGAACGATACACACATATCCACAAAAGTTCATAAGTTCGATAGTAAACTCATTTACTTTTGTTGTCGTGTGGACCACGTAGGTCATGAGAGTTGGTATAGCTGTAAATTGGAATACTTCAATATTCGATTTTGAGATTCAAATTCCTTTTAGACTAAGAATCAACCGAAGTGTAGATAATATGGTGACATTGTGTAGGAACTAGGAATACCTCCTACATGTGGATATATATAAAGAATATATAAACTTATTAATATATACATATATATAAAACCCGATTAGCATCAATTTAATTATATATGTAATATATTATAAGTGCTATAAACTTCACCGTATCTAGATATCGTAAGTTCATCAGGTTGGTGGATATTTCCTTCTCACTCGGTCCATCGATGTTAAATATCATAAACACACATATATTATATATATATATATACTAGAATTTTTTATCCGCTCACAAGACGCGGCGATAGATGCCCATATTTTCTTCTACTGGTGGATTTAAAGATCTCGCAATTAGGCTTTGACGAACACAAAATACTTACTGTCGACACGGAATTGGCTAGTAGACCCGTGTAATCAATCACTTTAAAATGTTGCCCATTTTCCGTTATCAAAACCTAAATTCCTAAAATATTCGCAAAGAAATATTGTAAAAGTCCTAAAATTGCGAAATTAGGAATACCCTTTAATAAATTATACCGCTAAAGAAACAAAAGAATCCAATTAACTTTCCTAAATGACAAAAATCGTGTCATTTTTAAATGACATAACCAAAACTAGATAACTTTTTATCAGAATTACAAAACTAATCTTACTTTTTTTAACTATTATTATTTTTATTCTTTCACCCTAAACTTTTTAAAATTATAATTTTGCACAACTATGAATAATTAGGAATAATTATATATTTAACCACAATACATTTTTAACCATTAAAAAAATTCAATCTCTAAAACTGTAAAACAAGTTTTAATATGGATACAAATTTCCACTTTCTACTAAGTTAATCATCATCATCATCATCATATCTTTTTAACATTAAAGCATAAGTAAATAAAACAAGAAGAAAGAAAAAGTAATAATTCTTAAAATATTCAAATAATCATTATCTAAGATCTATCACGTGAAAATACTTTACTTTCTTTTTGAGTTTGATCATAAAATGTGTGATTACCTACAGTGATTAAATTGTCACCCCATAGCGTCACAATAATTGAATTCGACATAATTCCTGCAAGTTGACAACTAAACTTTTCATAACAACACGAACTAAAACTTTGCGATTAAAAGTAGACAATAGAAAATATCGTTTCTTAATATAAAAATAAAATAAATTACCACTAGAAGGCAATAAATAGGATAAAAGAAGGGTGAGAAGGTAAGAAAGCAGTAGATAATTCATTGAATTCCTTGATGGTTGGATACAATTACGGCTAGTGAGGTCATTCGCTGGTTGCAATTGTTCACAAAGCACAATAAGTTAAGATCACATTGTCTATTTATTTATTTATTTGGTGTGATGGTTTTGTAGAGAAATGTTTGGCGGTTTATGATGCAAGATGGAATTGAAAAAAAAAAACAATATAATAAAATGAAGTAAGAGTGTTTTTGTCTTTTCAAGCTCATGGATAGCTTAGAGTAAAAAAAAAAAATCTATCGGGTACCTCAGAATAAAAAAAAATTGATATGAGACTGATCGATAAAGTTTTTATAGCAATGGGTATTTAACACTAGTTATCCCTCAATATAAATTATATATTATATTTACTAAAACTATATACAGTATAAAAGTACTAAAAGTTTCGAAAATTTTCGCGGGGCAGTGGCCTATCGGGCCACACTCTAGATCCGCCCATGAGTTCGAGTGCTTCGTGGCTAGGTCCATGGTGCCAATATGACGTCACATTACGAAAAACTGAATTAATTAATACCTTACGTGCTTATGTGTTTACGTGATTATGAGATTGCATGAGACCGTAAAAACTTTCGCATGTTAAATACTATATGAGTAAAGGGATTTGATCATTGTCTTCTATCAAGCTTGAGTCTCGCCATTTCTGGATCGGGCCTATGGTTTGTTCCGAGTTATTCGACGTCGTGCATTTCTCTTGTCTGGGTAGGACTTGGGTGCGTTTGACCGCCGCTCAAGCAAAACACATTGTACCCCCAAGAAGCGAAAGGCAGAATGGCGTAGTTGAAGTGTGAAGTTTTGACCACAAGTTGATAGGTAGCACTCAAATATTTATTTCCAATAAGAAGGGTTAGTCGTGAGGGTCAAGGTATGAGACAAAGATAGTTGAAATATTCATTTGTATGAGTTCGTGTTAGGAACAATGTCGACCGACTAAGCGGGCCTATAAAACGTTAAAGGTTGAGGGACGTCTGAGTCGGGAGGAGACGTCAACTTCAATGTGAAGCTCTTCAACGAGGCTTCCAAAACCTGAGAAAAATAGCAGAAGTCAAATGAAACGAGAAGTACTTGTTTGCATTTGATGAACGGTACGAAGAACCTGACATGTGTCTCTCTCTTCTGCAATTATTTGTGCTTTTCTCTATTATACATAAGGGCAAACTCACTCATGATATTGGCTCCGAAACTTGAGGATCATCCTCAGTTTGGACTTCGAGTATGTCTTCGACTCTGACACACCGCAGGCCCGAGGACGCGTGCGAGTGATGAGGTTTGTGCCGCATTCACAAAAGGCAAAAGGACGAACCCTGGTCAAGGCTTATGTCATGGGATCAATGAGTAATGATCTGTAGCGTAGCCATGACGGCATGACGGTCTGAGAGATCGCGACTCACGTGAAATAGCTATATGGTGAGAGGTCTCGGACTACTCGCTATACGATCTCGTCGAAGCTCTTTTGATCCCGACTGGAAGTAACGTTCGCCACATATTTCCAATGCTCTGATTTTATTAACCTTCCATCGAGTATTCTTACTTACCTTTGGTAATTTTCATTTTGGGGAGCAAGATTTCGGTCATCTTCGTGTGGGGAATTCACATCTCACTTCTTATCTATCTTTCGGCAACCCTACGCTTCTTCTACTCTCACATATTTTTCCACTCAGCTTACTCTTTTATTGTCGTTGGATACTTCTTTACTAACGACCGAAACATGTCGTTTTCTTTTAAGCCATTATGGAAAGCCCCAATGAGTAGATCTGAAGTGGAGGTCGGGACTTCCATCATGATGCGATCGAAACGTTTAAGGTATTCTCGAAGACTTTTCTGATCTCCTTGCCTCATGTTCAGCAAGTTCACCGCTGAAGAAGGTCTCCTTTGATTGCTCGAGAATTGCCTTAGAAAGATGAGTGTAAGGCCCTTGAAACTTCGAATTTCTCCAATTGGTAACATGGTAAACGATTTTTGTGTGCCATTTGTCAGGGTTGTCGCGAACACTCGACATTTGATTACATCGTACAATGGGTACAACACCTCATTTCCTTTGAAGCTGGCCAGGTGATTTTCAGGAGGTCCGGTGCCATCATACTTGCTTATCTCGGGAAAACGGAAATGGACGGGTAGAGGTACCGTGAGTATCTCTGTCGAGAAAGGAGATGTTGAATAAACAACACCCTTCGATTTGCAACTTGCTGCTTTTAACGTGGGTATGATAAACGATTCAAGAAGATCGATCTTGATGATGATCGAATCGAAAAACAGCAAGCAAACACACTCAGAAAAACAGAGTATTTAACGTGGTTCGGCCTCAACTTTGAGCCTACGTCTACGGACCAACAGAGCTTCTCTTATTAAATGGAAAGAAGGGTTTACAAGGTTGCCACACCATCTACGACTTTCGTGTTTACAACTTTCGCTAATTCTTACTCTAACGAAATCTACAAGCTCTCAAAGATACCTACTCGAACTCTCAAGTCTGATATTTATAACAGAATAAAAGTAACTGCCTCAGCTTTATGTGCTTCGACGGGCTTGTACTTCGCGCTTTATCTCTTGTACATGGTGCCAATCTCGCGAGTTATACCAAATCCTTGAAGAATTATACCAATTCTTCAAGAAAAAATACCAATTAATCTGTGTAATACCAAGTCCTTAAAGAGTTATACCAATTCTTTAAGGATTAATACCAACAGATTAATGAATCTTACCAACTCATTGATTTATAATACTGCGCGATTCTCTTTACTTAATAAAATACCACAACGCTTTTATAAGTGGATTTGCGACTTTAATCTCAGCCGTTGATGCCATCTCCCGCCTGATCGAACGTCCCTTATTTAAACTTCAATCTTCAAATCTCGGCCCTTAGATCGCGCGCCAAGATAATCCAACGGTTGAAGTTTAATCTGGGGACTTAAACATTTTTTCAAGCTTTGATCAATCCAGAGAAAGAGCTGTGATCGTCCAGGCCTCTTTCCGATCATCTCCCGGCCACAAACGCTGGAGTTTAGGCTCACAGATCCCAACAATTTCCACCTTGAGCCTAGAACTTCCATTCCCATCACAAGGCTCCATCTTAACACTTCAAACACGCGAACTACAGATGCTCGAACATCATACCAGAATCAGCTTTTCATCAATCTGAGTTCATCTTCATTTCTGCAGAATTCAATCTTGAATCATCTGCATTCCTCAACCAAGGCTCCACCTTGATTCAATCACCTTGCTCTGTTGGTCTTCAAGCTATTTAGCAGCTTCGAGCCTCGAAAGAAATCTTGTCAACTCCAAATGAGATTGAAATCTCCCACTTGAAATCAACTTGGCCCTTTGAGCTCTTTCTCTTCATCTCCCATGAAGTTCTCCTCTTTCTGACATCTTGAAGCCTCTTGCAGATCCCTCTACTGCCCCTCAAGCTTCTCTTCTCGGTCTCTTTCACAGGTGAGACCTCAACACCTCCAAATGAAGCATCATTACTAGCAGCTTCATTTTCAGCTTCAGATCGTGTTTCTGTCCAGCTTTCTTCATGTATTTCAGCCTCTTCCTCTGTACTTCTAGCCTTTATTGATCCATCTCTCTAACAAGGCTTGAACGTACTCTTCTTTCTTGGTCGAACCAGCTCCACCTTAGGCTCAGAACACTCACTTACAGAGCTTACTTTGTCCAAGCTTACAAGAGCAATTTCTGGAAATTCAGCTTCAACTACAGGTTTTGCTCCACCTGTCTCTACCTCAAGATGAGGTCTCCATGGCTTCTCTTCCACCACATTCAAGCCACCACATTTCCTAGTTTCCTCATAAGTGCCCGTCACCACAGGATACCCCTCCAAGACATAGATACCATGCCTTAGAAACCCATCAAGAGTCAGCTTTCTCTGTTTTATTACTTCGATTCTACCAGCTGCAATTTTCGTGTTGTATCCTCTTTTGTCCAAAGCTCCTATTGAGATAAGGTTCCTCCTCATCTCAGGCACAAACCTTACATCCCTTAGAATCCCTACAACGCCAGATTTTAGCCTCAAACGAACTGATCCTTGCCCACGAACTTGACAGCTTTTGCCATCTCCAATCTTGACAGATTCTTGCTTTGTTTCTTGGAATTCTTGCAACCAATCTTTGTTGCACGTCACATGAAAGCTGCACCCCGAATCAAGGATCCATTCATGGCTTTTTTCTTGCCCAGACACAGCCAAGATCTCTGCAAATTCATAGCCGCCTTGAACAAAATCAGCAGCTGCATTTGACATACCTTGGCTCGAATTGTTTCTTGACATCTTGGGGCAGTTTCTTCGAATATGGCCCTCTTCTTGACAGTGCCAACACTTCACAGGACCCTTAGCTTCCTTCTTTTCCTTCCCCTTGCCTTTCTTGGTCCAAGAACCAGCCTTATTCTGTGCCAAAAGCAGCTGAGCAGCCTCAATCTTCTCATCAAGGCTTGTTGTCTTCTTTGCATTAAGCTGCTTCGAACTCAAGGCTGAAAGAACGTCTTCTAGCTTTAACTTCTCCCTTCCATAGAGCAGAGCCTCTCTAAAATGATCATAGCTTTGAGGCAGGGCGCACAGCAGCAACAAAGCTTGATCCTCGTCCTTGATTTCATCACCAACATTCTCTAAATCAGGCACGAGCTGTGAGAAACGATCCAGCTGCTCTTCAAGGGGCTGTTCTTCTTGCATTTGAAAGCGATAAAGGGCTTGCTTCAAATATAACCTCTTGGCCAATGACTTGGTCATGTAAAGAGCATCAAGTTTCTTCCAAATCTCCTCAGCCGTATCTTCTTTAGCCACTTTGCGTAAGACTTGGTCTGAGAGACAAAGAATCAACGTGCTATACGCTCTTTCTCTGATTTTCTTCTTTGACGCAGGTGCCATGTCCTTTGGTTCCATCTCGGCCTCAGGCTTGAGAGCCTCCTCAAGACCCTTCTCAGTGAGCAGCGCCTTCATCTTCTTCTTCCACAGGCCAAAATCTCCATGGCCATTGAATACTTCCATTTCGAATCGCGTTGCCGCCATCTTCTTGTCACGCGTCGTTCCAACGCCTCGCCGCACCAATTGTTGAATAAACGACACCCTTCGATTCGCAACTTGCTGTTCTTTAACGTGGGTATGATAAATGATTCAAGAAGATCGATTTTGATGATGATCGAATCGAAAAACAACAAGCAAACACACTCAGAAAAACAGAGTATTTAACGTGGTTCGGCCTCAATTTTGAGCCTACGTCCACGGACTAACAGAGCTTCTCTTATTAAACGGAAAGAAGGGTTTACAAGATTGCCACACCCTCTACGACTTTCGTGTTTACAACTTTCGCTAATTCTTACTCTAACGTAATCTACAAGCTCTCAAAAATACCTACTCGAACTCTCAAGTCTGATATTTATAACAGAATAAAAGTAACTGCCTCAGCTTTCTGTGCTTCGACGGGCTTGTACTTCGCGCTTTATCTCTTGTACACGGTGCCAATCTCGCGAGTTATACCAAATCCCAATTCTTCAAGAAATAATACCAATTAATCTGTGTAATACCAAGTCCTTAAAGAATTATACCAATTCTTTAAGGATTAATACCAACATATTAATGAATCATACCAACTCATTGATTTATAATACCTCGCGATTCTCTTTACGTAATAAAATGCCAGAACGCTTTTATAAGTGGATTTGCGACTTTAATCTCAGCCGTTGATGCCATCTCCCGCCTGATCGAACGTCCCTTATTTAAACTTCAATCTTCAAATCTCGGCCCTTAGATCGCGCGCCAAGATAATCCAACGGCTGAAGTTTAATCTGGGGACTTAAACACTTTTTCAAGCTTTGATCAATCCAGAGAAAGAGCTGTGATCGTCCAGGCCTCTTTCCGATCATCTAACGGCCACAAACGCCGGAGTTTAGGCTCACGATCCCAACAGGAGACCCTTGGGGTGTTGGCAATGGTATCGGGGATCTGCCACAATTTTCTGATCTCCTCTCACGTCCTTTTTAGTTCGTATGGCTGCCTCTCTTCGTTTCGTCGGGCCTTCTTGGCTCTTAGGACTTCCCTCTTAAGCTTCTCTCATGTTGTCTGCCTTCAGACCTCGATTCAGCCATGTTCTCCTCCCTCAGGTCACCAGAAATGTTTTCGTTTCCTCCCTATCTTCGTTGTTCGTCTCGGGAGCCTACGGGTCCTTTTTCCTTTCGATCGTTCTGCCATTAAAGCTTCCATATCCATCCTTATCTTTCTTATTTCTTGAAACTCTGATCGTTGCGCGAATGCTGCCTCCAGTGTTGTGGCCATCATTCTATTCTAGCCATATTCTTCATATTTAGGGAACCTCCTTCAGGCGGAGGTTGATCATTTCTGATACTTACCATATCTTCTTCCCATCTTCCCACAGACGGTGCCAATTTGATGCGTCCAGAAAAATCCCTCCTCGTGCTTCATCTGTCTCCCGCCTTCGTTATTTAGAAAAGAGTCATTTTTACCTGTCTCTGTACGATAAGTAAACAATTGTAGGGGTGTTGGGTGGTTGCCGGCCACGCCCCTCCGACGCTCAAGCAAGTTCTTCTTCGAAACGTGGTGGATAGTTATGTGAGGAGTAGAAAAATGAGAGCAATACCTAGGCCTGGAAGGTTACCGTAGCTATTTACAGTAGTCGAACAAATATCTCAACGTGTCTGATAACTACCCATGTCGGCACTTTCTTCGAGCCTCCCTCGTTTTCTGGCGAGTCTTCTGATTATCCCACGTTATCCACTCCTTCGATCGTTTTTTGATGCGCTTTATCTGTTTCGAGAACGTTCCACATCCTTCCTTAGCCTCATTTACTCGGTTGTCATGACTTCTCAGGTTTATCATTCCTCCTTACCAAATACCCGCTCGAATACCTCGGGTAAAGCATCCTTGGAGCGCGCCTCAGGAAGACCCCCGAGTTAGCAGCTTTCGCTGTCCTCGGTATCTTCTTTCTCTCGGGAGATGTCATCGAGAGGTGGTCTGAAATTTCCGTCTCCTTTTTATTGCCCATTCATCTTTCGCGGGATATTTTACCGTTGCCCGAAAATCCCAAGGGTAACACATTCCCTTTTCCCTTTTGCGAATGCCAAAAATAACTTGAAGCAGTAAAACAAATAACCTTGTTTTATTGAGAATTAACGGCTAGAATCTTGCTTGAAAATCACGTTTTTTTTTTGCTGTCCCGGGGTATCCCCACTCGATCTGGCTACGGGTTAGCCCCTAAAATACCAGCGTGGACTTTGCGCCACACACTCCAGTGGTGGGACTAATCCCCGGGGTCAGATAAATACGTCCCAAATCCACCTGACAACGATAGTCATGGAAAATAAATATCATGGGGACTACTCAAGGAATGGTGGGAGGGACTAATCCCCGGGGTCAGATGAATACGTCCCAAACCCACCTGACAACGATAGTCAAGGAAAATAAATCTCATGGAGACTACTCAAGGAATTGTGAGAGGGGAGATTCGATCCCACGACCTAATCCACAAATCCTTAAGGCCTCTTCCTTGACCACTAGGCCAAGGCCTCTTTCTTGCAGTAAAGTACTGAGTCTGTTTTATCATATACCATATTATAGTTGAAGAACAACCGACATGGAAGAGGTCCTTCGTCATGTATAAGAAAGGGCAAAAAATAATAACTTTTAACAAACACTTATCCCACAAACGACGTATTAACATAATTCCACGTTCTTCTATATATATGTACTAAGTATCAAGGCTTCCAAGGTGCAGGTGGCAGCGGCGACGGCTCGGTAACTGGCTGAAGGGCGGAGAAAATCATGTTCTTATTGACTCCAACATCACCATCAGTGGTTAAGGACGCCAACGCCGCAACGAGGCCTGCGTTTCCAGCCAAAGTCGGCTCTGTGTAGCTGTAATTACTCCGGACATCCTTAAACCCGTCGAACCTGTCCGGACCACGAACCATCGCGCCAAAAATTGTGTTGGGATTTTTCGCCGGGGAGTCGCGCCATTTCCAACCGCCGGTGCAAGAGTACTTGACTTCTTCGTGGTCATGAGGGATCGACGCGCCGCGGTGGTGGACCCGTTTAGGGTACTTGTCGCCGTACCCAACCACGTAACTCATGCGCTTAGGGTTTTTCCCTAGTATGTAGTTTATCTGTTTGTAACATATAAGTAAATAAATCAAATTCCAAATAGATAAGACATATATATAGATAGGTAAGTAAAGTAAAGTATACTTGAGAAGTGGCAAAATTTTTCAGAGCCCTTGAAGGCATGAAGTATGGACCACAGTTCCACCCGGGAGCGCCGGTCGCTGTAAGATAATCGCCGAACAAAGAAGCTAAGAATGCAGCATTTGCGACATACTGCAGATCTTGTTGTGCTTGTCCACGGCTCAGTTCGATCAAACCACCTAAAAGAAATCGATCAATCAATCTGTGTAATAACACCGAAACACGACGATTCATTAATTAACAGTGTCGTTTTAATAGTTACCTCTTGTAAAGTTGAAGACCTTGAATCTCTTCAGGTAAGAACACATAGTCAATTCCGTCACACGCTGGTAACTCCTCAGCATTTCCTCGTACGGATAGCCGGGGCTCAGGAACAATCTCGCCCTCGTAAGGACGAGCATCGCCGCGGGCAACTTGTTGTCCCAACTCAAAACTCTCAAATCCAACTCCATCGCAAAAGCCTTGGCGTTCCTCGGGACATCGGGATTGGTCGCCAGGGCAAAGTACGAGGTATCTCCCGTCGCGTAATAAAGCCAAGCGGCTCCCCACATGTACTCATCGTAGCATCCCGTGGATTTGTAGTAAGGTTTTACGTCGGGGCTTTTCTGGGAGTACGGCCGTGCGAAAGAGAAGACTGTTTTGGCCGCTCTGACGAGTTTCTTCGAGTACGCAGAGTCGTCGCGGAATACTATGGATGCAGAGGCGAATGCGGCAGCCATCTCTCCGGCGAGCTTCGGGCTGTGGAACTTGGTTTGCACTCTTCTCGGGTAGTCCATGTCCTCCGGACGTTGCCAACAGTAGTGGTCGTTGGGCTTGAATAATCCGTTCGACGAGCCGCCGACCTACATGGTATTTTTCAAAAACCCTAAAGATTTCATCATTAATAAGAGAGAGTATAAGCTTCGTTTATCCGTATATTAAGTTTTGATATAGTTTCTTCCCATCGGAGACGATCTTGATAACACACTAGTCATGCATTTTACATCGAAGGTCAGAGATTTGGTTAGAAAAATGTAAGCGTGTAAATAATATGATATAGCACCATAAAAATAAGACCATTCTTCACATGCATACCTGGCTGTATATCTTGTCAATGGTAGTGGCAGTATTGTTGAAAGTAAGCAGCAAATAATCTGTGCCCCATTTGATCCGCTCTCTAACATTATGGTACTCGTTTATCGCACGGTACTTGGACTCGTACTCGATCAAACTCCAGCTCAGCATCGTCATCGCAAACGACATCGGGAAATGGAACTTTATGTTGTCTCCAGCGTCGTAATAACCTCCGACCAAACCCCATGGAAGATCAGTCAGGTTCACTCCGTCTTGCAGGCCCGAGTCCCCTCTCCATGCGAACGTGTGGTTTTTGGGCAATTTTCCCGCTGCAAGAAAAAAAAAAGTATAAATTAGCAATAATCAATTTTCATAGAGGCAAAAAAAAAAAAAAATATAAAAAATTAATCACAGACGAACGCACATTTTTGGGCATCGAAGAACTGAAGGACCAGTCGAAGGGCATTCGTGTAATTCGAATCAGGTCGAGGTTCATCCTTGTGGTCGGGCAGCAATGTGACGATGATTATGGGAAGTGCAATTACAAGAAATACAATGGCAAATGACCAAATAGTCCACTTGAAAGCCCTTTTGCTGAGAACTATGCATCCGAGATCGATATACTTCTTCGCTTTATTATTTTCCGATGAGTCTAAAATCCAACTTTGTTGTGTTTCGTCTAAAATTCGACGATACTCAGTATGTGAAATCGACTCTTTATCCCAATCCGCCATGTTTGGTGATTTCTCATCTTCCGTTGTATCATCTCCATTGAGTTCAAATCCTCCCCAGTTATGACGCATTTTCCTTTTCCTTTCAGAAAATTACACTAATAACAAAAATAGGAAATGATAGTAATGACATGATTGAAAAAGAAGAGTGACTTGATCTATATATATATATATATATATATATGAGCAGATTGAATGAACATTCATATGCCGCAAATACACACACACATGTGTACGTAATGCCTACTAACCTCGATCACTAGATTGGCTGAGAATTACTTAGCGATTAACCTTCGTTGAGGGTTTAATCTTATTAGACGACTGAAGTTAATCAAACAAACAATTTAATATGAAGAGATTGATCTGATCATATCATAATTATTTTAATAACAATGGAGAAGGAAAATTACACAGAAAAAAGGATAAACTTTGATCCTGATTGTGCGTGTTTGTTTGGTACTTCTTCCTTTTTTTTTTTAATGATGAACTAAATGGTTTTGTAATAAGGGTTTAGCAATATCTCAGTGAATTTGGACCATCAAAAATTAATTTCCAAAGAAAAACATCAAGTAATAAAGACAAAAATGGTAAAATGTCAATCATGATAACATCAGTAAAATAATAATCACATTATAAAAACATAACGGCTTTTACTAAAATTAAATTGATATATATATATATATATAATGTTATTGGAAGGTGACAGATGAGTTTGCAAAACAAATACTATGTTAAGAATTGTTCTCCGATGGATTCCCTTGAGATGCAGTGATTTCCCTTTTTGGTATACTAATTTATCTGTTATACCTATACTATATTAGTAGAAAGAAAGGCAATATTTTCTACAGCGTGACAGTTTCTCAAGGCGAAATTCGGTGAAATGCATAATAGTTTTGCCTAATAGAGAATATACTAATTCTTGGAAATACTCTCCCCGTTGATGGGACAAGGGGAAGGAATCATACTCTCGACTCCTCGGGGATCCTTGCCCTATTCACCGTGGAGGCTCAATAAATCAAATTACTGAAATATTCTATATTAATATCGAAAAACGTAATCTATTTTCCTTATTTCACCACAACACCTTTTTCTTCACCAAAAAGCCAAAAATAAGTTATACACTAAGAAATTCTCGGGGAATGAAGATTTCCTGTGGGTTGGGATGGAGAGAAATTTCTTCAAGGTAATGGGTGATGGTTGTTGACGGTTTCTCGGCGATACTCAGAAGCCCGATGCTCATATACCAGATAATAGGTGACGGTTGTTAAGCGTTGCCCACACTAGATTATAGACAAAACTTATAACAACCGTAGTCTATAATCTAGTGTGGACGATAATTGTTACAATAACCGTCGCTTGTTCATGTGTTCTTTTTATTTACATATTTTGTTTTGTCTTTTTTATAGTTCATATTTTTATTCTTGTAATTACAACACTTTCGACCCAACAGTCCGATCCAACGATCAGCCCAACAATTCAATCAAATATATTTCAGTAACAATTTCAATCCAATAATTCAACGACGTTCAACTATTAAAAAGTATATATTCTAACTCACGTCACTAAACTTCATTAAAGTACTAAGCTCACAATTCTCATACTTCGTTAACCATTTCCTCGCCGTAAGTGATGCCTTCAAAATATCTGTAAAATGGTTCAAAATAAATAAAAGCTTACTGCACTAAAAAAGACATGGTTGCCGTTCTGTGCATTTGCAATATTCTCATCCATATGTTTCAGCAATGATATATTAAGCTCATTATGCTCAACCATGTCCAACAGCTGCAATTATATAATACAACATACCAAAAATGTATAATTTAAAGATCTCCGATTGCATTTTATCATACGATTCTGAAATATGCATACACACATATTAGCTTTCAAGAATCAAAGTGTATAATTTATTGATCTAACCTATTCCTTCTAGTAAGTAAGGCATTTTCCAGTGTCTCCAGCTCGATAATTCTATCTTCCATGGACTGCATTATAACCTAGCTAATCGATTGTAGGCTAAAACTTGCGATGCCAATAATAAGTTAGAATAGAATGTTGAATGAAACTTGAGTTTTCTCAACTCTACTTTCATGTGAGAGAATAGTTCCTCATTCAAATTGCAGAGTATCGACATCGTACAAAATATGCCAATAGAAAGAGAATCACTGACCACTTGGGTCTCAAACTCAAACTCAAAGCTTTCTACGGCCCTCTTTTTCTTCACATACCGGCAAAATCTCGAGCATCTTCTGAAATACAAAAGAAAATAAAATATGAACACACTATATTTTATAAAACAAGAAAACAAAACCAAATCGTCCCCAATATCTCGAGCCTGCTGCCCCCGAGTATCACAAGCCGCTGCCCGGTCCTCCTTGTTCCTCATCACCAACACCATCGAGCCAAGACGACCCGCTGCCCCTAGGACCCCAGCCCACCCGCAGCCCCGACGAGCTGGCAACAGCACCCCAGACCATCTCACTGCAGCAGTCCACCTGACAATCGTCGCCTATACTTAAACTATAGGCGTCCAACCACCATTGCCTATAGTATACTAATAGGCGACAGTTATGGGTTAACAACCGTCGCCTATAGTGTTACTTATATTGAAAATACCTGCGTGTGTTATAGGCGCCGGTTTTTTAGCAACTGGCGCCAATTGTGTAGTGGCCTATACTATATTCCGTACTAGTGTTATTTATGTTATACATTCAAGACTTAAGAGTTTTTTTTCTAATACCCCAAATCCTGCTTGTGATTGGCACATGGAAAGATTGGTATCGATCGGTCGATTTCAACGCTTGCAAGGGAAAAATTGGTATTGTATCATTACATACTTAGAGGGATAAAATTGGTATTTACCTTGATAGGATTTTCGAGAATATCGATATTAGATATTGTGGAATTTATGAAAATTAAGTATAAATGAAGATAGGATTTTTTAATATATATATCTAAGATTCTTTTTGAAAGATTTAACAAGTCAAATATTTTAAAAATATGGTTGTAAATAAGGAGATAATATCTTAAGGAGATAAAATTACAACCACTTATTTTTTAACATAAGTTTCAAACATAAGTTTCAAAATCTACATGTACCCTAAAGGATGATTTTTGAAACTAAAAAATAAAAGCAATTCTTAGAAGCCAAAAATCAAAAAACACAAGTGCTCGGAGCTCTCTCTCTCTCTATCTATCTCTCTCTCTCTCTCTATCTATCTATCTATCTATCTCTCTCTCACACACACACACACTTGCCGTATAAGTCTAATTCTCCTCTAGCCATCCAAGGTTCGATCTTCACACACCACGGGATCATCATGACATTCTTTCTGGAATCATCGACTCTTGTCCTTTGCGTTAAGTTCGCTATCCCTCTCAGGTATCATGGTTTGATTCTTATGACTTTCAGATTTAAGGTTGTTCACGTTATATGTGTTCTATGTGTATTCAAGGGTCTTAGGGAACTTGGGGTCGTGGACCAATCCCCAACACTAACAAGAGCAGCTAAAGAAGGTTGTTCACGTTATCTGTGTTCTATGTGACTTTGACAATTTTATTACAATGGACAACATGTGCGGGCACGAACATCCTCTCGAGGACAGGATCACGAGGACAGCGGAAGAAGGAGAAGAGATCATAGCGAAAGAACTGGTAACAACATCATGGTGGAGGTACACTAGGTTCAGTGGGGCCCATGGACCCCAATAATTTTTTTTCCCTGTCTCGAGGTATCCCCACTCGATCTGGCTATGGGTTAGCCTCTAAATACCGGCGTGGACTTGCACCACATAGACCTGGGAGAGGTTTAATTGCGCCACACACTCCAATGGTGGGACTAATCCCCGAGGTCAGATGAATACGTACCAAACCCACCTGACAACGACAGTCATTGAAAATAAATCTCATGGAGACTACTCAAGGAATTGTAGGAGGGGAGACCACTAGACCAAGACATCCTCCCACTAAATTTCTTTTAAAGTCATTTTTAAATATATATAAAATTATTTTACGGGCCCTAATGTTACAAAACTATTCATATTAGCATGAATATTTGTTTAATGATATCTATTTAAACCCTTCTAATAATGTATTTTGACTGGACCTATGGAACATATTGAACATGATGAGGAGGTAAAGAACGAAGAGATCACTTTTGTTTCAGAGGTTAGGAGAGGGTTATAAGGAGCTGAGCAAAGAAGAGATGGAGGTTTTGAATGAACATCATCGATAATAATCTTTTTTTTTTTGTGTCTAAGCTGGTTGTTATGTTTGTATACTTTTTCCTTTTGGCATCATAATTTTACTCGCATTATATAATGTAAGCTTGAGAGAACTTGCAGAAAATATTTCTGATATATCTCTTTGATAAGAGCGTTCAACCCTATATATACATGAATATTCTCCTTAACTTTAGGAACTAACTTAGCCTATCTATAGGAACTAACTATGTATTTGAATATTCAAAAAAGGGATCCATATTCTCGCATATTGTAACACTCCCCCTCAAGCTAGCGAGTGGATATCTTCCATTCCCAGTTTGCTGATTAACTTCTTGGCTGGGTAGACTTTTGGTTAATAGATCAGCAAGTTGATTCCCTGTAGGTACGAAAGGTGTACATATAAACCCACTGTCAATCTTCCCTTTAATAAAATGTCTGTCAACCTCGACATGTTTAGTCCGATCGTGTTGTACATGATTGTGTGCAATACTTATAGATGACTTATTATCGCAGAAGAGTCTGGACTCTTCCACTTAACCCCTAAATCATCCAATATGATCTTTAACCACAGCAGCTCACAAATGCCTAATGCCATTGATCTGAATTCTGCCTCAACGCTTGATCGAGCCGCTACATTCTGCTTTTTACTCCTCCAAGTTACTAAGATTCCTGCTAAAAAGGTACAATATCCAGACGTTGATCTTCTATCATTAATGCTTCCTGCATAATCCGCATCTGTAAAAGCCTCAAGTGTCATTTCTGCTCCTCTTTTGAACAATATTCCTTTGCCTGGAATTCCCTTCAAGTATCTCGAAATCCTATGAACTGCATTCATATGAATCGCCTTAGGATTGTGCATAAACTGGCTAACCACACTTACTGCATAGGCTATGATGCAGGCGTGGTCCCGATCAACAACATTTTTAGTCCGAGAAGTAAATGGGCGTAGTAGAGCCGTGCTTAAACTTCGATTAAGGGGTCGATTTGTGGCGTGGGTGCTCGGTAACGAAGTGTACGAAAGCAAAAACGTGAAGGACATCGATTTTTACGTGATTCGGACCTTAAAGGGTCCTACGTCCACGGGGCGGCTAATGGCCTTCTTTCACTATGACAGGGTGGTTTACACGCTCAAGCCCAACCTCTCCATTGTTACAGATCTAGAGCTCAAACGAGAAGATGAAGAAGACGATAAGGAAAAATTACAGTGTTTGTGTGTGTTTTATGCCTTAGTGTGTGTAACAGTGCGTCCTCCTCTTTCTCTTATCGGCCGCTCTCTCTTTATATAGATGTGTCTTGCTTAGGTTCGTCTGGAGGGACCTGCTCCCTTACTGTCGTGGCCGGTACGGAACATCTGCGCGTGCGTTTTTATAGCATAGAGGAATCGTTGGATCAGAAGATGTTTCCCAGTAAGCTGCTGACACGTGTGCCGGTCCCCGCCTTGCTTTGTCCTTCGTACGGATTCTGACATTTGCAAAGTTTGTCGGCCTCATTCATTTTTCTGTTCCCTCGACCCTTATCCAAGCTATCATACCCTGCAAACTGTCCTATGAGGTCCTTTTGGACCCACGGACTCCAGGTCCCTTGAATGGTCGGAGGGACCTTCTTCCAATGGCTCGTTCGTTGTTTTAAGTCCTTTAGTTTTCCTTCTTTGACCTTCTTTTCTCCCAAATGCAACTCCTAAGGGTGTTACGTCCTTCTTTCCATGCGGCTCGTGGGGTTCTGCGTGCTCGAGATTTTCTCCCGCATTAACCACTCCCCCTACTCTGAATTGTGCTGGGGAAGCAAAACATTCAGAGTACGAATGTCAGCACGCAGCTCCCAGGTCTTAAGGAAATGTTCTCCAGCCCAAAGAGTCCTTTTTCCAAGATGTTAAGACCGTACCGCTTCAGACTGCCAAATCGGGTAAGGACGCGTGTTACTGACGCTCATGTCCTTTCGAATCCATCGCAATAAGTCACCTCGATAACCGTTCCCTCTCTTTTCTTCCACTCTTCACTCCTTTTGTCTTCGCCACTTCTCACTTTTTGCTTTAAGACACCTTGCTTGCCGTTATCGATGCTGCCGTTGTTCCGCCCGTTCGCCAGCCGTCCCTTCATCGTCGATTTTCCGTTTCGCCCTTTGTTTGCGCCCTTTTCGCTCTACATGTACCTTCTTCTCTCTTTATCCTTTTTTCGATTTCTAGGGTTTTTCTTCCTTCTTTTATGGCGTCGTCCCTTTCCGATTCAGCAAACCCTCCGTCAAAATCCCTATCCATGGAAGACTCAGGCTCTTCAAGCCCTACCCATTCTGTGAGCCGCTCTTCCCCAGCTCAGCCTCGCCTCAAAAGGGCTGTGAGAAGGGCGGAGCGTCTCCCCGGAACCCATTCGTCCTCTGTTACCTCTACCCTTTCTCGATCCCCTCATTCAATTTCGTCATCGATGGGCGGCTCTCTGCCCTCAGGTAACACACCTGGTGAAGCCATCGTCGTCGAGGATGCGGCGGCGGACTCTATGTCAGAGATAAGAAAGGGGAGTTTGTGGGAGATGTTTTCAAACTCTATGTGCTCTGAAAACAGCTTGTTTGACGTAGTGGGAGGTGGTTTTGCCTTCGAGGGTTATGTAGCTACTATTCCCGAGCCTGACCAAAGGGCTAATTTCCCGCCTCCTCCGTCTCTGGCCTTCTGGGAGGCCCACGTAAAGGCGGGACTTAGATTCCCTGTTAATTACTTTTTGTCTTCCGTGTCTCAAGCTTACAAGGTCCCTCTTAATCAGTTTAGCACCTCCACTCTGAAGCAACTGATAGCCTTCTTTATTGCCATTTCTGCTAAAGACGGCATCCCTACCGCTGAGTTGGTTCTTTCTCAGTTTTTGATAAAACCGTTTAAGCACTTCTTTTACCTATCTTCGGTCCCTGCATCTCAAGGAGGGTATACTCATTTCTTCCCGAAGAATAATGGTACTGACAAGGGTTGGCAGTGCATCCTCCCCTAGGTCAATGGGATTTTCCTTCAGGTCGTTTGGTTCTAAAGGCTCCTTCTCGGGGCGTGACAGGAGCTGGCTATTGTTCAGAAAGGAACTAAAAGGCTCTAATGGATTTGAATAACCATACTTGTCAGTTTGGTCCCTTGAGTATATCTGCTGTTGTGAGCCGACCTGGTTTACTTTATCGTTTCAGATTCTCTCCAGTTCCTGCTCCTTTTTCACTGGCGGGTGAGCCTTTATCGAAGAACGCCACTTTCTTAGTCTCCTCGTCGTAATGCAGAAGGATGCCTCGAACTATCCTTGCCTTCGTCCCTTGTCGGCAAGACTCCCTCTGAGAGAGTGCAATATCTGGGCTTGGTGGTTCGTTCCAAGGACGTGCAAGAAGCTTCTTCAAGGCCTATCAATGGTCTTAATGAGGAGCTGTCTTTCTTTCTCTCAAAGGTAAGTCCTCCTTCGGTCTTTGTTAGAATAATGGTCGTAGCTCTTGATCGAACTCTTTCTTTCCATTTTCCCTAGGCTTTGGTTCAAGTTGCTGCCATATCTAGCAAGAGTCAGGTCTCTGACCCATTAGCTCCCAGCTCGGGGGAGATGCTGAAGGTGAAAGAATTGGAGCAGAGAGTCGAGGAGCTGAAGAGAAGCTTGGAGGAGGTGCGGGCGTCCAAAGAGAAGGAGATACGCGAGCTGGACGAGAAGAACAAACTACATATGGGACAGAGGGAGGAGGAATTGCAGAGACAGGCCCTAGCTAAGATGGCTGAGTGTGAAGCTAAGGGTGTGGCTGAGGGAATCAAGCGCTGTCAGGAGCGTCTGCTTCTATCTCTTGCGGGCAAGGACTTCCTGGCCAAGCTAGCGGACGGGTGGCGTGATGCCTATCGGAAAGATGTCCTATCTCTAGAGGACTCTACGCAGATAATACCGCACTACTTCCTGCAAGGGTACCAGGCGGGTAAGGCGGGAGCTGACGTCCGTGCTTCCATGAAGGCCACGCCCTCACCTCCTTCCTTTCTGGGAGATCATTGCATCCCCTCTAACCCTCTCTTCTGGGTTCCAGTGGCCGATCGTTGTGTTGTGGACCTGGCTCTGGCTGAACTTGGAGATCGGTCAGGTAGTACTTCGACCCCTCTTGCAGAGGAGGTTCCTCCTTCCTCTCAAACTTGATTGCTTGTTGCTAGCCGAACGTGGCTTTTAAAGACTTGATCTTTTGATGTGGGATGTTTTCTTTTGGACTCCTTTCCTTTTATGGCCATGGCTGCATGCTTAAGACTATAAGTATTTGTTTTGAATATTTGGATGTGTACCTCTTTTCCATTGCTTGTTGCCTGTGTTGCGTTTGAGATTCGGTCTAGAAGATCCATTCCTTCTGCTCGTTCCTCAAATACGCATTCACGCTCCTTGACTGACGTTCTGCGCCTAGCTCCCTCCTTCCAGAGGGACTTTCGAATTTGACAATTTCACAACGTTTTTCGCACATCGTGGACCCATTGGTCATTGACTTTAGGTACGCCGCAGGCCCGTCAGCTATGCGGTATCAAGTCAGATCGGGGATTGAACTTAACACCCTCCAATGAAGTAGGGGCAGTAATCCCTCGACGTCGAGTACACCAAGGGCCATCCGCCCTTTGGCATCGTTTCACGTTGCGGACCTGTAGAAGGTCCTTGATATCAAGGTACACCGCAGACCCATCGGCAATATGACATCTGGTCACGTCGCAGGCCTGTTATGCGTCCCACCATGAAGCGGGTGGGGCCTTTTGATGTCGGGTATGCCCATGAGCATCCTTCCTTGGGTATCTTTTACGTCGCGGACCTGCGGAAGGTCCTTGATGTCATGGTACACCGTAGGCCAATCGGTAATACGACATCTGTTCACGTCGCAGACCTGGTAGTCTTTGATGTCGGGTACACCCCGGAACCCAGGACCATCCGTCCTTGGGCATCGTTATCACGTCGCGGATCCGTAAGAGGTCCTTGATGTCGGGTACGCCGCAGGTCCGTCGACCATACGATATCATTTCACGTCGCAGACTCGATGGTCTTTGATGTCGTTTGTGAGAATCCGCTCAGAGGGGCAAACATTACTAATGATAAGATCCTGATGAAGGAAAAAGAGTACATACCTTCCCCTTTATTTATTTACAATAGGTCATTTCCTCTACACATAATATTTCTTCAAATTGGAGATGTTCCAGGGCCTAGGCATTCCCTTTCCCCCAATAAAGTCCTCTAATTCATAAGCTCCTCCTCTGAGGACTCGGGCGACCCTGTACGAGCCCTCCCAGTAAGGTTCCATTTTCTTCACGTGCCCCAGAACATCGGCCCTTCTTAGCACTAGATCTTCCTCTTGGAAATTCCTGGTTCTCACTTTGCGGTCGTACGCCGACTTAATGCGAGTTCTGTACCTCTCCATCTTAACGTGCGCGATCTCCCTCAATTCCTCGACCATATCCAGGTCCTCTCTTCGCAACTGAGTGTTTTTCTCCTCGTCGTAATGTAAGATCCGGTGGGTTTCGATCTCTGTCTCTACGGGGACCACAACGGCCGATCCATATACCAGTTGAAAGGGCGTTTCTTCCGTAAATTCTCTGGGGCTGGTCCGGTATGCCCATAAGACGGGCTCTAGCGACTCGAGCCACTTGTTCCCCTCCTGCAGCAGTCTAGCCTTGATACCATTAAGGATGGTGCGATTGGTTACCTCGACCTGTCCATTTGCCTGGGGATGTCCCACCGAGACGAACCTCTGTGTGATCTTCATACCGGCACAAAATTGTCTGAGCTTTGCACCATGGAATTGGGTTCCATTATTGGCGACCAGGACCCTTGGAGCTCCAAGTCGACAGCATATATGCTTTCACAGGAAATTGATCACATTTTCTTCGTCAATTTTAGCCACAGGCTTGGCTTCTGACCATTTGCTAAAGTAATCCACTGCTACTATTATAAACTTCTTCTGAGCCTTAGCCACCGGAAGAGGTCCCACTATGTCTAGTCCCCACTTATAGAAGGGGCATGGGGAGTGCATAACTTCTAAGTTCTCCGCGGGAACATGGATCTTAGGTCCATATCGCTGGCAACTATTACATCGTCGTACTAGTTCCTTCGCGTCTTCCATCATGGTGGGCCAGAAGTATTCGGCCCTTATTGCCCTTCGAACAATGGACCTATATCCTGCGTGATCCCCCGTGAATCCCTCATGGATCTCCTTCAGTGGCTTCCTCCCTTCTCCCGTCGATAGACATCGAGCGTAAGGATGTGTAAACGACCTCTTGAATAAGGTACCTCCCATTATACAAAACTTATGTCGATACCTCCGCTTATCCTCCTGATCGGCATTTCTCAGGACCTTGAAGATGGACGTCCTCTAATCTTCTCCCTCCTCGATGCATTCGACCTTCTTCTCCACTTCGGGCCCGCTATCTCTGAGTATGGTGACGTTTCCTTTTTTACCTGGGGAAGTTGTGCTGGTTAATCTCGCCAAATGATCAGCTCTACCGTTTTCCTCTCTCGGGATCTGCTGTATTTCGAAGCTGGCGAACTTCGTCTTCAGTTCCTCTACCCGACTTACGTATTTGGCCATATTTTCGTCCTTTACCTCGTAATTTCCTTGCACTTGCTGGGTCACTAGTTGTGAATCTGAGAAGGCTAGTACCTCATGAGCTCCCAGCTCCTCTACCATCTCAAGCCCTCTGATCAGGGCCTCATATTCCGATTCATTATTGGAGGTAGGAAAGTCTAGGGTGACGGCGAACTGGAGTTCCTCACCCTCAGGAGTAATGATGAAGATCCCTGCTCCTGCTCCCGTGGATGTTGCGGATCCGTCGACGTAGACTTGCCACTTCGCAGGTGGCTCCACTCGGGTTGACTTCAACACGAAGTCGGACAGGGCCTGGGCCTTGATCGCTGAGCCCTCTTGAATTCGACGTCGTACTCCCCCAAATCAACAACCCATTTCACCATTCTCCCAGATAGATCATGTATACTTAAAGTTTACTTAAGAGGAAAATTAGTACGAATGCGTACCTTATGTGACAAGAAATATGGTCGCAGCCTCCTGGCAGAGACCATCACCGCCAGTGCCGCCCTTTCAATCTCTGAGTACCTTGTTTCAGCAGCTATCATCACCTTGCTAACGAAGTAGATTGGTTTTTGGGTAGCTCCTTCCTCCCGTACCAACACCGAGCTGACCGCACGTTCTCCTAATGAAAAATACAGCACGAGCTCCTCTTCCGGCAATGGTTTTGTCAGCAATGGTGTGGCATGGAGATAAGACTTCAGGTCCTCGAAGGCTTTCTGACAGTCCCCCGTCCATTGGAACTGACGGTTTTTGCCAAGTATTTTAAAGAAAGGAAAACTCTTCTTTGCGGACCGAGATATGAACCTGCTAAGGGCCGCTAATCTCCCCGTCAACCTCTGTACTTCCTTCACTCCCCTTGGCGGTTGCATCTCCAGGATAGCTTTAACTTTGGACGGATTAACCTCGATCCTCCGCCGTGTGATAAGGTACCCTAGAAACTTTCCAGATTTGACTCCAAATGCGCGCTTCTCCAGATTTAACTTCATCCCGCTTCTTCTAATGGCCCAAAAGGCCTCCATCAGGTCCGATTTATGTTCTTTAGCTAGCGCAGACTTAACCAGCATGTCGTCGACATATACCTTCATGTTGCGACCTAACTGCTCTTTGAACACTTTATCGACCATCCTCTGATAGGTGGCGCCCGCGTTCTTCAACCCGAAGGGCATGCGGACGTACCCGTAGGCCCCGATAGCTGTCACGAAGCAGACCTTATCTACGTCATCGGGATTCAGCATGACCTGGTGATATCCCTGATAGGCATCCATCATGCTTAACACATCGCACCCAGACGTGTAATCAACCAGCTGGTTTATTCTAGGGAGAGGATAGTGGTCCTTGGGACATGCTTTATTCAGGTCCCGAAAATCGATACACATCCTCCACCCCCCCGTTAGCCTTTTTGACCAGCCCGACGTTAGCCAACCATGTGGGGAATTGGACCTCCCTGATATGTCCTGCCTTAAGCAACTTGTTTACCTCCTCCTTGATTATTTGATCTTTTTCGACCCCAAACTGTCTGAGCTTCTGTTTCACCGGCTTACTTCCCGGGGTGACATTTATGTGATGCATGGCTATGTCCGGGTGAACGCCTGTCATATCTGAAGGGCTGAAAGTGAAGAGATCCGCATTCGTCCGCAAACATTCAATCAGTTCCTTAGACACCTCCTCGTCTAGGCAGGTCCCTACTTGGGTGCAAAAGCCTTTCCATTCAGGGTATAATTCCACCTTCACCAGCTCCTCATCTGGCCTAGGTCGTAGTCCCGTGCTTCCTTCTTCGCTCAACTTTATCCTCTTATCGCTGTTCACTTCAGGTTGCGGATCCTTTTGGCTCCCCGATACGGATTTCACCTCATTCGCATAGCATCGACGTGCCGCCGATTGGTCTCCTGATACTTTCCCCACCTGGTCTCCTGTTCGGAACTTAATCTTTAGGTGGTAAGTGAAGGGAATGGCTCTGAACTCGTTGACGGCCAGTCGACCCAAAATGACGTTATAGGACGACTCAACGTCCACCACCAGAAAGTTGATCATTCTTACCGCCCTAGCCGGTTCCTGTCCTAACCCTACAGAAACCTCGCCTAGGGGTTGTATCCCTGCACCCCCGAATCCATATAGGGCCGTGCTAACAGACCTCAAGTCTACGTCCAGGTTCATCTTTCTGAAGCAGTCTATGAACAGGAGGTTAGCTGAACTTCCTCCATCGATAAGGACCCGAGAAACATCTTATCCTGCTATATCCGTGGTGATGACCAAGGCATCGTTGTGGGGTCGGATTACCTCTACCTCATCCTCAGGACCGAACTGGATCTTAGTCATAGCTTCCATCTGCCCCACTATGTGGGCTCCGAACTTTCCAACCTTGCTCTCTCGGAAACGAGCGTAAGACTTTCGGGCTCTGTTTGAGTCACCCCCACTAGGTCCCCCTACTATGATTAATATCGATCCTCTTTGGTGGGGTGGAATGCCTTTATCTGGTACCACCATCGGTTGTTTGCCTTTATCCACTCCAGATCCCTCAGGCTCCTTTTGCGGAATAGGCGGACCTGTATTTCGGTCACGATAAGTGAACTCCTTTAGATGTCCCGCTCGAATGAGCCTCTCTATCTCGTCCTTCAAATGGTAACATTGATTAGTATGATGTCCGTACTCATTGTGAAACGACAAAACAAATTAGACTTAGCTCTGTGTGGCCCTGTAAAGCTTGTTGGCGGATGTCTCATAGCCGGGTGTTTCCCAGCTACAGCTAGTATCTCCTCTAAATTGGCCCGCAAAGGTGTATACCTCCTGACCGGACGTGCCGGACGCTCCCAAGTATCCTTATTATCCCTCCAAGGAGGAAGAGGTCCCGGTTGATGTCTTCCAGGAACTGACTTTGGCTTGCCCCTTCTTTATATTTTGCCCCCAATGGTTTATCCTCTTTCGCCTTGGCCATCTTGCTTTCCTCCAAGTGGATGTACTTATCTGCTCTATGCAATAGCTCCTCAAAGATCTGTGGCGGCTTCTTAGATAAGGAGGCGAAGAAGTCTCCGTCCCTTAGACCATTTACCATGGCGCTAACCTTGATAGAGGGAGTAGCGGAGGGTACTTCCAGGGCAGCTATGTTGAACCTGCTGATGTACGCTCTGAGGCCCTCGTCCTCCCTTTGTTTTAGTTGAAACAGAGACATGTCCGACTTAGGCTGCCTTCTGGCGCTGGTTAACTGGGTAATGAACATGATCTGGAATTCCTCGAAGGAATGGATCGAGCCAGGCGCCAACTGGCTGAACCATTGCTGTGCGGCTCTGACCAGGGTAGTTAAAAAGACACGACACTTAATCCCCTCCGTGAAATCATGTAGTAACACGGTGTTCTGAAAATGCAAGAGGTGATCTACCGGGTCGGTGGTACCATCATACTCGTACGGGAGCTGCTTGAAGTTGTTTGACACCTCGCCTTCTAACAGCTCCCTCGCAAAAGGTGTGCCCGCTGTGAGGCTTCCTCTTAACGGGGCCCGTCCTGTTTGCCCTTGAATGCCTTCGACCATCTGCTTCAGCTGCGTAATCTGATTTCTCAGTTCCCGTTCCTTTCCTTTCCAAGCGTTCTTCTTACTTCTAGTGCTTCGACCCGTCTGCGAACATTCGCTGGCTAAGTGCATGGAAGGGCCTATTGGGGACGTTCTAGTGGTACGTTTACTCCTTTTTTCCTCTCCTTCTGACTTGCTCTCCAGATCGATGTACTTCCCACTTCCGTCCTCTCCTTCCTTCCTTTTAGACTTAGACGGTCCCTTGCTGGTTGCCTCGGCGTCAGCTTCTCCCAACCTTGCCTGCTCTTTCCTCGTCCCACTCATCTCATCCTCCCCCGTCACTTCAGTAAAACGTCCGTCCATCATCTCCTTCTCCTTCAGGGCCTCTGGCGCCTTGTAACACTTACGTTCCTTCTCCTTCGCCTCTAGGGCAGAACTTACAGCCCTTTTTACCAATGTGTCCAACTGCTCCACAGTCATGGTGAAAGGGATCTCTGGTGCCACTATCCCAAACGAAGGCTCAGGAGCGGATATCTGCTACTAACCTTTGTCTCCAGCTACCTCCTCAAACCGCGGATTCAAGTTCTTCTGGAACGGAGTAAAACCCTCCGTCATTTCTCTCAGCACTTGAGGTGTGCCCAAACGATCCTTAGCCGTAACCACAAATATCAACCTAGATTATCGTTACCCGAAAACTCACCCCCAACGTAGATGACTTATCAGCAAAAAATCATCGCCTCAACCCAAAATTCCCACAGACAGCGCCATTTGATGCAGGCGTGGTCCCGATCAACAACATTTTTAGTCCGGGAAGTAAATGGGCGCAGTAGAGCCGTGCTTAAACTTCGATTAAGGGGTCGATTTGTGGCGTGGGTGCTTGGTAACGAAGTGTACGAAAGCGAAAACGCGAAGGACATCGATTTTTACGTGGTTCGGACCTTAAAGAATCCTACGTCCATGGGGCGGCTAAGGGCCTTCTTTCACTATGACAGGGTGGTTTATACGCTCAAGTCTCACCTCTCTATTGTTACAGATCTAGAGCTCAAACGAGAAGATGAAGAAGACGATAAGGAAAAATTACAGAGTGTTTGTGTGTGTTTTATGCCTTAGTGTGTGTAACAGTGCGTCCTTCTCTTTTTCTTATCAGCCGCTCTCTCTTTATATAGATGTTTCTCGCTTAGGGTCGCCTGGAGGGACCTGCTCCCTTGCTGTCGTTGCCGGTACGGAACATCTGCGTGCGCGTTATTATAGCAGAGAGGAATCGTTGGATCAGAAGATGTTCCCCAGTAAGCCGCTGACACGTGTGCCGGTCCCCGCCTTCTTTTGTCCTTCCTTCGTACGGATTCTGACATTTGCAGAGTTTGTCGGCCTCATTCATTTTTCTATTCCCTCGACCCTTATCCAAGCTATCATACCCTGCAAACTGTCCTATGAGGTCCTTTTGGACCCACGGACTCCAGGTCCCTTGAATGGTCGGAGGGACCTTCTTCCAATGGCTCGTTCGTTGTTTTTAAGTCTTTTAGTTTTCCTACTTTGGCCTTCTTTTCTCCCAAATGCAACTTCTAAGGGTGTTACGTCCTTCTTTCCATGTGGCTCGTGGGGTTCTGCGTGCTCGAGATTTTCTCCTGCATCAGGCTATTTCTGGCCTTGTGTGTGATAGTTATATCAATCTCCCAATCGATCTCTGATATGTTCTTTTATCAACTGCTTCATCATCTAATGCATCTCCAAGCTTATGATTCATATCGATTGGAGTTTCTGCCACTTTGCTGCCCATTTTTCCTGTCTCTTTTAGTAAGTCCAGAATATACTTTTGTTGAGATATGAATATTCCAGCTTTGGAGTGTGCTACTTCTATTCCAAGGAAGTACTTTAATCTCCCGAGCTCCTAATCTCAAATTCTTGTTTAAGGCATTCTTTCAATCCCTCAACTTTATCTTCATCATCTCCAGTAACAATAATATCATCCACATATACTATTAATTCAGTGATCGTCCCATTATCCGAATGCCTTATTAACAAAGTATGATCCCTTTGGCTCTGTTTGTACCTCATGTCAAACATAATCTTTGTGAATCTTCCAAACCATGCTGGCAATTGTTTCAAATCATACAATGTCTTTTTTAATTTAAAAACTCTGTTGGGCCCTGCTTCATGTTCAAATCCGGGTGGAGCATCCATGTATATTTCTTCTTCTAGATCTCCATGCAAGAATGCATTCCTGACATCAAACTGGTGTAGTCTCCAGTTCATGTTTGCAGCTAGTGACAATAGAATCCTTACGGTGTTCATTTTTGCCACTGGTGCGAAAGTCTCCAAATAATCCACTCCATGTTCTTGTGTATACCCCTTAGCAACTAACCTCGCCGTATATCTCTTCAGACTTCCATCTGAGTTGTATTTAACCGTGAATACCCATTTGCACCCAACAGTTTTCTTCCCTTCTGGCAGTTTTGTCAACTCCCAAGTCTTGTTCTTCTCAAGTGCCTGCAATTCAACATTCATAGCATCTCTCCAACTCTTGTTACTCATTGCTTCAGAAAGGTCATTTGGTATATATATATACATTATTGAGGCTCGAGAGGAAGGCTTTATGGTTAGTAGAGAGTTTGTTATAGCTTAAGAAGAGGTGTAATGGATGGTTTGTACATGATCTTTTACCTTTTCTAAGAGCAATTGTGAGGGAGAGATCTAGGATGTTTGGTTCTGTGTCCAGGTTCCTGTGGATCAGCAGCCCCTGGTTCTGCGTCAGGTTCTGGGGGATCAGCAACACCTGATTCTATGTAAGGTTCTAATGGATCAATAGTATCTAGTTCTGGTTCTAGCAGTGGAGTGGGGTCTTCAGGTTCATGACCAGATTCAGAGGTAGGAACTTGCATTGGTGGAGTTGGTCTCTTTTGCCTTGAATACACCTGCAATGGTTGAGTAAACCTCTAGGCTTTTTCT
This sequence comes from Lindernia subracemosa, assembly GCA_028392965.1. Classification (NCBI taxonomy): domain Eukaryota; kingdom Viridiplantae; phylum Streptophyta; class Magnoliopsida; order Lamiales; family Linderniaceae; genus Vandellia; species Vandellia subracemosa. The sequence goes on along the minus strand of JAQPCC010000011.1, from coordinate 1,977,659 downwards.
CTCAGTAACTCTGGTTGAGTGGTTTCTAAGGTTTGTTCTATACTAGACTTAGATGACTGGGGATATTCAAGGATAAACCAATCATTTTTTTCAGCTTCATATATGTCACTAGACTCATTGAAATAAGGTTTGTTTTCAGCAAAAGTAACATCAGCAGTCACAAAAAACTTCCTAGTAGGAGGATGATAACATTTATCCCCTTTCCGAGTAGAAGAGTATCCTAGAAACACACACTTCACAGTTCTAGGATCAAGTTTACTTCTATGTTCCTTATAGATATGCACGAAAGCAATGCAACCAAATACTTTAGAAGTAAGACTACTAGACATATTATAATCAGGAAAGAATGTTTTGAGTAGCTGAATAGGACTCTTGAATTGAAGACTTTGGGATGATAGTCTGTTTATGAGATAGGTTGCTGTTAGGGACAGCTTCCCCCCAAAAATGTTTTGGAACCTTATTTGTAGCAATAGAGCTCTGGTCACTAACAAATGGTGACCATTTTTTCTCTCCGCCACGCCATTTTGTTGGGTATATAAATGCATGATGATTCATGTATTATTCCAACCTTATCAAAAAATAAAGATAGAGACTGATTGAAATAGTCTTTAGCATTGTCAGAACGAAATCTCTTAATGGAAACATTGGGCTGATTTTTAATCGTGCTGTAAAAATTTGTAAATATATTGCTTACTCCAGCCTTATTTTTCATCAAATAAAGCCAAGTGGTTCTGGTGCAATCATCAATGAAAGTCACGAACCACCTATAGCCAGAGATATTGGAAACCTTTGAAGGTCCCCATACACCACTATGAATTAGTGTGAATGTAGACTGAGATCTTTTGTTACTTATTGGGAATGAAACTCGTTTTTGTTTGGCAAACTCACACACTTCACAATGAAAATTATTTTCTGAAATATTTTTTAAAAGAGATGGGAACATAACTTTCAGAATCCTAAAGGGTGGATGTCCTAATCTAAGATGATGACTCCAGATTTGTGCATTTTTAGGTTGTGAACTATCAACCTTTAGTGATGAGGGCTTAAATCTTTCTTGGTTTACCTGTCCATTCGGTTCTTCAAGAAGATATAAACCATCTCTTCCTTTAGCAAGTCCAATCCTCTTCTTCGTGTCATGTTTCTGAAACTCACAGAAATTTTGGCAAAAGACAACTTTGCAGTTAGAATCTCTGGTGATCAACAGATATAAGATTGACAAATAGTTTAGGAACATGTAGTACATTTCTAAGGGTAAGGTTTTTATTTATTAGGATATCTCCTTGACCTTCTACGGTAGCAAATGATCCATCAGCAAGTATGATTTTCTTATTGCTAGGGCTAGGTGTGTAAGTGGTGAATTTTTTAGAGGAATGGGTCATATGGTCAGTAGCTCCTGAATCGATGATCCACAGGGTAGGAAGGACTTTGAAGCATGTAGAGCAAAAGAATGAGAGAGTATACCTGAAGATGCTAAAGTGCAAGCACCTGTTTCAGTACATTTCTTTGAAGAGTTAATCATACTTCTTAACTTTTCAATCTCCTCTTTGAGTTCTGCTATATTTGAGAAGTTAAAAGTTTGTTCTTCGTTTCGGTGGGACTCAACCATATGTGCTTGTCCCTTATTCTGGGATTGTCCAGGTCTGGGTGGTTTTCCATGCAGTTTCCAGCAATTTTCCACAGTGTGTCTGGCCTTTTTACAATAATTGCACCACAATGAGTCCTTGTCATCAGATTTCTGCGAGAAAGGTGGTCTTTTGTTCTCTGTGGTTTTTTTCACCGAGGCTAAAGCCGAACTACTCCAAGTTGTGTGGTTCAAGCATCACACTTCTTCTCCCTTCCTCTCCTCGGATGATGGCAATTGTCTCATTAAGGTTAGGAAACTCTAGTCTGCTGAGAATTGAATTCTCACAGCATCAAACTCAATATTTAATCCAGCCAGAAATTCATATGTTCTTTCCTCTTCTCTACGAACTTCTTTAGTGTGGCTGCATCTTCTGGACATGTCATCTGAATATTCTGATAGTGATCAATTTCCTGCCACAGTGTTTGGAGAGTATTTGAATACTCAGTAATAGACTTGTTTCCTTGTTTAGTGGTCACCACCTTTACTTTGATTTCATAGATCTGTGCAACATCATTCACCTTGGAATACGTTGTGTGAATGGTGTCCTAAATCTCTTTTGCACTCTTAAGGAACATCAATGTGTCACTAATTTCTGGTGTCATTGAATTCCATAGCCACGACATCACCATAGAGTCTTCTACATCCCATGCATTAAAGGTTGGATCCTCTGCAGTCGGTGCTGGTTTAAGAAGATGATTCAGCTTTCCTTTTCCTTTCAAGAAGGTTTTGACAAGTTGAGACTACTTCAAGAAGTTCTTCCCATTGAGTCGATGAGCAATCTGAATATTCTGCAGTTCTCCATAGTTTGTGTTTCCTATTAATGCAATCTCTCCTTCTGATCCTTGGGATACATTTGAGGAAGACGCCATGAGGATACACTCGTATTGATCGATGCCCTAAGGCTCTAATACCATGTAAGCGTGAGAGAACTTGCGGAAAATATTTCTGATATATCTCTTTGATAAGAGCGTTCAGCCCTATATATACATGAATATTCTCCTTAACTTTAACTAACTTAGCCTATCTATAGGAGCTAACTAAGCTTATCTATGGGAACTAACTATATGATATTCAAAAAAGGGATCTATATTCTCGCATATTGTAACATATAATAAAACTAAAAACGATTTTTCTATAGATTCTGTGAAAACTTAACAACTCAATTATACAGATTAAACGTTGAAACGTTGTATTGTTATTCTACTAAAAGACATTTAGAGCAACCTTTAATCAGTTAAAATGAAGATACATTATTTTTTATTATTATTGCTAGTTTTACTCAAAAACATTTCCTTTTTTCTTGTCTGGGAATACATAAAAAAAAATTAGAAATGTATATAAAGAAAATTTTTAGCTAAGGGTATAAGAAATCAGTGTACGTGTGAAATTGTGGAAAGGTTAAAGCAAGAAAATGTTACTATATATTTGTCTTATATACTGAAAAAAAAAAAAGAAAACCTAGAAGATAAATATATAGTGAATATTAACAAAGTGACATAAGTCATAACCTTTATCACCAACCACTTTACATGCCAGCGCAAATCAAGGGGGGAGTGAAAGGGTTCATTCATCGGCATGGGAAAAAAGTTGCCAAGTGTTGTCAACTACAATACAAAGTTTCTACATAATTAAGCTTTCTATTACCAGAAAACTTTTGTCACGCCACGACAACTAACTTTTCACAACCAACTTTTTATTTATTATTTTTTTCGCAACCAACATTTCATGCAAGAGAAATAAAATTGAGAGTTGTAATACTGTTTATTTTGAGTGAAATTACATATGGTAAGGTCCTCAAATTCTCATCCAGTGAACTTTCTTTCTTTCCTCGATTCCTATTTGGGACCAATCAGATTTTTAGAGCTAGTGGAATGGCATGCAAATTAAGCCAACTAATAAACTATAGTACTATACTATAATAGTATAGGTACATGTGTGACATATTCACTTAAGGAAACGGTGGCAAGATAAATCAATTTTTTTTACCTCCCAAAACCTTGAGGCATCAAGCTTAGACCATTTCCAACCGAAACATTAATTTTCAAACTCAAACTCATTCTCAAACTCAAAATGCAGCAATTCATCTCCAACCGTTAAACTCATTCTCAAACTCAAAAGTATATTCTCGTAATATTTACTTCCACGCCAATTTTTGTAACTTTTCAATTTTACCTACATATTTAATAACTTTACAAAATAATATTTAATTTTTGTATTATATATAAATAAAATATAAAAAATAAATAATAAGATATACTATATCTTAATTATTAATAAATAACTAAGCAATATATTTTATTTATTATTTTATTTTTATTTATGTTTGATTTAGTAATTAAAAGTAAATAAAGGTCTCTCAAGTAATTATAAAAGTACAAACCCAAAAAATGAGTTCAAACGCAAAAAATGGATTTATATAGGAGAGAGAAAGTCAAAAAACTCATTTTGAGTTTGAGTTTCAAGTACGATTGAGACCATTTTACCCTTAAGTTTTGGGGTACGATTGGAGATAATCTTAGAACTAAAACCACCTTTAAAACTTGTATTATTTTTTCCCTTGGTTTACTAAGTTGTTTATCGTGTGAGTCGATTATATATACCCACAACCTCACTAAAGTCATAAAGAACATGGATTGAAATTGTTAAGCACTTGGATTCCACCGAGGTATGGTCTGACTAAGCGCACTACTAATCAAGTTCATCACACTTCACGCACATCCACAAGAATCTCCTCTGTCCCACACTATACCTAAAAATAATCTTATTTATTTTATCAAAACTAATTTCACCTTTTGGAGAGAAAAAAAAAAAAAAAAAAAAAAAGGTTCTAAAAGTCAAATGATCGTGCCTATCTTTCAATACCGACAACATGTGTGAGTACAAACAGTCCCCTTATGACCAAAAACACATTTCAACCAGACACTCACTTGTCAGAAGCAACGCAACAAATAAACACAATAAATAGCCCACTTATTGCAGTTTCAAAGAAGATCTTCTCTTCTCCTCCTCAGCTCAAATCATATCAATGGCTTCTACTACAGTAAGTGGAGACACATTCTCCTTCTTCCACCTAGCTAGCAGCTACCCCATTGCATCTTTCTTGTTTCTAATTTCTTTCTTTAAATTCAGGAATATTACTACATGAGGAAGAGTGGTCAGATTCCAGCATTTGGAGACTGGGAGAAGGCAAACGAATTGCCCATAACACAGTACTTTGAGTGTGCTAGACAAGCTGGTCTAAGTAGCTGTAATAGAGACTGTTGTAGGAATAATGGTTCTTCTTCTTATGTAGTAAGTAGTTATCATCACAACAATGCTGACCTGTATGGATTTGGCTTCTATGAGTATCAGAACAGACCTGCTATGCATCATCATCGTCATGCTTATGCTGTTCCTCAGAGAAAGGTATCGCTTTGCTATTCTTTTTTCCTCTTTTTCCTGAAGTTCAATAATTTACAAATGTGTAAATGATCTTTCAGCAGACAAGAACAGCTATTGACAAGAGCCGCTCGCATCTAATAGAACAGAGGAGGAAGCAGATTAAGGTTGGAGACATTGTGAAACCTAAGGATGTTATAACTTCATCATCACAGCAAGAACAACAGAAGATCAGTGTCAAGCCTGTAGATGAAGATCTCTACAAGATCCCTTCTCAACACCTCGAAAACCCAAAACGAGTAAGCTCTCACTTACATCAATCTGTGTTTTTTTTTAATTAATTATATATAACACATAAGTGAAGCTGTTGTCTTATAAATTGTTCTCCATTTTTAATTGCAGAAGAAAATGCTGGGATTTTTTTCTAGATGTATGGCTCCACCTTGTGCTACATGAGTATAACATAAGATCCAATCCAATCAAATGGGCTATGAATGAATGAACGAATGAATGAATGAAGCATATTAAACAAAGTATCAAGTCTACCTACCACCTACATAGTGTTGCAGGGATATGTTCTTTACACCATATTTGTAATAACTCAAAGCCAAGCTTATTATAAAGATCGTATATGCTATTTGAATCTTTTATTGCATTTTTGTTGGTTGTTTTAAATTATTTTCTTTACTTTTCTTGATGGTATTTCATCACACAATCACAGGCAAATTAAAAAGCAAAGACTAGTCATAATCCAGAATTTTGAAATAAAAACACAAACTAGCATGGTCCGAATCCGATAAATCCAAATAAAACCCACAGATAAAAATAAAACCTTGAACTGGAAATCGAAATGCAACTAAATTTACCTGTGTTGGAATGGAGTAACGTTGCCAGCCAATCTCTGAAAGTGTTTATTGTATCACTTTCAAGGCAAGAGAGAGCAATGTCCTGCAACAAAGTGAGTTTCCAACACTGCTTAATTCGTGTCAGTGTTGATAAATTCATGCCCTTCAATGCTTACATCGAGTATCAACTGTTGGTTTGGTTCTGCTCAGACTGATGTAAAAACTAAGCAAAAATTTGAAACGAAAAGCACTTGAAGAGTTTTCAGTGAAGGATACAGTGAAGGATACAGATGGTTCATAAAGTGCTAACACCTTCACGTGCATCTGCTGCCACAGCTAATAGAAAGAAAACACAAAAACCGGAAAGCTCACTACAGAAAAACAAACCTCAAAGGACACACTGAGTCGAGGCCTGGAGAAAAATTGTAGCCAACGGGACTCACCGATATCTAAGTGTTGTAAAACCGGCATCCCTCTATCCCTAACTTGCTGTTCTTTAACGTGAGTATGATAAACTAATCAAGAAGATCGATCTTTATGACGATCGAACCCAAAAACAGCAAACGAAAATGAAAAACAGAACACAATATTTACGTGGTTCGGCCTCGACTTTAGGCCTACGTCCACGGACCAACATAGCCTTTTATTCAAAACAGAAAGAAGGGTTTACAAGACTGCCACACCTTCTACAACTTTTGTGTTTACAACTCTCTCTAATTCACACTCTACAGAAAGATACAAGCTCTCAAAGATGGGTACTTGAACTCGAAAGTCTGATATTTATAATAACCAAGACAAACTTCTGCTTTAACGACTTGTACCACGCGCTCTGTTGCTTGTACATCGCGCGCTCAATTTCTTCGTTTTTATAACTTTTAATCTGAGCATTCCATCTCTACTCACGCCAGATCCAACGCTCCTCATTCAAACTCCGAGCTTCAAACGCTGGCCTTTAAATCGCGCGCCAAGATAATCCAACGGTTGAGGTTTAATCTGGGGACTTAAACGTTTTTCAAGCTTTAAGATCGAGTTCTTCCAGGCTTCTTCATCTGAGCTTTTTCTGATCACCTTCCGGCCATATTCCGGCGAGTTTGGGGCTCACAAAACCCAACAAACTCCACCTTGAGCCTAGAACTCGCATTCCCATCACAAAACTCCACCTGTGCATCTCAAATATGCAAACCACAGAGGCTCAAACATCGCAGCAGAATCAGCCTTACTATCTTCCAGCTTTAGCTTCTAAAATGCAGAATGACCCCTTGATTCGTCTGCAACCCTCAACCAAGGCTCCTTCTTTATTCATTCACCTTGCTCTGTTGGTCTTCCAGCCATTTAGCAGCTTCGAGCCTCGAAAGAAACCTTGTTAACTCCAAATGAGATTGAAATCTCCCACTTGGAATCAATTTGGCCTTTCGAGCTCTTTCCCTTCATCTCCCATGAAGTTCTCTGCTTTCCAACTCCTTGAGGCTTCTTGCAGATCCATCTACTGCCCCTCAAGCTTTTCTTCTCGATCTCTATCAAAGGTGAGACCTCAGCACCTCTCAAAGAAGCAACATTGCTCGTAGCTTCATTTTCAGCTTCAGACCGAGTTTTTGTCCAGCTTCTACCAGCTGTTTCCTCACCTTCTTCTGAGCTTCTATCCATTCTATGCACTTGCCTCGAACATGGCCCAAGAATACTCCTCTTTCTTAATGGAATCAGCACCTCAGGCCCAGACGACTCACTAACCGAGCTTATTTTATCCAAGCTCACAACAACAAATTTTTGAACATCAGCTCCAACGACAGGCTTTGCTTCACCTGTCTCCACCTCAAGACGAGGTCTCCGTGGATTCTCTTCCACCACATTCAGGCCACCACATTTTCTACTATCCTCAGATGTGCCTTACACCACAGAACAACCCTCGAGCATGAAGATACCGTGCCTTCTAAACTCGCTCAGGATCAGCCTGTTCTGTTTCAGACATTGATCTTACCAGCTGAGATTTGTGTCTTGAATCCTCTTTTGTCCAAAACTTCAATTGAATGAGGTTCCTCCTCAACTCTGGCACATACCTAACATCTCTTAGGACCCCCACACTTCCTGAAATGAGCCTCAAATGCACTGAGTCGTACCCAAGAACCTGACAGCTTTTACCATTGCCTAGCTTCACAGATTCTTGGCTGGTTTCTTTGAAAACTCGCAGCCAATCCTTGTTGCACGTCACATGAAAGCTGCATCTCGAATCAAGGATCCATTCATGGCTTCCTTCTTGCTTAGACACAGCCAGAACTTCTGCAGATTCATAGCAATCTTGAACAAAATCTGCAGCAACATTAGACATACCTTGGTTCGAGTTCTTGACATCTTGGGGCAATTTCTTCGAATGTGGTCCTCTCCTAGGCAGTGCCAGCAGTTCACAGAACCCTTAGCTTCTTTCTTTTCCTTCTCTTTGCCTTTCTTTGTCCAAGAACCAGCCTTATTCTGTGCCAAGAGCAGCTGAGCCGCCTCAATCTTCTCATCAAGACTTGCTTGCTTCTTTGCATTCAGCTACTTCGAACTCAGGGCTGAGAGAACGTCCTCTTACTTCAGTTTCTCCCTTCCATACAAGAGAGCCTCCCTGAAATGGTCATAGCTTGAAGCCAGGGCACACATCAGCAACAAAGCGTGATCCTCGTCCTCGATTTCGTCCCCAATATTCTCAAGATCCAAGATAAGCTCCTGATCTTCTAGGGGCTGATCTTCATGCATCTGGAATCTATAAAGGGCCTGCTTCAAGTACAATCTCTTGGCCAATGACTTGGTCATGTACAAGGCATCGAGTTTCTTCCATATCTCCTCAGTCGTGTCTTCCTTAGCCACCTTGCGCAAGACTTGATCTGATAAACACAAGATCAAGGTTGAGTAGGCCCTTTCTCGAATCTTCTTATTCAATGCATCGGTCATATCTCTCGGCTCCATCTCAACCTCAGGCTTGAGAGCCTCCTCAAGACCCTTCTCGGTGAGTAGGCCCTTCATCTTCTTCTTCCACAGGCCAAAATCTCCTTGGTCATTGAAGACTTCCATTTCGAACCGAGTTGCCGCCATCGTGACGGTCTCGTCTCTCCTCCATGCTCACCGCACCAATTATTGTAAAACCAGCACCCCTCGATCCCTAACTTGCTGTTCTTTAAGGTGGGTATGATAAACTAATCAAGAAGATCGATCTTGATGATGATCGAACCAAAAAACTGCAAACGAAAATGAAAAACAGAACATAGAATTTACGTGGTTCGGCCTCGACTTTAGGCCTACGTCCACGGACCAACATAGCCTTTTATTCAAAACAGAAAGAAGGGTTTACAAGATTGCCACACTTTCTACAACTTTCGTGTTTACAACTCTCTCTAATTCACACACTCCAGAAAGATACAAGCTCTCAAAGATGGATACTTGAACTCGAAAGTCTGACTAAAACAGACTTCTGCTTTAACGACTTGTACCACGCGCTCTGTTGCTTGTACGGCGTGCGCTCAATTACTTATAAAAACGCTAACTTTTAATATGAGCCTTCCATCTCTACTTGCGCCAGATCCAACGCTCCTCATTCAAACTCCGAGCTTCAAACGCTGGCCTTTAGATCGCGCGCCAAGATAATCCAACAGCTGAGGTTTAATCTAGGGACTTAAACGTTTTTCAAGCTTTAAGATCGAGTTATTCCTGGCTTCTTCATCTGAGCTTTTTCCGATCACCTTCCGGCCACATTCCGACGAGTTTGGGGCTCACAAAGGAAACAAACAATAACACTGTTACCAATCCCTCCTGCATCTTTCCCAGACTCATCAATTGAGACAACACTGTCAAGACGTTCATTCACACCACTAACAACTTCCTTAATCTCACTTGAGTCCTCAAGTTTCCCATCTAAAGGAAACAAACAATAACGATATTCAGACGCTAACACAAATTCCCTGATCATGTCGATTGCAAAAAACCTTCCATTAACCTCACCATACAACACAGTTAACTGCAAACCCAACCATATTAACACTTCACCTAAAACAGGACATTCAAAACTTTGATTCAGCTGAATTTTCTCCTCTGCCTTACTCATCAAAAGTGCCTTCAAACCCAACCCAACCAATACAATGATGTGATCCGCCAGTGTAAAGTCAATCACTATCCTATATTTCAACGACCTCCCAACAATCCATTTACGCAAGAACAACAATCCTGAATGTCTCAGCCTCATAAATGCACACAAAACAGAGTGCAAGCACGATTTTGGGGCATGACCACCGAAGCCCCACGACTGTAACTCTCTCCGTATGAACCAATCTCCGAAGGGAGAAAGAATTCCTCGCAAGAAGCATTGCAATTTGTCCAGGGATTTTGTTGTTTTGAGACATTGCACGCATCGAGCAATGTTGGGGTAGTTCGAGGGTTGGGGCTTGGGGAGATGGGCGATCATATGGTTGTGTAACGGCGGAGGGGCAATTTCGGAAAAAGAAGCTGGTCGTGGGGGTAATTTGAGGAATTTCGATGGTGGATGGGCAGTGTAGATAGTGTGAGAAGAGGGAGGAGGGAGGAATGAGGTGGCTGGGGTCGTGAGGGCAGGGTAGGGTGGCGGGGTTGGTTGGGTGGCGAGGGTGATGGGCATGTTGTTTATTTTCAATAATAAAGAAAATAAATATTAAAATGTTGTATCACTTCAACCAAAAGTCATATCTATTCAAGGAAAAGAAATATTGAAGTGTTATATCCCTTCAATGAAAAGTTAAATTCTTTTAGTTCATATCTCTTCAAAGAGACATGACTTTTCGAGATAACCTTTTGGTGAATAGGTACGCCGATTCAAGGCAACTCTCTGCAAACTATAAATACTTCAGTTCTGTCTACTGCAGAGACACAATTACAAGTAATCAAGCCTGCTCTCACACACTTAAAGTATTCAGTGCATACTTTGCTAAAGCAAGAGCGCAGTACGTGTTTTCTTTGTATCCTGAAGGTATTCGATTATTCTCTCGTTTGCTTTGTAGAGAGCGAAAATCACCTTTAGGAAAGTGGCTTATAGATACACGCCTAGAAACAGATTATCTCAAGTTCTGCAGTAATCAAAACATGAAAGAAGACAACGTCTTTGATCGATATACACATCACTATTGTCAACAATCTAAAGGTGATTTTGTGAATCTGTTTTCATGGCGTCACTTAAAGAATTAAGTAATTTCATAAAGCTCGATCGCTTCGATGGTGGGAGCTTCTGTAAGTCACAGTTTTAACATCCAACCAATAAAACTTGAGCATAGATTGATCGAATTACCTTGATAATAAACGCGCGGAAGACTTTGGTAATTATCAATCAACCTTCATTAATCACCAAGCTTCTCTCTACAATAATCTCCTTTATCTCTCTACAATTAAGCCCTAATTATGATAATGATGAGAGAGTGTTTCTAGTGAGAGAAAGCTAAAACTCAAGTTGTGTGTATTTTACACACACGTGCCCTATATATACCAAAGCATACTTTGGTATATTTATACTTTAGTCCCTATATTTACATAAAATACAATTAAGTCCCTAGACAAAGATAACATGATAATTGACACTAGAAAATATTCCTAACAATCTCCCCCTTAGTGTTCAATTGTCATTGAAGCGTCGGTTGTCTTTGTCTTTGATAATCTTCAGTCTTCATCATCATTTGAACACAACAGAAAGATTCCTAACAATCTCCCCATTTGCAGCAGAAAAGATTCCTAACAATCTCCCCCTTTTAAAATCTTTGCCTTTGTGTTCAACTTTGAATTTGACACGGTCTTCTGTTGCTGTTGGAAGAAAATAGCTGAGAGCATCTGGATAATCTTCAGTCTCCCCCTATTTACATGCACTCTCTTTTTCTTCTTTGCAACTTGAATATTCGTCACCGTCTTGCATATATCAGAGTCGTGCGGATCGTCAGCATTGACTTGTCGTGTACGCTCGAACCATGGAGAGAGGTCTTGTTTGTTGTGGTTCAGCACGTGCATTGAAAGCTTGGTTTCTTTAATGAGTTCACGTGCTTCGCCTCCTTGATATATTTCTCCCCCTCATGGCGATTCATTTGCATCGTCATGCTGTTTGATCAAGGTGAACCAGAGTATACGCAGAACGTGTTGGCGTTGAATTCCGTTGATGTCACTCTTGGTCGTTGATGCAAAGTCACACAGACTTGCATTTGAAGGGACTACGGTGCCACATAGACATCCCGTTGACATCGTTCTAGAGTCGTGCTCCAGAAGATGGCCTGCTACCGTTGTTGTTATCTTGCAACGGCAGGACTTCCTTCTGATCATAGAAGCACATCATTTAATGATGCGTCTACAGAAGTTCTGACATGGTCACGTAGACCTGCAATATGTGTGTAAAAGAATGTATGTGTCCTAGAAAATGTAAAAAACATTTAGGCTATGGGACACACTAGACATTTACGTGTTCAAGAAAAATTGTGGTGTGGGGCTGTGGACCACTTTGTTCAATATCTCCCGCTTCCAAATGAAACGGTGACAGCATATGCGGTTCCCCGTGAGATATTGAAACATCTGTCTTTAGGGAGACAAATGAGTAGTTAGGAAGGGTCGTGCATGCGCCTTTGGACCAGATGGAGCGTCTTCTACCCGGGATCTGATAAATCAGTCCTGTACCTATATGGTTATGGCCCGGATAGTTTGTGGTTGAGTTGTAAGGATGTCATCGTGATACGCTCAATACCCTCACATACACTCGGGGTTTGTTCCTGGGTTAGGATCAGTTAGGTCTACTGAACCTTTGGAACAGGTATGTGAACAACTCTTTTGTGTCCATGCGCTTATTGGCATTTAGGTAGCTCTCCCTCTTCAAAGCATGAAGGTTGTCTTCAAGGCATTCCCTTTTAAGCTCTAGCGCTGTTTTTAGGTAACACTCCCCCTAAATACTTGCGCTAATTCTAATGTGATGCCCGTGCTCCCCCTAAATAGATGCGCCTTTTGAGAAATTGCATATTACGAAGAAATCAAGCGCCTTTTGTATTTGAAGTGACACTCCCCAATAAATGTGACTTTTGCACTTATAAGTCTCACTCCCCCTAAATATATGCGCTTTTTACATTAGAACTATGGTAATACGCTCTTTTGAAGGTCATGCACCTTGTCTATCTATCTATCCACTCCCCCAAAATAAAAACAATATAGAATATGAAGACCGACTATTCTATAAAATTAAGCGCTATTTATACTAAGTCGAACTCCCTATGATAGTCAAAAACTGAAAATATAGAGTTTGACTCCACAAAAATTCAAGCGCTTTTTGAATTTTGAAATCGGCTCGGCCTTCTTTAAACATTTTAGCTCAAAAGTTTTTCTCCCCCTTTTTTTTTTTTTTTTTTTTTTGTTTGTTTTTTTTGTTTTGTTTTTTTTTTTGTTGTTTTTTTTTTTATGGCCTCTTTTTTTTTTTTTTATGGCCCTTTTTTTTTATGGCCTTTTTTTTTTTTTTTTTTTTTAACGAAAAAATAAAAATAAAAACAATGTTAAATAAAGAGCTTTGGAATAGTCTTGATTTGGTGTGTTTGCTCATGTCGCAGACCGATCACGTGTGTGGAGCAAACCGAATACCACACGTGTCGGGTTCTTGTGCGACTGCTCATCATTGCATACCGACCATACATGTGGAGCAATCGTCGTCTATTTACCATGTATGATCGGGAAACTGCAAAATAAATTATCGGGACTTTGGTACCCATTTTTTGACGGGTCCTCCCTGGTTAGCAGTGAAACAATTTTACATATAAGGTTCAAATTTGGAAGCAAAATTATCACATAAAGCAGTCATAGGAATCCACATTTGTCGAGGACTACTTATTTCCATTTGTAGCTTAGGTTTCCAAATTTGTTGTACCTTTTTGAAATTTAACTTTTCAGCATCGGTGAATGTGTGTCTTTTTGTAGAAGAGAAAATTTTCTCTTTCGCCAGTCGCTTAAGATGCATTTCGGATTTGACTTTGACCGGGTACTTGAGAGAGGAATACGAGCTTATAGAATCAATAGCATTAAGTATAGAAGTATCGTATTTCCTACCTTCTAGACTCACATCATTCACTTTGTAATGTGTATTAGAAAATTTATTTTGATTCAGACAATTGTTATTTTTAGACATTTCAGTTTTAATAGAGAATGTGTAATTATTGTCTACTTTAGTTTTAGTAGCTTCTTTCTTTAATTTTGATTTTAGAATGACTTTGGGTATTTTTGGATTAGGAATAGAGGTAGAACCAAATTTAGTCGAGGCAATAGAATATAATTTGCCTTCCTCTATTCTTTCTTTATTGATATCTTTAGTCATTCTTGCGCCTTTTTGAGAGGAATTTTTGAGAATTAAATTCTCCTTTAAAAGCTTATCTATTTGAGCTCGAAACCCGTCTGGAGTGTAGCAATCCTTAGGTTCGGGTTTTATCGATAGTATAGAATGTTCCTCGGTTGACATTGACTCAATTGTTTGAGTAGACTTGTTTCGAGACAATTTTAGCTCAATTTGTTCTTTCTTTGCAAGAAGAACCTCTAGTTCTTTAATTTTACAGTGTAATCTAGTGAGTTCTTCAGAAAGACATTTATTTTGAGCTTGATAATCTTTATTTTCCTTTAGTTCTGTTGTTTCAGAATTTGATTTAGCAAGATCATTGTTAAGTTTAGCTATTTTCTCATTAGCTAATTGAAGTTTTATTCCTAGATTGACTTCTTCTAATAGATGTTTTCTTAGGACAACTTCATTATTGGCTAATCTTCCTTCTAATTTCTTGACCATTTCTTTTTCATTATTTGTGGATGAGGATTTTTGCAACATTGAATTGTTTGCTTCATCACAGGCAGACAAACTTGTTTTCAACTCACATATTTTTGATTCATGTTCTGTGGTATTAGTATTCAACCTTATAATCTCATCCTTTGCATTGGTCAATTGACATTCAAGACTAGCTTCAATTTCTAAATGTTTTCTTAAGACACTCTCGTTATTAACTAGCCTGGTTTCTAGTGTCTTGATCATTTGTTCGTGAAATAAATCCATTTTAATCTTTTCAGTTCAAATATAGAATTTTGAAAATTTAAGTTCAAATAATGTTGGTAATTAATTTCAATATAGAATGTTGGATTTTTTTTTAAATTTTTAAAAAAAATTGTTGGATGTATATGATCGTTGACGTGTTTTAGAATTGATTTGAATTTTAATTTTTTTTTTATTAATGTTTTCGATTACAAATTTAAATTTGATTTTAGAGATAAACCGCAAACTTTTGGAAACTATTTAAAATATTTATATCCGCAAACAGTGAATTTTTGCAAAGTTTAGGTTTATGTTTGCGGATAAAAAAGAGACGCAAACCTCTATCGTAAACAGTAAATTTAGGTTTGCGGTTGAATATGAGCCGTAAAGTTGAGCTATTGAAACTTGTTTTTTAAGTATCACAAACTACTCTACCTATCGTAAAGTAATAATTTTTTTTTTATTTATATATATATTTTTTTATTATTAGTTAGTATCGTAAAGCTTATTCGTAAAGTTAATTTTGTTTTTATATATTTTTTATTTATTTATTTGTCGCAAACCTCTATCGTAAAGTAAACTTTTTTTGTTTTTTTTTTTTTTTATTCAATCGTAAAACTTATAAGTAGTTTTTTTTTTTTTTTAGTATGAACAGTAACTTGCGCAAACAGTAGTTTTGCGAATGAAGAGTAACGTGCGCAAAAATTGTAGGTCCAGTTTTCATACATCCAATGATTAAACTTGAGCATGGATCGATTGAGACATACCTTGAATATTAGCGCGCGGAAGCTTTGGTAAATATCAATCAATCTTCCATTAAACCTCAAGCTTTCTCAACAAGTAATCCCTTTCTCTCTCTACCATTAAGCCCTAATTATGATAATGATGAGAGAGTGTTTCTAGTGAGAGAAAGCTAAAACTCAAGTTGTGTGTATTTTACACACACTTGCCCTATATATACCAAAGCATACTTTGGTATATTTACACTTTAGTCCCTATATTTACATAAAATATAATTAAGTCCCTAGACAAAGATAACATGATTATTGAACACTAGAAAATATTCCTAACAATCTCTCCCTTAGTGTTCAATTGTCATTGAAGAGTCGGTTGTCTTTGTCTTTGATAATCTTCAGTCTTCATCATCATTTGAACACAACAGAAAGATTCCTAACAATCTCCCCCTTGAAAATTTTTTGCCTTTGTGTTCAACTTTGAATTTGACAAGGTCTTCTGTTGCTGTTTGAAGAAAATAGCTGAGAGCATCTGGAGAATCTTCAGTCTCCCTCTATTTACATGCACCCTCTTTTTCATCTTTGCAACTTGAATCTTCGTCACCTTCTTGCATATATCAGAGTCGCGTGGATCGTCAGCATTGACTTGTCATGTATGCTCGAACCATGGAGAGAGGTCTTGTTTGTTGTGGTTCAGCACGTGCGTTGAAAGCTTGGCTCCTTTAATGAGTTCACGTGCTTCGCCTCCTTGATATACTTCTCTCCCTCATGGCGATTCATTCGTATCGTCATGCTTGTGATCAAGGTGAACTAGCTTGGGCTGATCGTGTTGTCGTTGAATCATGGATGAAGTACCTGAAAACGGGACAGACGACCGATCATCGTGAGACATCCCTAGATGTCACTCTTGGTCGTTGATGCAAAGTCACACAGACTTGCATTTGAAGGGACTACGGGGCCACATAGGCATCCCGTTGACATCGTTCTAGAGTCGTGCTCCAGAAGATGGCCTGCTACCGTTGTTGTTTTTATGTTGCAACGACAGGACTTCCTTCTGATCATAGAAGCACATCATTTAATGATGCGTCTACAGAAGTTCTGGCATGGTCAGGTAGACCTGCAATATGTGTGTAAAAGAATGTATGTGTCCTAGAAAATGTAAAAAACAATTAGGCTATGAGGACACACTAGACATTTACGTGTTCAAGAAAGTCGTGGTGTGGGGTTGTGGATCACTTTGTTCAATATCTCCCGCTTCCAAATGAAACGGTGATAGCATATGCGGTTCCCCGTGAGATATTGAAACATCTGTCTTTAGGGAGACAAATGAGTAGCTAGGAAGGGTCGTGCATGCGCCTTTGGACCAGATGAAGCGTCTTCTACCCGGGATCTGATAAATCAGTCCTGTACCTATATGGTTATGGCCCGGGTAGTTTGTGGTTGAGTTGTAAGGATGTCATCGTGATACGCTCAATACCCTCACATACACTCGGGGTTTGTTCCTGGGTTAGGATCAGTTAGGTCTACTGAACCTTTGGAACAGGTATGTGAACAACTCTTTTGTGTCCATGCGCTTGTTGGCATTTAGGTAGCTCTCCCTCTTCAAAGCATGAAGGTTGTCTTCAGGGCATTCCCTTTTAAGCTCTAGCGCTGTATTTAGGTAACACTCCCCCTAAATACTTGCGCTAATTCTAATGTGATGCCCGTGCTCCCCCTAAATAGATGCGCCTTTTGAGAGATTGCATATTACAAAAAAATCAAGCGCCTTTTGTATTTGAAGTGACACTCCCCAATAAATGTGCCTTTTGCACTTATAAGTCTCACTCCCCCTAAAACATATGCGCTTTTTACATTAGAACTATGGTAATACGCTCTTTTGAAGGTCATGCACCTTGTCTATCTATCTATCCACTCCCCCAAAATAAAAACAATATAGAATATGAAGACCGACTATTCTATAAAGGTAAGCGCTCTTTATAATAAGTCGAACTCCCTTTGAAAATCAAGAAGTTAAGATATAGAGTTTGACTCCCCTGAAATTCAAGCGCACTTTGAAGTTTGAAATCGGCTCGGCCTTCTTTGAACATTGTAGCTCAATTTTTTATTTTTTATTTTTTATTTTTTATTATTATTATTATTATTATTATTATTTTATTGCCTTTTCTTTCTGTTTTTTTTTTTTTGTGGCCTTTTCTTTTTTTTTTTATTTATTGGCTTTTTTTTTTTTTTTTTTTTATGGCCGGTTTTTTTTTTTTTTTTTTTTTTTTTGACGAAAAGGTAAAAATAAAAACAATGTCAAATCAAGAGCTTTGGAATAGTCTTGATTTGGTGTGTTTGCTCACGTCACATACCGATCACGTGTGTGGAGCAAACCGAATACCACACGTGTCGGGTTCTTGTGCGACTGCTCATTATTGCATACCGACCATACATGTGGAGCAATCGTCGTCTATTTACCATGTATGATCGGGAACCTGCAAAACAAATTATCGGGACTTTGGTACCCATTTTTGGACGGGTCCTCCCTGGTTAGCAGTGAAACAATTATGCATATAAGGTTCAAATTTGGAAGCAAAATTATCACATAAAGCAGTCATAGGAATCCACATTTGTCGAGGACTACTTATTTCCATTTGCAGCTTAGGTTTCCAAATTTGTTGTACCTTTTTGAAATTTAACTTTTCAGCATCGGTGAATGTGTGTCTTTTTGTAGAAGAGAAAATTTTCTCTTTCGCCAGTCGCTTAAGATGCAATTCGGATTTGACTTTGACCGGGTACTTGAGAGAGGAATACGAGCTTATAGAATCAATAGCATTAAGTATAGAAGTGTCGTATTTCCTACCTTCTAGACTCACATCATTCACTTTGTAATGTGTACTAAATGAGCTACTTTTGTTTAGACAATTATTACTTTTGGACGTTTCAGTTTTAATAGAGAATGTGTAATTATTGTCTACTTTAGTTTTAGTAGCTTCTTTCTTTAATTTTGATTTTAGAATGACTTTGGGTATTTTTGAATTAGGAATAGAGGTAGAACCAAATTTAGTCGAGGCAATAGAAGATAATTTGTCTTCCTCTATTCTTTCTTTATTGATATCTTTAGTCATTCTTGTGCCTTTTTTAGAGGAATTTTTGAGAATTAAATTCTCCTTTAAAAGCTTATCTATTTGAGCTCGAAACCCGTCTGGAGTGTAGCAATCCTTAGGTTCGGGTTTTATTGATAGTATAGAATGTTCCTTGGTTGGCACTGACTCAATTGTTTGAGTCGACTTATTTAGAGACAAAATTTTCTCAAGTTGATCTTTCTTTACCAGAAGAAGCTCTAGTTCTTTAATTTTAGAGTGTAATCTTGTGCATTCTTCAGAAAGATCTTTATTTTGAGCTTGATAATCTTTATTTTCCTTTAGTTCTGTTGTTTCAGAATTTGATTTAGCAAGATCATTGTTAAGTTTAGCTATTTTCTCATTAGCTAATTGAAGTTTTATTCCTAGATTGGCTTCTTCTAATAGATGTTTTCTTAGGACAACTTCATTATTGGCTAATCTTGCTTCTAATTGCTTGACCATTTCTTTTTCATTATTTGTGGATGAGAATTTTTGCAACATTGACTTGTTTGCTTCATCACAGGCAGACAGACTTGTTTTCAACTCTCATATTTTTTATTCATGTTCTGTGGTCTTAGTCTTCAACCTTATAATCTCATCCTTTGCATTGGTCAATTGACATTCAAGACTAGCTTCAATTTCTAGATGTTTTCTTAAGACACGCTCGTTATTAGCTAGCCTCGCTTCTAGTGTCTTGATCATTTGTTCGTGAAATAAATCCATTTTAATCTTTTCAGTTCAAATATAGAATTTTGAAAATTTTAAGTTCAAATAATGTTGGTAATTAATTTCTATATAGAATGTTGGAATTTAAATTTTGTTCAAATAAAATTGTTAGATGTATATGATCGTTGACGTGTTTTAGAATTGATTTTAAATTTGATTAATGTTTTCCATTCTGTTTAGAAAATTTTAGATATTGATATTAACCGCAAACTTTTAATTTCAGTTCAGTTCATAAGCTTTTCAGCACAGCAAAGTTTAGATACAAATATTAATTATCGACTTAGATTGTATCGTAGACTTTGTATATTATTAAAAGAATGTAAGTGTTTACGGTTCTGATTTTACACAGTATTGGTTGACGAATGAAAGAGAAGCTGTAAACAGTGCTTTTTAGTTTACGAGTATAGAGTGTTTATGAATGAGAATCGTTCGTAAACTTTTAATCGTTCGTAAACCTTTAAGAATGTTATCAGGGTAAGGTTTACGTTCGTAAACTGTTATCAGGATGAGGTTTACGAATGAAATAGTTTTCAAAGACTAAGTCTTGAATGGTTTACGAATGATGAGTATTCGTAAACTTAAGGATTCGTAAACAGGAAGGTTTACGATCGTAAAGATTCGTAAATTCTTTTACGAATGAAAGTGATTCGTAAACTCAAACAGGAATAGAGGTTTACGATTACCTCTGTCGTAAACTCGACTTTATGTTTACGATTGAAATTCGTTCGTAAACACTGACACTCTACCACTTAGTGAATCGTAAAACTCAGTTTATCTAGGTTTACGAATGAACTCTGAGATTCGCAAACTAACGTTCGTAAACCTTTAATCGTTCGTAAACAGTACTCTTTAGTTTACGATTGAATAGTATTCGTAAACCTTCACACACTGTTGAGATCGTAAACAAGGTTTACGATTGAAAATCTTTCGTAAACAGTAGTTTCGTAAAATAAAGTTTACGATTGAAAAGTATTCGTAAACAGTGCCTTCAGATAGTTTACGACTGAAAAAGCGTTCGTAAACAGTGACTTCAAAGGTTTACGATAAAAAACGTTCGTAAACTGATTTTATCTAGGTTTACGAATGACTGTTATTCGTAAACTAACGTTCGTAAACTAAGTACTTTATCTGGGTTTACGAATGAAAATCATTCGTAAACTCTCAATCCGCAAACTTACGTTCGTAAACTTTGCGTTGACTGTAAAGTTATTTCGTTGACTAAGCTGTTTAAACAGATAATCAACGTTCGTAAACACCTCTAAATGACAGTTACTTAAGATTTTAATCACTGTTCTTCGATCGTAAACCTAGTTCATCGTTCGCAAACACTGTTCATCATTCGTAAACATAGTTCTACGATCGTAAACTATAAGAAACTATCAATTTTCTCAATCAACACCTTGTTTTGGCCAATTAACAACTGAATATTGATCAGAATATCACGATAATCAATGCCTAACACTCAATTAAGAGTAACTAAAGCAGATTATTAACAAATTAGCCAAAAACTTGTCGGCCAAGTTTTCGAACGTACAGTAGCAATGATCGTAAACTCATTTCAACCAATTCAATCACACGCTCAGCTCTGATACCAATTGTAGGTCCAGTTTTCATACATCCAATGATTAAACTTGAGCATGGATCGATTGAGACATACCTTGAATATTAGCGCGCGGAAGCTTTGGTAAATATCAATCAATCTTCCATTAAACCTCAAGCTTTCTCAACAAGTAATCCCTTTCTCTCTCTACCATTAAGCCCTAATTATGATAATGATGAGAGAGTGTTTCTAGTGAGAGAAAGCTAAAACTCAAGTTGTGTGTATTTTACACACACTTGCCCTATATATACCAAAGCATACTTTGGTATATTTACAATTTAGTCCCTATATTTACATAAAATACAATTAAGTCCCTAGACAAAGATAACATGATTATTGAACACTAGAAAATATTCCTAACAGCTTTATACGCTGGCAGAAGAGAATTCATTTTCTCTTAGTTTCCCTCCAAGTAAGTTATGTTCTCAACACTCCAAGGCCGGACGAAAATCCTGAAGAAACCATTGCTGAAACAAGAAGGAGGCAAAAATGGGATACTGATGATGAAATATGTCGGGGACATATATTGAATGCTATGAGCGATGCCCTCTTCGATGTCTATCACTCAGTGGCGACGGCAAAGGAATTATGGGAAAAGTTAGAGACAAAGTATCTTCAAGAAGACGCTACAAGTAAGAAATTTATTGTCTCACGTTTTAATAATTTTAAGATGGATGACAGACCAATAATGGAGCAATTTCATGAGATCGAGCGTATGTTGAATAATTTTAATCAACATAAAATGGTCATGGATGAGACTATTATTGTTTCTAATATCATCGACAAGTTCCCCCCTTCGTGGAAAGACTTTAAAAGAAATTTAAAGCATACGAAGGAAGATATCTCCCTTGAGCAACTTGCAAATTCTCTTCGAATCGAAGAAGAATTTCGCAAGGAACTGAAATTAGAAGAAAGTGTTAAAGAACAAATCAACTCGAAGGTACTCGTACTTGAGGATGGTAATCGGAATAAACCTTCAAAGAAAAGGAAATTCCAAGACAAAAATGCACAGAATACAAACAACAAACGAAAGAAAGGAAGTTGTTATCACTGTGGAAAACCAGGCCATTATAAAAATGAATGTCGTCTCTTAAAGAAGGAAAAAGCCAATGGCTCGTCTTCTAAAGCAGCGGATGATCTACTTGCTGTCATATCTGAAATAAATATGATTGAAGATGACGACGAATAGTGGATCGATTCAGGAGCCACCCGCCATGTTTGTAAGAATCGAGAAATGTTCAAAAACATGGAACCAGTGCCTGAAGGAACCGTTCTCTACATGGGAAATGCTACGAGAGTTCCCGTCCTTGGAATAGGAAGCATAGAGATTGAATTTACATCCGGGAAAAAGTTAACATTGAATAATGTGTACTATGCACCGGAAGTAAGGAAAAATATAGTATCGGGTAGTGTTCTTAATAAATTTGGCTTCAAACATGTATTCGAAGCAAATAATTTTGTAGTTTCAAAGGGAGGGTTGTTTGTAGGAAAGGGCTAATTGTGTAACGGAATGTTCAAGATGAACATATCCAAAAATAATAATAATAAAATTATTTCTGCTTATATCGTTAACTCTCCTGATTTATGGCATAATAGATTAGGACATATTCATTATGCTAGACTTAGATACATGTCAAAACTTAATCTGATTCCGCATATTGAATATGAAAATATATGTAAAACATGCATGCTAACGAAAGTAACTCGGAGTTCTTTTCCGAAAGTTGAAAGAACTTCAAAGTTGTTAGAATTAATCCATTCAGATGTATGTGATTTGCATAGCACTCCTACAATCGGAAATAAAAAGTATTTTATTACTTTTATAGACGATTGCAGTAGGTATTGTTTTGTTTATTTGTTGCATTCTAAGGACGAAGCTCTTGAAAAATTTAAGATTTTCAAGAATGAATCTGAATTGAAATGTGAAACGTTTATAAAACGTTTAAGGACTGATAGAGGTGGAGAATACTACAGTCCATCAAATTTTGAGTCAACGGGTATAGTTCACGAAACTACCGCTCCGTATACTCCACAACAAAATGGAGTGGCAGAACGCAAAAATCGTGTACTAACAGAAATGATAAATTCTATGATGTCGGTTTCTGGATTAAATTCTGGATTTTGGGGAGAAGCATTGCTAACCGCATGTCACATCCTCAATCGAGTTCCAAATAAACGGAACAGAGTGACTCCTTATGAAATCTGGAACAAAAGAAAACCAAACTTGAGTTATTTCAAGGTTTGGGGTTGTCGAGCAATCGTCAAAGTTTCAGGACCCAAACGAAAGAAATTGGGTGAGAGAGGAATTGAGTGCATCTTTATTGGTTATGCACAAAATAACAAAGCATATAGATTCTTTGTTATTGAACCAAATGACTATATATCGGTTAATACCGTAATTGAGTCATGCGATGCCGTGTTCGATGAACAACGGTTCAATTCAATACCTCGTATTAAGGACATTGGTGTAAGTCAAGATACCTCGACAAATGACATCGTCGAACGATCCGATGAACAACAAGATGTTGAGTTTCGTAGAAGTAAACCAGCTCGAAAAACTCGTGATTTCGGTTCTGATTTCTCTATGTTTCTCGTAGAAGGAACAAGAGAACACGTTACTCAAGAAGTCCCATTCTGTTATAACACAGAAGACGATCCTCAAACATTCGAGGAAGCCATGAAATCACGGGACGTCACATTCTGGAATGAAGCGATAAATGATGAAATGGACTCGATCATGGGAAACCAAACGTGGGTTTTAGTTGATCCACCGTTAGGCGCGAAACCTATCGGTTGCAAATGGATATTCAAAAAGAAAATAAAACTCGATGGTACAATCGAGAAATTTAAAGCTCGATTAGTGGCTAAGGGTTTCAGCCAGAAACCAGATATCGATTACTTCGATACTTATTCTCCGGTGGCGAGAATGACTACAATACGATTGCTAATAGAAATGGCATCCATACATAAACTTATTATTCACCAAATGGATGTTAAGACAGCTTTTCTAAATGGAGAGCTTGATGAAGAAGTTTACATGAAACAACCTGAAGGGTTTGTTATGCATGGCCAAGAGCACAAAGTATGTAAACTTATAAAATCATTATACGGTCTCAAACAAGCACCGAAACAATGGCATCAAAAGTTTGACCAAACGATACTTGCTAATGGTTTCAAAATAAACCAAGCAGACAAATGAATCTATAGTAAGTTCAACGGTGATAGAGGAGTTATCATATGTCTCTATGTTGATGATATGTTAATATTTGGTACTGATTTGGATCAAATCAAAGAAACCAAAGAATTTCTATCAAATAGCTTTGCTATGAAAGACATGGGCGAAGCAGATGTTATTCTTGGGATTAAAATCCTAAGAGGAGATGACGGGATAACACTTACCCAATCTCATTATATTGAGAAAGTGTTGATCAAATTCAATCATTCTGATTGTTTGCCCGCATCTAGTCCGTTTGATCCAAATATAAAGTTGATCGAAAATACCGGAAAACCAGTATCACAATTGGTGTATTCAAAGGTGACAGGTTGTCTAATGTATGCGATGACATGCACAAGACCATATATAGCATTTGCTGTTGGAAAATTAAGCAGATACACAAGTAACCCAAGCGATGCGCATTGGCATGCAATCACTAGAGTTCTTAAATATCTGAAGAAAACTATGGAGTACGGCATATGCTATAATGGATATCCTTCAGTTGTGGAAGGATATTCGGATGCTAGTTGGATAACTGGCAGCGATGATCATGCAATTACTACCGGTTGGATCTTTATGCTAGGTGGAGGTGCAATTTCTTGGGGATCTAATAAACAGACCTGCATAACAGATTCAACTATGGCATCTGAATTCGTTGCTCTTGTATCAGCAAGCAAGGAAGCAGAATGGCTACGTGATTTACTATTTGATATGCCAATATTGGAAAAACCAATAGCACCTATTTCAATTCATTGTGACAATGAAGCAACTCTTGCGAGAGCATACAATCATGTGTACAATGGAAAATCAAGACATGTCGGACTACGACATAGTTATGTGAGAGATTTAATCTCTAATGGTGTGATTACCATTGATTACGTACGATCAAGCGACAATCTCGCAGATCCATTGACAAAAGCTTTGTCACGAGACGCAGTCAATAAGACGTCCAAGGGGATGGGTCTCAAGTTCTTAAATCGAAGTCACCCATGGTGGAACCTCAACTCGACACTTGATATACCGTCAAAGTCTCGAGTTCAATGAGTTAAAGTACATCATCAGCGTGATTTGAAGTGCTACGACATATTATGCATCCCAAGGTTTAGTAGCACTTGTTGCCCGTTAAGGAAAAAGGTAGATTGAGATATGGTCTCTTAATAGGTCTATAGGCTATATGCTAATTTTTCCGGATATCAAACGACGGGGATATCTTGATAGATCTACCTATGTGAGTGTAAAAGTTTGACCGCTTAAAAGAAGTTCAAGAGCTTGACTTCGATACACTCATGAAGGGTACTGGACACAATGTCTATAATGTGTCGCTATAAATGAATATCTGGCAGTGTGCTAAATCGAATGTGTGATCGACTCTACAGGTTGTCAATATGAATAGATGGTTCAAGGCTGTATCCACCATTTTATTCGAACCTCTTGTATCGAGCATTCACTAAGTAATGGTTCAAATCCTATGGAACACCATTATCTATGCATGAGATTTACAGGTTTGTTTTATCGTTAAAGAGTTTCCTTTATATTGAAAATGGCGGGGATTGTTGTTTATTTTCAATAATAAAGAAAATAAATATTAAAATGTTGTATCACTTCAATGAAAAGTCATATCTATTCAAGGAAAAGAAATATTGAAGTGTTATATCCCTTCAATGAAAAGTTAAATTCTTTTAGTTCATATCTCTTCAAAGAGACATGACTTTTCGAGATAACCTTTTGGTGAATAGGTGCGCCGATTCAAGGCAACTCTCTGCAAACTATAAATACTTCAGTTCTGTCTACTGCAGAGACACAATTACAAGTAATCAAGCCTGCTCTTACACACTTAAAGTATTCCATGCATACTTTGCTAAAGCAAGAGCGCAGTACGTGTTTTCTTTGTATCCTGAAGGTATTCGATTATTCTCTCGTTTGCTTTGTAGAGAGCGAAAATCACCTTTAGGAAAGTGGCTTATAGATACATGCCTAGAAACAGATTATCTCAAGTTCTGCAGTAATCAAAAATTGAAAGAAGACAACGTCTTTGATTTATATACACATCACTATTGTCAACAGGGCAGTGAGGTGAGAGTGGCTGTGGTCAGTCGAAGGAGGGAGGTGAGATGCTCGAGGGTGGTGGAGAGGCTGGGAGATGGTAGCGATGAATTGTGGATGGGCTGGGGTAGGGTGGTAGTAGGTGGCGGCGGTGGAGGTGGTAAGTTCATTTCATCATCATGGTATGTTGTGGGAGAAATTTAATAAAAAGGATTAATTAAAGAAGAGTGATTGGGTATGTTAATTACAAAAACATCCTCAACTAAATTGTATTGTAAATATTATCTGTATTTTAATAATATAAATTGTATATTTTTATAATTTACAACACTGGATCCCCGCGGAGAACGGGGCGGGGAGTATAGTCCCCGTCCCCGCCCGCGGTGATAGAAAGTTGGGGATTCTCCGCCCCATTCCGGGCGGATCCCCACGGGGGCATGGAATCCCCACCTCATTGACAACCCTACACACAAGTTTTTATATTAACTAGACAACTTTCATAAATTATTTAGGCACACAAATTATTACTTAAACAACAAATTATACTTGATGTTTAATTTTTGTTTTTTTAATGTTTATATTTTTTAGAATTTTGAAAACGTGAATATACATGATTTTTTTCGTTAATGACTTTTTGTTAATATATCTTTTTGGTTTTATATATAAGGTTCTTAGTATGATGCAGTTCAAATATATAAATATTTTTATAGTTATTTATGAATCGAAAATCTTTTGGTTTATAAAATTATTTTGGTCTAAACGGTATGATATCGATACCGTACCGAAATTAAGATATGATAACATGACAAAATTTAAGGTATATCAAAATTTCGGTACGGTATCGGTATGATCCATACCAAAATTACTGTAAGGAATACGATATCACAATTTCGGTAAGGTATACCGTACCGAACCAGCCCTAATTCTTACCTCACTAAACTTATCCAATCAAATAAAACACAGAGATAAAGCACTTAACACTCATTCGAACGCGAAGAAAAAAATACAAATAAAGCGAAAACAAGAAACAACAAAATTCAAAGGCGTAAAGGCGAATTTAAAGTACGGACTTGGTGAGAACGAACCACATCTACCCATCGTGCTGAGAAGGAACAATGTTTAAGAGCTCGTCCAAGGAGATCGAGTCACCGTAAATTTAAATCATCAATTTCGATCTTGGGGTCTAATTAAGGGTTAAGGGTTAACAGTTTTAGGGTCTATGGTTCATGGGTTTAGGTTATGCACTCGATTTTTTTGAATTAGGGTTCTTGATTGACATCCGATTGAATTGAATTCACATCAACTATTCGCAATCGATTAATTAATACGAATAGTTTATGCAAATAATTGTGAATCACGTTCGACTGCAAATAATATGCAAAATTTATGCGAATAAAACTAGCAGAATGTTGTTTGGACTGATTATGTTATGTGTAAAACTGCTTTCCAAGTTTACTTCCCGACTAAGCTGCCACCGAATAGTTTCTACCACTCTACTCTTACACTAACAACCTCCCATTACATCCAAGTTTTGGAGTCCATCCGAACATTTCTTACTAAGTGGGAAATGGAGGAGATGGTATCGGCCACCCAGTTTGACAACCAGATCGAGGTTGCCGATAACTTTAACAACTCGAATATGATGATGTAATATTTGATGAGCAGGCAGGTCGATTGTTGGCCGGACACGGAAGAGTTCTGGATGGTTGTACGGGAAAATATCTAGTATTGTTCAATCACTGGCCTTAACTGCTTGGCTATCGATGAAGTCATTCCATCGTCGAATGAATTTTCCCACAGACACTTTGATGGTATGGTTCTTACTCTTTTCTATCCTAGTTACTTATTGCTCAATCATCGGTCATTTCATTGTTGTTCTTGTGGTTTACTTAATGTTTTCTTATTGCTTATAGGGAAGAAAATAATCTACTTGGAAGATTTAGAGACGAAAATTGACGGGGGAATGGATGATGAGACCAACGCGGATATGAACGTCGAGAAAGCGATGGTGGCAGCCCTTTACTTTGTTGCCGGTGTACTAGGGCTAAGGAGAGTAAAATATTTTGTTAAAGTGAAAGAGGAGTGGATGAGATTGGTTGAAGAGTTTGACACGTTCAACGAATATCCTTGGGGAATAATTGTGTACGAGGAAGCAGTCTTTGGTCTAAACAGAGACCTAGTTTAGAAACATAGGTACATCACTCAAAAGCAAAAAACTGTGGGTACCCATGATATTAGTGGTTTCGTCGCTCCACTTCAAGTAAGTAACTATCTCCTTTTTAAGTTATTTCTCCTATTAAACTTATGTTTTTAATAATTCTAATTTTATATTCATATTCGTTTTTCAGATTCTTGCCTACGAGTGTTGCCGGGTGTCGGACAAATATTTGCAAGGAAGAGAAGGGGGCAGGGATACCGGTACCCGGATGTGCCACTAGATGGCCAAATTTCATGGCAAAAGTGCAGCCCCATCGTGGGAAGATGTAGAGACTATCTTTAATAATTTTTCGATGGATGCATGTATTTATTTATTTATATATATATTTATGTATGGAGTTGCCTTCGATAACATTGATGATTTTTAACTAATACAAATTCACAGGATGTGCGATGTTGGCTTACGGCCTCCGACGCCGAAGTTGGTTCGGCCCACTTTGGCACGATTCCAAATTTGGAGGGCAACATGGATGATGTCGTGGCCTAGAGAATAATGGAGCATCTTCGGGAAGGGAAGGCGGTTTACATTAGCAACAATCATTTGGTGACGGCACGAGACGATGAAGAGCGCCCTTCGTCGCTTCATATTAATCATAGCGTCATTTGTCATCTCGTTCACATCATTCAGAGCGCCTTTCGTTGTTCCCTTCACATCATGCTACATTGTCCGATGCATTAGTTATAGCCAGATTGGATAACTTGGATGCAAATGTTAATGATGTGCGGACGAGTGTTTGGCAACTAGAGGTGGATGTTAGGGCACTACGGCCATTGGTTGAGGGTATGTATAATCTTAGGTTTACGGTTTGTAAACTTTTATCATTTGCTGATTCCCCCATAATAAATCTATATCTCATTTTTTAGGTTTTGTGATGTTGAGGCGGAGGAATATCGGGATCACTCGGGGGGTGATCATGAAGGTAGGGATCACTCGGGGGTGATCATGGCCACGTGGGAGAGACGGAGGGTGATTTTGGCCATGTGACGCAGCCAGTGTGGGATGTAGAGGAAACATGGGCGATTCTGGCCACATGGCACAGTTGGTGGGGGCTATGGATGAGATAAGGGTTGATGTTGGCCACATGGCGCAGCCGGTGAGGGCTGTAGAGGAGACGGAGGGAGTTGTTGTAGAGGCCGAGACATTCAAGGGAGAAATTTAATAAAAGGGATCGACTTCTATTTTAATTAAAGAAGAGGGATTGTGTGTGTAAGTTACAAAAATACCCTTAACTAAACCACTCTTACCTCACTTAAGTTACCCAATTAATTAAAACACAGAGATAAAACACTTAACACTCATTCGAACGCGAAGAAAAAACTACAGATAAAGCGAAAACGAAAAGCAAAAACGAGAAACAGTAAAGTTCGAGGGCGTAAAGGCGAATTTAACGTACGAAGATGGTGAGAACGAAGCACAATTCACCCGTCGTGCCGAGAAGGAACAATGTTGAAGAGTTCGCCCAAGGAGACCGACACGGAGATGAACGTCGATACTAGGGCCAAGGAGAGTAAAACTTTTTGTTAAAGTGAAAGAGGAGTGGATGAGGTTGGTTGAAGAGTTCGACACGTTCAACGAATATGGAAAAGAATTGCATACGAGGAAGCGGTCTTTGGTCAAAACAAGTCCTAGTTGAGAAACATAGGTACATCACTCAAAGCAAAAAACTATGAGTAGCTTTGATATTAGTGGTTTCGTCTCTCCACTTCAAGTAAATAACTCTCTCCTTTTAAGTTATTTCTCCTATTTAACTTATGTTTTTTAATAATTCTGATTTTATATTCGTATTCGTTTTTCAGATTCTTGCCTACGAGTGTTGTTCGGGTATCGGGCAAATATTTGCAAGGAAGAAAAGGGAGGGAGGGATTCTGGTACTTCGGATGTGCCACTGGATCGCCAAATTTCATGGTAAAAGTGTAGCCCCATCGTGGAAAGATCTAGAGGATGCGTTTAATAATGTTGTGATGGATGTAAGTATTTATTTATTTATATATATTTATTTATGGAGTTGCCTTCGATAACATTGATGATTTTTAACTAAAACAAGTTCACATGATGTGCGATGTTGGCTTACGGCCTTCGACGCCGATGTTGTTTCAGCTCACTTTGGAGGGCAACATGGATGATGTCGTGGCCTAGAGAATAATGGAGCATCTTCAGGAAGGGAAGGCGGTTTACATCAGCAACGATCATTTGATGGCGGCACGAGACAATGTAGAGCGCCCTTCGTTGTCCCCTTCATATTAATCAGAACGTCATTAGTCGTCTTGTTCACATCATTCAGAGCGTCTTTTGTTGTTCCCTTCCCATCATTTTACATTATCCGATGCATCAATTATAGTCAGATTAGATAACTTAGATGCAATTGTTAATGATGTGCAGACGAGTGTTAGGCAAATAGAGGATGTTAGGGCGCTATGACCATTGGTTGAGGGTATGTATAATCTTAGGTTTACGTTTTGTAAACTTAATCATTCTTTGTTTCCACGATAATAATATATATCTCATCTTTTAGGTTTTATGATGTTGAGGTGGAGGAATGTCGGGGATCACTCGAGGGTAATCATGAAGACGGGGATCACCCTCATGAAGCCGGAGATCACTCGTTTGGTAATCATGGAGGATCATGACCACGTGGGGTGACGGGGGTAATTTTGGCTACATTGCACAGCCGGTGCGAGATGTAGAGGAGATGGGGGAGATTCTGGCCACATACCGCAGTCGATGGGGGCTATGGATGAGATGAGGGTTGATGTTGGCCACGTGTCGTAGCCGGTGGGGGCTGTGGAGGTTATAGAGGGAGTTGTTGTAGAGGCCGAGACATTCAAGACACCTCCTAAACTCCAACAATGCGTACGCCGCAGAAGGGAGCAACCTGAACGATTGAAGAAAAAGCCTTGATTTTTTGAGTTCTTCTTATACGGCTTCGCCAGACTCGACACCCCGTACGAAACCTCCAATGTGAACGTTCCATCTACACACGGAGTGGAAGTTGTCCCTTATGAGAGATGTAGTGGGGGGTTGTTATCGATGAAAGATGACATGGTACATAAAGGCCTAATCGGTGAATATCATAAAAAGTTCTTTGGCGAGCGAGCTATTCACACCTGGAGTATGGATTTCAGATCAGGTATGTAGTTCTTAGGATCATACACCTATATTGTTCTAATTATTTCAAAATAAATATTAATAATGTATTTTTTTTATTAATAATTTCAGCACGTCAATGAGGTATTCCAGGGTTTAATGAGGCTGCAGGAGGAATATCAGCGCATTGCATTCATGAATACCAATTTAGCTTAGGTATTTAAGATGGAGTCCAAGAGCTCACCGCCGTGGAATATGGATTCTTTCCAGATGTTTGCAACATGAGAGATCAATATGACTAATCCGCAGTCGCTCCATTGGACCAAGGCGGAGGTCACTCTTATTCCTTTGGCATTTAATGCTCATTGGATACTCGTCGTCCTTCGTTTCAAGGAGCAAATTCATATTTTCGAGTCCTCTTGGTCATGTGACGCCGACATGCGATTTATGAGTACTTACATCGATCCCATCAAAACGGCAATATTGCCCATACTGATGACATAGGTTGAACTGGACACATCTTACATTTAAAGAGTGAATGTCGTTCCCTCAACAAAAGAAAAGGTATTTTTTTTAATCATTTTAAACTTCATAGATTTTATACTTAATTGTGGCTATTTTTTTCTTAATCCACCGCGGATAGTGTGGAATTTGCATGCTCCGAGCAGCTGTGTCGGTAATGCTCGACAATAGAGACGATCATCTCTCTCGATTAGACGACAAATATATGGAGAATTTTAGAAAGTATTTACTTATTTTTATTTGGCTATACAACTGGAAATGTGATACTTTCTATTGAATTTATGTGTTTTGGTATGTTTTATGTACTCTTATGCTGTTTGGTAATGAAATGAAATATGTTGTTGAGTTTTTGCTGTTGTGCTGTTGAGTGTATGTGCTTTTCTGTAATTGACTGCTTCTGGTATTATTCGCATTCGAAAATTAATGTGAATAATATAGGAATAAATATATTATAATTCGAAAAACTTTTCATTCAAATGAACATTTTTGCAATAATATTCGCTAGTATTATTATATTTCGTAGTAATATTCGCATTAGTATTATAATGCGAATTAATTTCGAATCTAGTGATAATAATCAATAATTAATTTAATTGAATGCAAATGAATTGTTATTTAAAAAGATGGAGTAAGAAATTCGGATTCGGTGTAACATGATATTATTAACATGATATATGATGCATGATGAATGATTTACTTCATCAAAACATTTGAAAGATGAATGTATGATGATAACCGAAGATGTCTTCTTACACTTTACCTTTAAACTCACATCGTACGTACTTCACATTTACTTTGTGAACTTTAAGCATCAACTTTGTGTTTAGGATTCGGATATCAGTGTTTGCAAACATTGAGCATCACCTTCAAAATTAATTTGATTAATTGGATTAATTTGATAGTTGACTAATTCGAATTCATTATTAATTCGATTTAATTTATGCAAGTGGAGTACTTTA
The DNA here is from genome assembly GCA_028392965.1 of Lindernia subracemosa. Classification (NCBI taxonomy): domain Eukaryota; kingdom Viridiplantae; phylum Streptophyta; class Magnoliopsida; order Lamiales; family Linderniaceae; genus Vandellia; species Vandellia subracemosa. The sequence goes on along the minus strand of JAQPCC010000011.1, from coordinate 1,944,598 downwards.
TTCCGAATAATATACTAATGCGAATAATTTATATGAAAAACATACCATTATATTTATTCTAATATTATTTAAGTGTTTTTGAATAGTATATTTATGCGAATTGTAGAAAAATGATTCATCCTGGCCAGAGGGCAAAATAACACCAAAAAATTACACTAACATGATTCATCCAATACAAGAGCAAAATAACACCGGAAAATTATAAATCCAGTACAACTCATAATCCGGGTAAACAAAAAAAAAAAACATTACAGAATAATTAACTTCTACGACCAAACTCACCGACCGATGAAAATCTTTTTTCTTTTCTCCTACCACGCCTTACCACGATACGAGGTGGCAACACCAACCTTCCATGTTATACCATTCGACTTGATCCGGAACCCGAAAAACTCGTTCAGAATAAGCTAGCTGTCACATTAGGACATAATAATAAGACGAACATAATGGATAGAAAGACATGTTCGCTCGTAAACTTGGTGCGATCGCATGCGCACAAGGAATCCTGTCGATTTCGAATACTCAGAACATGCATGATTTCTTACCCAAATTAACAACAGCATGACTCCCTGTGGATCGAACATCATACTCAAGCGAACCTATTTCACGAACTTCGTACCCTTCACATAGCGTCTACCTTTCACGAATTATTGTTTCCACCGTCGGGGTTAACTGTGCGGTTGCTTGCCTGGATACTTTTCTGTATCTAGCGAACCAGTCAGATGTCATCCTCTATATAGAGTCCAGAAGCGTAATGATCGGGAGCTTTTTTTCTTCACGGAGCCTTGCATTAATCGATTCCACACCATTCGTCGTCAAAATGTTGTAGCGAGACATGGGAGAGTAAGCCCAACTCTATCGATCCTTGTATATGTCTTTTCCAAATACTCATACGCAACGGGAACCCGGTTCTCAAAAACCTTCTACTGTGAATCAAAATCGCATTGGTTGTAGATTTTTGCAATGCGTATGAACATCTCAGTTGCACCCGATTTCTTAGAGCGAACTTTCATATTCTGTGATAGATTCCAGATACAGTGACTGTGATGCGCAAGTCTGTATATATTTTGAACGACATCTATGATTCCCGCATTCCTATCAGAGACGATAACAAGATCTTCCTCATCGGGTACTACGGCCAATAGCTCATTCAAAAACCATGACCATGAATCTGTGGACTCTACGTCGACTATGCCCACGCCAAAGGATACTGATGGATGTTGTCATCTTCGGCCGATGCAACAAGTAAGATGTCGTTATACTTTCCTTTCAACCAAGTCTCATCGATTCATACAACCTTCCTCATATTCTGGTATCTCGCAATACAAGCACCAAGTGATAAGAATACATATTTAAATCTTTGTTCATCATCTAGACAGAGAGTTACTATGGTGCTTGGATTCAATCTTTTCAACGTCGACTAGTAAGATCGCAACAACCTAGAACTCTCGTCCGGATCACTTTTTAACGCATTTTGGGCTAAAGTGCCTCATTTCCATGCTTTGACATATGAAACTTCGATGCCCCGATTTCGCATCATAGTTTGGATTAGTTTAGGTGCCGATGCAGTTGTTCCTGAAAAGATTCAAGCAACATATCGCTCACTAAAAATAAAGATAGTTGAGTTAGTCTTGCATCCCTATTTGCGAGGTCGCATGTAAGTGTGCTGTAATACGTACGATTTTAAAATACAGACGTATTATTTATCCCTGGTGTTTATATCCTCCAACTACATCCCTCCTCTTTGCATTTGACAGGCATATATCATCGAGAATATTTGATGTTCTGGATCTCGAAGGACGCATCTATGACAACTCTTTGGATCTTCCTTTTTGCAGCGTTCGTATATTCAAATCATCACCGACTCGCATGGTAGAGTCATTCATAAAAGAATACCGGTCAATTGGAATAATTTCTTTCTCCTCATCCTCCTCGTTGTTCTCCGTATTCTTCACATTCCTCAAAATATTTTCTTCATCAACGGTGTCAAAATTGATTTCCACATTTCGGCGTGCAATAACCACATTTGCTTCGTTGTGCTCCTCATCCACGCAGTTTTCATCACGGCCAAGGTCAAAAATACGATCAAAATAGTCATCATGATAATCATGACTACCTATTGGGTTTTCAACTTCGAGAGGCGTAGCTTCGTCCTCGGTAAGAGTTTGAGGGCAAAGAGTAGTCGCGTGCTCGATTTATACATGGAGAATTGACATGTGCATTGGACCCCATAAATAAATATACCCCTTCAATTCGCTATCATTTCTTATATATCATGGAGCTCCGTCGTCACAACCCCTAAAACATGGTTGATAACTCAACATCAACTCCGGTCTTCTGTTGGCATCAATACATGTATATATTTCATTTCGTAAATCTTCCAACGAACAACAATCTCCATCGAAGCCTATAGGCCGCATGTTCGTACCCATCCTTGGACGTCATCTGTATTTGTTATCAACTCCGATTTTCCGTTCTTCGTAGTAGTTTATAATGATGTTAGTTTGCATATCTGCCTGGAATAGATAATCTGTTGTTAAAATGATTGGGCTTATTGTAGATCATACACGTGTGAGCCCAAAGTCATAAGACTTCCCTTGCGTAGACTCGACTCGATCGTCTTTGATCATATTTTGTACATACATATCTAATGAAATTTGATCTGTAACATATAATTTTAGCCAAACGAAGTTATTCTTTTATTTTCTTGATTCAGAAGAATAAATCTGTGACTCATAAATCATTATGTTTTTTGATGTTCTATTAAACATTAACGACGAAACCATTTTGTTTGTACTTGGGTACTTGGGAATAGATTAGTAGTACAAATGATAAATCTTCATACATTATGTTTTTCGATGTTTTATAGTAAATTATCGTTTTTATTATAGCTTCCATAATCTCCAAAAATGATTAACTAGAGTTTCGATTTATATGACAAACAATATTACATACCTAATACTATCAATCAATTCACTGTCGAACTACCAAACCAATATAGGTTTATCGAAATACTATTTTCAACTTTCAAGTGTATGAAAAATTTATAATCCAATTTCTTTATATTAATATAAATAAATGAAATTAAATATGTTAAGGATTTAATATACTAATTTTTACCCAATCCCACCAGAAATTTTCTGCAAAATAAATCTCCAACCACGTGAAAGATCCACAAACCGTTCCTCATTAATTTCATTACCTACATTTTCCACTTATTTATAGTTTACGAATAAATACGAGCAATTTTTAAATACTGAATTTAAGTCACTCAGTGGCCCATTCGATTTAATTAAATTAAATTTATTTTTACGAAAAAAGGACCAGCAAATTACCTAGTTGTCTCCATCTTACCATTTTTTTTATATATTTATGGACCTCTGGCATCGTGTAATAAATACTGTTGTATAAAATGATTTTCTGCAAATACTAAAAATATTCATTTCTACTTGAGTTCGATTACCATTATGGTATATATTGCTGAGAGTTTGTACTTTGGCTGACAATATTATTAAAAGTATCGTATTCATTTATACTTGTGGACCGACCATGTAATAACAATAGCACACACACATTGTCATCAGATTAACGAGCCTGAATAATTAGATAATAATATATAGCTGGCTTGGACACACATCAAATAAGAGTACAAATTTATTTAACTATATAACTAATAATTCTCAAAATTTAGGAGCACGTACATATATATATATATATATATATTTTGAAATATTTTTACAGGACCGACAACATATTAGTGTATTTAATTTTTCGTTACAGAATTATCCCTTTAATTATTAAAATATATAATGTGTATGAAAATATATAATACCATATCAGACAATAAAGCATTTTAACTTATTTTCTTTGTGTTTAAAAAAAATATAAAACAATATAGTTTGAAAATCTGTATGAATATTTATGAAACTTCAAAGTACCGACGAAAGGTAGTTGGAGAAATTGATGATCTCGAAGATTATACCCTTGTTATGTAATATTACAATTTTATATATTTTTAAGGAGGAAAAAAGTGGCGCAACAGTTTGATGAAAATAGGCAACTTTTTTAATTTGCCATTATCTCATGGTTTTTATAATTAATTTAAATGAATCTTGACTTTTAAAATTGTTACTTAAATTTCAGAAAATGAAATATGATTAAGCAATCATATATTATAAGTTTTGATAGGGAAACAATTAGTTATGTGTCAATTTTTATTTTCCTTAATAATTTCGAATTATGTAACATCGTTTGGAACATATATTCTAGACCTATAATTATAATAAATTGACAAGTTTTGTTTCGATAATTGGACGTAGTTTTCATACCAAACATGTAGAAATCGCAAAATTTATAAGCAAATCTATGTCATAAGCAATATTAATATTTATTTGGGACTTCACGTATTGTCTATGGACCTCTATAAATGGACTAATGCTATGAATTGCAAGTTCTCGAAAAAATAATATTACAAATATTTTGGTCAAAATTAGGCATTTCGTATCTGATAATGATACCTTAATAATACGATCGATGCCACAGTTTCAAACATGCTGCATGGCTCCACGATATGACCATTTATTAAAAATTAATTTCACAATTCTAAAAAATAAATTATCATTTTCTACTATTACAAAAAGTACAAGCAACATAACCATTCGATTCCGACATAGAAAAAAAAAAGCCAATAAAAGACGTGCTTTTTGTTTACTTCCCCGTAGTTTAAATGGTTGCCGTAAAATATCTCTCTCTCTCTATATATATATATATATTACACCTTCAAGAATCTCTGCATATAAATAGCCCATTGCATTGTTACATCCTTCACACCACAAAGAAAAAAGAAAAAAAAAGGAAAACACTCTCATCATACTTAGAACAAACCCAAAGCATTATCTCATAATTCATTTCATAACACAATGGCAACCTTCTCCTCCAAAACTCATCAATCATCTTCATGGATTCTCCTTACATCAACTATACTTCTTGCATTGATAGCCTCAATGGCTCCCACAGTCCAATCCCGAGCCTTCTTCGTCTTCGGAGACTCACTCGTCGATAACGGAAACAATAACTACTTGCTCACGAGCGCACGCGCCGATGCCCCTCCTTACGGCATCGATTACCCGACCCATCGCCCGACGGGCCGCTTCTCTAACGGCCTTAACATTCCCGATATTATAAGTACGGCATTTTTATTCTATCTATATATATAATGTTGATAAATAATGTGTGCTTATATTTTGATGGACTTATTTATGTAAAGGCGAGCAAATGGGAATGGAACCAACACAAGCATACTTGAGCCCACTGCTTAAGGGAGACAAGCTGCTCGTTGGGGCTAACTTCGCCTCAGCTGGTGTCGGAATCCTCAACGACACTGGGATTCAATTCGTAAACTATTACATCATCGTCGATTTTTCATTTCATTACATACTTTAAAAAAAAACTATTATTGCAACATATATAATGGAAAGATACAATAATGCAGTTGAATATAATTAGAATCGGGAAACAACTCGAGTACTTCGAGCAGTATCAGTCCCGAGTGGCCGACCTCATCGGGCCGGAGCAAACGACGGCTCTTGTGAACCAAGCCCTCGTGCTCATAACTCTCGGAGGCAACGACTTTGTCAACAATTACTATTTAGTTCCCTTTTCGGCAAGATCCCGCCAGTTCGCCCTACCTGACTACGTCAGGTTCCTCATCTCCGAGTACAAGAAGGTCTTAAGGGTAATTAATTTCTCCATCCTCCCTTAATTTTTTTTTTCTCTACTAGCAAGTGTGTTAGAGAGAATTATTTATATATATGGTGGTAATAAAACTATAAATTTTTGTAGAGACTGCATGATTTGGGAGCAAGGAGGGTCTTAGTGACGGGGACGGGGCCCATGGGGTGCGTCCCGGCCGAGCTGGCTCAGCATAGCCGAAACGGGCAGTGCGATCCCGAGCTGATGAGGGCCGCGGCTCTATTCAACCCGCAGCTCACGCAGATGCTGGGCGACCTCAACGGCGAGGTTGGAGCCGACGAGTTCGTAGCAGCCAACACTTACACTATGCACATGGACTTTATTTCTAGTCCACAAGCCTATGGTAGTAATATAACAGAAATCAGCCAGATAATACCTTACTACAGTTGTTATAAAAATACTGAACTAAAAAAAATAAATAATTGTTTTGCCTTAGGATTTATTACGTCGAAGGTTGCTTGCTGCGGACAAGGGCCGTACAACGGAATCGGGCTGTGTACGGCGGTGTCGAACTTGTGCCCTAACAGGGATCTGTACGCATTCTGGGACCCATTTCACCCGACGGAGAGAGCGAATAGAATCATAGTCCAACAGATCTTGACGGGCGATAACAAGTATATGCACCCCATGAACCTCAGCACCATTATGGCATTGGACTCGAGGGTGTAATATATAGTCATTTCCGACAGTTAATTTTCATAGTACTGTTGTCTTTCGAAAAGTATGTGTGCGTCTGTGTGTGTGTGTGTGTTCTTTTTTTTTTTTTTTTTAATATATCGTTGTTTGAAGAGAGCATTTGGTAACAATTAATTGTTTCTTCTAGAGTACTGTGATGTTTGGGTTGGCTTGTGTTGCAAATTTATGAATAAGAGAGGACTTTGCATCAATATTTTTTCATTTTCTTTTCCTTTTTTTTATTCATCTGTTTAGTTTAAATGTTTCAATATAGCCCTATATAATGAATGTGATTCAACGTCGTGGACGTAGGATGGGCGATTGTTGGTTTAAAAAAATGTTTTTCAAGTTATGACGAGAAAATACGCTTATAATTTTGTTTGAATATGACTGAAGATATGATCCAACAATGATTTTATCCATCTATACAACGTGGTGATATCGTAAATTCCATTGAATTTTTTCCACGACTGGCCGTTGCCGGCAGGCAACGCCCTCCGATGCTCTAGTCAGTACTTTTGTTTTCTTTCATTCAAGTTCGGGATACTTCCCGAGTAGGATACGTTCGTTACTTTAAGAGGGAGTAGAAGTAGGGGTAGAAAATGAGCTTGTAATATTTGAAGCCTACTTGAAATGAAGTCCTAACATACCTATTTATAGGAAACTTGATCTTAAATGCCCTACTTAATAACCTCATAACCGTCCCATTATTATTACTGAAGGAGCCGCTGATGCCTTTTCATGACGAGGCCATGAAAACGTTTGTACGAATAACTTCCGGTTTGAATTGGTCTCGTAATCGACGTTTTTCATTCATTACCCTTCATCAGCTTCTCGTCTCCTTCGAGCATTATCCCAAATAACCCCCCTCGGGTGAACTCCCGAGGAGGTTCATATTATTCATCTTCCTTAAGCTCTATTTCCTTCAATACTTAGATAATGAATAGTTTGGTAGGATATTTTACAGAGCCAAAATCCATGAGGGCAATACTGCACCATAGTTTGCTCGGATATTTTACCAAGCCAAAATCCCTGAGGGCAATTGTGGCAACCCTCATTTTCTAAATACTATTAGTGGCGGATTTTTGCAACGAAAGCCGTGAAAGACCCATTTTACAAAAACGTTTTCGTAAAATAAAATATATTATAGTAAATACGGGTTACAAAGTCGTATATTTACAAAGGCCGTAGCCCCAAAATATTCAAAATATCAAAACGCCCTAATGCCGCTCCACAGGTCTTCATCCATGGACAACCTCGCTCTCAAAAGTCCGTGGAGTTACCGCCATCAGCCTGCCTCAGTCGCGACGTACCTCGACGTCGGACTCGGTCGTACCTACAACACATAAAACTGAGCGATTGCCCAGTAGGTGAAAACATGCATGAATGCAGCGTGCGCTCACCCATCATCCCGAAATATATCACCATAAATGCACGCTCGACTTTTACCTCTCAATCCATCTTATCATATCTCAACACAGGGCCCTAGGTTAGACTCGACACCTCGCGCGCCCATAACAATCACGGTAGCCTACACTGATAGCGTTTAGACGTTCACGCTACTGCCCTACCAGGTCGCTCCTTCCGCGAAAATAATATAAGAGACGGTTTTGCACTTCAGGACGTTCACGCCCGAGTAGACAGATCGATCACGCCTGTCTGCCGTCAGGTGTCATGTGAGTACTAACATTGATTCCTCTACGAACCATCAATCAAAGTAATCACGATATACCCCTCTCATCAATACATCGAAGCGTTACCGTATCAACACGGTACTCATCTCTCATACTGGTATGAAATGCATGTGTGTTATGCAAATGAAATGTCACAGTACCCATTAAAACTACCTTCGCTGAAAATATTATTTTGAACCTGGAAAATTTATTTCGAAAACTTTTAATCGGGCGTTAGAATAGACTATGCCCGTTGGACTCGGAACATTTTTCTCATTCAATGACAAAAAAATAATTTTCCTCCAAAAGACTTTTTTTTTTAACAAAGACCCGAATTTTATTCGAGCCCGAAAGTTGCTGCCCGAAAATGAGTCTGACGCCAAAAATGTTTTGACCCGAAAATGTGGCCCGAAAGTTCCACCCGAAAAATCTTAGTTTTAAACGCCGAAAACTTGAGTCCGAATATCTTTCGAAGGCCCGAAACTCTTTACCCGAAAATAAACATAATTCGCCGAATTTCCTTTCTGACTCAGAATATTTAAAAGACCCGAAAATTATATTTTATTCTGCGAAAACCTTGTTACCCGAAAATATTAAAGACCCGGAAACGTATACCTATCCGAATTTATATAAATTTAAGTCTACAGTACAAAGTACTATGCCCAAAAACTATTCAAACACCCGAAAACATTCAAGTGCCCGAATAACATCTACCCGAAAACATTCCTAACTAATTCAACTTCCATGTAAATACAACTATAACACGTAACATAGATTCAAACCCAAAAATCTGGGTTTTTAACGCAGATAGCCACCCGAAAATTCACCTAATCATCATGTAAGTCATGTAAGATCATAACAAAATACGTTATCACATAAAACACATAATATTTACGTGTTTGTAGATGAAAGATTTCACCTACCTCACGTCCGAAGCTTTAAAGTTTTAGGATTTTCTCGAGCTCCCTAATCTTTTGTTAGCCAAGTTCTTTGTGCGATTCTTTCCTTCTCTTTTCTTAGTTTCGAAAATGTTCTCTGTTTTTCACTTAATGGGGTGTAGATATACTTTGAGGTAAATGATGATAAGTAGGTGACAAGGAGGTGACGAGTTTTTCCTCTTAGGTTAAGAAATGTGTTGCCCGAAAATTATTTACACTTCACCCGAATTTCACTTTGTCTTTACCCGAATTCTTCCCTTTGTTCTTACCCGAATTTTGGCCTCTTTTATTTTCAAGTACTTATCAAAATTCGGGTGTTCCTATTATTATTCATACTCTTCACCCGAGCTTTCGAATCCTTCATCTAAATAATATATCAAAATTTCTAATTATAATGGTAATTACATTATAAAACTCACGGGTATTACAGCAATACTGCCCCCTAACTGCCGCATCTTGAGCTGATAACAGTATTCAAGGTATTCCTTCGACAAACATGTGGCAGGGGATGTTATGAGACTATCATACTCATCCCCTAATTGCCTTAATTTCGAGTAATACTCTGTAATGGATGTTGTACCATGTGCAATTGAATTGCTCTCTCTTTATAGCGTGACAGCCTTGCACCATTGACCTTATCAAAGTGCTTCTTTAAATCCTTCAAAATGTATGGAGCTGGTTCAAAGTATACAACCCCATGTACCAATTCTCTCGATAATGATCGATGGATCTAGGAGCATACTTGTTGGGATTCGTCCGGCAGATTCGCAGAATCATCGTTCCACGAAATGGCGAAAAAATTTGGTCGTCTACTATAACCAAGATTGATGCTCTGTGTCTTAATAGGACCACAAAGATCCATATGTAGTTATAGAGGTCGTGAAGTATAAGCAACTAGTTTGGTTTTATGAGATGCTCTCTTCATTTTTCCTAGATCGCAAACTGAACACAAATGTTCTTTTTGGTACGTGAGAGTTGGTAAACCTTTAACCAACATATCAATCCTCAACTTATTGATTGTCTTTAAATTTAGAAGTGAGCGGCGTTGATGCCATAGGCATGTCTATTGTTGAGATGCTTTGCATAGGAAGCAGAGCGCTGTAGAGGGTTTGACACTATTCAAATCTGTTATGAATATTTATTGTGTTCATCATTGTATTCCTCTTGTTATTGGTTAGTTTGTAAATACTAGATAGTCCGAGGACCAAATTGTAAATATATACCAAAAGCTGAAAGGTATATATAGTCTCGGTCCTCATTTATTTTCGTAAGGTTTTTGGAAAATTTGTTTTACGCACTTTAAGTTTTGCTTAATAGAAAATTCATTTTGCAAAAATTCTCTCTCCTTCGTTTATACTTTACGCGCGCGAAAACCTCACACACAACCAATCTTCGATCGAAAACTTTGTTGAAGACTGATTGATTATCATCGGATTTGCTGCTCGATAATCAATCAGAATTTGGATCCACACTGCCTCGATCAAGCTGCTCTGCATTTGATAAGGTTCGAAAATAGCTTCCGCGAGTTCTCTGTAAAGTTCGAACCTAAATTGTGTGTTAATCAATTGTGTTGATCGATTTCTGGACCTACAATTGGTATCAGAGCATACTTGCGTGATTGATAATTAGCTAATTGCGATTAATTTGCTTGAATTTGATGTGTTTTTTATCGGAAACTATTCGACGATCGAAAACTAAGCCGACACTGTTTTAGCTAATTCACGGTTAACCTGTGTTAGATACTCTTAATTGAGTGTTAGGCATTGAGTTTCGTAACATTACGTTCGATATTTTGATGTCAATTAGCTTAAACGAGGCATAGATTGATCAAATTGACTGTTTCTGATAGTTTACGCATGATGAACTTGGTTTGAAAATGATGAACTAGGTTTACGAGCGTAGAACAGCGATTAAAATCTTAAATAACTGTCATTTTGAGCTGTTTACGAGCGTTGATGATCTGTTTATACAGCTAAGTCAACGAAATAACTTTACGGTCAAAGTATAGTTTACGCGTATAAGTTTGCGCGTTTCAGAGTTTACGAACGAATTTCTATCGTAAAACAAGCCAAACTGTGTTTACGATCCACTGAAACTTAGATTATCAGTGTTTACGAATGAATTTCGATCGTAACCACCTGAAGTCTAGTTTACGTGTCCGTTTCAATCGTAAAGTGTCAAATCGACGTTTACGAATCTGTGTTGATCGTAAACTTCTAAAACCCTGTTTACGAATAGTTTTCATTCGTAAAAGCATACTGTTTGGGTTTACGAATAATATTCGATCGTAAATCTTTCTAAAACGACTTTACGAACCATTTGTATTCGCAAACCTTCCAATTTACGAATCCTTAAGTTTGCGAATCCCTGTCAATCGTAAACCATTCTAGAATTAGTCTTCGAGAACTATTTCAATCGTAAACCTCATCCGCTCACGTTTACGAATCATTTACGTTCGTAAACTACTCAGAGCACAACGTTTACGAATCAAATCCATTCGTAAACCTTATCCTGTCTATAGTTTACGAATAAACTTCGTTCGTAACTATCATTTACGAATCCTTAGCGTTTACGAATCATCTCTCACACGTAAACTCACAGAGTTAAAGGTTTACGAATCTGTTGTCAACTGAAAACAGGTTACGAATATCAGTTATTCGCAAACTAAATTGTCAACTCGCAAACATATATTCATATTAAAACCCGTATATTAATACTTGATATTTCTCTTAATTAAGCCAACTCAATCAAAGCAAGACGATCAAGAATCTCAACACAACACAAATGGATGCATACGCACTAGGAAACGACTTGAGGCCACCAATCCTTAAGAGAAGAGAATACACTGTATGGAAGAATCGATTCCTAAATTTCCTTGAAGGAAAAGATCTAGCAATTGGAATGCTAACTTCCATTCAAGAAGGACCAGCTACGTTCTGGAAGATCATAGCTGGAGACCCCGATAATGACCCTCTAATCCAAGAATCTCGAATAAGAAAAACTCCTAGTGAATACATTGAAGCAGAGAAAATAAGAGCTAGGTCTGACATACAAGCTAAAACTTACCTACTTCAAGCCTTCCCGAATGACATCTATATGCAAATAGATAGCATGTCGACTGCTAAGGACATGTGGGATGAAATCAGTCGAATGATGGAAGGCACAGAGGTGGGTGTCAAAGCTAAGAAAGCAAATACCTTAACCGCATATGACTCATTCAAGGCAAGAACCGGTGAAGAACTTCAAGACACTTATCAATGCTTCCTCACACTTATCAATGAGATGCGGAAAATTAATATCCATAAGACAAATATGGAGATTAATATAAGGTTCCCATCCTCCCTACTGCCCGAGTGGAAGAAGCTAGCTACTCAAATAAGGCAAAACAAAGATTTGGACGACATGAACATTCATGCCGTATTTGACAACCTTGCTCAACACATTGAAGGTGTGCATGAAAGCAAAAGCAAAGAAGCTCAAGAATCAGTTGCCCTTATTACTGACAAGAAGCTGAAGAAAGTCTCTAAGTCCAACAAGAAGGTCATCCTAACCTCCTCTTCTAATCAAGATGACGATGACTCGGATTCGGACCATGAAATCAAAGACATGAAAAAACAGCTAGCCCTCATCACTCAAATGATGAAGAAAAAGTTTTATAGAAAGAAATCTTCTTCGTCGTCAAATGGGCAAAGAACCTCAACTTCCAAAAATAAATGAAGTGTGCCTGAAACCTCAGAAGCTAGGACTGCCCCTGAGCCTAAAAAATGCTATAACTGCGGCAAAGTGGGTCACTTTGCAAACGAATGTCGCCAGCCAAAGAAGAAGAACACAAATTACTATGCCAAGAAGCTCCAACTTTCCAAACAAAAGGAAGCTGGAGTGGCATTAATGGCTGAGCAAGACCATTGGCTTGAAGATACCACAGAAAGCGACACCGAGAACTTTGCCTTAATGGTCAAAGTTGAAGACGAGGACCTCGAGGATGAACAATCCCCTGACTCAAACACAGTCGCATCAGACGCAAACTCTGAGGTAAATTCTTCTAGCTCTGCTCTTTCCTTGAATATCTCTGACTTTAAACTAAAACTAAAACAAATAACTAAAGAGAGAAAAACAATTAAAACTTTAGAGGAAAGATTATCCAATAATGAAGCCGTCTTAAGAAAACATTTACTAGCAGAAGCTGATCTTAGAATACAACTTCAAATAGCAAATGAAAAAATATCTAATACTGAATCGAAGGCTAAATACAATGAAAACAAAATACAAGAATTAACAAAAAGCCTTATTGCTAGTGATGCTGAAAATCAAAGTCACTTATCACAAATTAAATTTCTTACAGACGAGCGAAAATAATTATATGCCAGAATTAAAGAACTAGATGATATTATTATCAAATATGGACATACTGAGCAAACAATATACTTAAATAAACCAAGACTAGTTGATTTTTATAATCCTTACAAAGGGTTAGGATTTACTAACCCATGCAACCTACAAAAAGCACGAAGAAAACAATTATACCAGTTTGGACATGTGGACATAGGGTTGATGGGCCTTATGCTTTTCACAAGTGCGGGAGAAATTAATGCCATCGAAGAAGAAAAGAGAAATAACAAAGCTAAGACTGAAATCTCCTACGATTATAAGGAATTAAACGAAAGTTACAAAACACGAGTAATATCTTCAGGTAATGAGAATGTAACTACTTATCCCATAAACAAAGATGACTTAGTAAAAGAAGAGAACAAGACAGAAGATAAAAAGTCAAATACATACATACCTGCTAAAATAAAAAAGATTGTAGACTTAGAAACTACTCTTGAAAAGGAAAGGAAGATATTCTATAACGAGAAAATACGTCTACTAAAACAAATTGAAGTTCTTAGAAATCTCGATACTCCTTCCAAAAGTATTCATATTAAAAAGGAGTTATCTTCTTCTAATTCGTCTCCAAATGAACTAGCATGGGAAATGACGAAATTAAAGCTGAAGGCAAAGGCAAAGGCGAAATCCGTAAAGAAGAAAAGAGAAAAGGAAGTCAAATTAGAGCCTAAGTGGAAAATAAAAGAGCCCTCTAACTCTTCTTCTTTAGATAAGAAAAGTACCTTAGTCCAGTCATGTAATGTTGTTTCTTCTTCATACTAAAGCTAAATACTATCAAGAATACTGATTCTCAAAGCCTTAATTCCCAACGAAAAATACAACAATATAGAATTAAGGAAATCTCCAAAGAAAAGGAACCTGCCAAGAATGAACAGCGCAAAACAAAATCAGACAGTCAAACTAGAAGTAAAACAAAGAAGATAGCTAACCCAAAAATTGCTAAAGAACACACACCAAAGAGGGTAGCTAAATCAAAAGCTTCTAGTGAAATAAAAGAAACTTGGGTGATCAAAAGAGATAAGAGACAACAAACCCAATTAATTAAGAAATGGGTACCAAAAACTAAGCTTGCACCAAAATTAGACTTATTCTCTAACATTGTTACAAATCCCATGTTTACATGGGACACTGAATCACCTTAGATTCTTCATCTGCAGAACCATCATGTGTGGTACCTAGACTCGGGTTGCTCCACACACATGACCGGACACAAAGCACTGCTGAGCAACTACACCGAACGATTCGGCGGTAAGGTTCGTTTTGGTAACAATGACTCTGCTTCTATATTAGGTTATGGTAGCTTAATTCTAGAAAACTTCTCCATTCAAGACGTGTCATATGTTAAGGGTTTGAGTCATAATCTGTTTAGCATAGGACAATTTTGTGATAAAGGTCTTGAGGTCAATTTTAGAGCTAAACAGTGCAGTATAAATGACTCAACTGGACAGACATTACTTGTCGGTTCCAGAAAATCAAATCTATATACAATAGATTTGAAAACAGTAAAACCCTCAACAACTGTTTGCTTGTTGTCAAAAACTTCTTTGCAACAAAGCAATCTATGGCATCAACGTCTCTCCCATTTAAACTTTAAGACTTTAAATAAGCTGCAAGCTGAACAGTTGGTAAAAGGATTACCAACTCTTCGATTTCAAAAAGAACATTTATGTGCAGCTTGTGAGTTAGGAAAGATGAAAAGGACGTCACATAGAACAAAAATGTTTCCTTCTACTTCACGACATTTAGAAATGATACATATGGATCTATGTGGACCTATGCGTATACAAAGTATAAACGGTCGGAAGTATATCTTAGTTATTGTTGACGACTATTCTCGCTATACATGGGTAAAATTCTTAAGGACCAATGATGAAACACCAGAGATGATCAAAACATTTGTCAGCACAACTCAGAATTTACTTCAGAGTAAAATTCTGATTATCCGCACTGACAATGGGACAGAGTTAAAAAATAATGACTTAAGTCAATATTATGAGTCTCTAGGAATCACCCAACAGTTTTCTGCCCCTAGAACTCCTCAACAAAACGGTGTGGTTGAGCGCAGAAATAGAACTCTAGTGGAAGCAGCTCGCACTATGCTTATATTTGCTAAACTTCCACATTTCTTATGGGCTGAAGCTGTAAACACAGCATGTTTTACACAAAACCGCACGATAATTCATAAGCGGTTTGGTAAAACTCCTTATGAATTAATAAATCAAAGAATTCCAAGCCTTTCCTTTCTTAAAGTCTTTGGGTGTATTTGTTTTATCAAAGACAGTAGAGACAATAGGAGTAAACTAGATCCCAAAGCCATTCAAGGCATATTTGTAGGATATTCTTCTAGCTCTAAAGCCTACCGAGTTTATCTCAAAGAAAATAGAACTATTATAGAAAGCATAGATGTAACATTTGACGAACCTACCTCTTTGGCTCTTGAACAACACAGTTCAAGACCCGCGCCTCCACTGGTAGCTTCTGATCAAGATCAATCAGAACCTGTTCCTACTGGAAAGTTGACAAGAAGTCAACAACCTAATACCTCAGAAGTTCTTTCTGAATCTGAGTTACAAGACTTAATTGAATTAGATTCACTATTCGAAACTGTCTATAGGAATAATACCAACATACCTGATGTCCAAACTCTAGATGAGGACATTCCTATCCCCACTGAATCTAATACTTCAAATGATGACATTACTGAATCATTTGACAATACCTCCCCTACAGGTTCTACATCAGTAAACGAAACTCCTGTTACTTCACCAAATCCCCCTCTGAACGATGAGACTTTCAATCCAAATTTGGAAATGTCTCAAGCAATAGAAAGTCCACCTATAACCTCTGAACTCCAAAATGAGGAAAGCTCCACACCTTAACAACATAAATGGACAAGAGCTCACCCTATCTCCCAAGTTATAGGAAACGTGACTCACGGTGTTAGAACTCGAGCTTCAACTTCAAATGACTGCTTATATTCTTGTTATCTTAGTCAAATAGAACCTACCAAAGTGTCAGAAGCCTTATCCGACTGAAATTGGATAATAGCCATGCAAGAGGAGATAAACCAATTTGAGAGCTTAAATGTGTGGACATTAGTACCAAGACCTAAGGGTAAAACTATCATAGGTACAAAATGGATTTTTAAGAACAAGCGAGATGAAGACGGAATAATAATAAGAAATAAGGCAAGGTTGGTAGCCAAAGGTTACAACCAACAAGAAGGCATTGACTATGACGAAACATATGCACCAGTCGCCAGAATAGAATCTATACGACTGTTCCTAGCATATGCAGCTCATAAGAATTTCACCATCTTTCAAATGGACGTTAAAACAGCCTTTCTAAACGCAATTCTTAACGAAGAAGTCTATGTCTCTCAGCCCGAAGGATTTCTAGATAAGGAAAATCCTGATTATGTCTATAGGTTAGACAAGGCCCTATACAGACTCAAACAAGCCCCTCGTGCTTGGTATGATGTCATGTCCCAATTTTTAGTTGAATCAGGGTTCACTAAAGGACATATAGACACAACCTTATTCTTTAAAAATCACGGTTCGGATATTATGCTAATTCAAATTTATGTAGACGACATTATTTTTTGTTCTACGAATCCAAAACTATGTGAGAAATTTGGTAAGCTGATGACTAAAAAGTTTGAAATGAGCATGATAGGAGAGATGAATTTCTTTCTTGGATTGCAAATCAAATAATTACCAAATGAAATTTTTATATGTCAGACTAAGTATATCCATGACCTATTGAAAAAATGGTATGGATAATTGCTCATCAATTCCTACCCCGATAAGTACTACATGCAAATTAGATTCCGACCCATCTGGGAAGTCGGTAGATAATACAAACTATCGAGGTATAATTGGCTCATTGCTTTATCTGACATCTAGTAGACCAGATATTATGTTTGCTACATGTCTTTGTGCAAGATTTCAGGCTAATCCGAAAGAATATCATCTTGCCGCTGTTAAAAGAATCCTCCTATACCTCAAAGGAACACCCACACTAGGTCTATGGTATCCAAAAATTTCTGCGTTTAACCTTGTTGGCTACACTGACACTGATTTTGCAGGATGTAGAATGGACAGGAAAAACACTTCAGGAGGAGCACAATTTCTTGGGGACAAACTGGTAAGTTGGTCCTCCAAGAAACAAAATTGTGTTTCTACATCAACAGCTGAAGCAGAATATGTTGCCGCTGCCAGCTGCTGCTCGCAAATACTGTGGATGCGTACACAACTACACGACTATGGGTTTGATCTAAATAGTGTTCCCATTTACTGTGATTCTAAAAGTGCTATTGCTATTACTTGCAATCCTGTGCATCATTCACGTACAAAGCACATTGACTTACGTTATCACTTTATTAAAGATCATGTAGAAAAAGGACATATAAAATTACACTTTGTGTGCACGGAATTACAGCTTGCCGACTTATTTACGAAGGCATTGGATGAAAAACGATTCAAATTCCTAGTCTCTAAGTTAGGCATGCTTAATTTCTCTACCTGATAAAAATGCGTGATCTTATTTTTGAGTCTTTGTTTTCTTATGTGATGCCTAAATTTAGTACAAAATTTGGGGAAAGTATGCAATTTTTTATATAGATCAAAATATTAAAGTTTGAAAACTGCCCTCCCTAATTGAGGGGGAGTACTTATATTTCAACAGGGAGCTATAAATTTTTTAAATACCACATTCTACTATTGAGGGGGAGTGAATGATGATATAGCTTCCGAAAGAGTTCTTAGCAAGAGAGATAAAAAAAAAATTTACGTTTTTACTTTACATTTCAGCGTTTTTTTTTGTTTACGAACGATTCTAGTTCGCGAACCTTTAAATACTCATATGTTTACTGTTTACGTTTTTCTTTCTCTTTCTAAAATTTTTTTTTTCTCTCTCTCTTCGCAAATCCCTCTTTTGCAAACCTAAAATCCATTCAAAATCCTTTCGATTTCCTCGCAAAATCACTCAAATTGAAAGCCTACTACCCTTAAATCTTCACTCACTTGGGTAGGTTTACGATTTATGCGTCTAATGAGTGTTTTTAAGCTTCGATTCCGTTCGTATTTTGATGTATTCATGATGCAATCAATGTTTTAAAGACTGTATTTGGTGATTTTGTGTTCGAATGATGTATTTGCATACTTAAATGCTCTCCGTGTTGCTTAATCTGAGTATTATTAAGGCTAGGATCATGTTTACGAACCCTGCTAATATTTACGAATGATGAATGAATGTTTGCGAATGCTGAATGTGTTTACGACTGATGAAATTACTGTTCACCCTGTATGTTTACGAATGTACTTATACTGTTTTCTCCTTAAATGGTTTACGAATGATTTTCATTCGTAAGCATAGACTTATCGTAAACTAACTAGTATTGTCTCAGGCTAAACAGCGGTTTACGAATGATTCGTAAACCATATGTCTGTCGTAAACTTTTCGAATCGTAAACTTTTCGAATCGTAAACCTTTCGAATCGTGAACTTTTCGAATCGTAAACTATCAAACTACTATTCTTCGAGTCTCATTCGTAAAAGGTCTTTATCGTAAACCATATATTACTGTTTCAGGTCTTAAGCGGTTTCCGATCGAAATTCATTCGTAAACATCACTTCATCGCAAACTAAAGCGTACTGTTTTCAGCGCTTAAAGGTTTACGAATGACTTACGTTCGTAAACAGGGCCTTATCGTAAACTTTCCCTACTGTTTTCACCACGTTTCACAACTTACGATCGTAAACTTTACCTACTGTTTACGGCGCGTTCTACTTTAAAATAGTTTACGATTCAACACTTAAGAAATTTTTTCAATTTTACTCAAACGCTTCCTGTTATTCGCAAAGTCCATACTCATAACATGTTTACGGGTCTCAATACTTAGAATCATTTTCAAAACATTTTTTTTGCGAAACACAGAGTATAAACAGAGTAAAAAAAAAAAAACAGATAAAAAACAGAGCACATGCATATACTTCATTTTTTTAAAACTAATATTTGTTATGTCTTTTACAGATAAATATGGCAACAATATCAACCGAATATCTTTTACATGAACGAGATTCGTGGTTGCCCATCAAAGACAACAATTTTCAATTGGACCCGGCCACGTACAAAGGACCAGATGAAATTATTCTTTCAATTCTCCAAGGACACCCAATGTGGCCGGCATTCAACAAAACTGCAACAGTCCCGATCGTCTACGTTCAACAATTTTGGGCGGAGATGAAACGACGGATTGACACCGACCAATCCATCTACTATGAGACGTATCTCGAAAATGTACGTCTCATACTCACAAAAGAGTTCGTCCGAAGAACGCTGGAACTGCCTGCCCATGAAACCTATGAAGACTTTGCTTCTGAAGAAGAGTTAATAATCGACATGAAGATTCTAGGCCATGGAGAACCCCTAACAAAGACTGCGGGCTTTCAGCAGCAACTCCTCCCGCATCCTTGGAAAACACTATTCAGCCTGGTCAACAAGTGCTTCTCTCCAAAGCAAACAGGCTTCGACAGATGCAATATCAACATTCTGCGGATTCTACATGGAATAGTGTACAACAAAAAGTACAACTATGTCCAACTTATCTGGAACGATCTCGATCATCAGCTGCACACTCGAGATCGTACAAAGAAGCTGCAGTATGTCCCATACCTGAGATGGTTCTCAATCCTCATCAGAAGATACATGGGCGCCGTCTCAACCGTTCTGAATACCCAGCCTTGTGAGGATTTCACCCCGCCAAAGATCAAATTTTTCCAAAAGGCAAAGGAAAATCCATCCCTTAAACCGATGGTCATTCCTGAGTAATTACCACAAATGGCGGACCCCACAATGGCTGCTGCATACCGACAATGCCATCGCATTGCCACTCCTCCCATGGCTCAGACAAACCCCTCTGAACGTAACCCCGGGAGTACCAGCCAAAGAGAGGGTGAGGGGTCAGTGAGAGAAACGGTCACCGTCACTCCACCAACTACGGTGGTGACCGTCCCTATAGTCACTTCACCACCTAAGACCACCCCTATAGGTACAAGCACTGAAGTCTTTGTGACCAGTGCTCGGGTAGAAGTCCGTCAGGTCCGACGGCGCATGCACAACATGCCTTAGACCATTCAACTGTCTCCCAACAGACAGTTGTCTCAGATATGCACGGGAAGCCACGTACGCTATCCCTGCCTCATTCTGAGGCAGCGGGTATTGAATCAGGTGGTACCCAGCCCCAAACCACCGCACCTTCTTTGACCACTTAGAGTATAGTGTCCACCCACCCAAATTTTTTTGATTTTACTAGGACACAGCCTCTTTTTGCCACCACCCCTCTTGGTCTTCGTGACCAAGACAGAATCTCCATAGATGCTTCTATACAAGAAGTCATTCGAGGATTGGAGAGAAGTCCTGCTACGGTCAACCCCACGACAGCTGTGACAGCAGGCCGTGCAGTGGATACTTTCTCCACTGTCACGTCAACGGTGCGCCTAAGTGGCCCCGGCGGTGACTTACCCTACATGACAGAGTCGCGGTTCGAGGAACTCCTGGCGTCCGCTCTGGCATCGTTCAAGGATTCCTTGATGCCAGAAGTACGTGCTGCTATAACCGCAGTCGTTCAGGACAAAGGGAAAGCCCCCGTCCTCGAAACTTCTTTGTCATCACCACCACATATCCCCATCCTCCCTTCTCCACCATCATTTCCCAATCCATACACCATGCCTCTTCCTGAGCTACGGGATATTCTCATGTCCCGGCTCATGTCAGAAGACGTTACCCCTGACATGTTTGAGCTCTTGAAGAGAATCCAATCCCCTTCACCCCAACCACCACCGACTACATCTTGCCGTGACGAACCTTAGGGTTCCAAACGACCACATGACGATCCAGACAACCCGGATCGCCCCGAGGGGAAGAAGAGGCCCCGCGTCACGCAAGCCACCACAATCCAAACCACTAAATCAACCACCTCATCCACCTCTTCAAAAGGTCGTATAAGGTCAACACCACGAACAACCAGACAACGGCCTTCCTCTCCACCAGTCCAAACCTACCAAGAGGCACCGGCATCAGACTTTGGGCCTTCTCAGACACATCAAGAAGCTGCTGGAACCTCCTCCTCCCTGCCTGACGTCGACCTACACGAGGTGATCGAAGAGTACGTGCTCCAAGATCAACCATCAAAAAGGGCAGAAACGGATGATGAGACTGCACTAAGAATGCTGAAGATCAGAGATCTAATGAAGCAGTCCATCTTCAACATCTTCCAAATGGAGCCGTCAGAAATTAAAGAAGGAGAAGACTACAACACCGAACCACCCAAGCTCCAAGAGGCTATGACCAAAAATGTCGACCCACAACCTCGACTATCAACAGGGACTCGACAATTGGAAACAGCCTGGGAGAACAGAAGAGTTGTAGTTCCTTTTCTAGAAGATATTCGGCACCGGATTTGGAGAAGGGAGGAGAAAATAAAGAAGCTTGACGAACTAAATATGCGGGGCCTTACGCATCTCAAAGGGACGGAAGCAAGAGCATATCTATATATGCTGGCGCAGAAGTTCGTAAACCCATTGAGGGACCGCAGACAGGACCAAATGAGGATCAGGGACAAAGGAAAAGACACGGACTTAGTTGAGGTCGAGCACCACAGCTATGGCCGAAGTGTTCAATTCCCGATCTTTATTGTTAAGTTCGTTGATTTCGACTCAGCCAGAGAAAGAGTCGAGAAGATTTCGGAAGCTGACTTGCCACTTCTGAGTTTCCAAGACATCATCAACATATACATGTTCTACAGGAAGTTCACCCTGAAGGAATACCGTTATAAACTCGGATTGGACGCGCTGAAGAGGCTGATGCTTAGGCAAGTCAAGTATTATGCTGCTCAAGACCTTCAGATTGGAATAGAAAACAATATGAAGAAGGTCAACCTGCCAGGCCCAAGCAACCGAACAGCTTCAGCTCATGGATTTGAACTCAATTTCATCTTCACTGAACCCGAGCTGTCTGTAATCTACGAAGACTTTGAAGACCAGAAAAGAGTGATGCTCATGTCAGAATTCAACATGTATTGCGATGGGACACTCAAGAAGGTTCTTCAAAGTCTACGTCAGAAACTTGATGGCCTGAAGAGAGTGGAGCAACCGAAATCTGAACTAGATCTCGAAGAAGAACGTCTTACCGAGAAAGTCATCACTGCCATTGAAGAAAGGCTCAACTTGAGAAACAATATCAGGCAGTTTGAGATAATTCTCGGTCTACGCAAATCCTTCTACCTTCGAGATCGCCCAACGACAAGAGGACGAGGTGCTAAAAGAAGAAGATGAACACAAAGGGGGAGGTTGTTAGGAATATTTATTGTGTTCATCATTGTATTCCTCTTGTTATTGGTTAGTTTGTAAATACTAGATAGTCCGAGGACCAAATTGTAAATATATACCAAAAGCTGAAAGGTATATATAGTCTCGGTCCTCATTTATTTTCGTAAGGTTTTTGGAAAATTTGTTTTACGCACTTTAAGTTTTGCTTAATAGAAAATTCATTTTGCAAAAATTCTCTCTCCTTCGTTTATACTTTACGCGCGCGAAAACCTCACACACAACCAATCTTCGATCGAAAACTTTGTTGAAGACTAATTGATTATCATCGGATTTGCTGCTCGATAATCAATCAGAATTTGGATCCACACTGCCTCGATCAAGCTGCTCTGCATTTGATAAGGTTCGAAAATAGCTTCCACGAGTTCTCTGTAAAGTTCGAACCTAAATTATGTGTTAATCAATTGTGTTGATCGATTTCTGGACCTACAAAATCTATGGAATATCGATTTGACTTCCTGGATCCGACTAGTAATGTCTGACCCAGTTTGTCAGTGACCCTGCATTGTTTAGCGCTAAAATTGACTTATAAGCCTTTATCACAAAATTGTTCTATGCTAAACAGATTGTGACTTAAACCCTCGACATATACCTCAGGTATCATAATGTTAGCTTGGATGATGTCTCCATGGCCTAGAATTTGTGCGGAGTCGTTGTTACCGAAATGCATTTTGCCACGAATCGCTCGGTGTAGTTGTTCAACAGCTCTTTGTTCCCAGTTATGTGTGTGGAGCAACCAGAGTCAAAATACCACACATGATGAATTTGCACACAAGAAGAAATCAAGTAATTTTAGGTACCCACTTCCATATGGGTGTACCGTTGATGTGTAGTGGTGGATATATCTTTCTTGGGTACCCACTTAAAGATGGGTTTATATTCTGCGACCCATTTGAAAATTTGGTGTCGTTTTGTATTTCTTCTTCAGAAGGATTGTGGCTTAGCTAAACGGGTTCGGCTTTTGTATGCATTACCCCTTTAGGTTTCCAAACTTGCATTTTGGAATTTAGCTTGGAAGGCTTAGGCATCCACTTAAGGTTCACTGTTAGTGGATGCGAAGTTTTATTTTTCGTAATTTTCTTTTTGCAAGATGGAGTGTTTGTTTTTGTATAATTCATATGTTGATTACCATGTGCTGGAGGATCTATTCTTTTAGATCTATACATGGTTTGCTTTTGGTATTTAGGGAATTGTCGTGGCTTGACAGTCATAGGAGAAAAAGTAATGTCTGAACTTGGTTTGCTGATAGGGTTTTCTTTACCCAAATACAGGAGGTGTTATCCTTAGACATAACAATAGTAAGCTTAGAATATATAGTATCTAAGGATCCAGTAGTTAGGAAGGATGTCTTCTTTATCCAAGCTTTGGAGTGAACTCCCACTTTGTGTGTGAACCCTTTTGTCATAGATGAATTTTCAGGGTCAGACTATCTAATCGGGAAGTCTTAGGTTTGGATTTAAGACATAATGCCTTAGGATTCGAGGTGAGTCTTTCTAACTCTCTTATCTTGGATAGAAGGACGTCCTTTTTTTTTAGAAAAGATATACTGTCTGACTCAAGAGTAGAATGCAAGCCTGCTATTTTTTTAGGGCTTCAGGCATGTACCATGTTGAAGTCTTAAAAATTGTTTTTTCAGACTCGTTCTTATTTGAAGATTCCTTGGTACTTGAAGAATTGTATGGGCATATATAGTCAGTTGACATAGGGATAACCCTTGTTTTGTAACTATCATTTAGTGCCTCGTACTTATATGAAATTTCAGCTTTGGCTTTTTCTGACGCTTTTCATCTTCTAGAGCATTTATCTCTGAAGCTCCAGTAAAGGCCATAATTTAGTAACACCTAGACCCATATAACGTATGTCATAGAATTGTATGGAAGTAACTTTCTTTAGGTTATGTGTGTTTTGGTATCCTAGACCAGCTACGGGGTTATAAAACTCCGTATCCTTGGGATGATTTAGGAATATAGTTTGTTCCGTCTGTCCCTTCTTTGCTAGTATATCCTCTCGATATTTGATCTTAGAGTATAACTTCTTGCAATCTTCCTGTAAGAAATATCTTACAGTGGCCTTTGTAGTTTCATCCTCACTCTCCTTTAATTTGGTAGTGGATCATACAATTGTTTAGCTTGAGATTATACCTTAGACTCAAGCTTGCTGTTATGTTCCTGAGTTAGACAGATGTCCCAAGACTTGCATATTCTATCAGGTGTTTCCTAAGGACTGATTCATTATATGCTAGTCTATACTCAAGCTCTTTAATTGTTTTCTTATCCTGATTCATGGATATGTATTTTTCTTTTAATGAAAGTGATTGGTCAGAGATCATGGAGTATGAAGTGTATACCTCTATATCTGCTGAAGAGTTGGATGATAGTGCATCAGAATTGTCTTGTTCGCTTTCTGCATTTTTCTCATTCACTCTAGCCATGAGTGCGAGGTTTTCATTTTCTCTTTCTGTGGTGTCCTCGAGTTACTGATCCTGCTCAGCCATTAAAGCCACTCCGGTCTCCTTTTGTTTGGAAAGTTGAAGCTTGTGGGCATAGTAGTCAGTATTCTTTTTCTTTGGCTGACGACAATCTTTGATAAAGTGGCTAGGTCTACCACAGTTGTAGCACTTCATTTCCAGATTTGGTTTCCCTGATGCATCTCCTTGCTTATCTCTAGACTTTGAGCTTGAAGATGTCCTCAGCTTGTTGGATGATGATGACGATTTCTTTTTGAAGAATTTCTTCGCCATAAGCTTAGTCATCATTGCCAATTGGGCTTTGAATTGTCTCATATCTTCATCAGATTCAGAATCTGAGCTATCTCCATCTGTGGATGATTTCAAAATGGCCTTAGTGGATTTAGACACTCGCTTTTGCTTTTTGTCAGATACAAGTGCTAGTGTCTCCATTGAGGTCTTTTCATTTTGTATTTCCCTAACATCTTCTATATGTTGGGCAAGGTTGTCGAAGACAGTGTGGATTCTCATATCATCCAGATCTTTGTTCTGACTTATGTGAGTGGCAAACTTTTTCCACTCTGGAAGCAATGAAGAAAGGAATCTTATGTTGATCTCAATGTTTTTCTTGAAGATGCCAACTTTTCTCATCTCGTTTATGAGAGTAAGAAATCATTGATATGTCTCACTGAGATCTTCTCCTTGTCTAGCTTTGAAGGAGTCATAAGATGTTAGAGTATTGTTCTTTTTTGCCTTAATACCTACCTCCGTTTCTTGCATCATTTGACTTATTTCATCCCATGCGTCCTTAGATGTGGACTTGCTGTCTATTTGCATGTATATATCATTGGGAATCGCTTGGAGGGGGTAAGTTTTAGCAAGAAGATCAGATTATGCTCTCAACTTCTCCTGGTCATTATACGCTTCAGGAGATTTTAATCGTTGAGTGCCTGGGATAGGTGGAACATTGGTAGGAACGACTGAGACTGTTTTCCAAAATTGTGCTTGGCCTTCTCTCAATGAGGCCAACATACCTGCTGTAAGTTCCTTGCTTTCCAAAAAAATTAGGAATCTGCTGCGCCAAACGTTATATTCACTTCTCTTCAGAATTGGAGGTCGCATATCATTGCTATTGAGTAAGCGTCCATCTTTAGTTCTCGAGTGTTGAATTAATCTAAGATTATTTGGGAAGTGTTGGATTCTATTTATCGTTTTGCTAAATGTTTGAGGTATATAAGAATTGAACCCAAGTAATATAATATCACTAAAATTTTGGGTTGAAACGGGTAATTGGGCTGAAAATATCAAAATGAACAGTAAGGTCCAATGCTTCTCGATGTGTTAATCACGTATCAAAAAAGAATTAATCTGTTTCGTCAACAGTTATAGTTGACCAAGTCTTATACATTTATCGAAGGCTTTGACCCGTTTCGATAAACTTTTTGGATTCAAAAAAGATAGTTTTTCGAAATGTGAGTGTCGTTTTGAGTTTTTCGGTATATATCGTAAAACTTTATAGTTGTGAAAAACTTTTTAACTATTACGAGATAACTAGTTGACTAAAGTTTTTCGAATCCGTTGACTTGATTCGAAAAATAAACTGAGTTCGGAACCAGTGATGACTAGTTTCACGAAAGAATTTTTTTTCGAAAATGTAAGTTTTTCGAAATCTACAGTGAACTTCACGAAACTTTTAGATATCGCGTAACTCAATTGTTGTGAAAAACTTTAATCACCTTATTTCGTGAAACTCAACTATTGCGAAACCTAAACAGTGTGTTTCCCGAAACTTTTAGATATCGCGAAGCTCAATTGTTGCGAAAAACTTTAATCAATGTATTTCACAAAACTTAACTATTGCGAAAAAATACTTTAGCGCTAATACACTGTTTTTAAAAACACTAAAACTGAATTAGAAGCTCGCTAATTATATCTAAACACAGATTAGAGAAACACAAGTTCATCATTCGAAGACAGTGTTCAAGTTGCGAAGATATCAGATATTCAATCAACATATATAAATTCTCGTAATTCAATCCAAATTCGGAGCAATCAAACATCGAAAATCAGTTTATAATACGTGATTAAGCCTCACTGAACCAAATCATTCACTAGATTATCAGAATTGATCAAAACAGATTTCACAAATATTTTGGCTCTTATTTTGCAAACAGTAAATTCACGTTAATTCACGTTTCGCAAACAGTATATCTATCCTATAATCATGCGATAACAGTAATTAACACACTCACAATTCGACAAATGAACAATATCAATTCGAAATCCAATTTCAAAAACAGTAAACAGATTTGAAACCTCAAACTGATTGCAACTAGGCTCTGATACCAATTGATAATCCAGGTTTATATGAATCCTACCTTTGATCGAATCAACAATTAAGAATGAGATTACCAAAGATTAATTGCGCGGAAGCTAATGATGATAATCTCGATGTTTGAGCGGCTTGAGCAAGCAAATTAACCTTCAACAATAATATTCTATTAAGCTCTTCTCTCTTTCCAGCACACAAATATTTTCTCTCTCTCTAGTTTGCTATCTATCTCTTTATGGACCACACTTATATACCATTCATTCTTTGATATATTTACATTTTGGTCCCTAATATTTACAATAATTACAATTTTTCCCAAGACGAGAAGACTATATTTTGAACACAACAAAATAATTCCTAACAAAATACACAATTTATCCTTCTAATTAAGTCATGGTACAATATCAATTTATCCTGACAATATTCAAGCTATTAACAATTAATAAAATAAATATCCGATCACTTATTTAAATGAAAAGTCGGCCAAGCTTTAATTTGATTTTCCGACTCTAAGTCCGGTCTCTCTTTAACGACACTACCTTTATGATACTTTTTACGCATGAACATCTTGTTTCATCTCAACCGACACTGGGATGAATTTAGAAGTTTGGTATTAACCTATCCAACCTTGTGATAGTGAACCGATCCCTAGTTGAGTACGAATTCGATCCAATCTTAATTCACGAACCTACTATAGATTAAAATACTACGTATAAACCTTTCACTGATATTCCAGTCGAGTGAGAACATGTAACGTCAAACTCACTGAACTCGACTCTATGATAAATCATGACTAGCGAAATTGCCAAACTACCCTCAACGTTCCACATGAGGTAGTTTGATGCTCCGTTCGAAGACTTAGCAATTCTTCGTCCCCAAAATTCTCATAGGAAATATACCCTGATTTACTTGATGCTGTGGATCCCACTCGGCGGTTCAAGCCGGCAATCACACTTTGTTGTCAAAACCGCATTTTTTCACCGACCCATGCAATTGGCAAATCGGGCCTAGCAAAGCTAGTGACAAGTCAAGACTCCGAAGCCAACTCTAACATTGACCCCTTCGATCTAAGGTTCATGCAAACTATTATAGTTAGTTGATCGATCGTTGACATTCTAACTTGTGATTGATCCGACTACGAGTCAAATTCCAAATACAGAAAATCCTAGATCATCAATGTTACGAGCTCTCACTTTCTAAGTGAACGACTGACACAATCACTTTGGACATGTCGACAGACAAGTCGTAATCATCAATTCGGTCACCCTATCGGAGTTCAGACTTGTGGGCTAATTTAACACTAGAGAATAATAGCTCATCAATGCCTCCTCTCTGCTCCACAGAGTCGATGACTAAACTCGAAGTATTTGAATTTTATTTATGTATCTTCTTATCGAAGCCTTATTAGAATTTACGGTAGATAAATAACATGCCTTTAATACCGAATAAAACACGAAACTCGATAATTATATTATTAAAATTAAATCATTCGAACATCAAAATCCAAAAATGAACATTACATAGGTCGTAACCCTAAAGCATCTTATCTACAAAATGACATTTCGATGACACATTTCCAACAATACTAAGGCATTACACCCCTTCCAGTGTTGATTCATCATTCCATTTTCTCTGGTTGCCGACACGATCCACCAATAAACTGTAATTTATTTTTGGCCTCAAGAGCAATTAACATTTACCGACTCCACACTTTGTAATTTTCACTGACTTTCAAGACTTCGGTCACTAAATCAAAATTAGGAGTGTGAGACGGGTCAAGAGCAATTAACATTTCTAAACTCCACACTTTGTAATTTTCACTGCCTTTCAAGACTTCGATCACTAAACCAAAATTACGAGTGTCAGACGGGTGCAAGAAAATAGGATTATCCAATGTGGCTCCTAAGGTTATTTTAGTAGTATGATAAATAATATAAGGGTATAAAATGTCGAATTAGCAATAACTTAGATAATTAAAGTGGTGTGAATACTTATTTTATTAGTATGAATGTAGATTGCGAGTTCTTCAATGTAAAATTGCAAGTTTCTCAAAAGTCAAACGCACGAGCACGAGCTCGGGTTGAGCCCAATCATGAGTGTTTGAAATCTCACAATTTTTTTTTTTGTAACTTTTTATTAAAAAGCTCGAGCTCTAGCCCAAAAAATGAGCCGACCTCATCAGCACCCCCTACACATAAATCAATTTTCCACTTCCACTCAAGACCGTAGCTTGTTTTTCATGAAAAGTGGAAAGCAAATTCCCACAGCATTTATTTATTACTTGATGACAACGACAAAATGCGTTAAATTGGAAGGTGAACAAAGTTAACAGTTTAGCGTCACAGCAGCATTAAAACCAATCTTCAATTTCTTTGACCTCTTGTCATAAAAAGACAAGAAATGATTTAAACTCATTTATTTCCATTAAAGCTCAAACTTTTACAGGCATTAGTTGGAAAATTCTTGTATATAAGGAGGCATGGATTGAATCGTGAGATCACCTTTTCAACCAGCAACTGCAAATATATAAATTTTTTCTTTTTTTGGGTATCATCAAAATGGTGAAAATTTCAGTTTTCTGGGGTTTATTTCTACTGATGATGGTGTTTGGAAATCTAAAGATTCATGCAGAATCTAAGGCTTTTTTCGTGTTTGGCGACTCTCTAGTCGACAATGGAAACAATAACTATCTGGCCACCACGGCAAGGGCCGATTCTCCGCCTTATGGCATTGACTACCCGACCCACCGACCAACTGGCCGTTTCTCCAATGGACTAAATTTGCCAGATCTTATAAGTAAGCTACCTTTATTAATATTCTTTTAACTGGTAATCTATATTAAATTCTTTCCTTGAATACTATCAACTTAGACATAATTTAGATCTTATTGTCATTTTAATGTATAAAAGTTGGTCATATAATGTGGTGATAGAATCGATACGACGTATATTTGTTAATAGTGGAAGCATATTTGTTGAATAGTTACTTCTCTTTTATTTATTTTTTGATTAGGTGAAGAGATGGGTTGGGAACCCACATTACCATATCTAAGTCCCAAGCTTAACGGTAAGAAACTGCTCGTTGGTGCAAATTTTGCTTCGGCAGGTGTCGGAGTACTTAACGACACTGGGATGCAATTTGTAAGTTTATTACAGTTCAACTGTTCAGTTTACATATATATATATATATATATATATTATTTAATTATTTGTTTAATTATATGAGCAGGCGAATATCATTCGAATACACCAGCAGATGGATTATTTCAAACAGTACAAGCAGAGATTGAGTTCAGAAATTGGAGAAGATGAAGCACAAAAACTAGTTAAAGAGTCGCTTACATTGATCACTTTAGGTGGAAATGATTTTGTCAATAACTATTACTTGGTGCCTTATTCTGCAAGATCTCGACAATACGATCTCAAAGACTACGTGCCCTTCGTCATCTCAGAGTACAAGAAAATACTTGAGGTACAAAAACCCTTGATATTTAATCTCGTAATTGTTTGCTAACAACATATAAACTGTTAGATACATTCCATTTACATCGTATAGGTCCACATATATAACAAATGAGTTTTTAAGCACGATAATGACCTTAAAAGCTTAAGATTGCGGGTAGTATACCATATTTTAATTTTATATATTTAATTTTCAACGAAATATCTCTTAGAGATGTATTGTAATGTAAGTTTGGCCGGACTAGGGTTTCAAATATTTCTGACCTTGAGGGCTTTTCAATAAACTTACGAAAAAAATCATATAATCATTCTGACTAGTTTATAATTATTACGCAATTTATTTTACGTATAGGGACTGTATCAACTCGGAGGTCGTAGGATATTGGTGACAGGGACGGGACCGTTAGGTTGTGTGCCTGCGGAGTTGGCGCAACACAGCAGAAGTGGGGAGTGTGCGGAGGAATTGCAGAAGGCTGCGGCGCTGTTCGATCCTCAGTTGGTAGATATGCTAAGTCAGCTCAACCAAGATATCGGCAGCAGTGTCTTCATTGCATCTAATACCAATCAAATGCACATGGACTTCATCACAAATCCAGAAGATTTCGGTACTATAAATATATATATATATATATATATATGTTAATAACCAGTATGATTTCATTGAAATATGTAAAATGAGATTTTTATTTCTGCAGGATTTACAACCTCGAAGATAGCATGTTGCGGACAAGGAGCGTACAACGGGCTCGGATTATGCACGCCGCTATCGAATCTTTGTCCGAATAGGGATTTGTATGTGTTTTGGGATGCATTTCACCCTTCTGAAAGAGCCAATAGATTGATCGTCAAGCAAATCACTACAGGCTCCGAGCTTTATATGTATCCGATGAATCTTAGCACTCTTATGGCCATGGATTCCAAGCCTTGATGAAATGAATAATGTGTATCTGTTTGTTAATAAATAATGTAAGAATTTTCGTCAAGTTGGAAATAATGTTTAAAATTATTTATCCCCGATCACTTTTTCTTTCTAATTTTTTTTTTTCTAACTGCGTTTATTGAGAGGGAAAGTGTATGTAATCATCAAATTCTGTTAAAATATTATATTAAGGCAATCATCGATCGAACGAAGACTTCGAACATTCTCTTACATAAGTAGAAGCAAATACATACCAGTCTTTATGAAGCTGTCGATTTCACCGAAAGCATTCTCTAACACATACACATAGAAAAGGAAAAAATAAATAAAACGATCTTCAGCATCTTTACAACATTCAATCGAATCAAGTAATGTTCAAACACTTCTTCCATATATCACTGAAGATCTCAAACATAAAACCTCTGCATATCTTCCTCAGAAACGCTCATCACATGAACGTTAGGCCTCACATTTCTGCTCTTCTTTTTCGTCTTCTTCTTCAACCCCTTCGACCCGCAAATGAAGCCAAATCGGAAACCATAAGCATTCCCAAAGCACGAAAACAAACCCTTTTTCTTGTCAGCTTTTCTCTTTCTGTAAGAACCCGATTTCTTCAGCAGAACCCCATCATCCGCTCTCCATTTCACGGATTTCGACCTAACCATAGCCTGATTTTCATCACAAAGTTCGGTCCAATTCTCGAAAACCGAGCTTCCATATTCACTCCGATCCCTAGGGTACGAACCCTTTCCAATGTCTCGAACCATATCGGTCTGCAATATGTCCCTCATGTAAGAAAATTGAGAATCAGAAGGTGAAAGAGTAAGTTTTGTTTCGGGCCTGCTACTCATTTCCAGGACTGGAGACATATCTTCTCTCTCTAATAATACTTCTTCAATCCTTCCTCCATCGTTTTCGTAGCCATTATAATTTTGTCCCAGATCCAAATCATCTTCATCTGTTGTATTCCCATGTAGGGAAGGAACTCCACTCTCTATCTTCACACCGATTGTATCGCAACAAACATTATTACCATCGAGATTCTCAATGAGTTGTACCCCAATATTGATCGTACCTTGCAAATGCCCCGAGGGGCGACAAACCTGTAGAGAGATGCGCCGAAAGTTAGGGTTCTTGTGAAGGGGCGGAGAAAGATTGTGAACATAAAGACGGGCCGTGCCTATGGGCAGATCCCTTAGCCATGCGAGGTTATATATTTCAAACGTCACGAAAGAGGATTCTTGTTTCAAGAATTTTTCTTCCACGTGAAACACGACTTTATAGTTCCAATTAGGGTTTGTATGCCCCGAATGGTCAATCTTTGTGGTAAGCTTTTCCAGGGGATTTACGTAGGCCACCGCGAACGTTCGTAGCGTCTTGGCTAGAGGAGGGAGGTCATGTGCGGAGATTATGGTGATGGCGAGCTGTCTTAAGGGGCTATGGAGAGACATTATGCATCAGTCGAGCCAAGATCTATCATTGATGTAATAGCCCTGGTTGTATAATTTATATGTCGTCTCGTTTTGAGAAAGGGAGAGAGACGACTTAAAGGAGAACGTAGATTTTAGTGCATGTAAATCCATTTTTTTTTTACTTTTTCTTTTTTTAGTTAGAGAAGTTGATGGATGGTGGAAAAGAGTTTTGTTACCAAGAAAATAGGAAAGCAAGAAAGACTACTGATGCAATAGATTCTAAGGCAATGATACGATGGAGTTAATCAACCTCCCATAATCACGTTATAAATTGTTAATTAGATGAAATGGTTAAGGTATCCTCACTTGCTAATACGGACGGACCGGTTTGTGTCTCTACCACGTTCCAGATTTATTTTTTAAATTGTTTGAAATCTTGTGCTGCATGATTTATCTAAAAATAGATAAATAAAAAAAAACACTAGTTGAAAATTGCTCATAACCTTTGCGCCTTGAGCAAGACATATGACTGGATGGGGTGGTCTTTATTTGAATGAAGTAAGTTGGGTTTCTATTCTAATATTGCGAATGCATATATGAGATGTGTTTCACTTGTGCACTATTCCTTTATACTAAGTGCTTCGGTCATGTTAATCCTCGAAGGGGTCTCCGCCTAGACCGTTCTTATTTCTTTTATACGTCGGGGCGTTTAGTTGTCTATTGCATGTGACAGCAACAAATAGAGAAATAACTGGAGTGGCGATAGATAGGGATGCACCAATCATATCTCACATTTTTTTCCTTAATGATACGATAATTTTCAAGAAGGCAAGCACATCGGAGGTGGAAGTGATCGCAAGTAGTTAATCTGTCTCAGCGTCTTTCTCACCAAATGTGGAGGAGCTCACACGTTCTCAATACTGTTCGGCCATGGGAGTTCAACTGGATTGCAAGCATGACATGTACCTGGGACTGCGGTCGGTAGTAGGTCGAAACAAGGGAAAAATCTTTAGCTTCATTCGAGATAGGATCAGGAAGCGAATTAGTTGCTGGTCGGAAAATTTTTTCTCTCAAGCCGGTCGGGAAGTGTTGATAAAGGCGATCTTCCAAGCAATCAAGACTTATGCTATGAGCTGTTTCTGTTGTAGCTATAGTAATATTCTGTAATTTGGAGACGTGAAAAGAGGATGAATATGCAATGACTGAACTTTTTCTTGTTTCTTAGTCTCAAAGCAGCTCTACATTAGTTGATCGATACATATAGTGAATAGAAGAAAGTTCTAGACAACACTACACACACAAACAGAAAACTAATAATTTAATCAAGCTAGATTACCAAGATGTCTCTTCAACTTCATCAGCCAAAACGTTCAGTGTGCCTTTTCGGTTTTCCATGCAATTGAGCTTATTATTCTAACAGTTTCGCCCTCCCAAAAACACCCATTAGGGATGTTCAATGAATGATGGCAAGATATTGTTGGAGTGCCTCAAATAAATTCAAACTCCATTGGATTTATTGGAAGATGTGTTTTCCAAAATCAATGGGATGCATGAGATTCAGGGACATCAATTTTAATTCAGCTTCAGTACTTTCTTTTCTTGTCCGAGCTGTTTGTAACCCGGTGGCTGCTCGACATATACTTCTTCTTCTGAAACACCGTTCAAGAACGCCATTTTGATGTCCATCTGATATATTCTCCATCTTTTGCTTGATGCGATTGAAAAGAATAAGCGTATCGTCTCCTTTCTTGCTTCAGGCGCAAACATTTCTTCATAATCAATGCCGGCCTTCTGTTTGTAACCTTTTGCGACAAGCCTCGCCTTGTATCGCTCAACTTCTCCTTTTGCATTTAGCTTTTTCTTAAACACCCACTTTACTCCTATTGGTTTCTGGTTCTTTGGTAAGTCCGTGAGCTCCCAAGTGTCGTTCTTTCTGATTGATTCCATTTCTTCTTCCATTGTTGCTCGCCATTTTTCATCCTTGGCCGCTTCTGTTGGGGTGAGCCCGTTTCGACCGACGGCTGCCCCCGAACAGCGTGACGTGGCCTTAGCAGAAGCGGAAGCGATCCCGTAGTGTATGTGCCGAATTTTAAATTTTTTATCATTTAAACTCGCACGAACACGTCCCGGGAGCGGCCCGAGGACCCGAGCACCCCGGCCCGGAGCCTCAGGAGGCCATGGCAGGCCTCTGCCATGGCCCACGGCCTGAGATACCACGGCCACGGCCGTGGACCAGCCTTAGCTGGAGATGGCAGCGGTGGACCTCGGCCGAAAGCCGAAATCTCTCGTTTCGAACCCCGAAATGATTTCCGATCGATTCCAAACTTTATACCATGACCCCATACATGTCTTAAGACATTTTAATGGATCATTCGAGGTTATACAAGACCATTCGAGATTTATCAAATAAATCTAATCTAAAGGTTCGAAACCATACCCTTGTTGCGCGTGGCTAGTTCGTCACAGCACGGCGTTCGAAAACGCGAAGCTTGAGCAAATCCTTCTTCATCTCGGACTGTCCCGAGCAAGTTCGAAACGCCGATACGCTCTCTTTGACACCTTGGAGAAACCCACGGATGGCTAGAGTTGCTAGGAGGAGGTTCTAACATAGCTATGAAGCTTAAGTTGAACTTGGACACAACTTTTCTTTTTCCTCTCTTTGTCCCTCAAGATCCTAGATCTATTCTTGCTTGAAACCTCTTTCTTAACTTCTTCTCTTATCCATTTTCGTTCCCATAGTGGTATATTAGCTAAAACATGACAAAACATTCAACTACCATGTAGTTGATATGTCATGTAGTAGTTGAGATGCTTTTTGTCATGTTTTTCAACCAAAAAAGCATCTCAACCACTCCAAACCACTTCAAAAACGTGAATGGTTTTAACCAAGAGTAAGTGGCACTTAAATTAACTTTTAACCAAGTCTAACCCATGTAAAGATTTGAGGTTTTGCAATTGGGCCCTTGGAAAAATCGAATTAGTTCGATTGAGTCCGAATGATTATAATTTAATCAAATAGATCCAATCCAATTAATCTAAATTCTAATCAAGCCCAAACTTAGTTAATAAATTAAGTACTTGATCCATCACAAGTCTTAATCATTCCCGATATCAAATTCGGAATTTAACTAAGTGTCTATACCCCGTATAGACGTGCCACTTGCGTCAACGAATTCTCAATTCGTTACGCACCTTTGAAAAGTTTGTCTCGACCAATAGAGATTGTTATCCTTTTTAAGCGTGACTCACTTGGTTCGTCTCAACTAGCCCGTGAGGTATCCGCGAGTCCGGTATTCGCCTA
The DNA here is from genome assembly GCA_028392965.1 of Lindernia subracemosa. Lineage (NCBI taxonomy): Eukaryota > Viridiplantae > Streptophyta > Magnoliopsida > Lamiales > Linderniaceae > Vandellia > Vandellia subracemosa. Next base: position 1,907,918 of record JAQPCC010000011.1, on the reverse strand, counting down.
ACCAATTCCGCGGTACCGGACAGATCCTAATTGAGAACGAATTTTGATCCAATCTAAATTCTGTCGAACCGACTATAGATATTTGTTGAATATTCTTATGCCCTTCACATGCGTCCCGGTCGAGTGAGAGTCATGGTTAACGTCAAACTCACTGAACTCAACACTATGTTATAATTGAGACTGTTGCGATTACAAAACTACGCTATGTGTCTCACACAAGCTAGTTTATATTGCTCCGACCGGAGGTTAGTAATCACCGTCCTCAATTATCTCAAAGGACGTTAACCTCATATATGAGGTAGTGAATCCCGAGAGCACTCAAAGCCCAGCAATCACCTCCATAAAACCAGCTGCGTTTTGCCGCTGGCCCATACCATTTATTAGAGCATTTAACGAGCCTAGCAAACTAGCGTCAAACCGAAATCACGGAAGCAAATCCGTCAATGAGCCTAACAGTCTAAGGCTGCTATAGTCTTCGTTCGATCGTTGACATCCCCGCGTTAAGCCACTCGATCGAAACGAATATCAAGCCATGTGTTCGAATACTCCGATGCCCCTATCGGCAATATTTCCATCACGACCTCCCATCTTCCCAAGATGAACGATTGACACAATCATTGCGTTGGAGCCATCAGCGGACAAGTCGTAATCGGTAATCTAGTCACCCCACTAGATTCCTAAGACTTGCGAACGTTTATTTAGTGGAGAATAAGATCCGATCGGTGTCGCCTCTCTCATCCCATGAGAATCGATCGATCAAATCGTGCACAAGGGTTTTATTTATTTACCGCACTACCGGAAGCTAATAGACTTTAAACTCGGTTAATAAATAACGAATGCCTGAAATTAATAAAATACAATATTTTATTAATTAAACGGTTACAATAAACCATTTATATTTTTCGAACTAATACAACAAGGGTCACCATATTCAACTCAGTTCTCTGAACGGCATTCCGAGGGCATACCTCCCAACAGCCTCCCACTTGCACTCTAATGTCGTGCGCGCTGCTCTCAACGCTACGCCGCCTGGTATCGAATACCCATATTTTCTAGATGTCGTTCCAGCACCGTCTGGGACAAAGGCTTGGTTAGTGGGTCCGCCATGTTATCCGCGGTGGTAATTTTCTGCACGGCTACGTAGCCGTTTTCAACAAATTCTCTAAGAATATGGTATTTTCTCTCGATATGTTTGGATTTGGCATGAGACCGTGGTTCCTTTGCCTGCGCTACATCGCCGCTATTATCGCACCATAGCGTAAGCGGTCCGTCCGCAGCTGGGACCACTGAAAGTCCATTTAAGAACTTTCGCATCCAAACAGCCTCTTTAGCAGCCTCAGAGGCCGCTATATATTCCGCTTCACACGTGGAATCGGCAGTTGTGCTTTGCTTAGAACTTTTCCAAGACACTGCCCCACCGTTGAGTGTGAATATAAAACCCGAGGTAGACCGTCGATCATCCACGTCTGACTGGAAGTCCGAATCGGTATATCCCACTACCTCTAGTCCCGCGTCTCCATAGACCAGCATCAAATCTTTAGTCCGTCTCAGGTACTTAAAGATTGTTTTGACTGCTATCCAGTGTTCTTCTCCCGGGTTCGCCTGAAACCGACGCACCACGCTCATAGCGTAGGCAATGTCCGGTCGCGTGCAAAGCATCGCGTACATCAAGCTACCTACTGCAGATGCATAGGGAATTTCATTCATTCTTTGTCGGTCCTCCTCACTTTGAGGACACATCGACTTTGAAAGATGAATCTCATGTCACATCGGTAAGAAGCATCTCTTAGAGTCATCCATCTTGAATTTCTTCAAGATCTTCTCTAAGTAGAGGGCTTGGGATAGGCCGATCATGCGCTTTGCTCGATCTCGAAATAAGCGAATCCCTAGGATAGACACCGCTTCTCCCAAGTCTTTCATGGAGAATTCGGTCGAAAGCCACGCTTTCACCGAAGAGAGCATGCCTACATCGTTTCCTATTAATAGGATGTCATCTACGTACAATATGAGAAATGATATCATACTCCCACTGCTCTTTTTGTAGACGCACGGTTCGTCCACATTTTTCTCGAATCCGTAGTTCCGAACTTCTTCATCGAAACGTAGATTCCAACTACAGATGACTGTTTCAGTCCATAAATGGACCGATTCAGTTTGCACACTTTCTGAGCATCTGTATGCGACTCAAAACCCCGTGGTTGTTCCATATAGATCTCCTCCTTGAGGAATCCATTTAGGAACGCCGTTTTGACGTCCATTTGCCAGATCTCATAGTCGTAGTGAGCGGCTATGGCAAGTAAAATTCGTATAGATTTGATCATAGCAACAGGCGAGAAGGTCTCCTCATAGTCGACCCCTTCCTTCTGGTTATAGCCCTTGGCAACCAGCCTGGCTTTGTACGTCTCAACTTGTGCGTCAGATCCAATCTTTTTCTTGTAGATCCATTTGCATCCAATCGGTCTAAAACCGTTTGGAAGATCCACTAGAGTCCAGACATTGTTAGCATACATCGAATCCATTTCCACTTTCATAGCCTCAACCCATCTCGTCGAGTATACGTCAGTCATTGCCTGATCGAAAGTTAAAGGATCTTCTCTAAGAAGTGCCTTTGTCACAGCATAGCCATGCTGGATTTGTGCCATGCCATAATACCTCTCAGGTTGGCGTGACTCTCTTTCGGATCGGCGCAATACTAGTTTTGTTGGTTGTTTGCTTGGACCATCTAATACTATATCCTGTGAGGGCGTTTCGGTCGACTCTTCCAGAGTCACCTCTCGCCCAACGCCACATTCTCGAATGAACTCATCCTCGAGAAAATGTGCGTGTAGGCCCACAATGATCCTCTGATCCTCGTGGAAATAGAATAGGTACCCCATGGAATCCTCGGGGTATCCTACGAAACGGCCCTTCGCAGCTCTTGACTCCAACTTGTCTGTTTTTAACTTTTTCACATAGGCGGGGCAACCCCAAATCCTAATGTGATTCAAGTTCGCTAAATGGTCAGTCCATATCTGATACGGAATGTCATTTTCAACAGACTTTGATGGACACCGGTTCAGGGTGTACGCTGTTGTCAAAAGCGCGTAACCCCACAATGATAATGGTAAGTCCGTATAGCTCAGAATAGATCGAACCATATCTAATAAGGTCTGATTTATGCGTTCAGCCACGCCATTCAACTGTGGCGTGCCGGGAGGAGTCATCTGTGATATGATCCCGTTCTCCTTCAAGAACTGATCAAACTCGATACTCATGTACTCGCCGCCTCGATCCGATAGAACGGCTTTAATGAGTTTCTCAGTTTGTTTTTCCACTAACGCCTTAAACTCCTTGAACTTTTCAAGAGTTTCAGCCTTATACCTTAACAGATACACTACCCCATAACGGCTGTGATCATCCGTGAATGTAACAAAATAGTGAAAATTACCTCGAGCCTTTATATTGAAAGGTCCACATACGTCCGTATGAATTGAACCGAGAATTTCAGTGGCTCTATTAAATTTCCCGGTGAAGGGCGATAGAGTCATCTTACCCCGAAGACAAGATTCACACGTTGGATAGGGGTCTGACCCAATGGCTTAATAATGCCAGTTTTCTCCAACTCGTAAATTTTGCGCTCTCCAGCGTGACTCAATTGGAGATGCCATAGATATCTCGCGTTTGTTTCTAACTTTCGTTTGTTGGTGATTGCGTTCACAGATTTTTCAGTTTGGAGGTTTAAATAGTAAAGACCATTTAAAAGAGTTGTTGTTCCGACAATTTTGTTTCCAAACAAAATATTGCATTTATTTCCTTGAAAATTAAATACATAACCACTCCAGCTCCAAACGGGAATGAAGCCAATGTTCTTTAACCCCCGGGGAATTACAAGTACATTATCTAACAGCAACATAAAACCAGTATCTAAACATAGTTTTTTCGATCCCACGTGGCTTGCCGAGACACTATGTCCGCTCCCCACGTTGATCATCACCTCCTTGTCCTCGAGCCTTCTACTTCGTTCCAGATCCTGCGACATCATGGAGATGTAAGAACTGGCTCCAGAATCCAAGATCCATGAAGTAGAGTATACAAACATAGAACATACAGTTTCTAAAACATATAGTTCTTTATCTGAAGCAGCCAGCTCGCCTTTGAGCTTGGGACAATCCCTCTTCCAGTGGCCCAGCACACCGCAATGAAGGCATTTGTCCGTTGGCTTCGGACCGGTTTGTTTGGACTTCTTCTTTTTGTCAGAAGTCAGTCTTGAATGCCTTCGCTTGTTCAACCTCATTTTGCCCTTCGCGGGTTTAGTGGTTGCCACAAGCGCCGTCTGTTTCCCCTTCATCAACTAAGACTGTGCTGACACCAACTGATTTAACATTTCAGATAAAGTCAGCTGCTTGTCATTCAGATTGAAGTTCACTATGAAAGAATTGAAGAAGGGGGGCAGCGACTGCAGAATCAGATCGCATTGGAGATCACAATCAATAAGAAAGTCGAGAGTCTCCAATCTCTCAATCATATTGATAATTTTCAACACGTGATCTCCAATGTTTTCGCCCTCAGACATCCTCGAGCGAAAGAGTTGTTCCGATATCGAATATCAGACTGTCCTAGACGGTGTACCATACAATTCTTTCACATGCAGCAATATCTGGCGTGCATCAACCATGTGCTCATGGCTACACTGCAGAGCATTGCTCATTGACCCGAGTACATATGACTTCAAGATTTGTTCGTCCTTGTTCCGCTTATCGTAAGCAGTACGAACTTCATCGCTAGCGTCAGCCCCTGGGGCCGTCAACATTTCAGAGTCCAACACATAAGTCAGCGATTCAATCCCGAGAACTATTCTCAGATTGCATAACCAATCAACGTAGTTTGACCCAGTCAAACGGTTTTCTTTGAGCAGTATGTTTAGTGCGTTAGATATTTTGTAATTGAGAGAAATACACAAATCTGCAGAAAATAAGACCTGTTAGATCGTTTTATAGTTCATCAAACGCAAATAAGGACTTTTGTTTCGTTTGACTCCCACTATCTTTTCTTAAACCCCATACTCCCATTAGAGGTTTCGGAAGCTCGTTGATAACTTTGATAGTGGAGTTGATGTCCCAGTAAGCTTAAGCAAACCTCAACCTCTGACGTTTTATTGATTTGCCCAAGCCAACGAAGTCGCATTCCATACGAACTCGTCTCACAAGTGTTTCAACTATCTTTGTCTCAGTCAGTGACCCCCGCCGGCTAACCCGAAACAAGACGGTATAACAGTCTAAGTGCCACCTATCAACTTTGCTCGAACCACACACTTGAACCTCGCCTTTCGGACGTAGGTGTGGTCTTCGCGAGCGGCGTTTGACCGCACCCGAATAAGCCGAAACAAATGCGAATGCAAGGCGCCGGCTAACCTGAAACCCAAACTTGCATTGACTTTTGTAACAGCCGATCCGAGCTTGATAGAAGACAGGGATTCAAATCCCTTTGCTCACTTAGTATTCCATCGGGAGATACATTCGAGGTCTCATATCATGAAAGTAACCATGAGCACGCTTATGCGTTATTTAAATAACTAACCATATGAAAGCTATCTAAACAGACAATACGCGGACTATCTATATTGGTCCTATTACATGGGTCGTATACGACCGGGGTCTTCGATCTTCGAGGAATGCCATCCTCAGACCACCATGGACATCGAACCACCCATCTTTGTGCCTCGCAACGAACATCCGTCTTTTATCTAACTCTATCTAATAAAGCGATAAAATACAACACGGGGGGAATTATTTCCCGTACATCCCGTAATCCATGTACATACCGGGGGGCAGCATATGACCCTTAAACAAATAATCCGGATAACCTAAGTCCGCGATATTGTCCCACATAAACATGCAACACACAATTTTGACGTTGGTTGTCGACCGACGTCACGAGCGACGTAAGTTTAAAACTTTTGTCGACCGTACATTCGCCACATCGGCTTTCGAGGCCTTCGGTCGAACCCGATCTTTGAGCCGTAGCTCTGATACCACTATTGGGGTGAGCCCGTTTCGTCCGACGGCTGCCCCCAAACAGTGCGACGTGGCCTTAGCGGAAGCAGAAGCGATCCCGTAGTGTAGGTGCCGAATTTTAAATTTTTTATCATTTAAACTCGCACGAACACGTCCCGGGAGCGGCCCGAGGACCCGAGCACCCCGGCCCGGAGCCTCGGGAGGCCATGGCAGGCCTCTGCCATGGCCCACGGCCTGAGACACCACGGCCCACGGCCGTGGACCAGCCTTAGCTGGAGATGACAGCGGTGGACCTCGGCCGAAAGCCGAAATCTCTTGTTTCGAACCCCGAAATGATTTCCGATCGATTCCAAACTTTATACCATGACTCCATACATGTCTTAAGACATTTTAATGGATCACTCGAGGTCATACAAGACCATTCGGGATTTATCAAATAAATCTAATCTAAAACTTCGAAACCATACCCTTGTTGTGCGTGGCTAGTTCGTCACAGCACGGCGTTCGAAAACGCGAAGCTTGAGCAAATCCTTCTTCATCTCGGACTGTCCCGAGCAAGTTCGAAACGCCGATACGCTCTCCTTGGCACCTCAGAGAAACCCACGGATGGTTAGAGTTGCTAGGAAGAGGTTCTAACTTAGCTATGAAGCTTAAGTTGAACTTGGACACAACTTTTCTTTTTCCTCTCTTTGTCCCTCAAGATCCTAGATCTATTCTTGCTTGAAACCTCTTTCTTAACTTCTTCTCTTACCCATTTTCGTTCTCATAGTGGTATATTAGCTAAAACATGACAAAACATTCAACTACCACGTAGTTAATATGTCATGTAGTAGTTGAGATGCTTTTTGTCATGTTTGTCAACCAAAAAAGCATCTCAACCACTCCAAACCACTCCAAAAACGTGAATGGTTTTAACCAAGAGTAAGTGGCACTTAAATTAACCTTTAACCAAGTCTAACCCATGCAAAGATTTGAGGTTTTGTAATTGGGCCCTTGGAAAAATCGAATTAGTTCGATTTAGTCCGAATGATTATAATTTGATCAAATAGATCCAATCCAATTAATCTAAATTCTAATCAAGCCCAAACTTAGTTAATAAATTAAATACTTGATCCATCACAAGTCTTAATCATTCCCGAGATCAAATTCGGAATTTAACTAAGTGTCTATACCCCGTATAGACGTGCCACTGCGTCAACGAATTCTCAATTGTTACGCACCTTTGAAAAGTTTGTCCCGACCAATAGAGATTGTTATCCTTTTTAAGCGTGACTCACTTGGTTCGTCTCAACTAGCACGGGAGGTATCCGCGAGTCCGGTATTCGCCTAGCCAATCCCGCGGTACCGGACAGATCCTAATTGAGAACGAATTTTGATCCAATCTAAATTCTGTCGAACCGACTATAGATATTTGTTGAATATTCTTATGCCCTTCACATGCGTCCCGGTCAAGTGAGAGTCATGGTTAACGTCAAACTCACTGAACTCAACACTATGTTATAATTGAGACTGTCGCGATTAGAAAACTACGCTATGTGTCTCACACAAGCTAGTTTATATTGCTCCGGCCGGAGGCTTAGTAATCACTGTCCTCAATTATCTCGTAGGACGTTAACCTCATATATGAGGTAGTGAATCCCGAGAGCACTCAAAGCCCGGCAATCACTTCCGTAAAACCAGCTGCGTTTTGCCGCTGGCCCATACCCTTTATTAGAGCATTTAACGAGCCTAGCAAACTAGCGTCAAACCGAAATCACGAAAGCAAATCCGTCAATGAGCCTAACGGTCTAAGGCTGCTATAGTCTTTGTTCGATCGTTGACATCCCCACGTTAAGCCACGCGATCGAAACAAATATCGAGCCATGTGTTCGAACTCTCCGATGCCCCGATCGGCAATATTTCCGTCACGACCTCCCATCTTCCCAAGATGAACGATTGACACAATCGTTGCGTTGGAGCCGTCAGCGGACAAGTCGTAATCGGTAATCTAGTCACCCCACTAGATTCCTAAGTCTTGCGAACGTTTATTTAGTGGAGAATAAGATCCGATCGGTGTCGCCTCTCTCATCCCATGAGAATCGATCGATCAACTCGTGCACAAGGGTTTTATTTATTTACCGCACTACCGGAAGCTAGTAGACTTTAAACTCGGTTAATAAATAACGAATGCCTCAAATTAATAAAATACAATATTTTATTAATTAAACGGTTACAATAAACCATTTATATTTTTCGAACTAATACAACAGGTGTCACCCTATTCAACTCAGTTCTCTGAACGGCATTCCGAGGGCATACCTCCCAACAGCTTCCTCGTATATAATGTTCTCATTATCTGCAAGTAAACAAAACAGTTGTACCTCGCTAGTTGTGTTATATAGATCCTCTAGGCTTCTGGTTCTTCTCTGTTCAGGTTCATCTTCATCATCCGAGGGTGAATTTCCCGATTCTGTGAGCTTGTTTACTGTTGTTCCAGATGTTTCTGCCTCAGACGGTGTACAGATCAGCGCCCCCTTTCTGTTCGAAGCTTCGTTATTGACTTTATTCGCCTCCCAGTTCCAGCTGCTCTCGTCATCGAACTGTACATCACGACTTACGACAATCCTGTTAGTAGACGGATTAAACAGGTTATAAGCCTTGGACCTTTCATCATATCCAATGAATAGCAGTTTAGCGCTCCGATCATCCAGTTTCTTTCGCTGCCCATCTGGGATATGTACGTAGGCCATGGTCCCGAATATTTTTAAATGTCCAATCGAAAGTTTGACGCCGCTCCATGCCTCTTGCGGTGTGATATCTCCTTTTATGCTTGTCGATGGACAACGATTCTGCAAGTACGCTGCACATCGGACGGCTTCTGCCCAGAAAGTCTTGGGTAAGTTTTTGCACTTTAACATGGACCCGACCATGTCTAATAACGTCCTGTGTTTCCGTTCCGCCACACCGTTTTGCTGCGGAGAGTACGGAGCCGTCAAATATCTCCGAATCCCGTTATCCTCGCAGTATTTCGTTAAGTCTCTTGACGTGTATTCTCCGCCACGATCCGACCTTATCGCTTTAATCCGTTCTCCACACGCATTTTCAACTAGAGCTTTGAATTTGATAAAAGTGGGCAGTGCCTCTGACTTTTCCCTTAAAAAATATACCCATATTCTTCTCGAGAGATCATCGATAAAAGTTATAAAGTAGCGATGCTTACCTAACGACTCCGGTGTAATTGAGCCGCATATGTCCGTGTGCACCAATTCTAGTAGCTTCCTAGCACGATAGGTGGTCTACTTCGGAAATGGTTTTCTTGTGTTCTTTCCGAAAATGCAGCTTTCGCATATGCTCCTTTCCGGTCCCAAACGAGGTAGTCCGTACACAATTTCTTTGTTCGCTAAATCTTGCAGACTGTCATAGTTTAAATGTCCGAGTCTTCGATGCCACAATTCTATTTCGCAGTTGCTGCTCTTTTTTAGACACTTCATTTGCACGTGTTCCAGCCTCAATTTCAATAAGCGATTTTCTGTCATTTTAACTCGAGCCACCAGTCGATCGCTTTTATCTTTCATCTCCAGCACTCCTTCCTTCATAGTTACTGTAAAACCCCGTTCGATCAACTGTCCCACAATGAGTATGTTGCTTTTCATTTCTGGTACGTAATAAACATTCGAGATATACTTGTGGTCTCCGTTGTTGCATCGTATTAAGATTTTGGCAACACCTTCGACTTTCACCTTGGATGCGTCACCAAATGTCACAGAACCTCCTTCTGTTTCTTTGATTTCAACGAACATATCTTTGTTCCCACTCATATGGCTGCTGGCTCCCGTGTCCAGATTCCACTCTTGGTCGAGTAGTGGTCTGCTTTCCTTGCGTGCCATGAGCAGCACTTCTTCTTTTTTCTTTTCGCTCTTTTCTTCGCTGTTTTGTACGTTGAAGTAGCACTCTACAGCGAAGTGCCCATATTTTCTACATGAGTAACACTGGATGTTCTTCTTTGTTGTCTTCATTTGATCTTCCTCGACCTCTGCCGCCACGTCCTCTAAAATTTCCTCGACCACGGGATCCTCTACGATTTCTGGTTCCTTCTCCCTCCTTTTCTGATTTTTCGTCTGTTATTTTCATCTTTGCCTGGAGAGACTCTTCTAGTGTTTCTCGTTTCCTGCTCATTCTCCTTTGTTCGTGCGCTTCCAAAGAACTTGACAACTCATTCACAGTCATTTTCGTCAGCTCTTCGACTCCTCGATCGCGCATACTATGCTGTCAAAATCTGTTGTCAATGAACGCAAGATTTTTTCGACTATTCTGTTTTCCGGTACTTCTTCCCCGTTGCTTCTGAGTTTATTGGCTACGATTTCCACCTTCGTAATGAAATCTGACACATTCTCTGACTCTTTCATCCACAACGTCTCAAACTCTCTTATCAAAGTTTGTAAGCGAATCTGTTTGACACGTTCAGCACCCTTGTATGCGATTTGAACTATATCCCAAGCTTCCTTCGATGTCTTCGCTTCTGCTATTTTCTCGAAGCCCGATTCATCTACAGCCTGATTGATAAGATACAGGGCAGCCTTATCTTTCTTGCGTGCCTGCCTCAACTCTAGCAGTTGGGCTGCAGGGAGATTGGTTGTCGTTGCAGGTTCGGTATAACCATTTTCAACCAAGTCTCACGCATCTTGAGATCCCAGGAGAGCTTTCATGTGTATCGCCCATTTTTCGTAGTTGGTTTTTGTAAGCTGCGGGCATGATATTCCCGACATGATTCCAACGTCTCCGGTGGATGTATTTCCGTTTGACATTGCGCTCTGATGCCAATTGTTGAAGCTATAGTAATATTCTGTAATTTGGAGACGTGAACAGAGGATGAATATGCAATGACTAAACTTTTTCTTGTTTCTTAGTCTCAAAGCAGCTCTACATTAGTTGATCGATACATATAGTGAATAGAAGAAAGTTCTAGACAACACTACACACACAAACAGAAAACTAATAATTTAATCAAGCTAGATTACCAAGATGTCTCTTCAACTTCATCAGCCAAAACGTTCAGTGTGCCTTTTCGGTTTTCCATGCAATTGAGCTTATTATTCTAACAGTTTCTCCCTCCCAAAAACACCCATTAGGGATGTTCAATGAATGATGGCGAGATATTGTTGGAGTGCCTCAAATAAATTCAAACTCCATTGGATTGATTGGAAGAAGATGTGTTTTCCAAAATCAATGGGATGCATGAGATTCAGGGACATCAATTTTAATTCGGCCGTTTTACCTTAACAGGCACTGAGACTATTGACCGGTCTGAATTTTTTGTTCATAAGGATCTTCAAAGCTAAACATTTCTTAGCCATCGACGTCGTTTCTGCTTCTCTTGGTGTGAATTTATCATGTGAGATCATTTAGTCGGGAGCGAGATGAAAAATTGGTACAGGAGAATCGTGGTAATTACACCAAACGATATTTGCGTAAGTAATCTACGTAACTCTCTTATGGGACCGTGAAGCATCTCCCTCATCTGAAGGCGTACTTGATTGTCCAATCAGCAACACAAATCGACCAGACAAACTGATTTTGTATTTCTCGGTTGGATCGCGGTCTCTCTGGCATGGGACTTGGCTGGAGCATCGACCTCTGAGACATTCAGGTTGGACTTTATCGGGAAAGCTGATGTCGCTCGTTGGGTTAAAGTGTTTGCATGGCAATTAGGCAGGGGTTTGCTTCCAACGGCAGAAAATCTGGTACGCCATGGATTCATATCGGATCCAACTTGCAAAACGATGTAACTTGCAAAACGATGTAACTTCTACACCGAGTCCGGCCAACACTCTTTATCCAATGCCCTGAATCAAAGCTGTTCTTGAAGAGCACTGATATACCGTAAAAAAAATCATAAAGCTCTGGCCTGGTTCAATGTTAGGCAGGTTAAAGTCAGTCCATGAGAACCTCCCAAGCATTTTCATCCTTCCTCAACCTTTGCGGGGCTCTCTGGAATTCGAGAAACAAGTGGATTATGAGAACGTTTGCATTCCGATCGGTATAACTCTAAACAATGATTGGGAGTATAACTGGCCGACACGAAGGACGAAGAAAGTGAACCTCATACAAAAGAGAGGAAGGAAACCTGATGGAAATGCCCTCAAGATGGTGTAATGGTGTAAGGGTGCTGTAGCATCTTGATAATATAGAAACAGTAACCTTCAATTGAATCACAACTCCACCCATGTTGTTGAGCAACAGGAATGGCCCATCGGGCTGCCATAGCCTCAACCATAAGTGGGTCAAAATCACCAAGAAGAAATTTGTCCACCATCCTAAGCTACTTGTGCTAATGTAACTTCTGCTCTATTCTAAGTTGTTTTATCTGTTCGTATGGCTGATGCTTCATTGCAGGGAAGAAACAACGACATGGTTTTCACTGTAGCTTCATTGTTCAATAGAATTATTAATTTCTATTTAACTAAGATCCGAAACAAAGACATGGTTCACTAGACTGCGGCTCATATAATATGAACAAGACATTTACTGCCAAATTTTGATGGATAAATCAAACTATATGATAACTACAAACTTAGTCAGAATATGATATGCACAATTGAGTAATTCAATTTTAACTTAACAGAGATCCCAAACAAGAACATTGTTCAATAGATGCGTCAACTACTTTGTCTTTCAAAAAGTGTTAGAGATTTCTATTCTATCCCACATCGGATAATTCTCCTCACCCGACTCACCTAATATACTCAAGAGGCAACCCTACCTATCACCAATTGGTTTAGGATGAAGCCCTCGATTTCTTAATATGGTATCAGAGCGGGTTCGATCTTTGTTCACCGTCACCCGATTCATAAGTCCACGTGTTAGGCCAGTCACGCCACACGTGAGGGGGCGTGTTGAGATTTCTATTCTATCCCACCTCGGATAACTCTCCTCACCCGACTCACCTAAGATACTCAAGATGCTCCTTCACCTATCACCAATTGGTTTTAGGATGAAGCCCTCGATTTCTTAATATGGTATCCGAGCGAGTTCGATCTTTGCTCACCGTCACTCGATTCATATGTCCATGTGTTAGGCCAGTCATGCCACACGTGAGGGGGCGTTTTGAGATTTCTATTCTATCCCACATCGGATAATTCTCCTCACCCGGCTCACCTTTATATATTCAAGATGCTCATTCACCTATCACCAATTGGTTTTAGGATGAAGCCCTCGATTTCTTAATACATATCTGGTGATTTTTTTTAAGCTATGACATCAATCCATTTCTCTCTTCTGATTGACTCCCTGACATTTATTTGTGTGACTATCGGGAGGTAATTTTATTGAGATGAGATCTTTTCTTTGGGATCTTGAGATTGGGTTTCATTAAGGATTTCTGGTACAAGATGGCAGCTCTTACTTATCCTTGCAATGATCCACATGGACATTTTATTTGCCCCGGAATATCCACCAAACTATTTTTACGAAATGCTAGTCGGAAAATTTTGAAGGAAATTCCGTGGAAGTATGATGGAAAGCCAGTCTATAGATTTCAATTGCAAGAGCCAGTGGCATTTGACCTTAAGAAAAAACGGCGATCAAAATCAAAATAACAAATCTTTCTATTGTTTGACAATAGATGCCGATGATCTTTTTGTTAGTAATCGGTGCACATAATCATGTATTAGGCGCAGCGGAAATTTAAAATTTTATATCGACATATCAAACCGATTCCACCAAGATCCATGCGAATTAAACTTAACCAGTTTATAGAGATTATACTTGATATTACCTTTGAGACGGATGTGTATTTAAATACCAAACGTATGGTATCTCTACCGATATCCACCAAGAATTCGATCAAAGAATCGTCTTTTCTTTAGCTAGAAAATACTCCGACGATCTTACTTGATTCACAGTTTTACGAGTAAATCAAAAACTCCTTTTTGATTACCGTAAAGACATTTATATGAGCCTTGGATGTGTTTATTCTATTCTGCTCCCCTTTATGTTTTTTTTTTCTTTTTGCGCATCTTTAAGAAGTCACCAACGTGACTTATTTGTAGGCTAATCAAGATTTATATTTGGCAAATATTCTTTAATCTCATTTAAAGAAAAATAAACTAATTCATGGAATAGATATGATTGGGGATAATCTAATAAACTAAATAATGGAATAAACCAAAACAATTTTGGTTGATTGTTATCTTTCCTAAAGTCAATCAATATAATTCCATTAAAACAAGTTTTCATCCATAAATAAATATATATATCATATATATATACATATATATATATATATATATATATTTCTCATATAAATAATTTGAATCTTTTGTTTTATATAATGAATAAATAAATTATCTAATAATTAATTTATCATCATTTACATCTCCATGTAACATATAAACATTAATTTCTTTGATCTTTTCTTTTCGGTGTGACCCAGTAGGATCCATGTCACGTTGGCAATAGAATTAGAACACATTCTAGTTCTATAAATCATAATTAGTACCTAGCAAATACATTAAGATTACCCAAGTGACATAGATAATAAGTATCTCAAATACGTATCACCATCCTTAAGCAGTAATTGCCCGTGTCAATTCCTTGTCACATAATATCCTAAATAAGTTCAAGGTAGGAATGTGTCATCCTTGCAAACTTATTTATTTTCTTGATTCCAAAAGTTTATCGTAAATATGATTAACTCCTTAATCACATTGCATGCATTACGATCTCACTTTTATCAAGGGGCCCATGGATATTATCACTCACAAAAATATGAGGGACAAAATATTCTTGATGAACCAAATCCACTACACTAGTCACGTCTATTGCAGCAATACCCGTATAGTTACCTTTTACGGCTAACGTTGGGCAATACCAACAAACATGCATGTCTAGTGTTGGAATCTGAACATCTCATATTATAGAATTCAAGACACGTATGAAACATTAATGACACAAACACAATCCATAATCTGTTTCACTTTCGGGTCTATCCGATATCATAATCTCCATTATATATCTGTGTGATTAAACTGATAACAATTTATCAAATAGTTTGTAGAATATAACTATCATTTAATCCACACATTAATCTTAAACATGATAATTAGTGTTCCATGCTAAAATCAAGATTAAGGATAATTTTGAGTAAATATTATATATTACAATATGGAATTCTACAATTTAAGTCATCGACTTAAATGATCCATAAATAATTAATTTACTCAAGGAACAAAATGATATAAATCATTCAATTCATGAAATAATATTTAAAGCGTAATAATCCAAATAATTGGCTTTCAGATCACAAAACTAACACTTTTATGCAAATCGAGCATCCTATTCTTCCAGATGCCATCCAACGAGAGCACATATCACATGCATTCATTGAGTTCATAAAAGGGCACCACCTTATCTAAATGTTTCTTCACGTATCAAGTCATAAGTCATAACTCTGATGTGTCATAACAGCTTCAGTTATTCAATCAACGATTGAAGGTTGACATATAATTTATTCTTTGAATTTGTCCGTTGAATGGTCACTTCACCTAAAAGCATAAGCGTCAAGAGAGTATATCATATTTTAGTTTTATATACTTTATTTCCAACTCGCTCCCTTACGTCTAGGCTAATTTATTTCTTAACTAGCCTTAAACATGTAATTTTCTTAAATGGAGGATCATGAGGATTCGTATATATGACCTCTTAGTCTGGACTCTGATATCACGTTGAATAACCACCTCACCAAAAAGCTTAAGCCTCAATGGAGTGTATCATATTTTAATTTTATACACTTTATTTCCAACATTTTCAGACCATAGAAATCAAGAGATATGAACATATATTTTTTTTTTCTCAAAGCCTTGCAAGTGGATGATTGTAGGGAGGAGTAATAACTGGTCAATAAGTATAACACCTAAATTAAATTAAACACAATAGGAAATAAATGATACAGCCCAAATTATAGACGCCAAGCCCATATAAATGTATTGTTCATTCCCTTGCAAGTTTTTATTCATCATTATCTCACATTTCCTTCATTGCTAAGTTAGGGAGTGAAACCTAAAGCAAAAGAGAAAACACAGAAGAAGCCATCACGTTCCAAACTTTGATCTTGAGAGTTCTTGTTCACTTTAGGCTTTATTAAGGTAAGCTAGATTCTAAAGTCTTCATTGAATTCATTATATAGTTCCTATCTTTCTGAAAAATCATCAGGTGCGCAGTATCTGTATATTATAAACTTGGTCTCTGTTGAAACCTAATCTTCTTAGCTTTTCATAGCCACTGGAATCGAATCAATCCGATCTTTCTAAGAATTTCTATGATTTTCGAAACATTCAGCTGCGAAGCTGAATCTGTTCAGTGACGAAGCTGCTGTATTATTCAGTTTTGATCCATGTATACTGTTCCCAAGGTTTCGAAACTTGTCTCTATTGAAAGATAGCTTCCTCAGCTTTCCATATCCGCTGGAATCATATAAATCCGATATTCGTATGATTTATTATGAATTTTCAAAAGTCCTGCTGTGAAACAGAAATCTTACTTTTTGTAGATCATTGAATGATTTCGAAATTTACTTAGTTGCTGCTCCAGAATACATTTGGACAGTATTCCAGATACCTTTTAATGATATTCGGACCTATTTTAGGGCAGTTTTCGATACGGGGCATGTGTTTTGAATTATAGTTTTAAAAGACGTCGATTTTTGTCAATTGATCGTCTAATATTGAAGTTAAACTGTGAACTTCAGTTTTAGGCAGATGAACACCAAGCAAGGAGATGAGAGCAGCTTCAGACGTTGGGGAAGCTTAGGCGTTTACTTGTGAGTTGATAATACGGGTACACATTCCCTTCATGGGATGTGTGAACCTCACGATGTATTGTTTTGTTTGTCTTTACATGAAATTATTTTATGTTGGCTGGTTGATATGATAGTGAGTCTTGCCGGCTATAGGATGGTTATATGAGTTACTATTGATGTGCATATGGGCGTATATGTGGTTTCGTATATTTGTTTGAGCATTGCACAGGGGATTATGTGACGTGATGACGTATCATTATTCCATGCTATTGAGTTGACTGGTGTGTTCGTGATTATGATATAGATTTATTCGTTGATGTTGCATACACTCGGTACTGAGTTATAAGTAGCCCGAATGGCCACGTTCGGGTGAGTGAGAGTGGCATATCGAGTAAGTAGCCTATGGCTTGGCAAACTCGGGTGAGTGAGGACCAACGCGTTCACCTGTCCTTTTGCCACGTATTGATTATCATTGGAGGGTGATCGTTGGGAAGGTAACAAAGTCGATTGTGAGACTCGGCTGGGACATGCATTTCATACATATTTGATATGTTCTTTCACGGTTTAGTTGATACGGTTGCTCATGGCATTGTGTTTAGAGTACGGTGACGGACTCGTCTGACTCTCGACGGGGAGTTCAGTTCGAAGATGATATGGCTACCCACGCATCGTTTATGTGATGACATGTACTTCCTTGATGTTTTTGATATGTTTTATGATTTATTTTTATTGTTGTAATTTCCTCGTACGTGCGGTGGATATTGATTACCTTGTGAATGTGAAATAGTCGATATATTTTATTTGTTATTGTATCATCGTTGAGAACACGCCTTCTATCCGGGGAAGGTGTGTCTGTATTTTCTCCTCACTGAGCTAGTGGTTTGCTCACCCCATATATATATATACTTCTTTCTATCCAGGTTGTTGATATCCCTTTTATTTGGAGGTTTGCCATTCTCGATTATCATTTTCGCTGCCGTTTCTACCATTTTGGGTACAATATCATCTTTTTATATTGGATCCATTGGCGGGGATATTTTGGAAGGAGGTTTTGTTAAACATTATTCCTTCGTTGACTGACGTATCGAGATACTTTGTATTGTAAAACCTCCTTTGATATCTATATATATTTTCCTTTATCGAGTATCGTTTCTTTCTGCAATTTGATTTCGTGACTGTGAGTTGATATCGAGCCTTGCGTTTATTGAGAAACGCGGCGGCTGTCGCTTCTTCGACGCGGGTCGGGGCGTGACAATAAGAATACTGCTTGTCGAACTTCCCATGAACTTTGAAAACATAGGTGCATAATCCGTGAAAATTCTATGGATCGTGAAAAAAAAAAAAAAAAAAAGAAACTCACTATTGAAATGCTTCCACGCTTCTTGATCCAAGGGGTGAGACATGATGCCTTTGTCGGGTGCGTGACTAGCATGCTATGTCATCATTTTTACGGTACTCTTACACGAGTACATTCTTTGAATTATT
Organism: Lindernia subracemosa; assembly: GCA_028392965.1. NCBI lineage: Eukaryota > Viridiplantae > Streptophyta > Magnoliopsida > Lamiales > Linderniaceae > Vandellia > Vandellia subracemosa. The sequence goes on along the minus strand of JAQPCC010000011.1, from coordinate 1,889,666 downwards.
GGAGCAACTGGCAAATAACGCAATATTGCAATTGGAGACTTAGATCTATCACATATACATATCATGGTTGTCTACATATATACCTTGCAATGGTTGAGTCAGACACCTTCCACCAAAAATAACATACAACCCATACTACAACAATCTACATTTTATCGGTAATGTTAAATCGACAATCCTCGCTCAACGTTTTAATCGATAGCAGATCATTAGTCTAGTGGGACATGAAAGCGTTTTACGCCTTCCCTATCTTTGACAAAAGGACTAGCATAAAATTGTGATGTTTGGTAAGTTTAAACAAAAATAAATGACAAAACACAAACGTATTCAGCGATTATCATCACGAAAGCACGATTTTACGATATATAAAAGTGGGGAAAATTGTAATTAATTCAATTAATTACGTTTTTCCCGCACTAGGTTTAGGGTTAATCGTGACACTTGTATAAATACGACAAGAACTGAGACCTACATACAGTGTCTTGTGGGTATCATCTACCTTTATATATAACTCGTTCGGTATGTGCTCAAATTTGAGTTAGAGAATTCATATGCGTGTTGATTCTTGTGTTCGACTACTAAATCGTTATTTATCGATTACCATTCTAATCATAGGATTGCTTTAGGGAATCTTGGTGGAAGATGAAGACGCCTGCTAATTCTTCTAATGATTGTGGGTATGTTTCATTAGCCGATCTCTTGTTTAAAACTGCTCATTCATCATCTTCCATGCCTTTGATCCCAAAATTTGCATGTCCTCCAAATATATCTCAACCGTCGAGATGCAGTGCTTGCAGGTACATGAACAAGATGTGCAAGCCCAACTGTGTTTTGGCACCTTATTTCCCGGCCGATGATCCCCAGAAGTTCATCAATATCGACAAGGTCTACGGTGCAGCCCCCATAACGAAGATCCTACTGTCGCTGCCTGAGAGCCAGCGTGCTGCCGCAGCCGACTCTCTGTCGTATGACGCAGAGATGCGTCTCAGAGATCCCGTATATGGCTGCATAGGCCCAATATTGGCCTTGGAGAAGAAGCGCGACGAACTGAAGGCCGAGCTCGCAGCTGCTAAAGAAGAGCTGGCTAGGCTGTTAATATTCCAAAAGGATAATTGTAATGGGAAGGAAAAATAAGTAGTCGATTCGATTGATGACATCATTAATAAATAAAATTACTCTCAATGTTATAATTTACTTCTCCAATGTATATTGTCGAGGAATCAGCTCAAACTAATAACCAATTACTCAATTAAGATTTCAGTTTACGCGCTTGATGAATTTTAGATGTTGGAACAATCACAGATACAGCACGATCGAAAACAACAGATCAAAACTCATAAAAAAAAATATATATGATGATACAACTTTTAGAGCCGTTTTGTAAGAGCCGTTCATTGAGAAGCTTGTACCATTCATTGCATAAGGTTGTACCTTTGATCTATCCTTCTTAAATTATAAAAATGTTAACACTTTTATGAGTAACACTTCACATAAGCCCCAGATATTCCAATGGATGGCTGAGTTTATCATCGTCCCTGAAGTTTTTACCAGCAAACTTTCAGATTCTGATCATCTGCAAAACATACCAATGATAGATTCAAAGTCAATATACAGTGTCAAATTCAATTTTTATCTTTATCATATTATCTTTATAGCTGAGCTTTGTTGGAAACTAGAAAGGAAGGGAGGAACTTGATATCGAAGACTAGAGTTAGAGGAAGAAGCTTTGTATTATAACTCAAATCTTACAACTTTTGCTTGATGATGTTTATACAATGCTAAGGATTTCATTCCTATTTATACTAGTTCCACATCCTTAACATGCAGCTAATATTTAGCCATATCACCTAATCTAGAATTCTCCCTAATAAAATCTAGAACCATGATGTTCTACATGATTCTATGGATATCTCTAGAATATCCATAGGTTTCTAGATTTTGGGCTAATAACCTCCTTAGGCTCAAATGTTAACTCAACATCTTAACTATCAAGGCCAAATCAAGTTTATATTTTCGAAACCCCCCTGAACTTGATTTTTTATCTGGAGCATACTTTGCAGTCTTACGAAATTTCCCTTGAGTGGCTTTGTGAAAATATCGGCTATTTGATCTTTAGACTTTACATATTTCATTTTCACATCCTTCCTTGTCATGCAGTCTCTTACATAGTGATATCGTGTATCAATATGCTTGCTCTGATCATGGAAGACATTGTTGGCTAGTGCTATTGATGACTTATTGTCTAAAAGAATCTTAGTCGGCTCCTATTGTGCTATTCCCCATTCCTTTAACAAATTTCGTAGCCAAATTGCATGGCGTATGCATGAGGTAGCAGCCACATACTCCGCTGCACATGTTGATAGAGTAATAATCGGTTGCTTCTTTGACATCCATGTGAAGACGATGTCTCTCATGTAGAACACAAAACCACTTGTGCTTTTGTGGTAATCAATATTTCCGCCCCAGTTGCTATCATTATATGCAACAAGCTTGAATTCATTAGAAATTGCATAGTGTAACCCATAGTTAGCCGTACCTTTGATGTAACGGAGAATCATCTTAGCCGCCTTCAAGTGAATCGTTAATGGATTTTCCATATATCGGCTCGCGACTCCAACCGCATATAAAATATCGGGTCATGTGCACGTCAATTACCTTAAACTTTCAACCAAGCTCTTAAAGAATGTGGGATCGACTTTTTCTCATTTCTTCATGGTTGGTTAACTTAGTACTACATTCATTGGTGTTAACTTAGTACTACATTCATTGGTGTGTTGATAGAATTGAATCATCCATCTTGGACTTCTTAAGTATCTCCTTATCATAACCTTCTTGAGTTATTAAAATCTCGTGGTCATCTTATTTCACTTCAATTCCAAATATAATGCCATGAGCCCTATGTCGGTCATCCCGAATTCTCTTCTCATCTCTCTCTTAAATTCTTCGTACATTCTCGGGTTGTTGCCTTTGAGATTAATTCGTCCACATACAAGCATACGATGATCAAGATATCATCACCTTGTACTTTGATGTACTGTCCATGCTCATACGGGCACTTGATGAAATTTCTTTCTTGAGAGTACTTGTCGATCCATGAGTTCCAAGCTCTAGGCGCTTGCTTCACCTTAAGGTGCCTTCTTTAATCTTAGATACTTATCCTTTTCCACCACCACTTCATATCCTTGCAGTTGTTCTATGTAAACTTCTTCTTCAAGATTTTCATTTAGGAAGTCAGATTTCACATCCATCCTCCAAATATTTTGTGTTCTCGATTCCGCCATTTTCGTAAGTCAATAATGATGTTCATCATCCCCCCATAAAAACATAGTCTACCTTGTGGTCTCAACGAGATCATATTTCCTTATGAGTCTAACAATTTTTAATCGTGCAACTGAAGCAAATATCTCATCATATTCGATTCTCGCTCTTTGACTATAGCTTTTATGCACCAATCTCGCCTTATATCTTTCAACTTCTCTGTTGGCATTCGTATTTGCTTTATAGACCCACTTTATGCTAATAGATTATGCTCCTTCGGAATTGTTGTTAGCTCCCACGTGTTATTTTTCTCAATTGTCTTAATTTCATCATCCATGGCATCTTTCCAGTTCTTATCTCGCATAGTTTATTGGAAGCTCATAGGCTCACTATCCGCAAAGATATAGAAAAGAGTTAGATTTTCGTAATTTTCCGTTACCTCATAAATTTCTTGTAGGCTCCTAAAGCATGGGACTCTCATACTTGAGCTTTCTTCTTCTTGAAATCTCGTAGTGGGTGAGACGGGTGGTGTATTGAACTCTTCTCTTGCTTGCTCTACTATTGGCTTCTCTACTCTATTTTCTCCAATGTATGGAGTAAACTTGTACTCATCTTTGCATGTGATCCAATTCCGTTCTCCTTCTTCGTAGAATATCACATATCGACTGATGATCGTCTTCATTGTCTTCGGATTGAGTTTGTAGCCTTTGGAGTGGTTATCATAACCTATGAAGATATATTTCTCACTTTGCCGTCCAACTTGCTTCTTTTCTCATATAGTATGTGTAGATGAGCTTTGCTTCCGAAGACCCTGGGTTTTACGACCACTCCATGCTTCTTGTGGTGTGTGGCGACCACCCTAAACACACGCCTAAAAATGACACTAATGACGCTAATTCGAGAAAATAAAATGCGCGAGTTCCGTTTAAAACTCATCGAAATACCCTGAATAAAATCAAAAGAACTCAAACCACGAGTATTTCAATGACATATCTCAGCAGTTCCCAAAAAACCAACCACAAACATTGTAAAACCAAATAACATCTCAACAAGATAAAAGCAAACCACCCCCAACCATCACACATTTACAGCTCGACTCGATCAACACGAGATATACACAAACACAAACACAAAACCGGACATATACAAAATCACACATCAGACGCAGCAAACGAGAATAATCCGCCACACAGTTTGTCGTCCATGTATTGTCCACCTCAAAAACCCGTGAAAGCTCCAACGACCAGCCTTGCCGTCTACGTCAGTCAAGTAAGATCATCACGCTCACCAATAACGCATGAACTATATGAGCTAGAAGCTCAATAAGTAAATATCATGCATTCTGAGTGAATAAGTTAGTCCTCGTGAAATGCATACACTACGTGTATCGATATGGGACTCAAACTCTCGAAATGATTCGTCACACTTCTTATCACTCTCTCTGGGTCCGTGGCTAAACTACTATGCACCATAAACAGCTCTATAAATCAACTGACAGTGGCCCACGCTGGGTAGCCTACTCTTGGTCTCCCTAGGTCGCTCTTTTTGCCTTGCGTCACCTACGTTGGTAGCCTACTCTAGGTTTCCCTAAGTCGCCCCATCCATGTCGCTCCTACCGCATTAATAATATGCCAGTGGCCTACTCCATGTAGCCTACTCTACGTTTCCCTAGGTTTCTCCTTCACATGTCGCCTCTTCTACCTCTACATATAACGACGGCCCAGACTGCTAATTGTGCAATTGTAATAGCTTATGACTCAACAACGAGTCGACTGCCAATAATCGGCAAATATCTCACTCTCGAGACTGTGCATACGAGTACAGTGCATGCCAATGCTCCATAATAGTCAGTATAATAGTCAGTAATATGCATGCACCTGAATATGCTGATGAATGATATGCTCGATGAAATCACATAGATCATATTCAAATATCAACCAAACAAATATCACCGACACAGAAAATCATTGAAACATCGAAGCATGTATATTATAAAACACTGTATACTATGTCCATGCGTCGTAGTTGGATTCTCACTTATTTATCGCTCAAAGCTAAGTTAGATTCCCTTAAAGTGAATAGATGCGACGTTGTCTCGTGAATTTCCAAATGTCGTTGTATCTTTCTTTTACCTGAGTAACAGTAGTACGACAATACCAAATGCAGAAACTATAGTTATTTTTGCAACAACAAATATTTATTAACATCACTTAATCTTTTTCATAAGCTATCAATAAATATTAATTAACTATCGAAAACTCACCAATGGGCTGTGACTTACTTTGTGAAGAAAAGAACATCAACGTGATGAGACGAGTGATCAACGAAGTGGTGTTCTCGTTTTATTTCTTTATTTCTTTCTGTTTTTCCCAAGTTTTTTCTGTTTTTAAAAGGTTAGAATGACCTTGGATCTGTATTTTATACATAGCTGCTTGATGGATTAAGGTATAAGGCGGTGGAAAAAAGTTTTACCCGTTACACTAAGTAATAAAATGTAAAATTACCAATTGGTACGGTAAAATTACATTTCGTACCCTATTGAAGAAATATTTGAATAATTTTAATATTATTTTAATAAAACTTACGGATAGCTACCTACAGAAATGTTAGGAAAACATACAAGTTAACACGTGTAACTAGGCGCATATTAGCGATAAACACGTGTTATTACCGTACTGACTCAACTAATCGGATAAGACTTCTAAATGTCATTATTATAATTCCCACAATTTATTTTTTTTATATGATGTCACAATTTGTCGATATGATGTTAGACAAATAAAATGCATAAAATATGCATCATATAAAATGCACCTCATATGCAATACATAAGACTCATATGAAATATGCATATCTAGAGAAACACATAATTCATATAAGTTAGAAAACATAATGCATTAAATATATTGGTCAACCGAGATGTTTGAGGGCTTGGGTATTACACGGTGTCTTTCCCATATGCTTCTTTTTATTTTCAATTTGAGAGGTAGACTGCACATGCGAGCTTTTGCCCAAAATTCCTTTGGTAACTTCTTACTTTTGAGCATGCTTCTTTCCATGTCGAGGATTGTTCTTCCTTTCTTTCTGCTACTCCGTTTTGTTGGGGTGGGGGGCTTGGTACCTTCAGGGGCCGTCTATTCTGTGCTCTTCACAATACTCCTAGAACTCTATTAAAGTGAACTCTCCTCCAAGTTCGGGTCTCATTGCTTTTATCTTGAGGGCACTTTCTTTCTCAAAGAGGACTTTGGACTTCTTAAAGTTCTCAAATACTTCCCTCTTGTGCTTCAAAAAATATATCCATGTCTTTCTTGGAAGGTCCTCATTGAAGAGAAGAAAATAGTTAATCTTACCAAGTGAGCTTGACTTGATCTATCCGCAAACATCTATATGTATTAGCTCCAAAGGTCTCTTAGCTCTCGAGGTCGACTCTTTCCAAAAACTCTTCTTGAACTGCTTTCAGACTAGACATCCTTCATATACTTGATGCAAAATCAATGATGGATCTCTATAGCATGTATTGAGGCACTTTGCAACATCATTCGTGATGTTGAGGACGATCATTCGATTCCTTTGCATTGGAACCTTAGCGATTAAATTATTTTTATTTTCTATTATAGAAAGGTTATTGTCTCTTAGGCGAATATCATAACCTTTCTCTCAGAGTCATACAAGACATAAGATGTTGTTTTTCATATCCGACACATAGTAAACGTTGGAGATTACTTAATGTCCACAATTTTTAAGGGAATAAGAATGTTAACTTTGCGCCTTTTATCGCGACAATCGATTCGTCATCAAAAGCAACATTCCCACTAACAGATTCTTCAAGATTAACGAACATGTTTCTTTTTCCACACATGTGATTGCTTGCGCCAGTGTCTGGTACCATTTATTGGTCGCCTCAATCATCATCTTTATAGGTTAACAATAAAATATCTTCTTCACTTCCGGCGTAGTTGGTCTTCTCCTCAACTTTGTTATTTTTAGTAACTCTACACTTTGAAGCATAATGTCCAAACACAATTATAATACATAATGTGTGATTTATCATACCTTGATTTTTAATTATCTCTCCCACGGCATCTTGTTGAGTTATCTCTTCCTTGAAGATTATTGTTGGCATCATCGTGGGGCCTCCAACTTCGTTCGAATCTGTGTCCACGGTCTCCTCCTTTTTCTCCTCTTTGACCCTTGTCCACGGCCTTGTCCTTGGTAAATTCCCTCTTTTTTTTTCTTTAGTTGAATCACTTGAAGCTTTAGTAGTTGTTTTGTGATCCATTTTTCTTCTTTCTCTTTTCTTCATGGGCTTATAAAGAACCCAACAGTTGCTCCATTATCATTTTATCTAAATCCTTCATTTTCTACGATAGCTATGATCTGCTCGAATTTTGGGTCAAACAAACGAAGAATTTTCTCCATGATTCTAACATCATCAATTTTTTCGCCATTTCTCTTGGCGATCCGACACAAAGTTTGAAGACTTACCTTCTTTACCGGATCCGCCCTCTTTTATGAGGTTTGAAGTTACTCCCATGAATTTTAGCGGTCTTTGATTCTGAAATCTTCTCGAAAGCATCGTCATCTAATCCTTGATAGATTAGATAGAGAGCTTTCTTGTCTCTCTTTCTTAATTTTCTCAAACTATCCTTTTGAGATAGAACTTCTTCTTTCTCCAGTTCAGCATAGCCTTTCTCACGATCTCTCATGCATCTTGTGATCCAAGAAGAGCATGCATCTTGATAACCCAATTGTCGTAGTTGCTCTTATCGAGTGTCAGAAATTGGAAGGGAACCCTGCCACTCACCATTGCTATTATCTTCAACCTCTGATAGCACTTTGTTGGAAACTAGAACATTAAAGGAATGAGGAAATTGATGTCGAAGGCTTGTGTTTAGAAGAAGATGTTTTCTATTATAAAACACTTCTTACAATTTTTCTTAATGATGTTTAAGGAGCTCACCCGTATTTATACTAGTTCCACATTCTTAACATGTATCTAATATTTAGCCATATCAGCTAATCTGGAATTCTTCCTAAGAAAACTAGATTTATGATGTTCTATATGATTCTATGGATATTTTTTCTAGAATATCAATAGATTTTAGATTTTGGGTTAATAACCTCCTTAGACCCAAATGCTAACTTTATATCTTAATTATCAAGGCCCAAACAAATTTGTATTTTGGGAGAACAACATTTTTGGTCCCCAATGTTTTGGGTTTAGGCATTTTTGGATCTCATATTCCGAGATCCCACTTTTAGTCTCCAATGTTACCAATTTTGGGCCGTTTTGATCCGTCAATTATCTTAATCATTAGTTGTACATAATTTAACACGTAAGACGCACATGATTTCATTTTAGTCGACTTGAGTGTTCTTTACTCAGCATGGGATGAAAGATGAACGCCCATACCCCAAATATTGGGGGACCAAAAATGGCCTTCTCTCTTATATTTTCAAACAGAAACATTTTATAATAAAAATTGATTCAATGGTAACGAGTAAAAGAAATTAATTGAGAAGTGTATCAAAATCGTACGTTATAATCTGTTTAAAAAATAAGACCATAAAAATGTTCTTTGATATGAGTTGTGATTCAAACTGGTCATTTAGTGGCGGTAACATAAGATAACGACCATCTGACACCCAAACCCTATACATACATAGTCTTGCCTCAACATGCAACTTTGAGTTAAATAGTGGAAAAGGTAACTAGTGTTTCTATATATAATATTTTTCATATTATATATATAGGCTAAAATTATTTTATTTTTGTATGGCTGAAAAATAGTAATAGGGGCTGAGAAGATAAAAAAAAAAAGTCATGTGATCATTTATCATATTATAATTTACGTGAGATGAGAATGAGATTATCTTTTTTTATTTTAAATTTTTTTAACCAAATGTTGGTCAAACTTCAAAGAAAATTAAATTAAATGAAAATTCAAACTAACAACTCAACACGATTTTAACTACTTGTGCACACTTTTGCTTTTTAAAATATGTTTCTTTACAATCTTTTGAAGATTTTCATCAATTGCAAATGACCTTTTTTTTTTGTGCTATTCTTTTTTCTTTTATGTCTTTGCATTCTAAACACATATTATGTGTTCGATAGATTGACTGAATGAAACTAAAATTAAATATCATTATTTTTTTTATCTTCTTACTTCCATTAATATTATATAAATATGTTGATTGAATGGACTATCAATGTTGTCAATTGAAAAAGAAATGATCGGGCAACTAGATTATGCAGATTTTATCAATATTTTTGCCTCTAAAACATCTAGATGAGTAGTATTTATATCATTAGTTTAAGTATTTATTGAACATTCCACTATGAAATATATTTATATTTATATTTACGGTTTAAATTTATGTTATAGTACATATCTTATTTGAAAAAAAAATACTTAAAAAGGGTCCGGGTCCCGAACTTCGAGATTCGCTTCAGGTCCCGACTTCTTCAGCTACGGGCCTGATCTGACACCCAAACCCTATACATAGTCTTGCCTCAACATGCAAATTCCCAGAAAGGTATATTGCGAATAATTTTGAGACAAATTTGAGTTAAATAGTGGAAAAGGTAACTAGTGTTTCTTTATGATGACGTTACGTTAAGGTCGATGGGTTGCATTGAGTGATCTCAGATGAATGGAAGTGTATATGATGAGAAAAGGTTGGATCTTAATGAGATATCGCCGTTTTCTAATTTGTTGCTACACTACGGTCATCGCTAACACTACTGATGTGTGACAAAAAGCTACTCAACGATAAAGTGATTATCTTCGGTTTTCAGAATTGTAGGTACAACTTTGCCGCCTTTAACGATTAAATTGGATTGATATTAACGTCTCTTCTTTAGTTATTGCGAATAAGCCCAAGAGTCGTGACTATTCGCGCAATAATCCAGGTTTATTCGGAGATTCGAAAAAGAGCCAAAAAGATGTGTTTATTCGGAAAAAACACTCAAAAGCTATAAATATCCCATCTAGCAATCACAACCCAGGTTCCCAAGCAGCAAGAAAACCATTCAAGATTCGCCGGAATTATGCTTTCGTTGTGCTTACATAAACAGAAGTTGAAGCGTTCCCAAGAGCACTTAAAATCGAGGCAATCTCGTCTTATGGACAACGAGGGTAAATCGTGACTGACCAATCAAAAATAATATTGAAGAATTTTTATTTTAAATTATTGTAAACTGCTTCCGATAGGTACTAATAATACAATGGTAATAAACACTACAAAAAGTGAATGAATTTAACATACGAATGTACGCGCTGCGAGATGGAATAAAAATTTTCTTCCATCAACTAACCTCTTGAAATAAAGACCAAAATTGGACCCTTATGTCTGTTGATTAATGAGACATATTCCTATATTATTAAGAAATAACTTACTCTTGACATTTGATTTAAAATTGATATAACAAAATCTCCTCAACTTGACTTCACACATTATTTTTGGTATTATCTTTTTCTTTTCAGTTTCCGCGTTGTCATATAGTCAACCAGATACCACTCTCCATTAAATTAAATTAAATTAAATTAAATAAATAGCGTCAAAGATCAGGTGATATTTAATCCAATGTACGACCAAACCCAGCAAAGATATTATTATATTGCCACACAAAACAACTAATCTAATCTAATTTAATCTTTGGTTCGATAATTCAAAACTATAACTGCTTGATTTGTTTATTGTCATGCACATGCATCCTTTCTTGACAACTTTAAATTTGATCTATAATTCATCTAAGTTTTTATAATCTCGATAATAAAAAGCGACGTAAATGTTTGCGTGTGTAAGAAAAGTTTTTCACAATAACGCGTCTTGATCACTTTTTGCAATGTTATATATATATTATATAATACATATTCCTATGTGTGGGCGCAAGTGCAAGTAAGAATAGGAATATGAAAAGTCAACGAGAAAAGACTGCGTTAAGTTAGTGGATATTGAAAAAAGAAGTCGCAAAATAACAAAAGCCGTTGGAATATTGTTATCATTATAAAGGGTTGCAAATCAATCGAGTTTTTTTGGTTCGATTCGAGATTCGATTCGAAATTTACGATTCGAATTCGAAATATTAGAATATAGAACTCAAATAAGAAAAATTTTTTTTATTCGAATAATATTAGAATATGAATACAAATATCACAATATTTGATTCGAATATTAATAGAATATTCGATTAGAATAATTAAATATTTATTTTAATATACTTATTACAATTCAATATATATTTAATAATAATGAAATATTTATTTAAATACAATATATTATAATTGAAAATTTCTCAAAAAAAATATTATAATTCGAAATATATTTGAAATAATTCAATATTTTTAAAATATAATATTTATGATTCAATAGATATTTAAATATAATATTATTTATATTGTCTTATTAAATAGAATTATGAATCGAATATTCGAATATTCGATATTCGATTCGAATATATAGTCAAATAAAATTCGAATTGATTTTAGTATTCGAATAGAATTCGAATTCGAATTCGAATTCGAGATCTAATAATAGAATACAAATAGAATATAGTGGTATTCGACTCGATTCGATTCGTTTGCCACCCTCATGCAAATACATTAAAATAAAAACAAATAAATCAACAAATAAATATTTGCATGTGAATGCGCAAGGTTTAGATTCAATTCCAAAAGCAGTTAAAATGGTCCTTTGGTTCCCATTGATTCTATAAAAATAAAAATAGAATACAATTATCTCATTGATAACGATGGTCTTATATTATAAACTAGAAATTATTTAATATTCGACAATTAAGTCACTAAAGTTTACCTAATAGCTATTAAATATTATGCTACGGTACACAACATTTAGGAAATATGCATAAACGCTTCGCTAATTCAAGTTTTCACACGACATTGTTATTATTTCTTTCTAATTAACAAAAGCAATACTATACAGAAAATATTATGATAATTAATTAACATAAGGAAGTTGAGAGATCTGGTAGATATCTTGATAAGAAAATATTGAATTCAGAATCTTGTTGACTTTAACATTTATAGAACCCTATGACTTAGATGATCTTGTTAGTTGAATTTGAAATATATATGACCAAGTGGTAAATTTATATTCAATGAGTCGTAACAATGTTAGTATTTAATATGTATTACACTCATATATTGATTCTTATTTTATTGATTCAAACCAATTTCTTCATTTGTTTGGCCGAATTTGATTAGCATTTAGGTAAACGTATCCATGCTTTTGCAAAAATAATAATATGACTATTAGAATACATTTTCCTTAAATGATATGGTTAAGAGCCTATGGAAACCCTAAATGTATTGGAACTAAATGATATAATATTGCACTTTAAAAATGAATTGCGTGTGCTTGAATTAAACTAAAGTACATAAACAAATCGTAATTAAGTATAATTAATCTCTTGCAAAACTTGCCGACTGAACAATTACGAAGCTCACACTATAAGATGATATTTGGATTTCACACTTAAATAAGACTTCATCAATATATTCATGTGATCATAAAAGTGTGGATAGAGAGGTTATAACCTATACTATAATCTTTTCCGCCACCATATGTATCATTATTGGGAGACAAGAAATCAACAAAAATCAAACAAGTATTGTAAAGGGATTTGCATATATCTGAAATAATATCTCTAATACTTCATAAATATGAAAGAAGATTAGGTTAAAATCTTAGACTTTCTCTGAAGTATAAACCCTTTATCTTCTTGTTTTACTGTCAATACTACGCTAATTTTCCTACAAAAATGATTAAATGAAAGGTAATTATTTAAATTTCTCTTGTAACAGTAATATGTGTATTAATAAGTTTTATTTATATAAGAAGTCAGGATGATTTATTTTCTTGACGCGATAAAAAAAAATAATAATATCTCAACCCATATCATGTGCGATATACTTTAAACCAAAGATGTACTATAAAGTTGGATGATGGTGGACCAAATATGAGTGAGATCATACATATTCATCCTCTAATATCTTATTAATTTTGAGAGCTCTATCATATAAATTAAACATAAATGGTATTCAATGTAATTTATTTTATATACAAGGGTGGGAATGATTTTTTTCCCCCAAGTTAAAACAAATGACCTCAACAAACAAATATCTTTAATTTTCAAAATTGGCATTGACATTCTTTCGGGAACGCTAAACCTTAATGTCATAAAAAAAAAAGAACAAGAAAAAGAAAAAAAAAAGAAAAAAAAAGAGCAATAGTATTTATGTGGTGATACAAGCATCTTCTCGTATATAACGGTGATATTAAAATTAGGTGATAATAAAATCTAACTACATGTAAGGAGTGAATTTCAATATATATCTCCATCATACGATAAAAGATAAATGCTATTAATGGCGAGAAAATTCGTTGCTGAATATGTAAACTATTGACTTATGCGCGGCCTTCTTTAATTTTTTAAGTTGAATTTTAACATCATTCTATATAAAATGTTTCTTGTCATTCAATCTACGCATTTCAATTGCTTCAATTTGAAATTATGTACCTGCATTGCTTGGTAAAGCTATAAACAATAATATTTATTTTCGGTCACTAACGTTATATGTCAAGATAAACTTCGAACCCTAGTCATTTTTTATGGAAATTCTATTTGGTTGTATTCCTAGTTGGCAGCCAAGTAAGATTTTTGACTTATTTTATTGAAAGAATAATTATAGATCCAAATTTGATTCGATATATGAAGTTTGGCATTTTTCTCCAATTATCTAATATTAATAATCCAATAACGAAAACCGATATACCTAGTGATCCAAATTTATAAATTATTACAGTCATGGAAATCGTTAAATGTTCAAAACACCCTCAGAGGCATTAGTCAACCTCTTTTCCGTAGGATATGCTTGGTATGCTGAATTTATATGTGGAAGGTATGACAGAAACTAATTTAGTGCATCAAACAATTCTACTTTACACTTCGACCGTTGTTCCTCAACTCCTTTTTATTTCTTTTTCTTACCGAATTCCGCATACCAAATGCAGCCTTAATATCTAGGACTTGTCAATGAGCCAGTAAATAGTTAATGAAAATTTTCTCTAATTTCTCCGCGTTTTATATAAATCAGTGAACAATTTTTTGAAAATTGCATTGTAGTCTATAGTTCCTAACATGGCTTAGTCATTAATTAGTTGTGTATGTTGGAAACAGACCAACATTAATCAAAACAAAGAAAGTTCAATGCAGAAGAATTGAGAAAACGACATTAATTGAAAAAGATATATATCTAACACTTGGTAACAACCCATAAAACCTGAACAGCCTTATAAAAAATAATAATTAATAATAATATCCGTCAAATCCAACATTGACTTGTAAAACTAAAAGTTGGGAAAACAATTTTCTTGAACTAACATCATGCATTATGTCAAACAAATAATTATTAAATATGAAGCATTTTCTCCTTCCTTTTCCTTTGGAAAAAAAGAAGAAATAACTTCGTTGCACAATAAATCAAAGTACAAACACGGACATTCGACGAATTAGCATCTTTATTTATCTCTAATAAAATCATAAACTCTATCTATCTATGTATTCGAAAAAATTCAAATACATTTCTTGAATTATGTCTTCATATATAAGTTGCATGTAGAATGTCAACTCACAGCATGCTTATAATGTCCATCATGTCCATGGAAGCATCCAAATCCAAAGCCACGCCATAGTGATCACTCTCATCATCTAAAAAGCTCAAACTAGTCGAAATATGATCATGGCCAGTCGAAATAAATTCTGGCGTGACGGTATCATCATCATAGTTATTATGGGTCATTTGTTTGTTGATAAATTCGATTAAGTTGAAATTCTGCAATTTGATATTTAATGTTTCGGCTTTTGCCTTCCCTACTTCGGCTTGAAGCTCATCGATCCGCCTCAGAAGGTGAGATATCACGCCAGCGCACCCATAAATGGGATCTCTCAGCCGTGCATTGGCTTCGTACACCATACTGTTCACAGCATCCGCCCTTCGTTCCTCGGGAAGTTCCTGATATTAGAATTTATAATTTTAATAATGAGTCGAAAACATTTGTATGGATTGGTATATAGAAAAATGTTTGATCATGATTTATTAGCATTGTTAATTATTTAAGAAATTACTTTTTCTTAATATTTAATTTTTCTTGTTAGGTGACTAGCTACCTTTCATTGACCTTATCTTCCTTCTTTTAGTTACACGAATGGTATGAGACGTATCACATTTATTCACTGTACTAAAAGAAGAAATAATGATGATAATGTAATATCTGAAATATGTATAAACACACATTAAAATTTCAAACGAGTGATTTATTTATATCGATTAAATGTACCTGGAGCAACTTGATGATGTTACTGGCGCCGAAGATCCGATGGGCGATAGTGAACTTGAGGGGTTCGGTGGGCGGGAAATAAGGAGCCAAATCACACTTATCTTTGCAGCGGCGTCTCAAGATCTTACAGGCGGCACATGGGCTGAGCACCACCGCCGGAGAAGGCGGTGAAGAAGAAGCTGATGAAGTGGGAGACAGAGCATTGTTGTTAGTGTTGTTTTTGCCATATTCCATGGTTGTTATTGAGGAATATGATGCAATGAAAACTTAGAAACTATGGGAAGGGAGAGAATATATGTGGGGCTCTTTTATTTGTGTGTGCTGTGAGGAGCAATGTGAAGGAAGGCTATATATATAGAGGAATGTGGTTGTGGGGTTTTCGCTAAGGATTGATTTGAGTCAATTGTGTGATACTCCGAAAAGAAAAAAAGGATAAATAAAATAAAATAAAAGAGGGAAAAAAATGGGAAATTAAAAGTGAAAATACTCAATCATATGTCAAGATTGCGTCAT
The DNA here is from genome assembly GCA_028392965.1 of Lindernia subracemosa. NCBI lineage: Eukaryota > Viridiplantae > Streptophyta > Magnoliopsida > Lamiales > Linderniaceae > Vandellia > Vandellia subracemosa. The sequence goes on along the minus strand of JAQPCC010000011.1, from coordinate 1,873,529 downwards.
CATGAATTGCTTTGGGACGTAAATCGTCATTTTTTCAAGAAAAAGAAAAATAATCAAGTATAATCATGTAAGCTTGTTATAGTTATAGTTTTTCATAATTTATAAGCCTGTTAATTAATTATATATGTCATAATCCAAATTGCTGTAACTGTGAAGCTTTGAAAAAGCCATAGCCAAAAACGATTATATGAGTTATTTATGATTTGTATTTCTTTTTACTAATCAGCATTATTCGGATAAATATAGTAATTAATTCATGTTACACGAGTACACAAAATTCCCTCCATGAAGTCTTTCTAAATTAGCATTTTTTTTTTTTAATTAATTCAGCAAATGTCTAGAAACAGTTAATTTATAAAATAACCCCTTTTACCAATAGACGTTTTTGCTGTTTCTAGTAGAACGACATTGCTGACATTAGATACATCAGTCGTAAACGTGGACCATCATCACTTAAAGTAGCCATTTATTAATTATTATTTTCATGTAATACTCATATCTCAATGGTTGATCTTGAAGTCTAATTTCGGTTAATTGTTTTCGCACTTAGGTGAGTATTGCCTTGACAATTTGATCCTACTCAAGGTTCAATTTTATAAATTGAAGTTTTCCTTTTAGATATATTCACATTATTTATTTGAATACTGTTATTTTTTTGTTGCATATAATTTCGTATTGGGAAATAAGAGGTCGAAGGAATAATGATAAGTTTAGATCACCAATTTTCAATTTTGGATCACTATATTTAATAATTGTAAAATTAGTTACTAACTCATATGTCAGAAAAGATTTAGGTATTATATTTATCTTCTGGCAAAATAATTTGAAAATCATATACTTGATTGTTGACGTGAAACATTTCCTATCCAATCAGCTGCTAACAACTGCCAAATAAGATTTTAAACTTTTTTTTTTTTGAAATTTTATCGAAGACCTAATTTTTTTTATGAGTTAATAACTTATTTTTTCAGTTATCAAATATATTGTCCCAAAGTCCAAAACAAGCATTTATAATTTTGCCGTCTAGTAGATACTACACAATATTATTATTTGTAGCATTAAAAAGATCTCATCTTTCCATAGAGTGAAACGACGCGAAACGAAAATTAATTTAAATCCACCATTATCTTCAGTGTTGAAATACTAAATAACTTTCCGAATACTAGTTGACATCATGATTCATGGATATAGCAAAAAAATAATAATAATAAAATTATACATTTATCTATAGTTCGGATTCTTGAATATAAGAATAATTCAACATATAACTTGTACTTCATTTTAAATTGATTATCTGGAGCCAAATATTCCTTTTGAACAATTATTCATCGCATGTGTTTTTATTCTTCGAGTATATCAGGAATGACGCAACCCATAAAAGGAAAAAGTAAAATAATTTTGCCTAGCCTATTTTAGGAAGTGAAATCGTGCAAACTTAATAAATGAACAATATGAATTTAATGGCATATAAACCTATTAATGACATTGTAATCAATTAATCATAAGGTAAGGTGTGTGCCGACGCCGACTCAACCTATTAATGACATTGTAATCATTTTTTCCCCAGTAACAATTAAGAGGTGGCAATCTATGTATGGTAGTTCATGAACGTGAGGAACGCGATGCGACTATAGTTTGAATATAATATATATATATATATTTAGTTATTTATTTATTTATTTATTTATTATTAACTAATATAACATATATTTATATATTATCATGGAGTGTGCCAAAAATACTAAGTGGAGTCCAACATGCCATTTTTTAACTTATAATTGCCATAGAGGCAGTTTTTTCTATTTCAGCTTTGAAATTAGTCAATTATAGTTAGAATAGTATGGAATTTGTTGGTAGTAATTAGCTAACTATATATATATATATATATATATTGCTTAGGTGTTGTGTGCTTGGATTCTAAGTGAAGATTAATCTCTTGTTGCACTGTCATAATAAACAAATAATACAACTAATAAAACTTTTATATTTGATATATTTAGTGTTAAATCCATCTTCATCACCATCGTGTCCCTTTCGATTAGCTGGATTAGCAAATAAAAGAAAATCACTTAGATAAGGAAATCTGTTGACTTAATTTATAAACGGTCAATCGCAATTGTTCCTTTTTCGTGTTGCACATAATTACTTTCATTGAATTTATGTGTTATTATATAGCGTATTGCTAACCCATTTTATTCATCTCCTACTCCTAGTTAATGTTCTAAATGGTCATTTTCATGAAAATGATATAATTAATTGCATGAGTTTAGGTTGACCTTGGGTGTGTGTAATGGTGAATTTAGGTTATAATAGTACAATCGCAATAAGTGTCAAGAAATTTAAAGCATGCGTCTCCAAACTGATAGCAATACAATGGAGCAGCAATTCCGTATGATTATTAGTTCGAAACCATAATTTGCAACACCACTAACGTCATTTTTTTTAGAAACCATAAATTACAGTACCATTAACGTCATTTTTTTAAGAAGTAAGATCAAGAATTAAACAAATTCTGATTAATAAGAGTTTAGGTGATTGAACTAACAAAACTTAAACTGGATCTACCGACAAGAATAGGTAAGACCGATACGCTGACGTATTGATAAGTATAATCAGTACGGAAATCTAAAATCGAACCATTAATGACCGGACTGGATTAAAACTTGAATTGGAATTAAACCCTAGAGCTTAGCATGAAATGGACGAACCGAATACAGTACCAGACACTAACTGGACTGTAACATAGCAGTCAAGATCAGTGAACTACTAAGTGTTCAATACCGAAGATCAACTGCATCAGGAAGAAAGCAGACCGAAAATCAACTACATCAGGAAGCAAGCGGAAGATGAGACTATGACCGCATTCATTAAGTCAATAGCGACGTAACTGTAACTGACCGGACATCGCACCAGACCAAATAAGACCTAGGATGTAATGAACTCAAGACCGGACATCAAGAAGAACCGCGTTCGAAAGACTGACTATATTGCGGTATGCAGATCGCAAAATGAAATACCATTCTACTATACATGAACCGGACTGACAACTTGGAGAGAACATTTGAAGAGGAAATATTTGAATTTAAGATTGAGATAAAGCAACAAACAATATATGTAGAGACAAAGCTGCAAGAAAAGATCCGTTAAAGAGGAAGTTATCTGTTTTAAGCATAAAGCAGAACTCAGGACCGAGGTATCACAGAACACAGACCCATTCTGGGAAAGTGCAATTAATGCAAGTCACAAAGACCGATCCTTAACAACAAAGAGGAACTTCAAGGCCTGACATATATAACTAGCCATGAAGGAAGAAAGAAAAATGTGGATCTCCGAGACATGAAGACATTCAAAGAGAGATCCAAGAAAGAAGAACAAGATCAAAGAGTGCAATCAAGAGAGTTCTTCTTTCGTGCATGTGGAATACAAAAGATAGAGAGAGCTACAAAGTTCAAACCCACACACCTCACTCACACAATAGAGAGATGAACGACATAGAATAGTTGAGTGAGAGTCTTAAAACAAAGACGTTAAACTATGTGTTTGTAGTCTTCGCACTAAGACGTTAATTCGTGTGCTGACTGTGAAGGTGCTGGCATACAGTGAGTCTTAGCATAGAGACTTTAAAGACTTGAGCGAATTGTGAGGTTGTGGCCAACAATCATAGTTTGGTTAGCCTTGTGAGGTAACCATGTGTGTGCTAGGAGTTTGGTTAGCTGAGTATAACTTAGAAAATTATAGCTCTGTTAGTCTATCTAAAAAAGGTTGTATATCGGAATGTATAAACCGAGTCTTCTAGTGATACCTTCCTTGCAACGTAGGAGTAGTTACACTCCGAACTTCCACAAATAAATTCATGTATCCCTCACCCTCAATCATACACAACTCAAGTATCCAATGAATGTACCAATCGCTTTCATACACCCACACCGATCACACTAACTTACATACATATACTGGTTGATACAAGCATATCACTAGAGCTGAAAGTTGGGCCGGGCTAGCCCTGTCCAGATTTAGCAGGCTGCCCGAAAGATCACGAGCCAGGTCGGGCCGATTACATGCGGGCCTAAGAAACCTAGGCCCTAGCCCGTTGTATGATGGCCCGGGGCCAGCCCGTCCCAGGCCTATTCGGCCTAATTTTTTTTTAATCTTTAAAATTTTACTTTTTAAAATCATTTTAATTATTCATTATTAATTATAATTTATATCTAGTAATATATATAATAATACAAATACATAATTTTTATAGAAATTATACCAATAAACACATAAAAGATATGTTTTCTTATACAATTGAATTTTATAAAATATTATATATAAAAATAAAAAGGTAAAAAAATTAAAACGACAGGGCATGTTTTGGTCTGTGGCCCGCAGCAAGCCGGCCCGCCGGGCTTACTGGGCTTGGTCAAAAGGCCCACTCCTATTTCGGGCTTAAAAATTTTAAGCCCAAGTCCGCTTTTTTTATTTCGGGACCGCCCACGAGCTCTGGCCCAAACGTTCAGCTCTAGTTGACAACACGCAGTCGATATTCCACATCACCGCTTAACTGAAGATTGGAGACCAGTATCGACTTCACAGTACATGATCCTATACAAACATACACCTACAAGGTGAACTGAGACCGGTTACCACTTACCACATACACTGGGTCACATCTATTCTCCCAGACCAGTAATCGACCAAAAAGTGACTTATAAGCTTTCTCTGGAAACTCACATACATACTGATCATTCTTGTATAAAAGAGATGAGTATCTCAATCATAGAAATCAAACCAGTGCATAGTTGCTCAGACTCATAGGTCAGTGTACTGTAAGCATTCAACCAGATTCCACACTTGAGTGTTACAGACTAATTGAAAATCAATTTCAAGTTCAAACCAAACAAGAAACGAGTCATACAGAAAAAGAGCGAAAAAGTGTCAGAGAATTTATTCACCCCCTAAACACTCCAAACCAATCCTAACAAGTGATGTCAGAGCATGTAGTTGTTTCCATTCATTCAAGGATAGGCGAGTACATCCTTCCAGTACTCCATGCGCAACATCATTGAATGAAAGGATGAAAACTTGTCAGTAGAGATAAAGACAAATATATAATCAATATAGTGAGATAGGAATCGGTATTCACACTACCCGTTCGAGAGGGACACAAAGACCGGTATGGTTAGACTCCAGTTGAACAATTAACGAATAAGAAAAGTGCAAAGCCAGTACAACAAGGAGCTGCCGAAATCTCATTGAAGCTTGTTCTAGTAGAGATCAACAACGAGACTCTAGCCCAAGCAATGAAGGACATCGACCAACTTGAGCGTGAACAAGCCAACCTGCTGTTGAGATACAAGAATTTGTCTCCACAAGACACCTAATGTATACCGGACCAACCTCATCAAGGATATGTGATTAAATTCCTGAAGAAAGAACTAATGCTGACCGATAGTAAAGAATCGGTCACTAAGATTCATGATCAAGAACGGTCATTAAACCATGTCCTTTCATCGGTATAAGCAGAATCAGAGGTTTGGAGAGAAGTAACAACATGATAAAGTTGCGGAGTCATCAAAAGCAAGCAAGTCGGTACTCAAACCGATCAATATTTTGATTGATAGAAACTCGTCCGAACAATTAATTTAAGGGATGAGAAGCTGAGGATGTTTCTAAGTGAGAAGCACGAATGGGAGAACGAATTGATCTCATAGACCGGTTACTTCCTAGTGAAACCTTCGAGACAAATCATAATGGATTATTTTGTCGGTCAATATGCAGAAACCGACAGTAGATTAGTAGGTAACTAATATTTAATTTTCACTTTGGATCACTATATTCAATAATAACAAAAATAGATCAGTAAGTCATCATAATTATTAGAATTAATTTGGCTTTGAATAATTTTTTCCAAACAAAATGAGTCATAAAAGCTTACAACTTATCACCCACTCACACATCCACATCCTCCACCTTCTCTCCTAGGTGAACAAGAAAACCCACACTCACAAGCTTCTTCTCCCTCTTTCTCCATTAATGGAGGTTTGGGAGCTCATTTCCATTTTTCCTCTTGCTTTTTCTCTTTCTTTTTTCTATTTTTCAGTGTCGTCATCGTTTCTTAGTCTCCGAGTGTGGGAGTTTTGTCTCCTCTAATAGGAGTTATTTATCCCTTTATGGGAGTGCCACTCCCGAAGAAGATAAGATTTAGAAGTTGAAGATGGAAGTAAGTGAAGAGTACCGTAGTTCTGACTTAATAGCCATTTTTTGGGAGTGTTAGGTTGATCTGTAGTAGGTTCTTTAGTTCTTTTGTCCGAACTTTGAAACTTATTTTCCTTTGGGCTTGTTTGTCTTTTCTTTTTCTTTAGATTTGTGTTCGTTTCTCTCTTTATGAGAGCTTTTCTCCCTTTAAATGGTCAAGTGTTACCAGAGGGTACATCTCAGTTCTTTAACCTCTGTAAATTTGTTAGTGTTAATGAACTATCGTTTGATAAAAAAAAAACAAAATAAATCATAAATTTTACTTTATTAATGTGGAATACTTCCTACCCACTTGGCTATTGACGTGAAATTCCATGTGGAAAGGAAGAATCCCGTGATAGCACTCAGGTACTTTTGGCTTATTCACCAAATTATCGTTTTTGAACATGTTAAATTGGACATAAGTAGACGTGCCAGTCAAAGTGGCTCATTTACCAGTCAAAGAGATTAAAAGCACCACTATAAGCGGAGCTGCATTACGATAGAATAGAGGCACCACTAGAGGTTTTCAACTGGTTTCGGTTCTCATGCTATTAATATTGTTGAATTTTATGGAAAATAAATTAATAAAATAATTATTATTGAATTCATGTAATAAGGTAAAATAACTTTTATAAATTTCAAAGTGGTGTGTAAAGGGATGTGTGAATAGTATCACCTATTATTACTTCTAAAATCAATAGTAAGATTGGTTCATGATAGATCAAACCGGTAAACAAACCAGTTAAAGGTTTTGGCGGTTAACAAAACATCCTAAAGGAAATCGATCCGTGGAACCAGTCATATACCGTTTACGTACTAGTCTTGAAGACAAGATCAGATACCGGTCACGCTGAAGCAAAAAGATCAGACCGGTTTCTATGCAACGATCACCAATCCAAAAGTACCGTTGAAGATTCAAATATCAAGAAGGTACAAGAGATATTCAGTACAGCAGTAAAAGATCAAAGCAAGGTCAAGACTTGCACAAAAGAAGACATGCAGACAATACTGCTGATACTTGGCGCTAGACTGCAACTTTGCCAAAAGAGAAAAGATCATCAATGCGATCTGCACAACCATTTAATGAAGATGGCCCACACCCATACAACGGTCACAAGTTCAAGAGACGAGTATAAATACGAGCCTCTCAACATTCGTGATGGGTGCGAAGAACACAACGAAAATTCAAATTTACAAGCATTCAAATCAAAGATCAAGTCAAGTCGAGCTGAGTTAGCTTTGTATTGCTGTGATAGTTCTTCACAATACCGGACTGTAATAAGCTGGTATAGTTAGGTGGACTGTAAAAAGCTGCCTAAGTTTGTTTTGCTAGGAGTTTAGTTAGCTGAGTATAACTAGCGAGTTATAGCTGTGTAAGTCTAGCTAAGGAAGGTTGTATACCAATGTGTATAAACCGAGTCTTCTAGTGATACCTTCCTGCTGGGAAGAAGGGGAGACGTAGGAGATTTTAGCTCCGAACTTCCATAAACAAGTTCTCTCTACTCAAACCGAAATACACACACGACACCAGTTCACCACTCGAACCGGTTTGAATTCCGCGTCAACCGGTCAGTGAAGGTTCAGTAAGCGAGAAATTGTCAAGTGTTTATTCACCCCCCTCTAAAATCAAACACCGTCCTAACAGTTCAAGTGCAAAGTAGGAGAAAACAATTGAGTCGGCAAAAAAGAAAAAAAGAAAAAAGAAGTAATAAAATAAATAGAAAAAGAAACCAGTTAAAGGTTTTGGTGGTTAATAAAACATCCTAAAGGAAATCGGTCCGTGGAACCAGTCACATACCGTTTACGTACCAGTCTTGAAGACAAGATCAGATACCGGTCACGCTGAAGCAAAAAGATCAGACCGGTTTCTATGCAACGATCACCAATCCAAAAGTACCGTTGAAGATTCAAATATCAATAAGGTACAAGAGATCTTCAGTACATCAGTAAAAGATCAAAGCAAGGTCAAGACTTGCACAAAAGAAGACATGAAGACATGAAGACAATACTGCTGATACTTGGCGCTAGACTGCAACTTTGCCAAAAGAGAAAAGATCATCAATGCGATCTGCACAACCATTTAATGAAGATGGCCCACACCCATACAACGGTCACAAGTTCAAGAGACGAGTATAAATACGAGCCTCTCAACATTCGTGATGGGTGCGAAGAACACAACGAAAATTCAAATTTACAAGCATTCAAATCAAAGATCAAGTCAAGTCGAGCTGAGTTAGCTTTGTATTGCTGTGATAGTTCTTCACAATACCGGACTGTAATAAGCTGGTATAGTTAGGTGGACTGTAAAAAGCTGCCTAAGTTTGTTTTGCTAGGAGTTTAGTTAGCTGAGTATAACTAGCGAGTTATAGCTGTGTAAGTCTAGCTAAGGAAGGTTGTATACCAATGTGTATAAACCGAGTCTTCTAGTGATACCTTCCTGCTGGGAAGAAGGGGAGACGTAGGAGATTTTAGCTCCGAACTTCCATAAACAAGTTCTCTCTACTCAACCGAAATACACACACGACACCAGTTCACCACTCGAACCGGTTTGAATTCCGCGTCAACCGGTCAGTGAAGGTTCAGTAAGCGAGAAATTGTCAAGTGTTTATTCACCCCCCTCTAAAATCAAACACCGTCCTAACAGTTCAAGTGCAAAGTAGGAGAAAACAATTGAGTCGGCAAAAAAGAAAAAAAGAAAAAAGAAGTAATAAAATAAATAGAAAAAGAAACCAGTTAAAGGTTTTGGTGGTTAATAAAACATCCTAAAGGAAATCGGTCCGTGGAACCAGTCACATACCGTTTACGTACCAGTCTTGAAGACAAGATCAGATACCGGTCACGCTGAAGCAAAAAGATCAGACCGGTTTCTATGCAACGATCACCAATCCAAAAGTACCGTTGAAGATTCAAATATCAATAAGGTACAAGAGATCTTCAGTACATCAGTAAAAGATCAAAGCAAGGTCAAGACTTGCACAAAAGAAGACATGAAGACATGAAGACAATACTGCTGATACTTGGCGCTAGACTGCAACTTTGCCAAAAGAGGAAAGATCATCAATGCGATCTGCGCAGCCATTTAATGAAGATGGCCCACACCCATACAACGGTCACAAGTTCAAGAGACGAGTATAAATACGAGCCTCTCAACATTCGTGATGGGTGCGAAGAACACAACGAAAATTCAAATTTACAAGCATTCAAATCAAAGATCAGGTCAAGTCGAGCTGAGTTAGCTTTGTATTGCTGTGATAGTTCTTCACAATACCGGACTGTAATAAGCTGGTATAGTTAGGTGGACTGTAAAAAGCTGCCTAAGTTTGTTTTGCTAGGAGTTTAGTTAGCTGAGTATAACTAGCGAGTTATAGCTGTGTAAGTCTAGCTAAGGAAGGTTGTATACCGGTGTGTATAAACCGAGTCTTCTAGTGATACCTTCCTGCTGGGAAGAAGGGGAGACGTAAGAGATTTTAACTCCGAACTTCCATAAACAAGTTCTCTCTACTCAAACCGAAATACACACACGACACCAGTTCACCACTCGAACCGGTTTGAATTCCGCGTCAACCGGTCAGTGAAGGTTCAGTAAGCGAGAAATTGTCAAGTGTTTATTCACCCCCCCTCTAAACACAAACACCGGTCCTAACAAGTGGTATCAGAGCAGGTTTACTGAATCAGAGCTGAAAATATAAATGCAACATGTACCGATGTTTAGCAGAGAGAACTTCCTTGGGTGGAAGATAAGAATGGAAACTTATCTTACAGCTCAAGATGACGACATGTGGGAGATTATCAATGAAGGACCACCAACCCTCATGATGATCAACCCCAATCATGCAGCCAACCCAACCGCTCCTCAAGAAATTCCTAAGACAAGAAAAGACTGGACACCTGCCGAGAAAAAGCTGATGAATCTCGACAACGTGGCCAGAAACGCCATTTTCAGAACGCTTGATAATGGAATATTCAATCAAGTCATGCTGTGCAAAACCGCCAAAGAGATCTGGTCTAAACTATGCCAGATCTGCGAGGGAAATGACTCAACGAGGGAGAACAAACTCGTCGTTGCAGTCCAAAAGTATGACATGGTAAAGATGAAAGCCGGCGAGACAATGACGGCCTTTGAGGAATGATTCAGCAGCATCGTCAACGAACTAAGGTCCCTTGGAAGAGAGCTGGAAAATAGAGATCTAGCCATCAAAGTAATGAAGGCGCTTCCAAGGGAATGGGACGTTAAGACAATGGCTATGAGGGAGTCCAAGGACTTGAACAAGATGATGCTGCACGACCTGCTCGCTGACCTGAAAGCCTACGAGTTCGAGCTACAAACTCGTATGGAGGAAAGCACAGTAACTGAACCGGTTAAAGCACTAGCGGCTGCTGAAGGGCCATCTAAGGCTGCAGAAGGCGTGGCTGAGGAAGCAATGGCTCTGCTGACCAGAAAATTTGGGAGTCTCTTGAAAAAGAATCAAAATAATTATCAAAAGTTTAATAAGGTTAGCAAAGAAAATGATGATACTGATGGATGCTTTAATTGTGGCAGGAATGGCCACTATGCTGCTGACTGCCCAAGACCAAGGAAGGACAAGGGCAAAGAAAAGAAGGGAGACCGGGAGAAGAAGTTCCGGTACAAGAAGTCCAAGGCTTTGCTTGCTGAGGACAAGTCAAAATGGGCTGAGACCGACTCAGATGAGTCTAGCTCAGAAGAAGAAAGCGATGAAGAAGTGGCATGTTTGATGGCCAACATAGAAGAAGAAGAGTTCGACTTCTCCTCACCCGAGTTCTCTAAGGAAGAACTGGCCCAGGCACTACAAGAACTGACGCTCGAGTACAGAATACTCTCGAGTAAAGTGAAGGGCAAGGTCACTGAAGTTTTAACCGAAGAGACTGCTCAGGAGAAGGAAAAACTGGCCTCTAAAGTTGCTCAATTGGAAGCTGAAAATCTCAAGCTACAAGGAGTTGTAGCCACCTGGACCGATTCATCAAGGAAGACTGACTGTCTTCAGAAAATAATGAGGTATGATAGAGACCGCACCGGTCTGGGATATAGCAGCCTCGCAACTATAGAACCAAGTACCAGTCCATCAACATCAACATCAACTACAAACAGCGCCCCTCCTTGCACACAGCCAAAGGTAATAACCTTTGTTAAAGCTTTCTATCAAATTAACGAACTAGTTAAGAAAGTGAGCCGGAATAGAGCCAGACTTGGGTACAAAACCCAGCGCTTACCGGAAGTACCCAACCGAGAGGGTAGAACAAATCAGCTAAGAAACAAGCTGAATAAGCCGGTATCTCAGGTCAGATATAGGACACCCTATAGGCCTAAGGATAGGATAATCCATGAAAGAGCACAAAACTGGACCTATCAGAGACCCCACAAGCAAAGTGGGAATGGACCACAGAAGCCGGTATCCAGAACTGAAAGCTGGACTCACCCAAGACACAATACCAATCGGTATCGGTCAAAGGGTATAGTCAAAAGGCTACGATATCTTATTAATCCAGAAACTGAAAAACCCATAAGGATCATCCAAGTTTGGATACCGAAAGGTTTAATCCCATCTGGACCCAAATAAGTGGGGACCAAAATCTTTCTTTTTCTTTTGCAGGAATACACAGAGGTACTCAGGAGATCAAGCTGGTATCTGGATAGTGGGTGAGGCACATGACCGGAAATGAAAAGCTGTTGACCGGGATAAAGCCGTGTACCAGCATTACAGTCACATTTGGAGACAACGGTAAAGGTAAGACCGTGAGCAAGGGTAAGGTTGTCCATGGAAACCTAATTCTTCGAAATGTCTACTTAGTAAAAAATGTGCACTACAACTTAATTAGCGTAAGTCAACTGAGTGATGCCGGTTTTCAAATCATTTTTCAAAAGGATAAGTGTTTGGTAAAAGACCAACTTGACCGAACCATACTATCTGGAACTCGAACCGACGGTACCTACACAGTACGCTGGGCAGAGCAAAATGCACCTAGTACTATGTGTCTGGTGACCGAAGAGTCCAAAAGTTGGTTATGGCACAAGCGGTTGAACCATCTAAATTTCAAAACTATTTCAGTACTGAACAAAAATGACTTAGTAACTGGTTTACCCAAACTGACTTTCTATAAGGAAAAGGTATGTTCAGCTTGTCAACTAGGAAAACAGATTAGATCCACTTTTAAAAGCAAGGGTAATGTTAGCTCAAACCGATATCTGAACTTACTGCATATGGATCTTTTCGGTCACATATCAGTGGTTAGCATTGGTGGCGCCAAGTATACCCTTGTAGTAATTGATGATTTTTCAAGATATACATGGGTAACCCATTTAAAATCTAAGGATCAAACTGCCTCAGTTTTAATAAAACTATTCAAAAGAATACAAAATGAGAACGGCAGTAAGATTAACATGATAAGAAGCGATAGGGGAACTTAATTTTTAAATACTACCCTAACCAGTTATCTTGAGGACCATGGCATACGTCATGAGTTATCTGCTGCCAGGACACCGCAGCAAAATGGAGTAGCTGAACGACGCAACCAAACTTTAAAGGAAGCAGCACGGACTATGTTAGCAGACGCAGACATTTCACAGAAATTCTGGGCAGAAGCAATCAACACAGCCTGCTACACTCAAAACCGGTCTATGATATGCAAGAGCAGTGGAAAGACTCCAAACGAAATCTGGACCGACAATGTGCCATACATTGGCTACTTCAGGACGTTCGGAAACAGATGCTACATCCACAACAACGGAAAGAACCATCTAGCTGCTTTCGAGCAACGAGCCGATAAAGGTTTCTTCCTCGGATATTCTTCAGTCAGCAAGGCATATCGGGTTTTCAACTGCAAGACACTGACTGTAGAAGAATCTGCTCATGTGGTGTTTGAAGAACTGCAAGCAGAAATCGATACGCCCAGAAATATCAACCGGTTAAGCAATCAGCTGGAGATTTCAAATCTCGAAGAGTCAAGCGACGATGAAGAACCGGTCGGAAGTCAGAATCAACCGGAAGACGCTCAAGAAGCGACAGAAGAACCAGTTATCGAAACAATCCCAGAACCCCCAACTGACGAAACTCCAGTACCCATTCAGAACACTGGTGAACCAGTTGAGGGGGAATCAATCAGATGGAACCAGACCAAGCTAAACCATCCAACCAGACTCATTATAGGTGAGCCAATCGCGCCTATGAGAACAAGGAGACAAGCTCATCAAAATCTCTTCAGTTATGCATTTATCTCACAAATCCAACCAAGCAAAATTGAAGAAGCACTTGAGGATGACAGTTGGATTGAAGCTATGCAAGAGGAACTAAATCAATTCGAAAGGAATGAAGTTTGGAGCTTAGTTCCAAGCCGACTCAAACAGTAATTGGTACCAAATGGGTCTTCAAAAACAAACTAAATGAAGAAGGTTTGGTTGTAAGAAACAAGGCCCGACTGGTTGCTCAAAGGTTCAGGCAAGAAGAAGGAATTGACTATGACGAGACCTTCGCACCAGTCGCAAGGTTGGAAGCCATTCGGCTGTTCTTAGCTTATGCCGCTTACAAAGACTTCAAGGTCTATCAGATGGATGTTAAGAGTGACTTCAAGGTCTAAATGGACTCTTATCTGAAGAAGTCTATGTGGCTCAGCCTCCAGGATTTGAAGATCATGATCATCCTGATTATGTATACCGGTTAAAGAAGGCCTTGTATGGACTGAAACAAGCGCCTCGTGCTTGGTACGAAACATTGTCAAAATTCTTGACCGAACATGACTTCCAGATTGGGTCAGTTGACAAGACACTGTTTCGATATACTAAGGGGAACACCTGCTCATCGTACAAATCTATGTCGATGATATCATATTCGGCTCAACAAATCCTAAGCTCTGCAAAAAGTTCTCTAAATTAATTCAAGATAAGTTTGAGATGAGCATGATGGGTGAGCTATCCTTTTTCTTGGGACTGCAAGTCAAACAACTGGAGCATGGAATCTTCATTAGTCAACCCAAGTATACAAAGGAGCTAATAAAGAAATTTGGAATGGAGAACTGCGCACTGGCATCCACTCCCATGAGCGCATCAGTCAAACTGGACAAGGATGAGAAAGGGATAACGGTTGAAGTAACTAAATACCGAGGCTTAATCGGTTCGCTTCTCTATTTGACTGCAAGCCGACCGGACATCATGTACAGTGTCGGTCTATGTGCAAGATTCCAGTCAGACCCAAAAATGAGTCACTATGCCGCAGTAAAGAGGATACTGAAATACCTATCAAAGACGATCAACGTAGGTCTGTGGTATCCAAAGGATTCCAGCTTCTCTCTGTTAGGATACACAGATGCAGACTAAGCAGGGTGCAAGATTGATCGACGAAGTACAAGCGGGACGTGCCAGTTTCTTGGAGGTAGGCTAATATCATGGTTCAGCAAGAAGCAAACATCAATAGCCACCTCTACTGCTGAAGCTGAGTATCTAGCAGCTGGAAGCTGTTGCTCACAGATCTTGTGGATGCAACATCAGTTGAAAGACTATGGGATAGAAGAAACAGATACTCCCATCTTCTGTGACAACACATGTGCGATTGCCATCACTCATAATCCGGTTCTACATTCAAGGACCAAACATATTGAGATCCGGCACCACTTCATCAGAGATCATGTGCAGAACAAGAGGGTGAAATTGGAGCACATTCCTACCGAGCAACAAGTGGCAGATATCTTCACCAAACCGCTACCTGAAGCTAAGTTCCTCTATCTCAGAAATGCACTTGGTCTACTTGATATTCAATAAGTAGATCAATGCATAAAGTCAGGGGGAACATAGTTAGAATTGTACCGAGAAAAGGCCAGTTCAGATTTGGTGCAAACCGATTTGAACTAGCTGTGCATATGATTCTAACCGGTTACCCCAGAACTTACATCAAAAAGCATTTATAAAAGCATCGCATCTTACTTTCCTAACCGGATTTTGTTTTCTTAACTGTTTAACCAGAAAAGGCCCTCGGTTTCATCCAAAACCGATTTATACATATACATATACAGTATCATATCAATCCAGTCTATACCAAAAGTCCTTTTCATATATATATATATATATATTCATTTCCGGTATCTAAAAACCGGTCTTTGTTTCTCAGTCAATCCGGTATTCTCGTTTAGATTTAAAGCGTGCTTTAATGCTGACATCTTATTCCTTGTACAAAAACGTTAAGGAATACTGACGGTCGCGCAGAGATAGCTAGAGGTCGTGACATGACAGCTATAAAAGTGCAAGCGCCATTACTGCATTTAATGCAAAGTAAGGGTAAACAGGGAATTTCACCTCAAATAGTACAGTATCCCGCTCAAAAGGACAGTCTCTCACTATAACACCTCACCATCGTTCTCATTCGATCAAAACTCTCTGCAAATCATTACCCAAAACCCTCTCAAAACCCTAGAACTATCAAAGCTTTCTGATTACTGAAATGGCCTCGTCTAAGCTCGATCTCACCCGTGCCGCTCTTCAAGTCGACTTCCTTGATGTCCTTCGAACCACTGACGAAGATCTGCTCGGGATGCTCAATGGACTGGTCGACTCCGGCCTAGATGTATTTCTGGGCTGCACCACAGCCATCCACACCACAGAGGTGACGGAGTTCTTCACCACGGCGGTGGTGGTGGATGATGCCATCCACACGGTGGTCAGGGGTCAAACCATCCAGATCATCCAAGACCAGTTCGCTGCTGCCTTTCATCTTCCCAAGCATGGCTTGTCCAGTCTCTCAAGTATTGAAGACCGGCGGAAGATGAAGGCAATGAAGAGGATGTCTCTGACCGGTGAGACATTCAACGAGTCAGCAAAGCGCACCACCCTCAAGCCTACATACCGGTTGCTGCACGATATTGTGGCTAAAGCCATTTTGGGCAAGGGTGAGTCTTTTGATGTTCTCACCTCAGAGAAGCTGGGAGCAATGGTGGCGATCCTAGACGGAATCAACGTGAACTGGGCCACCATCATTTTCAATGGGCTAAAGACGATCGTAAATAGCCCCAACCGCCGGTTCAAGAACTTCGCCCCTCAAATTTCATACTTTTTGGGCGAACTGCTAAAGGAAGGGAGCAGAACAGAGAAGTTGGGACCAGCCAAAGTGGTTGATATGGGGATGATCAACCAGTTGCTGACCGGTCCAGTCACTCCAACAAAGGGGAATAAAAGAACGTCAACCGAGATTGACCCTTCTGACCTACCTCAAAAGAAGGCAGTCACAAAACCTCAGCCCTTAAAGAAAACTGCTCTCAAACCGGCCAAGACAGAAAAGAAGCACCGGAAATTGGTACAACAGTCTTCTTCAGAGTTTGACCAGCCTGCAGTCAAGGTGGTCAAGAAGAAGCGTACCAAACCGAACACAATTAAGCCGGTTGAGACCCAGTCCAATCCCACACCAGTCCAAGAAAATCCCCAGGAGCATCAACCGGCTCCAACGATTTTGGAATCGGTCATTGAGCCTACGCCACCAATCGAATCGGAAGTGGTCATCACAATTGTCGCCACTGCTCCCGAAGAATCAGTGGCTCAGACCGTAGCAGCAGAGATTCCCAATGAAGAACCGGTGACCACACTACCAGTTCGGAGGGATCCTAAAACCGGTGTGGCTATTTCTGGCGAAGCTTCTGTACAGACCAAAAATAAGAAGCCACTAAGTCCAGTACGGGAAAATACTGCAGAGACCGCCCTGGAGCTTACCTTGGCGGAAATAGACGAGAGAATTTCTGAGCTGCTCTACGATTTTGATGAGTGGCTAGCAGTTAGATGTACTCCGTACAGTTCTAAGGTCCCGACCGCCAAAATATCAGCAGCAAAGAAGACTGAAGCACTGCTGATGAGAAGGCTCAAGATAGATTCGGTCTGGGATCTTCTTCATTCAAGGGAACTGTACCGGATTCATCTGACCATACCGGCCCTACTGGAATACATACAAATAAGGCAGAATGGGTTGAAGAAGGACGACACACTGCCACTTGAGATGAAGATCATTAGTCAGCTCGAACGTGAATACTCCAGTCTGGTGCTACGACACAATCAGCTGTCTCCATCAGATCTTATCTTCACCGGCCCTTCATCATCAAAAGTGGGCAGTCTAGGATCTGAAGCGCCAATCCAACTTATCACCCAAGAAGCCGAGACTGCTCGTAATGCAGCTTCTACCGGCTATGACTTGGATGTTCTGGCGGAATTAGAGAAGGAGGTTTACTGCATTGCTCGAGAAGCCCAACTCGAAGCAGAACGCGATGCCTGCAGACCATCACTAGAACTGGCTACTCTATCTCAACTGGAGGACGAAGTTCTAAGTATTGCTCGAACAGTTCGAGTCGAAGCAGCGCAAACCCCCTCGCCCGATCCCAAACCGGTTACGCCGAATCACGAACCGGTTGTGTAACCCTTAACCGTTGCGGTTCTCAACCCAGAGCCAAGTCCAATAAGGGATGAAGAAATCCCAGAAACAAGTCCGCCATCTCCTCCAAGAGTTCAAACCAGTCCACCGGCCCAGTCTTCCCCTCTTTCAATGGGAGGTACCAGTCAGCCTAATAATCCGATACCCACCACGGAGGCCTCGTTTCAACGGATCAACCGGAAACTTCATCAACAAGAATTGATAACGAAGGCCTTCTATGATGATGTCAAAGGGCACATGAAGCAACTGACTGCTGATCAGTCAGAGCTCAGAGCTGATATACAAAACGCCGAAACTAACCTTAAGGCTCAGCTCAACGCCATGTCTCATCAGTTAACTGAGATCATGACCCATCTCTCCAATCTTTCCGGTCCAGTCTCAGGTGGTGGCAAAAAGGGGGAAAGTTCCAAAAGCAGCTCGCGGCAGTCCTCCCCACCTAGAGCAAACACTATGTCAACACTGAGGGTGATGCAAACCGATGCGGTTCGGTCCAGGCAAGAAGAGATCTTAATACCGGATGATACACTGCCTACTCTGGGAAGTGTAAGACAGATCCAGCCTCATCCGACTGAGAAGATCTACAATCCTCAAACCTTGAGGTCGATCGCGTGCAATCTAACGTCAGACCAGTTGAGCCATCTGACTGTTATGCACGATCAAAAGAGCAAGCGCCTTGCCTTGGCCAAAGTCCAAAAGGAACTGGATAAAGCTGCTAAAGAGAAACCGGGATAAGACCAATGATGGACTGGCTGTACTAGATAGGACTGGAGGGATAAGGACTTGTAATAGATTGTAAATTCAAAATCTTTTTGCATAAAACATTCTTTACAGTCTCTGTTTCCTTTAAGTTTTGTCAACTACCAAAAAAGGGGAAATTGATAGATCAAACCGGTAAACAAACCAGTTAAAGGTTTTGGTGGTTAATAAAACATCCTAAAGGAAATCGGTCCGTGGAACCAGTCACATACCGTTTACGTACCAGTCTTGAAGACAAGATCAGATACCGGTCACGCTGAAGCAAAAAGATCAGACCGGTTTCTATGCAACGATCACCAATCCAAAAGTACCGTTGAAGATTCAAATATCAATAAGGTACAAGAGATCTTCAGTACATCAGTAAAAGATCAAAGCAAGGTCAAGACTTGCACAAAAGAAGACATGAAGACATGAAGACAATACTGCTGATACTTGGCGCTAGACTGCAACTTTGCCAAAAGAGGAAAGATCATCAATGCGATCTGCGCAGCCATTTAATGAAGATGGCCCACACCCATACAACGGTCACAAGTTCAAGAGACGAGTATAAATACGAGCCTCTCAACATTCGTGATGGGTGCGAAGAACACAACGAAAATTCAAATTTACAAGCATTCAAATCAAAGATCAGGTCAAGTCGAGCTGAGTTAGCTTTGTATTGCTGTGATAGTTCTTCACAATACCGGACTGTAATAAGCTGGTATAGTTAGATGGACTGTAAAAAGCTGCCTAAGTTTGTTTTGCTAGGAGTTTAGTTAGCTGAGTATAACTAGCGAGTTATAGCTGTGTAAGTCTAGCTAAGGAAGGTTGTATACCAATGTGTATAAACCGAGTCTTCTAGTGATACCTTCCTGCTGGGAAGAAGGGGAGACGTAGGAGATTTTAGCTCCGAACTTCCATAAACAAGTTCTCTCTACTCAAACCGAAATACACACACGACACCAGTTCACCACTCGAACCGGTTTGAATTCCGCGTCAACCGGTCAGTGAAGGTTCAGTAAGCGAGAAATTGTCAAGTGTTTATTCACCCCCCTCTAAAATCAAACACCGTCCTAACAGTTCAAGTGCAAAGTAGGAGAAAACAATTGAGTCGGCAAAAAAGAAAAAAAGAAAAAAGAAGTAATAAAATAAATAGAAAAAGAAAACAGAATAGACATAAAATCCTTAAGAGAAGATTATTTAATATGAACTCTCGAAGTATATATATTTACATTAATTGATCAGTCAAGCAAAGAAGAATCAAAAGTTAAATAAAGTGTAAATCATTTTCTTCAAAAAGTAGCTGTGTTGGACTAAACAACGTTCATTCATCGAGCAGATGGGACAAGTTGTGTAGGTTCCAGATTCAACACCCAACGAAGATGAACTTGAGAATTAGATCGATTGACTCACCTTGTTGATACGCGCGGAAGCAATAGGCGAATAATCATCAATCAATCTTCATTTAATCCAATAGCTTTCTCTACAAGCAATCCAATTCCCTCTCTACAATTAAACCTATTCTACTATGATGATGAGAGAGATTTTCTAAGGAGAGAGAGCCTCGCTTGGTATCTCAAGTTATGTGTAAAATACACACACTTGCCCTATATATACCAAAGCATACTTTGGTATATATCACATCAGTCCCTATTTATCATAAACTACAATTTGGTCCCTAGACAAAGATAACATGACATTTGAGCACTAGAAATGGATTCCTAACAATCTCCCCCTTAGTGTTCAAATGTCATTGGAGCGCCAATAGTCTTTGTCTTTAATGATCTTCAGTCTTCATCATCGATTGAACACAAGAAAGGATTCCTAACAATCTCCCCCTTTGTGTTCAATTGTGGATTAGACACGTTCTTCGTTGGTTCTTGAAGAAAAGGTTGAGGGCTTCTGGAGAATCTTCTTTCTCCCCCTATGTACATGCTCCCACTTTCTTCTTTGCAACTTTGAATTTTTATCACCTTCTTGCATAGATCAGAGTTGTGCAGATCTAAGGACATTGACTCTTCGTTTATGCTTATGCCATGGAGAGAGGTCGTGTTTGTTGTGGTTCAGCACGTGCGGTGTAAGCTCGGCTTCTTTAATGATATCACGTGCTTTGCCTCCTTGATATACTTCTCCCCCTCATGGCGATTCAATTGTATCGTCATGCCTACGGATCAAGGTGATTCCTCGTGTAAGCGCGGAGCGTGTTGATGTTGAAGTCCGGATGAAGTAACCTGAAAACGGGACCGACGACCAATCATCGTGAGACATCCCTAGATGTCACTCTTGGTCGTTGATGCAAAGTCACAAAGACATGCATTTGAAGGGACTACGGGGCCACATAGGCAACCCGTTGACATCGTTCTAGAGTCGTGCTCCAGAAGATGGCCTGCTACCGTTGTTGTTTTGATGTTGCAACGGCAGGACTTCCTTCTGATCATAGAAGTACATTTGTCAGAAATGTGTCTACAGAAGTTCGGGCTAGGTCACATAGACCTGCATAGTATGTGTAAAAATAATGTATGTATCCTAAAAAAAATAGAAAACTTTTTAGGCTATGGGACACACTAGACGTTTAAGTGCATAGAATAAAGTCGTGGTGTGGGGCTGTGGACCACTAGATTCAATATCTCCCGCTTCAAAGTGAAACGGTGATAGCATATGCGGTTCCCCGTGAGATATTGAAACACTTGTCTTTAGGGAGACAAATGAGTAGCTAGGAAGGGTTGTGCATGCGCCTTTGGACCCGATGAGGCGTCTTCTACCCGGGATCTGAAAAATCAGTCCTATACCTATAATGGTTATGGCCCGGATAGTTTGTGGTTGAGGTGTAATGATTATATCGTGATTCGCTCAAAACCCTCACATACACTCGGGGTTGTTCCTGGGATAGGTACAGTTTGGGATTAACTGAACCATGGGAACAGGTATGTGAACACCTCTTTTTGTGTCTTTGCGCTTTTTGGGTTGATGTAGCACTCCCCGTCAAAGTACGAAAGTTGTTTTCAGGGCATCCCCCTTTTTTTTTAAGCTCTTGCGCCGTTTTAGGTAACTCTCCCCCTAAAATGGTGCGCTTGTAACAATATGATGCCCCTGCTCCCCCTAAATAGATGCGCTTTTTGAGGATTGCATATTACAAAGATCAAGCGCCCTTTATACATGGAGTAACACTCCCCCTTAAATGTGCCTTCTGCACTCATAAGTATCACTCCCCCTAAACCATATACGCTTGTTATATGAGAACTATAGTAATGTGCTCTTTTGAAGTTCATGCGCCTTGTCTATCTGTCTATCCACTCCCCATCTAAATATATAAAGAATGTAAAGACGACATAGACAAATTTTTAGGTAGTAAGAATGATACATTAGACTTCCTTTGAAACTCAATACTAAAGATGAAGTCTAATATCTAGGACAGTAATGTACCTATTTTGACAATGAAATTCAAGTCATCTTCTTTTAGCAATGAAGCTCAGAGTTTTTTTTTTTTTTTTTTTTTTTTTTTTTTTTTTTTTTTTCCTTTTTTTTTTTTTTTTTTTTTTTTTTTTTTTTTTTTTTGGCCTTTTTTTTTTTTTTTTTTTTTTTATCTCTTTTTCAGGCCTATATATATATATATATTTATATATGTATATATTTTCTTTTTAAAGGAATTGGCGAAAACTAAAAAAAACTTATAATGTGGCGAAAACAATTAGCGAAAAGAAAAGGTTCTCGCTAAAAAAAAATTCGCTGAGTGTTGGCGAAAAGTAAAAGTTTTCGCTAAAAATGTTTTCGCTGAAATAGTTAGCGAAAAGTTTGAGGTTTTCGCTAGACTTTTCAGCGAAAATTTTTTTTTTAATGTAAAATCTAAAAAAATATTTATTTATATAGTATGATTGCTCACATTTCATACCGACCACGGGTGTGGAGCAATCTCGAATACCACACGTGTCGGGAATTGGTGGTTGCTTGCAGCTCATACCGATTATGCGTGTGAAGCAACCCGAGGACCTACACATAATCGGGATCCTGCAAAATCAATTAGCGGGACTTTGGTACCCATTTTTGGACGGGTCCTTCCTGATTACCAGTAATATTATAAAGCTCATAAGGTTCAAATTTGGAATTAAAATTAGCAGATAAAGTAGTCATAGGAAGCCACGTTTGTTTAGGACTACTTATTTCCATTTCTAGCTTAGGTTTCCAAATTTGTACCGTTCTGAAATTATCATTTTTAGCACGGGTGAATGTGTGTCTATTGTTAGTTGAGAAAATTTTCTCTTTCGCCAGTCGTTGAAGATGTTTTTCAGATTTGACTTTGACTGGGTACTTGAGAGAGGAATACGAACTAATAGAATCAATAGCATTCAATATTGTTAGGAATCCATTTCTAGTGCTCAAATGTCATGTTATCTTTGTCTAGGGACCAAATTGTAGTTTATGATAATATAGGGACTGATGTGTAATATACCAAAGTATGCTTTGGTATATATAGGGCAAGTGTGTGTATTTTACACACAACTTGAGATACCTTGAGCGAGGCTTTCTCTCATTTTAATATCTCTCTCTTCATCACAGTAGATTAGGCTTAATTGTGGAGATGTATATGGATTGCTTGTAGAGAAAGCTATTGGATTAAATGAAGATTGATTGATGATTATTCGCCTATTGCTTCCGCACGTATCTAACAAGGTGAGTCAATCAATCTTAATTCTCAAGTCCTTCATCTTAATTCGTTGGATGTGTTTAATCTGGAACCTACAATTGGTATCAGAGCAAACTTGTTTGTTGATTCTGTGTTAAATCTGCTTTGATTGAGCTTAATTTGCTGATTTGAGTTGAATCGCTGATGTTTGAAGTGACTTTGGTTCGACACTGTTCTATATGATTTTCGCCTGATTTCTGTGTTAATCCAGTGTTAATTGTGTTAATCGAGTGATAGGTAAGCTGCGTCGATGCCTATTGTTCGATAATTGTGTTCTGATTAAGCAGAAATTAGGATTTGAGTGAAAAATAGGACAGTTTGCTGGTTTTCGCCAGATGAATGGCAGTTTTCGCCAGTTGAACAGCTGTTTTCGCCAGTTGAACAGCTATTTTCGCTACTAGAACAGCGGTTTTCGCTATATGAACAGCGGTTTTCGCTGCATAAACTAGAGTTTTTTTAGTTAAATCGGTGTTTACTTGATTGATTACGTGTTTTAACCTGATTTAATTTTCCAGCGAAAATCTTAACTTCTCGCTAGTTTTAGTGGCGAAAACCTCTTAAAATTTTTTCGCCACTTTTGTCAGCGAAAACCTCAAAGCTTTTCGCTAAAGAATACTGTTTCAGCGAAAAGTAAAGAACTTTTCTCCACTTCCGTTAGCGAAAACCTCAAAATTTTTCGCTAGATACTATTGCAGCAAGAAGTAAAGATCTTTTCGCCACCTTTGCTAGCAAAAACCTAGAATCTTTTCGCTGAACACTGTTTCAGCGAAAACCTAAGCTTTTCGCCAAATACTGTTCATTAGCGAAAACTTAAAACTTTTCGCCACTGTGTTTAGCGAAAACCTTAAAACTTTTCGCTATACACTATTTCAGCGAAAACTTGGAACTTTTCGCCAACTATTTTAGCGAAAACTAAACGTAGCGAAAAGTTCATACCTAGAGAAAACCTAATCTTTTCGCTATATACTGTTCTTAGTAAAGTAGCAAAAACTTGGAAACTTTTCGCTAGACTTTTCAGATTTTTTTGACTTTTAGCCACCTTGGAAACTGTTCATACCTTAAATTTTTATTTTTCACTTTGAGATTTTTTTTTGTACGTACTTTATATAGGTTCCTGGTTCATACGAAAAAGTTTCGTGTAACGAAAGTTTTTTTGGACTGGTAAAATTTTTCGGTACAAAAAATTATTCTCAGTACAAGTTTTTTTTAAAATCATTTTAAAAAAAAATATTTGATACCTAAAACTTCCGAAAACTATTTCAATACGAAAACATAGCATAAGTTGACTAAAAGTCAAAATAAATTGAAAATCAAAATAAATCAGCTAAGACTTTAAGTCAATATTTTTTTTAATCAACAAAACAAGACGATCAATATACCATCCAACATATTTTTAGTCAAAATTAAAATTTCCAACGTTCTATAAAACCAATACAATATCTGTGAACTTAATATTGGTTTTTGAGCTGAAACGCTAATATTGGAGAACTATTCGAAATTAGTCAAAATTAAAATTTCCAACATTATATACCAATTACAATTTTCGAACTTTAAATTGGTTTGAACTGAAAAGATAAAAAAAAATGGAAACATATATGAGCTCTCATGAACTAACAATTAAAAGACTCGAAGATAGACTAGTTAACAACGAACGTGTTCTTAGAAAACATTTACTTAACGAGTCTAGTCTTCAATGTCTTTTAACAAATGCACAAGATAAAATCACAGACCTTGAACTAACATTAGGACGTTATGAAATAAAAGTTTGTGAACTTAAAAAGAGCCTTAATACATATGAGGAAGAAAAGCAAACAGTTCAACAAAAATTCTCATCCACAAATAACAAAATGGTCAGAAAATTAGAAGCTAGGCTAGCTAATAACGAGCGTGAGTTAAGAAAACATTTAGAAATCGAAGCTAGTCTTGAATGTCAATTGACCAATGCTAAAGATGAGATTACTAGTTTGCTATCTAAGGCAGAAAATTATGGACCGAATATTTCTGAATTAAGAACAAACATAGCTGCCTATAAAGAAGAAATTAAAAATCATCAAGCTCAGAATAAATGTCATTCAGAAGAATGCAATAAATTACGCATTAAAAATAAAGAACTCGAAATACTTATTGCAAAGAAAGAAACTGAGCTAAAATTGTCTCAAAATAAATCTACTCAAACAAAAATTGACAATGCCTATCAAAAAGGAACATTCTATACAAACTATAAAACCCGAATTTAATTGTGAAAATCCAGAAACCGAACGCAAAATTGCCGAGTTAAATTCTCTTCTGGAATCGCAGCAAAAAGGGTTTCAAGCTAAAATTGATGAACTTCAAAAGGAGAATACATTTCTCAAAAATTCCTACAAAATAGGCGCAACCTCAACTTCTTACTCTGTTAAAAGCGAACCATTAAAAAACATATCTCCAAAACAGAATAAGAAAACACCACGAATGACTAAAGCTATCAAGAAAGAAAGAATTGAGGAAGATAAATCATTTTTTATCAAAACAAGCGAAAATGTTTCCTCCTCTATTTCTAAAAAGGTAATTTCTAAAGTCATTCAAAAGATAAAGAAAGAAAGAATAAAGAAAGAAGCTACAAATATTAAAACAGACAATTCTACATTTTTTACTAAAACTGAAATATCCAAAAATAATAATTGTCTGACAAATAAAAGTAACTCATTTTATGAAAACACCTATGTGAATGATGTGATTCTTCCAAATAGGAAATACGACAATTCTATATTGAATGCTATTGATTCTATTAGTTCGTATTCCTATCTCAAGTACCCAGTCAAAGTCAAATCTGAAAAACATCTTCAACGACTGGCGAAAGAGAAAATTTTCTCAACTAACAATAGACACACATTCACCCGTGCTAAAAATAATAATTTCAGAACGGTACAAATTTGGAAACCTAAGCTAGAAATGGAAATAAGTAGTCCTAAACAAACGTGGCTTCCTATGACTACTTTATCTGCTAATTTTAATTCCAAATTTGAACCTTATGAGCTTTATAAGATTACTGCTAATCAGGGAGGACCCGTCCAAAAATGGGTACCAAAGTCCCGCTAATTTGTTTTGCAGGATCCCGATTATGCGTAGGTCCTCGAGTTGCTTCACACGCATAATCGATATGAGCTGCAGGCAACCACCAATTCCCGACACGTGTGGTATTCGAGATTGCTCCACACCCGTGATCGGTATGAAATGTGAGCAATCATACTATATAAATAAATATTTTTTTTAGATTTTACATTAAAAAAAAAAAAAAAAAAAAAACTTTTCGCTAACTTTTCGCTCACTATTTCAACGAAAACAGTTTTCAGCGAAAACCTTCTCTTTTCGCTAACTGTTTTCGCCATTTTTTTTATATAAATATATATATAGGTATAATAAAAAATAATAATAATAAAAAAAAAACTTTTCGCTGAAAAGTCTAGCGAAAACCTCAAACTTTTCGCTAAGTATTTCAGCGAAAACATTTTTAGCGAAAACTTTTACTTTTCGCCAACACTCAGCGAATTTTTTTTAGCGAGAACCCTTTTCTTTTCGCTAATTGTTTTCGCCACATTATATTTTTTTTAGTTTTCGCCAATTCCTTTAAAAAGAAAATATATACATATATAAATATATATATATAAATATATATAGGCCTGAAAAAAAAAAAAAAAAAAAACAAAAAAAAAAAAAAAAAAAAAAAAAACTCTGAGCTTCATTGCTAAAAGAAGATGACTTGAATCTCATTGTCAAAATAGGTACATTACTGTCCTAGATATTAGACTTCATCTTTAGTATTGAGTTTCAAAGGAAGTCTAATGTATCATTCTTAGTACCTAACAATTTGTCTATGTCGTCTTTACATTCTTTATATATTTAGATGGGGAGTGGATAGACAGATAGACAAGGCGCATGAACTTCAAAAGAGCACATTACTATAGTTCTCATATAACAAGCGTATATGGTTTAGGGGGAGTGATACTTATGAGTGCAGAAGGCACATTTAAGGGGGAGTGTTACTCCATGTATAAAGGGCGCTTGATCTTTGTAATATGCAATCCTCAAAAAGCGCATCTATTTAGGGGGAGCAGGGGCATCATATTGTTACAAGCGCACCATTTTAGGGGGAGAGTTACCTAAAACGGCGCAAGAGCTTAAAAAAAAGGGGGATGCCCTGAAGACAACTTTCGTACTTTGACGGGGAGTGCTACCTCAACCCAAAAAGCGCAAAGACACAAAAAGAGGTGTTCACATACCTATTCCCATGGTTCAGTTAATCCCAAACTGTACCTATCCCAGGAACAACCCCGAGTGTATGTGAGGGTTTTGAGCGAATCACGATATAATCATTACACCTCAACCACAAACTATCCGGGCCATAACCATTATAGGTACAAGACTGATTTTTCAGATCCCGGGTAGAAGACGCCTCATCGGGTCCAAAGGCGCATGCACAACCCTTCCTAGCTACTCATTTGTCTCCCTAAAGACAAGTGTTTCAATATCTCACGGGGAACCGCATATGCTATCACCGTTTCACTTTGAAGCGGGAGATATTGAATCTAGTGGTCCACAGCCCCACACCACGACTTTATTCTATGCACTTCAACGTCTAGTGTGTCCCATAGCCTAAAAAGTTTTCTATTTTTTTAGGACACATACATTATTTTTACACATACTATGCAGGTCTATGTGACCTAGCCCGAACTTCTGTAGACACATTTCTGACAAATGTGCTTCTATGATCAGAAGAAAGTCCTGCCGTTGCAACATCAAAACAACAACGGTAGCAGGCCATCTTCTGGAGCACGACTCTAGAACGATGTCAACGGGTTGCCTATGTGGCCCCGTAGTCCCTTCAAATGCAAGTCTTTGTGACTTTGCATCAACGACCAAGAGTGACATCTAGGGATGTCTCACGATGATTGGTCGTCGGTCCCGTTTTCAGGTTACTTCATCCGCACTTCAACGTCAACACGCTCCGCGCTTACACTAGGAATCACCTTGATCCGAAGACATGACGATACAATTGAATCGCCATGAGGGGGAGAAGTATCTCAAGGAGGCAAAGCACGTGACATCATTAAAGAAGCCAAGCTTACAACGCACGTGCTGAACCACAACAAACACGACCTCTCTCCATGGCACGAGAATAAACGAAGAGTCAATGTCCTTAGATCTACACAACTCTGATCTATGCAAGAAGGTGATAAAAAATTCAAGGTTGCAAAGAAGAAAAAGGGGGAGCATGTACATAGGGGGAGAAAGAAGATTCTCCAGAAGCCCTCAACCTTTTCTTCAAGCAGCAACGAAGAACGTGTCTAATCCACAATTGAACACAAAGGGGGAGATTGTTAGGAATCCATTCTTGTGTTCAATCGATGATGAAGTCTGAAGATCATTAGAGACAAAGACTATTGGCGCTCCAATGACATTTGAACACTAAGGGGGAGATTGTTAGGAATCCATTTCTAGTGCTCAAATGTCATGTTATCTTTGTCTAGGGACCAAATTGTAGTTTATGATAATATAGGGACTGATGTGTAATATACCAAAGTATGCTTTGGTATATATAGGGCAAGTGTGTGTATTTTACACACAACTTGAGATACCTTGAGCGAGGCTTTCTCTCATTTTAATATCTCTCTCTTCATCACAGTAGATTAGGCTTAATTGTGGAGAGGTATATGGATTGCTTGTAGAGAAAGCTATTGGATTAAATGAAGATTGATTGATGATTATTCGCCTATTGCTTCCGCGCGTATCTAAAAAGGTGAGTCAATCAATCTTAATTCTCAAGTTCTTCATCTTAATTCGTTGGATGTGTTTAATCTGGAACCTACAAATATAGAATTGTCGTATTTCCTATTAGGAAGAATCACATCATTCACATAGGTGTTTTCATAAAATGAACTACTTTTATTTTTCAGACAATTATTATTTTTAGACATTTTAGTTTTAGGAGAGAATGTATAATAATTGCCTTTCAAAGCTTTAGTAGCTTTCTTGACCTTTGGAATGACCTTAGAGATGTTTGTAGTAGGAACAGAGGTAGAACCATTTTCGTTCATTTTAATATATAATGATTTTTCTTCCTCTATTCTTTCTTTCTTGATAGCTTTAGTCATTCGTGGTGTTTTCTTATTCTGTTTTGGAGATATGTTTTTTAATGGTTCGCTTTTAACAGAGTAAGAAGTTGACGTTGCGCCTATTTTGTAGGAATTTTTGAGAAATGTATTCTCCTTTTGAAGTTCATCAATTTTAGCTTGAAACCCTTTTTGCTGCGATTCCAGAAGAGAATTTAACTCGGAAATTTTGCGTTCGATTTCTGGATTATCACAATTAAATTCGGGTATTATAGTTTGTATAGAATGTTCCTTTTTGATAGGCATTGTCTCATTTGTTTGAGTGGATTTATTTTGAGACAATTTTAGCTCAGTTTCTTTCTTTGCAATAAGTATTTCGAGTTCTTTATTTTTAATGCGTAATTTATTGCATTCTTCTGAAAGACATTTATTCTGAGCTTGATGATTTTTAATTTCTTCTTTATAGGCAGCTATGTTTGTCCTTAATTCAGAAATATTCGGTCCATAATTTTCTGCCTTAGATAGCAAACTAGTAATCTCATCTTTAGCATTGGTCAATTGACATTCAAGACTAACTTCGATTTCTAAATGTTTTCTTAACTCACGCTCGTTATTAGCTAGCCTAGCTTCTAATTTTCTGACCATTTCGTTATTTGTGGATGATAATTTTTGTTGAACTGTTTGCTTTTCTTCCTCATATGTATTAAGGCTCTTTTTAAGTTCACAGATTTTTATTTCATAACGTCCTAATTTTAGTTCAAGGTCTGTGATTTTATCTTGTGCATTTGTTAAAAGACATTGAAGACTAGACTCGTTAAGTAAATGTTTTCTAAGAACACGTTCGTTGTTAACTAGTCTATCTTCGAGTCTTTTAATTGTTAGTTCATGAGAGCTCATATATGTTTCCATTTTTTTTTTATCTTTTCAGTTCAAACCAATTTAAAGTTCGAAAATTGTAATTGGTATATAATGCTGGAAATTTTAATTTTGACTAATTTCGAATAGTTCTCCAATATTAGCGTTTCAGCTCAAAAACCAATATTAAGTTCACAGATATTGTATTGGTTTTATAGAATGTTGGAAATTTTAATTTTGACTCAAGATATGTTGGATGTTATATTGATCGTCTTGTTTTGTTGATTAAAAAAATATTGACTTAAAGTCTTAGCTGATTTATTTTGATTTTCAATTTATTTTGACTTTTAGTCAACTTATGCTATGTTTTCGTATTGAAATAATTTTCGGAAGTTTTAGGTATCAAATATTTTTTTTTTTATAAAATGATTTTTTAAAAAAAAACTTGTACTGAGAATAATTTTTTTTTGTACCGAAAAATTTTACCAGTTCAAAAAAAATTTCGTTTACACGAAATTTTTTCGTATGAACCAGGAACCTATATAAAGTATGTACAAAAAAAATCTCAAAGTGAAAAATAAAACTTTTTTTTTTTTTACCTAAAACTGTCGAAAGCTTTGTGAACAGTATGTGGCGAAAACTTTCGAAGATTTTCGCTGAAACAGTATAGTGAAAAGATTTAAGTTTTCGCTGCCCACTGTTTTCGCTAGGTATGAACTTTTCGCTAAGAAATGTAGCGAAAAGTTTAGGTTTTCGCTAAAATGAAGTTTTCGCTGGAACAGTATATAGCGAAAAGCTTTGAGGTTTTCGCGAAGTGGTGAAAAGTTTTACGTTTTCGCTAAGAAGTCTAGCGAAAACCTAAGCTTTTCGCTGAAACAGTATGTAGCGAAAAGCTTTGAGGTTTTCGCTAAGTGGCGAAAAGATTAGGTTTTCGCTAAGTTGTGAACTCTAAAACTTCTCGTGTGAACAGTGTTTGGCGAAAAGTTTTAAGTGTTCGCTGGCCACTGGTTTCCCTAGGAATGAACTTTTCGCTAAGAAATGTAGCGAAAAGTTTAGGTTTTCGGTGAAACAGTATATATAGCGAAAAGTTATAGGTTTTCGCTGAGTGTCTGGCGAAAACTTTTTGAGGTTTTCGCTGAAACAGTATATGGCGAAAAGCTTTAAGGTTTTCGCCAATATATCTAGCGAAAACTGGTTTTCGCTGAAAAGGTTTGGTTTTCGCTAATAAGTCAAATCAGCAAAAAAACACGTAATTAAACAAGTAAACACCGATTTAGCTTATAAAATACTAGTTTATGTAGCGAAAACCGCTGTTCATGTAGCGAAAACAGCTGTTCATGTGGCGAAAACCACTGTTCTTGTGGCGAAAACCACTGAACTGTTCTGATTTTTCACTCAAATCCTAATTTCTGCTTAATCAGAACATAATTATCGAACAATAGGCATCGACGCAGCTTACCTATCACTCGATTAACACAATTAACACTGGATTAACACAGAAATCAGGCGAAAATCAGAATGCAACAGTGAGAAACCCAAAGTCATTCAAAATCAACAATTCAACTCAAATCAGCAAATTAAGCTCAATCAAAGCAGATTTAACACAGAATCAACAAACAAGTTTGCTCTGATACCAATTGTAGGTTCCAGATTCAACACCCAACGAAGATGAACTTGAGAATTAGATCGATTGACTCACCTTGTTGATACGCGCGGAAGCAATAGGCGAATAATCATCAATCAATCTTCATTTAATCCAATAGCTTTCTCTACAAGTAATCCAATTCCCTCTCTACAATTAAACATATTCTACTATGATGATGAGAGAGATTTTCTAAGGAGAGAGAGTCTCGCTTGGTATCTCAAGTTATGTGTAAAATACACACACTTGCCCTATATATACCAAAGCATACTTTGGTATATATCACATCAGTCCCTATTTATCATAAACTACAATTTGGTCCCTAGACAAAGATAACATGACATTTGAGCACTAGAAATGGATTCCTAACAATCTCCCCCTTAGTGTTCAAATGTCATTGGAGCGCCAATAGTCTTTGTCTTTAATGATCTTCAGTCTTAATCATCGATTGAACACAAGAAAGGATTCCTAACAAGTTGTTTGAAGTTCCTCATGTCAGTGAATTCCACACGGTTTCATTATTATTATTATTATTATTATTATTATTATTATTATTATTATTATTATTATTATTATTAGGGACAACTTCATTTAAATCCCCACAAGCATAAAAAAATCATCACTTAACTCCCCTCTCACCTATTTATTTCTTTTAAGGATCAATTGCAACATTTTATACAAATAAGGACCAATTGGACGAAAATGCCCCTCATAACTTACAATATTACAATTATACCTGGAATTTTAATTAAAAACAAAAAAACAAAATAAAAAGAGTTTAATCGATCGATTGTATAAACCAACATCCCAAATCAAAAACACAATCTCAATTGAACCCCAAATCGAAACACCCACACAAATTGTTACCACGAAGAAACGCTCAAGGAGTCGCCGCCGCCGTTGGTCTTGGAATTTTTCACGTCCTTGTAAGTTTCGTAATTTTTATTTTTTTTGCCAATTTTTTTTATGTACTGCAATTTTGTATTATTTACGTGTTAATTGCTCGAGTAGAGGTTTTTAGGTCTCGATTTTGTTTGGTATGTTTCGATTAATGCTTTTATATGTTCAATTCGTGGTTCTTTTTGTTTAAATCCGGAATTTTTAGGTTTAATTTTGGGTTTCTATTTAGGTGTTGCTCAATTAGGGTTCTTGTGAGTTTGTTTCTTTTTTCGTCTTTTTTATATTAATCAGGATTGTAGTTTTCACATTTTTGGTACGCTATATCGATGTTTTTGGTACGTTATCTGCACATTTTTAGTACCGTCTATGCATTACAATGGTATGGCGTGATAGTATAAACTGGTACGGTATAGATAGAATTATGGTATGATGAACCTCTTCTTTGTATCATATATCTTATTGTAATTACAGTACTTTTTATGTCATTTATGATCTCGTAGTCTACGTGAATAGTTAAAGAATATGTTTGATGTATAAGATGTGTATGTATTACCATGTAAGCATGGTGTGATGTAAATTGCAGATAAGAGACCCCATTTATGATTTTTATAACCATTACTTCCAGCTTTAAAAGTGCATAATTAATGAATGCATATAAACCATTGACAGATGATATCATTTATTACCCAGATGCATGCGTTCTTCTCTATCGCCGAATGATTCAACAGTTTCTTCTAAAGTTTACAAAAAGATCAAATAAGTGCAAAATATGTTAAAAATATGAGCACAAGTCGTACATGTAGAGAAGCAAATGAGTTTGGTTGTGAGTTCCACTCTTTTGGCAATATGTTGCATATGGATTATGGCTTATTATTTTTGTCATATGTTGCATATAAGTATATTCGTTCGTGGATATTTTGATTACGAGCATATTTTTTGTGTTGTTGTAATGTTAGATGTATTATGGAAACAAATAGTGTTACTGGTAAAATATTATTTGTCATGCCTTTAATTTTGGGTACGTTAACAATGTTAAACAATGTACGGTAATTGTGTATTACTAGTTACACTAAACACCAACTAAAAGGTACACTAAACGAATTGAAATAGTACACTAATTAATAGTTGTAAAAGAAGAGATAAAAAAAATAGAAAAAGCCAGCGGGATCATTAGCTGACATTTTTAACGGTATATGAATAGATTCTGGCGCTCACAGAAAGTTCTGGAAAGTTCTGACATGCATTGAAAGCTGCAATATACTTGGTAAGGTTTCGATAGTTATCTTGGTACAACAAACTACGTTATTATGGTACAGTCATAGACTTCTTAGTGGTACAGTATACACGCTATGGTTGGTACATCTTATTAGGGTAAGCATGTTTCGTCCCCGTTCGAATTAGTTTTTTGTGGGAAATTATTTTACTATACGTATATATATTATATGTTTCATTTGGTATCTAGTTTGATGGTTTAACCCTTACACGTATGGTTTTGTATTCCAAAATCCAAGTTTCATAATAATAGAATGATAATTGTAAGAACATCTTCCTATTAAAGCTTGGTTTTAAACTACAAATCCACGATGTTGAGGGTTAACTCATTAAATATGATACAAAATGAAACTTATAAGATATTTACGTATACAAAAATGTTTTTGCATCGAAACTAAAGTAAATCGCGACGAAAAACACTTACCCTAGTAAATTGTACCAAATGTAATGTGTATATTGTATCATTAAGCAGTTTGTGATTGTACCTTATTCTGGACTTGTACAGTACCATATTTACGTATTTTATCGTACTAAGATAAGTACTGATACCGTACCAAGTTTTATCGGTCCACATAATTTATCAAATTGCGATTCCACAACGCCAACTATTAAATGCGAAGTCGTAAAAAAATAAATAAATTGAATATTAAACAAAAACATATATTATAAGTTGAATAATATGAATTAACAAACATCTATACTATGTTGAAGTAAGTTGTTCTAATATTGTTCATCGTCTTCTAGTAAAACTTGGAGTTTATAATATAAAACCATGAGTATAGGGGCTACTCCTTCAAATTTGATATAAAGTGAAACATATAACAGATAGACATATGAAAATATGGTTTCCACTACAAAAAAATTTGAATTGCGACGAAAAATGCTTACCCTAATAAGTTGTACCAAATATATTGTGTGTAATGTATCATTGAGCAAACTATGACTGTACCGTATTGTGGATATATATTGTACCATCAGTAAGTAATTTATCGTACCAAAATTACGAAAGATATTGGCTGACAAAATACAATTTCTGACATGGAAATTTGTTCTAGATTTTATACAGATATTTGTCAGATTTCTGTCAGATACCAAAGTTATTCTGACATGTCAGATTTTGTTCCGGACATGAGCTGACTTTTTGTATTTATTATGGAAGTTTTACGGCAATTAATATACCGTATCATTTTAATGCGTTTAGTGTACCATTTAACTGGTGTTTGTTGTACCGTGTATATTCGTTTACCGTACTTTTTTTAACATTGTTACCGTACCAAAAATTTCAGGCATAGTAAACATTTTAGTCATAACAGTGTCTGTTATACGTCAACCAACATAAAAAGTATGGTTGTAATCAAATATCTATAACTGAATCAATCTATATGAAACATATGGCTAAAAAAACATGTTATAACCTATATTCAACATATAGACAAAAGAATTGAAGAACAACCAAACTTATATGGTTAATATGACCAAAAACAGATGGCACCACCATCTGAACAAAAAAGCCAAAAAAAAGTACGACAATCATACATGAAAATGTACACTATATAAAGTAATATGGTACACTAACCACATGTATAAAGGTACACAATACTCAAACAAGTGTGTAATCTTACAAATTTCGAGGGCCTAAACCATATTCATCTACGAGGGCTTTCTCAACACTTCAAATCCCTGGAGTTGCAAAGAGCCATGGCCCTATCAACATCTATCAAAATCAGTTCGGATTTGCTCGGCCTTCCCCAACCAAAATCGACTTCATAATCATTGAATAAAGGAGAACCAGTCACATCCAAAAACCTTTCATCTTGCTCGACATTTTCTCAACAAGTTCCACCACGTCGGACTGAGCAAACCCATAATTTCAAGCAAGCCCGCGAAGCACTAACCTACATCGAGCAAACCCACGAAGAATTGAGACAATTAGATTGTATTTTTCGACGATCCACGATGGATTAAAAAAACCCACACGACACTAACTTATATCGAGAATATCTATGCATGATTGGACCATAAAAACCCACATTTTTTATCATTCCCTATTTTCCCCCAATTCTATTTTTTTTATTTCTCCTTCTTCTTCTTCAATGAGAAACCCATATTGGACTAAGAAACTCTCCTTGGACTCACTTGAATTGGGAAATCAAAGCTGGGCTAACCGTGGAAACCACTTTTTCTTCTTCTCCTTTCTTTTCTTTTTTCTTCTTCCTCTCTGTTTTTCATTTTCTTCATCGTGTCTGTGTCTTTTTTTATTCCAACGTTTTGCTTCACATTAAGAAAATGAATAATGAAAATAAAATTCATAAAGAGAGGGTAAAATAGTCTTTTCAGAAAACCTGGTCCTTATGTGTATGAAATATTTCTAGTTGGTCCTTAAAAGATATAAAGTGTGATATGGGGAGTTAATTGATGATTTTTTAGGCTAATAGGTATTTAAATGTATTTCTCCCTTATTATTATTATTATTATTATTATTATTATCGTTTTGCCTGATTTTATTACTTACGAAAGATAGCATACTCATTCCTTTTGAATTTTGGTATTAGAAAATGCCGTGTAGGGTCGAGGCTTCATAATTTCCACTTTCTTATGGTTTGCCGCAACGATACAAACGTAATTAATTTGGCGATTTGATTTCATAAAAATTAATTGATATAATGTGAAACTATTTATTTCACGCAGTATAACATATTCACAACACTACGTGCTTTTATCATTGACTAATAAGTGCACAACTTGTGAAATTAAAAATTTCCAAACAAATAGTTATAAATGATTTTTGATAATAGTTTGCATCTAAAGGTAAAATTATTAATTCGAATGGCCAACTATTACTATTTTCCGATTTTAAGTCACTATATTTAATAATTATAAAAATAGAATGTTACTTTTATTTGTTGGAATAAATTTGTGTCTCTAATAATTTTTTTGACAAAATGGATTTGTATTCCAACTTTGTAGTATTGTCAGCAACCATAAGCGTCATCATTCAATTGGAATTCCAACACATTGAATCGAAAAAAAGGATGGAATGCTCAAATTAGTTACGAGCTGACTTATTTTTGCAATTATCAAATGTAAGAAAGCAAAATTAAAAAATCAGTATACTTTATGATCCAAAATTATGGTCAATTTAAATTTTTCTATGAATGATCAGTTCACTTGCGAAGGACGAACTTTACTTGATTAAATACTTGGTGGTGGCCAATTTTTTCAATTTATTAAATTTATTGGAGAAAATTATATGGTGGGCAATTTGGAGACAACGGCACCTTTTGAGCGCAGTGTTCAAATCATTTTTATTTATTTTTTCCTCGAACAAAAATAATTATTACACCTATATGTCCGCACTGCGCACGCACACTCCTTTTCTATTAAAAATAATTAATATGTTTTTTTTTAAAATAAAGCTGACTTTTGGGGTAATTAACGTAAATAAACATGCAAGCATGAAGCATCAGTATCACAGTGGAATAAAAGTCCACCATTAGATATACATAGTTTCATAAGTGAGCATTCAATCTGCTCCCTTTTCAAACTGTCTAACAATAATTTATATTAGAAAATTATAAATTTCGATGCTACATATTTAAATATATTGCTGTGCTTTCAAGTTCAAAGTGTTAGGATGCTTTTGTACTGTTGAAAGTGTTGTTTGGAATCATCCATGGGCCTAACCTTGACTATGAAGGCCAACAACTGTTTATCATTCATACATATTCAACCATAATTAATCAGTTTAAGTTTGGGGTTTTTACGATTAAGAGCAACTCCAGCAACTCCAACCATACTGCAAAACCCAAAATATGGGGTAAGAAATACTCCAATGATACCCTAAACTCAAACTCAAAATGAGTTTATTACCTTCTCTCTCCTAATTCAGACTCAATTTTGCGTTTGAACGCATATTATGAGTTTGAGATTTGAAAATTATTATTGAGGTCCTATTATTTATTTTAATTACTAAATCACCCATATACAAAAATAAAAAATAAATAAAAATATAAAAAAGAGGAAAATAAGACTTATTTATTAATAATTGTAATTATAAAATTGTCAAAATAAATACTGTCTTTATTTTAAGAAATAATTTTTTATATCTTATTACTTAATTTTTTTTTATATTTTGTTTCTACGTATTACAATAGTTAAATTTATTTGACCACGATTCTAAAAATTTATTAAATATCTTCTCACAAAATTTAATTTTATTAAAATAAAATTTATTATTAAATTGGTACCAATAAAAATTTTATTATAATTTATTTAATATTTTCTCATCGAATTTAAAATAATATCGTAATTAAATTTGTAAAGTCGTAAAATATGTGAGTAGTATTGAAAACTTGTAAAAGTTGATATTTTTTTGAGTTTGAGAATGAGTTTAATGGTTGGAGAAGAATTACTGCATTTTGAGTTTGAGAATGAATTTGAGTTTAAAAATGAGTTTTTCGGTTGGAGATGATCTAAGTCCTCTAATAATTTTCAGTACTTTATAAGACGGGGCAGATCCAGGAATTTTCGGTCGGGGGGCCGTAATATACATGTGTAGAGTTGGTGATGAGGTCAAGGTAGAAAATTGATTTTCATTCGCCCTCTTCCTATGACGGAGCTCGAACAACGACAACACGTCACAATACCGATATTGCGAAGGTAGTTTTTTGTTGATCTAACATTAATATAATAATATAACTAGTTTTGTTCCCGTGCAATGCACGGGTTTTAATTATGTATTTTAACAATGTTCAGCACGGATTTTAATTATGTATCTTAACAATGTTTTCATGACTGATCGTATGTATTGCTAAAAAGAGTTTTTTTTTTCAATCACTATGATAGTGTGTAGTTTTTTTTTTATGTTTTTTATTAATTTATTTTTTTATTCATGTATTACAATTAAAAAACATGTATCAATTGTAACTGAGAATGAGTGAGTGGGTAGTTTTTTATAATATTTTTACATTTATTTTTTAATTAATATTACTTAAACTGAAAATGGACACGTGTAATGATATTAATCAAACTACATTTGCATAGTATATAAGATATAAATAAAATAGAGAATGAAATAACACAAATAACGTATCGTGCAAAGATAAACTATAATAATAATTTGACTTTTAAATAATCAAAAAACGAAATAACTAAACAGATAATTATTTTTAAAAATTAAGCTAAAAACAAAAGGATATGAAAATAATTAGAAAATGTGTAAATAGAATTAAATTAAATTGACTTAAACAGTTGTAATAAGTCATGGGAAATTAACTTGATATAACATAATCGTTCAAGTCTTCAATTTAATAAAAGTTAAAAAGATAAAGAAATGTAGTTAAAAAGAATAAAAAGATGCTAATGGGCTGAATTGAACCCAGTACCCATAGTAATAAAATTACTAAACAACCATTATACAAAGTCAATTTTTACTTCTAAATACAATGAAGACTATATATAATTTTAAAACAATATTCTATGTACATAGTACTAAAAATCCCGAAAATTTTCGCAGGGGCCGTGGCCCTCCCGGGCCCTATGCTAGATCCGCCCCTGTCAATAAGGACAGATTTTGGTAGGTAAAGCCATACTATTTCTTTTCTTTTCTTACATACATTGTGAATTTCTGTGTACAGTCTTAGAAATTACAGACATTTATTGGATGTAATATAATCTTCCAATCAACAAATCAAAAATTTAACAAAAATGAGATCTTTGTTGCATTTGCTACCTCATGTTTTGAAACCCGTCGAAGCCTGCGGGTCGTATCGGCCCGGAGATTCGACCCACGGTTCCATATACGGTACGTATCCGTGGGCGCGATCCGACTTATAAAGGGAAGCTGATCTCCATGTAGAAATCACCATCTCACCCAGGCTGCTTCATTAAACTCAGAGCAAAAATAATAAAAATTTTAGAAGGAAAAAAAAATAATAATAATTAAAATAAATATATAATAAAGAAATTAATTAATCTCTATTAAGTGTTCAAATTTAAAAACTAATTGCATACATTATAACTTCAAATCTTACGATCTAACGGTCGGTAAAAAATTAGGAAATAACACATCGACGCGATTGATTTTACTAGCGCGTTTGCAATTGGATCTATGCATCTTCTCTTCTAGTTAGGTTAGGCGTTGGGTGTCGTGCTGTGGTGTGTTTTGTGATTCTATCTCTCGCTGCTGTGTGTCTGCTATTCTTCTCGACTTCGTTGCTCTTCCATCGGGCAATTTGTAAGGCCTAAAATATCAACCTAAACATTATTAAAACGAGTTTACCACGATCTGGATGGGAAGAATCGAAGCTCGTGGGGTGTTGTGTGTTCTTGAGGGGCTTGGGTGGCTCCTTCTCTCTAAAAGCTTATCTCTCTAAATAGTTTTCACACAATGCACATTTTATTATGTGTTAGGGTTCAAGTATTTATACCACATTTTGGTATATAATACTTGGGCCCCTAACAAAGCCCAATTACACTAAGCCTCTTATAAAGAGAATCTTTATAAATACACAACAAAGATAATTATAATTAATTGAACACAATAAAATATTCCTAACAATCTCCCCATTTGTGTTCAATCTTCAATTCGGCATGGATTATCTTTGTGGGGCTTAGTGCATTTGCCTGAGTCCTAAAGGAATTTCCTCATTGTCTTGTCTTTTGACCTCTTCTTTTGGAGATCTTCAAGCTCACCGTGTCTTGATCTTTGCTTCTCGGCACCAGATCTTCTTAATCTTCTTTTGAAGCTCAACTCGTAAATGCCGGAAGGTGTTTGAAGTTGCTTGCCGGATCTCTTCTTTTTGTGTTCGGTCTCTCCTTTCGATAGTGACGCAACTCCCCCTACTTTTGGTCAACCTTGTGTTGGAATTGGGAAGCTCTTTTTGAAATTTGGAGAGACGCACACGAGGCGGCAACTTCAATCTTTGAAGTCCTTGGTGTTCGCTTGATTCTTTGACGACGCTTGAGGATTTAGCGTTTCTAATCTATCTTGCACTTTCATCGTGGTATTGCTCCCATTTTGCTTTAATAGTGGTCCCCCTCACGAAGATCGAGTTGGGGAGATCGTCATGCGATGTGTCAAAATGAAGCATCGTCTTTGGCAAGAAGATCACGTCGTCGGGACAAGGAGGATGGCGTTGGTAGGCACAATAGGAGCTCGGGCTAAACTGTCGGTGACGGGGGCCTTGCCGGTGTCTCGAGATGAGCCTTCCATCGCTCGGTAGACTTTGGTTAGGATTTGGTCTTCTAACGTCTTGGCAAAGTCTTGTAGTCGTGTCTCGAGGGCGGTCGCCGTCACGAACGGGGAAAATGACGAGACGGAGCCACAAAGGCAATCCGTCGTATAAGAAATCGGGGTCACGAAGACTTCCCGTTAACATCTTGAGTCCTAGCAATCTCCCCCTACAAGGGCTATCTCCCCTTCTTGCAGAGACTTTGAATGCTCTTCGGCTAGGAGTCTCTTGACTTGACGCTATATTCTGTAGACCGGATGTAGATAGTGATCCACACCTCGAAATTCGAATTTGATGATGTCGCGGATCTTGGACTTTGTTCGCATCTTGTCCTGGTCTTTCTCCGTAGTTTGAAGTCGTCAAGTCGCCTCTAATCTTCTTCTTCTTGGCGTCGGATTCGTCTTCTTCGAAGGAAGTTGTCTGGTTCGGCCTCGAGGAAGCTTGTCTGGCTCCGGAAGAAGATAGGCGTGGGGTGTTGTAAAATGTGCCAAGGCTCCTTTGGAATGTTCCATTCAAGTGTAGGAGAGCCCGACTTCAGAGTGGTATGCACGGCGGAAATTGGTGGATGGTCCGACCTGTTTGTTTATGCGTGTCCCCTTCTCCCCCTCATGGCGATTCGAGTTAACGAGATCGGCATGCTTGTATAGGAAGATTAGAAGGACACAAACGACAGGTCGGTGATGGTAATAACCAAACGGAGCCACTAAGGCAATCCGTCGACACGATTTCAGAGACAAACTCCGAGACGTGGCCTGTGAGGACAGGGCTTGAAGAACCGGGGCCACATAGGCGTCCCGTTTACATCGTTCTAGAGACTAGCTCGAGATGATGGCCTGATTCCGTTGTTGCTTTGATGTTGCAACGGCAGGACTTCCTTCCGATCCTCGAATCATGTCTACGGAAGTTCTAACTTGATCACAAAGATCAGGTGTTATAAAAGTGTATGTGTCCTAGAAAATATTAAAAATATGGAAAGTGAGGACACACTAGACTCGATTGTGCACAAGAAAATATGGTGGTGGGGTTGAGTACCACATAATTCAATATCTCCCGCTTCCGAGTGAAGCGGTGATAGCATACGTGGCTCCCGGTGATTTCTGAAACACCTGTCTTTTGTGAGACAGACGAGTGGCTAAGACTCGGTTGTGCACGCGCCGTTGGACCTATTGCGGCGACTTCTACCCGGGAGCTAATAAAATTAGCACCTGTACCTATGGTGGTTGGTCCGAATAATTAGTGAGGTAAGGGAATCATGTAGCGTCGGTCTTTTCAAAAGGTTTTAGTAGACGTGGCTGTTTCTTTGTAATTCGACTGACTCTCGGTGATGTCTCGGGGTTAGATTCAGTTGGGTTTGACTGAATCGTAGGAACGAAGTATCCATGCATCCGGTAGGAAGTAGTGAATGTTGTTTTGTATGTCAGCAAGCCGGAGCAGGTCGGTTGAAGCGAGCACCGAGATTTGCATATGTAGCCACCGTCGCCTTTTGAAAAGAGTTGACCGTTGTAGGCTCGAGATTCTTCTTTTGAGGTCCATCTTCGGAGGTCGGAGGTAATCTCCATGAAGCTTGATGAAGAGGAGAGAAAATAATTTTTTTTTTTATTTTTTTTTATGGCCTTTTTTTTTATATAAATATTGATGGCCCTTTTTTTTTTTTATATATATATATATTAATCGTTATTAGTAAAATATATTTTATACTATATATTATGTAGATATATATAATATATATATTTATGGTATTAGTAATATATATTAGTATATATATAATATAGTATATGCATATTATATACATATATATATATATATATTATGTTATTCATCCCCCTCAAAACATGCTTCCAAAAATAAAATTGCTCCCCCTCAAAAGATGCATGATAAGTTTGAAAAATCTGGAATCTCTTTCCCTCAATTCACGTATTTGAAGTTCGCTCCCCCTAAAAAATGTAATTATTGCTCCCTTATAAAGAAATAAGGGTCACTTCTCTTTTAAAAATAAAAGGTAGCTCCCCCTCAAATTAAGCTCATTCAATAAAAAAATGGTATCTATCATTTCCGTGCGTAATATGCATTTTAAATTTTTAATGTTTAGAAAATGCATATTTAAAATGTACCATTTTGAAAAATAGGTATTTTTCAATTCAGCTCGTATGCATATGCAAATTAAAATTTTGAAAAGTTGATTAACATACACATAATTACAATGTACCTATAAGATAGGGTATTTCGAATTTCGGCTCATGCAAAAAGTAGGTATTTTTTTGCGATTCAGCTTATATGCATACATGAAAGTTTAAGCTCGAAAATTTTAAAATTGTATGCATATGAAAATGTACCTATAAAATAGGGTATTTCGCATTTCAGCTCATGTATGCATGCATGCAAAAATTTGAAAGTAAAAGTCCTTTTGAAGCATGCATAGCTATATTGTACCCTATTATTTTCAAAGTAGGTATATTGTCTTTTCAGCTCGATATGCATGCCAAAATTTACTATGGAATGCATATATATAATTTACCTACGGTGTAGTTGCTCACAGTGCTCCCCTTTATAACGTATGTGGAGCAACTTCAAAGACCATACGTGAGGGAAGCGGTTGCTCGCGTCTCTTACCAGTCATGCATGTGGAGCAACCCGAGTACCGTGCGTGCTGGAATGTTGTGGTTGCCCTCGTCTCGTACCGATCATGAGTATGGAGCAACCATCTTCTAATTACTACTCATGACCGGGGACCTGCAAAATATTAGCGGGACTTTGGTACCCATTTTTGGATGGGTCCTCCCTGATTAGCAGAAAATAATTTAAGCACATAAGGCGTCAAATCTGATTTTAGTCCTAAATCATTCATCAACATACTTTTAGGCACCCGACTATCTTTGAGATTGCCTAACTTAATCGTTGACTTAGGAACCCATTTAGGAACAATTTGACACGGAAAGGACGTTTCAGCGTAGGTGAATGTGTGTCTCGGAGAAGATTTAAATATTTTCTCCGAAGCTAGTCGCATGAGATGTTTCTCAGACTTAACATCGACTGGATATTTCAGGTAGGGATAAAAACATATAGAATTATAAGCATCGTTAGTACAAGATATGTTCTTCCTACTTGGAGAATTCACACGATTCACATCAAAATTATGGTTGTTAGTGGAATTTTGCTTACTAAGATGATGACCATTTTTGGATGGGTAAGCGATTCCATTTC
The DNA here is from genome assembly GCA_028392965.1 of Lindernia subracemosa. Taxonomy (NCBI): domain Eukaryota; kingdom Viridiplantae; phylum Streptophyta; class Magnoliopsida; order Lamiales; family Linderniaceae; genus Vandellia; species Vandellia subracemosa. Next base: position 1,829,286 of record JAQPCC010000011.1, on the reverse strand, counting down.
TATCATTCTTTATAGAATGAAAGATTTTGGAAGTTTGAGAAGTTCGCCTGCTTGAGCTTGAGACTTCTTCTTTAGGAACTTCCTTTTTTATAGGAGCGGGAGAAGGAGAATCTTTAGCAATGTCGTCCTTGATTTTGGAAAATAGTGTTGATTTTACTTTCTCCGTCCTATTTTTCTTCTTTTCCTTTGCACCTTTACGTGCTTTGCTCTCACTTATCGTTTCAGCGCCAGTCAAAGGTGATTTAGAATGCGTATTGGCTTTCGTCACCACTGACTTAGAATTATTAGTAAAAGTCTTTTCAGTTTTAGGAACAGGAGCGTCTGTTTGAATTTCCTTATCCTGCTTAATAGAAGATATTTCTATGGAAAGATTATTTAGGACAGGTAAGGGCGGAGAATTTTTGAGATTTGAAATCTCCTCTAAGAGTTTTTCCTTTTCAGCTCGGAAACCTACTCTTTCCGATTCCAAGGTTGCGTTCAATTCTTCAATTTTACTAGCAACCTCCGGAATTTCCCAACAAGAAGTAGGTTTATTAGAATGTAAAGTATTTTTCCCTTTGGACGCTAAGTCTTTAGAGGAACTTTGGTCTGTTTGACCCCTTTCCGCAAGGATGCCCTCTAAGCGATAAACTTTAGAGTGCAATTTATTGCGTTCCTCAAATAAAAGTTTAAAACTACTCCGCAAATTGCTCAAATCAGACAGATAATTATTGCGTTCGAGTTCGCAATTTTTCAATTTATTTGTTAGTTCACTAATTTGAGCTTTTAATTTTACTTCCTGAGATTCAAGATTAGTGATTTTCTCACGCGTTATTTCTAAATGGCATGCAAGACTACCTCTTTCTTCCAAACTCCTGACTAAGCATTTGTAATTATTATCTAGTCTACTCTCTAACTCACTTATAGTTTTTTCGTGACTTATAAGTTGAGTTTGGCCTAGCTTAGAGGAATTTAGGTTCTTGGTTAGCTCACAAACGTTATTTTCTGAGCTAGCTAATTTTGATTCAAGACAAGAAATAGTTTCTACTGCACTAGCTACCTTAGTTTCTAACGCTTTGTTAGTCTTACGTTCGTGTTTAAGCTCACGACGCATGGTTTCATAATCTTTCTTTAAAGAAAGATAGGTTTCATTTAAATCACTAGCATTAAAGCTTATCTCAGAAGTTGCGGAAGTAGAATCCATGATTTTTAAAATTTAAATTTTCTTGAAAATTTTAGTTGGATACGCGATCGTTGACGCGTTGTGTAGATTTGAGATTTTTTGCTTTTGGAAAATCTTTGCCGAAAAGTTTTGGTGTGTCGTGAAATTTCGTGAAGTTTCGAAAATTTTAAGTGTCGAAAACTTTTTGGGGTGTACCGAAAAGTTTTGAAGAAATGTCGAAGAACTTAAAAAATGTTACCAAGAACTTTTTCTACAATATGCCAAAAAGTTTTTGAAATAAATATAAAGATTGGCTTTTAAAAGTTTAGTGCCGAAAAGTTTGATTTATCGAGAAATTATTGTGAAGTTCCGAAAGATTTTAGGTGTCGAAAACTTTTTGGTGCGTACCGAAAAGTTTTGAAGTGAGGTCGAAAACTTCGAAAATTTATCAAACTTTTCTAGAATGTGCCAAATATGTTTTGGAGAAAAAAAATGGCTTTTAAAAAATTTTGTGCCGAAGAGTTAGGTTTTTCGATAAATAATGTGAAGTTTCAAAAATTTTAGGTGCCGAAAACTTTTTGGTGATTGTTGGAAGTATTTTATAGTGTTCAATAATCAAGTTATCTTTGTCTAGGGACTTAATTGTAATATATGTATAGTTAGGGACTAGAATGTAAATATACCAATATTGATTGGTATATATAGGGCAAGTGTGTGTAAAATACACATAACTTGAGTTTAGCTTTCTCTCACTAGAAACACTCTCTCTAATCACTATCTAAGCTAGGGTTAATTGTAGAGAGAGAAAGAGGTTAATTGGAGAGAAAGTTTGTGATTATTGAAGATTTGATTGAATATTACCCAAATGCTTCCGCTCAATCTTGTTCAAGGTAATTTCGATTGAATCTATGCTCGAGTTCTTCGTTGGATGTTAAAATCGGTCCTAACAATTGGTATCAGAGCCAAAATCGTGTGAATTGATCAATTTTTGGTTGCAGAAATTTGTTTTTCGTATGATGTTGGGAAAAAAAAAAAAAAGCATTTTTCGCATGCTACAGTGATTTGAGCTGATATGATATTTTGCTTGCTGTTTTCGAATGATTCTGAACGAAATCTATTTGCGAATCCATTGATATATTCTAGTTGCGATTATCTTCGATTAATTGAGCTCAATTTGGACTAAGATTGAAAATTGCGATCGAATTTTTTTTCTTTTTCAAACTGTTCTTCACGCAAACTTGCTTAATTGGACTATGTTTTGGTTTCTACTGTGTTAATCGAGTGTTTAAGATGATTACCCATTCAATTTCGTTCGATTAACTGTGCTTAAAGTAATAATTTGAGTGTTATTTGAAGATTTCGCATATAAAATCACGTTTTCGCACGAAATTTTTTTTTTTCGCACCAATATTTTCGCACCATTCATAAGATTTTTTTTCGTACCAAGTTTTCTTTCTCGCATTGACCTGGATTTCGTACCTCTCACATTTGATGAATTTGTCGCATTGACTTTATAAATTTTCGTATACTGTAGCATACGAAAAACTGTAGATACGAAAAATTTACATACGAAAATTGTACTCCTGATTTCCATACGAAAAACTTGATTTTCGTACGAAAATCCATACGAAAATTTTTATCGTACGAAAATTTTCGAACGCTACAGTAATTCATACGAAAATTCTTTTCTCGTACGAAAAAGTCCATACGAAAAACGAAAAAGTCTGACTTTCGTACGAAAATAATTGGATACGAAAATTTTTATGTGATACGAAAAAGCTTTAAAACAAATTTTTTGTCGTACCAAAACATACGAAAAACATCTTTTGTCGTAAGAAAACATACGAAAAACATTTTTCAAAATTTTCGAACGCTACAGTAATTCATACGAAAATTATTTCTTTTCTCGTACGAAAAAGGTTTTCCATACGAAAAACTTTGGATACGGAAAGTTTTTCGCATACTGTTCATCCGAAAAAAAAAAATTTTCACATACGAAAACTGATTCTCGTACGAAAAAGACTGATTCCATACGTAAAATCCTATACGAAGAATTTTTCGTACGAGAAAATTTCCATACGAAAAAGTTTGTATACGAAAAATAATTTTTCTCGTACGAAAAATGCTTTGATACCAAATATATTTTTTTGTCGTACGAAAACATACGAAAAACATTACTTTCGTACGAAATCTATTTTTGTCGTACGCTTTTAGTCAATACGAAAACTTTTACCTCATACGAAAAACATTTCCATACGAAAAGTTGTGATACGAAAACACTATTCCATACGAAAACCTTTGCAAAACTTTTTCGTATAAATACTTTATTTCTTTAAGGATTTCGTACGAGATTTTAAATTCAATTTTTAAAATCTTTGCAAAACTATTCCATACGAAAACCTTTGCAAAACTATTCCATACGAAAACCTTTGCAAAAAAAAAAAAAGTCCTAAAATTTTAAATTTTTAGGTACGAGATTTTTTGTGTACCTGCTTCAAAAAGGTTCCCGGTTCATACGAAAAAAATTTTTTGGGTAACAAAATTTTGTTGGACTGGTAAAATTTTTCGGTACAAAAATTATTCTCGGTATAAGTTTTTTTTCTTTTCTAATCATTTCAAATTTTTTTTGATACCTAAACTTCTGAAAACTTAATCCTTCGAAAATCTATTCGAACACATTGATCCAAAATTTAATATCAATTCAAAAACACGATAACGATCAAAAACATCCAACCCAGAAAGTAAATATGGAAGCCAACTACTTGAAAAAAATCGAAGAATTAGAAGCTAGGCTAGGAAATAATTACAACTGCTTAGTTAAGAGTTTAGAAGAAAAAGCTACTCTTAAAAATAGACTAACAGTAGAACAAGAAATGTTGACTAGCTTAAAGACAAGGGTCGCACAACTAGAATCAACTATAAGCGAACTTACAAAAGAATTATCTACATGTAGAGACGAAAAAATAAATAGTGCAGCCCAAAATAAAAGTCTTCTTGAACAAAGAAATCAATTATATTCAAAAATTAAAGAATTAGAAGATGTTCTAGGTAAACGAGGACAAACTGAGCAACGCGAAATAAAAGAAATTATATTGTCTCTAAATAAGTCGACTCAAACAATTGAGTCCGTGCCAAACAAGGAACATTCTATACAATCAACAAAACCAAGCTCTAAAGATTGTGATATTCTAGAAAATGAACGCAAAATTGCTGAATTAAATTCTCTTCTGGAATCAAAACGTAAAGAGTTTCGAGCTCAAATGGATAAGCTTTTAAAGGAGAATTCATTTCTCAAATATTCCTTAGAAAAGGGCACAACTACAACCATTCATCCTGTAAAACCTAAATCTTTAAATGATATATCTTCTAAACAGGATCAGAAAACTCAAATGACTAAACCTATAAAGCAGGAAAGAATAGAGCAAGACAATTCATTTTCTATTACAATAAACAAAATTGTTCCTAACTCTATTCTTCCTCCAAAAATTCATAAAGTCATTCCAAAGATAAAGCAAGAAGCTACTAAAGCTAAAACAGACAATAAGTACACATTCTCTATTAAAACTGAAACGTCCAAAAGTAATAATTGTCTAAACAAAAGTAGCTCATTTAGTACACAGTACAAAGTGAATGATGTGAGTCTAGAAGGTAGGAAATACGACACTTCTACACTTAATGTTATTGATTCTATAAGTTCGTATTCCTCTCTCAAGTACCCGGTCAAAGTCAAATCCGAAAAGCATCTCAAACGACTGGCGAAAGAGAAAATTTTCTCATTTAACGCAAGACACACATTCACCGATGCTGAAATTTTTAATTTCAAAAAGGTACAACAAATTTGGAAACCTAAGCTACAAATGGAAATAAGTAGTCCTCGACAAATGTGGATTCCTATGCCTGCTTTATGTGATAATTTTGCTTTCAAATTTGAACCTTATATGCATAATTGTTTCACTGCTAATAAGGGAGGACCCGTCCAAAAGTGGGTACCAAAGTCCCGATAATTTGTTTTGCAGGATCCCGATCATACATGGTAAATAGACGACGATTGCTCCACATGTATGGTCGGTATGCAATGATGAGCAGTCGCACAAGACCCCGACACGTGTGGTATTCGGTTTGCTCCACACATGTGATCGGTATGTGACATGAGCAAACACACCAAATCAAGACTATTCCAAAGCTCTTGATTTGACATTGTTTTTAGTTTTATTTTTCTGTTCAAAAAAAAAAAAAAAAAGACCATAAAAAAAAGGGGGAGAAAAAGAAAAAAATAAAATAAAAATAAGGCCATAAAAAAAAAATTAAATAAATAAAAATAAGGCCATAAAAAAAAAAAAAAAAAAAAAAAGAGGGAGAAAAAGAAAAAAAAAGCCATTAAAAAAAAAAGAAAAATACGGCCATAAAAAAAAAATAAAAATAAGGCCATAAAAAATTAATTAAATAAAAACAATGCCATAAAAAAAAAAAAAAAAAAAAAAAGGGGAGTGGATAGAAAAGGTGCAAGAGTTTCAAAAGAGCGTATTACCATAGTTTTATTATCAAAATCGCATATGTTTTGGATTACAATGAATATTCCTATTTATTAGGTTTATGGGGAGACCTTCATAGTTTTTTTTGGCTTTATCTTGATTTTCGTTTTGGCATCGGTGGATTAATTTTTTTATTATTTTTCTTGATGTCTTTAGTTCGTTTAAGATCTTGTGCTGTGTTGGTTTGTTAGTGTGCATTGTTCTTGCTATTGACTAGGTTTGCGGGACACCTTTATTAGCCCGCTCTGGTGTGGTTTCTGTTCTTTCAATCCCCTTTCTTTTGATTGTCAGTTTGACATTGATAGATATAAATTTTTGTGGTTGATCACTGGATTTCTTTTGTCATTAAAAGGTTTTCTTGCTGTGTTGGTTTACAGTAGAATTTCATATGGATTAGATTTATGGCAGACCTTCACTATCCTTCCCATATGGTTTCTTTTTCAGGTTTCTCTGATTGACGGTTTCGCATTGATGTATTAATTTTTTTGTTAATTTTCTTGATTTCTTTTGTTCATCGTGATGTGTTGGGCTGGTGCATTATTATTGCTATTGACCAGGTTTACAAAAGAGGCCTCCATTGTTCCAGTATTGTTCTAGGTGATCGCTTGCATTGGTGAGACTTTTAAAACAGAGGGAAGTTGTCGCTGCTCAAACAAAGGCCATTTTGGAGGTATTAAAGTGTTATTCATTGATTATTTCTGCTCTATAGTTTTGGTGGACACTAAAGTATTTGGTTATTACACAATGGATTAATGATTGGAGCAATGTTATCTGGCCTACGAGCCTGTCTGGGCTATAGGAACTGGGAGGGCCGCCACTTCTGCTCAAGCTAAAGAGGTAATCTAGATTCATCTTTTCTGTTTTGAGTTTCGATGAAGTGCTGTGATGAGGTCCAGAATAATGAATCCTACTCCTTCCATCGTATATAGCTACATTTTGAGTTGAGGAAATGACTCCAAGCTATTGTAAGTCCCGATTTACTGCTTCGACCAGAATAAAAATATGGAGGTAATAAAAATATACACTTTTTAGGCAAAACTACGAACTCATATATTCCCCCTCATTAGTGTAGCCACTAACAAGCATCTGATTCTGGCTCAAGAGGTAATCCGGATTAATTTTTTTTTTGTTAATTTTCTTGTCTCTTTTGTTCATTATGTTGTGTTGTTTTGGTGCATTATTATTGCTATTGACCAGGAATACAAGGAGACCTCCATTGACCCGTGCTATTGTTGTAGGTGATCACTTGTATTGCTGATACTCTTGAACGGAGGAAGCAGGGACGACTATGGATGTTGTCGCTGCTCAGACAAAGGCCATTTTGCAGGTTTTCAAGTGTTAATCATTGATTAGTTCTGCTCGATATTTTTAGCGGACACAAACGTCTTTGGTTATTACACAATGGGTTAATGATTGGAGCAATGTTGTCTTGGCCAACGATCCTGTCTGGGTTATAGGAACTGGGGAAGGTCACCACTCCGACTCAGGCTGATGAGGACGTTATCAAGATTCTTGTTTTTTGTTTTGAGTTCGATAAATTGCTGTGATGAAGTCCAGAATAATGAATCCTAATCCTTCCATCCATCGTATATACATTTGAGTTGAAGAAATGGCTGCAAGCTAACGTTAGCCCTGATTTGTTACTTCGACCAGAATAAAGCTATGAAGGTAATAAAAATATACTTTTATGGCCCCTTATTAGCCTAGCCACTAACAAGCATCGACCCTCGCACAAGAGGTAATACAGATTAAATTTTTTGTTGTTAATATTCTTGATTTCTTTTGTTCCTTGTGTTGTGTTGGTCTGATGCATTATTATTGCTATTGTTCCTCTGTTCACGAGTCTCAGCAATGCAAGTGATCATCTACAAAAATAGCGAGCCAATGGAGGTCTCCATGTAAACCTGGTCAATAGCAATAATAATGCACCAGACCAACACAACTCAATGAACAAAAGAAATCAAGAAAAATAGCTACAAAATATTTAATCTGGATAAACCTCTTGAGCGTCGATGCTTGTTAGTGGCATTGGAGTTTTGCCTTAAAAAGCGTATATTTTTATTACCTCCTTTATTTATGCTGGCCGAAGTAGCAAATCAGGGCTTACATACCTTGGAGCCACATCCTCAACTCAAAATGTACCTATATACGATAAAGGGATTAGGATTCATTATTCTGGACTTCATCGCAGAACTTCATCGAACTCAAAAATAAAACAAGAATCTGAATTACCTCTTGCTCCATTTCCTATAGCCCAGACAGGCTCGTAGTCCAGGAAAACATTGCTCCAATAATTCCTCTAAGTAAAGACTTTAGTGTCCGCTAAAAATAATGAGCAAAAATAATCAATGAGTAACACTTAAATATCTGTAAAATGGCCTTTGTCTGAGCAGCGACAACTTCCATAGTTATCCCTGCTTTCCTCTGTTTAAGAGTCTCACCAACGCACGCGATCACCTACGACAGTAGCGGGACAATGGATGTCTCCATGTAAACCTAGTCAATAGCAATAATAATGCACCAGACTAACTCTCTAAGTCATCCATTGTCTTCTTCGTTTACTTCGGGTCTGTAAATCGAGAGAGGATGGTGAGCTGAGTGTGTAATCTGCGATATCTTAATGAGACTCATGAGGTAATCCAGATTCTTGTTTTTTTTTTGTTTTGAGTTCGATGAAGTGCTGTGATGAAGTTCAATATAATGAATCCTAATCCCTCCATCGTATATAGGTACATTTTGAGTTGAGGAGATGGCTTCAAGCTAATGTAAGCCCTGATTTGCTGCTTCGGCCAGAATAAATCAACGGAGGTAAGAAAATACGCTTTTTAAGGCAAAACTCCAATGCCACTAATAACAAGCATCGACTTAGGCTCAAGAGGTTTATCCAGATTAAATTTTTTGTTGTTATTTTTCTTAATTTCTTTTGCTCATTGCGTTGTGTTGGTCTGGTGGTGCATTATTATTGCTATTGACCAGGTTTACATGGAGACCTCCATTGTCCCGCTATTGTTGTAGGTGATCGCTTGCATTGGTGAGACTCATGAACAGAGGAAAGAAGGGACAACTATGGAAGTTGTCGCTGCTCAGACAAAGGCTATTTTGCAGGTATTTTAAGTGTTAATCATTCATTATTTCTGCTCTTTAGTTTTAGTGGACACTAAATTCTTTAGTTCTTACACAACGGATTAATGATTGGGGCAATGTTTTCGTGGCCTACAAGCCTATTTGAGGGACTATTGGAATTGGGAAGTCGCCACCCCGGCTCAGGTTCAAGAGGTATTTAGATTCTTGTCTTTTTTTATTGAGTTCGATGAAGTGGTGCGATGAAGTCCAGAATAAGGAATCCTAATCCTTCTATCGTATATTGGTACATTTTGAGCTGAGGAAATGGCTCCAAGTTTTAATTTAAGCCCCGATACTACTTCGACCAGAATAATCTACGGAGGTAATAAAAATATACACTTTTAAGACAAAACTCTAGACACATATATTTTTTCCCCTTATTGGCCTAGCAACTCACAAACACCGACTCAGAGTCAAGAGGTAATCCAGATTAATATTCTTGTTGCTAATTTTCTTGATTTCTTTCGTTCATTGTGTTGTGTTGGTATGGTGCATTATTATTGCTAGTGACCAGGTTTACATCATTGTCCGCTATTGTATGGTTTCTGTTTTGTTTTCTCTTTCTTTTGATTGTTAGTTTGTCGCTGATGGATATAAATTTTTGTGCTCGATTTCTTGATTTCTTCTGTGATGTGTTGTGTTGGTTTACAGTAAATGTTTCTATTGAATAGGTTTATGGGAGACCTTCATTGTCCCGCTATTGTATGGTTTCTGTTTTGTTTTCTCTTTCCATGATTGTTAGTTTGTCATTGATGGATGGAAATTTTTGTGCTCGATTTCTTGATTTCTTAGGTGATCTTGTGCTATGTTGGTTTATAGTAAATGTTCCTATTGAATAGGTTTATGGGAGACCTTCATTATCCTGTGTATGGCTTCTGTCAGCTTTCTTTTTATCGTCGGTTTGACATTGATGGATTAAATTCTTTTTTGTTATTATTGCTATTATCAACCAGCTTTACGTGGAGACCTCCATTGTCCCGCTATTGTTGCAGGTGATTGCTTGCATTGGTGAGACTCTTGAACATAGGAAAGCATGGACGGCTATGGAAGTTGTCGCTGCTCAGACAAAGGACATTTTGCAGCTATTTTAAGTGTTAATCATTGATTATTTGTGCTCTTTGTTTTTAGTGGACACTAAAGTCTTTACTTATTACACGATGGATTAATGATTGGAGCAATGTTTTCCTGGCCTACGAGCCTGTCTGGGCTATAGGAACTGGGAGGGCCGCCACTTCGGCTCAAGCTAAAGAGGTAATCCAGATTTTTGTTTTTGTTTTGAGTTCAATGAACCGCTGTGATGAAGTCCAGGATAATGAATCCTAATCTCTCCATCATATATCGGTACATTTTGAGTTGAGGAGATGGCTCCAAAGGCCAAGCTAATGTAAGCCCTGATTTGCTGCTTCGGCCAGCATAGATCAACGGAGGTAATAAAAATATAAGAATTTTAAGGACAAACTCCAACGCCACTGGAAAGCATAGACCAAGGCTCAAGAGATTTTATCCAGATTAAATTTTTTGTTGTTATTTTTCTTTATTTCTTTTATTCATTGCGTTGTGTTGGTCTGGTGCATTAATATTGCTATTGACCAGGTTTGCGTGGAGACCTCCATTGTCCCGCTATTGTTGCAGGTGATCCCTTGCATTGGTGAAACTGTTGAGCAGAGGAAAGCAGGGACGACTATAGAAGTTGTCTCTGCTCAGACAAAGGCTATTTTGCAGGTATTTTAAGTGTTAATCATTGATTATTTCTGCTCTTTAGTTTTAGTGGACACTAAAGTCTTTACTTATTACCCAACGGATTAATGATTGGAGCAATGTTTTCATGGCCGACGAGCCTGTCTGGGCTATAGGAAATGGAAAGGCCGCCACTTCGGCTCAGGCTCAAGATGTAATCCAGATTCTTGTTTTATGTTTTAAGTTCGATTAAGTGCTGTGATGAAGTCCAGAATAATGAATCCTAATCCCTCCATCGTATATCGGTACAGTTTGAGTTGAGGAGATGGCTCCAAGCTATTATAAGCCCTGATTTGTTGCTTCGGCCGGAATAAATCAACGGAGGTAATAAAAATATACGATTTTGAAGGCAAAACTGCAATGCCACTAACAAACATCGACTTAGCCTCAATAGGTTTATCCAGATTAAATTTTTGTTGTTATTTTTCTTGATTTCTTTTATTCATTGTGTTGTGTTGGTTTGTTGCATTAATATTGCTATTGACCAGGTTTACGTGGAGACCTCCACTGTCCCGCTATTGTTGCAGGTGATCGCTTGCCCTGGTGACACTCTTGAACAGAGGAAAGCAGGGAAAACACAACTATGGAAGTTGTCGCTGCTCAGACAAAGGCCATTTCGCAGGATTTTAAGTGTTAATCATTGATTAATTCTGCTTTTATTTTTAGTGGACACAACAGATCAGTGAGAAGGCCGCCACTTCGGCTCAGACTCATGATGTAATCCAGATTCTTGTTTTTTTGTTTTTGTTTTGTGTTCGCTGAAGTGCTGGGATGAAGTCCAGAATAATGAATCCTAATCCCTCCAACGTATATAGGTACAGTTTGAGTTGAGATGTAAGCCCTAATTTGCTGCTTCGGCCAGAATAAATCAACGGAGGTAATAAAAATATACGCTTTTTAAGGCAAAACTCCAATGCCCCTAACAAATATCGACTTAGGCTCAAGAGGCTTATCCAGATTAAATTTTTTGTTGTTATTTTTCCTGATTTCTTTTGTTCTCTGCGTTGTGTTGGTCTGTTGCATTATTATTGCTATTGACCAGGTTTACATGGAGACTCCATTGGCTCGCTATTTTTGTAGATGATCACTTGTATTGCTGAGACTCGTGAACAGTGGAAAGCAGGGACAACTATGGAAGTTGTCGCAGCTCAGCCAAAGGCCATTTTGCAGGTATTTAATTGTTAATCATTGATTATTTTTCCTCATTATTTTTAGAGGGCACGAAATTCTTTACTTATTATTTCATGACAGATTATTGATTTGTGCAATGTTTTCATGGCCTACGAGCCTATGTGGGCTATAGGAAATGGAAATGCCGCCACTTCGGCTCAGGCTCAAGATGTAATCCAGATTCTTGTTTTTTGTTTTAAGTGCTGTGATGATGTCCAGAATTATGAATCCTAATTCGTCCGTCGTATATAGGTACATTTGGAGTTTAGGGGATGACTCCAAGCTAATGTGAGCCCTGATTTGCTGCTTCGGCCAGAATAATCAACGGAGGTAATAAAAATATACGCTTTTTAAGGCAAAAGTCCAATGCCACTAACAAGCATCGATGCTCAAGAGGTTTATCCAGATTAAATTTTTTGCTGTTATTTTTCTTGATTTCTTTTGTTCATTGAGTTGTGTTGGTCTGGTGCATTATTATTGCTATTGACCAGGTTTACATGGAAACCTCCATTGTCCTACTTTGGTTGTAGGTGATCGCTTGCATTCGTGAGACTCTTGAACAGAGGAAAGCAGAGACGGAAGGTGTCGCGCCTCAGACAAAGTTCATTTTGCAGGTATTTAAGTGTTAATACTTGATTATGTCCCACTTTTATTGTAGGTGATCGCTTGCATTGGTGAGACTCTTGAACAGAGGAAAGCAGGGACAATTATGGAAGTTGTCGCTCCTCAAACAATGGCCATTTTGCAGGTATTTAAGTTAAGTGTTAATCATTGATTATTTCTGCTCTTTACTTTGAGTGGATATTAAAGTCTTTACTTTTACACAACGGATTAATGATTGGAGCTATGTTTTCCTGGCCTACGAGCTTGTCTCGTCTATACGAAATGGCAAGGCCGCCACCTCGGCTCATGCTTAAGAGGTAATCCAGATTCTTGTTTTTTGATTTGAGTTCGATGAAGTGCTGTGATGAAGTCCAGAATAATGAATCCTAATATGTCCATCGTATATAGGTACATTTGGAGTTGCGGAGATGGCTCCAAGCTAATGTAAGCCCTGATTTTCTGCTTCGGCCGGCATAAATCAACGGAGGTAATAAAAATATATGGTTTTTAAGGTAAAACCCCAATGCCACTAGCAAGCATCGACATAGGCTCAAGAGGTTTATCCATATTAATTTTGTTGTTATTTTTCTTGATTTCTTTTGTTCATGGCGTTGCGTTGGTCTGGTGCATTATTATTGCTATTGACCAGGTTTACTTGGAGAACTCCATTGGCTCGCTATTTTTGTAGATGATCACTTGCATTGGTGAGACTGGTGAACAGAGGAAAGCAGGTAAAAAAATGGAAGTTGTCGCTGCTCAGACAAAGGTCATTTTGCAGGTATTTAGGTGTTAATCATTGATTATTTTTCCTCATTATTTTTAGAGAGAACGAAATTCTTTACTTATTATTTCACGACAGATTACTGATTTGATTATATTTCTTTTTTTTATTAACAGTATCAATATGTGCCTCCTTTGAGTAATGCTTTCAGTATTGTTTATGTTAAGATGCACGATGGTGCCACCATGTTAGAATCTCCTGCAGGCAAAGTAGCTGATTTCAATGCTGAATAATCAAAGACTGCTACTTCACATCCATATGCCACTAAATGGTTCATAAAACATAAAAAAAAAAAAGGCAAATCAGATATCGAAGAAAATAATCAACCAGCCCGAAGAGAGACCAACCACATCTCCGACTAACAACCAACCAAATGCTATGTCAGTTAAATCTTCTAACACGAAACTTCCATCTAACACATATGAAAAGTAGTACATACTATGATTTTTATTACAGTCAGAACTGCTATCATCAAAGTGCAACAGTTTATAATCCATCTACGGATTTATTTCCCGGCCTTGCGCTTCTTCCACGCCATCTGTATTTCGCGGACAAACAAGATTAGTCATAAATCAATGCTAGAAATTTTCATACAGTAGTTAAGAGTGTCGTTACTTAATGGAATTTAAAACCCCATTTTAATTTTGGACTTAAATCGATCAAATCAAACACACAGTATATGGATATGAGGTTTGTGTACCAGAGGTTCATCGTCTGAAATCTCATTATCTCCAGCAACATCAGAATCAGAAGTTTGTTTATTTGCTGGTGTAGCTCTGCCTTTGTCAGGCTCCTTTGCCTGTTCTTTGTCCGATGGTGAGGCTCAAGGCAGCGTAATTGAGTTGAAAGTTGGTGATCTGAACGATGTCGTATCTGGTGTTGTTCAGCATGTGGCGATTGTTGATTTGGAAGCCAAAGATGATAATGTCAAAGGTCTAAGTGTTGGTCCGGTTGCCCTATCTAACTCCTTTGACTCTCTAACTACAACGACTAAAGAGTCTGTCAATGTTGTGCTCAAGAGACGTTTCGGCAGCGATGATACAGTTGGTCAGGGTATTACTTACAGCGGGAGGAAGAAAATTAAGAAGGAAAAATAGGGAACGTTTGTGTGGCGTGACTGTATATATTTTTGCAGAAACATTATAAAACCTCTGAGATTTGCCTTCAATAACGTACTCAGTTACACCCAAAGTTCCGTTGTAATGAACTTGCTCCTGAGCCGTACGTTATGCATGTTCGATGTAAGGAACTTTCTACCCACTACCTGATTACATATCAGAAGTTCAATTTTCTTGCCAAGTTTACGATGATTCAATATGACTCATTTCTTCATTATGCTGATCAAACTTTAGACGTCGCCAAGTTGAAATTATAATAACATTATTTATTGGTATAATAACAATAACAGTTGGTATAATGTCCAGTATTATTTGTAAAAAATAGTAATGTTATTTATTGGTATAATAGTGATCAGTTGGTATAATAACGAGAACAGTTGGTATAATATCCAGTTTTATTTGTAAAAAATTAGAATAATGTTATTTGTTGGTATAATAGTAATAATGGTTGGTATAATAACGACAACAGTTGATATAATGTCCAGTTTTGTTGATATAAAATTAGATTAACTTCATTTATTGATATAATAGTGTTAACAACTGGTATAATAGTGTTAATAGTTGGTATAATAGAGACAACATTTGGTATTTAAGAGGAATTTGAAACTTGGTTCGGGACTGATAAGGAATTTGCACTATAAAAAAAGGGTCTTCAGTATACAATTAGTTCAGCCTATACTTGCTTGAGGAACAACAAAATAAAAGAAGATAATTTGAAAAGGTTAGAGTGGCATATATGTGTTTGCTTTGGAGGAGACATTTGATCCATGAATTTGTTATCTTAGTGTTGTTTATGTTAAGTTTTAAAGGCACAACATGCCGACCGCAAACATAAGAAAGGTGTAGACCCACTACCATCAAAGGACGACAAATTAAATTCGGCATAGAAACCCTAAAAAGCTACCGATTAGAGGTAAATCAATTATCAGCATCGAACATAGTTAAAGGCCTCGGCAATACACTATTGAAAGAGGATCCGATATACGACGTAGAAGAAACTTATGCTCGGCAGCGCCTTCTCAATTATACGCTGAATTACGAGCAGCAGCAGGTGTTCGGCGCCCTCATTGCGTTGTAGGAATTTGACGCCGTTATTCGGCCGGTCTAACGTTCGTATATATCATCGTAATGATGTTGAATAGATTCTGGCAAATTTGCTGTATACTGAAGCTGACCATATAGTTACAAATTTCATGGTGCTGAAAGAGTTATACCAGATAAAAACACACATCACTCAAGGTCGCATTATTCCAAAATCATACAATGGTAGAATATGCAACCTGATATTAAAAACCGAGACAACAAAGTTGAATAGATTCTGGCGCATTCGCGATAGACTGAAGCTGATTCTTAGATGTAATATATTATCGAGGTATATCATGCATCTAATCTACCCATTTTATTGAGATATATAGATATTTGATTATATTTCTTTTTTTTATTAACAGTATCAGTATGTGCCTCCTTTGAGTAATGCTTTCAGTATTGTTTATGTTAAGATGCACGATGGTGCCACCATGTTAGAATCTCCTGCAGGCAAAGTAGCTGATTTCAATGCTGAATAATCAAAGACTGCTACTTCACATCCATATGCCACTAAATGGTTCATAAAACATAAAAAAAAAAAGGCAAATCAGATATCGAAGAAAATAATCAACCAGCCCGAAGAGAGACCAACCACATCTCCGACTAACAACCAACCAAATGCTATGTCAGTTAAATCTTCTAACACGAAACTTCCATCTAACACATATGAAAAGAAGTACATACTATGATTTTTATTACAGTCAGAACTGCTATCATCAAAGTGCAACAGTTTATAATCCATCTACGGATTTATTTCCCGGCCTTGCGCTTCTTCCACGCCATCTGTATTTCGCGGACAAACAAGATTAGTCATAAATCAATGCTAGAAATTTTCATACAGTAGTTAAGAGTGTCGTTACTTAATGGAATTTAAAACCCCCTTTTAATTTTGGACTTAAATCGATCAAATCAAACACACAGTATATGGATATGAGGTTTGTGTACCAGAGGTTCATCGTCTGAAATCTCATTATCTCCAGCAACATCAGAATCAGAAGTTTGTTTATTTGCTGGTGTAGCTCTGCCTTTGTCAGGCTCCTTTGCCTGTTCTTTGTCCGATGGTGAGGCTCAAGGCAGCGTAATTGAGTTGAAAGTTGGTGATCTGAACGATGTCGTATCTGGTGTTGTTCAGCATGTGGCGATTGTTGATTTGGAAGCCAAAGATGATAATGTCAAAGGTCTAAGTGTTGGTCCGGTTGCCCTATCTAACTCCTTTGACTCTCTAACTACAACGACTAAAGAGTCTGTCAATGTTGTGCTCAAGAGACGTTTCGGCAGCGATGATACAGTTGGTCAGGGTATTACTTACAGCAGGAGGAAGAAAATTAAGAAGGAAAAATAGGGAACGTTTGTGTGGCGTGACTGTATATATTTTTGCAGAAACATTATAAAACCTCTGAGATTTGCCTTCAATAACGTACTCAGTTACACCCAAAGTTCCGTTGTAATGAACTTGCTCCTGAGCCGTACGTTATGCATGTTCGATGTAAGGAACTTTCTACCCACTACCTGATTACATATCAGAAGTTCAATTTTCTTGCCAAGTTTACGATGATTCAATATGACTCATTTCTTCATTATGCTGATCAAACTTTAGACGTCGCCAAGTTGAAATTATAATAACATTATTTATTGGTATAATAACAATAACAGTTGGTATAATGTCCAGTATTATTTGTAAAAATAGTAATGTTATTTATTGGTATAATAGTGATCAGTTGGTATAATAACGAGAACAGTTGGTATAATATCCAGTTTTATTTGTAAAAAATTAGAATAATGTTATTTGTTGGTATAATAGTAATAATGGTTGGTATAATAACGACAACAGTTGATATAATGTCCAGTTTTGTTGATATAAAATTAGATTAACTTCATTTATTGATATAATAGTGTTAACAACTGGTATAATAGTGTTAATAGTTGGTATAATAGAGACAACATTTGGTATTTAAGAGGAATTTGAAACTTGGTTCGGGACTGATAAGGAATTTGCACTATAAAAAAAGGGTCTTCAGTATACAATTAGTTCAGCCTATACTTGCTTGAGGAACAACAAAATAAAAGAAGATAATTTGAAAAGGTTAGAGTGGCATATATGTGTTTGCTTTGGAGGAGACATTTGATCCATGAATTTGTTATCTTAGTGTTGTTTATGTTAAGTTTTAAAGGCACAACATGCCGACCGCAAACATAAGAAAGGTGTAGACCCACTACCATCAAAGGACGACAAATTAAATTCGGCATAGAAACCCTAAAAAGCTACCGATTAGAGGTAAATCAATTATCAGCATCGAACATAGTTAAAGGCCTCGGCAATACACTATTGAAAGAGGATCCGATATACGACGTAGAAGAAACTTATGCTCGGCAGCGCCTTCTCAATTATACGCTGAATTACGAGCAGCAGCAGGTGTTCGGCGCCCTCATTGCGTTGTAGGAATTTGACGCCGTTATTCGGCCGGTCTAACGTTCGTATATATCATCGTAATGATGTTGAATAGATTCTGGCAAATTTGCTGTATACTGAAGCTGACCATATAGTTACAAATTTCATGGTGCTGAAAGAGTTATACCAGATAAAAACACACATCACTCAAGGTCGCATTATTCCAAAATCATACAATGGTAGAATATGCAACCTGATATTAAAAACCGAGACAACAAAGTTGAATAGATTCTGGCGCATTCGCGATAGACTGAAGCTGATTCTTAGATGTAATATATTATCGAGGTATATCATGCATCTAATCTACCCATTTTATTGAGATATATAGATATTTGATTATATTTCTTTTTTTATTAACAGTATCAGTATGTGCCTCCTTTGAGTAATGCTTTCAGTATTGTTTATGTTAAGATGCACGATGGTGCCACCATGTTAGAATCTCCTGCAGGCAAAGTAGCTGATTTCAATGCTGAATAATCAAAGACTGCTACTTCACATCCATATGCCACTAAATGGTTCATAAAACATAAAAAAAAAAAGGCAAATCAGATATCGAAGAAAATAATCAACCAGCCCGAAGAGAGACCAACCACATCTCCGACTAACAACCAACCAAATGCTATGTCAGTTAAATCTTCTAACACGAAACTTCCATCTAACACATATGAAAAGAAGTACATACTATGATTTTTATTACAGTCAGAACTGCTATCATCAAAGTGCAACAGTTTATAATCCATCTACGGATTTATTTCCCGGCCTTGCGCTTCTTCCACGCCATCTGTATTTCGCGGACAAACAAGATTAGTCATAAATCAATGCTAGAAATTTTCATACAGTAGTTAAGAGTGTCGTTACTTAATGGAATTTAAAACCCCATTTTAATTTTGGACTTAAATCGATCAAATCAAACACACAGTATATGGATATGAGGTTTGTGTACCAGAGGTTCATCGTCTGAAATCTCATTATCTCCAGCAACATCAGAATCAGAAGTTTGTTTATTTGCTGGTGTAGCTCTGCCCTTGTCAGGCTCCTTTGCCTGTTCTTTGTCCGATGGTGAGGCTCAAGGCAGCGTAATTGAGTTGAAAGTTGGTGATCCGAACGATGTCGTATCTGGTGTTGTTCAGCATGTGGCGATTGTTGATTTGGAAGCCAAAGATGATAATGTCAAAGGTCTAAGTGTTGGTCCGGTTGCCCTATCTAACTCCTTTGACTCTCTAACTACAACGTCTAAAGAGTCTGTCAATGTTGTGGTTAAGAGACGTTTCGGCAGCGATGATACAGTTGGTCAGGGTATTACTTACAGCAGGAGGAAGAAACTTAAGAAGGAAAAATAAGGAACGTTTGTGTGGCGTGATTGTATATATTTTTGCAGAAACATTATAAAACCTCTGTGATTTGCCTTCTATAACGTACTCAGTTACACCCAAAGTTCTGATGTAATGAACTTGCTCCCGAGCCGTATGTTATGCATGTTCGATGTAAGGAACTTTCTACCCACTGCTTGATTACATATCAGAAGTTCAATTTTCTTGCCAAGTTTACGATGATTCAATATGACTCATTTCTTCATTATGCTGATCAAACTTTAGACGTCGCCAAGTTGAAATTATAATAACATTATTTATTGGTATAATAACAATGACAGTTGGTATAATATCGACAACAGTTGGTATAATGTCCAGTTTTATTTGTAAAAAATTATAATGTTATTTATTGGTATAATTGTGATCAGTTGGTATAGCGAGAGCAGTTGGTATAATATCCAGTTTTATTTGTAAAAAATTAGAATAACGTTATTTGTTGGTATAATACTGATAACGGTTGGTATAATAACGACAACAGTTGGTATAATATCCAGTTTTGTTGATATAAAATTAGAATAACTTCATTTATTGATATAATAGTGTTACAACTGGTATAATAGTGTTAATAGTTGGTATAATAGAGACAACAGTTGGTATTTAAGAGGAATTTGAAACTTCGTTCTGGACTGATAAGGAATTTGCACTATAAAAAAAGGGTCTTCAGTATACAATTAGTTCAGCCTATACTTGCATGAGGAACAAGCAAATAAAAGAAGATAATTTGAAAGGGTTAGAGTGGCATATATGTGTGAGACATTTGATCCATGAATTTGTTATCTTAGTGTTGTTTATGTTAAGATCCCTGATGGTAACACCATGTTATGTATACCGTTAGGTTTTAAAGGCACAACATGCCGACCGCAAACATAAGAAAGGTGCAGACCCACTACCATCAAAGGACGACAAATTAAATTCGGCATAGAAATCCTAAAAAGCTACCGATTAGAGGTAAATCAATCATCAGCATCGAACATAGTTAAAGGCCTCGGCAATACACTATTGAAAGAGGATCCGATATACGACGTAGAAGAAATTTATGCTCGGCAGCGCCTTCTCAATTATACGCTGAATTACGAGCAGAAGCAGGTGTTTGGCGCCCTCATTGCGTTGTAGGAATTTGACGCCGTTATTCGGCCGGTCTAACGTTCGTATATATCATCGTAATGATGTTGAATAGATTCTGGCAAATTTGCTGTATACTGAAGCTGACCATATAGTTACAAATTCCATGGTGCTGAAAGAGTTATACCAGATAAAAACACACATCACTCAAGGTCGCATTATTCCAAAATCATACAATGGTAGAATATACTTTGAGGTATCCCGCAAGGCATGCTATATGCAACCTGATATTAAAAACCGAGACAACAAAGTTGAATAGATTCTGGCGTATTCGCGATAGACTGAAGCTGATTCTTTGATGTAATATATTATCGAGGTATATCGTGCATCTAATCTACCCATTTTATTGAGATATATAGATATTTGATTATATTTCTTTTTTTTTTTTATCAGTATCAATATGTGCCTCCTTTGAGTAATGCTTTCAGTATTGTTTATGTTAAGATGCACGATGGTGCCACCATGTTAGAATCTCCTGCAGGCAAAGTAGCCGATTTCAATGCTGAATAATCAAAGACTGCTACTTCACATCCATATGCCACTAAATGGTTCATAAAACATAAAAAAAAAAAGGCAAATCAGATATCGAAGAAAATGATCAACCAGCCCGAAGAGAGACCAGCCACATCTCCGACTAACAACCAACCAAATGCTATGTCAGCTAAATCTTCTAACACGAAACTTCCATCTAACACATGAAAAGAAGTACATACTATGATTTTTATTACAGTCAGAACTGCTATCATCAAAGTGCAACAGTTTATAATCCATCTACGGATTTATTTCCCGGCCTTGCGCTTCTTCAACGCCATCTGTATTTCGCGAACAAACAAGATTAGTCATAAATCAATGTTAGAAATTTTCAAACAGTAGTTAAGAGTGTCGTTACTTAATGGAATTTAAAACCCCATTTTAATTTTGGACTTAAATCGATCAAATCAAACACACAGTATATGGATATGAGGTTTATGTACCAGAGGTTCATCGTCTGAAATCTCAGTCTCTCCAGCAACATCAGAATCAGAAGTTTGTTTATTTGCTGGTGTAGCTCTGCCTTTGTCAGACTCCTTTGCCTGTTCTTTGTCCGATGGTGAGGCTGCTTCATCGCCTGATTCATTCTTTCAGCATTACAGTCATCCTGATTATCGCTTAGAGAATGGTTCCTCTGCTGACTAAGGAGAAGGATATTGGGCTATTATTGTTGGTTTAGTTCTGCTTATGTTCTCTTAGTTTGTTTGTATAATTAAGTAATTAGAATCAATAACCTAATGATGACTGAGTCTTAGCGACCGTTTTCTTTTAGTATGTGCTTCCATATTACTGCTTTGCTTAGATCTTTGGGTTTTATTGTCAGGCACACATTGTTGCAGTCATTCGTGCTGTACCTTAGATACTCCATGGATGTAAAGGTATTTTAAATGTCTTAGTTTGTGGCGTGTCAATTTCTGTAGTCAACGTGATCACCAAATACCTCAATATATTTCACATAATCAAATGGATATTACTGAGACATGATATCTGACATATGCGCCATTGCAAAACTGCAATACGTATTTCAAGCCTTAAACACGACGTTCGCTTTCATCTATATCCAACGCGTTAATATCATCATAATATAACAGAAATAGTAGAACAGCACTGCACAAATTGGTACCGTGTAGAACAAAACCATACAGCTAAGAACAAAACCCTTCTATTTGACTTTGAGAATTTGCTAGATATTTTTGAGAAATATTTTGTGACTTTTGTTGACAAAGCATTAGGTGTAAATATGTGGATTTGCTTATATTAAGGAATATCTTTGAAAAAGCATGATGTATTAGTAAGGTTTGGTGTTGACTAAGAAAAGTCTTTGCACTTGTAATATATTTCTGAACGTGAATGAAAAACATCATCATCTTCTCATATATGTTCTGTTTTTTCTTTTCACTGCAACATCAAGAATTCCTTTAAAAGCTTGTATTTTGCATTTCTGAATATTCTTACATGGTATCAGAGCTTAACAAGATCTTAAAGGAATTGTGAGTGAAAAGCAGAAAAAAACCAGCAAGGCTTACTCTACAAGGACTACAAGTAAAACTCAGACTTCAACATTTCATGGCTTCCAGCACATCAAGTCTTTCACCCCCAGTTTTCAATGGTGAAAATTATCAAATTTGGGCTGTCAAGATGAAAGCTCACTTGAGAGGTCTTGATTTGTGGCAATGGGTTGAAAATGAAAAGGAAGTGCCTCCTTTGGGAAACAATCTGACCCTTAACCAAATCAGAGTACATGAAGAAGAAGAAGCTAAAGCTCCAAGAGCTTTATCTTACATTCATGCTGCTGTTTCAGAATCAATTTTCACAAGGATTATGACTTGTGAAACACCAAAAGAGGCTTGGGACAGACTTAAGGAGATGTATATGGGAAGTGACAGAACTAGGCAAATGCAAGTTCTGAACTTGAAGAGGGAATTTGAAGTCTTGAGGATGAAAGACAACGAGTCCATTAAAGAATATGTTGACAGACTCATGGAAGTTGTTAACAAAATCAGGCTTCTTGGTGAAGATCTAACAGACCAAAGAGCCGTAGAGAAAGTTCTAGTAAGCTTGCCTGAAAGATTTGAGTCCAAGATTTCTTCTCTTGAAGACTCAAAGGATTTAACCAAGATTTCCTTGGCCGAGCTTGTTCATGCTTTTCAAGCTCAAGAACAAAGGAGATCAATGAGACATGAAGATGGTCATGAAGGGGCTCTCTTTGCGCAACAAAGAAAAAAAGCTCTTCAAAGCAAGGAGAAGAAGCAATATGCTGACAAGAAAGACAAGGAGAAGAATCCGGGCCAAGGGAGTAAATATGGTGGCAAGAGAAAATATCCTCCATGTCCACATTGCAAGAAGAACAACCACCTAGAGAGGTTTTGTTGGTACAGACCAGATGTACAATGTAGATCATGCAAGCTATTTGGTCACGTAGAGAAAGTTTGCAAGAACAAAACTCACCAAACACAAGAGCAACAAGGCCAACAGGCACAAATGGCTGAAAATCAACCACAAGAGGAGCAATTTTTTGTTGTTTTAAATCATGCTACAACGAGTTGTACTGAAACTTGGCTTATTGACAGTGGTTGCACAAACCACATGACTCCTAAATTAAGCAATTTGAAGGAGTTGAATCAGTCATACAAGTCAAAAGTGAAGATTGGAAATGGAGACTTGGTTGATGTCAAAGGCAAGGGAGTTGTTGTTGTTGAGACTCCATCAGTTATCAAATACATTTCTGATGTGTTATATGTACCTGAGATCAATCAAAGCCTATTAAGTGTGGGTCAAATGCTAGAGAAGAATTATGCTTTGCATTTTCACAATCAGTCTTGCATTGTCGATAATGATGGTTGTGAGCTGATGACTGTCAAAATGAGGGACAAAAGCTTCCCTATAAAGTGGACAGAAACAGATTTACATGCCTACACCACTGTCGTTGATGACTCTTTGATATGGCACAAGAGGTTTGGTCACTTTCATTATGCTGCACTTAAAGCACATGCATCACAATTGCTTAACCGAAGGCCTACCTGTCATTTGTGATGAAAAGAATGTGTGTAAAGTTTGTCAATATGGAAAGCAAAGCAGATTACCATTTCCTATCAACAAGGCCTGGAGAGCTTCAGAGAGGTTGCAACTAATCCACACTGATGTATGTGGACCAATGAAAACACCTTCGCTGAATGGAAGCAAGTATTTCATCTTGTTCATAGATGACTTTACAAGGATGTGTTGGGTTTATTTTATGAAGCAAAAGTCAGAGGTGGCTGGTCTGTTCCAGAAGTTCAAGGCGCTGGTGGAAAATCAAACAAATTGCAGCATCAAAGTGATAAGATCGGATAACGGGACTGAATACACTTCTGACAAGTTTAACAGATTTTGTGCTGAAGCAGGAATTGAACATCAGCTGACTGTTCCTTACTCCCCTCAACAAAATGGAGTAAGCGAGAGGAAAAACAGAACCGTGATGGAGATGGCGAGATGTCTGCTGTTTGAAAAGAAGATGCCGAAGTGTTTTTGGGCAGAAGCCGTTAATACGGCTGTGTATCTGTTGAATAGGCTTCCAACCAAGGCCGTCAAGGATAAAACTCCATTTGAGGCATGGTTTGGAGTTAAACCTGCTGTGGAACACCTCAAAGTATTTGGGAGCTTGTGTTACACATATGTGCCAGATTCGAAAAGAGACAAGTTGGACTACAAAGCTGAGAGGGGAATCTTTCTGGGATATAGCTCGACCTCCAAAGGTTACAGAACGCTCAATTTGAAAACAAAAAAAATCATGGTCAGCAGAGACATCAAAGTTGATGAAGCAGCAACCTGGAACTGGGAGAAAAAAGAGATAGAAGCTGCAAAGAATGATCAAATAGATGCAACTCTATCCCAAATTCCAGACGCGATAGAAAATGAACTTGATGCTGATAATTTTGATGACGTTCCAGTAAGAGGAATGAGGTCTCTCGATGATATCTATGATAGATGCGATTTGGCAATAAAAGAGCCAACATGCTACTATGATGCAGCTAAAGAAAATTCATGGAGAGTTGCGATGGAGGAGGAGCTGAAAATGATAAATAAAAATGGAACTTGGGAGCTAGTAGACATGCCTAGAAACCATAAGATAATTGGAGTCAAGTGGATTTTTAGAACCAAATACAATCCAGATGGTTCCATAAACAAACATAAGGCCAGATTGGTTGTGAAGTGCTATTCTCAAGAATACGGAATTGATTTTTCAGATACATTTGCTCCAGTGGCTAGGCATGATACTATAAGGCTTCTTGTTGCTTTATTAGCAAAGATGGGTTGGAAAATTCATCATCTTGACGTGAAATCAGCCTTCCTGAATGGTTTGCTTGAAGAAGACATTTACGTTGAGCAACCGGAGGGATTTCAAATTGCAGGTTGTCAAGACAAGGCTACAAGCTGCGAAAAGCTCTCTACGGTCTGAAACAAGCTCCAAGAGCTTGGTATAGCAGAATAGATGCATACATGTTGCAGCAAGGATTTAAAAGAAGTGAAAGTGAAGCTACTTTATACTTGCTGAAAGTTCAAGAACAAGT
Organism: Lindernia subracemosa; assembly: GCA_028392965.1. Lineage (NCBI taxonomy): Eukaryota > Viridiplantae > Streptophyta > Magnoliopsida > Lamiales > Linderniaceae > Vandellia > Vandellia subracemosa. The sequence continues at coordinate 1,803,973 of JAQPCC010000011.1, read as the reverse complement.
TCAGCTCATTGTATCTTTGTATGTAGATGATCTGTTGGTTACAGGTTCTGTAAGTCACAGTTTTAACATCCAATCAATAAAACTTGAGAATTAGATCGATTGAGACATACCTTGAATATTAGTGCGCGGAAGACTTTGGGTATAAACTCAATCAACCTCCATTAATACCAAGCTTCTCTCTACAATATACCTCACTTTCTCTCTCTACAATTAAACCCTAATTATGCTAATGATGAGAGAGAAATCTATTCTAGTGAGAGAAAGCTAAAACTCAAGTTGTGTGTATTTTACACACACTTGCCCTATATATATACCAAAGCATACTTTGGTATATTTACACTTTAGTCCCTATATTTACATAAAATACAATTAAGTCCCTAGACAAAGATAACATGATTATTGAACACTAGAAAATATTCCTAACAATCTCCCCCTTAGTGTTCAATTGTCATTGAAGCGCCGGTTGTCTTTGTCTTTGATAATCTTCAGTCTTCATCATCATTTGAACACAGCAGAAAGATTCCTAACAATCTCCCCCTTTGATAATTTTTGCCTTTGTGTTCAACTTTGAATTCGACACGGTCTTCTGTTGCTGTTTGAAGAAAATAGATGAGAGCATCTGGAGAATCTTCAGTCTCCCCCTATTTACATGCACCCTCTTTTTCTTCTTTGCAACTTGAATCTTCATCACCTTCTTGCATATATCAGAGTCGCGCGGATCGTCAGCATTGACTTGTCGTGTATGCTTGAACCATGGAGAGAGGTCTTGTTTGTTGTGGTTCTGCACGTGCGTTGAAAGCTTGGCTTCTTTAATGAGTTCACGTGCTTCGCCTCCTTGATATACTTCTCCCCCTCATGGCGATTCATTTGTATCGTCATGCTTGTGATCAAGGTGAACCAGCTTGGGCTGATCGTGTTGTCGTTGAATCATGGAAGTACCTGAAAACGGGACAGACGACCGATCATCGTGAAACATCCCTTATGTCACTCTTGGTCGTTGATGCGAAGTCACACAGACTTGCATTTGAAGGGACTACGGGGCCACATAGGCATCCCGTTGTCATCGTTCTAGAGTCGTGCTCCAGAAGATGGCCTGCTACCGTTGTTGCTTTGATGTTGCAACGGCAGGACTTCCTTCTGATCATAGAAGCACATTATTGAATGATGCGTCTACAGAAGTTCTGGCATGGTCACGTAGACCTGCAATATGTGTGTAAAAGAATGTATGTGTCCTAGAAAATTTTTTTTTAAAAAAAAACATTTAGGCTATGAGGACACACTAGACATTTACGTGTTCAAGAAAGTCGTGGTGTGGGCCTGTGGACCACTTTGTTCAATATCTCCCGCTTCCAAATGAAACGGTGATAGCATATGCGGTTCCCCGTGAGATATTGAAACATCTGTCTTTAGGGAGACAAATGAGTAGCTAGGAAGGGTCGTGCATGCGCCTTTGGACCAGATGAAGCGTCTTCTACCCGGGATCGGATAAATCAGTCCTGTACCTATATGGTTATGGCCCGGATAGTTTGTGGTTGAGTTGTAAGGATGTCTTCGTGATACGCTCAATACCCTCACATACACTCGGGGTTTGTTCCTGGGTTAGGATCAGTTAGGTCTACTGAACCTTTGGAACAGGTATGTGAACAACTCTTTTGTGTCCATGCGCTTGTTGGCATTTAGGTAGCTCTCCCTCTTCAAAGCATGAAGGTTGTCTTCAAGGCATTCCCTTTTAAGCTCTAGCGCTGTTTTTAGGTAACACTCCCCCTAAATACTTGCGCTAATTCTAATGTGATGCCCGTGCTCCCCCTAAATAGATGCGCCTTTTGAGATTCCATATTACAAAAAAATCAAGCGCCTTTTGTATTTGAAGTGACACTCCCCAATAAATGTGCCTTTTGCACTTATAAGTCTCACTCCCCCTAAAACATATGCGCTTTTTACATTAGAACTATGGTAATACGCTCTTTTGAAGTTCATGCGCCTTGTCTATCTATCTATCCACTCCCCCAAAAAGAATATAGAATATGAAGACCGACTACTCTATAAAATTAAGCGCTATTTATAGTAAGTCGAACTCCCTATGAAAATCGAAAACTGAAAATATAGAGTTTGACTCCCCTGAAATTTAAGCGCTTTTGACTTTGAAATCGGCTCGGCCTTCTTTAAACATTGCTGCTCAAAGGTTTTTTTGCTTTTTTTTTTTTTTTTTTTTTTTTTTTTTTTTTTTATGGCCTTTTCCTTTATTTATTTATTTTTTTATGGCCTTTTCCTTTTTTTTTTCATGGTTTTTTTTTTTTTTAATGGCTTTTCCTTTATTTTTTTTATGGCCTCTTTTTTTTTTTTTTTTTTTTTTTTTTTTTTTTTATAACGAAAAAATAAAAATAAAAACAATGTCAAATCAAGAGTTTTGGAATAGTCTTGATTTGGTGTGTTTGCTCACGTTGCATACCGATCACGTGTGTAGAGCAAACCGAATACCGCACGTGTCGGGGTCTTGTACGACTGCTCATCATCGCATACCGACCATACATGTGGAGCAATCGTCGTCTATTTACCATGTATGATCGGGAAACTGCAAAACAAATTATCGGGACTTTGGTACCCATTTTTGGACGGGTCCTCCCTGGTTAGCAGTGAAACAATTATGCATATAAGGTTCAAATTTGGAAGCAAAATTATCACATAAAGCAGTCATAGGAATCCACATTTGTCGAGGACTACTTATTTCCATTTGTAGCTTAGGTTTCCAAATTTGTTGTACCTTTTTGAAATTTAACTTTTCAGCATCGGTGAATGTGTGTCTTTTTGTAGAAGAGAAAATTTTCTCTTTCGCCAGTCGCTTAAGATGCGATTCGGATTTGACTTTGACCGGGTACTTGAGAGAGGAATACGAGCTTATAGAATCAATAGCATTAAGTATAGAAGTGTCGTATTTCCTACCTTCTAGACTCACATCATTCACTTTGTAATGTGTACTAAATGAGCTATTTTTGTTTAGACAATTATTACTTTTGGACGTTTCAGTTTTAATAGAGAATGTGTAATTATTGTCTACTTTAGTTTTAGTAGCTTCTTTCTTTAATTTTGATTTTAGAATGACTCTGGGTATTTTTGGATTAGGAATAGAGGTAGAACCAAATTTAGTCGAGGCAATAGAAGATAATTTGTCTTCCTCTATTCTTTCTTTCTTAATAGCTTTAGTCATTCTTGCGCCTTTTTGAGAGGAATTTTTGAGAATTAAATTCTCCTTTAAAAGCTTATCTATTTGAGCTCGAAACCCGTTTCGTTCGGAATCCAGAAGAGAGTGTAATTCATCAATTTTGCGAGCACTTTCTGGAGTGTAGCAATCCTTAGGTTCGGGTTTTATCGATAGTATAGAATGTTCCTCGGTTGACATTGACTCAATTGTTTGAGTCGACTTGTTTCGAGACAATTTTTGCTCAATTTGTTCTTTCTTTGCAAGAAGAACCTCTAGTTCTTTAATTTTACAGTGTAGTCTAGTGAGTTCTTCAGAAAGACATTTATTTTGAGCTTGATAATCTTTATTTTCCTTTAGTTCTGTTGTTTCAGAATTTGATTTAGCAAGATCATTGTTAAGTTTAGCTATTTTCTCATTAGCTAATTGAAGTTTTATTCCTAGATTGGCTTCTTCTAATAGATGTTTTCTTAGGACAACTTCATTATTGGCTAATCTTGCTTCTAATTTCTTGACCATTTCTTTTTCATTATTTGTGGATGAGAATTTTTGCAACATTGAATTGTTTGCTTCATCACAGGCAGGCAAACTTGTTTTCAACTCACATATTTTTGATTCATGTTATGTGGTCTTAGTCTTCAACCTTATAATCTCATCCTTTGCATTAGTCAATTGACATTCAAGACTAGCTTCAATTTCTAGATGTTGTCTTAAGACACGCTCGTTATTAGCTAGCCTGGTTTCTAGTGTCTTGATCATTTGTTCGTGAAATAAATCCATTTTAATCTTTTCAGTTCAAATATAGAATTTTGAAAATTTAAGTTCAAATAATGTTGGTAATTAAATTCTATATAGAATGTTGGATTTTAATTTTGATCAAATAGAATTGTTGGATATATATTGATCGTTGACGTGTTTTAGAATTGATTTAAGTTGTGACGATTCTGTTAAAAAAATTTTAATTTTTGATATTAACCGCAAACTTTTGATTTCAGTTCAGTTCATAAACTTTTCAGCACAGCAAAGTTTAGATACAAAATATTAATTATCAGCTTGGATTGTATCTTAGACTTTGTATATTATTAAAAGAATGTAAGATTTTGCGGTTCTCATTTGACACAATATTAGTTTACGAATGAAAGAGAAAGCTGTAAACAGTGCTTTTTAGTTTACGAGTAAAGAATGTTTACGAATGAGAATCGTTCGTAAATTTTTAATCGTTCGTAAACCTTGAAGAACTGTAAACAGTAACTTTCGTGAAGTAAAGTTTAATCGTAAACTTATAGCCCTTGTTTACGAATGAGAATTATTCGTAAAGAGTTGAATCGTAAACTTATATCGCTTGTTTACGAATGAGAAAGGTTCGTAACCCTTGATTATAGATGGTTTACGAATGAAATAGATTCGTAAACAGTAGATCTGTAAAGGTTTACGATTGATGTCAATAAAGAAAGAATAGAGGAAGACAAATTACACTGTTGATTCGTAAACAGTAACCCGTAAAGTAAAGTTTACGATTGAAAAGTATTCGTAAACCTTCACACACTGTTGATTCGTAAACAGTAACCCGTAAAGTAAAGTTTACGATTGAAAAGTATTCGTAAACCTTCACACACTGTTGATTCGTAAACAGTAACCCGTAAAGTAAAGTTTACGATTGAAAAGTATTCGTAAACCTTCACACACTGTTGATTCGTAAACAGGGTTTACGATTGAAAATCTTTCGTAAACAGGGTTTCGTAAAATAAAGTTTACGATTGAAAAAGCGTTCGTAAACAGTGACTTCAAAGGTTTACGATCAAAAAGCGTTCGTAAACAGTGACTTCAAAGGTTTACGATCAAAAAGCGTTCGTAAACATAGCAATCAGATTAAAATCGATCAAAAATACTTAAGTTTTCAAAATTAGGCTCAGATAATCGATCGAAATCAGTAATTAAACATGTAAAAACACTCGATTAAACCAGTTAAATGCAAAACATATAGAATTTTCGAGTTTTTCACATGAACATTTTCAAGATATTGAAGAACAGTTCGATCAAAATTAACACAATTAGTCCAAATTCAGCTGTAATTAGCTCAATTAATCATGATTACTCATCGCAAACAGTATCATATTCATCATCGCAAACATCTAAGCAAGCACCTCATACAAAAATGCAATGAACAGTGATGATCGCGATGAACAGTAGCTATTCGTAAACATCAAGTTTGCGATGAACAGTGCGATGAACAGTAGCTATCGTAAACTTCAATTCATCCATCGAACACCATCGTAAACATCAAATTAAGCTCAAAAATCAATTCAGTGGCACACGCATGCTCTGATACCAATTGTAAGTCACAGTTTTAACATCCAATCAATAAAACTTGAGAATTAGATCGATTGAGACATACCTTGAATATTAGTGCGCGGAAGACTTTGGGTATAAACTAAATCAACCTCCATTAATACCAAGCTTCTCTCTACAATATACCTCACTTTCTCTCTCTACAATTAAACCCTAATTATGCTAATGATGAGAGAGAAATCTATTCTAGTGAGAGAAAGCTAAAACTCAAGTTGTGTGTATTTTACACACACTTGCCCTATATATATACCAAAGCATACTTTGGTATATTTACACTTTAGTCCCTATATTTACATAAAATACAATTAAGTCCCTAGACAAAGATAATATGATTATTGAACACTAGAAAATATTCCTAACATGTTCTAATTCACAAATCATGAATCACTTCATGTTGCAGATGGAGAGCGAGTTTGAAATGTCCAACTTGGGTGAAACGAAATATTTTTTAGGCATGGAAATTCATCAATGTGAAGGTGGAATCTTCATCTCACAGCATAAATATGCTTCGGAGTTTCTGAAGAAGTTCAGAATGGAAAGACCTAAACCAGCGGCAACTCCATTGGTTGTGAATGAGAAGCTGTCAAAAAATGATGGTAGCAAAGTTGATGCTTCTCTTTACAGAAGCCTAATTGGCAGCTTACTTTACTTGTGTACAACAAGGCCAGATTTTATGTTCTCCGCAAGCCTTCTCTCGAGATTTATGCAGTCACCTACTCAAGTTCATTTTGTTGCAGCTAAGAGAGTTCTAAGGTATATCAAAGGCACTTTTGATTATGGTTTGTGGTTCTTAAAGAAAGAAAGCAACGAACTACAAGGTTACGCAGATAGTGATTGGGCAGGAAGTGTTGATGACTCCAAAAGCACTTCTGGTTATGCTTTCTCATTTGGAAGTGGAGTCTTCTCGTGGAATTCAAAGAAGCAAGAAGTGGTGGCACAATCCTCAGCGGAAGCTGAGTACATTTCAGCAGCAGCCGCAACAAATCAAGCAATATGGTTAAGGAAATTGATGACAGATTTGGGGCAAATTCAAGCTAATCCAACTGTGATTTGGGTTGACAACAGGTCTGCTATTGCCATTGCTAAGAATCCTGTACAGCATGGAAGAACTAAACACATTAAAGTGAAGTTTCATGCAATCAGAGAAGCTGAGAAGGATGGCGAAATCAATCTGGTTCATTGTTCCTCTGAAAAATCAGATTGTTGACATCCTAACCAAAGCACTTCCTAAAGCTAAGTTTGAGGAGCTAAGAGCAAAGTTTGGAATCTCCAAGAAAATTCTCAAGGAGGAGTGTTAGACTTTGAGAATTTGCTAGATATTTTTGAGAAATATTTTGTGACTTTTGTTGACAAAGCATTAGGTGTAAATATGTGGATTTCCTTATATTAAGGAATATCTTTGAAAAAGCATAATGTATTAGTTAGGTTTGGTGTTGACTAAGAAAAGTCTTTGCACTTGTAATATATTTCTGAACGTGAATGAAAAACATCATCATCTTCTCATATATGTTCTGTTTTTTCTTTTCACTGCAACATCAAGAATTCCTTTAAAAGCTTGTATTTTGCATTTCTGAATATTCTTACACCTTCAAATGCAAAGCCCTCTCTCCGTCTCTATCCATATATCTCACCGTCTAGCTCAAATCACTTCGATGCTCTGACCGTCTTGCCTCATTCTGTCGAACGTACATCTATAACTGTGTCGACATCAGCTGCGGAGTAGATTCTACGAATGCTAGATTCTGTTCCCAATGCGGCATAGCTGAAGAACCAGCGAGCGTCTGAAAATTCAACGCTGATTCAAGGTATGGGTGGTGTTAGGAATCCATTTCTAGTGCTCAAATGTCATGTTATCTTTGTCTAGGGACCAAATTGTAGTTTATGATAATATAGGGACTGATGTGTAATATACCAAAGTATGCTTTGGTATATATAGGGCAAGTGTGTGTATTTTACACATAACTTGAGATACCAAGCGAGACTTTCTCTCCTTAGAAAATCTCTCTCATCATCATAGTAGAATAGGTTTAATTGTAGAGAGGGAATTGGATTGCTTGTAGAGAAAGCTATTGGATTAAATGAAGATTGATTGATTATTCGCCTATTGCTTCCGCGCGTATCAACAAGGTGAGTCAATCGATTTAATTCTCAAGTTCATCTTCGTTGGGTGTTTAATCTGGAACCTACAGGTGGTTAATGTTTATTGAGGATGGATAGTTTGTTGTTCGGATGTTGAATGTGGTTTCGGAATTGATTTGCTGGATAAGAATTGTAGTAGTCTATTGCGAATGCTAGATTCTGTGGTGTTAAACTATAACGTGTCGACAGTCGACGTTTGATATTGCATTTTTGCAGCTGATGTAATTGATGAGGCAAACTGTAAAGGTAATAGAACATCTCACCTGACTCATTAGATTAGTTATAAAATTATCTATCAAGGAAAAAGGAGCCATGCTTTCCTCCCCACACTAAATACATCAGAAACGTCTGGTGAGAACGATGTGGAAGGTTAGTCTTCTTTGCATCTCCTCCGTGTTATGATTGATAGTATAACTGTTTAGATGACTATATATATTAAGATCCATCGAAATATTAGAATGTATTGATTTGTCGAGACATCAATTTTGCAGGACAACCAACCAAATATTTAAGTACAGATAATACCAAAGTAGAGCCTGCCACATAAAGGGGCGCAGAAGGCATATACCCTGTTGATTTTTTAAACAAGCTGCAATTCTTCAAAATACCAAATCACAAACGTATTTTTAAGCCTTCAGTTATTGTAATGCTGCTCAAAGACATCGACCAAAAAGATGGAATCTGCAATGGAACAATGATAATAGTTTCACGTTTGGGAAGCAGATTTGTTGAATACTAAATTCTGAATGGTACGGTACATATTTAGGAACAACAGTTCTCATCCCAATAATCATTCTTTCGCCATCAGACACAGGATGACCGTTCAAATTGAGACGACAACAATTCCCACTGAAAATATGTTATGCAATGACGATTAACAAAAATAAGGGGCAGAGTCTACAAGGAGTTGGGATTTATAACCCGAAACCAGTTTTCACACATGGCCAATTATATATAGCATTATTTCGAATAACATTACCTGCACGAATTAATAACTTAATCAATTGCAACAACTTATAGGACCATGAAAATACCATAAAATCAGTCTTTGTACACGAGATCAGTTGCACTATGATTAATAAATACAGTCATGCATCGCTCATAATCGCGCAGTTACAAAATCATGCATATACGTGATAAAGTCTGATATATTTTGGAAGATAAACTATAGCTATCCTCATTGTAAAAATTGAGACATCTGAGTTGAATAGAGCCCAACGCATTAGTCACATACTGGAGATGATGTTATACTTACGGAAGTCTCGAACAATTATAGTATTGAAGGTAAGCAGCTTAACTTTTTACATTCATTGTATCTTGAGTTATATGCATACCAGATACAAACCAGACTATCTCACGAAATCCGAATCATCAGAAGTGGAAGACTTCTCCATCAATATGTTGTCAATGCAAATGCAACTACAGGACAAGGTTATACCTCTGCAATAGGCACCGTCTTTAGGTAAACGTAAACAGATTCTAGATTAGTTCTGTCAGCAAGACTAATGCCCTCCCCATCTCACACGTCAGCAAAATCGCTCCTCCTTCGTACACGTCAGCAAAATAACATAAAGAGCTTTGATGTTTTAATGATTAGTCTATGACGTTGTTATTACCGTTTGGTTGATATTCAAATATGAGGTACGTCGTTTTATCGAGCATATCATTCATCATCATATTCACGTGCATGCATATTTAGTTAATATTATGGAGCATTAGCATGCACAATACTGGTATGCACAATCTCAAGAGTGAGATATTTGCCGATTATTGGCAGTCGACTCGCAATTGAGTCACTGACTATTACTATTGCACCATTGGCGGTGTGAGCTGTCGTTATATGTTGAGGCAGAAGAGGCAACCTGGGAATGAGCGACCTAGGAAAACCTACAGTAGACTATCTGGAGTAGGCCAATGTCATATTATTGATGCGCTAGCAGCGATCTGGATGGGGCGACTTAGGGAAAGTTAGAGTAGGCTACCAGCGTAGGTGACCGTGTGGCAGAAGGAGCTACTTGAGAAGACTAAGAGTAGGCTACCCAGCATGAGCCACTGTAACTTGATTTGTGGAGATCTTTATGGTGCATAGTAATTCAGCCACGGGCCCAGAGAGGGAGAGAAAAGAAGAGTGAGGATACATTTCGAGAGTTTGAGTTGCATATAGATACACGTATTGTATGCATTTCACGAGGACTAGCATATTCATTCAGCATGCATGATTTTTGGTTACTGAGCTTCTAGTTCATAGAGTCTGTCCGGAACCAAAAAACCTTACCCCATATGTTCATGCATATATGATTTTATTTTTTACGAGGTATATTTATTTTAAGGTTTGGTAAAGATAATAAATGTATTTTCGGGTATCATAAAGAAAGCATTCGAAAACCAGTTCGAAAACCACTTCGAAAGGTTTCGTGTCTCATTTTCAAAGTAGATACACTTCGAACTAGATAAAGTTCAAAACATAAAAGTTGTAGATAATCAAGTTACTGTCTTTAAGAGTTCGAATCAGGGTAATTGAGGCCCTGCATCGAAAGTTATACTTGAAAAAGTATTGACTGCCATTTCTGGAAAGCAGCATTCGAAAACCAGTTCGAAAACCACTTCGAAAGGTTTCGTGTCTCATTTTCGAAGTCGATACACTTCGAACTAGATAAAGTTTAAAACATAAAAGTTGTAGATAATCAAGTTACTGTCTTTAAGAGTTCGAATCAGGGTAATTGAGGCCCTGCATCGAAAGTTATACTTGAAAACGTATTGACTGCCATTTCTGGAAAGCAGCATTCGAAAACCAGTTCGAAAACCACTTCGAAAGGTTTCGTGTCTCATTTTCGAAGTCGATACACTTCGAACTAGATAAAGTTTAAAACATAAAAGTTGTAGATACTCAAGTTGGCTTTCCATATAAGTTTGAATCAGGGTAAATGATGCCTTGAATCGAAAGTTATGCTTGAAAACGTGTTGACTGTCATTTCTGGACAGCAGCATTCGAAAACTTTTTCTCTCATACAAAGTGGTATCGAAAACCTTGTGTTAGATATCGAAAACTTCTCTTTTCTCTCATACATATGAGTATAGAAAACTTTTCTTATAAGCAAAGGAGTATAGAAAACCCTTGGTGGGAGGTAAAGTGAGATTAAGATCAAACTTCTTCTAAGTTTGACACCTCATGCTTAAGAGTGATTCGTAAGCACCTCATAGCCAATCATACTACCTTAAGTACTTAGAAAACAAGCAACTTCATACCAAAAGAGATGAAGAGCTCGAAAATTTGGAGAAAAAAAAAAGAGGGAGCTTAAGGCATCATCATAAAGGATTGGCAAAAAACACTTACAAAGTAAAGTTCAAGTGAGGTATACATGTGAAATTCCTTATCTATAATTTGTTTATCTCATTCATGTTATGTTTAAAATGAATTTAACATCATGGTAAACCTAATAAGGGAGTTAAGGGTCGAATTTGGAAGGTTCATGCATCTTATTCATGGAGGAAACATGATTACTACTAGGAAGGGGTACAAGTGATACAGCAATATTTCCAGCAGCCCTGTTCTGTGTTCACGATCATTTTTGAAGTAATTACACTTCGAATATGAATAATATGAAAGAACAACAGTTGTAGAGAATTGAGTAATCTTGTTATAGGACTTGGAATCAGAGTCATTGGAGCTCTCTATCAAAAGTTAGCATACAAAAGAGGTTGACTGCCAATTATGAACAGCAGCAGTGAAGAAGCACCTTTATGACTCATTTAAGCATTGTTTTACTGCGAATTCGAGAGTGTGTACAGAATGAAAGTTTTAGATCATTAAGTTAGCTGTTTATATTAGTTTGAATCAACATCATTAGTGTCGTATATCAAAAGTTAGATTACAAAAGGCATTGACTGCCAGTCCTGGAACAGCAGCATGCCAAGAAGTAAGTTGATGGCTCATTTTGACTTCGATGCATTTAGAATCCAAGAATGTGAAAAGAACGAAAGTTTTCGATATTTAAGTTAGATTTCCAGAACAGTTTGAACCAACCTCATTGATGCCTTGTATTGCATGTTATGAATGAAAGAATGCAGACTGTCATTTCGGGACAGCATGGCTATGTTAAAGTTGACATGATAAAGACTATACATTAAACAATAGAGATCCATTCATGCATAAGAACATGCATATCATGCATATATGTTATTCATAGGGTCTTATATTGATGTATTGAATGTGACGTGTATATAGGTCGAGACCCCGATAAGGGCAAGGATAAGGCCGAGTAAAGGAGCGAAATCTATGAGTATGATTGCAACGTGTGCTGTATGTGCTATACGTAACATTATGTGCTATTATGTGATCGATTTGTGAATACGTGATTTACGTGATTGGACAGTATGTCAAATGTGTTGAGTACATTATATGATTCGATTTAATGTTGATACGTGCAAGGTGAATTGACGTTATGTATTTTACGTGCGACAAATGAGTATATGTTATGCATCATGAAAGGCATGAAAGTAAAGAAAAGACTGTTATGACCGCTATAACTTCGAGAGATGAGTGCTCGATGGATGATGCTATGGAAGTTTGTCCCTACAAATCGGGGAACCACAGAGTCATGTACATGCAACATATGTATATGTTATGCTACAGAGTCCCATGCATGGGCGCACAGACACTCTACGATCTATGTCCTGAGTCAAAGCTGGTTCATAACAGAAAGATAAAACAAACGAGCATATAGATGCATGTGTTACGATTATGTATGTTCATGTGAACGATTATATGAACGAGTATGTGAGTACATGTTTAGATGGAAACGTTATATGAAATTTTGATCAATCTATTCACGTTACTACCTTATGGATTGACATGTTGCGATCATACTCTGAATTGTTGTTTGACAGTTTTGTATTGTAGATTGAAGTGAGCTCATTTTGGTAGCATGGAGTCAAGGTCGGCCGGCTATATTCTCGTCCTTCTCCCTCCGCTCATCGTTTGCACGTAGTTCATATAAGACCAGAGTGTGATGGTGTTAAAGTTTTAAACAGACTCTGATATGTACATATGTGTATTATATGACTTACGTTGCGCGTTTTGAAAAACGAAAAATTTTATGCGAAATTACCTTCGTAAATACGTGATTTATGTGTTTATGAGAGGGAGCGCCACAGTTTGGTTGGTATCAGAGCCTAGGTTTTAGGTTCTGTAGACTCATGTAGATTCATGCATGTCATGTTTATGTATTTGATGCCCTAAGAAAAGTTTTGCATATTTTAGGCAAATGGCAGCAAATCAACCATCACAAGTAGAACACAATGAGCCTACGATTCAGGGAGGAGAAGGAACGGCCGTGCCAGACTCACATTCATCTCATTCACTTATGCATGTTACGCATGAAACCCCCCTGACTATTCTCCGTGAGCCTCGTGAGAGGCGATACGATAGATTAAGGAAAATGGGTGCTGTTGATTTCATGGGTACTACTGATCCTGCCGAGGCAGAGAAATGGTTGAAACGAACAGAAAGGATCTTAAGTATGATGAAATGTACACCAGATGAGTAGTTTGACTATGCGGTGTCACTCCTTCAAGGAAATGCTTACGAATGGTGGGAAACAATACCGAATAGCACGGTGCAGCCTCCAGTGTTAACATGGGAAGACTTTCTTAGGGAATTCAATGATGCTTACCTTCCAGAGGTCTATAAAGATCAGAAGGAAAAAGAATTCTTTGAGTTGAAACAAGGAAATAAATCGATCGCCGAATACGAAGTGTTGTTCAATCAACTTTCGCATTATGCATCTCACATGGTGGCCACGGAACAGAAGAAATGTAACAGATTTGAGGCCGGACTTCGCTATATGATTCGTAATCGAATTACACCATCTGATATGGAATCATATGGAAAATTGAAGGCAGCTGCTGTACGAGCGGAGAAGCTTGAGATGGTAGCAAGAAATTTTCAAAGTAGCAAAAGAAGGCCAGGTATGGAGTTAACTGGCGGAAAAATAAAGAAAACGTTTAATGTGCCTCAACAGACTAATTTCCCAAGTGGCTCAATGAAAAGTAATACAAGCAGTATGAAACCAATGGGGAGAGGTGAAGAATCTTCTCGCCAAGCTAGTTCGTGCGTATATTATGGGAAAAGTCACGAAGGCAAATGTAGACTATTTACTGGAGAATGCTTTAGGTGTGGCCATCCTGGTCACATTGCGAGAAATTTTCCAGTATATCGTGAAGAAGGCACGGTGGAACAATCGAGGGTTAGTGGAACTTCTTCTGGCCGCGGCAGAGGTAGAGGCCGTGGACAGTATAGTTGTAATACCCGTAAAATTTAATACGGGATTTTGATGTAATTAACTATATGATTATGTGACTTAGAAATTTTATTTAGGTGAAGAATCTCAAAATGTTAGGTCCGTTTTTACATCCAACTTATGAACTTGAGCATCGATCTAATCGAAATTACCTTGAAGATGATCGAGCGGAAGCATTTGGGTAATATTCAATTAAACCTCCATTAATCACAAACTTTCTCTCTACAATAAGCCTTTTTCTCTCTCTACAATTAACCCTAGCTTAGATAGTGATTAGAGAGAGTGTTTCTAGTGAGAGAAAGCTAAACTCCAGTTGTGTGTATTTTATACACACTTGCCCTATATATACCAATCAATATTGGTATATTTACATTCTAGTCCCTAACTATACATATATTACAATTAAGTCCCTAGACAAAGATAACTTGATTATTGAACACTATAAAATACTTCCAACACAAAAATTCGGGTAAACATAGACAACTAAATAGAAGGAACACCCGAAAATGTTATGTTTGGACAAAAGAGGGCTAAAATTCGGGTGATGGCAGCATTAAGTGAAGCCCAAATAAATTCAGGTGAAGCAATTTTCGGGTAAGAACAAAGGGAAGAATTCGGGCAAGACATTTCTTAACCTAAGAGGAAAAACTCGTCACCTCCTTGTCACCTACTTATCATCATTTACCTCAAAGTATATCTACACCCCATTAAGTGAAAAACAGAGAACATTTTCGAAACCAAGAAAAGAGAAGGAAAGAATCGCACAAAGAACTTGGCTAACAAAAGATTAGGGAGCTCGAGAAAATCCTAAAACTTCAAAGTTTCGGACGTGAGGTAGGTGAAATCTTTCATCTACAAACACGAAAATATTATGTGTTTTATGTGATAACATATTTTGTTATGATCTTACGTGACTTACATGATGATTAGTTGAATTTTCGGGTGGCTATATGCGTTAAAAACCCAGATTTTTGGGTTTGAATCTATGTTACGTGTTATAGTTGCATTTACATGGAAGTTGAATGAGTTAGGAATGTTTTCGGGTAGATGTTATTCGGGCACTTGAATGTTTTCGGGTGTTTGAATAGTTTTTGGGCATAGTACTTTGTACTGTAGTCTGGAATTTATATAAATTCGGATAGGTATACGTTTCCGGGTCTTTAATATTTTCGGACAAAGTATTTTCGAGTAACAAGGTTTTCGCAGAATAAAATATAATTTTCGGGTCTTTTAAATATTCTGAGTCAGAAAGGAAATTCGGCGAATTGTGTTTATTTTCGGGTAAAGAGTTTCGGGCCTTCGAAAGATATTCGGGCTCAGGTTTTCGGCATTTAAAACTAAGATTTTCGGGTGGAACTGTCGGGCCACATTCTCGGGTCAAAACAGTTTCGGCGTCAGACTCATTTTCGGGCAGCAACTTTCGGGCTCGAATAAAATTCGGGTCTTTAAAAAAAAAAAAAAAAAAAAAACTTTTGGAGGAAAATTATTTATTTTTTGTCATTGAATGAGAAAAATGTTCCGAGTCCAACGGGCATAGTCTATTCTAACGCCCGATTAAAAGTTTTCGAAATAATATTTTCAGGGAAGGTAGTTTTAATGGGTACTGTGACATTTCATTTGCATAACACACATGCATTTCATACCAGTATGAGGGATGAGTACCGTGTTGATACGGTAACGCTTTGATATAGTGATGAGCAGGGTAGATCGTGATTGCGTTGATGATTCGTAGAAGAATCGAGGTTAGTACTCATATATGACACCTGACGGCAGACAGGCGTGATCGATCTGTCTACTCGGGCGTGAACGTCCCGAGGTGCAAAACCGTCTTTTATGTTATTTTCGCGGAAGGAGCGACCTGGTAGGGCAGTAGCGTGAACGTCTAAACGCTATCAGTGTAGGCTACCGTGATTGTTATGGGCGCGCGAGGTGTCGAGTCTAACCTAGGGCCCTGTGTTGAGATATGATAAGATGGATTGAGAGGGAAAAGTCGAGCGTGCATTTATGGTGAGATATTTTGGGATGATGGGTGAGCGCACGCTGCATTCATGCATGTTTTCACCTACTGGGCAATCGCTCAGTTTTATGTGTTGTAGGTACTATCGAGTCCGACGTCAAGGTACGTCGCGACTGAGGTGGGCTGATGGCGGTGACTCCACGGACTTTTGAGAGCGAGGTTGTACATGGATGAAGACCTGTGGAGCGGCATTAGGGCGTTTTGATATTTTGAATATTTTGGGGCTACGGCCTTTGTAATATACGACTTTGTAACCCGTATTTACTATAATATATTCTATTTTACGAAAAAGTTTTTGTAAAATGGGTCTTCCGCGGCTTTCGCAGCGGAAATCCGCCACTAATAGTATTTAGAAAATGAGGGTCGCCACACATGGCATCAGAGCTTAGGTTATAGATTCTGAAGACTGTCCATGTACGGCCGCTCAAAAGTCTGGAGGATCAGCCCTTGCCTGTAAGTTTTTATGTTTTAACGTGATTGAATGTTAAAAGTGATATGCCTACTTGTATGAATAATTATAGATAATAGTTAAGAATGCCGAGAGGAAGAAGAGGATACGCGGGGGAATCCAGTCATAGGGCCGAAACCGAGTCCCCTACTAATGAGCGGGACTCTACCATCTTACGACTTACTGAACTGGTCCAACGACAATCGGACCAGATCAATGAACTTATCCATAATAGGAACTCGTCTGAACATGGTCAGTCTCCACAACCGGAACGTATAGAGATTATAGGAGAGAGATTCAGACAACTAAACCCCCCAACGTTTGCGGATGCCACTGACCCTGCAGTAGCAGAAGATTGGCTGCGTACAATTGAAGATATGTTTATCTATAGTCGTGTGCCGGAGGATGAAAAGGTCCTTTGTGTCGTTTCCATGCTAAGGGAAAATGCTAGGTTCTGGTGGGACACAGTTAAGGTCTTGGAGAATCCAATGACAATGTTGTGGGAACGATTCAGAGAAGGATGCACGAGTTCATGTGCTTAAAACAAGGAGGGATGACAGTCGCAGAGTATATTCGTAAGTTTGAGGAGCTGTCTCGTTTTGCCCCTCATATGGTGGCAACTAATCTCTTGAAGGTGACGAGGTTTATAATGGGCCTCAAACCCGAAATCTATCGAGACTTAAGTATAGCGGGAGCCCGACAGATGAAATTCACACAAGTGGCAGAGCGGGCGATGATTGCTGAGCAAGCGGAGGCGCAGATTGTCGAGGCTCAAGAGGCGAAAAGAAGAAGAGAGAATCAGCAAGGAACAGGGGGTGATCGTAAACGCCAATTCTTTGGCAGAGGTCCTAGTAATCAAGGAAACCGCCAGGGTCAACAAAACTGGCGTCCAAAGTCAATGCCTAATCAAGGACCGACTAGCTTCCCGAATAAACCCCCAAACTTTACGCCCCAATGCCCAAAATGCGGGCGCTATCATGTTGGAGCTTGTGTCAGAACGGGGCCAAATCCAAATCCCCAGTGCTTCCGATGCGGGAGATTAGGCCATTATGCCAGAAATTGTCAAGAAAATTTTCCGCAGGACTCGACCCAACCACCGGTCCGACCTCTACCCGTTCCAGCTCGAGTTTTCACCTTGACGAACGAGGAGGCAGAAGCAAACCCCTCGGTAGTGACGGGTACGTTAACTATCTATAACATACCTACATCTGTGCTCATTGATTCGGGAGCCACACATTCGTTTGTGTCGGCTAAATATGTGGCAAAGGTGGGAATATCTCCTACCTTATCTGAGTGTAACTATGTAGTAAGCTTACCACACGGTGATCCGACACACACTAATCAAGTGTTGGAAGGATGCTCCGTGATCATAAAGGGTAGAAAGTTAAGAGTCGATTTGATCGTAATCCCGATGAACGACTACGATGTTATCTTCGGGATGGATTGGCTTTCAAGATATGGAGCCATCATTGACTGTAATAGAAAGATAGTAAGATTCCAATTACCCGAGGAAGAGGTGTTCACTTTTTCGGGTAAGGTAAATCAGAACAGTATCCCTCGAATTTCTACTTTAAAGGCTCAACGACTTTTGGGGTCAGGTTGTGAGTCTTTTCTAGTATATGCGGTGAAAGCAGATGAGTTCTCTCCTCCAGAACTAAAACACGTGCCAATAGTCAATGAATACGCCGATGTATTTCCTGATGATCTCCCGGGGTTACCCCCTGATCGAGAAATACAGTTCACGATAGATCTGGTGCCAGGAGCAGCCCCAATCTCTAAAGCCCCTTACCGTCTAGCGCCTAATGAACTACGAGAGTTGAAAGAACAGCTGGAGGAACTGTTGCAAAAGGGGTTCATTCAGCCCAGCTTCTCACCGTGGGGAGCACCAGTTCTTTTTGTACGGAAGAAGGATGGGTCGATGAGGCTGTGCATCGACTACAGAGAGCTGAATAAAAGCACGATCAAGAATAAATATCCATTGCCGAGGATCGACGATTTATTCGACCAATTGCAAGGTGCTACGGTATTCTCGAAAATCGACCTCCGTTCTGGATACCATCAACTGAAGATCAGGGAGTCAGATATTCCGAAAACCGCGTTCAGCACGAGGTACGGCCATTACGAGTTTTTGGTCCTGCCTTTCGGGCTGACAAATGCACCAGCCGCTTTTATGGACCTGATGAATCGGGTTTTCAAAGACTTTCTTGATCGCTTTGTTATCGTCTTCATCGACGATATTCTCATATATTCTAAGACGAAAGAAGAACACGCAACCCATCTACGCACTGTCTTAGGAATTATGCGGGAGAAACAGCTCTACGCCAAATTTAAGAAGTGTGAATTCTGGTTGGAGCAAGTAGCCTTTCTGGGACACGTCATTTCTGGAAATGGAATCTCGGTGGATCCCAGTAAGATCGAAGCAGTGAATAACTGGCCACGACCCACTACTCCTACTGAAGTACGGAGTTTTCTAGGACTTGCAGGATACTACCGTAAGTTCATTGCTGACTTCTCTAGTATTGCCTCAATCCTGACGAATCTGACAAGGAAGAATATGCCGTTCGTATGGACGAAATCATGTGAGCAGAGCTTCCAGGAACTGAAGAGACGGCTTACTTCAGCCCCAATTTTGACGATACCATCGGGAACCGGAGGATTTTCGGTCTATAGCGACGCATCGAAGAATGGCTTGGGATGCGTGTTGATGCAAAATGGGAAGGTTATCGCATATGCTTCTCGACAATTGAAAGAGTACGAGAAGAATTACCCAACACATGATCTGGAACTCGCAGCAGTAGTTTTCGCTCTGAAGATTTGGCGGCACTACCTTTACGGAGAAAGATGCGAAATCTATACGGACCATAAGAGCCTGAAGTACTTCTTCACCCATAAGGAGTTGAATATGAGGCAACGACGTTGGTTAGAACTCGTTAAGGACTACGACTGCGTGATCAATTACCATCCAGGCAAAGCGAACGTAGTCGCCGATGCATTAAGCCGAAAAACCGTAAATTCAGAACTTTGCAGACTTGAAGTGGAAATAGTAAATTTGGGCGAGGTTGAAACGAAATTAGCAGCACTGACCCTTCAGCCCACATTACTAGAAAGGATCAGGAGGGCACAAGAAGAAGACGAGCTCTACCTGAAGATCCGAAGTGCGCAAATGGAGCAAGCACCACCCGACTTCGAAATACGAGAAGACGGGAGTTTACGATACAAGAATCGCTTATATGTACCCAATGACGAGGAGCTACGACGAACCATAATGACGGAAGCACACGCCACGACATACTCGGTACACCCAGGTGCTACAAAAATGTATCAAGACTTACGAACAACCTACTGGTGGCCAGGAATAAAGAAGGACATTGCGGCATTCGTAAGTAAATGTCTAACATGTCAGCAGGTTAAGGCGGAACACCAACGACCGGCAGGGACCTTACAACCCCTACCAATTCCTAAATGGAAGTGGGACCACATTACGATGGATTTTGTCGTCGGCTTATTGAAGACTGTAAAAGGCCACGACGCCATTTGGGTGATTGTTGATCGCCTAACCAAATCTGCTCATTTTCTGCCGATTAGCTCAACCTTTTCCATGGAGCGGTACGCGGAGTTATATATTAAGGAAATAGTTCGACTCCATGGGATTCCATCTTCTATCGTCTCGGATCGAGATCCGAGATTTCTATCAAATTTCTGGAGAAGTTTACAGAAAGCAATGGGAAGCAAACTCTCGTTCAGTACCGCCTACCATCCTCAGACAGACGGACAATCCGAACGAACGATCCAAACCCTTGAGGATATGTTACGTGCATGCGTACTAGACTTCAAGGGAAATTGGAGCAAATACCTCCCATTAATCGAGTTCTCATACAATAATAGCTATCACACGACGATTGGGATGGCACCGTACGAGGCCTTATACGGACATAAATGCCGATCTCCAGTACACTGGGATGAAGTCGGCGAGCGAACATTATTAGGCCCCGACATGATACGTGAAATCACGGAAGCCATAGAGAAAATTCGGGAGAAAATGCGAACGGCTCAAAGTAGACAAAAGAGCTATGCGGAGCAGAGACGGAGGCCATTGGAATTCGTAGAAGACGACTGGGTATTTTTGAAGATATCCCCGATGAAAGGCGTAAAGCGATTCGGACGAAAAGGCAAGCTGAGTCCAAGATATATAGGCCCATTTAAAATTATTAAACGAGTCGGCGAGGTCGCGTATCAGTTAGAATTACCAGCTTCACTGTCACAGGTCCACGATGTATTCCACGTATCAACATTACGAAAATACATCGCGAACCCAAGCCAGGTGGTGGAGACCGAGTTTTCTTATCAGCAGTTGAGGCCAGACCTAAGTTATGAAGAAAAGCCGGTAGAGATTTTGATGCAGGAAATAAAACGACTTCGGAATAAAAACATTCCGTTAGTCAAAGTATTGTGGCGGAATCAAGCAATTGAAGAAGCCACTTGGGAGCGAGAGGACGATATGAGAAATCGTTATCCTGAATTATTCCAATTGGTCAGAGATCGATCAAGTCAGAATCTACTAACTCAAGGATCGACGGCATATCAGTTTGGTCAATCAGCTCGACCATTACAGTCAAATTCAAATTTGTTTGAGACCGTTACTACAGTTAAATTGACAATTTCGGCCATCCCTAATCTCAACCATTCAACTTGAAATTGCATTTTCCACCAGCCGTCGTCGATAATTATAGCAAAGCCAACAATTTTAGTACATGTACCTCGACGACTTTAATAGAACGTCAGCAAAATAATTTTCTCCACTTGAATGAATCCATACCATCTTTGCTACAATCATTCATGGATTTACCACCCACAAATCTTCAGCTTAACTGTCTGAACATTCAACTAATGTCAACTTCATCCATTACGCTTTGCCATCATATCGTTCGGATCATTGATCAGCCTGCAAATTTGATTTGTTATTAAGCACATAACCCCTTTTGATCCTTCATCTCAAATACAACTTTGAGAAGTTCTTTTATACTACTTATCTCATTTATCCTCACTTGCAATCAACATATCATCTACGTATGGCAGCAGAAAACTTATTTTCGATTTCCACAGGAGGAAAAAGTAAATGCATGAACATATATGCTTCTGTCGAATCAATTCACCACCTTCTTGAATCTATCAAATCTTTTATTCCATTGCCTAGGATTTTGTTTAAGTCCATAAAAACGAAAGCATAAGCGATACACACCTTATCGTCGCTCCCATTTTCAACATAACCTTGAGGCCAATTCATTTTAGAATTTTCTCTTCCCATCAGGTTGCTCTAGTTCTAAGTTGTAATCAGCCAGCATTGAGAACCAGACATGGATAGACACACATTTTACCACTGGAGTGTAAACGTCATTAAAGTCCACCTCCGCACCTTCTCTCTATGTAAAACCACATGGTACTAATCTAAGCTTTGAAATGTGATCCACCCCTTCAAGTTTTGTCTTGAACAGCCACTTAGACGTAAAAGGTCTGCTGATCATCCACAGAGATCCCATTTCGTATTCCATTGCAGGCTTCCAATTGCTGACGTCACTGATTTTGTCCGTGTCCTACTGTCCCTCCTTGTCCTCATGAAAAGAGCTTCCAATTGCTGCTGTCCAAATGCAGTGTTGTCTGAATAGCCATATATTACATGAGACTTGATGTCCCTCATTGTCCTGTCTCCGCTCCGCAGGAAGAATAGTTGAACAAGTCTGTATCCACCAAAGAATCAACATTATTGTTGGATACCCATTAGCTGATTGGCTTTATCACCGATTCCTTCAGCATTAGATTCTTTATCAGCAATATCATCTTAAGCCTTGTTGTGCCGCACCTTAATATCTGGACTTTAGCCACACTTTCATGCCTCAGATATTCATGTGTGTGTGAACCTGTCTGTATCAGATATCTTCAAATAAAGTAGCATCTCTACTCAACATGCATCTCCTCCTGATTCTTGGCTATAAGCTCCAAGAATTATACAACTTTAGGATCACAAATGAATATGCAATTGATAGTCCGGACTCTATTTAGTCCCCTTTGACACGAGCATAGCCCATTCAACCGAGGATCGCCCAATGGATAAATGGTTTGTTATTCATCCATTTTCCTTCGGGTGTCTTGATCTGTAAAGCAGTGGAATGACACCCGTTAAGCAAATAGACTGTTTTATTAAACCTCTCAACCAAGCCCATTTTATTGTGGGTTGCCTGGCACTATCTTGGGTCTGAAACTCCATTGTCTTCCAAATCTTTGAAGTTTTGAAGAGCCCACATTCTAGGTTTCGAGAATCATTACCTATATCTTTCTGATGTACCGTCCACAGTTGACATGAAGTATTCCTTACAACCATGTGACTGACTTTGGCTGAATCCGAATGGTCAGAGAGCGAGTACTCTAATGGACCTTTAGTTTGTTAGCCTTGCCATAAACAAAATTCTTGTAATAATGCAGGTTCGTAGCATTGTCTTTCCCAAGTAGACCTAGTTAACACTGTTGGGATCTATGAGCCTAAACTCCGACGTATGTGGTCGGAAGATGATCGGAAAAAGCCTCGGATGATCAAGCTTGGAAGAATTAGAAGTTCAAGGACTGGAAAATTATTTAAGTCCCCAGATCAAATGAAGGCCGTTCGATCTAGTTCGCGCGCAATCCAAGGGTGGAGGTTTAAAGCGTGCGGTTTAAATGATGAGCATTCGATCAGGCGGGAGATGGCATCAACGGCTGAGATTAAAGTCGCAAATCCACTTATAAAAGGGTTCTGGCATTTTTATTAAGTAAGAAGAATCTTGCGGTATAATAAACCAATGAGTTGGTATGATTCATTAATCTGTTGGTATTAATCCTTAAAGAATTACTTTAAGGACTTGGTATAACACAGATTAATTGGTATAATTCTTTAAGGACTTGGTACAACGCGCGGCTGTGTACAAGAGATAAAGCGGTTGGTACAAGCTCGTCGATGCACGGCAGTTACAACTTAACACTTATAAATACCAGATGAATGACTTCAAGTAGCTATCTTTGAGAGCTTGTAGATTTCGTTAGAGTGAGAATTAGCGAAAGTTGTAAACACGAAAGTCGTAGAGGGTGTGACAATCTTGTAAACACTTTTTTCCGTTTAATAAAAGAAGCTTTGTTGGTCCGTGGACGTAGGCTCAAAGTTGAGGCCGAACCACGTTAAATACTCTGTTTTTCGGAGTTTTATTTTTCTGCTGTTTTTCGATTCGATCGACTTCAAGATCGTTGTTCTTGATTCGATCAACACACTCAAGTGAAAGAACATCAAGTTGCGAATCCGAGAATCCGAGGGGTGCCGGAATTTCTCAACAAAAATAACTCAGGTTAACCCCTTCTCACTTACACGATCAAGCCTTATATGGCAGAAGGCAGCCCACTCATCAGATTTATCAACTGCAGCTGCTATACAAGTTGCTGTTGAGCCAAGACGCATACAGATGTAGTTCTTTTTTACCCCTTTTGTAAGCGCATTTTAGCCATTTGAAACTCTAATCCAACTAGCTTCAGTATTTGTAACGTACCCCAATTTATCCAAGCTTACCCAAAAAATATAAGGTTCTCCTTCAGAAATCAATCTGTCATCCGTCAGTTTAAACGCATCATCATAATGCAGCCTTTATCGACCTTTGCCCAATCCAACTATCCAACATGGTCTGTCATCCCCTTGTATAACAGTTCTTCCATCAAAATCACGATAATCCTTTATATAAAATCTGTTGGGTGTAATTTCGCACTGCAACCTAAGGTTGCAAATGAATCAAGTCAGAATCTACTAACTCAAGAGATAGACGGCATATCAGTTTGGTCAATCAGCTCGACCATTACAGTCAAATTCAAATTTGTTTGAGACCGTTACTACAGTTAAATTGACAATTTCGGCCATCCCTAATCTCAACCATTCAACTTGAAATTTCATTTTCCACCAGCCGTCGTCGATAATTGTAGCAAAGCCAACAATTTTAGTACATGTACCTCGACGACTTTAATAGAACGTCAGCAAAATAATTTTCTCCACTTGAATGAATCCATACCATCTTTGCTACAATCATTCATGGATTTACCACCCACAAATCTTCAGCTTAACTGTCTGAACATTCAACTAATTTCAACTTCTTCCATTTCGCTTTGCCATCACATCGTTCGGATCATTGATCAGCCTGCAAATTTGATTTGTTATTAAGCACATAACCCCTTTTGATCCTTCATCTCAAATACAACTTTGAGAAGTTCTTTTATACTACTTATCTCATTTATCCTCACTTGCAATCGACATATCATCTACGTATGGCAGCAGAAAACTAATTTTCGATTTCCACAGGAGGAAAAAGTAAATGCATGAACATATATGCTTCTGTCGAAGCAATTCACGACCTTCTTGAATTTATCAAATCTTTTATTCCATTGCCTAGGATTTTGTTTAAGTCCATACAAACGAAAGCATAAGCGATACACACCTTATCGTCGCTCCCATTTTCAACATAACCTTGAGGCCAATTCATTTTAGAATTTTCTCTTCCCATCAGGTTGCTCTAGTTCTAAGTTGTAATCAGCCAGCATTGAGAACCAGACATGGATAGACACACATTTTACCACTGGAGTGTAAACGTCATTAAAGTTCACCTCCGCACCTTCTCTCTATGTAAAACCACATGGTACTAATCTAAGCTTTGAAATGTGATCCACCCCTTCAAGTTTTGTCTTGAACAGCCACTTACACGTAAAAAGATCTGCTGATATTCCACAGAGATCCCATTTCGTCATCCATTGCAGCCTTCCAATTGCTGATGTTACTGCTTTCGTCCGTGTCCTACTGTCCCTCCTTGTCCTCATGAAAAGACTTCCAATTGCCGCTGTCCAAATGCAGTGTTGTCTGAATAACCATATATTACATGAGACTTGGTTTCCCTCATTGTCCTGTCTCCGCAGAAAGAATAGTTAAACAAGTCTGTATCCACCAAAGAATCAAAATTATTATTGGATACCCATTTGCTGATTGGCTTTATCACCGATTCCTTCAGCATTAGATTCTTATATCAGCAATATCATCTTATGCCTCGTTGTGCCCCACCTTAATATCTGGACTTTACTCACACTTTCATGCCTCAGATATTCATGTGTGTGTGAACCTGTCTGTATCAGATATCTTCAAATAAAGTAGCATCTCTACTCAACATGCATCTCCTCATTCTTGGCTGTAAGCTCCAAGAATTATATAGCCTTTAACAAGTCTAGGATAACAAATGAATATGCAACTGATAGTCCGGACTCTATTTAGTCCCCTTTGACACGAGCATAGGCCATTCAACCGATGATCGCCTAATGGATAAATGGTTTGTTATTCATCCATTTTCCTTTGGGCGTCTTCATCTGCAAAGCAGTGGAATGGCACCCGTCAAGCAAGCCCATTGTATTGTGGGTTGCCTGGCACTATCTTGGGTCTGAAACTCCATTGTCTTCAAAATTTTGAAGTTTTGAAGAGCCCACTAGTTAACCCCTTCTCTCTTACACGATCAAGCCTTCTATGCCAGAAGGCCGCCCACTCATCAGATTTATCAACTGCAGCTGCTATACAAGTTGCTGTTGAGCCAAGAGGCATACAAATGTAGTTCTTGTTTACCCCTTTTGTAAGTGATTTTTAGCTATTTGAGACTCTCATGCAACCAACTTCAGTATTTGTAATGTACCCCAATTTATCGAGCCTACCCAAAAATATAACGTTCCTCCTTACTTCAGAAATCAATTTGTCATCCCTCAGTTTAAACGCATCATCAGAATGCAACCTTTATCTACCCTTTGGCCAATCCAACGATCTAACATGGTCTGTCATCCCCTTGTATAATAGTTCTTCCATCAAAATCACGACCTCTATGATGCGGAACAGGTCCCGGGCACGCATGTCCTTACTCATAATAAGTTAGAGGGGATGTGAGAATGCAAGGAGTTACACCTGAGCCAAGGAAGACGCATGAAAAGGGAGCTGACACTCTTGTGGGAATGACCGGCTCGCAGAGGGCAGGTCCCAAATGGAAGTAAAGGGACCTTGAGATGGCAGATCAGGGAGGACCTCTCAGGCCGTTAAAAATATCCCATCCACAAGTCATGAAGCAATAGAAAGTGCCGAGACTTCACCAATATCTGCCAACAATTCTACAGAAGAGATTCCTACAAATGAGAGCTCTTCGTCGGATACCATCGATTCTACACCTATTAGTGAAGTATCTCCAGACAATATGCCACTTTCCCAAAGTGAGCCAATCCAGCTCGTACTGTTGAATCTTACAATTTCAGAATCACGTGAAGCACCGGTACCTTATGTCAGAAAATGGACCCGTGCATAAGAAATTGTGCACGCACCGGTACCTTATGTCTTAAAAAATGTAATAGTAGGAGGCGATCTCCTTGAATTGCTAACACGCTCGAATACTAGCAAGTGTACTAGGCGTGCAAGTAGTAAAACGGCCGAAGTCCGAGTATCGATCCACGAAGACAACTCGATTAATTCTACGAAATTATTCTTAATCCTAATTTAAAAAATGTATATATGCGCTCTTTTGAGCGCATAAGAGCACATATATATTGATTAGGATTAGTTGAGTTATCCTTGTGGATCAATATCTGGACTCACGTCCACTTTATTACTTGCACGACCTAATACACTTTTTAGTATCCGAGTGTATCATGCTGACTGCATATGCAAAAATGCTACATATTCATGGATTCGTGGACTCGAGATTTTCATATTATACACCCCTCGTCAGGTCATGGTTCAGTGACCTTAAAGAAAGTGCAAGAGGGGCTGTTTTAGCGGGTAAAAATATTTAATTCAATCAAGCTAATTTTGGAGACTTTGAATGAGGTGATATTGAAACGAGTTAAGTATATTCCAAGCATGAAAAGTAACCTTATATCACTGAAGTACTTGATGGTGTTTGGCTGTAGAATAAAAGATAAAAAGTGCATCAACAAAGGCTCCATGGTTGTGGTGAAGACAATTAAAAGAGCAGGGATAAATATACTCTGTTTTTGTAAGAACTGTAAATGATGATTCTGTAAATGTTTCTATTGAAAACGATCATGACTATCTCTAATTGTATATGAGGCGTGGTTATATGAGTGAGAAAGTCTGGACATTTAATGATGAACCAGAACCAGAAGATTCTTCAATCTAGTGAATTATCTTTCTTGAAAGAGAAGTTAATTTTCGGTCATCACCAGTGAAAATAATGAATGAATCCATATTATATTTGGAGCGTGTACATGGTGATATTTGTGAACCAATACATTCATCATGTTGACTATTTATATATTGCATGGTATTGATTGATGCATCAACTAGATGATCTCATGTATGTTTGTTATCAACAAACAACTTAGCTTTTGCAAGATTGAGTGCTCAATTAATTAGACTAAGAGCATGTTTTTTAAATTACCCAATAAAGAAAATGCACATTGATAATACTGGTGAGTTCACTTCAAAGGCATTTAATGATTATTGCATGTCTATTAAAATTGATATTGAGCATCATGTGCCACGTGTTCATACCCAGAACGGTCATGTTGAATCATTGATTAAACGAATATAATTAAATCTAATACCATTATGATGAAGTCGAAACTTCCCTCATCTTGTTGGATACATGCTGTATAACATGCACGAGTACCAATACAGATCAAGACAACAAGTTATAATGATGTCTCCCCATTACGAATGGTTTATGGTCGGAACCAGATATTTCTAAGATTAAATAATTAAACAAAAGGATTCGCAAATAAAAGTGCTAATGCTACAACCAATCCATAAATTGTTAAAGCTTCCATAAAAGCTAGACTAAGCAATAGAGTACCTCGCTCCGCTACAACGCACTAAGATGGGACATCAAAGGAGAATGAGAATATATATTGGATTTGAATCTTCATCGATAATAATTTTTTTGTGTGGGGATACGGTCAGTATGCATTAAAGTAAAAAAGAAAAATCAGTCAACATTTATAGCATATCTAGAAAAATGCTCCTAATCATCAGGTATCACCCTCAGTGGTTATCCAACATCGTAAAATAACAGATCGTTGGAGATTATACCTACTATTTAGCAACAACAGACTCATCTGAACATTGCTACACACATCTCGCGCTATCTAATTAGTCTGGCAGTACGTAAACGGCTCGATATGCATCTTATTGATATAGTAACTGATTATTTATATGGCCCACTTAATAGTGACATATATATGAAACTTACCCATGAATTTCAGTTACTTGAAAAATCAGGGCTCCGAGATGAGTACTCAATCAAACTGAGGAAATTACTTTATGGATTTAAGCAATCTGCGCATATGTGGTACAATCACCTAAGTGAATACTTATTGACAGAAGGGTATAAAAATGATCAAACTTGTTGAGCATATTTATGAAAAGATTTGAAAGTGAATATGTCATAATTCCAGTGTATGTTAATGATCTTAACATATTAGGAACTTCCGAAGAGTTATCAAAAACTTTTGATTGTCTGAAAAAGGAGTTCGAAATGAAAGATTTCGGAAAAATGAAATTTTGTCTTGGACTACAAATTGAATATTTAATGAATGAGATATTTGTATATCAAAAAAGCATTTTCCCCACAATTTTCAAAAGATTTAGTTTATTCAATTGGAGTTCGAAGAATTCGAGATTTACAATTATATCATTATGAGGGGGTTTTTCCCATGGGGTTTTCCCAATAATGTTTTTAATGAGACAATAGTTGAAAACGTATCTAAAGAATCGTTTAATTTTTTTTCCTTCACTAAGGTTTTATCCCATTGGAGTTTTTCTAGTAAGTTTTTAACGGGTCATATTCTTTGAATAATTCAAGGGCGAGTATTATGAAATAATTAATTTGTGGATGCTTTAAAATAATAATATTGGTTAGATGATTGATGGGATTATTGTATTAAATAATGATAAAATTAGTTGGATGATTGGTGATGTGATAAGAGTTGCATTGTTAGGCACACCAAACTATTGAATAAGATTTCGTACTTTATCTCTCTAATATTTCTGTTAATAATTATAACTTTTATTATCATAATAGTGTCACGCCCCGACCCGCGTCGAAGGCACGACAGCCGCCGCGTTTCTCAATAAACGCAAGGCTCGATATCAACTCATAGTCATGAAAGAAACGGTACTCAATAAAGGAAAATATATATAGATATCAAAGGAGGTATACAATATATAGTGTCTCGATACATCGGTCAACGAAGGAATAATGTACAACAAAACCTCCTTCCAAAATATCCCCGCCAATGGATCCAATATAAGAAGATGATAATGTACCCAAAATGGTAGAAACAACAGCGGAAATGAAGATCGAGTATGGCAAACCTCCGAACAAAAGAGATATCAACAACCTGGATAGAAAGAAGTATATATATATATGGGGTGAGCAAACCACTAGCTCAGTGAGGAGATAGTACAGACACACCTTCTATTCACAGAAGGTGTACCCTCAACGATGAACACCATCACAACCATCCAAATCACAACAACATCACAAAGATATCAAAGAAATCAAATAGCACATAGAGACGCATGGGTAGCCATATCCTCCCTCGAACTGAGCTCCCCGTCGAGAGTCAGACGAGTCCGTCACCGTACTCTAAACACAATGCCAGGAGCATCAGTATCAACTAAACCGTGAAAGAACATATCAAATATGTATGAAATGCATGTCCCACACCGATGACGTTGGCTGAGTCTCGTACTGGACTTTGTTACCTTCCCAACTATCACCCTCCAGTAATAATCAATACGTGGCAAATGGATAGGTGACTCGTTGGGCCTCACTCACCCGGGTTTGCCAAGCCACGGGCTACTACTCGATATGCCACTCTCACTCACCCGAACGTGGCCATTCGGGCTACTACATCTCGGAACCGAGTATATGCAACATCAACAAATCATCGGCATCACAGCCATAACTCCACAAATCAAATTAACAACGTGGAATAGTGACATGCCGTCACGTCACATATCCCTGAAATCATGAATGCAATTCACCAAAGCATATAGACGTTCAAATACTTATTCACACCATTCACGAAGCAACATAAACGCCCAAGTTCGCATCAACATAAGAATATAAACACCCTATAGCCGACAAGGCTCACTAGTGCATAATCCAACAATAACATATAATCTAGTGAAAACGACATAAAATAACTCATCGCGAGGTTCACACGTCCCGCGAAGGGAAGGTGTCCCCGTACTATCAACTCACAGTAAAGTCCTAGCTTTCTCCGACGTCTGAAGCTGCCCTCAAGTCCCTTGCCGAAGTTCCTTTGCCTAAATAAGAAGATAACCATGAGTGATTTCAAAATAATCCAACTATTTGCTGAAAATTTCCTGTTTTGCGGCAGAAGCTTCAAAATTCCATAACAAATCATAGAATGCTCGGATTGAGCTGTTTCTGGTGCCTATAGAAAGACAAGGATCTAAGCTTTCAAGAAAGATTAATTTCAAAACAATTGGAACAGCATAGGCAGGGTAAAACTGAATAATACAGAAGTACCAGAAACAATATTTTTCTGTCTAGAGTCCAAACATTCAAAGATTCGTAATAGATTGTAGAAATTTCTGAACGGGCTGATTCAAGCGGCTATGAAAAGCCTGAGAAGTTATCTTTCCAACGAAATCAAGTTTAAAGAATTCGGAGCAGTATAACTATGTCAAAATCACAGAATACGGATACTGCGCACAGATTCGGTTAGAATCACAGCTGAATCTTCAAAAATTCACTAAATATCGTACAAGTGTCGGATTTAGATGCTTCAAGTGGCTCTGGAAACCTGAGAAACTTATCTTTCAATAGAATCAAAGTTCATAAGATTCGGAGAACTGTAGCTAGGTCAAATTAGAAGAAAACAGAAACTGCGCACAGAATTGATTTGCAAAGCAAAGGAACCCTATAATGAACTAGGTGGAGATAATAGTGAGAATAGGGAATACCTTACCTTAATACAGCTCAGATCAGGCCACAAACTTGCAGAATCAAGTATCACTTTTGCTTGCCACTCTCTTGTTTTTTTTTTTTTTCTTTTTCCTTTAGCTTCTCACGTTAGCTTAGAGATGAAGCAAAGAAAGGATAAATATAAAGAAGAGCTGCAGTAAAAAAATATAAGCAGGCTTGGGCTGAAAAAAAAATCTTATTTTGGACAGATTGATAATTTAAGTTTGGGCCACGCTTGAATTAATATAGATGTTATAAATAGTATCATAATATTCTTAATATATGTATAATAATAACATTAATATAATCCTTAATCATAATAATATTTTTGTAACATGTTGACCTTATTTCACATGATTGCATTACGGCAAATGAGATTATGATTAGATGATAATTCAATTGTAATTCGAAACAAAATTCCACAGTAATTAAGCATTCGCAGAAGAAATATAACAAAATATGAGGGACATATGAGGGATATATATTGGTCATTTACATAAGTAAGCATGACAATTGATAAGTTAGGATTTTACATGAGTCTTATACCCCTAAACTCGTAGTTTTTAGATCACTTTGTGCTTAAAATACCTTTGAATGTCATTACTTTATAATATTTTCATGTACTATAGAGGTATTAAGGTGAAAAAGAACAAAAAAAAAAGATCATTCACGGCCACGTGCAACAGGAGTCACGGCCGTGAATGAAGAGATGAAAGATTAAGACCTTGCTGAAACCATTCACGGCCACGTGCAAGAGGTGTCACGGCCGTGAATGCTACTTAGAGAAATAACAATCTGAACTCCACGACAGTGTCATGGCCGTGAACACTAGTAACACAGGCTGTGAATGCACCGACTTAAGCCAAATCTTAGCGAATCTTGTTCCAAAAAAAGGGGGATACGATATCTTTTGAACTCCAACATATAAAAGGGACGAAAATGCACAGAAAAAGGAGACTTGTGACGGCCAAGAAGAGGAGATAAACCTAAGAGCACGATACGAGGGTCTACCAAGGCGTTTCTCCACCGATAACACGACGGGAGACACCGAGGAGACGCGTGACAACTCGAGTACCGTGAGGGACGAATTATATATCTTTTTTTAGACGTTTTAGCAATTTTTCGTTAGAAACTTTGTTGATTTCTTTCTTTAGGATGCTCACTTAATTCCTTTTGTGATTATGGTCGTGTTAGGCCGAATTATGACTACGTATTAATGCTATTCGTATTTTATTTAATCATATGAGTCATATTACGTGTTCTTTGCTTGATTTTATTGCTTGCGTGTGCCAGATCAACATATGCATGATCTTTGATTGGTTTATGAGATGGACAAAGTGATTAGATCGGTTAGAACAATAAGCATCGAACACAACTACGTAAAACCGACCAGACATGGAATTCGGTTTTGTATGTGTGGTTTCCAAGATCTTGGGCACCGAAAGTGTTTAAACTTGGGGAGTTTCATAGAAATTTAATGCATGCATAGAAACTACAGTCATATAGACATATAAAGATTAGTTCTCTATCGCATAGGATCACTATTGCGGGACAAACGAGTAGTGATTAACTTAGAAGATTTTACCTTGACTTAGATTCATATGATTAGATAGAATTGATTGCATAAGGACGTATGATTGATTTGTGCCGAGCATGTGTCTTGATCACGTTTTCGTTAATTGACTCAACTCGTTATCTTTAGTTGCTTTTGATTCTTTATTTTCACCCTTATTTTAAATTAATTCTTATAAAACCATAAAAACAATATATTTAGTCTAAATTAGGATTAGGAATAATTTCTTAAAATTAATCTAGTTGTCTTCGTGGATCGATACTCAGACTTCGTCCGTTTTACTACTTGCACGACCTAGTACACTTGCTAGTATTCGAGCGTGTTAACAATTCAAGGAGATCGCATCCAACTAGTACATTAAACGTATTTTGCATGGATGAAGTTCAAATTGTAACACGTCATCCTCTATGCAAAGATCAAACAATAAACATGAACTCCGAAAAAGAAATAATTCTCATTTGTGTGACGCGTTGTTGGATATTTATAATGAGCGATATAAATTGAGCTTGGTGAATGAAAATATGTGGATGGAAAAATACGTGGGTATCTGTTATATGGATGGAAAAATACATTGGAAATTTGAAGTGGTCTAAACCTTCTTATATATGGATTTGGTTTTTATTAGTTTAAATTGTTAGACGATCGTGAGGGAGCGAATCTGTTTGAAGCAAATTGTGTTTAACACAATCTTCGAAAATTTTCGTACGATAAATCTGTTCTATCCGCCATCTATATATCTCGACCAACGTTTATATAATTGGGTGCAACATCCCTTGGAATTCAAATTACTTGGTTTACACACACACACACACATATATATTGTTGAAGTGATAAGACGTGACATTTTTTGAGTCCATCAGAAACCGAGCGAACATCTAATCTTCTTGTTCGGGAAATAGTTGAGTATTAGCACGTGAAGAAGGGTCAAGTTTTATGGGTCCGTTCATACCAACAGATAAACTACATAAATACACAAGAAATTAAAAGTAATAAAAACATTTATGCCACGTCCTTAGAAGTCTTAGTTAAAATCCACATGAAAGCTCAGCTCATTCGGCATAAAAGCCACATCTTATGTTTAAATAGAAGAAAATCAACATGAAAACGAGGGAGAGTGATACAAATAAGTTCTTGACCTTATTTCATTGTGATTCAATTACGGCTAATGAGGGTATGATTAGATGATATACTTCTTGGATTGCAGCATGAGGATATTCGGAACAAAATTCCATTTTAATTAAGCATCCGCCAAACAAATACAAGGACGAAGGAGGGAATTATTGCCTTAATAATGACGGAATAACTTAAAAAACAATGTTTCCTTTCCTATAAATACGCATAACAAAATAACCCACAAACTAAATCCATAAAGTATCAAACTATTTAACAAACAAAGAAAGATGACCCGAATCGCTGGCATCAGTGCTCTTCTGTTGTTAGCTAATATTATCTGGCATTACAACAGGTCAAAACACAACAGTTGTGGATTATTCCTGCAACGAAAATACATGGGGAAACGACGACCATTTCGAAGAAATCGTGACCGATGTTCTCGACGAGGTTGTTGCTGGTGTTCCTGCTGACCCGGACTATTTCGATTACTCGACGGTATCTTACGGTGACGATGTAGTTTATGGATACGGAACTTGCAACAGAACAATCTTAATGTACGAGTGCTACGATTGCATGACAGAGTGTCGGGCTCAGTTGGTTGCTTGGTGTCTTGAAGCCAAGGGTGGAGAGCTTGAAATGGGGACTGTAAAATCAGATACGAGGACTACGATTTTTACCCAAACTAATATATTAGTTTTCGTCCGTGCATCGTTCCTACTCGTTGGTTGCTTGAGAGAATAAGGTCATAATCTCAGCCTCCTTATGTGAAACATTATGTTTTACGTATTAAGGAAAATAAAACATCATATGGAAGTAAAAGTAAGTTGTTTTATGTTTCTCTTTTGAGGATTGTATCTGTTGAATAATTAAGTTTCTTTTTAAATAAATATTTTTAATATGTTTTGTATGTTTGCATTTAAGTCACTATCATCCACCTAATGTGCATGTGGCTTTGTCTATGTTTATCATGTGATATCTTGTATAATAATGTGTGTGTAATGAATGAAGATGTGTGTAAAAATATTTTCAACCGACACTTTCTTCTTCATCTCCATGTTGTCCTTCTTGCTTCTTCTTTCATGCTAATATTAATGTTCATGTAAGTTCAATTCATGTAACTATATCAAATGGTATCAGAGCTATCATCTTAAGGGACCAAAAGCTGTCAAAGCATGTCTTCAAGCAACTTCTTAGGTACCGGACCACCGCAATTTGAAGGAGAGAACTACCATATATGGGCCATCAAGATGAAGTCCTATCTCCAAGCTTTTAATCTATGGGAAGCCGTGGAGAAAGGAGCAGATCCAACACCGTTAGGAGAAGATCCGACGATGGCGCAGATGAAGCACTTCGAAGAACAAAAAGCAAAGAAACCGAGGGCTTTAACGTGCCTTCACTCTGCTTTATCGGATGGTATATTCACGAGAATCATGACGCTCGAATCTCCAAAGGAAGTGTGGGACAAGCTCAAGGAGGAGTTTGAAGGTAGTGAAAGAGTTAAATCAATTAAACTCTTAACACTAAAAAGAGAATTTGAACTTTTGAAGATGAAGGATGGTGAAAGCGTGAAGGAATACTCATCTAAGTTGCTTGATCTAGTAAATAAGATCAGGTTGCTTGGAGAGAATGTTGCGGATGCTAAAGTTGTGGAGAAGATAATGGTAAGCCTCCCGGAAAAATTCGAATCAAAGGTGACGGCGATTGAAGAGTCGTGTGATCTCTCGAAGTTGAGCGTGGCTGAAATTATAAGCAAGCTACAAGCACATGAGCAAAGATCACTCATGAGACTCGATGATGGAATATCCACGGAAGGAGCTATGCAAGCAAGACATAAAGGAAATTTTTCGAAGAAGTACGACAAGAAAAATTCGGAGCAAAAATTCGACAAAGGAAAAGCTCCGTTGACTTGAAAGGTTATGAAAATAGGGGCAGATTTCCACCTTGTAGTACATGTGGAAGGACCAACCATGAAGAGAAAG
Source organism: Lindernia subracemosa (assembly GCA_028392965.1). Classification (NCBI taxonomy): domain Eukaryota; kingdom Viridiplantae; phylum Streptophyta; class Magnoliopsida; order Lamiales; family Linderniaceae; genus Vandellia; species Vandellia subracemosa. The sequence goes on along the minus strand of JAQPCC010000011.1, from coordinate 1,767,828 downwards.
ATTGTTGGCACAAAGGAAAACCACAAATCCAATGTCGGTTTTGCAAGAAATATGGTCATGTCGAGAAATATTGTCGTTCGAAGGCGAAAAATAATTATCCAAGAAAAGGGCAGCAGCTTAATTACACAGAAGAAGAGGAAGAAGAAGCTAAAGGCAACTTGTTTATGGCCACTCGAGTTGAAGAATCAAGTGAGAATCTTACTTGGTACGTTGATAGCGGATGTACGAGTCATATGGCGAAAGATAAAGCTATTTTCGAAACTCTAGACAACACGATCCATACGAAGGTGAAGCTAGGAAATGGTGCTGTAGTTCAAGCTCAAAAAAAAAAAATCTTTTCGGTACTTTTCAACCGAAAAGTTTTCGGTATAAGACTTTTCGGTACTGTTCATCCGAAAAGTTTTCGGTAAAAAAAAAAAAAAAAAATATTAATAAAAAAATAAAAATAAAAAAAAAATCTTTTCGGTACTGTTCAACCGAAAAGTTTTCGGTATAAGACTTTTCGGTACTGTTCATGTACTGTTCATCCGAAAAGTTTTCAAAAAAATAATAATAAAAAAAATAAAATAATAATAATAATAAAAAAATCGGGTACAAACTTTTCGGGTCAGTACTGTTTAACCGAGGGTTATCTACTTCATAGAAAGTTTTCGGTATTACTCTTACAAGTTTTCACAAATGATTTTAAAAAATGTTTTCGGTATTTAACTGTTTCAGTTTCATAAAAGTTTTCGATATTCTTACAAAAGTTCTCGGCATACATGTGACACTCGAAACTCAAAAGTTCTCGGGTCAGGCTATAAAACTTTTTGGTACAAAAAGGTTTTCGGAATTCACCTTAGGAACTTTTCGGCATTTCACTGTTTCGAAATTTTTAAGAAGTGATATCTCTTTACGAAATTTTTTTTTTCTTCTTTGCGAAAACTTACACTTTGAAAATTTTCTCTGAGCAAAAGTTAGAACTTTTCGGTATAAAACTTCTCGGCAACAATACTTAGATTCTTTATTTTAACTGCTCGAACCAAAATAATTTTAAACCTACTCAACTAACACGTTGATCCAAGCCTAGCAACCCTCATGAACTAGAAAATTAAAAAAATATGGATGCTTCAAGAAGACAAGTGGAGAACTTCGTTTCATCTGACTCAGAGGTAAACTCTACAGACTTGGAAAATGAACTCATTTAGTGTATCTTTGCTTTGAAAGAACATAACAAAGATATTGATAAGGGCAAAAAGGCCTGAAGGATCCCAAGCAAAGAGTGAGTGTGATCTAAGTAGCCATGAAAAGGAGGAAATCCTTAAGATGCTGCTAAAAGAGGCACACGAAATCATTGATTGTTTATCATCTAGGGTAGCAAAATATGATTTTTAAATTATTGAGCTTACTAAAGAATTGTCTACCAGTGAACTGAACAGGAGTAACACAGTCAATGAGTTAAAGTCTAAGCTAGAAAACAATCAACGTGTCCTTACTCAAAACCTCATAGAAAAGGGGTGTGAAATGACACGTTCGATTAATACTGAAGAAAATGTCTCGAAATTGGAATCTCAAGGTGTACATCTTGATACCCAAATTAGAGATCTAATCAAAAGCCTAGATACCTCTGAGTGTGAGCGAGGTGCGTGGTCTGCAAAATATAATTGGCTCTATGAGGAACGAGTGAAATTACTCTCCAAAATTCAATTATTGGAGGACAATCTCTCATATAGAGCAAATGAGTTTAATAATTCTCTAACTGCCGAGACAAGTGCTTCCGCTCTATATATTCTGGCAATTACTGAGAAATTTGCAGACCGCAGCATAACTTTGGAGTCTGAACGACAAAGTTTTGCAGCTGAAAGGAGAGCTTTAATAGAACAAAATAGGCAACTTCTTGATCAGATTTCCGTGATGAAGAATCTTTCAGCAACTAAGAAAACTCCAAAGTCCATTTAGATAGAGTGTTTTTAACTCCAAAACGGGAGGAAATGGACGAGGAAGAATTCCTTTCAAAGAAGAACGCGTTGTCTTCTAAGTCCACTACTTCAAAAAAAATTTTGAAAAACACTCCGAGCTTTCAACGCCTTCTCCCTGCGACTTTTCAAGTGATTAATTCTTTTCAGGGAGAAGATCTTTTAAACAAGAACACGACTATTGCCATGACTCTTCTTTTTCAAAACTTTTATTTGAAAGCAATAGTCGTGATGAAAATATTGAAAATTTTGAAATTCTTCATCCTTCTTCTCACTCGTTTAACAAATTTGATCACTCACGAAGAAGTGATGAAAAGACTGCATTACAACGCATCGTTCCTAGATCAAACTCACTGTCTTCACACTCGGCCAAACAAAACGACATGTGGATTCCTATGAATACAAAAAGGCAAGTGTGGATGCCTAAATCAAAGACTCCCGTAAAGGTTGACGTCAAATTTGATTTGGTCTCCTCATCTAGAATGTGCATTTATACTAACAACGATAAAGGTGTAACAGCCCGCTCATGGGACCTGTGGGGTTGGGCCCACTGCACTTCATTGATTGTCTGGCCTCACTGTATCACCACTAGCCTTCCAGCGTGCTTTGTCCTCACTCGCACACACCCTGAGCTACTTCCCAGGGGGTCACCCATCCTAGTGTTACTTCAAGTCCAGCACGCTTAACTTTGAAGTTCTTATGGATGAGCTCCCGAAAAGGAAGGTGCACCTTGGTGATATGAGTAGCACAATCAATTCTCTTATATAATTCTTTTTGACTTGACACGCCCATACATTGCCAGTCTCAGAATCCCTCTCATTCGGATGTGGAATCGGTTCATTCATGTATCCCTCCGCCTAGAAGCCTCGTCGGGAGCCGCTCCTTGTCCGTGCTCCTCTTTGCCACCGGCGATCACTCCCCGCCCTCATCGGCCCCGGGTGTTACATGCCCACCAGCTTCCGCTTGGTTCGTCCCCGAACCACATCGTACTGGAAGAGGTTGTGCTCTGATACCATTTGTAACAGCCCGCTCACGGGACCTGTGGGGTTGGGCCCACTGCACTTCATTGATTGTCTGGCCCCACTGTATCACCACTAGCCTTCCAGCGTGCTTTGTCCTCACTCGCACACACCCTGAGCTACTTCCCAGGGGGTCACCCATCCCAGTGTTACTTCAAGTCAAGCACGCTTAACTTTGAAGTTCTTATGGATGAGCTACCGAAAAGGAAGGTGCACCTTGGTGATATGAGTAGCACAATCAATTCTCTTATATCATTCTTTTTGACTTGACACGCCCATACATTGCCAGTCTCAGAATCCCTCTCATTCGGATGTGGAATCGGTTCATTCATGTATCCCTCCGCCTAGAAGTCTCGTCGGGAGCCGCTCCTTGTCCGTGCTCCTCTTTGGCACCGGCGATCACTCCCCGCCCTCATCGGCCCCGGGTGTTACATGACTGTCACGCCCCGACCCGCGTCGAAGGCGCGACAGCCGCCGCGCTTCACAATAAACGCAAGGCTCGATATCAACTGACAGACATGAAATCAAAGCGCACGAAAGAACGGTACTCGATAAAGGAAAATACATATAGGTATCAAAGGAGGTTTTACAATACAAAGTGTCTCGATAGATCAGTCAACGAAGGAATAATATACAACAAAACCTCCTTCCAAAATATTCCCGCCAATGGATCCAATATAATAGGATAATATTGTACCCAAAATGATAGAAACAGCAGCGGAAATGAAGATCGAGAATGGCAAACCTCCGAACAAAAGAGATATCAACAACCTGGATAGAAAGAAGTATATATATATATATGGGGTGAGCAAACCACTAGCTCAGTGAGGAGATAATACAGACACACCTTCTATTCACAGAAGGTGTACCCTCAACGATGAACACCATCACAACCATCCATATCACAACAACATCACAAAGATATCAAAGAAATCAAATAGCACATATAGACGCGTGGGTAGCCATATCCTCCCTCGAACTGAGCTCCCCGTCGAGAGTCAGACGAGTCCGTCACCGTACTCTAAACACAATGCCATGAGCATCAGTATCAACTAAACCGTGAAAGAACATATCAAATATGTATGAAATGCATGTCCCACACCGATGACGTTGGCTGAGTCTCGTACTGGACTTTGTTACCTTCCCAACTATCACCCTCCAGTAATAATCAATACGTGGCAAATGGATAGGTGACTCGTTGGGCCTCACTCACCCGGGTTTGCCAAGCCACGGGCTACTACTCGATATGCCACTCTCACTCACCCGAACGTGGCCATTCGAGCTACTACATCTCGGAACCGAGTATATGCAACATCAACAAATCATCGGCATCACAGCCATAACTCCACAAATCAAATTAACAACGTGGAATAGTGACATACCGTCACGTCACATATCCCTGAAATCATGAATGCAATTCACCAAAGCATATAGACGTTCAAATACTTATTCACACCATTCACGAAGCAACATAAACGCCCAAGTTCGCATCAACATAAGGATATAAACACCCTATAGCCGACAAGGCTCACTAGTGCATAATCCAACAATAACATATAATCTAGTGAAAACGACATAAAATAACCCATCGCGAGGTTCACACGTCCCGCGAAGGGAAGGTGTGTTAGGAATCCATTTCTAGTGCTCAAATGTCATGTTATCTTTGTCTAGGGACCAAATTGTAGTTTATGATGAATAGGGACTGATGTGATATATACCAAAGTATGCTTTGGTATATATAGGGCAAGTGTGTGTATTTTACACATAACTTGAGCACACCTTGAGCGAGGCTCTCTCTCATTTTAATATCTCTCTCCTCATCACAGTAGATTAGGCTTAATTGTGGAGAGGTATATGGATTGCTTGTAGAGAAAACTATTGGATTAAATGAAGATTGATTGATGATTATCTATTGCTTCCGCGCGCTAATTACAAAGGTGAGTCAATCGATCTTAATTCTCAAGTTCAAGTTCATCTTAATTCGTTGGATGTTAAATCTGGAACCTATAATTGGTATCAGAGCAAACTTGTTTGTTGATTCTGTGTTAAATCTGCTTTGATTGAGCTTAATTTGCTGATTTGAGTTGAATCGCAGATGTTTGAAGTGATTTTGGTTCGACACTGTTCTATCTGATTTTCGCCTGATTTCTGTGTTAATCCAGTGTTAATTGTGTTAATCGAGTGATAGGTAAGCTGCGTCGATGCCTATTGTTCGATAATTGTGTTCTGATTAAGCAGAAATTAGGATTTGAGTGAAAAATAGGACAGTTTGCTGGTTTTCGCCAGATGAATGGCAGTTTTCGCCAGTTGAACAGCTGTTTTCGCCAGTTGAACAGCTGTTTTCGCTACATGAACAGCGGTTTTCGCTACATAAACTAGTATTTTATAAGCTAAATCGGTGTTTACTTGTTTAATTACGTGTTTTTTAGCTGATTTGACTTATTAGCAAAAACCAAACCTTTTCAGCGAAAACCAGTTTTCGCTAGATTTATTGGCGAAAACGTTAAAGCTTTTCGCCATATACTGTTTCAGCGAAAACCTCAAAAGTTTTCGCCAGACACTCAGCGAAAACCTATAACTTTTCGCTATATATACTGTTTCAGCGAAAACCTAAACTTTTCGCTACATTTCTTAGCGAAAAGTTCATTCCTAGGGAAACCAGTGGCCAGCAAAAACTTAAAACTTTTCGCCAAACACTGTTCACACGAGAAGTTTTAGAGTTCACAACTTAGCGAAAACCTAATCTTTTCGCCACTTAGCGAAAACCTCAAAGCTTTTCACTACATACTGTTTCAGCGAAAACCTAAACTTTTCGCTACATTTCTTAGCGAAAAGTTCATACCTAGCGAAAACAGTGGGCAGCGAAAACTTAAATCTTTTCACTATACTGTTTCAGCGAAAACCTCGAAAGTTTTCGCCACATACTGTTCACAAAGCGTTCGACGGTTTTAGGTAGCAAAAAAGTCCTAAAATTTTTATTTTTCACTTTGAGATTTTTTTTGTACGTACTTTATATAGGTTCCTGGTTCATACGAAAAAGTTTCGTGTAAACGAAATTTTTTTTGGACTGGTAAAATTTTTCGGTACAAAAAAAAAAAATTATTCTCAGTACAAGTTTTTTTTAAAATCATTTTAAAAAAAAAATATTTGATACCTAAAACTTCCGAAAATTATTTCAATACGACAACATAGCATAAGTTGACTAAAAGTCAAAATAAATTGAAAATCAAAATAAATCAGCTAAGACTTTAAGTCAATATTTTTTTTAATCAACAAAACAAGACGATCAATATAACATCCAACATATTTTGAGTCAAAATTAAAATTTTCAACATTCTATAAAACCAATACAATATCTGTGAACTTAATATTGGTTTTTGAGCTGAAACGCTAATATTGGAGAACTATTCGAAATTAGTCAAAATTAAAATTTCCAACATTCTATACCAATTATAATTTGCAAAATTAATTGGTCTGAACTGAAAAGATAAAATGGATAATTACTTAAGCGAAAATGATCTAGAACTTAAAGAAATCAAACACAACCTAGATCTAATTGAAAAATTATTAAATAAAAACATCATAAGAAAAAGTCTTTATCTTCTTCATCTTCCTCAACAAGCTCAAAAACTTCAAGCTCAAAACATAAGAGAATACAATCTGAAATTATAGAACCTAACAATTCTCATGAACAAAAGATTATAAAAGAGCTAGAAGATAAACTAGCAAATAATGAGCGTATCCTAAGAAATCATTTATTAGAAGAAGATAATCTTAGGAGATGCTTAGATAGTGCAAATGAAAAAATAATAAGTTTAACAACTAAGGCAGACTCACAAGAAACAAAATATGTGAATTAAAAACTACTTTGTCTACGTGCGAGGAAGAAAAACAAGGACTTTTACAAAAATTCTCATCCACAAACAATGAAAAGGAAATGGTCAATAAATTAGAAGCAAGGCTAGCTAATAACGAGCGTGTTCTAAGAAAACATTTAGAAGTTGAAGCTAGTCTTGAATGTCAATTGACCAATGCTAAAGATGAGCTTGTGAAATTAAAATTTAAGGCAGAAAATAATGAACCGAACATATCTGAATTAATAACAAACATAGCTGCCTATAAAGAAGAAATTAAAAATCATCAAGCTCAGAATAAATATCTTTCAGAAGAATGCAATAAATTACGCATTAAAAATAAAGAACTCGAAATACTTATTGCAAAGAAAGAAACTGAGCTAAAATTGTCTCAAAATAAATCCACTCAAACAAATGAGACAATGCCTATCAAAAGGAACATTCTATACAAACTATAAAACCCGAATTTAATTGTGAAAATCCAGAAACCGAACGCAAAATTGCCGAGTTAAATTCTCTTCTGGAATCGCAGCAAAAAGGGTTTCAAGCTAAAATTGATGAACTTCAAAAGGAGAATACATTTCTCAAAAATTCCTACAAAATAGGCGCAACCTCAACTTCTTACTCTGTTAAAAGCGAACCATTAAAAAACATATCTCCAAACAGAATAAGAAAACACCACGAATGACTAAAACTGAAATATCCAAAAATAATAATTGTCTGACAAATAAAGTAACTCATTTTATGAAACACCTATGTGAATGATGTGATTCTTCCTAATAGGAAATACGACAATTCTATATTGAATGCTATTGATTCTATTAGTTCGTATTCCTATCTCAAGTACCCAGTCAAAGTCAAATCTGAAAAACATCTTCAACGACTGGCGAAAGAGAAAATTTTCTCAACTAACAATAGACACACATTCACCCGTGCTAAAAATGATAATTTCAGAACGGTACAAATTTGGAAACCTAAGCTAGAAATGGAAATAAGTAGTCCTAAACAAACGTGGCTTCCTATGACTACTTTATCTGCTAATTTTAATTCCAAATTTGAACCTTATGAGCTTTATAAGATTACTGCTAATCAGGGAGGACCCGTCCAAAAATGGGTACCAAAGTCCCGCTAATTTGTTTTGCAGGATCCCGATTATGCGTAGGTCCTCGGGTTGCTTCACACGCATAATCGATATGAGCTGCAGGCAACCACCAATTCCCGACACGTGTGGTATTCGAGATTGCTCCACACCCGTGATCGGTATGAAATGTGAGCAATCATACTATATAAATAAATATTTTTTTTAGATTTTACATTAAAAAAAAAAAAAAAAAAAAAAAACTTTTCGCTACCTTTTCGCTCACTATTTCAGCGAAAACAGTTTTCAGCGAAAACCTTCTCTTTTCGCTAACTGTTTTCGCCATTGTTTATATATATATATATATATATAGGTATAATAAAAAATAATAATAAATAATAAAAAAAAAAAAGAAACTTTTCGCTGAAAAGTCTAGCGAAAACCTCAAACTTTTCGCTAACTATTTCAGCGAAAACATTTTTAGCGAAAACTTTTACTTTTCGCCAACACTCAGCGAATTTTTTTTAGCGAGAACCTTTTCTTTTCGCTAATTGTTTTCGCCACATTATAAGTTTTTTTTAGTTTTTGCCAATTCCTTTAAAAAGAAAATATATACATATATAAATATATATATATAAATATATATAGGCCTGAAAAAGAGAAAAAAAAAAAAAATAAAATAAAAATAAAAAAAACTCTGAGCTTCATTGCTAAAAGAAGATGACTTGAATTTCATTGTCAAAATAGGTACATTACTGTCCTAGATATTAGACTTCATCTTTAGTATTGAGTTTCAAAGGAAGTCTAATGTATCATTCTTAGTACCTAAAAATTTGTCTATGTCGTCTTTACATTCTTTATATATTTAGATGGGGAGTGGATAGACAGATAGACAAGGCGCATGAACTTCAAAAGAGCACATTACTATAGTTCTCATATAACAAGCGTATATGGTTTAGGGGGAGTGATACTTATGAGTGCAGAAGGCACATTTAAGGGGGAGTGTTACTCCATGTATAAAGGGCGCTTGATCTTTGTAATATGCAATCCTCAAAAAGCGCATCTATTTAGGGGGAGCAGGGGCATCATATTGTTACAAGCGCACCATTTTAGGGGGAGAGTTACCTAAAACGGCGCAAGAGCTTAAAAAAGGGGGGATGCCCTGAAGACAACTTTCGTACTTTGACGGGGAGTGCTACCTCAACCCAAAAAGCGCAAAGACACAAAAAGAGGTGTTCACATACCTGTTCCCATGGTTCAGTTAATCCCAAACTGTACCTATCCCAGGAACAACCCCGAGTGTATGTGAGGGTTTTGAGCGAATCACGATATAATCATTACACCTCAACCACAAACTATCCGGGCCATAACCATTATAGGTACATGACTGATTTTTCAGATCCCGGGTAGAAGACGCCTCATCGGGTCCAAAGGCGCATGCACAACCCTTCCTAGCTACTCATTTGTCTCCCTAAAGACAAGTGTTTCAATATCTCACGGGGAACCGCATATGCTATCACCGTTTCACTTTGAAGCGGGAGATATTGAATCTAGTGGTCCACAGCCCCACACCACGACTTTATTCTATGCACTTAAACGTCTAGTGTGTCCCATAGCCTAAAAAGTTTTCTATTTTTTTTAGGACACATACATTATTTTTACACATACTATGCAGGTCTATGTGACCTAGCCCGAACTTCTGTAGACACATTTCTGACAAATGTGCTTCAATGATCAGAAGGAAGTCCTGCCGTTGCAACATCAAAACAACAACGGTAGCAGGCCATCTTCTGGAGCACGACTCTAGAACGATGTCAACGGGTTGCCTATGTGGCCCCGTAGTCCCTTCAAATGCAAGTCTTTGTGACTTTGCATCAACGACCAAGAGTGACATCTAGGGATGTCTCACGATGATTGGTCGTCGGTCCCGTTTTCAGGTTACTTCATCCGGACTTCAACATCAACACGCTCCGCGCTTACACGAGGAATCACCTTGATCCGTAGGCATGACGATACAATTGAATCGCCATGAGGGGGAGAAGTATATCAAGGAGGCAAAGCACGTGATATCATTAAAGAAGCCGAGCCTACACCGCACGTGCTGAACCACAACAAACACGACCTCTCTCCATGGCATAAGCATAAACGAAGAGTCAATGTCCTTAGATCTGCACAACTCTGATCTATGCAAGAAGGTGATAAAAATTCAAAGTTGCAAAGAAGAAAGGGGGAGCATGTACATAGGGGGAGAAAGAAGATTCTCCAGAAGCCCTCAACCTTTTCTTCAAGAAGCAACGAAGAACGTGTCTAATCCACAATTGAACACAAAGGGGGAGATTGTTAGGAATCATTTCTTGTGTTCAATCGATGATGAAGACTGAAGATCATTAAAGACAAAGACTATTGGCGCTCCAATGACATTTGAACACTAAGGGGGAGATTGTTAGGAATCCATTTCTAGTGCTCAAATGTCATGTTATCTTTGTCTAGGGACCAAATTGTAGTTTATGATAAATAGGGACTGATGTGATATATACCAAAGTATGCTTTGGTATATATAGGGCAAGTGTGTGTATTTTACACATAACTTGAGCACACCTTGAGCGAGGCTCTCTCTCATTTTAATATCTCTCTCTTCATCACAGTAGATTAGGCTTAATTGTGGAGAGGTATATGGATTGCTTGTAGAGAAAGCTATTGGATTAAATGAAGATTGATTGATGATTATCTATTGCTTCCGCGCGCTAATTACAAAGGTGAGTCAATCGATCTTAATTCTCAAGTTCAAGTTCATCTTAATTCGTTGGATGTTAAATCTGGAACCTATAATCAACTAACAAACCTGGCTCTGATACCAATTGTAGGTCTCAGATTCACTCAAATATAGTTAACACACAATTAGGTTTGACATACCTCAACCGTATATTGCTTGCGGAAGCAGATGTGGACTGTTTTGAGGCAATTAATCAATGAATTCTTCAAGCTTTATCGCAAATCCTTCCTTGTCTTCTTTGATTGGAATGACTGGACTGATAAAACGCTTGATTGTGTGTAATTTTACGTGAAGTGAGTGAGTTGAGTGTGTTGAGAATTGATTGCCAAAATTACTCTCTGTTTTTTTTAATTGAAATGAATGCCTGTTTTTGTTTCGATAGTTGAAGTTTTTTGGTGTAGTATTGAGTATTCTTCCTTTTTGGTGCACGGCACTCATTAGCAAAGTGGCCTGCCTTACCGCAGTTGAAGCATTTTTTAATTTCAGAAGTTGTTCTTGCTTCGGAAGATTCTCCTTTGTTTCCTTTGAATTTGGAAGTAGAGGTTCGTTGGCCGTTTGATGAAGAAGGAAATTTCTTCTTATAGAATTTCTTATTGACCATTTTGGTGAGAAGAGCTAGCTGTTTTTGTAGATCCTTGATTTCTGGGTCCGAATCTGAGTCTTGGTTTTCTTCTTCTGAAGAGGAAGATATGACCACCTTTTTGGAGACTTTAGATGTTTTCTTTTGTTTCTCTAAAAAGAGGGCAACAGATTCGGTTGCTTCTTCTTTCTCTCTTGCTTCCTTTTTAAGTTCATTCACATCTTCAATGTGTTGAGAGAGATTATCGAAAATTGCATGAATGTTCATGTCATCAAGGTCTTTATTTTGTCTAATTTGCGTGGCTAGCTTCTTCCATTCTGGTAGAAGAGAGGTCAGAAATCGAATGTTGATCTCCATGTTGGTCTTATGAACATTAATTTTCCTCATTTCATTGATAAGGGTGAGGAATCTTTGATAAGTGTCATGAAGATCTTCTCCAATCTTGGCTTTAAAAGAGTCATACGCAGTTAAAGTACTAGCTTTCTTTGCCTTGACTCCTATTTCTGTCCCATGCATCATCTTTGCTATTTCATCCCACATTTCTTTTGCAGTTGTCATGCTATCAATTTGCATGTAGATGTTGTTTGGGATGGCTTGCAAGAGATAGTTTTTGGCTTGATAATCAGCTCTAGCTCTAATTTTCTCAATCTCAGAGTATTCATCAGATGTTTTTAAGACCTTGGTTGGAAGAATTGGTGGATCATGAGTGGGATCTCCTGCTATAAATTTCCAGAACAGGGCTGGGCCTTCTTGCAAAGAAGAGATCATTCCACTTGATTGATCTTTACTTTCTAGAAAATTGAGGAATCTTTTCTTCCATACATTGTATTCTCCCCTTCTAAGAATAGGAGGTCTAACATCGTTTCCTAAGGAATAAGTATCCATTCTATGATCGTCTTGTTAGGATTGATTGGTCTGAAAAAAAATTGGATTGAGTTTTAAAAATGACTGATTTTCTCAAATTTTCAACGAATTTTGACTTTTAGTCAACTATGATTGGTTCTAGTTTTTCGCTCTAAATATAAGTGGCGAAAAGCTTCAGGTCTTCGATCAAACAGTAACTAGCGAAAAGCTCTGGTTTTCGCTATGTCAGTAGCTGGCGAAAAGCTCTGGTTTTCGCTAAGAAATGACCTGTTAAACTTCTCGTGTGAACAGTATTAGCGAGAAGCTTTAGGTTTTCGCTATTAATTCTGGCGAAAAGCTTAGATTTTCGCTAAGTGATGAAAAGTTAAACTTCTCGCGTGAACAGTATTAGCGAGAAGCTTTAGGTTTTCGCTATTAATTCTGGCGAAAAGCTTAGGTTTTCGCTAAGTGATGAAAAGTTAAACTTCTCGCGTGAACAGTATTAGCGAGAAGCTTTAGGTTTTCGCTATTAATTCTGGCGAAAAGCTTAGGTTTTCGCTAAGTGATTCTTATCAGCGAGAACTTTAAAGTTTTCGCCGTTAAGTAAAATCAGATTAATCAAATAATAACAGAGGTAAACACTGATTTAACACCAAATACTAGATCAAGTAGCGAAAACCGCTGTTCTAATAGCGAAAACAGCTGTTCATGTGGCGAAAACAGCTGTTCATGTAGCGAAAACAGCTGTTCATGTAGCAAAAACTACCAAACTGTTCTGATATTTCTCAGATCCTAATTTCAGCTTAATCGGTACACAATTATCGACTAATAGGTATCGACTTAGCTTACCTATCACTCGATTAACAGAATTAACACAGGATTAACACAGAAATCAGGCAAATTAGGATGCAACAGTGACAAACCAACGATCAATCGAAAATCAGCAATTAAGCTCAATTTAAAACAATCGATGTAAATTCAACACCTAATCAACTAACAAGCCTGCTCTGATACCAATTATAGGTTCCAGATTTAACATCCAACGAATTAAGATGAACTTGAACTTGAGAATTAAGATCGATTGACTCACCTTTGTAATTAGCGCGCGGAAGCAATAGATAATCATCAATCAATCTTCATTTAATCCAATAGCTTTCTCTACAAGCAATCCATATACCTCTCCACAATTAAGCCTAATCTACTGTGATGAAGAGAGAGATATTAAAATGAGAGAGAGCCTCGCTCAAGGTGTGCTCAAGTTATGTGTAAAATACACACACTTGCCCTATATATACCAAAGCATACTTTGGTATATATCACATCAGTCCCTATTTATCATAAACTACAATTTGGTCCCTAGACAAAGATAACATGACATTTGAGCACTAGAAATGGATTCCTAACAATCTCCCCCTTAGTGTTCAAATGTCATTGGAGCGCCAATAGTCTTCGTCTTTAATGATCTTCAGTCTTCATCATCGATTGAACACAAGAAATGATTCCTAACAAGGTGTCCCCGTACTATCAACTCACTGTAAAGTCCTAGCTTTCTCCGACGTCTGAAGCTGCCCTCAAGTCCCTTGCCGAAGTTCCTTTGCCTAAATAAGAAGTTAACCATGAGTGATTTCAAAATAATCCAACTATTTGCTGAAAATTTCCTGTTTTGCGGCAGAAGCTTCAAAATTCCATAACAAATCATAGAATGCTCGGATTGAGCTGTTTTTGGTGCCTATAGACAGACAAGGATCTAAGCTTTCAAGAAAGATTAATTTCAAAACAATTGGAACAGTATAGGTAGGGTAAAACTGAATAATACAGAAGTACCAGAAACAGTATTGTTCTGTCTAGAGTCCAAACATTCAAAGATTCGTAATAGATTGTAGAAATTTCTGAACGGGCTGATTCAAGCGGCTATGAAAAGCCTGAGAAGTTACCTTTCCAACGAAATCAAGTTTAAAGAATTCGGAGCAGTATAACTATGTCAAAATCACAGAAAACGGATACTGCGCACAGATTCGGTTAGAATCACAGCTGAATCTTCAAAAATTCACTAAATATCGTACAAGTGTCGGATTTAGATGCTTCAAGTGGCTCTGAAAAACTGAGGAAATTGGCTTTCAAAAGAATTAAATTTCGCAAGAATCCGAACACGTTAGCTATGTCAAAACTGTTAAACACAGAAACTGCGTCTGAACTCGATTTTTTTGAAACTTATGAGCTCAGAACAAGAGACTTTGATCTCTAGGATAAAGATTACCTTAATATGGAGAAAGTACAGCAAGAAAGTGTAGGTTTTAGGAGGCTTGGAACTGGTTCCTTCCCTTTACCACTCGTTACCTTTCTATTCTTACTTCTCACTTCCTTAGCTTATAGGTAACGTAGGTGATAGAGATGAAACATAAGAGGTATAATCCATTGAGCATTGGGCTGAGAAAGTGGGCCAATATTGGGCCGAAAATTTCTTTATTTATTATTTTGTGGACTAGATGTTATAGGATATCTCCCCCTTTAAAAAGTTTCGTCCCCGAAACGTAAACATACCTTGTCAATCGAAAAGGTGTGGATATTGACGACGGATGATTTCTTCTGGTTCCCAAGTTTCTTCCTCTACTTTGTCGCTTCGCCAAAGGACTTTCACCATTGGAATGGACTTATTCCGGAGCTTCTTCTCTTGTCGATCCATGATTTGAACCGGTTGAACTTCGTAGGAAAGATCTTCCTTTAACTCGAGTGGGGGAAACTCGAGTATATGCGAAGGGTCAGGTTCGTATTTCCGAAGCATAGAAACGTGAAAGACATTGTGGATTTGCGACAACTCTAATGGTAGCTCTAACCTATACGCAACATGGCCAATCCTTTCTGTAATGGTAAATGGACCGATATACCTAGGGTTGAGCTTTCCACGATGCTGAAACCGCAACACGCCCTTCCACGGAGAAATCTTTAGAAAAACTTTGTCTCCTTCATTGAATTCCAGCTCACGTCTTCTATTATCCGCATAGCTTTTCTGTCAATCCTGAGCCTCTTTGAGTCTATCCCGAATAAGTTTAATTTTTTCAGTCGCGTTTTCAATGAGCTCTACCTGTTCAATTTTTCTCTCGCCAACTTCATCCCAAAAGAGAGGTGTTCGACACTTTCGGCCATAAAGAGCTTCATACGGGGCCATACCTATACTGGAGTGGTAGCTATTATTGTACGCAAACTCCATTAGTGCTACATATTTGTCCCAGCTGCCGCTTAGATTCAAGATAACTGCGCGTAACATGTCTTCTAGTGTCTGAATCGTCCTTTCGACTGCCCATCAGTCTGGGGATGATAAGCCGTATTGAATAACAATTTTGTACCTAATGCCTTTTGAAGGCTTGGCCAAAAGCGAGAAGTAAAACGAGGGTCTCGATCTGATACATTGGACACCGGTACCCCATGTAGTCTCACGACCTCGTCCACATACAATTTGGCCAATTTTTCTAAGCTAAATTTAGTATGCACGGGGAGAAAATGGGCTGATTTGGTTAATCGATCAACAATAACCCAGATAGAGTCGTGGCCTTTTTGAGTTCGAGGCAAACCCGACACAAAATCCATCGTGATGTTTTCCCATTTCCATTCAGGAATAGGAAGAGGTTGAAGCACGCCCGCTGGTTTTTGATGCTCGGCCTTTATTTGTTGACACGATAAACATTTCGATACGTATTCAGCAATTTCTCGCTTCATACCGGGCCACCAATAATATTCTCGAAGAGTTCTATACATCTTCGTGCTACCTGGATGCATAGCGTAGGCAGAAGAATGAGCTTCTTCAAGAATAGCTCTACGAAGATTTAAATCTGCCGGTACACAAACGCGATTCCGAAAGGTGAGGAGTCCGTCGTCTCGAGTTCTGAAGTCACTCGTATCTTCTTGTTTTTGCTTTGCAATTTGTTGTAAGTGAGTATCTTGCGACTGCTTTTCTCGAACAAGGTAGGTCTTACTTCAAACTTAGCAAGTAAGGAGGCTTTACTTGACTCCTCATGATGAAGCGATATACGAAGTTCTTTCATTTGCTCCAAGAGCGAAAGATAGTCCGATTGAACCAAAGCAAGCAACGTGGAAGATTTTCTGCTTAGCGCATCGGCTACAACGTTGGCCTTACCTGGATGATACTCAATGATTAGGTCATAGTCGCTAATCAACTCCATCCATCGTCTTTGTCGAAGGTTCAGTTCCTTCTGAGTAGTGATGTATTTCAAGCTTTTGTGATCTGTAAAAATCCGACAAGTCGCACCATAAAGGTAATGCCTCCAAATTTTAGTGCAAAGACAATGGCGGCCAACTCCAAGTCATGGGTCGGATAATTTTCTTCGTTCTTCTTTAGTTGTCTCGAGGCATAGGCAATAACTTTTTCCTCTTGCATAAGAACACATCCCAAACCTTGTCTCGATGCATCACTATAAATAGTGAATTCTTTAATCTCCGGATCCGGCAAGGTAAGAATAGGGGCCGTTATGGAATTGTAAGCAATTTCGGCACCTATTACCTCCACTAACAGATCCTGACGCTACGCTCTCGCCTCTCTTCGGCTGCTCACGAGGATGAGAGGGACCAGATGCCACCGATGAAGGAATATTACGGGAAAATCCCGTACTTCTACTCATCTTCGACGCATTCCCTGATAGTGCTCCGCCTTCTCTTTTCTTTTGAGATCTTTCGGCTAGCATATGTCTTGTCTGGATTAAGCCTTCGACTCTAATTGCTTCGTCCACGAGTTCGTCAAGGCTATCGTACTTATCACCCGACTTCAAGCGATCACGAATATTTATATTGAGACCATCTTCAAACCTTTTGCATAAATCCCGCGTAGTATAGGATTCTGGAGCAAATTCCCGCAAGTCTAAGAATCTGCTCTCATAGTCAACGACCGTCATATTGCCTTGATAAACGCTGAAGAACTCCTTTCTTTTCTGATCTCTGCTGTACTGAGAAAAGTATCGATCTTTAAACTTCTCTACAAAGATAGGCCAAGTAATAGTCTCAGGAAATGTTTCCTTAAGATTCTGCCACCATCGACGCGCATCCTTGCCCAAGAGCTTCGTCGCAATCACTACACGATGACTCTCATCGATCGTCAAAGTATCGAACGTCTCCGTGACATCCTTCAGCCAAGCACCCGCTTCTGTAGCATCTCTTACACCTTCGAATGTGGAAGTTCCCATATCAGTGACGGCTTTCACCAAATCAGGAATATAACGTACACTCCTAGGATTAGACCCTCCAGGTGCCGTATCTGAATGAGGAACAGGTATGCTAGATGCGGGTAGAATTGGTTCACTATGAGGCAGAACATTCTGAGCTCCAGGTTGATGAAAGAACGGCATATCGGGACCTTGAGGTATAGCAGAAGTCGAAGGACCCATCGTAGGTGGTGGAACTCCACGTATACGAACATAATCGTAATACATTTGATATTGCGTTGGCGTCATCATTTGCTCAACTCGCACTGGTGCTGGTGTTTGCTCGACAGGAGTCGTAGGAACACGAATAGTGCGACCTCGAGGTTTACGAGGAGCAGGAGAAGGAGGAGGACTCGGAGGACCACGAGAAGCGCGTCCTCTCCCTCGACCTCGGGTACGAACTGGAGGTGCCATAATAACTATCAATAGAAAAAATCAAGGTTAATATTAAGAGTATAATACTTCATCAAAGGCAAAGAAGACCGAAGAAAATGGATCCATTGGCAACATCGAAGAAAGGAAATGAATAAGACCAGGCTCTGATACCACCGAAACTGTCACGCCCCGACCCGCGTCGAAGGCGCGACAGCCGCCGCGTTTCACAATAAACACAAGGCTCGATATCAACTGACAGACATGAAATCAAAGCGCACGAAAGAACGGTACTCGATAAAGGAAAATACATATAGGTATCAAAGGAGGTTTTACAATACAAAGTGTCTCGATAGATCAGTCAACGAAGGAATAATATACAACAAAACCTCCTTCCAAAATATTCCCGCCAATGGATCCAATATAATAGGATAAAACTGTACCCAAAATGATAGAAACAGCAGAGGAAATGAAGATCGAGAATGGCAAACCTCCGAACAAAAGAGATATCAACAACCTGGATAGAAAGAAGTATATATATATATGGGGTGAGCAAACCACTAGCTCAGTGAGGAGATAATACAGACACACCTTCTATTCACAGAAGGTGTACCCTCAACGATGAACACCATCACAACCATCCATATCACAACAACATCACAAAGATATCAAAGAAATCAAATAGCACATATAGACGCGTGGGTAGCCATATCCTCCCTCGAACTGAGCTCCCCGTCGAGAGTCAGACGAGTCCGTCACCGTACTCTAAACACAATGCCATGAGCATCAGTATCAACTAAACCGTGAAAGAACATATCAAATATGTATGAAATGCATGTCCCACACCGATGACGTTGGCTGAGTCTCGTACTGGACTTTGTTACCTTCCCAACTATCACCCTCCAGTAATAATCAATATGTGGCAAATGGATAGGTGACTCGTTGGGCCTCACTCACCCGGGTTTGCCAAGCCACGGGCTACTACTCGATATGCCACTCTCACTCACCCGAACGTGGCCATTCGGGCTACTACATCTCGGAACCGAGTATATGCAACATCAACAAATCATCGGCATCACAGCCATAACTCCACAAATCAAATTAACAACGTGGAATAGTGACATACCGTCACGTCACATATCCCTGAAATCATGAATGCAATTCACCAAAGCATATAGACGTTCAAATACTTATTCACACCATTCACGAAGCAACATAAACGCCCAAGTTCGCATCAACATAAGGATATAAACACCCTATAGCCGACAAGGCTCACTAGTGCATAATCCAACAATAACATATAATCTAGTGAAAACGACATAAAATAACCCATCGCGAGGTTCACACGTCCCGCGAAGGGAAGGTGTCCCCGTACTATCAACTCACTGTAAAGTCCTAGTTCTCCGACGTCTGAAGCTGCCCTCAAGTCCCTTGCCGAAGTTCCTTTGCCTAAATAAGAAGATAACCAAGAGTGATTTCAAAATAATCCAACTATTTGCTGAAAATTTCCTGTTTTGCGGCAGAAGCTTCAAAATTCCATAACAAATCATAGAATGCTCGGATTGAGCTGTTTCTGGTGCCTATAGAAAGACAAGGATCTAAGCTTTCAAGAAAGATTAATTTCAAAACAATTGGAACAGTATAGGTAGGGTAAAACTGAATAATACAGAAGTACCAGAAACAGTATTTTTCTGTCTAGAGTCCAAACATTCAAAGATTCGTAATAGATTGTAGAAATTTCTGAACGGGCTGATTCAAGCGGCTATGAAAAGCCTGAGAAGTTACCTTTCCAACGAAATCAAGTTTAAAGAATTCGGAGCAGTATAACTATGTCAAAATCACAGAAAACGGATACTGCGCACAGATTCGGTTAGAATCACAGCTGAATCTTCAAAAATTCACTAAATATCGTACAAGTGTCGGATTTAGATGCTTCAAGTGGCTCTGAAAAACTGAGGAAATTGGCTTTCAAAAGAATTAAATTTCGCAAGAATCCGAACACGTTAGCTATGTCAAAACTGTTAAACACAGAAACTGCGTCTGAACTCGATTTTTTTGAAACTTATGAGCTCAGAACAAGAGAGTTTGATCTCTAGGACAAAGATTACCTTAATATGGAGAAAGTACAGCAAGAAAGTGTAGGTTTTAGGAGGCTTGGAACTGGTTCTGTTGGAAGTATTTTATAGTGTTCAATAATCAAGTTATCTTTGTCTAGGGACTTAATTGTAATATATGTATAGTTAGGGACTAGAATGCAAATATACCAATATTGATTGGTATATATAGGGCAAGTGTGTGTAAAATACACACAACTTGAGTTTAGCTTTCTCTCACTAGAAACACTCTCTCTAATCACTATCTAAGCTAGGGTTAATTGTAGAGAGAGAAAGAGGTTAATTAGAGAGAGAAAGTGTGTGCTTAATGAAGATTTGATTGATTTAATCCTTAAGCTTCCGCTCGCATTATCATCGAGGTAAATCTATCGAATCTATGCTCGAGTTCTTCGTTGGATGTTAAAATCGGACCCAACAATTGGTATCAGAGCCAAAATCGTGTGAATTGATCAATTTTTTATTGCTGAAATTAGTTTTTCGTATGAGCTGTTCTTCGCACGAAGTTTTTCGCATGCCTATATGATTTTCGTATGCTATTTTGATTGCTGTTTTCGCATGATTCTGAACGAAATCTATTTGCGAATCATTTGGTGTATGTTAATTGCGATTATCTTCGACTAATTGAGCTCAATTTGGACTGAGATTGAAATTTGCGATCGAAATTTTTTTCTTCATCTTCAAACTGTTCTTCTCTGAAATTACTAAATTGGAGTATAATTTGGATTCGATCGTGTTAATCGAGTGTTTTATATGATTACCCAGTCGATTTCGATCGATTAACTGTGCTTAAAGTGATAATTTGAGTGTTATTTGAAGATTTCGCATATAAAATCACGTTTTTCGCACCAAACAAAAGTTTTCGCACCAAAAATATTTTCCCACCATTCATAAGAAAGTTTTCGTATCAAGATATTTTCGCATTGACCAAAATTCTCGTATCACTCACACAAAATATCTTTTCGCATTGACTTTCTGTTTCAATACGAAAAAGTTTTCCTTTCAGTTTTTACACAGGAGGCATTGTTTTCGTATGAATATTTTAATATTTTTCGCTAACACTGTAGCATACGAAAACTAAAAGAATACGAAAACATTATATTCGTACGAAAAAAAGATACACGAAAAAGAAATTTTTATTTTTCGTACGAAAAGTTTGCTTAAGGATTTTTTTGTTAGATACGAAAATGTTTTATTGTACGAAATTCTTTGATACGAAAATAACTACTTTGTCGTACGAAACTCTATTATAATAATAATAAGAAAAAATTTGCGTACGAAAACTTTTTTATGTGTGATACGAAAAAGCTTTAAAACGAAAAATATTTTTTGTCGTACGAAAACATATACAAAAAATTTGTGGTACGAAAACCAATTTTATTTTCAATACGAAAAATAGTGCGTACGAGAAAAAGTTTCCAAACGAAAAATATTTCTATACGAAAAATAATTTTATTTCTCGTACGAAAAATGCTTTGATACGAAATATATTTTTTTTGTCGTACGAAAACATATACGAAAAACATTACTTTCGTACGAAATCTATTTTTGTCGTACGCTTTTAGTCAATACGAAAACTTTTACCTCATACGAAAAACTTTCTGATTTCCATACGAAAAGTTTTGTGATACGAAAACACTATTCCATACGAAAACCTTTGCAAAAATTTTTCGTATAAATACTTTATTATTTCTTTAAGGATTTCGTATCATATCTCATACGACAAACTATTCTATACACATACGAAAACTATTCTATACACATACGAAAACTTATGATGGGAAAAAGATTTTCGATACCGCAAAGCTTTCGATAGTTTTAGGTAGAAAAAAGTCCTAAAATTTTAAATTTTTAGCTACGAGATTTTTTGCGTACCTGCTTCAAAAAGGTTTCCGGTTCATACGAAAAAAAATTTTTTGGGTAACAAAATTTTGGACTGGTAAAATTTTTCGGTACAAAAATTATTCTCGGTATAAGTTTTTTTTCTAATCATTTCAAATTTTTTGATACCTAAACTTCTGAAAACTTAATCATTCGAAAATCTATTCGAACACATTGATCCAAAATTTAATATCAATTCAAAAAACACGATAACGATCAAAAACATCCAACCCAGAAAGTAAATATGGAAGCCAACTACTTGATAAAAATCAAAAAATTAGAAGCTAGGCTAGAAAATAATTACAACTGCTTAGTTAAGAGTCTAGAAGAAAAATCTATTCTTAAAAATAAACTAACAATAGAACAAGAAAGACTGACGAGCTTAAAGACAAGGGTCGCACAACAAGAATCAACTATAAGCGAACTTACAAAAGAATTATCTACATGTAGAGACGAAGAAATAAATAGTGCAGCCCAAAATAAAAGTCTTCTTGAACAAAGAAATCAATTATATTCAAAAATTAAAGAATTAGAAGATGGTCTAGCTAAACGAGGACAAACTGAGCAACGCGAAATAAAAGAAACTATATTGTCTCTAAATAAGTCGACTCAAACAATTGAGTCCGTGCCAAATGCGGAACATTCTATACAATCGATAAAACCCGAACCTAAGGATTGCTACACTCTAGAAAGTACTCGCACAATTGCTGAATTAAACTCTCTTCTAGATTCCGAACGAAACGGGTTTCGAGCTAAAATAGACGAACTTCAAAAGGAGAATTCAATTCTCAAATATTCCTTAGAAAAAGGCGCAACCTCAGCTTCATATTCTGTTAAAAACGAACCATTAAAAGACATATCTTCAAAACAGAATAAGAACACATCACGAATGAGTAAAGCTGTCAAGAAAGAAAAAATAGAGGAAGATAAATCATTCTTTACTAAAACAACCGAAAATGTTTCTACCTCTATTCCTACAAAGAAAATTATTAGAGTCATTCCTAAACTTCCAAAGGTGGAAAAAGCAACAACAAATATTTCTAAAAACAATTGTTACACATTCTCTATTAAAACTGAAACGTCCAAAAGTAATAATTGTCTAAACAAAAGTAGCTCATTTAGTACACATTACAAAGTGAATGATGTGAGTCTAGAATGTAGGAAATACGACACTTCTATTCTTAATGCCATTGATTCTATAAGTTCGTATTCCTCTCTCAAGTACCCGGTCAAAGTCAAATCCGAAAAGCATCTCAAACGACTGACGAAAGATAAAATTTTCTCATTTAACGCAAGACACACATTCACCGATGCTGAAATTTTTAATTTTCATAAGGTTCAACAAGTTTGGAAACCTAAGCTAGAAATAGAAATAAGTAGTCCAAAACAACATTGGGTTCCTCAGTTCAAGACTACTTTATATGCAAATTCCATACTTGAACCATTTGTGCTTAAATATTTATCTGCTAATCAGGGAGGACCCGTCCAAAAATGGGTACCAAAGTCCCGATAATTTGTTTTGCAGGATCCCGATCATACATGGTAAATAGACGACGATTGCTCCACATGTATGGTCGGTATGCGATGATGAGCAGTCGCACAAGACCCCGACACGTGTGGTATTCTGGTTGCTCCACACACGTGATCGGTATGTGACGTGAGCAAAGAAACCAAATCAAGACTAGTCCAACGTTCTTGATTTGACATTGTTTTTAGTTTTATTTTTCTGTCCTTAAAAAAAAAAAAAAAAAAAAAAAAAGCTTTTGAGCTTCAATCTTTAAAGAAGGCCGAGCCAATTTCAAATTGCAAAAGGCACTTGAGTTTTATTTTGGGGGAGTCAAACTCTATATTTACAGAATATTCGGTCTTCATATTCTATATTGTTTTTATTTAGGGGGAGTGGATCGATAGAAAAGGTGCAAGAGCTTCAAAAGAGCGTATTACCGTAGTTTTATTATCAAAAGCGCATATGTTTTAGGGGGAGTGATACTCATAAGTGCATACTTAAAAGGCGCACATCTTAAAGAGGGAGTGATACTTCATTTACTAAAGGCGCTTGACCTGAAAGAAAGTAATATGCAAATTTCTACAAGAGCGCACATGTTTAGGGGGAGCAAGAGCATCATATTTGAAATAGCACATCTATTTAGGGGGAGCAAGGGCATCACATTAGGAATAGCGCAATAATTTAGGGGGAGCGTTACCTAAAAAGGCGCAAGAGATAAAAGAGAATGCCGGAAGACAAACTTCAAGCTTTGAGGGAGTGTCAACATCAACTAGCGCATGGACAATACGAGGTGTTCACATACCTGTTCCCATGGTTCAGTTCATCCCAACTGCACCTATCCCAGGAACAAACCGCGAGTGTATGTGAGGGTATTCGAGCGAATAACGATGAAATCATTACACCTCAACCACAAACTATCCGGACCATAACCATATAGGTACAGGACTGATTTATCAGATCCCGGGTAGAAGACGCTTCATCTGGTCCAAAGGCGCATGCACAACCCTTCCTAGCTACTCATTTGTCTCCCTAAAGACAGATGTTTCAATATCTCACGGGGAACCGCCTATGCTATCACCGTTTCATTTGGAAACGGGATTGAACAAAGTGGTCCATAGCCCCACACCACTAAATTTTTTTTGATCACGTAAATGTCTAGTGTGTCCTCATAGCCTAAATATTTTTAAATTTTCTAGGACACAAACATTATTTTACACATACTATGCAGGTCTACGTGACCTAGCCAGAACTTCTGTAGACACATTTATCGCAAAAATGTGCTTCTATGATCAGAAGGAAGTCCTGCCGTTGCAACATCCAAACAACAATGGTAGCAGGCCATCTTCTGGAGCACGACTCTAGAATGATGTCAACGGGCTACCTATGTGGCCCCGTAGTCCCTTCAAATGCAAGTCTGTGTGACTTTGCATCAACGACCAAGAGTGACATCTAGGGATGTTTCACGATGATCGGTCGTCTGTCCCGTTTTTCAGGTACTTCATCCGGAATTCAACGCCAACACGTTCAGCGAACACTCTGGTTCACCTTGATCACACAGCATGACGATACAAATGAATCGCCATGAGGGGGAGAAGCATATCAGGGAGGCCAAGCACGTGAACTCATTAAAGAAGCCAAGCTTTTAACGCACGTGCTGAACCACAACAAACAAGACATCTCTCCATGGTTCGAGCGTACACGACAAGTCAATGCTGATGATCCGCGCGACTCTGACATATGCAAGAAGGTGACGAATATTCAAGTTGCAAAAGAAGGAAATGAGGGTGCATGTAAATAGGGGGAGACTGAAGATTCTCCAGACGCTCTCAGATATTTCTTCTAACAGCAACAAAGACCGTGTCAAATCCAAAGTTGAGCACAAAGGGGGAGATTGTTGGAAATTATTCTGTTGTGTTCAACTGATGATGAAGACTGAAGATTCGAGAGACAAAGACAACCGAAGCATCAATTATAATTGAACACTAAGGGGGAGATTGTTGGAAGTATTTTATAGTGTTCAATAATCAAGTTATCTTTGTCTAGGGACTTAATTGTAATATATGTATAGTTAGGGACTAGAATGCAAATATACCAATATTGAT
Source organism: Lindernia subracemosa (assembly GCA_028392965.1). Taxonomy (NCBI): domain Eukaryota; kingdom Viridiplantae; phylum Streptophyta; class Magnoliopsida; order Lamiales; family Linderniaceae; genus Vandellia; species Vandellia subracemosa. Next base: position 1,742,543 of record JAQPCC010000011.1, on the reverse strand, counting down.
TGGTATATATAGGGCAAGTGTGTGTAAAATACACACAACTTGAGTTTAGCTTTCTCTCACTAGAAACACTCTCTCTAATCACTATCTAAGCTAGGGTTAATTGTAGAGAGAGAAAGAGGTTAATTAGAGAGAGAAAGTGTGTGCTTAATGAAGATTTGATTGATTTAATCCTTAAGCTTCCGCTCGCATTATCATCGAGGTAAATCTATCGAATCTATGCTCGAGTTCTTCGTTGGATGTTAAAATCGGACCCAACAGGTTCCTTCCCTTTACCACTCGTTACCTTTCTATTCTTACTTCTCACTTCCTTAGCTTATAGGTAACGTAGGTGATAGAGATGGAAAATAAGAGGTATAATCCATTGAGCTTTGGGCTGAGAAAGTGGGCCAATATTGGGCCGAAAATTTCTTTATTTATTATTTTGTGGACTAGATGTTATAAAAGGACCCACTCAAAAATGGGTACCAAAAACTTAGTTGTTTTGCAGTCCCATCAGGTGTGGTAACAGAGGTTGCGCCATGTTGGGAGCCTTTTGATCCTAACAATCTAACTTCGGAACGATTAAACCACGTTTGAGATGGGAAGAATTAATCTCGCGTGGGGTGTTGTGTGTTCTTGAGGAAGGTTGGGAGCTTCTCTCTCTAAAATACTCTCTCTAGATTGATTTTCACACAATACACATTTTATTATGTGTTAGGGTTCAAGTATTTATACCACATTTTGGTATATAATACTTGGGCCCCTAACAAAGCCCAATTACACTAAGCCTCTTATAATGATAATCTTTATAAATAAACTACAAAGATAATTCTAATTAATTGAACACAATAAAATAATCATAACAATCTCCCCCTTTGTGTTCAATCTTCAATTTGGCATGGATTATCTTTGCGGGGCTTAGTGCATTTGCCTGAGTCATACGGGAATTTCCTCCTTGTCTTGTCTTTTGACCTCTTCATTTGGAGATCTTCAAGCTCACCGTGTCTTGATCTTCGCTTCTCGGCACCGGGTCTTCTTAATCTTCTTTGTAAGCTCGACTCGTAAATGCCGGAAGGGATTTGAAGTCGCTTGCCGGATTTCTTCTTTTTGTGTTCGATCTCTCCTTTCGATAATAGCGCAACTCCCCCTACTTTTGGTCAACCTTATGTTGGGATTGGGAAGTTCTCTTTGAAATTTTGAGAGACGCACACGAGGCAGCAACTTCGATCTTTGTAGTCCATGGTGTTCGCTTGATTATTTGACGACGTTTGAGGATTTAGCGTTTCTGATCTATCTTGCACTTTCGTCGTGGTGTTGCTCCCATTTTGCTTTAGTACTACTCCCCCTCATGAAGATCGAGTTGGGGAGATCGCCATGCGATGGGTCAAAATGAGGCATTATCTTTGGCAAGAAGATCACGTCGTCGGGACATGAGGATGGCGTTGGTAGGAACTCAGGTTAGGTAATAACCTGACGTAGCCACTAAGGCAGTCGTCAAGTCTTCTCCAATCTTCTTCTTCTCGGCGCCGGATTCGTCTTCTTTGAAGGAAGTTGTCTGGTTCGGCCTCGAGGAAGCTTGTCTGGCTCCGGAAGAAGGTACGCGTGGGGTGTTAGGCTCCTTTGGAATGTTCCATTCAAGTGCAGGGGAGCCCGACTTCAGAGTGGTGAGCGCGGCGGAGATTGGTGGCTGGTCCGACTTGTTTGTTTATGCGTGTCCCCTTCTCCCCCTCATGGCGATTCGTGTTAACGAGATCGGCATGCTTGTGTAGGAAGATTAGGAGGACACAAACGACAGGTCGGTGATGGTAATAACCAGACGGAGCCACAAAGGCAATCCGTCGTGTAAGAAACCGGGGTCACGAAGACTTCCCGTTAACATCGATCTAGAAGCTATGCTCGTAGACGATGGTCTGAAACCGTTGTTGCTTTGATGTTGCAACGGCAGGACTTCCTTCCGATCCTCGAAGCATGTCGAAGCAAGACATGTCTACGGAAGTTCTAACTTGATCACAAAGATCAGGTGTTTAAAAGTGTATGTGTCCTAGAAAATATAAAAATATATGGAAAGTGAGGACACACTAGACTCGAGTGCGCAAGGAAGTGTGGTGGTGGGGCTGAGTACCACATAATTCAATATCTCCCACTTCCGAGTGAAGCGGTGATAGTAGACGTGGTTCCCCGTGATTTCTGAAACACCTGTCTTTTGTGAGACAGACGTCGTTGGACCTATTGCGGCGACTTCTACCCGGGAGCTAATAAAATTAGCACCTGTACCTATGGGGGTTGGTCCGAATAATTTGTGAGGAGAGGGAATCATGTAGCGTCGGTCTTTTCAAAAGGTTTTAGTAGACGTGACTGTTTCTTCGTGATTCGACTGAATCTCGGTGATGTTCCGGGGTTAGATTTAGTTGGGTTTGACTGAATCGTAGGAACGAAGTATCCATGCATCCGGTAGGAAGTGGTGAGTGCTGCTTTATTTGTCAGCAAGCCAGAGCATGTCGGCTGAAGCGAGCACCGAGATTTGTATTTTTAACCACCGTCGCCTTTTGAAAAGAGTTGACCGTTGTAGGCTCGAGATTCTTCTTTTGAGGTTCATCTTCGGAGGTCGGAGGTAATCTCCATGAAGCTTGATGAAGAGGAGAGAACATTCTTCTTTTTTTTATTATGGCCTTTTTTTTTTTGTATATATATTAGTAAAATATATTTTTATACTATATATTATATTGATATAATATATATTGTATTAGTAATATATATTAGTATATTTATAATATAGTATATGCATATTATATATATTTTGTTATTCCTCCCCCTCAAAACATGCTTCCAAAAATAAAATTGCTCCACCTCAAAAGATGCGTGGAAAGTTCGATGTGAATCTCTTTCTCTAAATTCACATATTTGAAGTTTGCTCCCCCTCAAAAATATAATTATAGCTCCCTTCTAAAGAAATAAGGGTCACTTCTCTTTTTAAAAAAAGAGTAGCTCCCCCTCAAATTAAGCTCATTTTACAATAATGGTATTTTTCATTTCCGTGCATAATATGCATTTAGAATTTAAAGTTTTGAAAAATGCATATTTAAAATGTACCATTTTGAAAAATAGGTAATTTTTGCAATTCAGCGTATATGCATTCTTGAAAGTTTAAGCTCGAAAATCTTAAAATTGTATGCATGATGATAATGTACCTATAAAATAGAGTATTTTGCATTTCGGCTCATTTATGCACGCATGCAAAAATTTGGAAGTTAAAGTCCTTTTGAAGCATGAATAGCTATATTGTACCCTATTATTTTCAAAGTAGGTATATTGTCTTTTCAGCTCGATATGCATGCCAAAATTTACTATGGAATGCATATATAGAATTTACCTACGGTGTAGTTGCTCACCGTGCTTCCCTTTATAACGTATGTGGAGCAACTTCAAAGTACCATACGTGAGGGATGCGGTTGCTCGCGTCTCTTACCAGTCATGCATGTGGAGCAACCCGAGTACCGTGCATGCTGGAAGTTGTGGTTGCCCTCGTCTCGTACCGATCATGAGTATGGAGCAACCATCTTCTAATTACTACTCATGATCGGGGCTTTGTGGTTGCTCTCGTCTCATACCAATCACGCGTGTGGAGCAACCATCGTCGAATTACCACACGTGATTGGGCTCCTGCAAAATATTAGCGGGACTTTGGTACCCATTTTTGGATGGGTCCTTCCTGATTAGCAGAAAACAAATTAAGCATATTTGGTGTCAAATCAGATTTTTGTCCTAAATCATTCATTAACGTACTTTTAGGTACCCGACCATATTTGGGATTACCTAACTTAATCGTTGACTTAGGAACCCATTTAGGAGCAATTTGACACGGAAAGAACATTTCAGCGCAGGTGAATGTGTGACTCGGAGAAGATTTAAATATTTTCTCCGAAGCCAGTCGCATGAGATGTTTCTCAGACTTAACATCGACTGGATATTTCAGGTAGGGATAAGAACATACAGAATTATAAGCATCGTTAGTACATGAGATGTTCTTCCTACTTGGAGGGTTCACACGATTCACATCATAATGATGGGGAATAAGCGTGGAAGTTCGCTTGCTTAAGCTTTGAACTTCTTCTTTGCACGCTTTCCTTTGAAGAGGAATAGGAGAGGGAAAATCTTGAACATGTTTGACCTTAATTTTGAAAGACAATGGAGATTTTCCTTTCTCCTTCCTAATTTTCTGTTCCATGGAAGTATTAAGCTTAAGGCTTTTACTTATCTTTTCTGCGCCAGTCAAAGGTGACTTAGAATGCATATTTTCTTTCGTCACCGTTGACTTAGAATTATTAGCAAAAGTCTTTTCAGTTTTAGGAACATGGATGCTTTTCTTTCTTTCCTTCACCTGTTTCGATGAAGATGTATCTTTTGAAAGATCATTGGAAACAGGTAAAGACGGGGAATTTTTGAGATATAAAATCTCCTCTAAAAGCTTTTTCTTTTCCGCTCGAAAACCTACTCTTTCTGATTCCAAGGTTGCGTTCAATTCTGCAATTTTACTAGCAACCTCAGGAATTTCCCAACAAAAGTAGGTTTATTAGAATGTAAATTATTTTCCCCTAAAGACACTAAGTTAGAAGAGGGATTATCATATGCCTGACTTCTTTTCACACTAGCGTTCTCTAAAAGTTCAATCTTAGAGTAAAGCATACGCCGTTCCTCTAAGATTATCTCATGTTTTGATGAGACACGACTTCGCTCATCTTCGCAAGAACGTAATCTTTTCGACATATCACAGACATTCTTTTCACTAATCTCTAACTTAGTTTCTAAGCTAATGATCTTTGACTTTGCGTTAGCCAAATATTCATTAGCGAAAGCTAGATCTTCCTGTTGCTTAAGCAACACAGAGTAATTATTGGCAAATCTTGCTTCTAATTCCTCAATTTTTCTAGCTTGAGCATCCATAATAATTTATTTTTTTTTAAATTTAAAAATTTAAAAATTTGGCTTTTGGAAATTCAGTTCCGAAAAGTTTGGTTTTATCAAAAAGTATAGTGAAGCATCGAAGATAGTAAGTGTCGAAAATTTTTGGTTTGCACCTAAAAATTTTGGAATGATTTCGAAAACTTCAGGAAAATTACCAAAACTTTTTCTATAATATGCCAAATACGACCTAAGTTGATTGTTGGATACGTGATCGTTGACGCGTATAGTGGATTTGCCTTCAAAAATTGACGAAAAAGTTTTCTATACCGAAAATTTTGGGCCCGGAAAATTTATTTTGAAAAATTTCGAAAAAGTGTAAAATAGACTATGCCTATTGGACTCAGAAAATTTTTCTCTATCAAATGATGTATAAAAAATTTTCCTCAAAATTTTGGGTGATCGAGGGGGGGGCCGAAAACTTTTGGGTGATCGAAAACCTCTAAGTGTAATTTTTGAAAGAGTGAGTGACTTCTCGGGTGAAGACTTTGACCGAAAATCTTAAGAGGTATGATTTGAAAATCGGGTACTAAGAATTTTCGGGTAGGTAGAAATTCGGGAGACTGATTAGGATGATTTGCCCGAATTCGGATAATTCAGTCCGAAAATCAGACAATCACCGAGAATGGGCAAATTCGGGTTACTCTGCCCGAATTCGGTTCTGCCCGAAAACTTGAAAATCGCCGAGATTTGAAACGAAAATTCGGGTGATGAAAATCGGGTAAGTACTAATTTTCGCCGTGCAGGAAATTCGGGTGATGAAAATCAGGCAAAAATTCGTAAATCGGGTAGAAACACGCCGAATTTCGAACAGAGTCACCCGAAAATCAATGAAAATCGGGTAGAATCAGCCGAAAATCTGGGCACTGTTACATTCATCTGCCCGAAAATCATATCTGCAGAAAATATGACGAGTTTTCCATGCGATTTCTACCTAAATCTCACTCAAATCAACTGAAAACTGTTGGGTAAACACTTAAAATCACTCGAAAACAACCTATTTAGCTCTTGAGCTTGCAAAATCAGTAAAATAAGCTCAAAATCTCAAGAACAAGGGTCGAAAATTTCGAGCTCAAGAACACGAAAAACCCAAAATTTTCAGAAAAATCACTCAAATCCTAACGCATTTGGCTCTGATACCACTTGTTGGGAGCCTTTTGATCCTAACAATCTAACTTCGGAACGATTAAACCACGTTTGAGATGGGAAGAATTAATCTCGCGTGGGGTGTTGTGTGTTCTTGAGGAAGGTTGGGAGCTTCTCTCTCTAAAATACTCTCTCTAGATTGATTTTCACACAATACACATTTTATTATGTGTTAGGGTTCAAGTATTTATACCACATTTTGGTATATAATACTTGGGCCCCTAACAAAGCCCAATTACACTAAGCCTCTTATAATGATAATCTTTATAAATAAACTACAAAGATAATTCTAATTAATTGAACACAATAAAATAATCCTAACACTCCACATACATGGTGGGTATGAGATTACGAGCAACCGCAAGGCTCCCGGATACAACAATTCGGGACCCGTCCGTTCACGATACAGGCTTCTACACGAAAGCGGTGTAGGACCCGAGCCTACTCTAGCAAAGTTTCTGAACATGTCGGTTCAGAACCTGGTCTGGTAACGCATGTTTATTTTATTTTATTTCAAATAAATAAAAGTTTTAAAATAAAGCTCATGTGGAGTGTATGAATTTCCTTTTTCGAGATATGCTTTAACGTAGGGGGAGAAACCTCGATTATATGCCTTGAGAAAATTTATAAGAGTTTTAAAATAATGTTTATTAACACTCAAGGACATTAATCGAGGGGAAGTAAAATTAACTTCAAAATATTGTTGGGGAGCATTATTTTGAAAATTTTTAAAATATTGAGGGGGAGCAAGACTGAACTTAAAATTCGAACTTTTCATTCAGGGGGAGTTTTCGAAATTACTGTGAATTATTTTTTCTAAAAATTCCCTATATGTTTTAAATAATTTTGAGTCTTGCCACCTATCAAAAATTAATACCGAAAAATTTTGCACTTCAAATCTTGCAGTTACACATATTTCTTGTTTAAAATGTTTTCGTAACTGTAACATTTAAAGTTTTCGGTATTTTCACAACACAAAGGTATATTCTAATTATGCGTATGACAAAATATTTTCGATAAATTTAAAATTGCATACGCATACGAGCTGAATTGAAAAATACTTTTTCACAATGGTACAGTTTAAATATGCATTTTTCAAAACTTTAAAATTCAAAATGCATAATGCACACAGAATAAAAAAAGATACCATTTTAACGAAGGCCGATTTGAATTTCACATAGCGCATAAATTTCTAAGGAGTCAGACTTCATATTCCTTTGTCTTGCTTTTCACAGGAAGTCAGACTTATTCTCACTCGCGCTTACATTTAAGGGTAGTCGGTCTTCCTTTTCTTTTGTGATTTTAGTCAGGGGCAGGGAAAAAGAGCGCAAACAGTTTAAAAGAGCGTATTACCAAAAAAAAAAAAGGAGAGCGCATACATTTCCGGGGGAGTGATAGTCATTAGCGCAATAGGCGCATATAAAGGGGAGTATCACATCAATCATAAGGCGCCTGATTTGAAGGGTAGTAATATGCAATTTCTCAAAAAGCGCATAAATTTTGGGGGAGTAAAGACATGGTATTAAGAATAGCGCAACTGTTTAGAGGGAGTGATACCTAAATAGCGCCTAAGCTTCAAAGAGAGTGTCTTACACAACTTCATGCTTTGAGGGGGAGTGTCATCTTAGGAAATTAGTGCATGGACAACAATGAGTTGTTCACATACTTGTTCCATGGTTCAGTAAATCCCAACTGCACCTATCCCAGGAACAACCCCGAGTGTATGTGAGGGTATTTGAGCGCATCACGATGAAATCTTTACAACTCAACCACAAACTATCCGGACCATAGCCAATATAGGTACAGGACTGATTTTTTCAGATCCCGGGTAGAAGACGCCTCATAAGGTCCAAAGGCGCATGCACAACCCTTCCTAGCTACTCATTTGTCTCCCTAAAGACAAGTGTTTCAATATCTCACGGGGAACCGCATATGCTATCACCGTTTCATTCGGAGGCGGGAGATATTGAACTCAGTGGTCCACAGCCTCATACCACGTATTTCTTGAGCACTTTAACGTCTAGTGTGTCGTCACTGCCTAAATGTTTTCCATTTTTTTAGGACACATACATTATTTTATACACACAGTGCAGGTCTACGCGACCATGCCAGAACTTCTGTAGACGCATCCTTTATTGATGTGCTATCTATGATCAGAAGGAAATCCTGCCGTTGCTACAACAATTTCAACAACGGTATCAGGCCATCTTCTGGAGCACGACTCTAGAATGATGTCAACGAGAAGCCTAAGTGGCCTCGGTTTTACTCCTCCCCCGGTAAGTCTGAGTGATTTACCGTCAACGACCAGAGTGTCTACCCAAAGGGGTGGATTACGAAGACCGGTCGGAAGTCTTGAACCAAGTTCAAGCCACACCTCGTGTGCAAACGGAGCGCCTTAGTGGCCCCGGAGGTGATACCCGCTTTGTAACGGAGGAGCTCTTCAACCAAGCCCTGGAGTCCGTTGCCACAAAATTCAAAGAAGATATTATGGTGGCCGTACGGGACAACAGGACGAACCCAGTCGAAGAAACACTCTCCTCCGTTCCTGAGCAAACGCCAAACCATCTCCACCACCCTATCCACCTCGATCTTTCTCATCCACAAACTACCCAAACCACTCCACCATCACCATTTCACCTCTGGTATTTCAAACGGAACCCGCTCCACATATCCCACATCCCCGAACATTAGCTCGCTTGATCAATCCCGACCATACCTCTTCACGAGCTACAACTTGCTTCCTCATGCGGTTGAAGACTGCCGACACTTTAACGGAGGGTCAACAACTGATCCTCTGTAAGTCACAGTTTTTCACATCCAACAAAAATGAAACTTGAGAATTAGATCGATTGAGACATAACTTGATAATAAACGCGCGGAAGACTTTGGGTATAAACTCAATCAACCTCCATTAATCACAAGCTTCTCTCTACAATAAGTTCCTTTCTCTCTCTACAATTAAGCCCTAATTATGATAATGATGATAGAGTATTTCTAGTGAGAGAAAGCTAAAACTCAAGTTGTGTGTAATTTACACACACTTGCCCTATATATACCAAAGCATACTTTGGTATATTTACACTTTAGTCCCTATATTTACATAAAATACAATTGAGTCCCTAGACAAAGATAACATGATTATTGAACACTAGAAAATATTCCTAACAATCTCCCCCTTAGTGTTCAATTGTCATTGAAGCGCCGGTTGTCTTTGTCTTTGATAATCTTCAGTCTTCATCAGAATTTGAACACAACAGAAAGATTCCTAACAATCTCCCCCTTTGATAATTTTTGCCTTTGTGTTCAACTTTGAATTTGACACGATCTTTTGTTGCAGTCTGAAGAAAATAGCTGAGAGCATCTGGAGAATCTTCAATCTCCCCCTATTTACATGCACTCTCTTTTTCTTCTTTGCAACTTGAATCTTCGTCACCTTCTTGCATATATCAGAGTCGCGTGGATCGTCAGCATTGACTTGTCGTGTATGCTCGAACCATGGAGAGAGGTCTTGTTTGCTGTGGTTCAGCACGTGCGTTGAAATCTTGGCTTCTTTAATGAGTTCACGTGCTTGGCCTCCTTGATATACTTCTCCCCCTCATGGCGATTCATTTGTATCGTCATGCTGTGTGATCAAGGTGATCCTGTGTACGCTGAACGTGTTGGCATTGAATTCCGGATGAAGTACCTGAAAACGGGACAGACGACCGATCATCGTGAAACATCCCTAGATGTCACTCTTGGTCGTTGATGCGAAGTCACACAGACTTGCATTTGAAGGGACTACGGGGCCACATAGGCAACCCATTGACATCGTTCTAGAGTCGTGCTCAAGAAGATGGCCTGTTACCGTTGTTGTTTTTATGTTGCAACGGCATGACTTCCTTCTGATCATAGAAGCACGTCATTTAATGATGCGTCTACAGAAGTTCTGGCATGGTCACGTACACCTGCAATATGTGTGTAAAAGAATGTATATGTCCTAGAAAATGTAAAAACAATTTAGACTATGAGGACACACTAGACATTAAAGTGTTCAAGAAAGTCGTGGTGTGGGGCTGTGGACCACTTTGTTCAATATCTCCTGCTTCCAAATGAAACGGTGATAGCATATGCGGTTCCCCGTGAGATATTGAAACATCTGTCTTTAGGGAGACAAATGAGTAGCTAGGAAGGGTCGTGCATGCGCCTTTGGACCAGATGAAGCGTCTTCTACCCGGGATCTGATAAATCAGTCCTGTACCTATATGGTTATGGCCCGGATAGTTTGTGGTTGGGTTGTAAGGATGTCATCGTGATACGCTCAATACCCTCACATACACTCGGGGTTTGTTCCTGGGTTAGGATCAGTTGGGTCTACTGAACCTTTGAAACAGGTATGTGAACAACTCTTTTGTGTCCATGCGCTTGTTGGCATTTAGGTAGCACTCCCTCTTCAAAGCATGAAGGTTATCTTCAGGGCATTCCCTTTTAAGCTCTAGCGCTGTTTTTAGGTAACACTCCCCCTAAATACTTGCGCTAATTCTAATGTGATGCCCGTGCTCCCCCTAAATAGATGCGCCTTTTGAGATTGCATATTACAAAAAAAAAAAATCAAGCGCCTTTTGTATTTGAAGTGACACTCCCCAATAAATGTGTCTTTTGCACTTATAAGTCTCACTCCCCCTAAAACATATGCGCTTTTTTACATTAGAACTATGGTAATACGCTCTTTTGAAGTTCATGCGCCTTGTCTATCTATCTATCCACTCCCCCAAAAAGAATATAGAATATGAAGACCGACTACTCTATAAAATTAAGCGCTATTTATAGTAAGTCGAACTCCCTATGAAAATCAAAAACTGAAAATATAGAGTTCGACTCCCCTGAAATTCAAGCGCTTTTGACTTTGAAATCGGCTCGGCCTTCTTTAAACATTGATGCTCAAAGGTTTTTTTTTTTTTTTTTTTTTTTTTTTTTTTTTTTTTTTATGGCCGTTTCCTTTTTTTATTTATTTTTTTTATGGCCTTTTCCTTTTTTTTTCATGGTTTTTTTTTTTTTTTTTTTTTTTTTAACGAAAAAATAAAAATAAAAACAATGTCAAATCAAGAGTTTTGGAATAGTCTTGATTTGGTGTGTTTGCTCACGTCGCATACCGATCACGTGTGTAGAGCAAACCGAATACCACACGTGTCGGGGTCTTGTACGACTGCTCATCATCGCATACCGACCATACATGTGGAGCAATCGTCGTCTATTTACCATGTATGATCGGGAAACTGCAAAACAAATTATCGGGACTTTGGTACCCATTTTTGGACGGGTCCTCCCTGGTTAGCAGTGAAACAATTATGCATATAAGGTTCAAATTTGGAAGCAAAATTATCACATAAAGCAGTCATAGGAATCCACATTTGTCGATGACTACTTATTTCCATTTGTAGCTTAGGTTTCCAAATTTGTTGTACCTTTTTGAAATTTAACTTTTCAGCATCAGTGAATGTGTGTCTTTTTGTAGAAGAGAAAATTTTCTCTTTCGCCAGTCGCTTAAGATGCAATTCGGATTTGACTTTGACCGGGTACTTGAGAGAGGAATACGAGCTTATAGAATCAATAGCATTAAGTATAGAAGTGTCGTATTTCCTACCTTCTAGACTCACATCATTCACTTTGTAATGTGTACTAAATGAGCTACTTTTGTTTAGACAATTATTACTTTTGGACGTTTCAGTTTTAATAGAGAATGTGTAATTATTGTCTACTTTAGTTTTAGTAGCTTCTTTCTTTAATTTTGATTTTAGAATGACTCTGGGTATTTTTGGATTAGGAATAGAGGTAGAACCAAATTTAGTCGAGGCAATAGAAGATAATTTGTCTTCCTCTATTCTTTCCTTCTTGATATCTTTAGTCATTCTTGCGCCTTTTTGAGAGGAATTTTTGAGAATTAAATTCTCCTTTAAAAGCTTATCTATTTGAGCTCGAAACCCGTTTCGTTCGGAATCCAGAAGAGAATGTAATTCAGCAATTTTGTGAGTATCTTCTAGAATAGAGCAATCTTTAGATTCGGGTTTTATAGATTGTAAAGAATGTTCCTCGGTTGACATTGACTCAATTTTTTGAGTCGACTTGTTTCGAGACAATTTTAGCTCAATTTGTTCTTTCTTTGCAAGAAGAACCTCTAGTTCTTTAATTTTACAGTGTAATCTAGTGAGTTCTTCAGAAAGACATTTATTTTGAGCTTGATAATCTTTATTTTCCTTTAGTTCTGTTGTTTCAGAATTTGATTTAGCAAGATCATTGTTAAGTTTAGCTATTTTCTCATTAGCTAATTGAAGTTTTATTCCTAGATTGGCTTCTTCTAATAGATGTTTTCTTAGGACAACTTCATTATTGACTAATCTTGCTTCTAATTTCTTGACCATTTCTTTTTCATTATTTGTGGATGAGAATTTTTGCAACATTGACTTGTTTGCTTCATCACAGGCAGACAGACTTATTTTCAACTCACATATTTTTGATTCATGTTATGTGGTCTTAGTCTTCAACCTTATAATCTCATCCTTTGCATTGGTCAATTGACATTCAAGACTAGCTTCAATTTCTAAATGTTTTCTTAAGACACGCTCGTTATTAGCTAGCCTCGCTTCTAGTGTCTTGATCATTTGTTCGTGAAATAAATCCATTTTAATCTTTTCAGTTCAAATATAGAATTTTGAAAATTTAAGTTCAAATAATGTTGGTAATTAAATTCTATATAGAATGTTGGATTTTTTTTTTTTTTTAAATTTTGAAAAACAATTGTTGGATGTATATGATCGTTGACGTGTTTTAGAATTGATTTGAATTTTAATTTTTTTTTTATTAATGTTTTCGATTACAAATTTAAATTTGATTTTAGAGATAAACCGCAAACTTTAGGAAACTATTTAAAATATTTATATCCGCAAACAGTGAATTTTTGCAAAGTTTAGGTTTATGTTTGCGGATGAATAAGAGACGCAAACAATAGAAATGTAAAGTTTGAGTTTAGGTTTGCGGTGGTTTGAGAGCCGTAAACAGTAGATATCGTAAAGTAAAGATTTATTTTACGGGTCTCAATTAAAAAGAATTTTAAAATTTGTACAGTTATGAGAGCTGCAAACAATAGATTTAGGTTTACGATTGAAAAAGAGCCGTAAAGTTGAGCTATTGAAAACTTTTTTTTTTTAAGTATCGGAAACTCTACCTATCGCAAACCTCTATCGTAAAGAAAAGTTTTTATATATATATATATATATATATATATATATTTTATCCAATCGTAAAGCTACTATTCAATCGTAAAGAGATTTTTTTTTTTTTAATTCTTTATCGCAAAGCTATCAATCGTAAAGATTTTTTTATTATTATTATTAGTATCGCAAACCTTATACAATCGTAAAGCTTCTTCCTTTTTTTTATTATTATTAGTATCGCAAACCTTATACAATCGTAAAGCCCTTTTTTTTTTTAACAGTAAACTTAATATTATTTTATTATTTTTATAGATCACTATGAGAGTTGTATTCGAATATAAAGAGAATGAAGTATACGGATAGTATTCAAACTTTATTATTATTATAATAGACTAGTAAACCTTCTATTAGTGGGTATCGTAAACTTCAACTAGAGTGTATTCGAATATAAAATAATATGCGAATGAAGTATGCGAATATTTTTCGAATGAAGTATCGCAAACCAAAATATTGTATTTAAGATGAACGTAATTTTTTTTTTTTTTTTTTTTTTTTACGAATGAACAGTAATCCGCGAGTGAACAGTAACGCGCGCAAAAAATTTTTTATTTTTTTTTTTACGAATGAACAATAACGCGCGCAAAAAAATAATTTTTTTTACGAATGAACACTAATTCGCGAATGAACAGTAACGTGCGCAAAAAAAATTTTTTTTTTTTACGAATGAACAGTAACGTGCGCAAAATTGTTTTTACGAATGAACAGTATTTCGCGAGTGAGCAGTAACGTGCGCAAAAAACTTTTTTTTTTTTTTTTTTTTTTTTGCGAATAAACAGTACGCGCGCAAAAAATATTTTTTTTTACGAATGAACAGTAACGCGCGCAAAAAAATATTTTTTTTTTTACGAATGAACAGTAGTTCGCGAATGAACAGTACGTGCGCGAAATTTTTTTTTTTTACGGATTAACAGTAATCCGCGAGTGAACAGTAACGTGCGCAAAAAATATTTTTTTTTTTTACTACTGAAAACCTTTTCAAATGTTTACGGGTCTTTTAGGTTTACGAGCAGAATTTATTCGTAAACCTTGTTCGTAAATGAGTTTACGAATGAAGATGATTCGTAAACAGTGCCTTGATATTTACGAATGAAAAGTATTCGTAAACAATTATTTTTACTGGTTTACGAATGAAACTGATTCGTAAACAGTAACCCGTAAAGTAAAGTTTACGATTGAAAAGTATTCGTAAACAGTGTCTTTCGTAAAGTAAAGTTTACGATTGAAAAGTATTCGTAAACAGTGACTTTCGTAAAGTAAAGTTTACGATTGAAAGTTATTTGTAAACAGTACCTTCATAAAGTAAAGTTTACGATTGAAAAGCTTTCGTAAACAGTTCCTTCGTAAAGTAAAGTTTACGATTGAAAAGTATTCGTAAACCTTTACACACTGTTGAGATCGTAAACAAGGTTTACGATTGAAAATCTTTCGTAAACCTCTGGTTGACCGTAAACTTAAATGCTTTGACCGTAAACTATAAAGTTTCGATCGTAAAGTTTTCTGTTCGTAAAGCTTAAATAACAGACTATTGCAAAGTTAATATTCGTAAACCTAAGCGTTTACGAATGAAAAGTATTCGTAAACCTTTCTTAAAGATAGTTTACGAATGAAATATATTCGTAAACAGTAGAAATGTGAAGGTTTACGATGAATGTGGATTCGTAAACAGATAATCAAGAGGTTTACGATCGATATCCGATTCGTAAACTTTGCAATTCGATTAAATTCGATCAAAAACACTTAAGTTCTCGAATTAAGCTCAGATAATCGATCGAAAACAGCAATTAAACATGTAAAAACACTCGATTAAACCAGATCAAAAGCAAAACATGAACAATTTTCGAGTTTTCACATGAACACTTTGAAGATCATAAGAACAATTCGATCGAAAATCAATAATTTGGTCCAAATTCAGCAATAATCAGCTCAATTAATCAACTACTAATCATCACAAACAGTATCAAACACAACATCGCAAACATCTAAGCAAGCAGCACACTCAAAAATGCAATGAACAGTGATGATCGCGATGAACAGTAGCAATCGTAAACAAGTTTGCGATGAACAGTAAAACGATCGTAAACTATATTTCAACAAAATCAAGCATCGTAAACATCAAATTCAGCTCGAAATCTATCAATTCTTAACACGCATGCTCTGATACCAATTGTAGTTCCCAGATTTACATCCAACAAAAATGAAACTTGAGAATTAGATCGATTGAGACATACATTGATAATAAACGCGCGGAAGACTTTGGGTATAAACTCAATCAACCTCCATTAATCACAAGCTTCTCTCTACAATAAGTTCCTTTCTCTCTCTACAATTAAGCCCTAATTATGATAATGATGATAGAGTATTTCTAGTGAGAGAAAGCTAAAACTCAAGTTGTGTGTAATTTACACACACTTGCCCTATATATACCAAAGCATACTTTGGTATATTTACACTTTAGTCCCTATATTTACATAAAATACAATTGAGTCCCTAGACAAAGATAACATGATTATTGAACACTAGAAAATATTCCTAACATCCTCGAATACCTCTGCAGTCTTAACGGCCCCAGGAGACCGAATCTATCAGATATGTGCCGAGGTGATCATCCCTCTTCAAAAGAAGACCCGGTGCACCACTTGTAAGGCCTAGAATATCCAACTAAACATTATTAAAACGAGTTTACCACGTTTGGATGGGAAGAATCGAAGCTCGTGGGGTGTTGTGTGTTCTTGAGGGTTTTAGTATTGTGTGTTCTTGGGTGGCTCCTTCTCTCTAAAAGCTTATCTCTCTAAATAGTTTTCACACAATGCACACTTTATTATTTGTTAGGGTTTTAGTATTTATACCACAAGTTGGTATATAATACTTGGGCCCCTAACAAAGCCCAATTACACTAAGCCTCTTATAAAGAGAATCTTTATAAATAAACTACAAAGATAATTCTAATTAATTGAACACAATAAAATATTCCTAACATAAATAATATACATCCACATCTTTATTTTTAATATTTTTAATATTTCATAATACTCCCCCTTGGATGTATATTAAGGAATATGCCTCGTTAAAACCTTGCTAGGAAAAACCCAGTGGGATAAAAACCTAGTTAAGGAAAAAGAGTACATAATTTCCTTGATACGCTTTTCTTGTTGCCTCATTAAAAACCCTACTGGGAAAACCTCATGGGAAAAACCACAGTGAAGGGAAAAAGAGTGCAACGCGTATTTACTCCCCCTGATGATAATATCACTTTAGATCTCGAAGTCTTCGAACTCCAACTGAATATACCAATTTTCTAAAAATAATAGGAGGAAGTGCTTTTGTAACTAAATCTGCAAGATTTTTGCTTGATCGCACTTGTTGTACATCAATATCACCATTTTTCTCCAAATCATGTGTAAAGAAAAATTTCGGTGAAATATGTTTTGTTCTATCACCTTTAATATATCCTTCCTTTAATTGGGCAATACATGCCACATTATCTTCATATAAAATTGTTGGAAGTAGTTTCTCAGATACTAGCCCACAAGTTTGTTGTATATGCTGAATTATTGATCGCAACCAAATACATTCTCTACTAGCTTCATGAATAGCTAGAATTTCCGCATGATTAGATGACGTGGCGGTTAAACTTTGTTTAACTGACCGCCATGAAATAGCAGTTCCGCCATATGTAAATAAATAACTCGTTTGTGATCGAGCATTATGTGAGTCAGATAGAAATTCAGCATCTGCATACCCAATTAAATTTCTTTTCGATTCATTTGAATAGAACAAACCCATATCAGTTGTTCCTTGAAGGTATCGAAATATTCGTTTAACCCAGTTCCAATGTCTACGAGTCGGTGACGAATTATATCTCGCCAATAAATTTACAGCGGACGCAATATCAGGTCGCGTATGACTCGTAAGATACATTAGTGCTCCAATAGCAGTGAGATATGGTACTTCAGGACCAAGTAGTTCCTCATCATTTTCACGAGGTCTAAATAGATCTTTATTCACGTCTAAAGATCGCACAATCATCGGTGTATCCAATGGATGAGCTTGATCCATGTAAAATCTTTTCAATACTTTTTTCGTATATGTCTCTTGATGTACAAATATTCCATTCTTCAAATATTCAATTTGAAGTCCAAGACAAAATTTTGTCTTTCGAAGATCTTTCATTTCAAACTTCTTTTTCAAACAATTAACAGCATTTGATAACTCTTCAGGAGTTCCAATTATGTTGATATCATCAACATAAACTGCAATGATAACAAATTCACTTCCAGACCTTTTCATAAATATGCACGGGCAAGTTTGATCTTTTTTATACCCCTCTTTCGATAAATATTCACTTAGGCGATTATACCACATACGTCCAGATTGCTTTAATCCATAAAGCGATTTGTTTAACTTGATTGAGTACTCATTTCGGGGCCCTGAATTTTCGGGTAACTTAAATCCCTCGAGAAGTCTCATATATATGTCACTGTCAAGACTACGAGTCTTTCATATAACTTAAATCCCTCGAGAATCCATATAAATAAGCAGTGACAACATCCATAAGATGCATATCGAGTCTTTCACGTACTGTCAGACTAATTATATAACGAAAAGTAGTTGCATCCACCACAGGAGAATACGTCTCCTCATAATCAATACCAGGTCGTTGTGAAAAGCCTTGTGCAACAAGCCGTGCTTTATATCTCACAATTTCACCGTTTTCATTTCTCTTTCTAATGAAAATCCATTAATATCCAACTGGCTTTACATTTTCTGCAATGTGGACTACAGGTCCAAAAACTTTTCGTTTCTCAAGTCATTTTAGTTCTGCTTCGATTGAATCTTTCTATTTTCGCCAATCATTTCTTTGTCTGCATTCTTGTACAGACCTTGGGTCATGATCCTCATTCTCATTCATCTCATTCATTTCATGTAGCGCTACGTTAAATGAGAATTTATCGTCAACGTTGACTTTGTCTCGGTTCCATCTGATTCCATTTTGGGCATAGTTTATCGAGATCTCTTCATTTTCATTATTTTCAATATTTTCAGGTACCTGAATTTCATTTTCATAATCATTTATGCCCGCTGACTCTTCGGGAGTCGATAAATCCTCGAGTGGACCATTCTTAGTGTAAGTCCCTTTTCATCTAATATAATGCAAGCAACAAAGAAAGCAACCTAGAATGATTTTAGCTTGAGAGTGTTTAGGTTAGCTTGTTCAAGGAGGCACAATACTTGCAAAAGGAACACTTGTGAAACTAGGGCTTGGTGGGTCTTTATATACCACATTATTGGTATATTAAAGCCCATTAAGCCCAAAACCTAATTAGCCCAAACAACTAATACTTATAATAAAGTAAATTACAAACCCAAATAACATCTAAACCAAAGAACTAAATACACTAAAGACGGAAGCATCTAAAATATAAAGAATACAATAAATGATCCTAACAATCTCCCCCTTTGTGTTCTTTTTAAGTCTTCTGCTTGGATGCTCCGACCTTGGGGTCCACCGTCTTGTACGTAGAGCTTCGAAGTCCGAGCTTGACTTCGTAGTTACGTAACCACCTTCGAAGAGCCAGTCTTTCATCGATCTTCCCTCGAAGTAATCTGAACTTCATCTGGCTATCGAGGTCTTCTTCTTCCATCTCCTGGATAATCCTTGTCAACTTTCTTGAAATAATTAGAAGAGTCCCGTCGGAGAACTTTGGGATCTCCGAGGTCTTCATCAATCTCTTCTCACCTTTGTAGTTGACGTAGACTATTGAGGGGTCCTCACCTTCAAAGACGTTTCCTTCAGAGATGTTGGGGTCATCCGGGACTTCGAAGTTAGGCTTTGTGAGGTTCACTTTCTTCATATTGCTTTCCAGTGCCATCTGAAGGTCGTGGGAAGCATTATAATTGATCTGGCGCAACATGAACCTTTTGAGTGTAGCAAGGCCTATCTTCAAAGCAGGGTCCTTTTTCAGCTGTCCTAGATACCTGTACGTCGAGAATATTCTCTCGACATCAGGGTGTCTAATGTAGATTAGGTCCGCTTCGCTGATGTCTTCAACCTTCCCGTCCTCCCTTTCAACTTTGTAAACTGGATAGGGAATTTGGTTGAAGTACTCGACTCTGACTCCCGTCACCCTTTTGATCATTTTCTTCCTTGATTCGTCTTTTCGAAGGCGATCCAGATTGTCGCCTCGTCCTCTGTAACTCATCATCATTCGCAGACTTAGGACATAGAATCTTGCCCTTCGTCCCGTCAGATGAGTCATCCCACTCAGCTCCAGTTCATCAGGCTTGGTGATACGCTCGGGTTTCCTCCATATTCGTTTCCGAAACTCTTCCTGGTAAGGTGCCACGATTTTGGCATTTTCCCACGGGAGCTCCGGAATCTTCGGGGTCTCTCTTGGCGGAGGGTTGTACATGTCGTACCATCGGTTGGCATGCTCCAAGAGAACAGGAAGTTCGGGGATTTCTGCTTCGTAGTCCTCCCCTTCTTCCAGCTCCTTGTCTTCTATTCTGACAAGTTCAACCTCTGCATTCCTTAGGAGCTGTCGAGCGTTATCAAACATAGCCTTTGAGAACTGTTCTGTAACCGGTCTTTTGAGTCATCCTTCGTTCATAATGTACGCCTCCACTTCAGTGTGTGGTTGGAGGTAATCTTCGAGGTTGAATGGCTCTAAGTCCGGTTGTGTAGCAATGTAGGGCGAAAGAGGTGGGCTTCGGCTTTTTCTGGCTTCGTGGGTGGTGGAAGGAGGATTTGGGGTGGTGGTTCTTTGGACTGTATGTGTATGGATTTCCGAGGTCGACGTTGCTTCACCAAGGAAGAGTGTCTGGTTCGGCCCTGGCGCCGCTTGTCTTCCTCGAGAACCTCTTTGTGTTGGTTGTTGGGTTTGTGTTGTAGGGCCTGCTGCTGATCTGCCCTGTGATGGTGTGCTTCGTCGTACAGATGCTCCGGAGGAGGATAGGCGTTGACGCTTCTCCCCCTCACGGCGATCCTGGTCGTCAGGATCGTCGTGCCGTCTTCGGATTGTTGAGGTGTCGTCTCGGCACGTTTCTGTTGACGGTATGTTTTGTTGCGCGAGCAGCATTTTTTGAACCGTCACGAGCGCGGGGTGCTTCGGGTCCACTCCTATGAGACGGGCAGTGAAGATGTCCCATAGGTCGAGCAGTGGCATGGTGTGGGGGTTCGGATGAGGAGGTGGGGGTAGTGGGGAACGTGACGGGGTTTCGTCGACAACTGGAGCTTTGCCTCTGTCCGACGCAGCAGCCGTAATGAGTGACTGCATGCGCGGGACAGCCACTTGCTCGAGAAATTCGGCAAGTCTCCGTTCTAGGTATGTCGCCGTCACGTGCGGGGAATCACCGCCGGAGCCACGAAGGCCTTCCGTTTGCACCCCCGTAGTGGTGGGGTGGCCAGTTTCGCGGGAAATCGATGGGACTTCGAGCGGTACTGGACTTCCGACCTGTCCTTGCGGTTCCTCACGAAGAAGGACCGCTCTGGTCGTTAGGGCCACGTCACACAGACGGGCGAAGGTGGAGCTCTCACCGGGGCCACTTAGGCGTCCCGTTGGCACGCGTCCGATCGTGATGTTCGGACGGTGGCCCTCTGACGAGGACGATGTGGGGTCGTCGTCATCGGGACTTCCGTCCAATCCTAGAAGCGCCTCAATCATGTGCACCTCTATGGACGTTGTGGCCTGTTCGGTGACAGGCGGAGGACGTGATGGTTGAGGGTCGGGGCTTTTTGAGACGACCGGTTGTTGGGAACCGGCCGAATGGCTAAGGCTCGTGGTATGCGCCGTTGGGTCGATGTCGGCGGCTTCTATCCTAAGGGGTGACCCGGCTTGTAGTGGAGTGGGGATTGGAGGAATACGACGACGTCTATGGATAAGCGTGCTGTCATCGTCGTCGTCAGAGGAGTCGTCGCTCATTTGGTGGCATTGAAGAGCGGGTGACGGCTGCCTCGTGGAGGGTGGTGGGGACGGTGGGCATTGTATGGGCATCCCGTCTTCGCCGTCCGAGTCGGAGACGTCGCTCAACATTTGTCGTTGAAGATCACGCGACGTCTGCGGGATTGGCGATGTGCGGCTGACAGGAGATGGTGGTGGGATGGGTGTGATGAGTGGTGGTGAGAGCTGTCGAACGGGTATTTGTTGTTCGACAGGTGTTGGTGGTGTGGATGATTGGGTAATTGATGGAATGGCTGGTTGGTGAGTGTATGACTGAGGAATGGATGAAGAAGCTGCCTCCGGCCTGGTTCTAGGACCTTCATCGGCAGAGTGGGAGGCCCCGGGGTTAGGTTCGAGGGGGTTTTCTCGAACCATGGGGGCGTATACATTGTACTGGCGGCAGTAGTCTTCTATCATGTGCTGCTCCGCCAGTGACAAGAGGGATGAAGGGATGGGCATCGGCCGCCGCGCGTATTTCTCATCGACCTTCCCCTTCTGGAGGTACCTGAGTTTTGGCGGGGTGACATATTCGTCGGCGGGCCGGGTTGGTATCCCAGGCAGTGATTGCATAAAGTGGTGGATCATTAGCCCGAACCACCTGGAATATGGAAGGTACTGCGTCTTCTTGCCCTTCGTTCGCTGCATCATTTGGTCGTCGAGGTCCAACATGATGAGCTTGGCATAATCTACGTTTTTGTTGAAGGCAATGCCGTGGAAGATCCGCAGTATCGTGATGTTGCACCTGTCGTGCCCTGAGTGCTTTGGTGAGAAGCACTTATTGACAAGCGCAAAAAGTGTCCGCCATGGATGCGGGATCATGGACTGTTGGATCTGAGAGAGGATTTGACGGGCGTGAAGTAGCCCATTCTTTGAATGTCCTCGAGAAGCTCATCCTCAGAAGCCTCATACTCATTCTCCGGTCGGCTGGGCAGGCGGAGAACATGGCGGATTAATTCGCGGGTGACCTCGACCGTCTGGCCCGCGAGTTTTGCTTCGTAGTATAAGCTATTGTCTGGTGCCACCTTCGTCTGCAGCGTCCCCCAAAATTGTTGAAGGTAAA
The DNA here is from genome assembly GCA_028392965.1 of Lindernia subracemosa. Taxonomy (NCBI): domain Eukaryota; kingdom Viridiplantae; phylum Streptophyta; class Magnoliopsida; order Lamiales; family Linderniaceae; genus Vandellia; species Vandellia subracemosa. Next base: position 1,720,212 of record JAQPCC010000011.1, on the reverse strand, counting down.
CGGAGGGGACTGGTACAGCGGCCGAGAAGGCGTACCAGAGGTGATGGTGTCTCAATATCGCAGGAATAATGGGTTCCTTCCCTTTGAAGACTTCCAAGTCGAGTTGGAAGTTATTGTCCTTCGGAATGACCCATTTGGACGTTGGGTATATCAGATCTGTTGGTGTCGTATTCATATTTTTTTTTTGAGTGGGGCGACTCTTTTTTTTTTTTTTTTTTTTTTTTTTTTTTTTTTTTTTTTGCCCTCTTCTTTTTTGTTGTTCCGAACACCTGGATTCGTTAAACCTGCGATGATAGAGTAACCATTAGTTTATACAGTAATATGAAGCAGAAGGTAACATGATTTGAATAGGTGAAAACAAGTTAGAGTTCAAAAATTGTTCAAGTGTTTTGGGCTTTAGAAATTTAATGTTTGATTTTGGGCCCAAAAACAGTTTCAGCCCATTTAAATCATGAGTTTGATACTTAGAAAATTTCTTAAGTGGAGAGTTCGCGCATTAGTTAAAAATTTTCAAAGTCTTTATGTCGCGAAGTGAAAAGTGAGAGTGCGTTAAGAAAATTCTAAGTAAAGGTTCGCGAAACAGATGATAAAAACAATTAAGTGTGGATCGCGATATGAGAGTTTGGTAAGTTCGCTAAAAGCTTTACGAATCCTAGTTTCGCGAATGTTAGAATAGGTTCGAGAACTGAAATACTTTGCGAATTGAGATTGTGTTCTCGAATTGAAGTGAAATTGAGTTCGCGAAACATGAAGGGATTCGCGAAAGACCATGGGGTTCGCGATCTGGAAGTTTGCGAATTGAGAAATAAGTTCGCGATTTTAAAATGATTACGAATTTAGAGTGGTTCGCGAACTTGAGGGTTTGGCGAATTTGAAAGAGGTTCGCGATTTGAGTTTTGCGAATGCGGAACAAGTTCGCGAACTTTGAAGAGTTCGCGAATCATGGAGAACTTCGTGGGCTAAGACAAATGCGCGAAAAACAGGTTGGAGACTTCGAAAGTCGCGCTTTAAAGATCAAAAAGGGCTGAGTTCGCGAATCATGAAGATTCATCGTGTTCATCATCCGCGAAGTGCAGAAAGTTCCAGATTCGCCAAAATCATCATCAGATAAGTATAGAACTGCTTGAAAATGAAGATTCAACGTTATTCTTACCACAGCAACGCACGAGAGAAGAAGATTTGGAAGCTAAGGAGCAGGTTTCGTCGTGATTTGAGTGGCTTTATCTTGCGGATGAACAGTAGATCGAGAGAATTTTGAAAGTGTAAACCCTAATTTAGAATTGACGGCGACTGTAACTTCGTGAAACTTAGGGTTTTAAGAGGTAAAAAGTTCGCGGGCCCAAAAAGGTTTGGGCCTCGAAGGTAAGATGGGCCCGTTTGAGGTTCGCGAAGCGTGCGTGAGTTCGCGAAGTAGCATTGAGTCAAACTGGGCCAGGAAGATGAAAGGAGCCCAACATTGATAATTGCGAATCACCCTAAATTCACGAATCAAAATGAAGTTGAAGAACTGGGCCGAAAAATGAGAAAAGAAGGCCCAATACTGGTTTTTGAATTTTGCGAATTGGCTCAAATGCTTTAGTGATTGTGGGCTCAATTTTTAACTTAGACTCCCCCTCAAAATATGCACTCTTAGAAAATAAATTTCAAGTTAACGTATAATAAGAAGACTAAAAATTTCTCCCCCTAAATTTTTGGAATGTGATCATCTTTTAAACTTTATAAGAGGTTGAAATAGGCAAAAATCACGTTATGCTTCCCGATTCAACATGCCTAACTTTGAAACGAGAAACATGAAACGTTTTTCATCCAAAGCCTTTGTGAAAAGATCGGCAAGTTGAACTTCTGTGTTGACGAAGTACATTGTGATTGTGCCTTTTTCGACATGATCTTTTATAAAGTGATATCGAAGGTCTATATGTTTAGTGCGGGAATGATGGACGGGATTACAGGTAATGGCAATAGCGCTCTTCGAGTCGCTGTAAATTGGAATGTTATTGAAAACAAACCCGTAATCCTGCAGTTGCGTTCGCAACCACAGGATTTGAGAGCAGCAACTGGCCGCAGCAACGTACTCTGCTTCGGCGGTTGACGTGGACACACAGTTTTGTTTCTTAGATGACCAACTTACTAGTTTGTCACCTAAGAACTGTATTCCACCCGAGGTGCTCTTCCTGTCCATCCTACAACCTGCAAAATCGGCATCCGTAAAGCCAAGTAATTGAAAGTTAGAGTTCTTGGGATACCAGAGTCCGAGTGTCGGTGTTCCCTTGAGATAGCGTAAGATCCTCTTCACTGCAAGCATGTGCGACTCCTTCGGATCGGCTTGAAAGCACGCGCACAGGCAAGTGGAGAAGACAATATCCGGCCGACTTGCTGTCAGATACAGAAGCGATCCTATCATTCCTCTGTATGTAGACGGGTTGACTGATTTGCCCGATGGATCTGCGGCTAATTTGCACGAAGTCGACATCGGGGTACTTTTAGATGGGGAATTTTCCATGTTGTACTTCTTAAGTATGTCTTGAATGTACTTCGATTGACTGATGAAGATTCCTTCTGGGAGTTGCTTGACTTGCAGTCCAAGGAAGAAGTTGAGCTCTCCCATCATGCTCATTTCAAACTTTGTCTTCATCAGTTCCCCGAACTCCGCGCACAAATGGGGTTTGTGGATCCAAAAATAATGTCGTCGACGTAAATCTGAACAAGTAGAATTTCAGACTTGCGTCGCTTGATGAAGAGGGTGGTGTCGATTTGCCCTTTAGTGAAGCCTGACTCGATCAGAAAGTCAGATAGCACCTCGTACCATGCTCGGGGTGCTTGCTTAAGTCCGTAAAGTGCCTTCTCGAGGAAGTACACATAGTCAGGGTGGGCTTGGCTTACGAATCCTTCAGGTTGTGCCACGTAGACTTCTTCTTTCAAGACGCCGTTGAGGAAGGCTGTCTTGACGTCCATCTGATACACGTGAAGTCTTTGTGGGCTGCGAAGGCTAGGAAAATCCGAATTGCTTCGATTCGCGCTACGGGTGCGAAGGTCTCGTCGTAGTCGATTCCCTCTTGCTGGTTGTAGCCCTTCGCGACTAGCCTTGCCTTGTTGCGAATTACGACACCGTCTTCATCTTTCTTATTCTTGAATACCCACTTCGTACCGATAATCGTCTTTCCTTGAGGTCTCGGTACGAGTTTCCACACTTTCAGTCTTTCGAACTGATGGATTTCCTCTTGCATTGCGTTTACCCAGTCTGGGTCTTTTAGCGCGTCTCCAACTTTGCTGGCTCAGCCTGGCTGAGAAAGCAGGCATATAGATTTTCATTTATTGTTGATGATCTTGTACTAACTCCTTGGTCTGGATTTCCAATAATTTGAGACGTCGGATGGGCTCGAGTCCACTTCCTTTGATGAGGGAGAGGTTGTTCTTGCTCGTCCTGTGCGGGTTCTTCACCTGTTGTCTCGGGAGTGCTGGAAATTTCGATCGGGGAGTGAGGCTCTATGTCTGGGGAAATGTCTTCATCGTCTTCTTCAGTTGAGGCTTCAGGGGAAATAGTGACTTCTATATGTGACGTTGAGGGAGATGCATCAGCTTCGTGTTGGCCTACGGGAGAAGCTGGTGCGTCACTATTTTGGGGTTGGTGAGGAGGTTGAGCTGATCGACGATCGTGGATGGCTAGATCTTCGAAAAGCAGCTCCCATGCGTCGTCGCTCTTGTGGGATGTCGATGCTACCTCCTCGAATGTAGGACTGGGCTGATCGTCTGTCAGCACTCTAATTAGTCCCGGTTCTGGCCTGATTTGGACAGAAGCGTTCGGTTGTAGTACGGGTCCTGAACTGATGTATTCAGAAGCCACGGCGCTTCGTCGAAAGTAACGTTTATGCTTTCCATAACAGTCCTTCTATCTTTGAGATAGACTCTATAGGCCTTCGAAGTAGCCGAAAATCCAATGAACACTCCTTCGATGGCCTTCGGGTCGAGCTTCCCTCGATCAACTCGGTCATTAGCTACAAAGCACTTGCAGCCGAAAATCCGTAGATATTTGATGTTTGGGACCCTTTGGTTGATTAGCTCGTACGGAGTCTTCCCAAATCTCTTGTGAATGCTCGTTCGGTTTTGCGTGTAACACGCCGTGTTTACTGCCTCGGCCCATAGAAAGTGTGGAAGTCCTGATTGAATTAGCATTGTCCGGGCTGCTTCGATAAGGGTCCGGTTCTTCCTTTCCACTACTCCATTTTGTTGAGGGGTTTTTGCGGCCGAGAACTGCTGAGAGATTCCTAACGAGGTGTAGAAGTCACTGAGGACCTTGTTCTTGAACTCAGTGCCATTATCTGTGCGGATCACTTGGATGTTGCTCTCAAGCAGGTTCTGAGTCGTCTTCACAAAAGAGATGATGATTTCAGGGGTCTCGTCCTTCGTTTTAAGATATCTCGTCCATGTGTACCTCGAGTAGTCATCTACAATGACTAATACGTATTTTCTTCCATTTATGCTTTGTATCCTCATTGGCCGCATAAATCCATGTGTAGCAGCTCCAGTGGGCGAGAGGTCGAGGCCACGTGTTTTGATGATGAGATGCCTTCTTCATCTTTCCCATTTGCACGCCGAACATAGATGCTCTTTGTGGTACTTCAATGCTGGGAGTCCTGTGACTAGCTTATCTTTGTATAGTTTATTCAGCGTTTTGAAGTTGATATGGGACATCCGTCTGTGCCAAAGGTCATTTTGCTGGTGTGATGCCTTTGTCATCAGACAGATGGCGGATGAAGGTCGAAGGGTCTTCAGATTGATTGTGTAGAGATTTGTCTTCCTCGTGCCTGTGAGGAGTTCCCTACCCTGCTCGTTGCTGATGGTGCATTCGTCAGACTGGAAGGTGACCGTCAGCCTTCTATCGCAGAACTGGCCAATGCTGAAGAGGTTGTGTCCAAGTCCTTCGACGAGCGAGACATCCCTATTGTGAGGTTGTCATGGATGAGGTCTCCGTGTCCTATGATCGGAGCCGCGTGATTATTTCCGAAGCGCACGTTACCGCCAAAGCGGGCTTTGTAGTTGCTCAGCAGCTCTTTTCTCCCTGTCATGTGTGTGGAGCAACCTGAATCGAGATACCACACATGACAGATCTGCAAAAATAATCAAGAGAGGTCAGTAACCCGATAACGGTCGGGTTCCCCTTGGTTATTTTCGACACGCAAGCATAGATGAAATAGAGAATCAGCTAAGTAGTCTACTATGCTTGGACTTGTTTTGGGAACCCAAATCTGGCGTGTGCCTGATTTGGTCGTGATGGATTCGAGTTCCCTTTTTGTGACCCAAATTTGTTTCGTTTTGAGCGGTTGCGTTTTGATTTTGGGCACGTAATGCTTGGGCTTGGTTTTCTTCTCGTTTTTGCGAGATACTTGATCTGGCTTTTTCTCGAGCCTTGAAGCATTTTGTGGTCTCGCCTTTGGTTGGGGATTTGAGCTTGCGACCTTCTTGGCTTTTACTTCGGGGAAGTGTGCAAAGAGAGGGTTAGTTCGCGAGTTAGGTATAGAAATCAGAGTTCGCGACTTTGATGTGTGCCTTTTAGTTTGCGAGTCTAGTGTGTGTGTGTGGGTTTGCGAAATAAGTTGCCTGCTAAGTTTCGGGTCAGAAATCCTTTTAGACTTAGAAATAAAACTAGCAGCATTTTTCAACACATTAACACACTCAAGACGATTCTTACAAAACAAAAAGGGAGACATTTTAGTTTTCGTTTTCATTTGCTCCTTTTTGTGAACAGCAACGTCTCCTTTTGTCTCGTCTTGTCTTGCCCTCCACTTCACGCTCTTTTCCCAAGATGTTTTTCCTGTCGATGCAGAAGAGGTCTTGTTAGTGATCTTCGTGGTGCGACCTATAACCGGCTTATCTAATTCTTTATTCTTGAAGAGTTTTGTGTGTGACGTTGTCAAAATGAAAGGAGTGTGTGTAGGGATCGTGTGGGGTCTAGTGTTTATTTGATCCTTAAATGATGAAATTATGCGAGTAAAATGTCTTTCTCTAGTTGAGAGAGTTGCTCAAGTGATTCCATCGATGCTCGTAATTTGAAATTTTCTTTATGCGAAAAAGGGATGTAAGCTCTAGGCAACGTTCCCATATGCTTCGAATTCTTCGGTGCTTCTTCAACGACCTTTTGAGAGGGCGGTGCACTAGCCTGGAGACAGTTATCAATCGAGGGTTTTTCCTTTGTCTTGTAACTTTCGTTCAGGCTAGGGTAATCGAACGGTTTTTCGGCCCGATCGCTCCCTTCTCCTGTCGTTGGTTCGCTTTTTGACGACTGAATGAAGCGTATGAGCGATAGATCCAGATAACTATCATCGTAGCGAGTGGGGGTTTTCTTGGCTTCAGGTTTGATGGTCTTGACGAAGCCTAATCCTGTTCGTGGGTTGTAGAACCTAGTATCTTTGGGCTGACTAAGAAACATGGTTCGTTCTAATACCAGTTCTGATAGCCCTCGTTTCGTGATAATGTCTTCTAGGCTCTTTATCTTCGCATATAGCCCAGCGCGTTCGCTATTCATCAGATTATACTCGCTAGTTTTATTTATTCGCTCATTCTCACTCTTCCTATAATTCGCCGTCAACTCTTCAAGTCTTTTATTTAGTTTAACAATTTCCTCATCTCGACTAGCTACCCTAAGATTTGCAGCTTCTAATCGACAATTCAGGGAACCAATATCGCTTAGTCGATTAATGAGGGATGCACGGTTGTTAGCTAATTGGGCTTCTAGTTCTGTAATTCTAGAATTATTGCTAGAAGCTTCGTTTTTATTGCATTCTAAGATCGCTATCCTATTTGTCAGTTCACTAACTTTATCATTAGATTTTCCTAAGTCTTGTTCTGTCATACTTAAGCTATTTTCTAACATTTCTACCTCTTCTAGTGTCATGGTTAGGATAGCTCGAGTTTTTACTAATTTCTTTTCTAAAGACCTAGTATTTTTACGTTCTTTACTTAGGACCTCTATTTTATTTTGTAATTTTAAAAGCATACTATCGTTGAAAGAGTATACCTCCTCGCCGTTGCACGGTTCATCTACTTCATTCGTGATGGTACTGGTGCTAGCTTCCAGCTGCTCCTCCTCGTCTGATCCGTCTCCTTCCAGCCGTGCCATCAGGGCAAGGTTCTCGGGCTCACTATCGGTGGAGTCCTCGAGCCAGTGGTCATGCTCGGCCACTAGTGCTTTGCCTTTATTCTTCTGCCTGATCAACTGCAGCTTCCTGAGATAATACTCTTCGTCCTTCTTTTTCTTCGGAAGGGGACAGTCATTGGCAAAGTGCCCTGGTTTGCCACAGTTGTAGCATTTTCTTGGTTCGGCTGGGGCCTTGGTTTCAGCTGGCTGAAATGGTCGGGTCTGAGGATTGGGTCCTGACGAGATCCTTTGTTTGTTGGACGAGGATGATGATTTCTTGAAGAACTTTTTGTTCATCATCTTTGTTACCAAAGCCAAGTGCTTCTGGAGCTCCTTCATCTCCGGATCGGAGTCCGAGCCTGAGTCATCTTCGGAGGTGGAGGGGCTTGTGATCTTGATGGCTTTGCCTTTGCTCGGCTTTGCGCTCTTCTTGTCCGTCACTAAGGCTAGTGAGTCGGCCATAGCCTTATTCTTCTGCTCCTCCACCCCCTCGTTTACGTCATCTGAATGTTGTTCGAGGCTCTCGTAGATGCTGTGGATGTCAATTTCATCGAGGTCCTTGTTCTGCCTGAAATTTGTGGCAATCTTCTTCCACTCAGGCTGTAATGATGTAAGGAATCTTACATTTAGCTCCAAGTTGGACTTCATGATGCTGATCTTCCGCAGCTCATTGGTTTGGATCATAAACCTACGATAGGTTTCACCAATTGGCTCGCCCTGTCGAGCCTTGAAGGAGTCGTAAGCCGCCAATGTGTTGGCTTTCTTGGCTCTTAAACCGATATCAGTGCCCTGCATCAACTTAGAGATCTCGTCGAACATTTCCTTGGCAGTCTGGAAGCTATCTACCTGAATGTAGATTTCATTTGGCATGGCTTGTAGGAGGTAGGTCTTGGCCATGAGGTCTGCCCTAATGCTTCGTCTTTCCAGATCAGTGTAGTCGGCTGGAGACTTGGGTACTATCTGTGGAAGGACGGGAGGAGTCACGGTGTTGTCCCCGGGGAGTGTGGTCGTAAATGTTTCGGGGCCGCTTTGGAGTGATCTGATCATTTCCTCTCCGTTGTCTTTGATCTCCAGGAAGTTAAGGAATCTGTTCTTCCAGATAGAGAACTCGCCTCTTCGCAGCACTGGTGGTCTGACGTCGCTTCCCATGGCGAGTGTGTCCATACTATATTAGATGTGGGTGATCTTTAAACGTGTGTGGAACTTTGAAGTGTTGAAACTTGAGTTAGTGAGGTTCGCGAACTGTAGCTGGATTCGTGAAGTCGAAGGGTTCGCGAACTTGAGCTGGATTCGTGAAGTCGAAGGATTCGCGAAATGGCTGGTTCGCGAATTGAAGACCGGTTCGTGATCTACTTTGGCGAAGTGAGATCACGGGTTGGCTAATTGATTCGCGAAGCTGAACTGACGGTTGGCTAATCGAAAGATCACGGATGAAGCGGGGTTCGTGAAGTGGCCTGAGCTTCGTGATCCTTGTTCGCGTGTTGAGGTTCGCGGATATAGCGGAACACTTCGCGAATTGAAGTTCGCGAGAGTGGCGGTTCGCAAAGCAGAGAGGTTCGCGAATTCTTTGTCTGTTCCGCGAATGATGAACAGGATGAAGATCTTCAAGCTGAAACCCAGAAAAATCCGAAAATCTTGCTGTAAATGCCCAAAATCTGCCCAGAAATGCTGTTTTTGCTGGAATAAGTTCCCCAATACCAGAAAATGGCCGAGAAACCCCAAAAACAGCTCAGAAAAGGCAGAAAAACAGCCAAAGTAGTTCAAAAACAGCAAAAATGGCTTCAAAGTTCCCTCACGCTTGCTCTGATACCACTTGTAAGTCCCTTTTCATCTAATATAATGCAAGCAACAAAGAAAGCAACCTAGAATGATTTTAGCTTGAGAGTGTTTAGGTTAGCTTATTCAAGGAGGCACAATACTTGCAAAAGGAACACTTGTGAAACTAGGGCTTGGTGGGTCTTTATATACCACATTAGTTGGTATATTAAAGCCCATCAAGCCCAAAACCTAATTAGCCCAAACAACTAATACTTATAATAAAGTAAATTACAAACTCAAATAACATCTAAACCAAAGAACTAAATACACTAAAGACGGAAGCATCTAAAATATAAAGAACACAATAAATGATCCTAACACTTAGTATTTGCTCCTTTTCTTTTTCAAGGATTTTTATCTTTGGAACCCGAGGGCCTACCACGCTTTAATTGTGGCTTAGGCTCAATCCTTGTATGTTCTGCAGAAACATCAATTTTATAGAGCATTAACAGCTGGTATATATGACTTAGTCACTCTTTTAAGGTCAGTAAAACTATCTGGCAGTTGATTCGCTAAACTTTGTAAATGAATTATCTTTTGAACTTCAAGTTCACATTCTTTCGTTCGAGGATCATAATGATTTAGCGATAATTCATTCCAACTAATAGTTTTCTCCAGCTGTTTCTTTTATCCCCCTAATGTCGGAAAATTCGATTCATCGAAATGACAGTCGGCAAATCTAGCCGTAAAAAAATCTCCAGTTAAAGGTTCTAAATATTTTATTATCGATGGGGATTCAAATCCGACATATATTCCCAACCTCCTTTGAGGTCCCATCTTAGTTCGTTGTGGTGGAGCAATTGGAACATATACTGCACATCCAAATATTCTTATATGGGAAATATCTGGTTCCTGACCATAAACCATTTGCATCGGGGAGACATCATGATAACTTGTTGGCCTGATGTGGATTAGTGCCGTTGCATGTAATATAGCATGTCCCCAACCGCACGAGGGAAGTTTCGACTTCATTTATAATGGTCTTGCAATTAACTGTAATCGTTTTATCAATGATTCTGCTAGACCATTTTGCGTATGAACATGTGGCACTGGATGCTCAACATCAATTCCAATAGACATATAATAATCATTAAATACCTTGGAAGTAAATTCACCAGCATTATCAAGACGTTTTTTCTTTATCGGATAATCCGGGAAATATGCTCGTAATCGAATCAATTGAGCAAGCAATCTCGCAAACGCCACATTGCGCGTTGATAACAAACATACATGAGACCATTTAGTCGATGCATCAATTAATACCATAAAATATCTAAATGGTCCACATGATGGATGTATCGGTCCACAAATATCATCATGTATACGCTCCAAAATCTTATGGATTCATTCTTTATTTTTACTGGTGATGGCCGAATAATTAACTTCCCTTTAGAGCAAGCAGCACATGATAATTCATTATATTGAAGAATCTTCTGGTTCCTCATTAAGTGCCCACGTGAATTTTGAATTATTTTTCGCATCATAGCTGAACCGGGATGGCCCAACCGGTCATGCCAAATAACAAATATATTATCATCAGTAAACTTCTGGTTTACGATAACATGTGATTCAATTGTTTTAATATAGGTGTAATACAACCCAGAATCAAAAGAAGGAAATATTTCAACAACTCTTTTATCATTCGAAACCACTTTTGTTATGTGCAAATATTCAATATTTTCTTTTTCTGCAGTCTCAACGTGATATCCATTATATCGAATAGCTTTAAAGCTTAATAAATTTCTTTGAGACTTGGGAGAATATAAGGAATTTTCAATTATCAGCCTTGTTCCTCTGGGTAATAAAACATTAGCTCTTACGGGGCCTTCAATTATATTTGTGCTACCCGATATAGTGACAACACTTGTTTCTTTCATTTCAAGATAAGAGAAATATTTCTTATTTCTTAGAATCGTATTAGTCGTTGCACAATCTGCAAGACATAACTCCCCATTGCACATACTCGTATCCATTGTATCAATATCCTTAATAAATAAATATAAAATAATATTATTGATGAATAAAACAAAACAATAAAATTATATATATATATAACAATAAACAGAAAATATAAATAACGCGTAAATAAAAAAAATATATATATAACAATAAACAAAAAATATAAATAACGCGTAAATAAAATATCAGTCCGTTGGAATCAATTTTCTTTATTCGGATCTTTACGAAAATTTACAATATCCGACTGAGTATTTTATCAGATCCGGCACCAATTTTTTGTAATATTGCAAACATGAGCAAAATTTAATTTCAACGCCACTTCACTTTTAATTGCTCTTTGGAAAGATCAACGGGATCTTCTGGTGCGAATAATAACCAACGATAATATTATAATGATCTTTATATTGCTCAATATTTTATTTTTTTTCGCTCACTCATTAATTTTCCACTTCGGGGGAAATAATAACCACAGTAAATATAATTTCCACGATCACTTTTATTATTTGCGAATGCATTCACTTCAGGGAATGCAATATGATCATTCGGTCGAAATTTATGCCTTTTTCTTGATTTTCAAGATATCATAATATCTTTCGCTTCTTCTTTTTCACGGCATTTGGTCGTATGGATGAAACATGACGACTCATATAACATATGAACAATTCTCAAGCCAGTGTATCAAAAATCTGGATAGCCACAAATTTTAGTTTTTCTATACTCAAATATTAATATCATAAAATATAAAAACATGTTATAACAATTAAAACATTAAAACATATTAGGAAAAAAAAAACTTATAATTAATCTTCTTTGATATCTTCTTTTGAAAAAGTTCTTATGAAAAATGATATCCACATCCAGATAAGTGTCGCCGTAATAATAATCATAAGCAATAGATCAAACATCGGACAAAGCGTCATCCTTCAAAATAAAATATATATAAGTAATTATAATATTAAAGAAATATTACAATTAATAATTATATTTTAAAAACATTGGTAAAAATACTATCCACATAGCGATAAGGATCACCGTAAATAGAGTAAGAATAAGGAGATCCATTTTTGTATAAAATGACATGTTTCTATAAAATCAAAAGTCGTAATATATTAATTTAGAAAAATAATATATTATGAAATATATATAATACTATAAATAAAAATTATTTTAATATCTTTTTCGTAAATCTCGTAAAAAGAAATTTCCACACGCCACCACCGGAAATCGAAATATGGACCTCTCGTCACTTATAATGAACGATATTCCGCGCCACCACCGGGCTAAGGCGTCGAAACTTGGTACGATTAGTATAGATATAAAGTAAAAATTACCGAACCTCAACTAAACCTGTATAAGATCTTCGATGGAGGTTGAAATTGATGACGGAGAGCGCTCGTGCTGATAACGTGTTATAAAATATTATAACTATTAAGTATTTTACTAACGATGGTTATATAAGTATTAGAGAGATAACTAGAGAGATAAATAACTTCTTTTATTCAATACTTTCAATATATTTTTACACATCCCAAATCACCTATTTATACACAAATCTTTCAAATTACATCCACAAAATAAAATATTACATCAACCACACAAAAATCACATCTACCATTCTACTCAATAAAATAATCAAATCTAACTTTCTCAACCTCCATTCTTAACTTAACAACCAATCATTTTACTTAACCTCCATTCTAAATAATATACATCCACATCTTTATTTTTAATATTTTTAATATTTCATAATACGTTGGAATAATGAGTTTGTTTCGAGCTTTTTCGTTTATATAGTAAGTAAACAATGCTTGTTATCTGTTACGCTTAACAATGGTTGATTATGGATGTTCAAGAATCAAGACCACAATGCGGCCTCATTCGTCCATTCTACTAGCAATCTATTCCCACAAAGTCTATGTACCTAATTTTCATTACAAAAAACAACACTTATTGTTATGAAAATAATTTACCTTTTTTAATATTTTCTGAAACTGCGTTTTTCCATCATAATCTGAAGATATTTAGGATAATCATGAAGCTAAAGGTGCTGGAGAACATCATTCCGACACAACACGAAAATGTTCAAGTTTGTGATTTAGCAATATATTATAATGAGACGACTTGGAGATAACTTTATTTATATGTTTAGGTAATAGGGTGCAACATTCCATGGATTTCAAATAAACTTGGGTTATATCAATCTATCTATTATAGTAAGAGCGTTGGTATATGATAATAACTGTATTGGTGTGTCAATTTCAATTTGATTGGCTAATTACTATTTTATCTTTATTTTATTACTTATTTTAATTCACAAAATTACCATTTTACTCTATAATTTTTAATTTATTGTAATTATATCCTTATAAATTATTTTTTTTTCTTTTTATATACCTAAAAATTATATATAATTAAATTTTAAATTATAATTTCATATATTAAAAAAATATTAAATTACACATAAACTAATATTATATATAATTATATATTATAGCACACACCATATATACAGATAGATAGATGCCTTGTTGGAGTGATGAGGGACGTTTTTCGAATCCATCATTAGGAGTTGAGTGAACTTCTACTCTTCTTGCTCGGAAAAATAGTTGAGTATTACCACGTGCAAAAGGGTTAAGTTTGAGTCGAAAATCATCCACAAATCCCATCTCACAAACTGATAATTTAAACATACATCATCATACTTATTTTCAGAAAACTGAATTTAATACAATCAAAGTCTTTCTTTATTTTTAAATGGCTTTCAATTTATCCAAGGCGTCGTCAAAGAGTCACTGTGATGTTGGCAGAAAATTAATAATATGATTTCTAGTTACAATAAATAGAGATCAAATGTATGTGACTCTGTAAAGAGAAAATATATATATATATATATATATATATATATATATATATATATATATATATAATCAACCATAACATTATGTTATCAGAAAAATTATATTAGAGCTTGGGTCCTCAAAATGTCGAGCCATCACATACCACTTGTGCCAAAGTTTAACAGAGAGAAAATCAATTTCTGGAGTAATCTGTGACTCAAATATAGGTTGTTGATCGATGACCACCGTTAGACTCAAGATTGAATGTATTATTAGTCTCGAGATTGAATTTATTATTAGTGTGTGCTAATCGTTTGTGTCGATCTAAGCTATCGTGAGCAGAATCGAAACACAAAACAGCACAAAACACACACACACTTGCAATCTGTTTTACGTGGTTCGGCCCTTACTTCTGGCCTACTACACGGATCAACCGAGCCTCTTTTGTATTAATCACAAACACAAAACTTACAGACCCATACGTCTACTACAATTTTTGTGCTGAATACTCACTGTGGTTCTCACTCTACAAGAAGTTACGTGCTCGCCAAGATGGGTAGTTGAAGCTCTGCGACTGGTTTATATATAGCTGAAGTCACATATAACATGTCTCTCAACCATCCTCAGCCGTCGATCTTGCCTGATCCGACGATCCTCAGCTCGCGCGTCATACAACATAAAACGTCTGATACTTATATAAGAGAATTCCCGCCTTAATCGTCACCCATCCGATCTCGATCCAACGCTGCTCATTAATTCATCATCTGATAGAATAAATAATGATCTGAGCTGTTGAAGTCTTACGCGCATGATCCAATGGCCGACATTTAAACGTCGAACTTTAAACGTTGTACCTCAGATCTCACGCGAATAGGATCGGACGCTACACATTCAATCTGACGATTTCAACTTATTTCCACAGCTCTTATTTGGAGCTCGATCTAGCCTCTTTCTGGCCATCTCCGGCGACTCTCCGGCGAGGTTTAAGCTCGCATTTCTCAACAAACTCCACCTCGAGCTTACAAACTCGCAAACCCACCACCTAGCTCCTCCTTAGCTGCACAGACGCACCAGCAACGCATGCCACAGTTCTTACCAGAAACCATCCCATCATCATCTTCTTTTCACCTGAGAATTACACCTTTTTGAGCTTTGATCTCGCATCCACAGCTCTACCTTGATTAATACTCTTGCTCGGTTGATCACCCTGCTCCCTTAGGAGCTTCGAGCCTCAATAGAGAACTTGCCAACTCCAAGTAGGATTGAAATTTCCCACTTGGAATCAACTTCAACCTTTGAGCTCATCATCTTCACTTCACTTAAAGATCCATCGATCCTATCCTCTTGAGCCATCTCACTGACCCTTCTTTGGCTAGACAACACCTGCTTCTTGGCCTTATTTTCCTTCGAGACCTCAGCAGCCTGCAGCAACAGCTCCTTTCCTGCAACAACACGAAAATCAGAAACAAAATTTTCTGTCCAGGTTTCCTCCGATGATTCACCATCTTTCTCTCCATCTTCTGAGCTATCCTCCACCTCAGATGTCACCCCTATGTGGGACTTTGAAGTGCCTTCATCCCTTGGTGAAAACAGCTCCACCTCGTGCTCAGAGATTCCCTCAACATAGCTCACTATGTCAAGACTCAGCTCAGCAAATTCTGTCACCAGGGCTCCAACCATGGGTTTTGCATCTACTCGCTCCACCTCAAGATGAGTCTTCTATGGCTTCCCTTGCACGCCATTCGAACCACCACATTTCCTAGATTTGAAATATGTGCCCTCCACCACAGAACAACCTTCGAGCACATAAATACCATGCCTCCTTTTCCCTGACAGAACCAGTCACCCCTGTTTCATAACCCGAGTTTTTTCAGCTCCAACTTGGGTGTTGTATCCCTTCTTATCCAAAGCTCCGATGGATATCAAGTTCCTCCTCAACTCAGGGACATATCTCACATCTCTAAGGATCCCCACAACACCATTTTTTAGCCTTATTCGAATCGAACCGCAGCCCAAAACTTGACAACATTTTCCATCACCAAGCTTCACAGTTTTGCCCTTTGATTCCTTGAAATCCTGCAACCACGCCTTGTTGCAAGTCACATGGAAGTTGGAACCTGAGTCAAGGATCCACTCTCCACCCTTCTCAAGCTCAGAGGCATTGAGAACCTCGGCATAATCGAAATCATCATCATCTCTAGTAGCGGATTTTACATTTGCTTGCTTTGAGTGATCCTTTGACCTTTTCGGGCAAAACCTCTTGATGTGCCCTACCTCGTCGCAGTAGAAACACTTCCTAGACTCAGCCTTATCCTTCTCCTTGTCCCTCTTCTTCCACGAATTTGATTTTCTCTGCACCATCAGCATATCACCAGCAGCAGCAGGCTCAGCATCAATCAGTGGTGATGTGAGTGTGTTCAGCTACTTCGAGCTGAGTGCAGAGAGCACGTCCTCCATCTTCAACTTCTCCCTTCCATACAAGAGAGCCTCCTTGAAGTAATTGTGGCTTGTGGGCAGCGCACAAAGCAGGAGAAGAGCCTGATCTTCGTCCTTCATTTCCTCCCCGATATTCTGCAAATTGAGCACGAGTTTCAGAAATTGCCCAACTTGTGGATCTAAGGGCTGTCATCCACCATTCGGAACTTGTATAAAGCTTGATTGAGGTACAGATGCCTAGCCAGAGATTTGGTCATGTACAACGCATCAAGCTTCTTCCTTAATTCCTGCGCCGAGGTCTCCGTTGCCACCCGACGAAGCACCTGATCTGAGAGGCATAAGATCAGCGTTGAGTAAGCTCTTTCCCTGAGCTTCTTCTTTGCGTTCGGAGTCATATCCACCGGCTCCATCTGAGCCTCGGGCTTCAAAGCCTCCTCCAGCCCCTTCTCGACAAGCACCGCCTTCATTTTGAGCTTCCACATCCCAAAATCATTCGACCCATTGAATACCTCCATCTCAAACCGTGTGGCGGCCATCGATCCGAAAACCCGAGCTCTCGTCCACGCTCACCGCACCAATTGTTGATCGATGATCACTGTTACACTCGAGATTGAATGTATTATTAGTGTGTGCTAATTGTTTGTGTCGATCTAAGCTATTGTGAGCACAATCGAAACACAAAACAGCACAAACACTCACACTTGCAATCTGTTTTACGTGGTTCAGCCCTTACTTCTGGCCTACTCTACGGATCAACCGAGCCTCCTTTGTATTAATCACAAACACAAAACTTACAGACTCACACGTCCACTACAATTTTTGTGTTGAACACTCACTGTGATTCTCTCACTCTACAAGAAGTTACGTGCTCGCCAAGATGGGTAGTTGAAGCTCTGCGACTGGTTTATATATAGCTGAAGTCACATATAACATGTGACTCTCAGCCATCCTCAGCCATCGATCTTGCCTGATCCGACGATCTTCAGGTCACGCATCATACAACATAAAACCTGTGATACTTATATAAGAGAATTCCCGCCTTAATCGTCACCCGTCCGATCTCGATCCAATGCTTCTCATTAATTCATCATCTAATAGAATAAGTAATGATCTGAGCCGTTGAAGTCTTACGCACTTGATCCAATGGCCGACATTTAAACGTCGAACTTTAAACGCCGTCCCTCAGATCTCGCCCGAATAGGATCGGACGCTCCACATTCAATCTGGCGATTTCAACTTATTTCCACATCTCTTCTTCAGAGCTCGATCTGGCCTCTTTCCGGCGACTCTCCAGCGAGGTTTAAGCTCGCATTTCTCAACATAGGTCAATCTCATCCAATTAAATGTTGAAGATATTCATAAGCTTGACCGCAGATTTTTTCCAAATATGAAGATTGAAGGTACGTAACCGAATGAACTGAAATATGAGAGATTAAACACTTGAAGAAATTGTTACTGACAAGAACGTTCGATTAGTAGCTGAAAAGAGAGTGTCATTCATAAAGCTTGATGTACAAATAGATCAAGCGAATGGCTAACACATTTAGCATACTAAATTCTCTTGATGATAGCTGCAAAATTAAAGGGACTTCAATTTTTATTTGTCCTTCGATTTTTTAAGATTAATTAAAAGTGGTTGGAGCTTTTTGTATATCTCTGATATTTCTTGTACGCTAGAAAAAAAGAAAGTAAAGAGAGGTACGTCCAAAATTCGAAGCAATTTAACTTACTAGGTTTATCATACGAATTCGATTCTTGCTCAGAACTGTACAAAATTAATAAGTTACAAAAAAAAAAAACAAAAAGAATGTTCATTGTGTAGTTGAGATTCGATATGGACTAAAAGAAAATCTTGAATGTACACAAACCGCAATTTCCGTAGAGTCATTAAAGGCAACTGAAATAACTCTACGGAAATTGCGTTCTCGAAGTGAAGTGTATGGGGAGGTTGCGCAAGAGAATCCTGATGGTGCTCCAGCTATTTCATATGGATTATCAAGAAAAATATGACCATATTTTACTTCAATTCAATATGCAGTTTTAGAATATCTTGTTAAAATATGAGGGCGACACGCCTTCACGAGAATAAACATCACTATATAGACTAAGCTCAGCTTCATGTGTAAATAATAACCTGATTGTTTGGCCGGAGATTTTATAATTTTCCTTCCCCAAAATTCTCATAGGACATGTAACCTGATTTAATCAAGGTTGTGAATCCCGCTCAACCGCTAAAGCCAACAATCGCACTCCGTTGTCAAGATCGCATTTGGCGACCGACCCATACACTCGGCAAATTAGGTCTAGCAAAGCTAGTGACAAGTCAAGACCCCAAAGCCAACTCCGGTGTTGACCCCTCCGGTCTAAGGTCCACGTACACAACTATAATCAGTCGATCGATCATTGACTTCCCAACATGTGATCGATCCGACTACGAGTCATAGTCTAGATACATACAATCCTCAATTCGTCCTGTATCAATGTCACGAACTCATACTTCCCAAGTGAATGACTGACACAATCACTTTGGACTCGTCGGATAATAGTCCATCAATGCCCCTCTCTACCTAGGTGAATCGATGACTAAACTCTAAGCGTTAGTGTTTTATTTATTTATCTATCTTATTGAATGCCCTAATAAGAGTTTATCTGATAAATAAATAACATGCCTTAACATTGAATAAAACACAAAATTCAATTCTTATTTTATTCAAATAAATATTCGAGTTCAACAATACGAATCCGAGTATTACATAGGCCGTGATCCTAAATCATCTAATCCTCGAAATGGTACACCGCGATCCCACATTCCTAACATCTTTTACCTCCTCTATTATAACCTTGAGGATATCCGCAATTTTCCTTCGAATGATTTGCCATGTCGCAATGGTCACACAACATGCTTGGTTTATCTTGTACTGCATTCCATTGTCTTTCCTAAGCAATGTTAATTTGTAACGCTATAAAAAGCTCCGAGTTGTCTCCCATAACATTGATGTTCTGTGTCTTCTCATTACATATCATAGAATGCACTTATCTGTGTAAGGGTAGAGGAGTCATCATAAGAATCTGTGACATCATGTTACTATATCCTTCATTACGCCTCATTAGAAATTGCATCATCTTCAATTGGTCACAGAAATCCACATATTTCCTTGACACGCTATTAGTCATTGATGGTATAAGACTATCATATTTATCCATAATTGGTGTAGTTTTGAATAATAGTCTGTGACTGAATTTGTACCTTGTGTATTCTCGTATTAATCTGGCGATGCAAGGCAAAAAGTCTCGCTCCGATTACTTTATCAGAACGTTCCTTCAAGTCTTTCCAAATTGTGTGCGCAAAGTAACAATAGATGACTCCTTCTACCAAATCTCTTGACAAAGAACGAAGTATCCACGACCTCACCAAGGCATTGCACCTCTTCCACTATTGAATCATAGCTTGATTCTTCTCAGGATGTTTGCAAGAATCATATTCTACCAAGAATACATTCAAGATTACAAATTAATTCCTCACTACATTAACACTCAACACTCATAATAAGAACCCCTCAGCCCATGGCCCTTGGTGATCTCGTCGTCCACGACCACGACAGAGAGGAACATGAGCTGCCGGAGGGTCACACCCTGCGGTCACAAACGCGTGGTTGTTCCTGTTGCACCGTACTAGTGTGCTGTTGATGATGTTGAGGGGGACGCCTCCATTGACGACGCCGTGCATGAAGAAGGATATCATGTGGTCGTTAGCGCCGTGGTCAGGCCAGTTTGTTCGATCAGAGCTAGTACATTGATTGTCGGTGGTATGGCGGGTGCCTCGACGGGATAGGTTGGGCGAGGAGGATTCTTGCGGAGCTAACGCCAGGGTTGTGGATAGGAGCAATAAGGAGTTGAAAAAGTAAGATTTGTTTGCCACTATTTTTAGATCGATGATGAATATTTAGTAATTATATCATTGTGTAGTGATGAGACGCTGTATTTTCCAAGGGTTTGTATGTACAGTAATGTTGATGATGATAATGGCGTTAGTGTCGACTGTAGAGTCTATTTATACTTATTTGATAACGTATTGATTCGAGTGGTTATTTTGACGTAATGGTTTTATTGAGTTCAATTAGACCTGGCCAAATGGGCCGCGGGCCGGTTCCCGGGCCGGTTCCGGCGGATCGCGGTTCCAGCGGTTCCACGGTTCCGGTTCTGGCCGTGGAACCGCAAACGTTTTGGAGAACCTGCCCAGAACCGGCTCGCGAACCGTTGAACCTTAACGGTTCGCGGGCCGGTTCCGGGCCGGTTCGCCCAATTTTTTATTTTTTTTTATACTTTTTAATTTTTATACTTTATTATACTTTATAGTTTATTAAAATATATAATATTGAAAAATAAATTCCGAAATTTTTATTGAAAGGTGACAAAAAAACAAGTAAAAAAATTACACAAAAAAAAATAAAAAAAAACAAGTAAAAAATTACGAAAAAAAAAATCAAGTAAAAAATTTTAATAAAAAAATTACACAAAAAAAAACAAGTAAAAAATTACAATATTAAACTACTCTTGATCCCTATTTATTAATACTATTCGAGACGCCTCTTCATCGGAGTCGGAGCTAGAAGCTTGGAATTCGTCGATAGCGTTCTCCCTCCGATTCTTCGATTCGGCCGAAAACCAATCCTTTAATAAAGTTAGCATGGCAAGCGACGTCGGGTTAAGGCTCGTTCGCCGATCTCCGATAATGCGACCCGAGGTGGAGAATGCCGACTCCGAAGCGACACTCGACGCTTGCACGGCTAGAAGATCTCGTGCCATGGCCGCTAGCGTCGGGTATAGCCTACCGTTCGTCTTCCACCAATCGAGAACATCAAAGTCTTCGGCCACGTCGAAGTTGTTGCTCAAATAGAGTTGAATCTCATTTGAGTTAGCCCGAGAAGTTGCGATCGATTTTCCCTTCTTTTGCTTCCTTAAGGCTCGCAAGATGCTATCCGTACCGCCACGTGAGCTATCACTCGATGGAACGTCGTGTGCCTCAGTCGTCGCGTCGTTTCCTGTACCCTGCTGAGATGCATAAAAGGAAAAAAGCTCGTGGAGAGAACGATTAATTGACGCCTTTTGGTCGTCAACGTCCCTTCCAAGAAAGTTATTGTAATGCTCGAAAAAAATATCAAAAATATCAGTACCACAGCTTGGGTCGAGCAACGCCGTTAAGCCGTGGACAATTGGGATATTTTCCCAATATTTCTTGAATTTCGCTTCCATACTTTCGATGAAAGTGCCTAAGTATGGGTTCGTTTGATATTCAAGAAACTTATAGGACATACCAAATAATCTCGGAATAAATTTCGAGGACGTGGGATAATGAACTCCGGAAAATTGTACCGTAGCGAACTTGAACTCTTCAAGTAAGGACACGGTTACTTCCAAAATATCCCAATCAAGCTCTTCTAACTGAATAGAAGAGTCGCCACCGAGACCGATTGCGGTGTTGTTCCAAAACGGCGTCAATAAATCCTTATAGCGCATAAACACTTTAAGGAGATCATACAAAGAGTTCCACCTAGTCGGACACGGTAAGGGAAACTTCTTAAATGTAAGACCGTTTGTTTGGACCGTTTGCTTCCACGATCTAGCCAACCGTCGATCTCGCATTTGTCTTCCTATCATTTTAAATTTTTCTACTACCGGCCCTAATACATCATCGAAAGCGCACTTAACACATAAGTTAATTACGTGACAAGCGCACCTCACATGAAGTAACCGACCGTTTAAGGGTAACCTTATACGAGTTCGGAGGATCTCAATCGCCACATTGTTGGCGCTTGCGTTGTCTAATGTGATAGACATAATCTTATCTTGCAAACCATATTTGTTCACGATATTCAAGACGTACATCGTACTGTGTCCCGTATGTCGCGAATCAAGCACATCTAGGGCTAGAATGCGCTTTTGCATGGTCCACGTATCATCTATCCAATGACCGGTAACCACTAAATAAGATGCAGTCGTGATGTTTGTCCAAATATCGGTAGTCAAACTTAGTCTACACGATATGTTGGATAAATGCGCAATTAAGTTCTTTTGATATTCATCAAACGTTGCTATCATATACCTCTTAAGAGTTTTACGGCTTATGTTGTGGAATCCGGGTTGTATCGTACTAGTGAATTCGATAAACCCTTCACTTTCCGCAATGCAAAATGGTTCTTCACAATTTACTACAAATTTAACTATCGCCATCTTAGAAATTTCCCTAGTTATAACAAAGTTTCTACCGGTACTCATACTAATTTGTTGTTGCCTAGGTTCCGTGCCTATCGGTTCTAATGTTTCCGGATCTAATCTATGAAAATTTACTAGATGTTTCTTCATTGACCCCGTGCCCCCCTCCGGTTTTGGAACTATATTCGTATCTACGACCGCATTCTTTACAGATTGCATGTCCTAGTTCGGGGTCATCTTTACTCATTTCGAGGTTGAAAAATGGTCATACCTTAGATTTCCGTTGCCGCTTCGGTCGTGAAGGCTTCCCCATCGTTGATGTTTGGCTTGGTCCCGTCGAAGTCGGAGTCGCTCCCACCTCATCGACATCGTCCATGTCCCGCTCGTCCATTCCTCGAAACGTATCTTCGTCTCCCAAATTACCTACAAAACGAAAAATATCGTCGTGCTTGTTCGCGTTGTTTCGCGATGACGATGCCATGTTAGTAGAATAAATATTCGTGTGTGTAGAAACTAAAAAGTGTGTGTAAAAAGTGTAATAAAAGTGGAATTTTGATAGCTAATAGTGATTAGAGCTTTAATTATAGAGTGTATTTGAGAGAGAATGAGAGAGTTTGGTGTGAAAAAATGTTGAAAATGAGCCCCTATTTATAGATTTTTCGACCAGGGACTAAAACGCAAAAAAAAATTGCATTCTGGTCCTAGGAGCCAAAATGCAATTTTCAAAACTATCCAAGAGCCGTTGGCGGTTCCGGTTCCGGTTCCGAACCGCAGGTCGAACCGCAGTTCGACAAATGCCGGAACTGGCTCGGCCCATTAATTTATAATGGGCCGGTTCCGGTTCCGGGAACCGCTACGGCGGTTCCGGTTCACGGGCCGGAACCGCGGGGCAGTTACGGGACGGTTCCGGGTCGAACCGCCCCGTTGTCCAGGTCTAAGTTGAATAGTGTTATGGATTGTTATTGGCATTCTCACCATTTATTAGCATCTAAATTAATATATATTATATAGTAAAATTAATTAAGAGAAATTTAATCGCGGGGGAGTAACGTTGAACACATTACCGTTCGGACAGAGAAATAAAATAACATTCAGTACAAATTTTCCATTAGCATCAACCTCTACAACTACACTCCTCGCCAATAATTTCATTTCTTATTTTTTTTTTTCAGAAAATAAAAATGATAATAATAATAAATTATTCACCCTTAGCCTTGCAATAACAAAGGGGTTTCTCGATTCTTGGATCCTTGACACATTTTCCACCAACGCAAAGACCATTACCACACCCATTCTTTCTACATATATACTGACAGAAATCATCCGTACAAGGGTACGGATCCGTTTGGTATAGAAACCCGCCCTCGACTCCATGATTATCAAGAACCGCACAGAACATTATTGCAAACACCATGCATATTAGAATACTTACTTTCTTGGCCTCCATCAAATATTTTTGTATATATTAATGAGTATATGAGAAAATGATATGATGAGCTGTGTCTCTTGGTTCCATTTGTTTTAGCTGCTGCATATTTATAATGGATGGGAGAAGGGGTTTTTGGTGCTAGTAATCTCTAGATTTTGTTTTGGACATAATATATATTGGTAAATACTACAAAGGTTTCATAGATTTTAGTGTGGATTTAATGTTCAAAATCCAAATATAATGACATTTCATAATTACTAGAATATATGCATGCACTTGTCAAATGATTATTAAATGTAGAGATGTCAAAACAGGCCAAGCCCGTTGGGCCAGCCTATCCGAGATGTGAAATAATCAGCGGGGGCACATTTAAAAATGAAAAGCCCTCTTTAAAGTTGAGGCGGGTTGGCCGGTCATTATTAAAAATTTCAAAGTTTATTATAATTAAATAATATTATAATTAAAGCTTATTTGAGAGAATTTTATCCATGAATTTATTTCTTAATCTTAGAAAATCAAAATTCTCATTTACCCACGATAGATATTTAAATTAAATTCTCCCATTTTAAACATTCAATTAAAATAAAGAAAAAACGACAAAAAAATGCGAACAAACTCTCGACCAAATTCGTCGTCGCCGTCTTCACCCAGGTCAGCCGGTTGCCGGAATCGGTGTCGTCGTCCTCCAAGTATGTTGCTCCGACATACGCGGTTCGTGTAAGTTTTTGTTTACGTTTAGCCATTTTCGGTTAGCTCTCGAAGACGCAACCGAAACAACAAACAACATTTGAGCGGAGCAGAGTAGGCCGTTTAGCTGCTGAGAAGACGCCGGTGAGCAGAAAACACCGGTGAAGAGCCCTTTCCTACCGAAAAAAATAAAAAAAAATTGATTTTGCCTTGTACTGTGGTAATTCTGGCCTTGAACTGAGCTGTAAACGTGGAAAAATTAGTATTTGGTGGTTAATGATGTTACTGTGTCGAAACCTCTAATTTTTCATATGTGTTTGTTATCCAGTATCAATTAAATGTATATTGTGTACCATTGTATGTTTTGTTATCGTACCGTATTTCTTTACATTACCTGGTGTCGAGCTATAAATAAGGGAGATTCGTATTTGGTAATAAATGAGGTTATGCCTAGCTTTGTTTGTTATCTGGTACCAATTTAGGTGATGTTTGGTAGATGGGTTGAGGATGGGTTTATTACAACTTCATATGTTTGGTACTTATGGTAATATAAAATGTATTTATCTAAAATAACTTTAAACCCATGTATACGGATTTATATAAACACACGCTCTCAGATGGCTTATTGTAAACCCACCAACCGAACACACAATTAATTTTATACCACTAATTAGTTTTATATAAACCTTACTAATGTAAACCCTCTTATATATTTCTTTACATGACCTTGCACCGAGATATAAATGTGAGAGATTCGTATTTGGTACGAAATGTGGTTATTGTGATGCCTAATTTTGTGTTTGTTATGTGGTATCAATATAGGTTTATCTAAACCCGTATGCATGGGTTTAGAGCTGTTATATATAAACTCATATTTTATATAAACCTACGTACCAAACACACCAACATACGATAAACTAAGGTTTAAAATTTCTAAACCCATGAACAAAACAAGGGTTGTGTACCTTTATACGCGTGGTTAGGTTACCAGCCATGATTCAACCCAATCCTCACCGAAGCTCTGGAGCTAATTGCCAGGGCCAGCGTGAGCCCGCTATTATAATCTGTCGAACTAAAAGGATGCTACGCCATGTAAGCGAAGGGTTCACTCGCCGATAGTACATTCCCAGAAGAATAATAGCGAGCCTTGAACACCCATGAAGGGGAAAACGATCCACCAAAGCTGAGAGTTTGACATGTCGAAGATTAAGGTCTATGGTGGAGGACACACATGTCCTCAACCGTGGGTGATCGCAGCGAGTTACCGATTCAAAGAAAAGCGTCGTCCGTGAAGGCATATGCATGCAATCGTGGAGATGCCGACTTAGTATAAATAGCCCGGGAATTAACCCTAAAACATATTTTATCACACCATAACTTATCACACACGACCTAAAGACCTTTTTTACGGCTGAATAACTTTAAGGATCACTCTCTTGATTCCTAGACGAGAAAGGGAAAATTCAACAAAGATCTATCGTAGAATAGAGCAAGGAACGTGTAATCACCACCATGATCAATCTCGGATCAACCTTTTGGGGGAGAATTATGATTCCTATATTCCTGGTTTCTATCTGTGTTGTTGTTTATTCACATAGTATGAGTAACTAATTTTCTTTTGTGTTTGGAATAAGATGAAAGCTAGGTAAAATCGATGTTTTGACGTAAATTACTTGTGAATACGAGTTTATTATTATCTATCACTTATGAATCTTTCTCCTTCAATTCAATATGTCTATGCGTTGAATTGAATCACATGGTATATCATTTTAGGTCGACAACTAAATAAATGATTAGACTATTCATAAAACGTCCGGATTCGACTAGACGGAGACAAATAATAATCGACCATCGCATTAAGTAATTTGGGATTTAGATTCTCACCAACGTCTTAGGCGACAACAAATTCGAGAGTGAGTAGGAAATTACTGCAATTTCATTGATAATTATGTAGGAATGGTAGTTTATGGCATAGTAGATGACACCTAGCGGGATTCAATTCTCGAGCACATATTTCTCATATGTGAATCCACTCATATTTATTTTAATCGTACGGTGTAAGTCTTTAGTCGTGTTAGCCTTAAGTTATTAGTATTTAGTTTTTAGTACGAACCAAACCGATCAATTTTTATTAGGCTAGATATCGAGTCGAAAGGTCACTACTAATAATTATATTTATTCTATGAGATCGATACTCGGATACTCACTAAAGCTACGCTACCAACACTAGGTACACTGCCTATCGCGCGTTGGTGTTAGCAATAAGTAATGGTTCTAATCATTACTTGTCGCATTTCCACACGTTCCACATCACTCACGTTAGGAATCTCCTCTACCCCGAAAATCACCTTCCTTCCAATTTCATGCAATTTGCACGAACAAACATCAGAGGGTCGCCGGTGGTGGTTCCGGCGAAGTGCCTCAGATGCTTGCTTAAGTCAGTAGATATCAAGGTTAGTCATTTATCTGGAAGAAATCATAAGGTGAAGCTGAGGACTTGAAGCAAAAAAAAGAGCTGAAGCTGAAAGCCTGAAGTAGATGGTTTTAAAAGGAATTTGAATATCTGACCGTACGGTAAATCTATTAGTTTTTGTATCACAAACTAGGAACGAAGTACAAGCCTGGGATGGATGCCATTGTTAAACGGTTAGAAGGCGTAGCTGATATAAATACTGATCAGCCTTGCATTGCAGCAGAGAGTAATTCGACCGATCATCATGTTGTAAAACGGCACCCCTCGATTCTTAACTTGATGTTCTTTAATATCAGTGTGAAGATCAATCCAAGAAACACGTTCTTGAAGTCGATCGAATCGAAAAACAGCAAGAAAACCAGAAAACATAACACAATTCTTACGTGGTTCGGCCTCAACTTTAGGCCTACGTTCACGGACCAACAGAGCCTTTTATTCAAAACAGAAAGAAGGATTTACAAGATTGCCATACCCTCTACAACTTTTGTGTTTACAACTCTCTCTAATTCTCACTCAACAGAAAGATACAAGCTTTTTAAGCTTGATTTGTAAATTGATAGAAGTTTTTTAAGCTCTCTGTGCATATTCTCTATATTCTTGTGTTGTGTACGAGTATAGTGTAGAGAGAAAGAGAAAGAGAAAGAGAAAGGCTTGTCTTGAAAGGTCGACCCTTCATTCACCATGGATGTAGTAGTATCGATTACTTTGATAAATCATACAAACCTCTTTAAATATCTGTGTTGTTCATTTAATCTAAAGATTCAACAGTAGGAAATGCATTTCTTCTTTCTTTCTTTCATTTAGTCGCTTAAGTTATGTGAGCAAGCTTAAATGGGTATTTATATCGGTGGAATGACGTACCTTTCCGATAATCCTCCGGTCCGAAATAATATCCGAGATCTTCCTTCCTTTTGAATGTCATCACCTTCCGAGAGTATGTCTTTCACTATTAACTCCTTCCATTTGAATCTCACTGCCTTCCGTAACTATTGGGCCAACGATGCGTTTTCCCTATTCTTGATGTTCTCGGATCTTTGGGCACCCGGGATAGACGCCGGTACGTCGCAGCTCATCCCAGTTGGGGATATCCAGGAGCGCCGCTCGGCGTGCCGCGGCTCTTGCTCGGTTGTCGTTCAGTTCAATAATTGAGTCGTCTTCGTACGGTGGGGAAAATTATTGTTACAGCACGCTTTACCTTATCTATAT
The DNA here is from genome assembly GCA_028392965.1 of Lindernia subracemosa. Classification (NCBI taxonomy): domain Eukaryota; kingdom Viridiplantae; phylum Streptophyta; class Magnoliopsida; order Lamiales; family Linderniaceae; genus Vandellia; species Vandellia subracemosa. The sequence goes on along the minus strand of JAQPCC010000011.1, from coordinate 1,692,022 downwards.
CGTATCCCACTTTATATACTTTTAGATCATCTGTGAGTTCTACAAACTTGGTTAAAATATATTTTCATATCAAAAGAAACGAATTTCTATGACGTGCTATAGATCTATATTTGAAGAACAAGCCGTTTTTATTTAAAATTTTAAGATGCAAAAAAGTTGAAAAGAAGTTTGTAGTAGCTCATTCAATAGAAAATACAAAAACATTCAGAGGTCACACAAATAAAATCGCCAAGATCAGACAAAACGTTGGCTGGTAGTAGAAAATACAAATCCTTTCATATAAGCCCTTCAACTGAAGGGTTCTAGCTTAGCTGCTATAAGCCACTTTCCCGAACAGATATGAGCCCACCACATCCATCACAGAGCGAAACACATCAATGCAAACACCATTATCGTCCTTGAAGTTCGCCATAACGTCCCTCGCTGCTTGTATCATTTTCTATGTCCTCCTCCTCTGGGAATGCCATGTCCTCCGCCTCCTCTAGGGATGCCGTGTCCTTGTATCCTAATAGTTTCCGGGCAAAGTGATGGACGACTTTTTCGGGAACCATTTTCTGCTTCACAAGCTCGGCGATCAGACGAATGCTGCCAAGCCTGCGGAGCCTCTCTTCATCTCTCTGAACAGTTTCTTGCTCGGGAGATGTACGCCTTGATTTCCTGGCACCTTGAATAGCCTCTTGCAAGGTGTTTAAGAGAACCCTCTTGACTGTAATTGGTCTGCTGCCACTTTTGTCGTCTCCAGCGAGTGGGGGAAGCATACGGTGTAGATCGGTACAGAGAATTGCACAGGTGGAACAAAATGAAGGCTCCAACAGTGCCTTGTCAACTATCAAGGAAACAACTCCCTGCGTAGACACACGGTTATCGTTTTAATTATATGTCAATGCATATTATAATAAGACATTCACAAACAGCAAAAGGCAACCCGGCCACACCTCCAAAATATCAGCTGTTGTTATGCCAGAATTATATAACAGCTGATTCTTGAGCCAAACATAGTTTTCTGGGGTCAGCATGTCCAATATGCTGCAAGAAACAAAACCAAACAATCACTTATTGTTCTTGATTTGGCGATTTAGTAAGTAAATAAGCTAAAAGAGTGATTATAAGTTAACAACTACGACTCACCGCGTCACTGCTTTGAGAACACGATCCTTTTCAGAAAGGTTTTTCTTTGGAGAAGAAAGTGGCTTCCAACCATCTAAAAGACGACCTCGAGCACCCTGCTGCTGCTGTCTACCCTAAAATACGTTGAAAATAATTATACTATAAGCAATTAAATTCATTAAAAAAAAAATGGTGAGCATGTAAAAAACTAGAATAGACTCAAATCGATGAGTCTTTATTACTAGCCCAAATAGGAGGAGTTTTTATTAGGGTTTTGATGAATAATGGATTACAACATTTATTAGTTTGTTTGAGACGTACCATTGAGGTGCTTGGTGTTACCTACAGTTAAACTCCAAGTTCACTCTGTGTGTTTCTCAGCAAGAATCAGTTGTTGAAGTTTGAGATGAATTAAGATTATTGAATTAAGATTATTGGATTAAATATATTGGATTAAATATATATTGGATTAAATATAATTCCACATTCAATATCGTGCATAAATTTACCTGTGGTAGTTCGTTTTCCGATGCGACTAGGGGTACTTGAAAGGCCAAGCGTCACCCCTTCCATTTCCATAGATGATTTGAGTATCTTTGCTCGTTATATTGTTGTTCTTGAAATATTAAATTTCGATGAGCAGTAAATGTTATCTCCGCCACGTAACTAATAAAGACATTCGCTCCATATTTAAAAATATAGAAAATAACCTATTAAAATTTTACTATATTCGACATTGTTGTTGACATTTTTTTTTTTTTACGTAAAAGAAATTTTTACTAATCACAACGAAAGTTAGAAGATAATAATATAGTCCATGACATTTGACTATCTCTTGGGTCAGAGGGGAACGACTTTCCTCAGTTTCCTCCAACAAGTTTAGCTAAATAATGAGCAACATCATTATAAAGTTAAATCCACATGATAGAGTTAGCCAATCGTCCAAGATTCCGAGTTCTCTTTTGGCAAGCTTTCGAGTATGGTCTTATAGTCTCCTTCAATAATAGTATGGTGCCAACGTTCAGAACCGAGCGATGCGAAGTGCTTCCGGAGTAGCCATAGCCTCCGTACTTTCGGGATTAAGAATACAGCGAAAAGATCGAGTCCACCATTTTCGTCTCATGCCATAATATGAATCGTCAATCCATTCATGCCCTTGTGTATAGCACCGTCGAAGTTGAGCTTAATCGCGTTTGTATCCATCCGGGCAGGTCCATACGTCATAGTGGTCAGAAGGCGCAGCGCAGGGTTATCGAGTGACTGGTCATCCCATGATCAGTTGGACGTTCATTGGTGTTTATAGCCACCTTTCGAAATGGTTTCAACTCCTTCCAATGTCCATTGACTCCAAGCTCTCCAAATTTCCCGACACACAAGAAGAAAATAGTCAAAACCCACACCATGTAATTTTTTCAGCAGCCAAGCGAAGCCACTGTTCTGCTGAGTGCCTTCATGGCGCTCGACATAATCGATGCCTAACGCCAGAACAATTCATCGATGTTAGGCACTTACGTTTGTATAAATTGGTAGCTGATGCATGCAGGTCGCATCCAAGTCGCCATGCAAAAACTTTCACTCTCGATGGAACCTTCGATCGCCAAATGAAATTCCACGATAGAGGTTCTGAACTCGGGATAGTATCAGGTATGACTTCATCGTGCATCGCAACCCAATATGTCGATTTAACCGTAAATATCTCATGTTTCGTATAATGCCAAATTATTTTATTGGGAGAATGTGTTAAGCTCAACGGGATTCCAAGAGTATCATTCCACATATCCGTTCTTGAATCCCAGAGATCACACACTCTCGACACATTAGGTTTTGACGGTGTAAACGGTATAAACGAACTTGGTCTCGGTACCCACCGGACAATCCAAACATCGACCCTATCACCCTTCCCGACTTGCCACCTCACACTATGGTTGCAAATGAATCGAATTTTTTTTGTTCGATTCGAGATTCGATTCGAATTTTAAGATTTGAATTCGAACTATTCGAACATCGGATTCGATAAGAATAATTTTTCTGATTCGAATTATATTCGAATATGAATACAAATGTCACAGTATTCGATTCGAATAATTAAATATATATTTTAATATAATATATTATACTTCGATATATTTAAATACATTTTTAAATATAATATATTATAATTCAATTTATCGAAATACATATATTTAAATATATATTTACATATAATATATTATAATTCAATTTATATTTAATATAAAATTATTTATATTTTTTTGTATTAAACTAATTCTATGTAAAAAAAAGAAAAATAAAAGAGATTCGAATTTGAATATTCAAGGATATATATTCGAATTCGAATTCGAATCGATTTTTGGATTCTAATAGAAATCGAAATCGAATTCGAATCGAATATTCGATTTGTAAATCGAATACAAATAGAATAGGTGGTGTTCGATTCGATTCGGATCATTTGCAACCAAACCTCACACCAAGTTTGATAACATCTCGCGCTGCAAAAATTGCACGCCAGGTCAGTGATGGGTTCGTCCCAAGCAACGCATGGAGAAAATCATTGTTCGGAAAATATTTAACTTTTAGAATGCGGGCAAGGAGAATATCTGGTTTGATATGAACACACCATGCTTGCTTTGCTAGCAAAATCAAATTGATCATGCGGATATCGCAAAATCACATCCCATCATAAGCTTTTGGAATACATATATATTTCGTCATTCCAACCATTGGATCTTTCGGCAACCCGATGCATCCCACCAATATCGGCTCATGGCCTTTTGAATGTCATTTATAACCTGTTTCGGTAGCAAAAAGCAAGACATCACATACGTCGGGATAGCTTGTAGCATAGCTTTGATCAAGATTTCCCAACCGGCTTGGGACAATAACTTTTCGGGCCACCCATGAATTTTCTTTAATACTCTATCGTGCAAGCATGCAAAACCCACTCTTCTATTCCGTCCCACCACCGATGGAAGACCGAGATATAAGTCACGTTTTTTCAGCAGGGTCGATTCCGAGGATCTGACATAGAGATGTCCCGTCCCTTCTTTATTCACATCTACATAGCCAGGCACAAATTTTCAAATACGGTCAAAATCTGCGGTTCCTCAAGTTAATTCATTGTAGATTCTTTTACTTGTTCTAGTGGCTGGCAAAGGCCAACCGAAAGGGGAGAATAAATGGCTTAGGAATCGACCCGTTCCGAGCAGACTCGTGGAGCTACAGCTTGGATTATCATACAATAAGAGGGTCTATCTTAGGAAAAGACTTGTATATAATAACTTAAAGGACGTATATTATAAAACACCGATTACTATGTTCATGCGTCATAGTTCGAAATTCACTTACCTGATACTCCGTGTTTTGTATTAACGTGTGTATTCTCCTAGCTTGATTCTTTATAGGTAGTCAATAACAAAGGTTTTTCCCTGGAGTGCATATTTGTTTTCTACACAAGGATAATCATTACAAGGTCATTTGTGTTTCCATTAGTGCTATAATCTTAGGTTATTTTGGAATTTGGTTTTAATCCACTAAGAGAAATAATGGAAGGTATAACTAACATGTACCAAGAGAAGAGATTTTGTCCCAAAGTTCTAAGCTACGGTGCATACGTATAGGTTTTCGTCTTTGTTTTGTGTCTATGTTACAAAGAGAATGAGCTTACCTTTCTAATATTATCCTAAATTAATTGTATTGCTTTTACCTATTTAAGATTAACAAGATAGAACCACACACACTCGGGTTAGTTTCACGTGAGCCATCGATTATAAAAATTACTTACGTCTTCATTAACTATTAATAAATATAATATAACTAGATGAAACTTACCAAGAATAGTTGAGTTGTCCATGCATTAGATGGAGAATACAACAATCAGCAAGAGGTGAAGGGATGATGATACAGATTGTTGGAGAATTTTAGTTGTGTTCGTTACTTAGTCTTCTAAGTCTTGTGTTTACTTTGTAATTATTCAACAGATTAGGACTCATTTGTAAATATACCAAAATATACTTGGTATATAAATAGCTAGGTCCTACACATAGAAATAAACAGAAAAAAAATAGAAAACACACTACACACACTCAACACACACGTACACTATAGCTGGAGAAGATCGATCTGTAAAGCTGCGTGTATTGCTGAAATTGAAGATCAATAAAAGTGTTTGATTGTGTAAATCTTAATCAACGAATTATCTACTTGCTTCCGCTACAAATCTCTAAGGTAATTTTTATCAAATTGTGTTTTGGATTCGAGAGTTGGATAATCTGGACTTACACAAACTATATTCTCTATTTTACACATATATATGTTTCTACTAATATTTTTGTTTTCTTCTCACGTCTGTTTGCAGGTCAATATCCATAAGCACTTTATATATTCATATTTATAGAACAAATGCAAGGATACAACTTAAAGAAGCGGTTCTGACGTTAATTAATACCGTTCAGTTGCTTGCTACATACACGAAGGAGACCAATGTAAACATTTTGCTTCTTACGTTAATTAATAGGGTTCACTTGCTTGCCACATACACAAAGGAGATAAGTGTAAACCTTTTGTTGTCCATTGTTGCATACTTACACACGTATACACATTTGTCTAATATAACTGCTTATTTCTAAGTTTGGTGCACATAATAACTATACGTGTAATTAGCTGCGTCTAGCAGTCCACACGTATATTATCCTATAATGATGTCGAAACTAACCAAGGTTACGTTATGCAACAAGTTATAAAGCATGCTATTCATATAGACTTAAAAAGGCATGAATTATATTAACCAAATTAGTCATACGGGGGCTCAGGTATCACTATTATCAATTGTTCATCAAGGGCTATTCGCACATAGCTAGTCCCTGTATGGCATTGGTCGAAAAATGCTGAGAGGACATTTGAGGAGCTAAAGCCGGCGCTAGCGACCGAACGAGTGTTGAGACTAGCGGACTACACCAAGCCATTTTAGGTGCATATGGACGCATCAGGGCAAGCTCTCGGAGGCGTGCTCGTACAAAAGTGCTTATTTAGTGGCGTACGAGACGAAAGTTCAATGAGATGAAGTGCCGATATTCGATGCACGAGAAGGAGATGACGATTGTGATCCATTGCTTGGAACAAAGTTCGTCGTAGTTACGGACAACTTCGCCAACACATACTTGAAGACGCAAAAGAAGTTAACTCCAAAGCAAGCTAGGTGGTAGGAATTCATAGGCGAGTTCGACTTCGATTAGATACATAAGCCAGGTCGGCACAACGACATGGCCGATGGAGTAAACCGCAAAAGCGTTTGTTAGTTCATTGAGTGCGGTTGCTTCAGACTTCGTGGGGAAGGTGCGTGATGAATCCAGGCGAGCAAGGCTTACAATAGGCTTGTTGAGGAGGTCAATGAGAGAGTGGTGTGGCATCATTGGCTACAAGACGAGATCTTAGTGGCCAGAGGTGGGCGAGTGCTCGTTTCAGAAGGAGTGTTGCTCTGAGTTGCTTTGCAAGCACCACGACACACTATGGGTAGGACATCCATGGATGGATACGATGTACGCATTACTTTCTTCCAAGTTCATCTGGTCGAGACTGAATGACGACATGGTGGGTTATGTCCGTACTTGCTTGACATGTCAGCAAGTCAAGGCTGAATGTCGAATGCATGCCGACTTAGTTGCCCATACCGACGAGACCACGGGAGTGGGTCTCGATGGACTTTAGCACTGCTTTACCTAAGGCGCAGGGGTGCAATTTGATTCTTGTTGTGCTTAATAGGTTTTCGAAGATGGCAGTGTTCCAACCAACACCAATCGAGTGCCCTACGATGAAATAGGCAGAGATTTCCTTTAAGCACGTTGTTAAGTACAGTGGTGTACCAACGTCGATGGTGAGTGATCAGGGTGCAAAGTTGATGGTACAGTTTTGGACGTTCGTATTCAAGCTTTTGGGGAGAAAATTGAAATTGTTGATGTCTTTTCACCGGTAAACGGGTGACCAAACGAAGTGGGCAAATCAAAAGCTTGAAAAATACCTGATGAATTACATCACGGCATGCCACGTAAACTGGATCGATCTACTCGATGCAGCTAAGTTCAGCTATAACTAGCACAAGGCAACGGTGGTGGCTACACATTTGAGATTGTGTACGGATTTCAACCAAACTAGACAACGGTGGTGGCTACACACGTGATCGGGGAGTGTCCTGCGTCGTACAGGTTTATGTGGTCTAGATAAGAGTTGTGGAGCGCAGCTAAGGATAACATGGGCAAAGCACATAAGCAGATGAAGAAGTATGCGGATCAAGACTGGATGGATGTCGAGTTCTAGGTAGGCGACAAGGTGCTTTTGAGGCTTAGCCCACACATGTGGAGACCGAGTAATATTGGCAAGAAGGAGCAGCTAGAACAAAGTCTCATGCCAAAGTATGATGAACTGTTCGAGGTTGAAGCTTGAGATGGACGTGTGGCCGATCGACTTAACTTGTCAGATCACATGAAGTTACATAACGTTCTTCACGTATGTTTTTTAAAAAAGTTTCATCTAGGCGATACTGCTACAGAGAAAATGAGGTGTGTTTCATCGGGCATTCAGGCGAAGATGTTCGACAAGAAGATTAGGCGGATACTTGACCATCGGAGATAAGAGATATGAATGAGTTTCTTGGATAGTGGTATAACGAGGATGTGTCCGAGACTTCACAGGAGAAGTTCACGGATATTGCTCAGATCGAAGACGAGGTAGCTACCTATTGGCATTGAAAGCAAGGGGTAGGATACGGGACGATGCCAATGAGGACGTTGACTTTCTCCGGGGGGAGAATGTCACACCCTTGAGTGCCACGTAAGCGGCTCGATCATTGTTGAACCGAATCGGAGCAATGATGTACGGTACAAGGTACAGGAAGAGTTCAACACTTGGGAGCATTTTTTTACCCAAACGCATGAATGAGGTCTTGTAAGGAATGAGGGTCTTCATCAGAGCCGGCAAGTAAGTGGCACGGTGGTCGGCGCGCAGCTGAGCGATACGATGCACGCAGCATCAAGGCCAGGCACGTGGGGCAGCGCGCGATACTTGTCGGCACGAGGCAGGCCAGGCCAGAGCGCGCACGCATGCGGGCAACTTGGGCGGTGAGGTTCAGGTAGACGACGTGCGATGGTTCGGCTGGGGTCAGGCGGTGCACGACGGTGCAAGTGGTGCAAGGCGGCGGCCATACACCTAGACCGATGCAGATGGTGGCGGTCGGTGGTCGACGGCGGCGTTGAGGTGGCTTCGGCGAGGCCAGATTTTGGCGAACAGAGTTGGCCAAGACGAGGTGTGTTGGCAGTGCAGGCGGCAGACAGAACTGCGGACTGCGATGGTGCGTGCAAGGCAGCGCACATGCCGGGGCTCGATCAGGCGATGGGACGAGACTCGGGCGAGGCAAGTAAGACTTGGTCAAGGCCGAATTCGAATAAGAAAGTGGCTCAGATATTTTTTGGCACTTGCCAAAAATAGACCTAGATCAAATTCAATTGCCCAACTTTAAGAGATCTTCGCAAGGGAAGAAGTTGAGATTTTGAGGGAGTCATGTCCAAGGCCTATAAATAGAGGCCAATTTGAGCTCCATAAAGGCATCAAGTGATCAAGGCCACAAAACGAGCATCTGGGTGACAGTGGTAGGTTTCACAAGCGAGTGATTAAGATCCCATAACATACACTAGGAGATAACCATGTTTAGCTTAGGTAGCTTTCGAGTTTGAGAAAATAAGACCAATAATTATTTGGTGTTTGTTCTACTTTGTTACATTATTCGTTGAGTAATAAAGTTAACGACTACTCAGAAAGGAGCTACTCCGATGGTCCACTTAAATAACGATTGTCTTGTATTACGTTTCCGCAAAGCAAAACAAGGCAACGTTAAACCAGGTGAATGGGTATCAATTTAAACGTGAACTAATTTTGAAGACGCGGGGCAAAATTATTTCAAAAAAATAAAATAAAAAATTGTGCCCCCGATTTGCAGCACCATAGAGAGCTCCTAAACTGTCATTCAATTGGAGCTCGAGTTGTATCAAGTAGCTCCAAACTACAAAACGCAAAGCAACATATCCTCACCCAAAAAAAAAAAAAAAAAGGTTTTTACATCAATTAATGTAAAAAAAATTCCAAATGATTAAGATAGTAGTCTTTTACCAATCTATAATTTTAGAAAATAAATTTGAAAAAAATAAGTACACATGAATGATGATGTGCTAGTGATTACGTAACAGAAAATACGGCTTACTAATTTTGCCTGGCTGACTAATTTTGCCACAGCTCTAAAAGTGGCTTCTTCCCATCTAAACAGTTGAGTACGCATTCCATAACAAATCCTTGCAGCTGTTTTTGAACAACTTCAATTGGGAGAGTTGCATCCACAGACTGCATACATTGAAGGCGATACGATCGTTCAAATCAAAATTCTATTGCAGTTAAAAACAAAATGCTAAACCACCAAGCAAATATTCTTGTAATGTGGCATCGCATATGTCACAGTACCTTCCACGTGGTATCGGCAAGAATACGATATTTGAGAGCGACCTTTCTCTGAAATTCAAGCTGCTCATAACGTTCACCTCTGTAGCCTCCTCTTTCCGCAGCTTTCTGAAAGTTTTCGGGACATATATAAGTTGTCAGTTGCAGAAGCAGTTCGCTATATACAATGAAAGCCCAAGATCGGACCAAAAATTTACCTCTGGCGATATGTCGAGGTATATCACTAGATCAGGTGCTAGCAGTCCTACTTCAGGAGCCTACAAAAGGATTATAAGTTAGACTTGGAAATATTTAAACAGCACAAGAGGAAATAATTTATGTTCGGGGAGCAAAAGAAATGAAAGAAAGCAAAAATGGTCCCGCCTTACACCACTCGAGATGAAGCCCTTTCGCAGATGAGAATGCAACTCCAGAGAAGGAATATCTATCCACAATCAGAGTTGTTTTACTCCTCAGCTTCGATTCCATGAGCATCCTGCTAACAGAGTCGTTATTTCACAGAATATCACAGCTTTGTTTGATGTGCATTTGATTTGAGATTAACTCATTTTCAAAAGACGTAACATATAAGGACTCTGTTGGTTCCAATGCGTACCAGCAAATCATAAAACACAAATCCAGCATACAGTAGAGTAAATTGATAGTAGCATATTGGCAAGAAACTCATCATTCAAAGAGAGAAAGGGTATAGCAATTGAAGTTATAATGAAGCCTTTTCACGTGCATGAGATCGCGGACAAAAAACACAAAACAAAATCGCACCTCTTTTCCCAACGGTTCGCACTAAACAACAGATGGACGGCACGATCGTCCAGTTGAGACTTGTTTGCAAGATATGACGAAATCATCTGACCAACACCCGTATTTCTGTCGGGGAATCGCCACAATTCAACCGAATGCCCCAACCCTTCGAGGTACAAAACCAATTCTCCACACTGTGAAGTCTTTCCACAACGATCCAAACCTTCAAGAACAATTAAGGCACCTCTCGAATAACTTCCTTCACAACCCTCCATGTGAAAGTTTCTCAACGAGCAAGAAAATGGGAACTTTATACTGCAACTCAGCGATTGCCGCCCAATCAAACTCGTGAAGCTTCTGCACAATCCATAAAAAGTGCTGTCAGGGTGTATAATATTGGAAGTATGCATGTATAGAGCACATCAATTTAATGGCGTTTCGTCGAACAGCTTGTAAGCAATACCAAGTGATGCAGAACAAATAAGATAAATAAACACACAGCCGATGGTATGCTTGAAGCTAACTTACAGGGCCTTGGAAAATAGTGAAGCTTTAAGCACTTGTCAAGTCCTGTAACACAAATAAGACTCCACAATTTCAGTTTCTGTTCCTAATCGAAACCCTAATCACGCATTGCCACAATAGCTCAGCAAAACAACACCTTTCAATAGACAATCATCGGTCTGCTTTTGCTAGATGTCATAAACCCTTTCTTCTCCAAAGGGAAAACCCCTTTTTTTTCTGAAAAGGATCGTCTTCTCAAATAGTTCGAAAGTGAAAACCTTAAAATCAAAATCTCATTTTTTGAAAACTATCCTCGGGAACAAAAAATAGAGAAAATAACAAATCAAAATGCAAAAGAAAACGAAAAAACTTTAGAACCACCAACCTGAAACGAGAGGGAACCGAAGAAGCACATCAATACGATCATACGAAGTTATGCAAGTGAAAATGTGACTGATACTTTGACGCAAGGGTATTTTTGAAGAAGAAAAGGTTAATATGCTGATTTATTGCCAGAGCCACTAATAATTTCGTCCTGTAAATTTCACCAAAATTATTTTTAGTCCTAACTTTTTCATGTACAATTTTTTTTTCAAACTAACTTTTTCATGTACATAACTATCCATATATTTAGATCATTTTATAGTCATTTCCGGTCATGTTACCTTAAATTTTTATTTTTCGCACGGGTGATTTGGAGGGTTGAAATGACTTTTTTTTTTTTCATTTTTAATTTGATGAAGTCAAACTTATGACCGAACATTGCCACGTCAGTGCTTGTGGTTGAATAGGACAAAAAATGGTCGGAAATGACTATTTATGATAATTTTTGCACGGATGGATAATATGGATTTTTATTTTTATTTTCATTAGGTGGAGTGAACATTATAACATGGCATTGCCACGTCAACGCCGATCAGGCCGTCAATGACTGTTTATGATAAATGACTAAACATATTAGACTATTTTTGTATAGCAAAAAGTTAGATGATTAAAAGCGATTTTCATTAAAGTTATCGGATAAATTTTTAGTTACTCCTCATTTCAATTGAACAGAAATCGAACGTTAAGCATGGAAAAGAAAATATGAATGAACAATGAAGAAACTTTGATGTTGATATATAAGTAGAGGTCCATGAGCTTGTCTAAGACTCTAAACTAAGTCAATTCAAAAGAGTCATCCATACACTTCACAAGCTAAGCTGTTAGATCATAACCAGGCTGTGAATTTCCGGACAAATAAGAGCCAATGAACTCCATCACAGAGCCCAACACATCTTTGCGAATAGAACTTCGATATAATGTCCCTCACGGCTCCGAAATCCAATCCCCCGACCAACACGAGCTTCCCAACAATCAAGCCAAAGTTAAGCGGAGCTTTTGGCATATCGATCGCAAGACTTTCAAGCAGTGTAGCATAGTGAGCACAACCTCCACTTACATCATATGGACCTAAGGCTTGCTTCCTCAACAGATACTCAAGAAGATCGGCAACATTCTCAACCATTGGTGGGCTCTTCTCCAAACCGTGCAATATGGCCTCTTTGACCACCTCAGGGCGATGGCTCGGTGATCTCAGCTCTTCGATGCATTGCAGTGCTCTGTCTAAGAGTCCGACGCTAAAGTACTCCTCTAGAAGAGACGCTGTCTTCTTCTTGAGCTCATCAGGGTTCAATCCCACAATACTACTAGATGTAGCAGCTGAGCCCAATATTGGATTCTTTTCGCCTTGTACATGGATCTCAGTCCTGGGCCTTTTTGCTTTTGCCTGATAGATCAGGAAACGTTGAAGACCGACCGACCGACCGACCGTCCGTGTGTAATTATTACACAAATAAGCATGTAATATAAGTTTATTACCTCTTCTGGCCTTGGGACCCAATCATTACTACGCAGATCCAAGACATCACGAACCATAAACCTTAGGCGAGAAGGTAGATTGGTATTTGGGTACAGCTTGCACAGGCGATTGAAGTAGGAATCAACGATGCGCTCGGATTTACGTTTCTTATCAAGGCGCTTGCCCGCGGAGCTGAACAACAGACATATGGCTTCGATGTTGTCCTCTTGTGGGCATGCCGTGTCGTCATCTCCGAATAGTTCCTTAAAGAAAAAGCACAATAAAAACAATATAAGAAGCTGAAGCAATTGCAGGCAAGATTCACAGGCAAAATAAAATGGTAACATCGAAGTGTGAGAAACCCGAGCAATGCGATGGGCAAACTTCTCCGAAACCATTTTCTGCTTTAGGAGTTCTCCGATCAGGCGAATGCTGCCGAGCCTCTGTTCAGTTCCTGCGGCCGTTTGGCTTGACTTTCCGGCACCTTCAAAAGCTTCTTGGCAGCTATCTAAGAGGAGCTCCTTAAATTCTTTAGGATTATCGCAGACTTCAGCTAATGGGTTAGGGCGAAACTTATAGTGAAGATCCAAACATAGCATTGCGCAGATGGAACACGATGTAGGCTCCGAAACTGCCTTGTCAACTATCAAGGAAACAATTCCCTGCGTAAACGGTTGTCTCAGTAATTAATCAATGCATTAAAACACCACATAATAAGCATAAACAAGCAGAATGAGCTTTTCTATAGCAGCCAATCCTGTACGTCGACCACCTTCGAAACATCTTCACAACGCCATTCTGCATCGCCATAATAGTCCATCAGTTGATGCTTGAGCCGAACATAGTTCTCGAGTGTCAGCTTGTTCAATATGCTGCATGCAAGAGAAGCAAAAACCCACCATAGTCGGGTGGCATCATCCCCCTCGCCTTAGTTCATAACCCCAAAAGAATTACTGTAAATAGCAACTCACCGCTTCACTGCTTTGAGAGTCGGATCCTCTTTAGAAAGGTTTTCCTTTTGAGAAGACCATGACTTACCAAGATTTATCACACCTAGTGGAAACTGCTAACCCCCACGAAATACAACACAAAAAAATTAATAATTAGAAATTAAAATTATGTACAACAGTCACCACGTCAAGGATCTGTAGATTCAAATTAAAGAGTTCTTTTTTTTCTTTTTGGAAACACAGCCTCAAACACGAGGCATTAACGCATTCTGCAGAAAAACTAAAGGCAGGCATTGCATAGACGGAGATGTGAAACTGAACGACAAGCGAAAAACAGATGCCTCATCATATTTGATAGCATCACCCACCGTAAAGCTGCCGAGATTCTAATTTTCAACATCAGAAGGTTTCGATCAAAGCACATTTAAATTATGCGTAACTTAAAGTGGGCGCCGCTTACCATGTTCCCCCGAATCTACAGTTTAAGTCCAGCGCCGCGCCCTATTGTGACTTTCTCGGCACGAATCAGATGAAGTGTGATATGAGCAAAGATGATTTCAACATGTATATAAAGTGGGGAGGGGATAAAACGCACTTTGGATAGAAGTAACTTCTTTAATCATCACTTGCACGATCTCATAACATAACGAACGCACAGATCAATCAGAAACGAATCGTCATGATGTTAATGCACGCCAAGCCGCCCACACCATATCACACATTAAGCTATAATAGGATTTCAGTTTCTCAAAAATCTCTCTTAAAAAAATAAAAACTTTAATTTATTTTTATTCTCACGGTCACAAATCTATTGTCACCATAATTGCCGGCAGCTCGGATTGGAACACCAATCATCTACTTCATTCTCTTTCTTATTTGACGATAATATTTGAAGAAGAAATTGCAATTGATAATACTAGTATATACATTTTTTTGTTGTTTTTTTTCATATTCAGATTTTTTTTTTTTTGAGAAAAAAGATAATTTTATTCCGTAATATCAATTGGACAAAATTCTACAATGGAATCAATATACAAAACTGCAGAATATTATGAATGAACGATAAAAAAAGATAGATAAACTAGTATCACCAACTGTAATCTTTTCTTCAAACAGTATTGTTAAGGAATCCAGAACCCATAACGTAAGGGGTTTCGGTGACCAAAACCTTAAACAAGCGCCCGATAATCTGAGGAACTGGCAGAGCACCTGATCTTGAACGCCTATGGAATCAGAAACCAGTCCTCAAGACAGGCACCCGATGTTCAAGGCAGTGGCAACTGGTAATCTACACTTAAGAGTCAGAAACTCAATTTCAGACCAGGAGCCAGAGGCTAAAATTCAAATATGCATCGATTAAGGAAAACAATGCAGTACAAATGCATTTAAGTCAAGACTGCGACCAAAGAGACGTTGGCCCGACATATACCTATTTTGGTGAAAGGCGCAGTCTGCAGAGAACCTGAACCAGTTCCTGAAACCAGCCTATTTCAGGAAAAGACATTTAATAATGTCTGGAAGCTGGTCGGAGTCTTCACACAACGGCTCAATCTCGAACAAGTATAAATACCCAGAGCGTGAAGACTCAACATAACTTTTGAACCATCAACAACACAACTCACTCACAAAAATCAAACTCAGAAGTTCTCTCTCAACTATTCATCAAGAGCGATTAGAAAGATTGAGAGATTTGTACTCAACGGACTGTAAAAAGCTGTTGAAGTGTTAGGTGGATTGTTTATATACAACTGCCTGTGTTGCATTAGATTTGGTAAGTTACTGTTAGTGAGTTGAGTGCTCCTTGTAACGTGTAAAACCAGTTTCTAGTGATAACCTTCCTTGAAGGGAAGAAGGGGAGACGTAGGAGACTTTGCTCCGAACTTCCAGAAACAATTCCGCGCACTCAAATACTCACTTACTTACAAACCGGTTACCACCCACCAGTTACATCATAAACTGCACAAACCGAAAATACGAAAGTGTTTATTCACCCCCCCCTCTAAACACCTTAACCGATCCTAACAAGTGGTATCAGAGCAGGAACCATGAGTGCATCAAACAAGCTTCCGATGTTCAACTAGAAAAACTTTCTTGAATGGAAGATCCGATTGGAAACCCATCTAACAGCTCACGATGAAGACATGTGGGACATTATTGTCTCGGGGCCTCCCAAGCTTACACAGATCAATATAGCACATGCAGCAGACCAGTCACTGCCTCAAACGATTCCAAAACCAAGGAGTGATTGGACCCCTGCCGAGAAAAAGCTGATGAACTTGGACAGTGTAGCCAAGGACATCATATTCAAGACCCTAGACCTTGAAACATTCAGACATGTGATGCTGTGCAAGACGGCCAGTTCAGTCTGGACAACGTTGTGCCAGATCTGTGAAGGAAATGACTCCACCAGAGAAAACAAGCTCGTTGTGGCCGTTCAAAAATATGACACTATCAAGATGAAGGCCGGAGAAACAATGGCTGAGTTTGAGAAAAGATTTTACAGCATCATCAGCGACTTAACTGCTCTTGGCAGAACAATGAACAAAAGAGATGTCGCAATAAAGGTCATGAAGGCACTACCCAGGGAGTGGGACGTGAAAACCATGGCCATGCGGGAGTCAAAGGACCTCAACCAGATGCAGCTCCATAATCTCTTCGCTGACCTCAAGGCATATGAGTTTGAACTCCAGACTCGTATGGACGAAGTCGTCGTTGAGCAACCGGTCAAGGCACTGGTAGCACCCGAAGTCTCTGCGGCAAAAACAGCAGAGGAACTGTGTGGAGAGGCCATGTCTCTCTTTGTCAAGAAATTCGGAAGATTCATGAGAAAGGATCAGAATCTTCGAATAGGTAAGAAATCATCCCCTAATACTAATGAATCTGACTTGTCTTGCTTTAACTGTGGCAGGAAATGACACTTTGCATCAGAATGCAGGCAACCCAAGAAGGGTAAGGGGAAAGAAGTAAAAAATTACAAGAAGAAAGGCCGCAAGGTGTTGGTGGCCGATAGTAGGACCACATGGGCAGATTCTGACTCAGAAGCAAGCACTTCTGACGAATCAGACAGTGACAACGAAGTGGTCACTTGTCTGATGGCTGACCTGACCGAGGATGAGGTAACCGACATCTTCTCCTCTGATCTATCAAAGGAAGAACTGTTAGTTGCACTTAATGACTTGTCACAGCCTCCAAATGCGGCAGAGGAAGAGCATGAGTACACTTGTGCATACTGCTCAAAGGTGTTCACCAACAAGCAAGCATTTTGCGGGCACCAAAATGCTCACAAGGCAGAGCGATCACTGGAACCTCCTAGCGGGAAAAATTATCACTCTCGTTCTCGTACGAATCAAGCTGCCTCCTATATTAGCCATCGTGGTATTACAATCAATGATAGCTCCTACATTGACCTTGACCCTATGGGTGCCATGGTCAATGACAGCTCCTATGTTGACCCTCTTTGCCCATTTCCTAGGGTTCCCAACAAGCCCACAACAAATCTCAGCAAACGGATGATAGGTGTTTCTGCACCTTACCCTCAGATTCAGAACAAGGAACAACAACCCAGTAGAATCCGCAGTTCGATGAAGCCATCGTTGCCAGAAACTGTTGCTTCTCAGCTCCCCCAGCCGACTGGCAGCGTTTTAAGAAGCCCTAGCCCTAGGGTCAATAGCCCCCGGTTTGCACCATACCATTTAAGCCCCGGAAAAGGAACGAGTGTCAGCAAGGGTATAAGCACAGTCCGCATTGCTCAGAAGGACCAAACTGGGGAGATGAAACCAGAGGACGAAGATGGTGGCCTAGATCTCACCTTAAGGCTCTGACCGTTGCTTGTTTTTATGTTCTATTTTCGTATAATCGAGTCAGTGTCAGTGCTTCTCTGGTCTTTTTTGCTTGTTATTTTGTCAAATAAGTAGTAGGACAACATGTCTTATGAAATCCATAGGTGTCCTATGGGAATCCTTATCCTTTCTGTAATGCATTTGAAATTCAGCAAGAGTCATTTTTTTTTTTCTTACTTGTTCTATAAAATCCTGAACTAGAATCAAATTACTCATTCCCCTATTCAAACTTACAGTCAATCAACGCATAATATATTCGTTAAGTAAGCATAATGGATTAAGATCTACAGCAGCAGGCTAACTTATCCACCAGAAAACAAAAAATATCTGATAAGAATAGGATGAGCCATGCTTATAATGGTCATATCCAAAGTAGTTCACAACAAAAACAACCCTCTATTCACCAATTGCATCAATTTTTATTTAAATTCACTTCTTCACTCTTTCCTCATTATCCACCCTAAATCAATCCAAAATCAGCACCATGAGCCTTACCACACAGTGCACAATCAATCCAACTTCACCGCCTCTATCTTTCCAAAAAAAAAAAACCCTAACCCAGATTTTCATTTCGAAGTTCCATAAAAGATCTCTGCCTTTAACTCCCTCCAACATCCTAAATTCTAACTTGGAGAAAAATTAATGATGCTAACGGTGCAATAAAATTACACTAGGCACAAAATCGGTCGACATGCATAAAACACCAACCTGACACAGCAGTTGCATACAATTAACAGCCATGGCGAAATTGATTTAATCGAGATAATTAAGGAGGTAAGAGCCAAAATAAAAAATGACAAAAATCTTAAATTCTAATGTATGGGGGCAAAACTGAAAATCTTCAGAATAATCTTACCATAAATCCGCTAGTATCTTGGAAGGATGATGATCCCCTGGATGAGATCGGTCAAAAGGAGAAAAGGATTGGTTGGAGAACATATTATCTTTCTACCTACACTATAAATTAGGGGGGTCTTTTTAAAAAATAGCGCTTGACCAAGTCAATTTTAAAAAAATAGCGCTCTTAACTTTTTTTTTTTGTCAATAGCATTCTTTTTAATTAACACTTAATCATCTTCTTTTAATCCCTTAATATTATTTAAAAAAAAAGAAAAAAAAATACAACGCATGAATGTATTAAAGCTGCACGACCATTTTCCAGCAGTAAGCATTCATTCCACCAAGCAAGCTCAATACATTTTCTTCTTCCTCTTCATCGTCCCTAAAAAGCACCTACATTTTCTTCTTCTGCTTTTTTTGTCAGTCGACCCGACCTAGAACACTTGAAAGTCCTCATTGAAAGATTTTCGAAATTCAAACTCTTTACTGAAAGTATTTTCGTGGTTGGATTTTGAAGATAAAACTCGAATTTTGTAATTTTCTGTCCTAAACCCTGTGGGGTCTCAAAACTTCCAAATTCCGGTTGGAAGGACGAACATGTTCAATGTTCGTTTTTTAAAACGTCCAGCTGATCAGATGACCCCTACTTGAAAGCAGGCGCCCCGCGCCATAGATCATGGGACCCGCACATAAAATCAGGGTCCCCGCATTTTAGGTCAGGCGTCCCGCGCGCGTTTGATCATGGGACCCGCATATAAATTCAGGGTCCCCGCACGTAAATTCACGGGACCCGCGAATAAGTTCAGGGGTCCTGACCGTCGTCCCCGCTCATTAGAGCATGGGACCCGCACATATATGCAGGGTTCCTTCACGTAAAAACTGGGGACCCGCGCAGAAGTGCTTCTTATTGATAGGTCCCATGCCCATACGCCTGGTCCTAAACCCTAATTTAATTTTTTCAAATGTTATATTGAACTTTACTTCTTTTATAGGTGATAATCATGACGATCACGAGCATTTTTTTTCAAGTCGATGGTCAATGGATAATTTGCGAGGACAATACATCGAAGTGGGTTCTGATCCAAGTTGCCGGTGGCAATCAATCTTGGTCGATGACGGTTCATGCACATTGGAGGATCTCACTGACGAGATTTTGAAGGCAATGTCGTTACGCAAGGACAATACCAAACTTACAATAAGCTACATGCCTTGCATAGACTACAATTTTGCGCGACCCATCTACATCGAGAACGATTACGGCGTACGTGCTTACCTTGGTTTTGGTTGTCCACGGTCAAGACCACCTCTTCACGTCCAAGTTCAGTTATTCGTCAGTGCTCCACCGCCACATCAACCTCATGAAAATGATTTACCGAACGTCAGCCTTATAGCGCAGTGCAACGCAAACGCAGAAATCCAACCATTTGAGGGTTTTTGCAGCACATCTTACAATGAGCCTTACCAACGTAATGATTTTACTGGCTTTGAAGGCGATTATTCCGGAATGGGCGGCGACGAAGATGATAATGAAGACGACCAAGTCGGTGGAGAAGATGATAATGATGACGAGCAAGTCGGACAACCCGAGGAGCAAGGTGCTTCAGATGATGATGATGATGATGACGACGATGTTGATGTCGAGGACCACGACGCTATAGATGTGGCCGATGATGGTACGTATTCGTTTACGGATGGTTCAAGCCTATATGTTGGACAAGAATTTCGTAGCAAGAAAGAATTCAAGGACGAAATCACTAAAATCGCAATTGCTGCGTGTTTCGAATTCCGATTGGATAGGTCGAACAAAACCCTGTACGTAGTGAAATGTGCCAATGAGAAATGCGAATGGCGAGTACGAGCTGCTTAGGACAAGAACTCCCCCTTTTTCTCAATCCGAAAGTACTGCAACACGCACACATGCGGTGTGTCTCATCGACGCCGTAGACATCGGCAGGGAAGTTCATCGCTTGTATCGAGCACGTTGTTGGAAAATTTCAGGGCTCCTAAAGACTTTCCCGACACCCAGTTCAATACAGTCGATGATGCAGAGTAGGGGAGTAGAAGTTTCATACTACAAGGCTTGGAAAGGGAAGCAAATTGCGACTGATGAACTAGTCGGTAACAGGGACGATTGCTATGGTTTACTGCCGGCCTATTTAGATGCGGTGAGGCAAGCCAACGAGGGCAGTATCACCGATTGGGAGATGGACGAAGACAATCGGTTCAAGTACATGTTCTTGGCATATGGCGCATGCATAAGAGGCTTTGCGTACATGAGGAAAGTCGTTTCTATTGACGCCACTTTTTTGAAGGGGAAGTATAAAGGGGTCATGATGATTGTCACGGCACAAGATGGCGATTACCATCAATATCCTGTTGCATGGGGTCTTGCTGAGACGGAGGGAACTGAGTCATGGACGTGGTTTCTGACGAGATTGCGACGTTTTGTTGCGGAGAGCGATGATCTCGTAATCATTTCTGACCGAAACAATGGTATAAAGAATGCTGTCTCGGCCGTTTTCCCGCACGCATTTCACGATTTCTGTGCGTGGCACATTCTACAAAACGTCAAGACGAAAATGAAGAAGAAAGGTGCTTGCCCGATTTTCTGGCGTGTAGCGACTGCCTACACAAAGAGCGAGTCTGACCGTTATTTTAAACAGCTTGAAGACAAATACAAGGAAGTGGCAGCCTATCTTAATGAAGTTCCCAAGGCTACGTGGACGATAGCATATTGCCCTAGATCAAGATACAACATAATGACGACCAATGGATCCGAGTCCATAAATACTGCTCTACGTAAAGATAGAGAACTTCCAATTATTGGACTGTTGGACTCGGTTCAGCGACTAACATCGTCATGGTTCAGTAAGCATCGGCGAACTGCGGCAGCTTCGATCGCAGCGAATGTCACTAGGTTTACACCGAAGGTGGAGTCGATCATACGAGAGAACTTCGGCGAGTCGCAAAAATTTCATGTGTCGGAGGTCGGGCATCTAAGGTATAACGTGTACGGGCAGCATGTGAACGAGGTGGTCGATCTAGAAACGCGCACTTGCACTTGCAGGATGTTTGACGTCAATCGCATCCCATGTCCACACGCGATTGCAGCTTGTGGTTACGCCCAAGTCCCGGTATATTCATTAGTGCACGATTATTACACCTTGGAGGTCTGGAAGTTAGCTTACGAAGGGACCATATGCCCGGTAACGGATCGCATTGAAAGTAGTATTCACATGTTGTCACCTCTTGTTCGTTCACAACGTGGAAGAGCACGAAAAAACAGGTTGCCTTCGGTCGGAGAATTTGGTAGGAGATAAAGTCCTTTTCTGCTATTATATGATGACTTAATATTGTAGTAACGGATAAACAATGTATACAAACGCACAATTATGGCATAATTCCATCAATTAACAAGTCAAAAATCGCACATGAACACAAGGGACCCGCACATCAAAACAGAGGACCCGCACGTAAAAATAGGGAACCCGCACGTACAACAGGGTCCCGTTCAAATTAGGCGCGTGTCCCCAGCAATATCAGGCATGGTCCCGCGCATATACACAGGGGACCTGCGCGTTATGAGCAGGGGTCCTGAACTTAAATTCATAGTACCCGACCATGAACGTGCGTGGCACATCCAGGGGACCAAGGATGCGCCGCACACACAGTCAACCCATTCTCAATTATTGACCAATTATTGTCGTTTTGATTTTTACGGTGGGTATGATAGGTGTCAGACCGTCATGTCAAATTAATATACAATCACATAAAGTTAATATCCAACACAGTAAAATTAATACTCAACACAGAAGACACAGAAAATTAAAATTCAGCAGAGAAAAATAAATTTCAGCACTTAATATTAAAATCCAACACATAAAATTAAATTTCAACACAGAGAGATTGAACTAAAAATTGTCCCAATCGTTTTTGAAAATAGAAATGGCGAGATATTTTCGAAAATCCGCCAATCGAGCAGCCGTCAGGCAGGAGACGCCGTCCTTCGGCACCATAAGCGATATCGCCGCCCGCAACATTGCCACACCGTGGTCTCCACTGAACGACAAATAAAACGTAGCAATCATTAAAATACGAAGCACAAATAAAACGCAACAATCATTAAAACTTACGGGTGCCCTTGTCTTCTGAAGTCGCGACACCACTCAGATGGCCAACTCTTGCCCTTGAACACCCGAGTTGTTAGCTTCAACGCCTTGAAAATCGCCGGGACCACGATCGACGGGCTATTGAACTCACGGTTCACGTAGCGCACGTCCCCGTCATAAGTTGGGTCGGAGTCGTAAACGGTGAATATCCGCTTTTTGGTATCAATGACCAACAGCACCCAATGGCTTCGGGTACGGACCGGGATGGCGATGTAGGACGCTATGTCCCACGGCGTATTCATCCAAAGGTCATTTTCTCCCTTAGCGTACTTGAGTCATTGCTTGAGCCCTTTCGGGTGCGCCGTCCCTTTGATCCTTACCCCTTCCGCATCGACTCGGGTCTTAAACATGTGGGGCATGTACGCCACGCTCCTCGTGCACGCCGTGCTAGTTCTCTGCATTGCGAGGATCCCATATATGGATTCATCGACGTGCTGCAATATTCAAATATAGAACATTATCGACAATATTCAAGTAAGCGCAAACGAATTTCGTAAATTCATACGTACCATGTCATCGAGCGGCATACCCTCAGTCGCCAAGTTTAGTAGCCACCGCGGGTCGTGTTTTTGGAGCCGGCCCTCGATTTCCGTACCGTGGACCGATATCAAAGCTAGCAGCTGAGCTTCGACAGTGGGCCAGAATTTAGCGATCTTCACTTGGACGTGCCGCTCGAACATCGAAAGTGTTGGAGGGCGGACTTCAGTCGTCGGTGGGAAATCTGTGAACGGCGACATCTGGTACTTCGATGGCTTCTTCGGCCGCTCAGGGGTACTATCCTTCAACACGCCTTTTCCTTTGTCGGCCGCTCGGTCAGAAATCGAAGCCTCGGTGTGAGCCTCGACCTCCTCAAGCTCGACCTCCTCAGCCTCGTACTCCTGAGGCTCGACCTCATGAGGCTCGACCTAAGGCTCGACCTCCTGAGCCTCGAAATCGTATCCGCCCCTCCACGACGATGGGTCCACCTCTCCCTCTCGCTCTGCTTCTTCGCCGGTCCATTCCGATTGGACGAAATCGGCCCAACGGGGATGCTCCCATTCGGACGGACTGTGACCGTCCCATGTGTCCCCCCTCGGACCCTCGTACGACCTCGTGGCGTTGGTCCATCTATCGTCGTAATCTATACAAGAAATGCACGCAATAAGTATATGGATCGTGATTAGTAAATTAATAAGTAATCTACACAACTAATTAAAAAAATTTATACAAAACTTACAATGAGCCGGCTCGGCAGGCGGAGTGCGCGATCCACCCAAAAATCTACTCGCCAGGTCGTTCCGTAGATCCTGAAACGAGTCCCCCAACCCTCTGATGCTATCGCCCCACGATTGCATGAGGCTCCAACGAGTGTCGTTCGTCTCCCACCGTTGAGCCTCTTCGTTTCGGAACTGCGAGAGGGCGGTCCCAAGTTCGTCGAATCGTTGCTCCACACGAGTAGAAAACTCCTCGAAGCTAGCCTCCGACGCGAAGCCATATCCATGTGATGGTCCCTCCGGTGGAGGTTCGGGGACTTCGGGGATCTGGGCGATCTGTTGGATCGCAACGCGCTCGTTGCGATCTCCTTCCGCCCGACGACGGGAACAGCTAACATCCACTCCCTGCTCGAGTAGGCCCGTCACACGGTCGAACACTTCGTGCTCCGCCCCAACGTCAAAGACGCTCTCCCGATAATACATGGCCTCCAACTCGTCCCCTGACGGCACTAACAACCCTCGTACAGGGGACCCGTGGGCGGCAGCTACGACCGCCTCCAGCTTCGGGCATCCCTTTCGACTCCAATCATTCGTCACCCACCTCAACATGCGTGGCGTAAAATCTTCTTCTCTGCGCCCCGCAAACTCACGTGCAACGCCCGGTATGCACTCGTATGCTAGTATCTGAAGACAAATAACGAAAATAATATTAGCAATTATTTATAAATTACATCAATAATATGTCAAAGCTCAGGTAGAACTCACCTGAAGTGGCTGCACGAACCCACTGATCAGCCAACTGCTTTTTGCATTCGCCCCGTCACTCCTCTCCCGTAGATTTTGTTTTACGGCCCGTATGACCTCCTTGAAAGTCACGCTGCCCCACGGAAATTGGGAGAAAGCCATCTCGTCTTCGACAAGCTGAAGGACCCAGGAACTAACGATGGTATCCTTCTTTGAGAGTCGAGGCAGCAACACCGCGGTGGTGAAGTAGACGTCTGCCAACTTCAACTTGTCCATTTCCACTCGTTCCTCGTCGCCAGCCAACTCCTCCAACCGATGCTTCACGTGCGACATGCGGACTGTGGACATGCCGGGAAAATGTCTTTCGGCGAACGTTGCATCGGGGTACACTTGCGGTAGCTCAGCTGCGAACTTCAGCCCGGTGATTAGGCAATACTCCGATTTTGAAAATCGGAGTGGTTTGTTGCCAACAATCATCCAAAGCTCGTCGCGGTTGTGCAACGTCGTCTGCCTCTGGATGAGGTACCACAGCAACTGGGCCGAGAGATTGAAATCCACGGCGGCACTAACGAGTCGGCCGAATGCACTCTCGGCCCTATATGTCTCCCACTCTTGCTGGTTCATACACCTTTTTATCAACTCGCTGGCCTCGGGGTATAGCGAGGTCAGCGTAACACGGCAATCATAACCTTCGTCGCCTCTCAATTGCTTCTTCATCACAATCTAATTTATACGTAATTATAACATAATTTAGCAAATTACAGGGTATGAATATTGAAAATATAAAACCCTTATGCACAGCTGAGCATGGGACCCCTGCTTATAAGAGCAGAAGACCCGTGCTATTATACAGCGGACCCGTGCTTATACTCATGGGACCCGCGCGAGAACCTCATCATCTTATGCGCGGGACCCATGATAATATACATGGGTCCGACGCTTGCAAGCACGGGTCCGATGCTTTGAAGCACGGGTCTGACGCTTGCAAGCACGGGTCCGATGCTTTGAAGCACGGGTCCGACGCTTGCAAGCACGGGTCCGATGCGTTCACAACCTACATGCGCTACCAAGCACGGGTCCTATGCTTGCAAGCGTGGGTCCTCGGCGACCAACCACGGGTCCTATGCTTGCAAGCGTGGGTCCTATACTTGCAAGCATGGGTCCTATGCTTGCAACCACGGATCCGCATTAAATTAGGGTTAGAACAAATACCTTCACTTTTTGGGGTCTCGCGTTGATTGCCATTATTGATTGACGTTCGGAATTGCGTTTGAGTTGCAGAGGAAATTATTTGAGAGAGAGAGAACAATTTTTGTGTGCAGAGGAAAACGATTGAATTCAAAGAGGACCCGTTGCTTTTTACTTTTTCTTTTACTTTTAATTTTACTTTTACTTTTAATTTTATCTGTACGGGTCTGCTGCTTCAGATTCCTTACAGTAAACCTTCAAACCTTTGTACTTCTTTTCGTTAATGTGTTGTTGAAGTTGTTGATTGTCATTAAATAAGGGTAAAATAGTCTTTCACACAGAATTAGTAAGGGTACAAAGGTAAAATCATATATTGAGTGCTATTTTTTTAAACATGATCAGGTCAAAGGCTATTTACTTAAAATAACCTAAATTAGGGTGGCAAACTCTCTCAACAATCCATGTTAGGACCCGATGTTATCAAGACGTGGAATCTCCAATCAAAATGGGGATGAAGAATTGATCGTAATTCTCCGTCGGTAAAAATACAGGGATGAGAGGGATGGTATTGATGTTCTCTACAAATCCGCGACCCGATACTCGACCCCATTGGAGTTAAATGGTGATTCTTTATTCCTCGATTGTATTTATTAAGAAATAATATAAAATAATACATTTGAACAAAAATTTTGAATGATAAGTATTTTTCCTTGAAATTTTCATATCGTATTTTTTTTTTTAAAAAAATGAAACTAAAATCAAAAGTAACTCTAAATTAAACATAATAAATGCACAATCATTTATTTTAACTAGTAATTTCGCACGGTCAATTGCCTGTGCAATTAAAAATAATAATTATAATAATAACTATAATTATAAATTTATTTTTTTAATTAAATTTTAGGATATTATTATGAATTTGATTTTATTTTAGATAATTTAAGAGTTTAATTATTATTGAGAATTCAATTTAATTATAAATTAATTAAGAGTTAGTTATTACCACATTAAGTATTATTGTAAGAAAAAGTATGTTATGGAATAAGGGAGTGGGTGGTTTTTATAAAAGATATAGACTTTTTTTTCTTAATTATTAATTTTTAAAAAAATGTGATTGGCTAATAATGACACACCATGACGGTTTCTATGAGGGTCTCTTCAATAATAAAATAGTAAGATGATCAATTATTACAATGATTTTTTTGTTTTTATTTAAAATAATAAAACTAAGACAAGAATGTGCGATCTAGTTTAATTATACACAAACAATAATACATAATTAAAAATGAATTTATGATTTCATTTAGTAAATATTTGAATAATAAAAAAAAAATTAAAATATAGTAATATCATATATTATATATTATAGTACACGCATAGAGTGTGCGATCTAGTTTAATTTACGATTTTGCGCTGAAAATTGAGTTTTATTCAGTTCAATTTCACAACGTTGAGCTAGAGAGAGTATACGAAGTGAAGTCAAACTTATTTAGAATTTGGATTAATTGGGCTGCGTTTGTCTTTGTAGCGAATCAAAATAAGTATATATTAAAACACAAACTGTCCGATAATTAAACTGTTAGGATCGGTTTGGAGTGTTAAGAGGGGCTGAATAAATACTTAAAATCTTTCGCTCTTCTTAGGTGTGACTGGTTCCTTGTTCGGTTTGAACTCGAAACCGATTTCCATTCGGTCCGTGATACTTAGGTGCAGAAGTTATCTAAGTAATCATTGTGAACTGACTTGTATCGATGTGCGTGTGTACGTCGATTTGTATGAATAACACGCGACTTTGTTTATGGAAGTTCGGAGTCTAACTATTCATACGTCTCTCATTTTTCCCCGGAAGGAAGGCACTCACTAGAAGACTTGATTTACACTTAACGATTTACAATCTCCTTAGCTAAACTCTCGCTAACTAAACTCCTAGCATAACGACGGTTAGCCCGCAAGGCAAACCGATATATGATTGTAGGCCACAACCTCACAATTCGCTCATATCTTTAAAGTCTCTATGTTGTGTCCATATTTCAAATACTGTCCGATATATGATTGTAGGCCACAACCTCACAATTCGCTCATATCTTTAAAGTCTCTATGTTGTGTCCATATTTTGAATATCTTTAATGAGTCGGAATGTACTAAGAAGTCATAATCCTTGCATTTCATTATCGAACTTAATCCTCGTTCCAACTACCTGATTAATAGTTCCGTGAAATGCATCATCGACTTTAGAAATATATATATAGCTTGTTTTTATTGATTTTCAAGTGAACATAACTCCTCGAGTTTGCTCCATAGGCTCCTAGTATGTTTCTCTTCACGTAGGTGATTGAGAACATTACTATCTATCCATTCTCAAATATAGCCACACAGCTGACGACAAGTAAATATTTACTCAGTCGTTTTATTCTCGGGTTTCAAACTAGGGAGCATTAATACATAATAATAATAATAATAATAATAATT
This sequence comes from Lindernia subracemosa, assembly GCA_028392965.1. Classification (NCBI taxonomy): domain Eukaryota; kingdom Viridiplantae; phylum Streptophyta; class Magnoliopsida; order Lamiales; family Linderniaceae; genus Vandellia; species Vandellia subracemosa. The sequence continues at coordinate 1,663,942 of JAQPCC010000011.1, read as the reverse complement.
GGCATCTAAGAGGAATTACCTCCACATTTTGTTTCCGAACATGATAGTTTGGAGCCGTTTACCGACATGGAGACACAATGCAACGTCGAGTTACAAACTCGAAACATAAAAAATCAACGAGTTACAAATTCAGAGTACAAAGCGATCCAAGTAGATTGATTTGCCAAACAATAATTGATACTCTCTGAAAGTTTCAACAAAACCCAACTCATGCTTGATATACGTTCGTCGAAGCGGTCAGGACGACGATTAATCTTTATGGTACATGAAATAAATTAATTAAAATTATGACATCTATATATACAAGAACTATGTTTTCGTAGAAATATATTTTCTCGAAGAATCCAAATTGGCAAGCGGTATGCAGCGTTGTGTTATTGCAGTCGAGCATCTATAAATGACTTCGATATTTACAAAAAGCAAAAAATAAAAATAAAAATAATTATTTTGGGCAGTCTGTAGTAGTATAAATAAATACATTGTACACCAGACGGTCAACAAAAAAAGCCTTGGAAATTAACCAACTTTAATAGTTAGGTTGGTAGCAGCGGAGCAAACAATAACGTTCGTTGTTTACAAAATTGACGAATAAAATAATCCATTCGAAGTTTTATATATACAATTCATAAAGCCTAAGCATGAGCCTCATCCTAAAGCATTTCTCGGCCTACAATATTTCAAAAAAATTATAAAAAAAAAAGAAAGAAATGGGTCGAGCTGATCTGATCATGATGCCGCATGTATTGTTGTTGTTGTTGTTGCTGTTGTTTAATATGAGTTCGGTAAAAGGTGCTCCAGACACGACGATTCAAGACCTTGAATGCAATTCAGAAACATGGCCGTCAAACCACCCATATGGGACCCTCGTCAACGACGTGTTTGTCGAACTAACAAGAAATGGTGCGAGCCAGGCGAATTACATTTATTACATCGACTATGCAAACGATTATTATTATGACATTACGGTCAACGCTTATGGATTCTCGGCTTGCAACACGCTGCTAAATGCACGAGAATGCGCGGCCTGCATTGGCGATGCAAGAGATACCCTCTCGACCAAGTGCTCCTTTGCCATCGGTGCTAGGGTTCGGATGGCGGATTGTGCTATGAGATACGAAAATTTCCCATTCTATGGTTAATAATATATATATATATATATATATATATATATATGTCTCCTTTGAAGCTTTCTGTTACTACTTACCCATCATCGGATCAAGATTATTCTCTTCAATTCGTTAGATTTTAATAACTTATCAATTTAATATATTATTGTTTTATATGCATTATTATGCTGGAATTTTGTCTTGAAGATAAGCTATTTTTCGATTTGGTGAAGGGAATCACCAAATTATAAAAAACTAAAAATTGCAACTTCCTCAAGCTGTAATCAAATGGTCTTGCTCTATCCATAATGCTTAGAGTTAGTCACTGCTACAATAAATAGGCTAATCAGCACTTAAAACAGTTTCTCATGGGATATCATCTCTCGTAAAATAAAAAGAGGTGAGAAAGATGTCACTGACGGAGTTGCCTTCGGAGTCTTGGCTTGTTACTAGTCTTGCTATGCTCGTTGTGTTCCGAAACAAGCTAGAGCCATTGATGGCATGCGGTTTTGACAAAGAAAGGTGATTGCCAGGTTTTGACCGCCGAAAGGAATTCACAATCTCGTAAGTAATCGAGATAATAGTTCCTGTCACGCCCCGACCCACGTTGATGGCGCGACAGCCGCCGCGTTTCTCAATAAACGCAAGGCTCGATGTCAACTCAAAATCACGAAACGAATCACACGAAACAAAATTTAACGAAAACTCGATGAAATATAAATATTCGATGTCAAAAGAAGGTTTTACAATGTACGAACTATATCGACACATCGATCAACGAAGGAATAAATGTACGAAGATATCCCCGCCAATGGATCCTCCAACATAAAAAAAAAAATACAATACCAAAGTGAACGAAGACAGCAGCGAAAAACGATGATCGAGGAATGGCGAACCTCCAATCAAAAGAAATATCAACAACCTAGAAAAAATATATATATAAATGGGGTGAGCAAACAACTAGCTCAGTGAGATGATAAGACAGACACACCTTTCGTGCACAGAAGGCGTGTTCTCAACGATGATACCATAGCGAACCAAATATATCGACTACTTCACATTTACAAGGTAAAAAGTATCCACCACTCGTATGAGGGAAATACGACAATAAAAATAAATCATAAAACATATCAAGAACATCAAGAAAGTGCATTTCATCACATAAACGACACGTGGGTGGCCATCTCTTCCCTCGAACCGAGCTCCCCGTCGAGAGTCAGACGAGTCCGTCACCGTACTCTAGACCATGGACCGTAAACTAACGTATCAACCACTATAACATGCATACCCCACACACGGTGACGTTGGCCAAAATAATCTCCCCAACGACCACCCTTCAACGATAATCAATAGCAATAAATGGCACTGGAAGGGTGCACTCGTTGGGCCTCACTCACCCGGGTGTGCCAAGCCACGGGCTACTTACTCGATTTGCCACTCTCCACTCACCCGAACGTGGCCATTCGGGCTACTTAGAACTTGGTACCAAGTGTATGCAACATCAAAGACAAATCCATATCACAATCCGTAACCCAAATCAAGTCATAGAATGAAATAGTAACACGCACCATGTCGCGTAATGCCCCGTATAACCCCTAACACAAGTCACAAGGGAATATATATGCCCAACTCCTCTTCAACCCCAACAAATATCAACATTCTATAGCTGGCAAGGCTCACTAATGCATTATCCAACAATAACACATAATCTCGTGAAAAACGACATAAAATAACCCATCGCGAGGTTCACACATCCCGCGAAGGGAAGGTGTCCCCGTACTATCAACTCACAACATCACTTATTCGATGATCCTTCGCCTAAAACAGGAGATCACAATTTAACTTCAACATTCGACGAACAAGTGATAGGATACGACATCCTTTAAAACTATAGAAAAACAACGCTCTCCCGATATCATACGTTGCACCAAAACTGCTTATAGATCATCAAAACAGATCTGAAATATCTCTCAGCATCATTAAAATTCGATACTATCACCCAAACTAGGATAAATTTCGAAATCAATTCCACAAATGACAGAAAATCCTATTTTGCAGCAGCAATTTCGAAAATTCATATAAAATCGTAGAAATATCAGATCGAGCCAATTTTAACAGCTGTGAACAGATCAGGAAGTCAGCTTTTAACAGAAACAAATTTGGAAAACATCGGAATAGTAGAGATAGGTCAAAACTTAATAAAACAGAGGCTACGCATATGATTTGGAGAAAACTTCCTGGTTTGCAGCAGGGAATTCAGAAATTCATCAAAAATCGTATAATTATCGGATTTATTCGATTCCAGCGGCTATGAAAATCTAAGAAGATTAACTCAACCGTGACAATTTCAAGGTCATTGGAGCAGTATAGATAGGTTAAAACGGAGAATTAAAGAAACAGCAGAATCAGAATTTTATATCCAGCAGCCGAGAGTTCAAAGGTGCATAACAAATCATAGGAATATCTGAACGAGCTGTTTTCAGAGGCTGTGAAAAGCTCAGGAAGCTAGCTTTCCACAGAGATAAAGTTTATAAAATTCCAAGCAATATAACCAGGTGAAAACTGAATCGTACAGAAGTTGCGCTATCTGTTTTCTGAAAAGGAATATGGTATTAATTTGAATGAAGATTCAGATAAATAACTTGCCTTGATAAAGTTCAGAACACACGAAAGCAGAGAGACCTTAGCAAATCGAAAAGGTTCAGTATATCATCAAGCTCGAAGGTTTCTCTTCTTTTTGTGCTTCTCGTACGTGACTTAGGTTTGAAGAAGATGAATGAGATAATCATGAATTAAAGCTTCTAGTAAATCCTATATGGGCTTGGGCTGATAAAGAATTTTCTAATTGGAGCTAAAAAATTCAGATTTTATTTTGGGTTGGGTTCGTATGTTATAGTTCCCTGTGACAACGTGAACAAGAAAATTACAAAATCCTTTGGCAATGTTCATAAACTGACTCCTATGACAATATTTGTTTGATATTGACTATGTCTCTCATTCAACTGGGATATAAGTGAAAGTTTTATACGTAGTTATGATAATCTGTAGTCGGTTCATCGAATTGATTTGATCACATCGTTCTCAATCGAGATCTGGCTAGTATCATGGAATTGGCTAGATGAATACCAGCATCTCGGATTTCTCACGGTGTCGGTTGAGACGAACCTAGAGTGTCGAGTTTAAAAAGGATCTTCAAGTTGTATAATCGAGGAATGTATGAATCACTTAACGGGCTCCGAGTTATGTGGGTCAGCATATTCGACTAAGTGTTGGACATTAGTCACATGGGTATTTAATTAAGACTTTGTTATAAAAATATTAATTGTAATTAATATTATATTAAGATTATTTAATTATAATTATGCTTATATTAAAATTATTTTGATAATATAGCTTATAATAATAAAGAGATAGATTAGAGAGATAAAGTATATTAATACTTCGGTGTAATTTACAATACAACTCTAATTTACAATACAACATATTTATACTATTGAAATTTCACTATTACAACTAATTATATTAAATACAATTATACACCTCACACTAAAATACAATCTTTTCAATTATACAACTTATCTTATTATCATTTAATACAATACTTCTAAATCATCAATACTTCTAACTAATATTATTATTTAAAACATTCACATTATTAATTACTAGTTTTTTGCCCGTGCAATGCACGGGTCTTAAATATATTTAGTTAATTTTATATAATGATAACCTAATTATATATAATAAAAAAATAATTAACCTAATTATATATAATAAAAGAATAATATTAATTTATAATTTTGAAGGAGTAATATTATAATATTAGTTAATTTTTAAGATGTGTAAAATAGTCACGTATATTTGATTAGACAGAATAAAATATTGAAGTTAATTACATCAAAATTATTGTCGTTTGAAGAGTAAATAATTATACTCTTTCTCTCAATCGATTCCATAAACATACGATAACTTAAGTTCATTATCGTATGTGTTGGGCACAAACAGAATCTAACAAATTCCAACATTAAACCACTATTTACGTAATCTTGTATTATGAATGACTCATGATCTCCACACTAAAGTAATTGTGAAAAAAATAAGGAGTTTAAGATGTAAGCCAAAAATGAAGCATAAACACACTTATAGCTTAGTGTAAATTATTATACGGTACGTCGCCAGCGTTATTTCCGCGACGATCTGTCTGAATACGAAGTAGGGTGACATGCAAATTTCGAACTGCTGCAGATATCGCAGGTTTTGTTCCCTTTAATGCTGAACCATTTTAAGGCACATTCTTGATGAGCTAAGCTTAGATTACCTTTGCAGCTGCATTCCATCTTGAAGGTCTCTCCGTCTTCGCTTAGTTCGACTAAGCATATTCTGCAAACCACATCTTCTTCGGATTTAAAGCAAATTTATCCAAACCAAACAAATAAACCAATCAAACCGAAATATTATAAGTAACATGAAAATGATAAATAATTGCCAAAAAATGCTTATACAAACAAATGATTATCTATCCACATATCCCATAAATTGAATTATAAATTAAGTTGAGTTAACATTCATAGGAAAAAAAAATTAAAAGCACAAAAAAAAATTATGCATATGTTTTAATGTTTGGAAACGCGCAAACATGTTTATCTTATCCCGAAAGCATAATATGAAAAACACTTTAAATTAGTTCAGTCCCGGTGATAATTCTGAATAGAAAAAAAAATGTTAAGAGAACACATAATAAAAATCAAGTAACATGATTTAAAGAGAGGGCTATTGATTGATCACAATCATGAAGATTAATAGTCAATAATGGAATTTAATATTGGATTGAGGAATTAAATATCAATTTATTCTCATATATTTAGAATAAATTTAAAACGTCGATCAACAACCTTACCATTACATACCGTGGCTAAACAAAAATGTCAAATAATGGAGGTACAACATAATTTTTCAAAGTATCATTACATGATCAAACAAAAAAAAAAAAATCAATTGTTGAGTTTAAAATGTTATTTAACAGATGTAATATTTGGAAAAAAACGTAGTTTATTCTCAAAGAAATAGAGTTATTTAGAACGTGTTGCTAATTGGGTGGTGGTTTTTTAATTTATTATTAATTTTTTTACTTTAAAAAGAAAAAAATCGGCATACCAAACATCGTGGGAGGTATATTTACATGGCCTGATTTTACTTTATATTTTTTATTAATTATTTTTTGGACACGTGACAAAAAACTATGAAGACTACATTTACATTATTATATAAGATTTCATAATACTCCCCTTTGATATTTTTCAAAGAATATGTCTCGTTAAAACTTTACTAGAAAAATTTCAGTGGGATAAAACCCTAGTGAAGGAAAAAGAGTTCATAATTCTTTTAGATATGCTTTCGATTGTTGCCTCATTAAAAATCTTACTGAGAAAACGACATGAAAAAAACCTCAATGAAGGAAAAAAAGAGTGCAACACGTATTTACTCTCCCTGATGAATGACATCATTCCAAATCTCGAAGTCTTCGAACTCCAATTGAATATATCAATGTTTAAAAATTATTGGGAAAACTGCTTTCGTGAATACATTTGCAAGATTTTTACTTAATCGCACTTGTTGTACATTAATATCACTATTTTTCTCTAAATCACGAGTAAAGAAAATTTTTGGTAAAACATATTTTGTTCTATCTCCCTTAATATATCATTCCTTTAATTGGACAATACATGCCACATTGTCTTCATATAAAATTGTCGGAAGTAACTTTTCCGATAATAGCACACAAGTTTGTCGTATATGATTAATTATCGATCGCAACCAAACACTTTCCCGACTAGCTTCATAAATAGCTAAAATTTCAGTATGATTAGATTAAGCGTTAAACTTTGTTTAACTGACCGCCATGTGTAAATAAATAGCCCGTTCGCGATCGAGTATTATGTGGGTTGGATAGAAAACCAGCATCACACAATCAAATCTGCTTTTAATTAAATAGAATAAATCCCATATCAGTTATTCCTTGAATGTAACAAAAGATTCGTTTAATTTCACAACTATATATAGCCAATAGATTCACAAAGAACGCTATATCAGGTCGCGTATGATTCGTTAAATACATTAGGGCTCTAATAGCATTGAGATATGGTATTTCAGGACCAAGTAGTTCTTCATCATTATCACAAGGTCTAAATGAATCTTTATTCACATCTAAACATCGAACAATCATTTGAGTATCCAATGGACGAGCATTATCCATGTAAAATATATTCAATGCCTTTTTCGTATAAGTTTCTTGATGTACGCATATCCCATTTTTTAAATAATCAATTCGAAGTCCAAGATAAAATTTTGTTTTACCGAGATCTTTCATTTGAAATTCCTTTTTCAAACAAATAACGGCTTTTGATAACTCTTCAAGAGTTCCAATTTGGTTGATATCATCAACATAAACTGCAATCCTAACAAATTCACTTATAGATCTTTTCATAAATATACACGGATAAGTTTGATCGCTCTCATAGCCCTCTTTCGATAAATATTCATTTAGGCGATTATACCACATACGCCCATATTGATTTAATTCATAAAGCGATTTATTTTGCTTGATTGAGTACTCATTCCGGGTCCCTGAATTTTCAGGCAAATGAAATCCATCAGAAAGTTTCATATATATGTTATTGTCTAGTGATCCATATAAATAAAGCAGTAACTACATCCGTTAGTTGATTAGTTTCGAGGTCTTTCAATCTTGTAGATGGTTTGGATTATCTATATGATATTTTAGTTAATTGAGGTTCACTAATTTCTCTTCCTAAAATTGATTCGGAAGGTTGATTAGTTTCTTTTTGAGTGTTTTGGTTCTTCGATTATATATGTTCCTCGTCAAATGTAGGAAGAGGAACATTATTAGAGGATTTTAGTTCAATGCATTTATTATTTTGAGTATAATAAGGTTCATTTTCCAAGTATGTTGCATCTCAAGCGAAATACAACTTATAAGTTTCTGGGTCATAACATTTATATCCTTTATTTTTTTGGATGGATATCCCAAAAAAAAAAAGATTCTTTCTATTCCATCACTTTGTCTAAAAAAATATTGTGACATTTCATTCCTGACATCCATTTCCAATTTATTAGTTTTGATGTAGCGAAAATGGTCGATTACATCGCTTCGAATGGAAAAGAAGAGTAACAATAGGTTTGTCATAGAAAAAGGCTCTTTATCTTCAGTTAGTTTATCGAATATATCAATATTCTAAATTTTTTTTAATTGATATCTAATAGATAAGATTCTTCGTAAAATAGTTTGTTGAGTTTTGATTTAGCTTGCATTTTCTATGGATGTGAACAAAACACTTACTTTCATGATTTACAACGGGGCATGTGTGAAAGTTTTGTTAAAATTAACGTTTATCATGACGAAAGAACCATATTGGTCCAAAATCGATAACATTGGAGACTAAATTGATTTAGGCAAAACATCAAGAACTAAATTGATCTATAGGATAAACATTGGAGACCATTTTGAATTTTATCCCAAATTCTTTATTGCTGAGGAATCTATTGCTGATGAACTAATATATAAGTAGATCTTTTACATCCTTATATTTGACATTGGAAACTTTCCTCTGCAAATAGTTCTATTACAATTTCCAGAATACGAATGCGTCACAACATTATACAACATAAACATCCTCCAGATTAAGAGGAAAAGCGTCGCATTCGAAGGAGATGAAACTGCCTTAAATATCACTCGCTAGCTTAAGCTCGGGCATCGATTTTCCAGATAAATAAGACTTAATAAGCGTGAGAGATTGCCTCGGTTTATGCAAAGGCACTTCGTGACCTGCTCCTCGCACCGTCACGAAAGTCAACCGTTTGTATTGTTGAGTCCAGCCTCCCACCTGCATTAGAGTTATCGATTAATTTTTGCCGTTGAATCGATACAAAAATCCACTAAGTAAGTAGTGCATGAAGGCAATGGACTTTACCTCACCATCGACATACCAAGCACGCCATGGACTGATCGTTGGGAGTCTTAGAGCATCGATACTGTAACGTGTGGATGTAACTGGGACTACTGCATCCGTATCACCACTGTACAAACAAAAGAAAATGCCGAAAAAAAAAAAAGAAATGATTAGATATCATCATATCAATGAAGATAGAGTTCACGAAGGTGCTACGTCGAACCATTTGACATGGTGCAATATAATAGACACAGTATGAACCCAACTTGATCCACTCAGTGAACCATCATGGACCAGTCTGACCCAACCAAGCCCATTTAAGGTTTGTAGCTTGATGCTGATTAACTTGAATTGATTCTCTTTGGCCTTAATATTCTATGGCAAGTTAAAGTGTTGCCTATTCGTTGGTTATGGTTAAGAAGGGAATAAGGAAAAACCTGAAGACCCAAATGCGAAAATCTGCGTCTAAGAGCTCACGGTACACATTCAGCACTGACCGAGGTGAATCTTTCCAGTTCTCGTTAACTGCATTACTGCAATGAGGACGTAGATTTGTAAAGAAAATAATTAATCACAGAAGAACTTAGGTCATTTTCCAAATAGATGTGGAAAGAATATAATGATAAGCATATCAAGTGAACATCTCATCAAAGTCGATAAGCTTTTGCCATGTATTTACATTCACCTTATAGCTTAGTTGGCACGGTTCTGAAAAGTGGGATTATAAAACTAGAATTGAAATATTCCTTTAAATACTTCTAAAGAAGTCGAGCACATAAGTATATAAGATATATAATTTACATATATCAATCATTTGAAACATATCATGCAACGTCTATGAGGATTATCAACTCATATAACTCCCAATCCAAATAATTCAGACTTGTACCTGCAAGTATCCCATTTCTGTGGTGAATTGGTGATTCGAATGTGAAGAGCATTTTGAACCTCGGGAAGATTGAAGTACACTGTCGTGTGTTCCTCCGTGCAGGGATCATATGCTCTTCTAAGAAGATTCACTTTCTGTAGGATAAAAAAAAAAAAAAAAAAAAAAAAAAAAAACCAGAAAGACTAAAAATTCATCTAATTTGAAAGAAATATCAAGGTTGACACATCAATAATGAACAAAACAAGAGCAGAACCTTGTCAAAATAACGAGAATGTGATCCTTACCAGAAATTTGTAACAAGTGCACAGTAATCAAATTGCAAAGAATGAAAATATTGCCATAGATGTAAAACACATACGCTCTTTTTTCTCCAAAGATGGTTTGATACTGATGAATTGGACTTGCAAGTAGGAGTGAAGATGCTGTACATATCAATATCTCCAATCTCTTCATAAGCTGCATCAAGAACGCTCTCACATCTCTCTGAGGGATGAATATACGATTGAAAATCACAAACTATGTTCAACTTCTTGAAGGTCTCATCGGATATCATTCCAACTGACCACATATACTGAAACAGTCCCAAGTGATCATGGAAATCATCAATAAGAGCATTTCCAACCTGTGTAAAAGTAATTTTGAATTTAATTATAACTACAGCGGGGTATAAATCCCAATGTTCATATATATATATATATATATATATATTATATATACTGATAAATGAAAATGAGAAAAGTTCCATACCATGAAACCTTTTAGATTGATTGTGTTTCCTTTATTTTTGTGGTTGTGCCTCACAATGGCTTGGCTTAGTTGAGGAACATAGTGTCCTGCACAGAGGTTGATTACAATCTTAATTCATATGTAAGTACAAAATCATTGATGAAGATAATAACAGAGTTGGACCAACAAAAGCACTATGGTTGATTCAACGGTCGCTCAGTCTTATTGTTATTTAAATGTAAGATCATAACTATGTCAGCATTTGTAAAATTACGGACGAAACAACAGAATTTATGACAGTTTAAGCAGATTATAGTAACTTATACTGTGAATTTTTCTTGCTGATATTACTAGAATGAATCAAAACAGTCTTGAAGAAATGTCAAAGAAAAAATAGTTTCTGAAAATGTTCAAGTACCAACCAGCATAGCTCTCCCCTGTAATATAGAACTCTCTTCCTCTGTACTGTGGAAAACGTTCGAACCACTTAAGCAGAAACTCCAAGTTCTCGGTAGCTGCAATAAACATTTATCCCAAAAATTGACCATATAGGGCGTCCCAAATTAATGCATAAAGTTGTGTCACAATGCAAGGAAATCATACCCGTCCTAATATCACCATTGTTTAATATGTCAGACGAAGTATTTGAATAAGAAAAACCAACTCCAACTGGGGTGTCCAAAAATAATATATTTGCAGCTGCAAAAGATTAAAGTCGAACATTAATGCTCTCTTGAAATGAATTTATAGGTAGTCCCCGTGTATTGTACGAAAAAAAAAAATCCGAAACCATATACTATATATACCCTTATTCCAAGAGTAAGGATTCAAATAAAGCGTCTTTCCATCTTTCTCGACATGGAAAGGTCCAATTTCCTCACCAAGTCCAAATGCAACAGACGAGCACCCAGGCCCTGTTCACAGATGAATTAAATCCCGAAAAATTCAAACAAGAAAAGAATCAAAGACGACTTTTACAACATCAGAACTAATCACTCGGCTTCGCCAGCCAGCAAAGAACAAGGAAAATCTGCAAATGTGAAATCTCTTCTTTTAGAATATGAAGTCTAAAATCACACATTTTGGATGTCAATTTACAGGGACAACAAAGACCACACGCAAGGCTCCCAATCATAATCAAAAAGATTAAAGAACACAAACTATAACCCATTTTCCCAAAATGCTAGAAACAGTAAATCAGAGCACAGATGAACACAAACAGAGACGATAACAAAGTATAAAAAGTCATACGGACCTCCATTGAGCCAAAGAACAAGGGGCTTCGAAGAAGGGTCCTCATCAGCCTCAAAGAACCAGTAGAAAAGGGATCTTCCAGCTTCTTCATTCACAGTCACATACCCAGCGTAATTATCGAAGGTCACATTGAAACTCTGGCCTGGGAGACTCAAGACCTTGTCCAAAAGCTGCTGGTTACTCGGGTCCGAAGAAAATAGCTTCGATCTACTGCAAGTAGTCAAATCGAGCTTCGAAACGCAAATTAGCAAGATGAGATTGAAAGCCCAAGTGGAGATTGGCATCCTTTCTAGGGTTCTTCGGACTGGATTTGATGAAGAGGGGAAGTTTTGGAGAACGCCTAGAAAGTGGAGAAAATGATCCAACATGCAAAAATATAATATATAGCTCTGAGGAAACTTTTTTTTTTTTGTTACTTTGACGACGGTTATAACGAAGAGGTGTGGGATTTTTTTGGTTTTATTACGATTTAATTTTCATTTTTTTAGATATAGTTTGGTTTTCGTTCTATCCACTACTCTTTCATTTCTTATTCAAGACATGACGATGAAGCATTTAAATAAAGTAAAAATTATACATTTGAGTCGCACCAAAGACACCGTATAATCGTTTTTAATTTTGATCACTATATTAGTGTCAACTACGTTGTCGTGAAAAAATTGACTTTCTAGTCATTTTCTGTCGGAAATCTTACTTGAAAGTAATTCATGTCGGTCAATGGAATATTCCATTTCAGTGTATACATAGAATTCATGACTTATCAGAAAAATGATCATAGATCTAAAATCGTTCCGACATATAATATTCGTAACATATTTTTAGGTTATTAGACATGGTTATTCAAAATCGACAACTGATTAACTTACTTATCCAAAGTTATAATGATGCTCTATTTAGTAGAAGATGAAATAGATGTATTATTATGACCTTATGTTATGAAACTTATTAAATACTCAATTCTTTCTTAAAACATTAGATTTTAAAATGTACTTAATAAATGTATGTATAACCAATTATTTCATTAAATGAATAATAATAAAAACATGTATGAATTGCAAATGTGTGGAAGATATTTTATGTGTTATTAATATCTATGTATAAAAATTGATGGTTGGTAAATATTTGTTGTACGTATTGAGTGTTACGGTTACCAATATTTTAAAATTTCAGGTTGATTTATCGTAAAGATGACGCCAAAAAACTATTATTTAGGAGACATTCAAGACTTGTGCCGTGGTTTATAAAAATTAATCAAGAACAATATGCAAGTAGTTGAATTATTAAGTGCAGATCTATAAATAAATGTTTTATATAATTAAAGAGCTTGGGAAAATATAGTTTTAACTTACATTGCTAATTACTAGGATTTTTTTTAGAGTAGCTGTATGGGTGTCCTTTTAAGACCATATTTATGATATTTAAAATAGATTTATACGTTGCTCAAATTGTTTATTTCGTTCAGTATTTAGGTGAATATAATTTTACAAACATTTGAAAACGACTTCAATAATTTTTATTATTTTTTTTTTTTCGCAGTTGAAATATGTTTATAAGAATATTATGTTTATAATTAGTTATGAGTTTTTGGATTTCAGCGAGGTTTCCTAGCAATATGAAAACAATTTTTTTTTACAAAAATTATATATAAAAAAAAGTAAAAGGAAAAAAAATTAAACCTTATATATAAGGGCTAATTTCGGTTCATGCCCTATTAATATATTTTTATTTGGGTTCGGGCCCTATTATAATTTTATTTAGACTTAAGGACCTAATTTTTCATAATATTAGAGAAAACTACCTAAAAGCTGAGAAAAGACATATTTGCCCTCCCAAAATTACAGTTATTTGCCATTATCTCTTCCAAGCGATCGAAGCAAGATTCACGTTCAAAATCCGATGAAAATTCCGATGTTAGTGTTCGAATAAGGTGAAATCAATCTCAATTTTTCATGGGTCTTCACAATCAACGAAAATATTTGAAGTTTCTAACGAAATAATGCATCAAATCCAATTCGAAAATCTCATTTCAAAACGGGTGATATTGCGATTTTAATGACTCAATAATGTGAAATTGACTCAATTTGATCATGAATCTTAGTAATCAATAAGAATCGTTGATATTAATCATGTAATAATGAAGAATTTTAGCGCGATACACTTTCTGCAACGAATATAACACATGTCATGTAAATTATAACAAATGTTTCCAGAACAATAACACATAATTCAGAAAAAATAAATTTTTTTTTACGTTCAATAACGTATTTTGTACACAAACAAAGGGCCGCGAGGAATAGATCGAAAACCGCGGATGACACCCAAAAATCGCTGAAAACAGCTGAAATCACGACTATATGTCGAATATGGTTAAATCGACCTCAATTTCTCATGGGTATTAAAAATCATCGAAATTTATACCGATTAGCTGCAATTTATGTCGAAATCTAGCTTTGATTCACCATTATATTCTCCAATTTGCACCCTAATTAGGCAAGCAAATCATACATCGTGCGTCGTCAATATCATAATAAATCCAACATCACACGTCGAAATCGGTTGGTTGATGGGGCAGTCGAATTTTGTGTGCTCGATTCAGTGTAAAAAAAAGAGCTCGATCATAAAAAAATTCTGTTGATAACATTTTATAATATCGAAGTAACACAATATCATTGAAAAATAACGTGCATGTTTTCTAAAGTAACAATATAATGTAAGTGAGCAACAGAAAACTGAAGTAAAAGTACCTCTTCATATAAGATCCATAAACAACACTTTCTCTATCTCTGTATATAGACTTTCGCTGGAAAGAGAAAAAAAAGCATTTAAGTAAGGGTATTTTCGTCAAATCATATTTTTAGCTCATTTACTCTAACTTTTATGAAAACTAGGTTCTTTAAACTAATATATTTTCTGACATGGCCAGAACAATAATTAAAAACTTTAGAAGGGCCTCACATAAAATTGTCCTATATATAATTAATTTCAGAAAAACATACAGCATTGGGAAGCTCACATGGCATTGCACTCTGAAATTTACCATTTCCCGATATTGAAGGCCCATCTTTTGAATTGATGGTCCTCTTAACAAAATGTTGGAAATTTTTAGAAGAAAATTAATATTTCGACCAAATAATAAAAATAAAATAAAATTGATTTCACCTATCCATTGGGACTTTTAAAATGCACTGATATTACGTCGTCTTTAAATGTTGCTAACACGATAGTATCAATGCTAAAAACCAAAATGGTTCAAGAAGTCGGGCACATTCATTCCCTAACACTTTCAAATTAATATTTGGTGATGAAAAAGATAATAGTGCTTCAAGAAGATTTTCATGATCGTTTTTTTATTGCTTGCATAATTCTTATGTTACGATGATCAGCAACTTATATAAAATTTGACTTATCCATTCTAATATAATGATATGAATGTTGTCACAATTCATCTTGATCGTCATTCCTTTTGCATTTGATATTCGATTAAAAGATTGAATAATTGCCTTGATTTAGCTTTGACCGAGTTTGATAAGGTCAATGATGAATTTAATATCGATACCTCTTCTTTTTCTTCATGCTCTCTGAAAGGTTATTTTAATAGTCTCCCTTAAGTTTGGTCCAAATATATTAATTGAACCTAACTTGGTTAGTATGTTGTCGAAGACTTGAAAGTCCAATGGCTTGGTGAAGATATCAGCCTCCCTTTAATGAATGGAGTCTCTATCCCTCCAAACTGTACCTTTTTTTCATATAAAATGACATACTAATTATATATATTTGGTTCGCTCAGACATCGATAAATTGTGATCCATTTGCATGTCTCTTAGTATTTGCTTGTCCAAATGAGTCACTAGTTGCTAAAATCATAGCTCCATATTCAGCTTACACATTTAATCGATAAGACAGACAATCCTCTTTTGTTTATCCATGCAACAAGGTTGATCTACAATCGAAGCTTCTAGCCCAAATTTAAATTAGTATACCCAACTATATCGAATGTTATATTCTTCCTAATCCAAATTTTCTTTTCAGGAGTTCCATTAATGTATCATAGTATTCTGCAAGGTGTGTAGTTCTTGGAGCTTGCATAAACTAACTAAGAACACTAACAGCAAATGAAATGTTAGGTCGAGTAACTATTAGATAAAATAGTTAGCTGATTAATCTTTTATATTATTCAGCATTTCTTAGTGTTTTACCATCTTTGGAATTTAAATTTTTATTGACTTCTATTGGAGTTTTCGATGGCTTTATAGCCAATTTTCTTGTTTCTTTAAGGAGATAGAGAACATATTTCCCTTGTGATAAAAGTAGCCCTTGATAAGTTAGGATTTTACATGTGTTTTATGCCCCCTAAACTCATAGTTTTAGATCATTTTGTGCTTAAAATATCCTTGAATATCACTACTTTATGTTATGTTTATGTTTTAAGGGTATTAAGGTGAAAAAGAACTAAAAAAGACCATTCACGATCACGTGCAGTAGGTGTCATGACCGTGAATGAAGATTGGAGTGTACAGGTCCTCGCAGAAATTATTCATGGCCACGTGCATACTCAGTTACGGCCATGAACATTCAGTCACAGCTACGTGCAGAAGGTGTCACGGCCGTGAACGTACAAGGGAGAAGAGTTGTGAGCTTGCAGGAATCATTCACGGCCACATGCAGAAGGTGTCATGGCCGTGAATGCTAAGAGGTTTCTCTTCGGCCACGTGCAGAAGGTGTCACGGTCGTGAATGCTAAGAGGAAGACCAAAGGAGCTTGCAGAAACTGTTCATGGCCACGTGCATACCTTGTCACGGCCGTGGTGTGAGACCTCGCAGAAACTGTTCATGGCCACGTGCAAGAGGTGTCACGGCCGTGAATGACACTTAGAAAAATAAAAATCCTGAATTCGCGATGGAGTCATGTCTGAGGCCGTGAATGCACCGACTTAAGCCAAATCTTAGCTTCCAAAAAAAAAAAAGGAATTCGATATCTTTTGAACTCCAACCATAAAAGGGGCGAAAAGACACCGAGAAGGCAGACTTTTGACGGCCAAGAAGAAGAGATAAAGCTAAGAGCACGATTCTAGGGTCTACCAAGGCGTTTCTCCACCAATAACACGACGGGACACCGAAGGGACGCGTGACAACTCCAGTACCGTGAGGGACGAATTCTAAATCTTTCTTTAGACTTTTTAGCAATGTCTTCGTTAGAAACTCTATTGATTTCGTTCTTTAGGATGCTAGCTTAATTCCTTTTGTGAGTAAGGCCGTGTTAGGCCGAATTATACTACGTATTAATGATTTTTGTATTTTATTTAATCACATGAGTCATGTTACGTGTTCTTTGCTTGAGTTTAATGATTGCGTGTGTCTATCAACATATGCATGATCATTGATTGGTTTATGAGACGGATAAAGTGATTAGACCGGTTAGAACAATAAGCATCGAACAACACTGTGTAAAATTGACCAGACATAGAATTCAGTTTCGTATGTGTGGTTTCCGAGATCCTAGGCGCTGAAAGCGTCTAAACTCGGAGAATTTCATAGATATTTAATGCATGCATAAAAACTACAATCATATAGACATATAGAGATTGATTCTCTATCGCATAGGATCACTATTGCGGGACGAATGAGTAGTAATTATTTTAGGAGATTTTACCTTGACTTAGATTCAAATTGATTAGATAGAATTGTTTGCATGATGACGTAGGAGTAATTTGTGTCGAGCATGTGTCTTGGTCATATTTTCGTTAATTGATTCAACTCGTTATATTTATTTGCTTTTGAGTTCTTATTTGCGTTTTATTTTAATTCATCGACTAATCAAATTTTTATAAAAATTAGAAAAACATCTTTTAGTCTAAATTAGGATTAGGAATATTTTCTTAGAATTAATCGAGCTGTCTACGTGGATCGATACTCGGACTTCGTCCGTTTTACTACTTGCACGACCTAATACGCTTGCTATTATTCGACCGTGTCAAATTTTTGGAGATGTTGCCGGGGAAAACGGTATCATTAATTTTAGAATTTATTCTAAGTTTTAGTTTAGATCGTTTGTCTATTTATTTCTTTTATTTTTGTTTATTATCATATGACAAAATTCACTTACGTAAATTCTTCATCTTTGGCAAAAATTCGCGTTGGTGCATGATTCGAAGCTCAAGCGAAGGACCACTACTATTTTACGGAGCTCAAGATCTACAATTGACATTAGAGAATGGCCTAAGAAAGGTGAATCTCAACGGACGTTAAGGGGAGACATCAATTTGGAGAACTGTGGTGAAGTATGACTTTTCAGGACTCATGAACTCTCATTAGTCTACCTCAACAAGAAGAACGAGAAAAGACTGTTCAAGATGTCTGAGATTCCAAAATTCTGCGATGGTATGTTAAAACTTATCAGCAAAAGGATCACCAAAATCTAAGATGACTATCGCAAACTTACTACACAGACAGAGCAGCAAAACACACACCTGAATCTCCTACTAGATGTAAAAGAAGCCATCGAGGAAAGAATTCAACTTAGAATCGGCCTCAGGCATTATGAAGAAAAGTTAGGGTTCAGGAGCTCGTTCTACAGGCGCATGAGAAGATATAGTCGTGCCACATCACTCAAAGACTTAAAACACAAAAGGGGAGAATGTTAGGAATATTTTTAGTTGTATTCTTTTAGTCTTTTAGCCTTTCTATACTTGTAATTTGTATTGTTGTTTTAAACTTATGCTCATTATATTAGATGCTTAGTTTGTCTAGGGACCGAAAATATAATTATGCCAAGATGTTGGTATAAAAATGGGCTAGGGACTTGTTGTATCCTTCGTTGAATAGAAAAATACTCACTTGCAAAAACCTTGAGCCGCCACTCTCTTCTCTCTCTCTATCCTAACAATAAACCCTAAATAAGAGTGAAGAAAACAAAAATCCATAATACAATCGAGATTTGCTAAGGCTTCTGGTGACCGACATAACTATTAATGAATACATGCGTAAAATATTTAATAATCATTTTATACCTGTTTTTTTTATATTTTCTTCGGGTCATTTTTATTTTAATGTATTCGTATAAAAATAAATATTTTTATTTTAAAATTGAGAATACATATAGTTTGCTCTTAATTAACATGTCAGTTATAGAATTAGTAGATTTAATATATAAAAATAAATTATTAATTATATTTTTAATATATAAATAATAAATAACTTTAGGCATACTTTAAATATAAGTTATTTTGTTTTGTTTTTATAAGTTAATTATAATAAGAAGTGGAATATGTATTAAATATTATTTTTTTAAGTGTAGAAAATAGAGTTTATGAATGAAGTAAAGTTAGTGTAAATAAAGATAATGAGTTGAAGTGAAGTATATTATGTATTTTTGTGTAAAATTAACTGTATTTTAATTTTTAATATTGTGGATTGAAGATGGTCAAGTAAATAAAAAAAAAAAGATGGTCTAAAGTGCCCAACAAAATCCTATTGGTCGGTAGTAAGAAAATAAAAGAAGAAAAAAGAATAATAAAAATATTTTCTTCTCATTCAAAAAGCCCAAGCATTGCATTTCTATCCGATTCAACAGCTGAGAGAATTCGCCCAAATACTCAAAACGTTCCGATCTGCAGATGGCTGAGGTAAATCTCCGATTTAGTAATCTGTGTTTGTTCGTGATAGAGGTCGGCGATTTCTCATTTGGGCTAATCAGAATGATTTCTTTTTCTCCGTTAGTTAGTCGTTTTGATTTGCGAGTGCACGTCTTGGGGATTTCATGACTGTTAGCTGGTTATGTATATACACAATGCCGTGTATATGCGTTTCCTGATATACTGCGAGTAATGGACGATTTCCATGTTTTTCTTTTTTCATATCCCTAATCGCATGTGCTGTGTTCAAAGATCTGATGCAGTTTGGAGGTATTAATTCTAATATAGGCTGCTGATCTGTTTATATTTTCGTTTTTAATTGCTTTTTTTTTTTTTCCAGATTGAGATAAAAACTGCACCAGGCGATTATCGATTCCCAACTACGAATCAAACACGCCATTGTTTCACCCGCTACATCGAGTTCCACAGGTTTATTAAAGAATGATTTAAGTTTATGATTTGGGAATACCCCTTAGTTTGACTTAAGAGTTCAAAGCATGCTAATTTTGACTTTTTCAACAATGGTTTAATTTCTGAAGGAAATTTCACGTTGATTAATCTTACTTGACGGAATTGCATCATATCTGTGTTTCTGTATTCATGGAATTGTCCGATCAAAGAGGTAATAATGGTATTGCATTTATGAATGGAATGGAAGGAAGGTCATTACCAAAATTTTGACATGCAGCTGATATTGCAGTGATTCAATACGAGTTTTTGCAGGCATAAGTGGACACTTGAGTTACATATGTCGTGCATTTCATCACCTTCGTAATATTGTATCAGGTGTGTAGCTGCTAAAGGCGATGATGCTGGTGATTGTGAGAGATTCGCCAAATACTATCGTTCTCTTTGTCCAGGAGAATGGGTGAGTGAGTTGCTAATGCTTTGCTTCACCGTTTTCAATCTTCACTTCTTCCACATCATTCATATCATATTGCTTTCTTGAGTTCTTGTCCGACCCTAACCAAAAGTTGCTTGATGAATACAGTTAAGACAGCTTGAGTATAACTAATCAGTATTGATTTCGGTAGTTTTGGTTGTCATAAACCCGGGAATTAGAATCTCTCTTTTTTTTTTTAAATGCCCAAGTTCTGCTTGCAAACAGCCTGCACTAAGGTTGGTTTCGTCTGCAAATTCCAATGCTTGTTGGAACCTGCCGAGCGAAGCCAACCTTTGATATGAGAATAGGGGTCTTTGCATCCTCGATCGTTCTTAGCATATACATTTATATTTCGCCAAACAATTAAGAAATTTCCTATGCGTTTATTTATTTTGGTAGATTGAAAAATGGAATGAGCAGAGGGAGAACGGAACGTTCCCAGGGCCTCTTTGAGTGAATTGTCTGTCGCCTTTGCTTTCATTCAAGCAAAAGCAATGGTAGGTTTCTCTCTGAAGCCGAAGATTGATTCGTAGCTTTAATTGTTTATTATTGCAATGAATTGTTAATTATTATTCTAACTTATTCCCCAAATAATAATACCTCTGCAATAATAACATTCTTATTATGTAATATTGTGAATAGATATGTGGATGTATATTATTTATAATGGTTGGTTAGATAAAGTTGAATAAAGATGATGTGTATTATGAATAATGATGGATAAATAAAGATGGTGATTAAATAAGGATGATAAGAATATAAATTAGATGTGTTTATTTTATGTTGATGTAATATTTTATTTTGTGGTTGTAATTTGAGAATTTTGCCTATAAATAGGCACCTTGAGTTGTATTGTAAAAATACACACAAGTATTGAAATACATTTCATAATTCATCTCTATAATATTTTTCTCCATAATAATAATATCATAATATAAATAATAATCATAATAAATATTTTATAACACGTTATCAGCACGACTGCACGAGTGCTCTCCGGCAACGATCAACCTCCAGCGAAGATCTTGTTCGAGTATAATCGGACATGAGCACTTTTCGACAACGATCAACCTATCTCAAAGAAGTTATACGAGTACAGACCTGGCCAAATGGGCCGGTTCCCGGGCCGGTTCCGGCGGTTCCAGCAGTTCCACGGTTCCGGTTCTGGCCATGGAACCGCAAATATTTTGGGGAACCGGCCCAGAGTAAAAAAATTACACAAAAAAAATAAAAAAAAACAAGT
The DNA here is from genome assembly GCA_028392965.1 of Lindernia subracemosa. NCBI lineage: Eukaryota > Viridiplantae > Streptophyta > Magnoliopsida > Lamiales > Linderniaceae > Vandellia > Vandellia subracemosa. The sequence continues at coordinate 1,642,247 of JAQPCC010000011.1, read as the reverse complement.
AAAAAATTACAAAAAAAAATTACAAAAAAAAAAATCAAGTAAAAAATTATAATAAAAAAGTACAAAAAAAAAAACAAGTAAAAAATTACAATATTAAACTACTCTTGATCCCTATTTATTAATACTATTCGAGACGCCTCTTCATCGGAATCGGAGCTAGAAGCTTGGAATTTGTCGATATTAAAATACAATTTTCTAAACTATCCAACGGTTAGCCAAATTCGTCCCTAGGGGCCAAAATGCAATTTTCTAAACTATCCAACGGCTCTTTTAAAGAGCCGTTGGCGGTTCCGGTTCCGCTTCACGGGCCGGAACCGCGGGGCGGTTACGGGGCGGTTCCAGGTCGAACCGCCCCGTTGTCCAGGTCTATACGAGTATAATTGAGTTATGATAATTTTATTTTGTCTACGGTAATATTGTTATCGTACACTTATTATGAATAATTAAAAATAAATTTAATATACAACAAAACGCCTATAGCCAAGTGGTGTCGCGGAATATCGTCGCTAAAAGTGATGAGAGGTCCAGATTTCGATTCCCCTTGGTGGCATGTGGTGATTTTTTTTTCAAGAATAAAAAGGGAAACAATTTTTTTTTGAGAAACTTTGAATTAATTATGGACTGTACGAATCTTGGACTATGGACACGAATTTTGGACAATGAATATGGACTGTGGACAATGGACACGGATTTTGGACATCATAATTACCTTACCGGAACTTGAAAAAATTTGAAGACAAATAATAATGAACGCCTTATTATTATCTCTTGCTTTGTGATTATTTATTTTATCTTATTTTATTGTTAACATGTTTTTATATCTATGATAGTAAATATGTCGAACTTGGCGAGCCTTGAATTTCACAATTACTTCGGTATATTATAAAGTTGTCACCACGTTCAGTCCATCGGATATAAGACGAATAAATATCGTGAGAAAATGATCAGAAAATATTATGATGGATGAATGAAAAGCATAAGTCCGACTAAATGATTATGTTGCATTCCCTGAAGTGAATGTATTCGCAAACAACAAAAGTGGTCGTGAACATTATATTTATCGTGGTTATTATTAATATTTCCCCCGAAGTGGACATCTAGTAAATGATTGAGACTGATGTATTGAGCAATATAAAGATTATTGTAATATTATTATTCGCACCAAAAGATCCCGTTGATCTTTATAAAGAGCAATTAAAAGTGAAGTGTCAATGAAATTTAATTTTGCTTAGGATTGCAATATTACAGAAAATTGGTGCCGGATCTAATAAAATACTCAGCTGATATTGTGAAATTTCTTAAAGATCTGAATAAAAAAATTTGATCCCAAGGGACAAGTATTTTATTTTACGCATTATTTATATTTTTGATTTATTATTTTATTCGTATATATATTATATATATAGAATTTTATTGTGTTGTTTTATTCATCAATAATATTATTATATATTTATTAAAGATATTGATACAATTGATACAAACATGTGCAATGGGGAGTTATGTCTTGCAGATTGTGCAACGACTAATACGATTCTAAAAAAAATATTTCTCTCATATTGAAATGAAAGAAACAAGTGTTATCACTATATCGGGTAGCACAAATATAATTGAAGGCTCCGGAAGAGCTAATGTTTTATTACCTAGAGGAACAAGGCTGATAATTGAAAATGCATTATATTCTCCTAACTCTCAAAGAAATTTATTAAACTTTAAAGCTATTCGACATAACGGATATCATGTGTAGACTGCAGAAAAATGAGATGTTGAATATTTACACATCACAAAAGTGATATCGGATGATAAAAGAATTGTAGAAACATTACATTCATTTGACTCTGGGTTGTATTACACGTATCTTAGAACGATTGAATCGTATGCTATCGTAAACCAGAAGTTTACTGATGACAGTACATTTATTATTTGGCATGATCGGTTGGGCCATCCCGGTGCAATTATGATGCGGAAAATAATTCAAAATTCACGTGGACATTTAATGAAGAGCCATAAGATTCTTCAATCTAATGAATTATCATGTGTTGCTTGCTCTAAAGGGAAGTTGATTCTTCGGCCATCACCAGTAAAAATAAAGAATGAATCCATAAGGTTTCTGGAGCGTATACAAGGTGATATTTGTGGGTCGATACATCCATCATGTAGACCATTTAGATACTTTATGGTATTGATCGATGCATCAACTAGATGGTCTCATGTATGTTTGTTATCAACACGCAATGTAGCATTTGCGAGATTGCCTGCTCAGTTGATACGATTAAGAGCACATTTTCCAGATTACCCTATAAAGAAAATACGCCTTGATAATGCTGGTGAATTTACTTCCAAGGCATTTAATGATTATTGCATGTCTATTGGAATTGATGTTGAGCACCCTGTGCCGCATGTTCATACGCAAAACGGTCTTGCAGAATCATTGATTAAAAGGTTGCAATTAATTGCAAGACCATTATTAATGAAGTCGAAACTTCCCTCGTCTTGTTGGAAACATGCTATATTACATGCAGCGGCACTAATCCGTATCAGGCCAACAAGTTATCATGATATCTCCCCGATACAAATGGTTTATGGTCAGGAACCAGATATTTTCCATCTGACAATTTTTGGATGTGCAGTATATGTTCCAATTGCTCCACCACAACGTACTAAGATGGGACCTCAAAGGAGGATGAGAATATATGTCGAATTTGAATCTCCATCAATAATAAAATATTTAGAACCTTTAACTGGAGATCTATTTACGGCTAGATTTGCCGACTGTCATTTTGATGAATCAAAATTTCCGACGTTAGGGGAAGAAAAGAAACAGCTAGAAGGAAATATAAGATGGAATGAATTATCGTTAAATCATTATGATCCTCGAACGAAAGAATGCGAACTAGAAGTTCAAAAGATAATTCATTTACAAGGTTTAGCCAATCAACTGCCAGATAGTTTTACTGACCTTAAAAGAGTGACTAAATCACATATATCAGCTGTTAATGCTCCTGCAAAAATTGATGTTCCTGCAGAACATACAAAGAATATTATCGAGCCTAAACCACAACTGAAGCGTGGTAGGCCCTCAAGTTCTAAAGATCAAAATCCTCGGAAAAGAAAAGGAACAAATAATAAGAATGGTCCAGTCGAGGATTTACCGACTCTAGAAGAGTCCACGGGCATAAATAATTATGAGGATGAAACTCACGTACCTGAACGTTCAGAAAATAATGATAATGAAGAGATCTTGATAAACTATGTCCAAATGGAATTAAATGGAACCGAGAAAAAGTCAACGTTGACGATATATTCTCATTTAATGTAGCGCTACATGAGATGAATGAGATGAATGAGAATGGAGATCATGAACCAAGGTCTATACAAGAATGTAGACAAAGAAATGATTGGCTAAAATGGAAAGATGCAATCGAGGCAGAATTGAAATCACTTGAGAAACGAAAAGTTTTCGGACCCGTAGTCCGCATACCAGAAAATGTGAAGCCGATTGGGTATAAATGGGTTTTTATTAGAAAAAGAAATGAAAATGGTGAAATTGTGAGATACAAAGCACGGCTTGTTGCACAAGGTTTTTCACAACGACCTTTTATTGATTATAAGGAGACATATTCTCTTGTGGTGGATGCAACAACTTTTCGTTATCTAATTAGTCTGGCAGTACGTGAAGGACTCGATATGCGTCTTATGGATGTTGTCACTGCTTATTTATATGGATCATTAGACAATGATATATATATGAGACTTCCCGAGGGATTTCAATTGCCCGAAAATTCAGGGCGACGAAAGGAGTACTCAATTAAACTGAACAAATCGCTTTATGGGTTAAAGCAATCAGGGCGTATGTGGTATAATCGCCTAAGAAAATTTTTAGTGAAAGAAGGGTATAAAAATGATCAAACTTGCCCTTGAATATTTATGAGAAGATCTAAAAGTGAATTTGTTATCATTGCAGTTTATGATGATGATATCAATATAATTGGAACTCCTGAAGAGTTATCAAATGCTGTTAATTGTTTGAAAAAGGAGTTTGAAATGAAGGATCTCGGAAAAACAAAATTTTGTCTTGGACTACAAATTGAATATTTAAAGAATGAGATATTCGTACATCAAGAGACTTATACAAAAAAGGTATTAAAAAGATTTTATATGGATAAAGCTCATCCATTAGATACTCCAATGATTGTTCGATCTTTAGATGTGAATAAAGATCCATTTAGACCTTGTGAAAATAATGAAGAACTACTTGGTCCTGAAGTACCATATCTCAGTGACATTGGAGCACTAATGTATCTTACGAGTCATACGCGACCTGATATTGCGTTCGCTGTAAACTTATTGGCGAGATATAGTTCATCACCGACTCGTAGACATTGGAACGAAGTTAAACGGATATTTCGATATCATCAAGGAACAACTGATATGGGATTGTTCTATTCAAATGAATCGAAAGCAGATTTAATTGGGTATGCAGATGCTGGTTTTCTATCTGACCCACATAATACTCGATCGCAAACGGGCTATTTCATGGCGGTCAGTTAAACAAAGTTTAACGGCTACTTCATCTAATCATGCAGAAATTTTAGCTATTCATGAAGCTAGTCGAGAATGTGTTTGGTTGCGATCGATAATTGAGCATATACAACAAACTTGTGGGCTATTATCTGAAAAGATACTTCCGACGATTTTATACGAAAATAATGTCGCATGCATTGCCCAATTAAATGAATGATATATTAAGGGAGATAGAACAAATCATATTTCACCAAAAAATTTCTTTACACATGATTTATAGAAAAATGGTGATATTGATGTACAACAAGTGCGATCAAGTGAAAATCTTGCAGATTTATTCACGAAAGCAATTCCCCCAATAATTTTCAAAAGATTGGTATATTCAATTGGAGTTCGAAGACTTCGGGATTTGAAATGATGTCGTCATCAGGGGGAGTAAATACGCATTGCACTCTTTTTTCCCTTCACTGTGGTTTTTCCCATGTGGTTTTCCCAGTAAGGTTTTTAATGAGGCAACAATCGAAAGCGTATCTAAAAGAATCATGCACTCTTTTTCCTTCATTAGGTTTTTATCCCATTGGGTTTTTCCTAATAAGGTTTTAACGAGGCATATTCCTAAATATACATCCAAGGGGGAGTATTATGTAATATTGTGAATAGATATGTGAATGTATATTATTCATAATGGTTGGTTAGATAAAGTTGAATAAAAATTATGTGTATTATGAATAATGATGGATAAATAAAGATGGTGGTTAAATAAGGATGATGAGAATATAAATTATATGTGTTTATTTTATGTTGATGTAATATTTTATTTTGTGGTTGTAATTTGAGAAATTTGCCTATAAATAGGCACCTTGAGTTGTATTGTAAAAATACACACAAGTATTGAAATACATTTCATAATTCATCTCTCTAATATTTCTCTCCATAATAATAATATCATAATATAAATAATAATCATAATAAATATTTTATAACAATTCTCGGATTTTGTCTCTTTTTCTTTATTATTACTTGCTCAACATTTGGTAGTCGCATGAAATGAAAGCGCTATTTATTAAGATCACCCTTAGTGCTTGTGTGGTACGATAGTTTAATTTAGCAGAGTTTAAGTTAGTAAGATTTATATAGAACTAATTAGTGGGAATAAAATAAAATGTGTGACTGGTTAATGGGTTTATAATTACCCACATGAGAGATAGATTTATCTAAACCCATATACATTGGTTTAGAGTTGTTATCATATCAAAATATTACAAATTAAGGTTTAAAATTTTTAAATTCATGAACCAAACAAGGGCTTAATATCAATTATAGTAATAATAATTAGTGTATAATCATTATCATCATTCGTGTAGTGTTCGATCTCTTTCTACTATCTAGTTAGCATGAACACAACTGCAAGCATATAATACTATACATAAAAATATAGACGCAGATGAAGCGACTTTATAAGCCAATATCATCACATGCTTTAAATATTTTATTAATTAGACTATTATGCCTCTAATTACTCTTGCACATAAATTTATAAATACAATTGAAGAAATCTTTTCTAGCTATTTTTCATTCAAGAGGGGCTCTTCTATATCAGCTAAAATTGGCGGGTCATCATTATTCTCCAATTTGAATTGGTGATAGTCTTTGGCTTTGCCCCAGAGCACAGTATACAGCCCCAAAATCACAGCCGTTGCACCTATCAAACTATTATCAAAACAGAAACAAAAGCAGTGAACACATACATATATAATGTGCTAACCAATAATATATGATATTATACACATTTACATACTTGTTTATATATGTTCAAATTCATATATATTATAGAAATGTAGAATTATAATAGATAATAAATAAATTACCTTCCTGTGTAGAGGTCTTCGTGCATAAAAGTGGTGGCAAAGAGTGTTACAATAACAGTAGACAAGGGACTGAAGGAAGCAGAGAAAAGGGGGCCTCTCCTTGATACGCACCATGCTTGACAGAATACTGTAACTGCAGATGCTAAACCCTAATATTATATATATATAATTTAACTGCAGATGTTAAAACCTACTATATAATAATAATAATTAAATAGAATGAAGAATATATAATATAATACCGCGTACAAACAGGTAAATAATTGGAGGGGCGAGTTGAGTTTCCAAGAGGTGAAAGCTGGGCGGTTCGAACATCACTGTTACAATCCCACACTGAACTGTTGCTATGAGGCAAGTTCACGTCGTTATTGAGAGGTGATCTGGGAAGATAGCCGTTACATGGACCTGTTCATTTTATTTTATTTATTTAATGCATGGATCATCAGACAAAATTATAGTAATTATTATTATTAATGAATTTATAAGGATTATTACCTGCAAAATAAGCCAGAGTGAAAAGCAACAGGCGCTTACAAATAGATACGTACAACCTATCAACCATCTGCTGCTGCTCTTGTCCGAATAATAATTATTATTATTTAGGAGTTTTGGCCCTTTCAATAGTGCAATGGAGACAGCACCTCCCACGGATACCAATGTTCCAATGATCTTTGCCCAACTTCTTATATGGATTTTCTCCAGCCTAATATTTATTTATTTATTAGTCAATTGAAACAAATAAAAAATAATAATATATTAATTAGGAATTTATTCTTACCCTATAAGATAAGCCATGATGAAGGTGGTGGCCGGCGCCAAATTGGCAAAGGCACTCGCTACAGATGATGAGGCCATGTGCAAACCCTCAGAGTGTATGTTTTGGAAGATTGTCACACTGCCAAAAAGTGTAATTATTCAAAACATAACATTAATTCACATGTCTTCATCTTCAATAAGCATTAACTAGAACTCTTCCTTGTTTTATATTTTATTTTATTTAATACAGACACATATTAATTCATCACTAACTTATGAAGATATATATATATATATATATTGATTATTATTTGTTACTTGCCCAACTAAGGAGAGCAGACTTATCCACAACAAGTTCTTCCATCCCAAACTGCATGTCCTCCTTCCTTTCCTGAGAAGTTCCGTTTGACAAAAATTAAGAAAGAAATAACACTGAATTTATTACTGAGACAAAATAAATAAGAATATATAGAGAGAAAGAAAAGGTCTCTCTCTCTCTCTCTATATATATATATATGGACATAGTTGTGTGTTACCACCTGTAAGCATAAATTGGAGCAATGAGCAAGAAAGCCGTTGCTTGTCTGTACATAATAAAGACCCTTGAGCTCATTTCTTGCAGCAGTGCAGCTCGAGCACTTAGGGTTACGCCCGAATATACAAACTGGCACACAATCATTACAATTATTGGCTTGTATTCCTCCATTCTTCTTCTTCTTCTTCTTCTTCTTCTTCTTCTTCTTCTTCTTCTTCTTCTTCTCCTCCTCTCAAAAGATCTTTACTCTAACTTGGCGCATATTATATCAATGTCATTCTCACTCATCGCACATCATCATTCACTAGAAAAATATCTTGTGACAATTATAAGTGGTTAGGATAAGTGGAATGTGGCGTCAGCAGAAACAAAAGACAAACAAAGTGTCATCTTTTTAAGACTATATAAAAGACTCCACTAAATACCACATCAGCTGGACCACATCTACATTACAATCACGCTAATTAGTATATAACAATTCAATAGGTAACAAAGACTTTTAAGTTTAAATACATATAACAAAGTCACTTTCGTGTCGGTATACTAAGACAATCGGGCAATTCAAACTGCGGGCCCCACTGATAATAACCACGGCCCGAAATGGGCCCGATAACAGGCCCGAATTTGACCTGGAAAATGCATGCTGCCCTTAGCTTCCACAGGCTTCGATGAGACCATCACACAGAGAAGTATGGCCGAAGAGCTTTAGCTGTAAATCCAACGCACGCAACGCTGAGCTCATTTCTTCTGATTTATTGGTATGATAAGTATCACCAGCAGCAAACTGATGCATCTTCTTCCTCACTTCGATCCAACTCGAGCCCGGCAAAACCTTCGCTACTCCGCGTTCTTTCATGACTCTCCTTATACGCGCCACTTCACTCCATCGATTCGCCTCAGCAAACATGTTAATCAAAAGGGCGAAGTAGCCGCTATTGTCTGGCTCCAAAACCATTAGCCTATCCACCGCAGCTCCAGCAATTTCAAAGCTCTTGTGAAGCTTACAGCCACCCAATAAAGCTCCCCAGACAACAGCATTTGGTGGCACTCTCGTGCTTTTTATCAAACCGAATGCTTCTTCAAGTTGACCGACTCTACACAAAAGGTCAATCATGCACCCGTAATGTTCGATTTCGGGGAGGATAGAGTACTTACCCGTCATTTCTGAGAATCTCTTCTTACCTTCTTCGACCAATCCTGCATGCGCGCAAGCTGCAAGAACACTGACAAAAACAACGCCATTGGGCTCGATGTTCTCCTTCACCATTTTATCAAACATTGCCAACGCTTCTTTGCCATGTCCATGAACGGCAAGACCGTCGATGGCAGAACTCCAGCAGACTATATTTTTCTCTAGTAAGTTGAAGAACACCACAAGTGCTCTCTCCAACATCCCGCACTTAAAATACATATCAACCAGCGCAGACCCTATATGGACATCAGTAGCGAATCCCATTTCCATTATGTACAGATGCATCTCCTTCCCTTGGTCAAGAGCCCCAAGATGTGCACAAGCAGAAACGACAGTTGCCATTGTCACTTCATCAGGTCTTATTCCCATACCCTTCATATCGTAAAAAAGCTCCAAACCTTCCCTATAACGCTTGCTCTTACAGTAACACTTGATCATTGTCGTCCAAGAGATCACATCCCTCTCAACCATTCTACCGAACAACAGCTCCGAGGACTCGACATCCCCTGCTTCTGCATATCCGTGAATCAAAGCATTACATGCAGCAGTATTGTGTTCAGGCATATCGTCGAACACCTTCCTCCCAGAATCCAAGTCTCCAGTGCGTATGTACGCAAAAACCATCGCAGACCAAGCAAAATGATCCCTTTCAGACATTTCGTCGAACACCTTGGTGGACTCAGCAACCTTTCCGAAACTGGAATAAAAATCAAGAAGGGCCGTCTGAACGTAAACACCCAATCCCAACCCATTCCTCAAAAGCTGCCCGTGGACACACCGGCCAAATACGACGGCGGACAATATCTTACAGGCCTTTATCACAGCCGGAAACGTATAGGTGCTGGAACGAACGCCGCTCCTCAGCATAAGGGCGTAGTAGCCCAGAGCATCGAGCGGGCGAGAACAGTTGACGGAGGCTCCGATCATTGCGTTGTAGACGAAAACGTTGGGGTTCTCCACGTGGGCGAAGGCTGAGATTGCAGAGGCGATGGCGTGGAGATTGGAGGAAGCAGTGATGAATTGGTTGATCAAGAAGTAATCTCGGGACGTGGCGGTCTTGATCATCAGCGCATAACATGATTCCAATTGCTTTGGGGTGGGGCAGCTTTTCAACTGATCGGTCAAAAATTTGATTGTGATATACATACGACTGCTTCATGCATCAGTGGAGTGGATAGATAGATGATAAGCTGCTTCAGACAAATTATTCAGTTACGTATGTTTCATGTTATGTTTCTTCTGTCACCCTACCCTAGAGTCCATGCCAGTACGATTATAAAACCATGTTCCATCCATATCTATGCGTGTGTAGGGGTGGGCAATCGGGGTCGGGTTTCGGGTACCCGACCCGACCCGATCGGGTCGAAATCGGGTATCGGGTTCGATAGTATTAATCGGGTCGGGTTTCGGGTAGCATTATGCTACCCGAAAAATCCGACCGGGTACCCGATTTTCTATTAAAAAATATTTTATTTTATTTTTGATGATGTTGAATTTATTTGATTGTTAATGTGTTAATATTTTATTTTTGAATGGTGTTAATTTATTTTATTTGTTGACGGTGTTGAATTTATTTATTAACGATAGTGTTGAATTATTTTATTATGGTGTTTGAAATTATTTTTTTTTTTGTTAAAAAAATAATTTAAAACCCGAACCCGCAAGTCGGGTACCCGACTTTTGTCGGATCGGGATCGGGTATCGAAATACAAACCCGCACATGTCGGGTACCCGACCCAAAAAACCCGATACCCGTAAAACCCGACCCGATCCCACCCCTATGCGTGTGCATTATTTATAAACATATATTCTATTTTAGGAGTAAGATTTATTTTTAATTTAATTTAATATATATGAAATAATTAATTAACTTTAATTGTATATTATTTAAACAGAAAAAAATAATTTATTAATATAATTGGAGTAAATATAAAATGAAAGGTTAAATTGTAAAATTATACTTAAATTTGACTGTTAATTATGGCAGTTTTTAAGTGATGCTCTCCCTTAATATAATAGAATAGATTGTTATATATGCCTAGTGGAAATGAATAGTTGTTTGTCGTCAATGACAGACCCTCAACCCTTGAGTTTAAGAAGTGATTGTCGTATATTAGGGTTTCAAACAAATCGAATCAGGTCGAATATTATTATTTTTTATTTGTATTCGATTCGATAACGATGTTCTAATATATTCGACAATATTCAAATATTTGGATTCGAATATATATATTCGAAGAACGTAACCAAGTCCATTAATAAATTCCGACAATAATCGTTTTCCTTAGCTTGCCTTCGAATTTCGATCATCACCCTTGCAATACCACTTCAACCCGTTCTTCTTTTCTTCCACCTATAAGAAAAATTAAGAAATTCGTTCATTGTCACGAAAACATATGGTTCACGACGTAATAACGGAAGAAAACTAGCCAGGTAATCACGAAAAAAAAATAAAATAAAAATATATAAAAGGTAATAATATAATATAACAACACTGTGAAATGGAGAACCCACAGCTACTACAAATTTGCAAGTGATGCTAACGGTAATTATGATATGTGATAATAATAATGATGATATACATTGGGCATGCTACACAGTTGTAACAGAGAGAAGAACTTACCTAAGGACTTTAGCCAATGATCTATGATCTAGTAATAATGTCTCTTCTAGTGATATATAATAAAAAATAAGAAAGAACTTACATATGTTATAATAGGTTTATTGATTCCGTGAAGTTGCCGAACTCAATCTGCTCCACATATCAAGACTTGTATCATATCGGATGATAACTTAGGAGGATAAAGATCTAAACTTAGTCTCCGATGTCATTGTGCTAACAAGAATAACTAAACTATCACGAGCTAATTCGACAAAACATTAAACCTCAATTCTTAAGATTTCCACCAAGCCAATGCATATCAAATCAGAAGTAACGTCCCCATTTGGCTTCTAAACACTCCTTCCTCTAAATAAATATCTAATTCCGACTTAATAATAAGGCCCATCAACTTCAACAGAGTTCAAATATTCAACAAACCAGAAGGTATTAGGTTTCCTCTAGAGCAGAAGAACTCGTATCGGGCACGGGCGTTGTCATTTTACGAAATTTCTGTTTATCATCTTGGACATATTCGAAGTAAAGATCATATAATACATCTCGAACCTTCAACATATTTTCAAGTACATCTACATCAATATATATTTTAATTAAAAGCAAATTCAACTAACCTCTATTTAAACCTACGATCAAGTATTGCTCAAATAGCCATGAAAAAGTTGCAGCTGCCCCAATATTTGTCTAACTTCTGTTTCATCTTTCGAATAATTCATCTAATGAACTCATCATGATGGTTTTCCTTCTCATTTAGCACATTCTTGACTCTCCAAATAACAAGAAAAACGTTAGAAGTAGGATAAATGGTACCCGATATCACATGAGTAGCTTCATAAAATACTCCTAGAATGTCAACAACATCCATGACTTTCTTAAAATCTTCTGAACTCAGACAAGAATTGTACAAAGGTTCTTTTTTTGCAAAGAATGAATGCATCCTTAACTTTGATGGCTTCAACCAACATTTCATAAGTCAAATTCCAACGAGTAGGACAATCAATGCTTAACTTCTTCACTGAAATTCACAAATGATGTATACTATCACAAAGCTATCTCAATTTAGACTCTGATTGATTAATGAGAACCACACACTATCTTTAAATCTTCAATAAGGCATTTAATATCAGAAAGACCATCTTGAACGATATTATTTAAAATGTGTGCAATACAACTTACACAGAACAACTTACCATCCAATGACAACTTACAACTCTTTGGAGAATGTTGCTTTGGCAATTCGAATTGCGGAATTATTGTTTGAAGCATTATCCACTGAAATGGTAAAGAACTTTTGCTCTATTCCCCAATCTTTTGAGCACTTCATAAGCCCATCAAAGATATCAACACCTAGTAAATATCGATGATTCAATTCAAATCAATAATAATATAAATATTTGTTAATAATTAATGAAAAAAATATAAGATTTTTAAGAATAAAATTACCAGTGTGTGGCAGTGAGAGAGACATAAAGCTAAGAATCCGTTTTTACAGTTGCCATTGCGAGTCAACAAAGTGTCCGGTACACACATATAAGAAATCTTTTGCACCCTGGACTTCCACGAGTCAATGAACAATGAAATCTTATTGATGTTTTTCGACATCAAGTGTAACTTCTTCTTCTCTAACTCCTAGACACTAATGACATCATTTTTTGTCTGTGGTGCGAGAGATCTTCTCGAATTGTGGAAGATAAGCTTTGAACATAATTGAAAAGCTATAGTTTTCCACGACGTTGTGGTTGCTCGTGCATTAGAATCCAATGTGCAATAACTTCTCTTTCCTTCATATGATCATATGTCCCATTAGATAGAGGATGCAAGTCAAATTTGGATTTAACCAATTGTAGTTGCAAAGTTGTTTTTTTCTCCACATGAAGTTTATTTTGAATAAATTTCTTTAAATGATTCCAAAGATGAGTTGTTGTAGAAGTAGTTGGCTTACAGATGTGGATCTTGCAATGTTTGCATTGATATTTATTAGCTCCGTCTTTTGAAGTAACTTTAGTAAAATTGAAATAAGCTCTCGATATTTTCTCTCTTTTTTCCTTTGAAGTCGACTTGCATCATCATCATTTTCAACATCCTTGTCTTTGACGGGATAATCTTCAACGCCTACCTCTTGGATTTTTGGACCATCTTCATCTTCGATGCTACCACCTCCATCATTTGTCTCTATTCTCGAACTCAATATCTTTATTTAAAGTTTTAATAATGATCATACCAGACTAAATCCCCTCGCCCTCCGTCGACTTTGCCTCCGTGAACGTCGTCGGACTGCCGGAGGTCGTTACATGCGATGATTGGATTAGGATGGTTAGGGCATTTTCCTCCTGCCTTAGTCGAATGTATTTCTCTTTCGAGGGTGATTTGGACGTAAGAGTGAAAGTAAGGTTAAATGATGAAGACGTTTCTGAGTGTAAAAGTGAGAATACCTGGGATGAGGAGCAAGGGTATTTATAGGGGTTGAGATGACCTACCTTTCGATATTTCAGGATTTAATTGGACGCCTTCCTTGCCCTGAAAAATCTCTTCTTCCGTTACCTCCCTTGCCCTGAAAAATCACTCTTTCTGTTAGACTTTTTGAATTCGAATGTCTTTCTTGTTCCGGGGATTTCTCCTTCATGTTTGGGTTTAAATGTCTCTCGCCCCACTCGGCATCGGTCTGTTCGGCCTGTTCGGCTGAGCGGCCTGGTCGGACTACTCGACCGGCTCGGTCACTTCGGTTGGCCGGTCGGCTTTGGTCTTGCTCGTGCTTTGCTTTTTTCTTTTATTCCTCGCTTTTAGGACCTTATCGGACTTCGTCGTGCTTGATATCGACCGTTTGGCTTGGTTGGCTAGGTTGCCGTGGTCGGCCTACTTGGCCGGCTCGGTTATTTTGGCTGGCCGACCTTGGTCTTGTTCATGCTTTGCTCCTTCCTCCACGCTTTTAGGAACTTGATGGACTTCTCCATGCTTGGTATCGGCCATCTGGTCTGGTCGGCCTACTCGGCCGACTCATCCACTTCGGTCGGCCGACCTTGGTTTTGCGTGTGCTTTGCTTCTTCCTTTCTAACTTTGATGGTTTGAAGGGATTCGTCGATGGCTTCGAGTGACCCAACATCCCCGTTATTTATTATCGAACTTTGAGCCATGAGCTACAAGTTCATTGAATATTGAACTAACCCATTCTTGAGTACTTTCGTAGAAAGTATGAAAGAAAAGTTCAAGAAATATTGGGAAGAAATCTCAATTGTCACGGCTTGACGGCTTTGCTCGACTCGAGCTGTGGTAAGGACACTTATCATTTTTTTTTTTAGCAATACGAGATGTTTCTTGGAGAGAATGCTGACGACCAAAAGCTTTCAATTGAGCGTTCTCTTCAAGAACTTTTTTTCTTTTTATGCTTCTGAGCAGCGTGATTCGACGGAACATGCAACGGAAGGAACGGCTTCAGGTGCGGGACAGTTTGGTTACCCAAGGTCGATCTTACAAGCATTGAAGAGGCAGAAAAAAAAAAGCAAAGGGCGCGCACCAAGCAACTCAAATAAGCTAACTCTTTTTGGGTTATAGCATCCAAATACCAGAAGACTTTAATGTTTTGGAGTGGTGAGGAGCGAACGCAACGCTTTACCCGATGTTGTCGAAGATCGCACATGATTTTTTAGCCGTCCAAGCGTCGAGTGTCGCTTCGGAGTTCGCATTCTCAATCTCTGGCCGAATTATTGAAAATCGACGAACGAGGCTTAAACCGGAATCTCTTGCGATGCTAACGTCGTTGAGGGATTGATTTACGGTCGAAATCGAAGAATCGGAGGGAGAACACTATCGACGAGCTCCAAGTGTCAAGTGATTCCTCCGACGAAGAGGCAAAGTCGATAGTATTGATTAATAGGGATGTAGAATTGTAGAATAATTTTTTTAACTTTTTCTTCATAATTTTTAAACATAAAAAGAAATTAATGGGCCGAATTCTGGGGCGGTTCCCCGAAATTATGCCGGGAACCGGAACCGGTATCCCGTGGGAACCAGTAGAACCGACCCGGAACCGGAATCGGCCGGACTGGTACCCATATCTATTCTATATATATATATATATATATATATATATCTTCAGTCCATTCATTTTTTGTTTGAGGGTTGAGATTTAAGGAGTTCTATTCTAATATAATTTCTTCAGTTATTATTATATATGTATAGAACAAAAGCCGAACTAATTAAGCATTCAACGAACAAACACACCAACACTAACACAAGCACAAGTTATACTTCGGCTTTGCAACCTACGTTCATGTTTGGCTCTATCGACGGCCTATCATTTAACTTGTGCTTTCACAAGCTAAAACATCGAGTGGAGTGTGTTTAACTATATTAACTGAACTGACAGGATATATGATGGTCATTTTGATAACAACAGCAACAATATTCATCATCAAGATTGATACAATTCTAAATGAGTCAGACATCAAGATGACCTCAGCTGATTCATAGCTATTTAAAGTTTCAAATCAAAGATGTAATCTTCAATATATATTAGCTACATCTACAGAAATCTCAACAGAGAGTGCAGTGCATTCACACCCAAATAACCAACGAAACTCGCAAAGTTTTTAGCTGCCTCCAGATTTAAGCGTATTACTCAACCTATTCGATCAACAGGTGGATAAGAGTATAAGCACAAAGTTATGCAAATAGAATTGAAAAACTGTATTCACAAACCAGTAAATAAAATTGAGCTTAATTACCAGTCCAATCCCTCAAAGAGGCCTTCTCCTTTTATTGCAGATGCTTTAAAGATAGACCATTGTCGGTTCTTTATTTTGTGCAACTCTAAAGCCTCTGTAATAGCTGCATCATCAAGGGCGCCGGGAAGATCCTGCACGATAAAAATAAAAATAATGTTAGGATCTTAGTTTCTTTAGCTTTTCGTTTTATGAGAAGATGTAGCTTTCATTGGGTAGATATGGAGAATTGTAACTTGAACACATTAAGAGACGAGATTGCCAAGATTCAGCAATTCATGTATTGGGGTAAGTGCAAAAACCTGTTTGTTTGCAAATATGAGGACGACAGCGCCTCTCAATTCTTCCTCCTGATAAAGAACGAAATGAGATTAGTTTATGTGCACATAGAAACAAATTTATCTGCAAATAATAAAGTAAAAGTGTCACTAAAGCGGAAGGACTAACAAACCAATCATGCTTGTTATAAGGCTAAATTCAGTATCAGACTTGGCCTTGTTCAAAATTAAGGACTATCGCAATCATAAGGACAAGAAGGTTGCAGTTTGCACTGTAAAAGGATGAATTTTCCATAATTAATCAACAATGTTTCTAGAGTTATTCAACAAACAAGGTTAGCATGTTTCCTCTTACTTTCTCCAGATTAGGATTAACCAATGGCTTGAGGTAGAAAAAGAGATCAATCTAAACCAGGGATTTGATTTAGAAAAAATGCGAGAGTTGAAGTTTACTAGTACAGTTCACAGAAAATGAACAAATTCTCAATAAAAACACAAAAGCAAACATGTAATGAACAACTTATAGACATTTAAGTTTCCTTAAGAAGTCACAGAATATCAAATTCATTAATCAACCAAACACAATGGATATTCATGATAGCACACGTTAAGTATAATCAGAAGCACCTCCAATATCGCATGGAATTCTTCCCTGGCGACCACCAATCTATCTGTATCACTTGAATCAACAACGTATATTATAGCTTGAGTATTTGGAAAGTAGCATCTCCAGTACGGCCTAGTGGAACCAAAATCATACATATGAAAATCGTGCTCATATTAAAATGAGGTCGATAATTTACTAGTGAATCAAATGAACTGATAAGATTTCAAGCCATACCTAATACTCGTCTGACCACCTGCCATCAAAAATGAAAATTTCGCATTAATAAACCCAAAGTAACCATCAAGTATCAATCAAATATGAGAAAGAGAGCATGCTGAATAACAACAAAGTCAGCAAATGGGTTTCTTAGCATTTCATAAATGAAAATATAAATTTATTGTACATTCTATAAAAGAGAAACACCCTTTACATATGCTCGTCTAAGCAACTCTGATCAAAGAAAATCAAAAGCAGCAGGAACAAGCTAGGACATAAAAAGAAAGATCACAGTATGGTCAAAAGCAGATAACTAATACAATCCAATAGTTCAAAGCGAATTAAGATAGATCAATAAAACTAAAAGAATCCTGCAGAGATGGAGAGCAGCGCATCGAAACTGCTGAAGACGTGGTGCAATATAAATTCAACATTCAGATATTAACCTGAACTCACCAATCAAACTAATTCGTCCTTTTTCACCAGCAACCACACATTATTCAAGATAAACAATGAGTTGAACAGAAACATGTGGCTACGGCACTAGCTATACGAAGTAAATCATTACCTAGATCCCAAACTTGAAACTTTATGTTGTTATATTGTACTGTCTCCACGTTGAATCCAATAGCTGCAAATCAAACGATGAAGAATATAAAGGTCCCATTTTGTAGATAACTTTTGTACTTCAAAGTTCATGAACTTTGTGTCCACAAACCGCAGACAAAATTGCATACTTTTGATCATCATCATCATCATCATCATCATCATCATAAGACAAACATAATAGCGAAATTCAATAGGAGAATTATACTTGGAATTGTGGAGACTACTTCACCCATTTGAAGTCGATCTGCGCGATCACAAAAACAATAGTAAAGATACTGCAAACAAACAGAGCAATAGATATGGGTATGACAAAAGAATAAAGCACAATAGTGAATTCATACAGAGAATAGTGGTTTTTCCAGCATTGTCAAGCCCTAGAACTAGGATTCGAGCTTCCTTGTTGCCGAAAAGCGAAGAGAACAGTCTCGTAAACACAATTCCCATTTCCGTTCCTCTACCCGCAGGCCAAGATTTCTGATTTCTGCCAATCTAATACGATGCGACGTGAATTGGATGAGTGCGATCTGCTGCGAATTGCTGCAATTGATTTTGGGGATCGAGAGATTTTGATGTGCGGGTAGTCAAAATATGTTGTTTGCATATATATATATATATGGTAAGTAATTCAGTTGTGAGAGACTAGTTTAGTTATTTGGACCCTGTGATATTATTTCAAGTAAAATTGTAATTCACTCCCCCTTCCATTATTTAATATTTTTTACTGTAAGTATTACCCAACAAGTATTTATTAGCAAATATTTCAATCTTATACCATTTCAAAATTCTTCATTATTCCTTGATAAACATCAATAATTCTTGTTGATTACTAAAACTCATTATTAAATTTGGTCGATTTCACATTATTTGTTAATTATAGTGATATTTCACTAATTTTTAAAGAGATTTTTCGAATTGAGTTTATATTCCATTTTAAACTAAAAAATTTCGTTGATTACTAAGATCTATGAGAAATTAACGTCGATTCAACCTTATTTGATCATTAACTTGAGATTGAACCGGATTTGAACATGAATTTTTGCTTTCGTTCCCTTGGAAGAGATGATGGCAAATATTAATAATTTTGCAACAATTGAGGGTAAATATGTTTTTTTGCACCATTTGAGTAGTTTTCTCTAAAATTTTCAAAAAATAGGTTCTTAATACTAAATAAAAATTGAATAGGGCCTGAACATTAAAACAAATATCTTAAGAGGGCCTGAAATTAAATTAATCAAAAAATAAAAGCTAAAGTGAGAGATTGTAGGAGAGGATCGCACAAATCATTATCATCGCGTTGTTTTCACGCTATAGTCAAATCCTTAAAACCCTCCACTCGTCAGCTTTCGTCCTCGGATTTCTCTTCATTTTCCCGAATTTTCCTGAGATATGTCGTGGCAATCGTACATTGACGACCACTTGATGGCGGATATCGAAGGCAGCTGCCTCACCTCATCCGCCATCGTCGGGCACGACGGCAGTGTCTGGGCTCAGAGCTCCAACTTCCCTCAGGTAAAGACTATTTTTTCTTCTCAATCCGCTTGAAATGAGTTAATATTACTTGCGGATCTGACGCACTCATTTTGAGTTCCGATTGGTTTGGTTAGAATCCGTCGTTTCGTTATTGCAACTTAATTGTAATTTGAATAGACCTCGGAATTGTTTGATCCGATACATTTTAGGTCGATATTACTGCTGCTTTTTTCTCGACTTCGGGATAATCAATTCATCATTTTGAATCTTTGGTTGTCTATTGAGTTGATCTTTTTTCTATTCTAGGTTAGTCGAAATTTTCAAAACGAATTTCTGCCTATAGATGCAAATTCTTGTCTGTGTTACAGTTTTATGATTCTCTGTTAGTTGATTGTCTGGTTCAATGACGGTGCAGATGAATCCTGAGGAGGTTAGTGGTATCATGTCTGACTTTGAGAATCCAGGGACATTAGCACCTACTGGATTGTTCATCGGTGGCACTAAGTACATGGTGATTCAAGGCGAGCCAGGATCCGTTATTCGAGGGAAGAAGGTATCATCATCATCATCATCATCATCATATAAATTAATGTAGTTTGATATTACTTCATTTTGAATTACCATCTTTTCATCCTCAACACACCTTATGAGTTTTGATCTCTATACTTGGTCTTTATTCATGATAAGATATATCAAGTTAATGGCTTTTTCACCTGTGAAATTCTGTTGTGGGATTGGTGTCACTACGTCTCTCTAGTTCATATATCAATTTCAAGATCATCGTGCCTTTGAGAGCTTGTTTTTATCGGATTTATTTGGGTTAGGGAGCTGGTGGTGTTACAGTGAAAAAGACCAACTTGGCGTTGATCATCGGCATCTACGACGAACCAATGACTCCAGGGCAATGCAACATGGTTGTTGAGAGGATCGGCGACTATCTTTATGAGCAAGGTCTTTAATTGTTTGGTGAGTATCGAATTTTAACTTGTTTAAAACGTGATATCTTCTGACTTCCGAGACATCATTTTAACTTGTTTATCTATTTCTGCAATGTTCTTGCAGTGTTGTTTTTTTTATTTCCCTATTTAAGAGGTGTTTCTGCTTTGTGCGTGGATGGTTTCTCATTTGGTCAGTGCTTCGTTTCTTTCTCGTTTGGTTTCGAGGATCGTTGCAGTCATTTCATGTAAGGAAATTATAATCGAAAGACTTACATTTCTATATACAAATTGAGTTTGTACTTCGTTGTGTGTTTAATGAGATGAGATTATTATATTATATATGTTAATCACTTGGAAAACATCCCAATGAGATATTATATTCCAAATCACTAATATTAGTTAAATTAGTGATGAATTATTTGTTATAAGATTAGTTGAATTATTGTTGATATTATTTTATAAAATATTAATTAAATTGTTTTTAATGTAATTATTTGTAATAGTGAATTTTTAGTAGTATAAATGGTGATTAGAGTTGTTTTGTAAATTCACAAAAGTATTGAAAATATTTTACCTCTTTAATCTCTTTGTTTAATATTATACACTATACTATCATAACAATATTATAATAATGTTAATATAAGTATAATTATAATAAAATAATTTTAATATAATACTTAATTATAATAATGTTTTTATAACACGTTATCATTCGAACAATCTTCGTCGTCAATATCAACCTCGGTCGAAGATCCTGTAAGAGTATAATCGCATAATATATTGAACTTGACGAGCCTTGAGTTTGTGTCACTCGATGAAATTATTTATCTTGGACAATGCAAAAGGCATAGATTTTTCTTCGCCATCACATTCATTAAAGTCTAAAAATTGAATAAGTAACAATAAAAAATTCAGTGGAGTAATGAAAAAATTTGGAAGATCGATATAACAACCTGACGCTGACAATTGTTACTCTTCCAAATACAAGGTGCGAATGAGTGAATTTACGATTGCAAGATTATATATCGATAAGAGAATATAATTTTGTTGTTGATAGAATTACTTCCACATTGAAATTATATGAAGTAGCAATAATCGTTAAATATATGTCGGAGAGAACATTCACTACATTTCATCCATCGAATGTAGTATTTCAACAACAATATCGTGAGAAAATTTTTGAAAAATATTTAGATATTTCTTGCTTTTGGCTGAGAAAAATAATGAATTACTGATGAAAAATCAAGAATTCCAATCAACTGGTTCTCATGCAATCCCTAAAGCGAATTCAGTTAAAGGTTAACAATAATCAAGGCAATGGTCATGAATGTGGTCGTGGTGGATATCACGGTTGTGGCCGTGAATATTATGGTTGTAGTTATCATATTTTCGTGGTGGTTACCATAGTTATACTTGATGGTCATCAAAATCTTTCTCAGAAGAAGAAAAATTATGATAATAAAGATAAGAATAAGCACACTGAACAAATTATCAATGTACAATGTTATTGTTGCGGCGGTGTTGGCCATTGATCACGTAATTGTCGTACGCTCAAACATCTTATTGAGTTATATCAAGAATCTCAAAATGACAAATGAATTAAAATCACAATGAATTCTGTTCAAGGTGAATTCACATCTACTTCTGATGTGAACGATGAAAGATTTTGATGACCCAATGTGGTATCTAAGTGGGTCCATTGTGATATTTGTGGATTTATACATCCATAATGTGGATATTTAGATATTTTATGATATTGTGAATGCATCAACTAGATGATATGATGTATATTTGTTATCAACACGCAGTATAGCGTTTGCGAGATTGTTTGCTCATTAATTCGATTAAGAGCATACTTTTTCATATTATCTAATAATGAAAATACGTCTTGCTAATTCTGGTGAATTTACTTTCAAGATATTTAATGATTATTGTATGTCTATTGGAATTGATGTTGAGTATCTTGTGACATATGTTCATACGCAAAATGGTCTGCATAATCATTAATTAAACGATTGCAATTGATTGCAAGACTGTTATCGATGAAGTCGAAATTTCTCTCATTTTGTTTGAGGCATGATATATTATATGCAATAACGCTAATCCACATCACACCAACATATTATCATGATTTGTCTTCTATACAAATGATTTTTATGGTAAGGGGAATCAAATATTTTGTAACTGACAATTTTTAGGTGTGCAGTTTCAATTATTCCACCACAACCCACTATGATGGAACCTCAAAGGACCGATGCAAATATATGTCGAATTTTAATTTCCATTGATAATAAAACATTTAAAATCTTTAACATGAGATTTATTTACGGTTATATTATCGGATGTCATTTCGATGAATCGAATTTTCCAGCATTATGAGGAGAAAAAAAAGCAGTTGGAAAGAAATACTAGTTAGAATGAATTATCATTAAATCATTATGATCATCGAACAATATAATGTATAAGTCATTTACAAACTCTAGCTAATCAATTGTTAAAGAATTTCACTGAACCAAAAAGATTGACAATGTCATATATACGAGTAGTTAATCTTCTTATAATATTGACATTGCTGCAGAACATATAAGAAATTGAATCGTGCCTAATCCACAGTTGAAGCGTGGTAGGTCTTCAAGTTTCAAATATAAAAATCACAGGAAAAAAATGGTGCAATAGTAATAATGGTCCAATCGATTATTTATTGACTGTATAATAGTTAATAAGAATAGATGATTATAAAAATAAAACTCATGTACCTGAAAATTATGATAATGAAGAAATCGCGATAAACTATGTCCAAAATGGAATTAGATGGAATCGAGAAAATATCAATATTGATGCTACATTCTCATTTAACATAGTACTACATGATATGAATAAGAATGAGGATCATGAACCAATGCCCGTGAAAGAATGTAGACAAAAAAATGATTGACCAAAATGAAAAATGCAATCGATGCAGAACTAAAATACTTGCGAAACGAAAAGTTTTCGGACCTGTAGCCTGAATACTAGAAAATATAAAGTCGGTTGAATATAAATTGATTTTCATCAGAAAGCGAAACGAAAACGGTGAAATTGTAATATATAAAACTCGTCTTGTTGCACAAATTTAATCATAAAGACGTGATATTGAGTTATGAGGAGGCGTATTCTCTTGTACTGGATGCAAATACTTTTCGTTATCTAATTAGTCTGTTAGTATGTGAATGACTCGATATGCGTTTTATGGATGTTGTCACTGCTGATTAATATGGTTCAGTTGACAGTGACATATATATGAAACTTCTCGATGATTTCAATTGTCTAAAAATACAGGGCTCAGAGACGAATACACAATTAAAGTGAACAAAACTATTTATGGAGTAAAATAATCTGGGTGTATGTATTATAATCGTCTCTGTGAATATTTAGTGAAAGAGTGATATAAAAATGATCAAACTTGTTCTTACATATTTATCAAGAGACGTAAAAAACAGTTTATGTTGATGATATCAACGTTATTGGAACTCTTGAATATTTATCAAAGTAGTTGATTATTTGAAAAAGGAGTTCGAAATGACAAATTTCGATAAAATAATTTTTTCTTGAACTGCAAATTGAATATTTAAAGATTGAGTTATTTATACATCAAGAGACTTCTACGAAAAAGATATTGAATTGATTTTACATGGATACAGCTCATCCATTGGATACTCCAATGATTGTTCGATCTTTAGACGTGAATAAAGATCTCCGGACCACGTGAAAATTATGAAGAATTACATGGTTCTGAAGTACCATATCTTAATGCTATTTGAGTATTAATGTATCTTGCGAGTCATACACTATTTGATAGCGTTCGTTGCAAACTTATTGGCGAGATATAGTTTGTCTTCAAGGAACAACTTATATGAGATTGTTCTATTCTATTGAATTAAAAGAAGATTTAATTGAGCATGCAGATGTTGGATTTCTATCCGACCCACATAATGCTCGATTACAAACGGATTATTTGTTTATATATATAACCACTATTTCAGGTGGTCAGTTAAGCAAAATTTAACAACTACTTAATCTAACCACGTTGGAATATTACCATGAAGCTCATCGGGAATGTATTTGCTTACGATATAAAACTAATCATATAGAACAAACTTGTGGGTTATTATCAAAAAAGTTGTTTCTAACGATTTTATATGAAGATATTAGGGCATCTATTGACCAATTAAAGAAATGATATATTAAAGGTGATAGAACAAAATATATTTCCCTATAGTTTTTCTTTACACGTGATTTATAGAAAAATTGTGATATTGTTGTACAACAAGTGCGATCAAGAGAAAATTTTGCAGTTTTTTTTTCACGAAATCATTTCCTCCTATAATTTTCAGAAGATTAGTATATTCAATTGAAGTTCAAAGACATCAAATTTTGAGTGATTCATCATCAGGTTAAGTACACGCGTGTTGCATTCTTTATCCTTTGATTGTGATTTTTCTCATTTGTTTTTTTAATAAGGTTTTTAATGAGATAACACGTGAAAGCGCATAAAAAGAATTGTGTATTATTTTTTCTTTACTAGATTTTTATCTCACTTGATTTTTCTAGTATGATTTTAACAAGATATATTCTTTGAAAAAAAAGAGGTGGAGATTATGAAATTTTTAAAATGTGGATGTTTTAAATAATAATATTAGTTGAATTATTAATGAATATTTATTGACAACATTAGTTGAATTATTGACGATATTATTTTATTAAATATTGATTAAATTTTATTTAATGTAATTAGTGTAATAGTGAATTTTTAGTGATATAAATATGTAACTAGGAGGTGTTTGTTTGAGGTAATCCAACATCACGGTGATACTCACATCACGATGATGCGAGTATCACCGAAATGCGTATCAAAGTGATGTGTCCTCACTATGTTTGTTTTGAGGTGATATTCCATTTTGTGTAAAGGTGATATTGAAATACTGTGTTTGTTTTATAGCAATGATGTGTGGGGTGATGTTGTGTAAATATCATATTTGACCTTAAGTATTTTAGCTAGATATTGTGAATTAATATGTTTATTTTTTGTAACATCTTGTATGATAAAGATTAATGTTTCAATATCAAGTTTTAATTTTTTAAGCATTAATTATATTTTTTATATATATATTTATAATATAAGTGTTTAATTTTTTTATTCATTAAATATATATTTTTTAGATTTAAATAAATTAGTTATATATCTTAAAATAGATATAAGGATATAGAAGGAAATAAGGTTAAAATGTAGGGATAATTTTGTCCAAAATAAAATTAGAAATATCACAACATCATGGTAATGGAGGATCACCTAGTTTTTTTGAGATGATCCAAAACTTGGAATATCATTTCATTTTGATCATCTATGTGATCCTTCATCACTGTGATCCTTCATCACTGTGATGGGTCATCACTTACGCCAAATAAACGCAGTGATGATGAGGTGATAGAAGGATCACGGTGATGTTTTGGAGGATACCCCAAAACAAACACACCGTAGAGTTGTACTGTAAATCATTTCAAAATATTGAAATGTTTATTTCTCTAATCTATCTCTCTTTAATTTAATAAGATATATTCTAAATAACATAATGATATGAAGTAGAGGTATAATAAAATAATTTTAATATAATACATAATCAGAATAATATTTTTATAACATATGTATACATATATATCTACTCTACTGATTGGTTCGGTTTCTTTTACACAAAATAGACTGCTGTATCCATGTAATTAATAAAGAAACGATATCCTAAACGAGTTGCATCTAAAATATTAATATTTTTAGTAAAAAAAAAAACCACGTAAAAAAGAACATGGTGTGATTTTTGCTATTTATTGATCGAAAAAACATTAGATTAAACAATGGCCCGTAATAAAAGGCGGAAGTGAATGGTGAGGTTTTACCAACGCTACCGAGTGGATCGATCGTTCATTCACTCCATTTTCAGCACATAACTCCACATATATACATACATACCACATACGACACACACAGCTCCTTAATCCCATTTCATTATTCATCCATAATAAAAAATTATCTTTAACAAAAAAGAAAGAAATGTCTTGGCAAACATATGTGGACGATCACTTGATGTGTGACATCGACGGCCAGTCCGGCCACCACCTCACCGCCGCCGCAATCCTCGGCCACGACGGCGTCGTCTGGGCTCAGAGCTCTACCTTCCCTCAGGCATTAACTTTTTTCCCCCTTTTATTTACTTTTATAATTAATTAATTAATGGGATGTAAAATAATTAAAAATAAAATGCAGTTTAAGCCAGATGAAATCAACGGGATAATAACCGATTTCAACGAGCCGGGCCACCTCGCCCCCACTGGGTTACACCTCGGAGGAGCAAAGTACATGGTCATACAAGGCGAGCCCGGCGCTGTAATCCGTGGGAAGAAGGTGATGCATTCTTAATTTATGCATTATATAGATATGAATATATATGTATATATATAGTATAATTTCTATTTATATATATATATATATATATATTTTAGGGATCTGGCGGAATAACTATAAAAAGACAGGCCAAGCACTTGTGTTTGGGATATACGAAGAGCCAGTGACGCCGGGACAGTGCAACATGATCGTTGAGAGGCTCGCGGATTATCTCATTGATCAGGGCATGTAGATCAATAATTAAATTAATTATTCTGCTAAGAATATTATTGATTTGATTAATTACTATATATATATATATAGTTTATTGTAGAATTTTATGCGATGATTTCATTATTTTTCTGCCCCGTGGTTTATTTGGTTGCATGAGTTAGTTAGTAATGTCAAGGAATAACAGATTGGATACATTATGCTATTTTAGGTGGATCGTACGTATTACTTTTGTCTGTATTTCTGATTTTCTTATAGATGATATGAATATCTATCTGCCTTTTCCACGAAAGATATAATGTTTT
Source organism: Lindernia subracemosa (assembly GCA_028392965.1). NCBI lineage: Eukaryota > Viridiplantae > Streptophyta > Magnoliopsida > Lamiales > Linderniaceae > Vandellia > Vandellia subracemosa. Next base: position 1,614,974 of record JAQPCC010000011.1, on the reverse strand, counting down.
CTCCAAGCTTATTTTAATTGGATAATTTGTAGTATGTAATTGTATAGATTATTGCCTTTTGCCTATTTAGTCTTTAAGAGATGGATAATAATAGTGTCCAAAGCACAATCCCATATTGGTTCGGTCATTCATACCAACCAAATTGAAAAATATCTGATTAGTCCTCAAAAAAAGTTATGAAACATAAAATTGAGGGTACCATCCATTTTGGTGGTGGATTATGGCATTTGATTTATATACTAAATCGAATTGATGATTTTTTTTTTAGAAAAAAAAAAAAAAAGGTGTTTGTTTATTACTCAGTATCCGCCCGCAAGTAGGAGATTATACATAATATCGACCTACGGAACCGAGGTGCTTGGCTAAGTAGTGAGCCTGCACATAGTTGTTACCGCTTGTCTTTCCACAAAAGAAAAATAGAGGTATTGAAAGTAAGGCATGATCCGTAAACACTCACTCCAGCGCACATAGCCGATTCGTCACGATGGAAAATCGATGATAAAAGAAAAGGGCAGCCCGAGCTTCAACAACTTCAAAGGCCCTTGAAAAAACTCGTCCATATATACCCCTCCACTCCATGTGAGAGAAGGGTTTTGTCCTCGATGTGCATTCATAAAGTCACTATTCGGAAAATATCGCGCCTTAAAGATCTTACGAACGAGGCTGCTGTCTGGTAGTAGAAAACAGCTCAGCACGTATGTCGGAATGGCCAGTAGAATTGACTTGATTAGCAAGCACCTCTCGTCCGGTCTGTGATAGTAGCTTCTTCGACCAGCCCTTGATGTACTTCCAAATGCAATCCCGAATATAGGCAAAAACCTCCCTTTTGCAACGTTCTATAACCGCAGGCAACCCCAAAAATGGATAGCGTCTCTTGGCATTTTACATGTAGGTCCTCGTAAATGCCGAGCACACACCTGATTGCCTCAAGTTCTGATGTGTTCGCTAGACAAAAAAATGAGTGTCGTCAGCAAACAAAAAGTGTGAGATCGATGGCGCATTTCCTGTTACTCGAAAGCCGTGTATCACCTCAAGGTATTGAATTAGCAAACTAAAAGCTTATGTACACAAGAGAGAGAGACAGAGAGAGAGAAAGGATGAGCTCCTTGACGTAGCTCTCGTTGTGGTTTGACATGTCCAAAGCACACTACTTTAAGTATAAGGGAATAATCTACAAATGATATGCACGACATAACCAAACGAACAAAACTATGATGGAACCCTAACTACTCTCTCAAGGAACGTCCACTCCACCCGGTCGTAAGCTTAACTCATATCAAAGCTTAATGGCGCAAAAACCTTGACAATCTTTTTCACATTGGTTCAGAGCATGCATGGTTCACCTCGAAGACTATGAGGACATTGCCGTAATCAACCTATTAGGGATAAAAACTGACCGACCACATGGGGGAAATCAACAAGTCCATTATAGGCTTCAAACGATAAGTAATGCATTTTGCAGCAACTCGGTACAAGACATTGCAAAGACAAATAGGTCGGAAATGTGAAATACTATCCGGGTTGGGAATAAGAACTATATGAGTGTTAAGAAACTCGGGCGAAGGGATACCCCTCACTCGCTTTTCGATGTATTCTATTCGCTCACGAGATTTCATATAAAAAACTTTGCTCAACTTCCTCAGATTATCACGGCTTAAGAGCAGATTCTTCCATAGGCTATATGCTTCATTATAGTTTCTTCTCACTTTCCAGCACTTTCGAATGATCTATGTGCCCTCGCCTTCCAGGGATCATCGTAATTCAAAGCGAAATGATCTCGATCTAGCATTAGGTTTTGTTGGCAGCAGTCGTAAGTAGATTGATATGGCATGGTGATCAAAGGAAAAAGTCCGAGTATTAAGAACCCTAGCATTCGGGAATTTGTCTCTCCTATACATCGAAGTAAATGCCCAATCAAGCCTTGCCTTTATCTGTTCAGTTTGAAACTGAGTATTTTTAGCACTCCATGTGTACGTACCTCCTACGTACCCTAGATCATTCAGTCCGCAATTCTCAAGGGTTTTACAAAAGTTGTCAATCTGCCAGTTGGGTCGTAGACAAAGTTTTGTACATAATCTTTTCATAAAAACAATAACATACCAAATTAACATTGTAGAAAAACTAACCTTGCAAAATTTCAATAAATTGATATTGCGTAAGAGCATCAAGGAAACGAAGAAATATCATCAACAAGATACTGATTTGTGTTAATGAAGGGGTTCCCAAATTACTTGGAGAATAATAATGCACTCAGAATTCTAAAACACCATCACTCATCGACTAACATTTTAACTGGACGAAAAACCAAATCCAAAATCATTTTGACTCCCACCCAACCCTCGAGTTAATCGAACAAAATTCATATTTCAAATTCTAATCGAAGAATCCAAACTGAATTATAAGTCTACATATATTATGTGTTCTACCCATTTATCCAACAGACCTATTAACTGTATTATCAATTGGATCCTGAAATATCGTAATGAAAGGTAACTAATCCAAGATCAGGAAAAAAAAAAAAAACAATAAAGATATCATTTCGAAGTACATAAATACACAAGCACTAACAACTCCCTTGAACTCATCAACCAGCTACAAAGCTACAAGACCCTAAACAAAACGTGTGTGTAAGCAAAACAAAGCAAGAATTGAGTTATCGTGCAAACTCACCACACATTCTATTGATCATCATCATTAAAGTCTCCTCCATCATTGTGGTCATTTTCTGGTTGCACAATTGCAGCTTCGTCGTCTGATTCTGACCAAGCAGGTCTTCTTCGATTCATAGGAGGTGCAGCAGCAGCAGCAGCCTGAGATCGCCCAAAATGGGACCCAACAGATCAAATTAAAAGACAACTATAGTACTTGACTTGCTCGTTGTATATGAGATAGCAAGAAAGATAAAGTTCAACACGACATTGAATCAATTCTTGAAAGCATAGATAGGTGGCATGCACAACTACTCTCTACGGGGACGAATTCACGTGTAATTGACCAAGTCCATGGAGATGCAATGCAGTGATCCTGAAATATAGTATGTAGAACTAAATATATTACAGTGTCATCCTCAGCATCAGAATCTTCAAGACCAGCTGCTGCAAGAACATCTTGAGGATTATCTTCCACCTTAAGTTCGATATCGCTCGAAGGGTTGTTATCATACTGCTCTCTGTAATCGGCATTGACGTCATCGTAATCAATTTCCTCTCTATCTTCTTCAACCTCAGGTTCGGCTTCATCTGATTCATAGCGCGACCTCTTATCCTTCCTCTTGCGCTTTCCCCCTCTCTTCCTCCTTTTCTCGCTCGGCCCGCCTTCATCTTCTTCACCAGAAGGCTTCTCTTTCCGTTTCGACCCACTCTTCATTTGTTCCTGAAAATCAGACAAAAAACCTTCTACTTCACATACACTAATAGAAAAAATCAAGCATTCTCTTGTTCCAGTGAGATCAATCGGAACTACCAATATTGCCAAACAACTTAAAGAAATAGTTGCACCAATTTGTTGATCGAAAACAAGTTCAAATAAAAATATAGGGTTTACTTATGTAACTTACTGATAGTCCAAATGGATCACAGATATTTTCAACACAACCAAAATTTGGCAAGACATAATTCAAATAACTCAAGGCTATCCCTTAACTGAAATTGATTCAACTGGAACACGGACAATAAGATAAATGAAGATGAATGTTCACAGCAATGAGAGTTCATTTGGATGGGTCAGTCAGTGGTTAGGATGCATTCAAGAAAGTTATCATGATCAAATAAGATACTGCATGGTGAATCATAAAACTTTTTCTTCACGAGCTTCGACATTTGTTACGTTACAAAGTAGAAGATTGTTCTTGAACAAACATAATTTCATAAGGCATGATCATAGTTAATGATATTACGGTTACTGTAACAATCAAAATAAAGTGAAAGGCTAAAAAGTAACTACAGTTACGGATGGTAAGGAGAATCATCCAGGAACAACTTACCTTAATCCGCGCCAAATGTTTCTCTTGCTGCATCACTTGTTTTAGTTCGTCCTCCTGTTTTCTTTTCTCCAACTGTTTGTTTTTTTAAACTCATTTATGAGTAAAATGAACATAACTGTCAGATAATGTAAAACCTCAGTATTACACAGATATGTATGACCTGAAGTTTTCTTTGCTCTTCTGCTCTTCTGCGTGATTCATCAGCCAACTCCATCTGGCGCATGACTTCTAATCTTTGCATATTCTGTTGCTCTTCACGCTCAGCAAGCTCGCAATGGACATTTGCAGCACCAAGCAAATGCTTGCAATATGCAACGTGGGTTTCAATTTTTTTCTCATCAAACCCATGAAACTGAAGGTTGGAAGATGTAGAGAGTAAGCTGAACAAACGAACTGCATTTTTTAGCTCTGCTACAGTAGCTCGAACCTGCCCACAGAGAACCGAACCGATGATGTACCGCACGAAAAGAAAAACATGACAAAAGACACGAACTTCTAGTGGAATAAGGACATTGGCTGATTCGTCTTACTTACTAGCATGTACTAAACTTTATAATTAATAAGTATATGAATAAAATAACAAATTAAACAGGAAATACAAGAAGATGAATATTATGACCTCATCCACGTTCTTTTTTTCTTTTTGAAGTGTTGATGCGGAGAACTTTTGTAGAGTAACTCCAGTATCAAACCTCAGTGTGTAATTTGAAGGAGCCAAGTGGATAGCTCTAAGTAAAGTCTTTTTGCACTCTTGCCATTGTTCAGCTTCATAATGTGTACGCGCCAGATATAAAAGGATGTGGCTCTCAGTATTGTTGTAGAACTTGCGTAGACAATTTTGGTACTGCACAGATGAATTATTTGTTATGAACGATATGCATTTTGGGATTAAAATGCAGGAAGCAAGTAAAAATAGGGGAATTCTGAACAAACCATTTTCACAGCTAAAGCAAAATTGCCTTGTGCAAAGTGGACATGAGCTAAGTTGATCCACACATCAGGCATCTGGATGTTAGAACTTCCACTAGCAGCTTCTTGAACCTGAAGGAAAGAGAGGGCAGATACTTTGCCTATATGTGAATCTTTCTTACGGTGAATTTCTAGAAGATGCACCTCACCTGTGTAAATAGTTCCTTCGCGATATCAAATTGGCCTTTTTCTGCAAACACCATACCAGCACCATTTGCTGCATAGAGGTTAGCCGAATGTTGCTGCAGAACCTGGAGACAAAACGTGCTCATACATCAATACTAAGCCAAATAATTATATTTAAGATGTGAAAAGCAATAAAAAATAAAAAGAAGAAATTTGTATGGGAGAGAATAAATTGGCATACTTTAGTGTACAACTCCTTGGCCTTTTCTAAATGAGTGGCTTCCAATTTTGGATTTCTTTTCTCATTGCGATTTGCAGCGAAGTAGTTCCAGTTCCCCTGGCAAGTCATATAAAATTCAACACATTAATTGCACAAATTTAATAATGTAATAAGTTGAAGCAAATATCATCACAGGAAAACTTTCTAAGCTCTCACAAATATGCTTACCAAACACACTGCAGCATACGAATCTTTTTCACCAATGGCATCCTTTGCAGTCCGGAAAGTTTCTTTAGCTATGACCCAATCATCATTCTTTAGCTCAACATCCCCAAGCATGAGCAAAGCATCGGGGCACTTCTCATCCACCTTCAAAGCTTCACCAATCTATGAAAGAAAAACACCTTTAGACCATAGAACATATGGAAAACTGGTGGTGATGCTGGTGTTGGTGAAGAATAGATGAAAGATTGCAAGAGGTAACCAGTTCCAGGCTGATTTGAACGTTATTCCGAGCTTTGGCAATGGCAGCAAGCCTCAAATAAGCATCTGTATACTCTGGGAACTAAAATTGTTCAAAAGTCAGAGTGAAGCTATAAAACAGAAAAATTAAATCACATCAATTCAAAAGAAATCCCTGGATCATAAAGAGCTTTCCATCAAAAGGACAAGGTGATATGTAACATTGCACATGATCAATTAATGATCATATTGCTTGACTCCGATAAAAACAATCAAATGAACATACGAATTAAAGAACTCTTTATTTCATTCAAGGCCAAATTTTCATCTGCTCCTAATCCAGATAGCTAGAGAGTTTGGAACTATCAATTCAGTTGGATAGAGCTAAATGCATTACTGGATCAGACAACCATTCCAGTTCCCATCACAATACCAAAGAATCATAAATGCCATGCACGCATATTCTTGCAGAGATAAACCAGATATCAGAACAGAGGATGGTGCGAACTTTGCATAAGATCGTGCAATCTTCTATCCTTTACAGTGGTATAACAACGCATTAAATCAGGCATTTCCATCAGATATTCCCAAGACATAAAGTATGATTTCTAAGTATATTAAATCCTTTACAGCGGTATAACAACGCATTCTTTCGATAAAATTTGTAGTGGTACAATGAAATCACAAGTCAAACCATGCTAAGAAAATGAGCACACTGTCAAAAAAAAAATGCAGAAGAAGTTGACATGCAAATTCATGCTTTATACCAATCGCGAACTATACCTTATATAAAATCAGGCGGTATAGAACACTGGCAGACTCAGTTTTATGGATTTGCTCGTACACTCTACCTAAATTAAACAGGGTAGAAACTTTATCACAGGGAAGTTCCACCGATAAACCCTGTTCCTCAAGCCGCTGAAACAACTGCACGTCCTTATAGAGAAAGACGGTCGAGGTAGAATCAACAGGATAAAGTGCATTTTTAATTAAACTAGATCGGCTGCTTAGGTTTGATCTGGATTCTGCATCGTCATCAAAAAAGTTGCACCATATGCCCTCTCCCATAGTTTCCTTAAATGTCTCCCTAGCAAGCTGTTGTGGACATGTCAAGGTCGACCCAAAAAAACCTAATGAATATGCATGAAATCAATGAACGGGTATCAAGAATGAGGTCAAACCTCAATCTCTCCCCTTTCTAATTGAAGAACTCCAATATTGTTCAGCAGCTCAAGAGGCACTTCTACATTTCCTTTTTTCAGCAGATTACGTGCCTGCACAAACTCAGATATTTTAGCCTTAAAGGTTACAGAATAAACATCTAACTTCAAGAAGTCAGTATGTCCATTTCGATTTAGTTGTTTTTGGAGTTGGACTATTGGAAACTGTTTCCATTTTACGAAACAGTTTTTGGACTATTGAACACTTCAAAGTTCCAAAGGCTAGGTTTGAAAATTCATGTCACCTAAAAACCCAAGTCTTGAAAATGGTTCTATAAACATGTGAAACGGGGAAATTTGAATCGATTTACTAATGATAGGAATCAACTTATTACCACAAGAATCGAGGATGACTGGAAAAAGAAAACTATCTATTCATGTAATGAAAAACTACTAGTATATTTTAACTAGAACGCCAATAATTCCTTTTTTATACTAAAAGATGAGAAGTTCACTGGAGCAATGTTGCTGGCTTTTTTATCGTGTTATCACAAAAGAACCTGACAATCAAACTGAAATTCCTACAAATCACTCGGCATATACCATTCACTGACGATAGTGCAACTGCCAAAGATCAAAAAGAAAACACATGAACACTGAACAGCGTAGAGCTACCAACAACGCGAGTGACACCAGAAAGGTACTCACAGTTCTAAAGGCGTCCAGAGCAGCACTAGCATCTGTTGAAACCAACAAATCACCAAGATCCAGAAATGCCTGTAATGGCAAGTATATGACGTTTTAATGTAAAAACTGTCAGGTGGTGCTCCTATGTTTCTCTTGAAAGGGAATATGACACTTTCATGCTCGATTTGATGTAACCAAGGACTAAGAAAATCTCTTCCATAAAAACCATGAAAATTGCTAAATTTAAATTACAGATATTAATCAACTAGTTTCAGATCTTGAAAGTGTCAGTTATTGACCAAAGTTCTAGAGCAGCTATAACCAAGTTGCAAAAGGAGATGGCATACAAGCACCATTAGCATGCCCTATGGTGTGTCGCCCAAATGTTGACAAAACATACTGTCTGAGATGTTGACATGTGTAGTGCAACTGGCACAGAATTAAATCCTTTGTTCACTAGCAAGAACAATGATTACCAGGAATTATTAGAGCAGAGATGTAGTCCACTAGGGCACATAGACTACATTCTTTTGATCTTTGACCCACTTATCCTGTTTCGGGAACATTTTATGCATATCAGGTTTTTTTTTATGTTCAGCTTCTTGTGCTTGTGTTGACACTAAGAACAAAGCAATTATCGGAATTTCAGAAGCCATCAAATCAAGTCACATAAAACAGTGATCATCGAAATTCCATAAGCCTTCGAATCTAGCGGCACTAACTGAACAGGTGACTTCCTGAACTAGACAACAAAGATCTCTCACCAGTTTATAACTGATTTTTAATATCCTTAAGACAAGTTTATGTTCACTTTTTGGTAACTGCATAAAACAAGATATTTCTAAAAATAAAATAATAAAAAAAATTGCTTAGGCATTTTCTTCATTCAGGCTACTGCATGAAAATATGTTTCTCAGGTATAGTTTAAGATCTGATAACTTCAACCATATGTTTATTTAATAAATATTGAACGTATAATACGATAAACTTCAAAAGAATCAATACTGTCCAACGTGTTGGAGTAGACAGCAATTAGGACTTGAGCTTTTAGATATATAGTTTTTTTTTTATTTCTATCCTTGGATTTATCATTTTCACATATTTCTCGAGACTAGAATAGAAACATAATAAAACATAATCATCTAGACCTAGACAAACTCAATTACTATAAGTAGCAATTTAACTTTTATGGCCAACCCTAGTAAAATAAAGATTCACGGTGCCAACCCTGGTAAAAGAAAAAAAAACATTGACATGTTCACCTGAGGATCTCGAGGATCAATTTTGGTGGCTTTTCGTAATAGTTCTTGAGCTTTCACATTCTGCTCAAGCTGAACATAAACGTGTCCAAGAGCCTGAGTCAAAATAAGTGTGATCCTGTAAGAAGCAGCCCGAAATTTTTTTCCAAAAATTGACTTCTAAAAGCAACCATCCACTAACTTTAAGTGTTTCACAATTTTCAGGCTGAACCTCCAAAACTTTTTCAAAATTGGTCAATGCACTTCGGAGATCTCCAAGTTTCAGATGCACCTGTCCTAAACCTATTTGAAGCAAGCACAATCATTCATCAACAAATGCTACAACTAATGACTTAAGAAGCCAAAAGCTTTTGCAAAATGAAAATATAATAATTCCATATAGACCCTTCAGTGGAAGGCAGAAAATCAATAGTTAGCATGTATTATAATAGCAAAAGAGCATGATATCACAGATTGCTAATCATAATACATATAACTGTACAAAGCATGCAATAACCAGTGCCCACCTCTCATTCATTTTATATTTTGACGCCTTTACGAGAAGGATAGCAGGGCAAGATCATTGAATTAACAAGATTTTAATAGATTACTACCATATAGGACTGATTATGAAAGAGCAACGTCTCCCCAGACACCAATAAATTAAGAGAATGTTCCACGCCATCAGGTGCAAGATATCTTGTGAGTCACAAACCATGCGACTCTTAAGTTATTACATTATAATTAATAGAGACAAATAGGAGCGCTTACCATATTTAAGGGCATGAAATGTACTAGGGATCATTAGTTTGGTGAGGAAGAAAAAGCAGTTTAGTGCAATATCAAATTTTCCACGAGATTTTAAATACCTTTGGCTCAATCCCAAAAAAAAAAAATTACCATAAAAGAAAGCAAGAAAGGGCAAGGAGGAACAAAATCTCTTTGACTTTTGAGAAAGATAACAACTACAGGCTGAAATCGCCTAACACAAATTAAACACAATACTTCTTTCATAGGTGATTGGCTAGTTAGGCATGAATTCAAACAATGAAACCAAATTCCAAGTACAGGTCATATACGTAGACGTAGAACTGACTAATCGTGCAACTGATAACAGTTTATAACCGGACAATCAAATTGCCTATACCTTCTTCAAACTAATACCATGTTGCTTTGGTCAAAAATATCTCAGCAAATGGTTGATTGTACTGGATTACCACATATTGGGCAAAAGTATATTCAAGCATACCCAATTCATTAAAAATAAAAAATTACACTTTCAAAGTTCAAGTGCAAGTCCTGAAGCATCCCATCACACAGCTCAACAAACGTAAAAATAAAAAATAAATAAAAAGAAGAAGAAGAAGATAAGAGAGTTATAATGATAATTTTATAAACGCAATTAGCATATTAACAGTGAAATGGAGTCAGGAATATTTCTTATTATGTAATTCGTTCCCAGAAATGTTCTATAAATATATTCCGGATTTTGAGTCAGGAATATTTCTTATTATGTAATTCGTTCCCAGAAATGTTCTATAAATATATTCCGGATTTTGTATTATTCGAAAAATTATATTAAGCATAACATCAACATACCATAGTAAGGTAGTACAAACTCATGAATATTGAAGTTTTCTTTTACGGAAGCCATATAATACATCCCTGCTTTTTCATAGTCCCCCTGAATCAAAGCAACGAGACAAAATCAGCACATACAGAAGCAAGATATAGTTACAAGGTGATATTGATCACAAATAATAATGAGACAAAAATGGTGCCAATCTCCAAAGCATTCAGAAAGCCAAATGTTCAAAGTTGAACGCATAATATGGTGGCAAAGATGGACAACACCATCAACCTTGCTATGGTACGAGCGGGCCAAATTATAGTATGAATGTGCCTTTGTTGGGCCATGAGTTGTAACAGCAAGTGCAGTTTCAGTCAGTTGTTCGACCAAGAAATGTTGGCCAGTGAAGAAGAAGTGATTGGCAAGATAATTCAGAGATGTTGCACAGTAAGGATATATTTCAAAAGCTCTCTGCATATTATGCATCCCGCTCCGGATACCAGCAGCTGTAATCAATGACCATTGGAGATGAAGTAAGTTTTCAAATAAAGAATGCCAAGTCAAATCATTAACTCAAATATACATTTCCACAGCAGCATAAAGAATCCATTCAAGACGTTACTTATATAGCTTCTTTATATTAACACATAATGTTAAAAGTGATAATCAAGGACAAAGCGACCACGTCTTTGGAACTGAGAGCACTTTATATTTTGCATTACTCATGAATTAAGCATCCAGAAATAAAAATTACCATCATTTGTTTGCAAATCCGAAATCCCAAGGGCGACAAGAGCTTCAACATTTTCTGGCTCTAACTGCATTTTAAATTATTCAAAACAAATCAAGCTAAAACCGCTGAAAATAATTTAACACTAGTCATGCACATCGTCAGTTACAGATTATATTAGCTTCGCATGAGCAACTAATCGCCACAAGCAATAACTTGCCTGTAGAACACGATGAAATGCTTGCTTTGCCTTTTCAAAATGACCCAACTTATAGTGGCAGAGAGCTATTCCAAGTCTCACACCAGGAGCCTTAGGATACACTTGCAAGGCTCTCTAACAAACAAGGAAGCAAAAATCATATCAATCCAACTAAAATTCAAGCTCCATATTGTTTTCAGAATAAGACTTGCCTTGTATAGTTCAAGTGAATCAGAATAACGGCCACGATTAAATTGAACACATGCCTGCACATAATGGGAAATACTTACTGTCATAATGGTTAATACAAATCTTTTACGAACCCAAACTAATGCAAGATATGCATCAAACATTAATAAATGGGAGCCTTGTAAGATGGATGTGGTGTAGTGAACTGCCACAAATATCAAGCTTCAACTTTTATTAAGTAGGGATGGTATGTGATAAATAGAACGGAGGTATTAAAGAAAGGACAACCCTCCATGTCTGATATCGCAGGATCTAAAGGCAGAAGTGCTAGAAGGAACCGTGCTCCCTACTGCTGGGTCATATTTCTAAAAAATCCAGGAACCAGCAAGTCTGGCTCAAAGAACTATACCTTGGTTATTAAAAATGTTGTCTACAGAGTAGAGAAACTATACTTATGATACAGAACTCGGCAGTTACAGTTACATCGACTAGATTCCTCTGTATCATGTAGAGCCAAGAAGAGGCTAAGTTGGTTACGAGAAATGAAGACGAAATTCATGATTAACAATTACGTACCTAAAGGCGTACAAATATCATTAACAATTATCATTACCTGACCAAGCAGAGCAGGAACATTATCAGAGTCACCATCAAGCACAATCTTAAAAGCATTAAATGCCTGTTCAACATCTCCCTTAGCAAGTAGAAGCTGACCTGCAAAAAGATCAGACATCTTAGTTATCAGGCTTTTAATATTACGTCGGTTAATGTCAGTAAAATGGAAGGGTGTATCAGAGTTAAAAAAACACGGAGAATCCTAAACATCATACGTCCCCATTCCCAATAAATGTTTTCGATGGCAATCTTGATCAAACAATAACGACAAACTTTACATGAACAGGTTCTAAAAAATAAACGGAAAGATAACGTCAGCTTCATGCTATAGTAGCATCGTTTCCATAGTTGAGTAATTTCAGTATTCTTTTAACAGAAATCACAGGATATTTTAATATGGTACAAGGAATGTAATGAAGAACCAAAGTGACTCAAAGAAGGAACAGAAATATAGAAACAGAAAATAAAAACTGCAAGAATTCTCAACTACCGGAAGATGGAACAAACGCTAGGGATAAGATGAGCTTTGAAAGGAAAAACGGAGAGAAAGTAAATAATGGTTTCTCGGGCTTTCTTCTAGGTAGAACACATTGAAAAATAATGTACACACTTTTCATCCGCTAACTGTACAGTAGCACACTTAAAGTAAAAGGGGTTTGCAACTTTAACTTACACCCTATCAGCCATCATCGTTTTTTTTTTATGCAAACCTCACTATAAGATCTTTGGAATGGAATGGAAGAAAAAAAGTAAATTTTCGAAGCAAAAGAATCTGAATCATTAGTTTCTAACATTCTTAAAAGTGGTATATGATTTAATGACCTAACAAATTCGAATCTTGGAAATCTCATGCATTAATGACAGTATACTTTCTTCCAGTTTGTAATCAACTGAAAAGGACTCTTATATAAAGTGAAATTCATGTCAACTAGTCATTAAAGTAACTATAAGTCAAAGTGAATCGATGAAAGACTCAAACGGTGAAGCACTCGTGGAGAAGGAGAACACAGAAGAGATCTTGCAAACACACTACACTGTCCGCATATTGCAGCAGCAGCAGCAGCATATAAATTTCTGGGGGAAAACATGATTACCTTTTCCAATCCAGGTTGAAGGCTCGTGCATGTCAATCCTTGATGCCTTGTTATAATACTTTGTGGCCTGAATAAAGTAGTCTTCCTTTTCTCTCTGTCTGGTCTCAACTTTTCCAAGGTAGCTGTAGTATGCCCCCAAAGCATTTAGAATGGCAATCCTCTCATATCTAACATCGGCATAATATTCATCAATTTCTGCATGACAGTAAAACTTTGCCATTACTGAGAGAATCAATTAATTAAGGTTACTTTCTATTCCTTTTTTATAAAATGGATGTTAATAATTAATACAGGTAGTGCGTACCAGGACTGGATCCTTCTTCCAATATTTGTCTAAACTGTTCGATTTTCCCTTGCTTGAAGTACTCTCTCTACATCAAACCAGGGAGTTTCAGATTTAAGGAAGCACAAGCACATTAGCATAAAGCTCAGTGGGTTTCTTTACATTCCCGCTATGACATGATTAGTGGTTGACAAGAGACCAAACAAATAGCTAAAGGACCCTAAATATGTACATATATTCGAGTTTTTATGAGCATATTCATATATCTATATCTTCCCAAGCAGTTTTAGTAACCATGCATACATACATACAGCAACCTCTTATAGAATAACAATGGGAAATGAACCATCAGTTGAACCAGAAATCAGGAATAAGTATGAAAAATGTGTCATAGTAAGGTCTGCAACTACTGCAGGATCTTATCTCTCTTTGATGCAATTTTACAAAATGAAAATCTAGATGTAAACGCAAGTTTGATTGCACAAGATTTGTAGCAGCCTGAACATCAACCATCTCCAATCTGATTAAAATCAAGATAAAAAAGTATATACTTCATAATATTTCTCGATGACAACAACACGCGCACGCCACCCTAAATCGATATCAGATCACTTTAATGTTTATAAGCATTTAACTTGAGGCTTTCCACTAAACTTTCACGGGAAAAGGTTTTGTTAGCATATCAAACCAAGAGAGACGACGTCTTATAAACAGTTATCTTGACGATATATTTTTTCATATAATTTAAAGCAAAAACATCATCCAGAAGACACCCAAACATGCAGCCCCTTGCTTGTGTTCAACAGAATCAAGAACAAACTGGAGTTCGAACTCCAAAAATGGTCAACAATTCGAGCACTACAATTTTTCAGTCAGACCAAACCCTTCAAGCAAACCATAGAACTTATCTAGAACTTCAATAAGTTCCCTCTTAAAACACTTCCCCCTAAACAGATCCACACACCCCCATCCAGAAACCTTGCGTTCTTCACATGCATGCTATCCTCTGTTTTCAAATAAGAATGACGCGCAATACGAAAAACACGCAGGCTCGCATCCAGCCATAAAATTTAAAAAAAAAAAAACAAACAAACAAAAGATAAGACTTACAGCAATTATCAGCCAAAGGTCTAATGGGGCTTGCTCGGCCTTGAGAATGTCGAGAATGTCCGTGGCATCACGAGGAAGTTGATCAAGAGCCACTCTCACTTCCTCTTCCGAGTTCTGAACGGGTACGTACACACAAGCCATTGACCTTCTTCAACCCGTTGATATTGGCCGAAATTCCAAACCCTAAACTTCAATAAACATTCCAAATCAGATAAATTCAATCGACTGAGACGAACAAACCTATTGCTCCTCCCAAAGGGTTTTTTTCTTTGCGGATGATTTGATTTTCGGGGTTATTGCTGGAATTTTATCTCAGTATTTCTGCAGATGAGAACAAGAAGTGAGGATAATTTTGATCGAAGTGATCAATATCTAAAAGAATTAAACAAAAGGGATTGGATATAAAATTGACCAAAATACCCTTAGTAAAAAAAACGGTTGGTAGAGTTCATTTAGAGTTAACAAAAGGAAAAAAAACTCGAGAGGTGAAAAAAAAGAATTTGAGAGAACAAAAACCCGAGATAAAAAAAAAAAATCGAAGCTCTGGAAACTCATCGTCGCCGGAAATCGAACGATAGCAAGACTGAAGAGGAAGACCGTCGATTTAAGATTTGGGTTTAGGGTTGATGAGTATTTGATCGAGCTTTTTGAATATTTTTTTTTTTTTTTTGCCGCGCTCTTGTTTTCAAATTCGTCTCTGATTGTTATGGTAGAACCGATCGTAAAAGAATATCGATCACTAGGAACGATGGTCGCACCCTCCACATTCGTCACTGATTTTTCTTCGTGGACGTCGTCAAAATTGATTTCCAACCACATTCTCATGATTTACTTTATAATTTCCACATTATCGACACCGACTTTCCATTCTCCGTCGTAGTTAATAATGATACTCGTCGGCATAACATGTACTGTAAAAAAAATTGAATCTCTATTTGAATTTTGTTTGAGTTAAAAATTATTCTAAAAAAATCGAATTAAATTGGAATTAGAATCGAATTTAAAAATTATTTGAAAATTTAATTTAATATTAATAGAATTAAATTAGAATTAAAACTTAATTCTAAAAAGGAAAACGAATTGACATTGAATAATATTTGTATTAATATTTAATTCGAGTTGGGTTATCGAATTAATAATCGAATAAAATTTGAATTAAATATAAATTCGAAAAGAACGAATGAATGAACTCAACTTCTTCAATCGAGCTGCACATGATATGACGATGCAAAATAAGTTCAGATTGGACTTACTCATGATGAATAATGAACAATGTATGCATAATAACTGAAAATTGAATGAAATTAATGGAATCTAAAAATATATGAAAAAATCAACCTTAATTTGGTGGCTTCGAACTGTGCGGATTTGATGGGTTCGACCTGTGCGAATGTGTTTTGCTTCGATCTTATATCTTCGACGATGTTGTTTAGTGATGTTGTGCGTTGGATCTTGATGTGTGTTAGTAAATCTTGTTCTTACTTCGTTTTTTAGTTGGTTGTTTGATTTAATGTTCGTTGGTTGGTTGGTAGTTGAATTTATTATTTATTTTTTATTATTTAAAAAAATTAAATGATTATTTAAGTTAATTATACGTTAAATAAACTCAATTCCTCTTATTTAATTGACAAAATCAAAAACCCTTTTTTTAAAATAATCTAAAAATTAATCCATTTCTTTAAATGGACCCAAACAGCCAAGAAGTGATCTTGGGGTCTGACGTCTGATTTGGTATGATATGCCGAATACCAAGGAAAGGAGGGTTAAATAATAAATATGGTCATCTATGTGGGCTTCTAAATAAATTAGTAAACTTGGCTATATTAACAATGTAAAGAATTTGATGCGTTAGGGGGTCGGTAGGGGTAGAATTTTGAATTTTCGTGAATGTAAATATGGCATTTTTTTTTAACTTTGTCATGTCAATTCGTCAACTACAAATTATGGATACTAATTATTAGTTAAACCCAACCCAATGGGTAGAAGCAATTTATAGGGTCTCAGTCATTATTAGGATCTCTTCAATGGGTAATTACACATGTAAGTCATGGTTTTAGCACCGCAATATTGTCCAACCCTCATGAAAATCGAAGCATTTATTTTTGTCTATGCACGTGTCCAACTATCTATATACGTAAATTAAATGTTTGAAGTTTCTTCATGAAAGTATTTATTTTGGTCTCTTCACGTGTCCAACTACGTGTTTACGTGTCACTTCATGACAATCATATTACACTTATTTTGGTCTTTCCACGCGTCCGACTATGCTTATGTGTCTGTTTCTCCATGGCAATCATATCTTTTAAGTACGGTATAAACTCGATAAGTTAATACAATATTATTTAATAAACTCTTTAAGATAATACTTTTTACCGGTCCCGACTCGGGGATAACGTATTAAATTAATAAACTCGCTAAAATTATAAGATAATAGATTTTTGGTGATTCCTAAAGGTCCCATATAAAATATAAATTAATAACTATGTGTTTAAGGCTTTTATAATTGGTGCGCAAACTAATTTTCGGTCCATATAGGTACACATGTATTTAAGGTTTTTCCAATTGGTACTCAAACTAATTTTTCAGTCCACGCAAGTACTCATGTGTTTAAAGCTTTTTCAATTTGTGCACAAATTATTTTTTAATTTCGGCAGTTATCTATGTATTTAAGGCTTTTCATTTGATGTCCAAATAAATTGAGAAATTACTATGTGGCGCTCACGATTTATATAGTGATGGATAATGACGGATAATGACTTTTGCACGACAATCTATACTGTATATAAAGTGCGACCACACACGTAGTAACTGCCTAGTTTATTGGGATGTCAGGTGGAAAAGACTTAAACACCGGGGTAACTATCGGAACTGAAAAATAGTTTGGGTGCCACTAGAAAAGCCTTATAAACGCATTGTTACCTATTAAAATTGAAAAATAATTTGAACGCCAGTTCGAAAAGCCTTAAACGCTCGGTTACCTACTGAAATTTCCCATATTTTTATTAAGGTTTCTTGAATACTCAATTGTCTTTTGCTTTTGTTTAAACGAATTGAACTTTGAATCAGGTCTCTATTAAGGTAGGTGATTGAATAATTTTATCAAATTGAGCCCTCCATTTGATATATACACATTGTATGGTAGTTAAGTGAAAGTTTGAGAGGCTTTTTTTCAAGGAGAGAGGAGTTTGAAAATTAAACATTTCATTATAAATTAATAAAATATTAATTTATCGATTAATTAATAACTCTTTTAATTAATAAAATTTGATGGTCCCAAGCATATTAATTTATAGAGTTTCTACTGTACTTATTTATTCTCTCTACTTTTAAATAACCACGCAATATTCCATAACGTGTATCTCATTATGTGTTTATTTATTTTCGTCTTTTTACGTTGTTACATGATCACTTCACTTAAAATCTTAAACTAGTATCAAATTTTAATACGCAACACCTGCCAATCATGTGTCTTGTTATGTGTTTATGTGTCTCTTCATGACAATCGAATGTACTTGTTTTAGTCTCATTAATTTCGATAATTATCACACAACTAAAAGACCACTTCATGTAATGTAATACACTAGAAGTATTTATTTAATTATTACCCGAGCACTTTATCAAAATCTTAAGCTTGAGTTTTGATGAAGTGCTCGTGTAATAATTATTGAATGTAAAAAAAAAAGCAAAATAAGTACTAAATCGTATTTTAATTTTATTTTCAACATAGCCCTCATACAGAGACGGAACCAGAGGGGTCGGCCAAACCCCGTTGGCCGGCGCCATAGGGCCAGTACTGGTGATGATGGCTTCAATCTTAGTGGAGGTTGAAGAAGACGTAGAAAGAAAACCCTAATTTGGTTCAATTGGAGAGTTATGTTGAATGGGGAATATTTTTTTAACTGGACTTTCTATTAATTTTTAAAGATATATTTTAAATATTGTTCTAGGGCCCAATCAAATTTTACATTATGGCATCTTAATTTCCTTATTTATATAAAAAAAAATCCCCTAAAATATCAATATTTAAATTCTAATTAGTTGCAACTAAATATTCCATATAGCTGTTAATTGACGAAATGATTGTTTTTTTTCTTTCATTGTCTTATTTTTAATATAATATATTCTTGATTTAATAAACTAATCTATTAATTTATTATATATTATTAGTATCTATAACATTTATAAGGCACATAAAGTTAAAAGATCATTCAATGTGAATAAAATTAGAATGATCGAGAAAACCGTAAACGAGATGGGTGATAAATTCCTCTTAGATTTGTTGACGTATTGCATAAAAAAAAATTATTTTTTTTTTGAAGTGTTGGAAATCGCAAAATTCAAAAGATAAGTCCCGAAAGTCATATTTATATGATGCAAATTAATTCACATCTTTGTAATACATCAGTTGTGAAAAAGTATAGATATCTATATTGCAAAGTTAAAGTCATTTTTTTATATTATTTTTATTTGACAAGTATTGTTCGACCCCCCAAAATATATATTCTGGTTCTGTCACTGCCCTCATAGCCTATATTCTTTTAATCATATAAAAATATTAATTTTATATATTTTATTTAGGAAGATTTTTTTTTTCTTATTTAATGGATTTTTCTTTCAAATGATGGCAGTGAGAATGTGTACTCAAGACATGTTGACTTAAAACCAACTCCAACCAATACTTAAAACCAATCTCAAACTCAAAAATATATTCCAAGCTTATTGCAAATTTAGAACCCAAAATGAGTATGGTGACTTTTCTCTCTCCTCCAAACTCATATATGCGTTTCTACTATTCACTGTCTCAAATTTTAGTGAAATTGTATTTTAGCCCCAAATGTTTTTATATTTTTACTAAAGTTATATTTAATGATTTTTTTTTATAAATATGTTGTTAATATTATTTAACACTACTTACAACCCACACACTATTTTTTTTTTTTTTTGAAAGCAAGAAGACCATTTTATTTATGATAGGTCAAAAGATAATAAGTTTGCTAAAGCTTGCGTTGGTGGGCAATAACCCTGGCCATCGCAACCAAGAAGTTTAGCTAGATAGTGAGCAACCTCATTACAGTTGCGCTTAACAAAAGAAAACGAGACTGAAGAAAATAAATCCATAAGACATATGCAATCATATAAGATAGCTCCAATTTGTGCTGAGTCGGACAATTTTTGCGACAGCTTTTCCACCACTGTTAGACAGTCCCCTTCGAAGATTGCAGAGAGCCAGCTTTTTCGTAACACGAATTTCATTGCCCAGAATGCTGCCAATACCTCAACAACCTCTGGATCGGATCGAAAGAGCCTCGGAAGAATCTAGTATACCATCCGCAACAAACCCCATATTCATCTCTAGCTATAACGCCGATAGCAGCGCCACCTCGTTGTAAATGTAGGGCTCCATCAAAATTAATTTTAATGATGCCCGAAGGTGGGCAGCGCCATCGATCCGGTAGGAAAAATCGATCTCGATCTGTTACATTTCGGGGAGCACTAGGACATATCTTGACCTCATCTGCTTTCATAATTGAGAGGTGAGGTGGGATAATCTTGCCTTGCCTTGCATCGTTAAGTTGTTTCTGGAATCCCATATCGCCCATAGTATGTTGATGAATACATCAAATTCATTCGGGTCCAAAAATTCCCAAGATCAGACCTCATAGCCGATGCCTTCCATATTTGAGGCGTAAATGGGGCAAGTTATGAATACATGTTTAGAGTCTTCATAAGGGGGAACCACAACGTAAGCAATGAGGATTGAGGGAGAAACCACGGGCAGCCAGGTTCATGGTCGTAGGAATCGCATTGTGACAAAGACGCCAAGCAAAGATCTTAACCTTTGGAATGACGTTGGCATTCCACAAGAACTTCCAATTCAACGGCGAACTTGTACTAGCAGTTTTCATGGATTCCAAATATCTTGCTAAGCGGTACGCTGATTTAACGGAATATTTCCCATCTTTTGAGTAGTGCCATATCAGTTTGTCTGGCCCCGGGCTGGAGCTAAGCGCGGTGCCCAAAATAAGTTCCACATCGACAGGTAGGAATATTGATTTAATCAGCGTTTCATTCCACAGCCCCGTACCATGCATGCGAAGGTCAGACACTTTCCAGCCACCTAACTCTGCTCGAGTCGGAGTCAACAATTTAAACGAGGCGGGGCGGTTCAGCCATGGATCTCCCCATATGTTAATGCTTTTTCCTGATCGCACTTGCCAACGAATGCCTGATACCAGCAAAGGTTTAGCTGCCATAATACTTCGCAACGTCATCGAAGGATTCCAACCTAGGGTAGCTTTCGTGAATGGCACATAAGGGAAGTATAGGGCCTTGAGAAGTCGTCCTAGAAGGCAGTTTGGTCTCGATAGTAGACGCCACCCTTGTTTTGCAAGAAGTGCTAGATTAAAGTGATGAAGTTCGCGAAAGCCCATGCCTCCTGCATTTTTTTCCACTATTAATTTGCTCCAAGCGATCCAATGCGTCTTTTGTTGGTCCGTGGAACACCACCAATATCTCGCCATGCGCTTTTGGATATCTTTTAAAACCTGAACCGGTAATAAAAAAACAACTCATTGCATAAGTAGGAATTGCTTGGATTACCGATTTTAATAATACTTCTCGTCCCGCCTGAGATAACAATTTCTCAGACCATCCCTTCACCTTCGCCCAGACACGATCCGTGATGTATGAGAAAACTTCCCTTTTTGTTCGGCCTACAACTGTGGGCAGCCCCAAATAGAGACTGTGTCTATTGGATCTTGGTAGTCCTAAGACACGACAACATTGTTCGCGCACCTGCTCGTGCACATTAGGTGAGAACGACGCTGATGATTTCTCGAAATTCACTTGTTGGCCCGATCCAGCACCGTACACCACCAGGATCTCATCAAGGATTGTCATGGCTTCGCTGGTCGCTTGACAAAATATTATTGTGTCGTCCGCAAAGAGCAGATGTGAGATCGGTGGAGCACTTCGACAGATAGAGAATCCCTTCAGATGCCTCGATTGTTCGGCCTCCTGTAATAAACTACAAAAAGCCTCCGTGCAAAAAAGGAAGAGAAAAGGAGAGAGTGGATCGCCTTGGCGTAACCCTCGTGATGGTTTTAGATGCCCAAACACATTACCAATAAGTGTAAAATCATAAGAAACCTCAGTAACGCATTTCATAATTAAAGTCACAAAAGCCGAATGAAAACCAAGTTGGCCCATTACCTTTTCAAGGAAGGACCATGGTTTTAGATGCCCAAACACATTACCATTAAGTGTAAAATCATAAGAAACCTCAGTAACGCATTTCATAATTAAAGT
The DNA here is from genome assembly GCA_028392965.1 of Lindernia subracemosa. NCBI lineage: Eukaryota > Viridiplantae > Streptophyta > Magnoliopsida > Lamiales > Linderniaceae > Vandellia > Vandellia subracemosa. Next base: position 1,593,032 of record JAQPCC010000011.1, on the reverse strand, counting down.
CACAAAAGCCGAATGAAAACCAAGTTGGCCCATTACCTTTTCAAGGAAGGACCACTCAACACGATCATACGCTTTACTCATGTCCAGTTTAAGGGAGCAAAATCCCTCTCTGCCTCGTCTTTTCTGTCTCAAAGCATGGTTAATTTCAAAGGCAACTAGGACATTATCCGTAATAAGGCGATTCGGAATGAACGCTGACTGTGTTGGAGATATGATATCATCCATTACAGCTCGTAAACGATTCGTAACACATTTTGAGGCGATACAATATATAACATTACACAGACTAATCGGGCGAAACTGAGCCATCGATTCCGGGTTCTTTACTTTTGGAATTAAGACTATGCGAGTACTGTGGAAAAAAGGGAGGGATATGCCATGATTTAGAAATTCAAGAATATAACGAGTGGTTTTATATCCAACAATGTCCCAATATTTTTGATAGAATAGGGGAGGGAAACCATCGGGACCCGGGGATTTGTAAGGAAACATACCTGTGATAGCATCTTTAACCTCATCCTCGGTGTACTATCGTAATAGCATCTTGTTCATTTCGTCAGTGACTCGTCGTGGAACAGCATGAACGGCTTGGTTAATAGCAGATTGCGATGGGACAGAATGAACCAAATAATTCGGAAAAGAACGAACAAACAGCGTTCTCTATAGCTGTAGGAGATTCACACCATGTCTCATGCTTGTCTTTAATCGGAACTACATTATTATGTGTTTTTCGGACTGAAGCTTTCCGGTGAAAAAATCTCGTATTGCGGTCACCCTCCTTGAGCCATTCCATCTTACTACGTTGTTTCCAATATAGCTCTTCTTGATGCAAGATTACGTTCAAACGTTCCCGAAGTTGCCGTTCCTCCCCCCTTTGAGAATCAGTAATTGTAGCCAAAGAGATTGCATTCAACTTTGTTACAATAACTTCTTTTTCTTCTTTGGATTTTATTCGCTGTTGTCGACTCCATTCTGCAAGCTCTTTTTGACATTTTTGCATATGGCTTGGTAATTCCTCCTTATTCAATGAAGTAGCCATGTCCTCCCAGCAGCATCTACGAATAATATTGGCACATTCATCCTCGGTCGTTCACTTAGCTTCGAAACGGAAAATATATTTATGTTGGCGCTGATGTGCGAGACTCGGATTTAGTTTCACGATAATAGCCGAATGGTCCGAGCAGAAGGTTGGGACATGAAGTACCTGGTGTTGTGGGAATAAGTTGGTCCAGCCGACAGATGCACATGCGCGATCGAGCCTTTCATATATAGTATTCGGATGTAGGGTTTTATTGCTCCATGCAAATGCTTTGCCTGAGAATCCCAAATCATGAAGTTCGCAGTCTTCGAGGGCCTCCCGAAAGTCAGAGATCTGCCATGCAGGGCGGAGATTACCACCTTGTTTCTCTTCATTACTAAAGATTTCATTAATGTCACCGAAGCAAAGCCAACGATCACAGTGGGTACCACTAAGGCGTCGGAGTAAATTCCAGCTATTCTTGCGTTGGCTTGTGATAGGATCCCCGTAGAAACCCGTTAAACGCCAAGAAAGAATAGAATCCGAGCCACCAATCATAACGTCTATATGAAAATTTGAGTAGGACATAAGATTGACGTCCACTGACTTTTTCCAAAGCAAGATGAGTCCACCTTTTTTTCCAACTGCTTCAACACAAACACCATGCATATTGAATAAGTTCTTTAATAAATCCAGACGATTCTTGCGGCATTTTGTTTCAAGAAGAAATAATAAGTCGAGTCCAAAAGATCGGATGAGGTATCCGATGTGATGAACTGTCGAGGCGCCGCCTAATCCTCGATAGTTCCAACTAAGACAATTCATAATGATCGGCGGGCCTGGCTAGCAGGTCCCGCCGGGATATCAATTATTTCCATGATATCGTGGTGGTGTGTCATGGCTTTTTTTGGTACGGGTTTTCAGTTTTCCGTTTTTTATGATCTGGGGGGTACTTGAAAGGTTCATGGTTAGTAGGTGGTTCATGTTTCAGAGGCTCGAGAGGTTCACGCTTCACCGTTCGAAGTTTAGATATGACTGCCCGAAGGGATTTGTTGGGATCAAGACGGAGGGGAATCACAGAGGGAGAGTTAGGGTTAGGGTCGGATTTTTCGTTTGCAAATTTTGTCAGGGGTATTTTGGGTAGTAGAATGTTTTTCTGAGAGGAGGTTTTATTCAGTTTAGATTGGTGGTTTGGGTCAAGTCTAGGGTAGTATTACATTACATGGTTTGGGTGATGTCTGGTTTGAGATAGGGCTAACGTTTAGGGTTTGGTTGGAGCTAGGATCATCCTTGAGGTTTTCTCTTGGTTGGCATGACAGATGGATTGGATTGGCTTGGCTGGCTGGCGATGCATGGTTGAGGCGTTGTTTTCAGGGTATTTTGGCTTAGATATTGGAGGAAAGAGGGTAGGCATGCTTAGCACATTCCTGTGCGTGACATTCGCATGGATTGAATGGGGAGGGTCAATGACCCACACACCCACTTTTCTGACTGTGCGCATGTACAAGTTAATAACAATTAATACTTGCTCGAGAAAAAAAAAAAAAAATAGAAAAAATGTTAATGACAATGAAATTGAGATGGAAACGCCACCGCTAGAGGTCCATTTCGCGATTGATGAAAATGCTCGATTTCAAGAATTCATATATTAGTACCAAAAAAATAGAAATAAATATGATCGCATTGCACTTCGGAATGCATTAACTTATCATTTGTGGGAGAAATACACGAATTCCAAGACTTGAAAAAATTCAATCTTTCACTTGTACTAATAATCAAATTTAAAGTAATTTTATTAAATATTTTGTCAATCGAATTTAAAATAATATTGTTGGCTAATTTGTAACGTTGTAAAATATGTGGGTAGTATTAAAAAGTTGTAAAAGTTGGTGTGAAAGAGAATATTTTGAGAATATTGTTTTGAGTTTGAGAATGAGTTTAATGGTTGGAGAATGATTACTGTTTGATGTGATAGTTACTGCATTTTGGTTTGAAAATGAATTTTTCCGTTGGAGATGACCTAAACACCACCCCTTACATTATGCAATTACACAAGTGACGTCGTCATGGTGTTAACACAGCAACATGCACTGTTTCCAAAAAGTCTAATGAATTCTATGAATTCAAAATAGACAAACATCACTTATTTTAGGGTTTTGTAGAATAACTGATATTTGTCTATTAATAATTAAATTGAAAGTGAGTATCTTTTATTAATTAGTTTATATCTATTGAGAAATAATGATAAGTGATTAGCAATCAAGTTACATTAATTAATCACATGCAACAAGATTAATTGATACCTCAACACGTGTTCAATTATATGTTCTCCGATTTTATTTTCTTTACTTTCAATTGTAATATATGATTAATCACTTCATCTAAAACCTTATTTAAGTCAATATGCAACGTATCATACTTTGTACGAATCATGTTTCTTGTTATGTGTGTACGTATATGAAATTTGGGGATGTGTTTGTATGTATGCTATGAATACATGAGTGAATTAAATGAATTTTCATATGCGATGGGACCTATTTTATAAGTTCTGAAGAGTTACATGGGCCAATTCTTGAATAATCACAACTTTTGGATGTTTAACTCGCTTTGAATAAGTGGTTGTTCTGCCAAGAGTCACAATCTTTGGACTGATTCACTATACGCCTCTTCAAACCAATCATTTCAGATCGAACCGTCGAACGGCTTCCTCGGATCAGATCGTGATCTAACGGCTCATATCGCGTCTCCTCGCGATTCTTCACAACCCATTGAGCGCCACGAGAGATTAATTTATCCAAATTCATTAGTCCAAACCCAATAAGATCCAACTCTTAAAATCGAATTTCCTCCTCAATGCTAATTCCATTTTCCGTCTAAGAATATTGTATCTAAGGTGGGGAAAAATAAAACCTTGGGCCTATAATACGAATAGGCTAGTCAACAATTTCAGGCTGTCAATTAGTCACAATTGATGGCTAAATGATTATTGGGTAGATGAAAAGCAACCCTAATGTTCAACGAACAACAATCTATCATTTTTTGACTGACTATAAAATATACAATTGGACAGAAATTGACATGTGAAAAATTTGTGTTGGTTAATATGACACTTTGAATACTATTGGTATGATTTTTTCTCCGAACATCATCATATAAAGTTGACACTTTTTCAAAGACTTGTTTCCCATTCTTTTACTTGCTTTTGAACTTGAGAAGCAACCTTTCTATTCCATGAGGTAATAATGAGACTTAAATTGCACGGTTCTATTGTAATATATAAAGAGACAAATAACATCATAATTGAAATTTGCATGATTTGGCTATAGATATTAAAATTTTGGACAGAACAGTTGGACTTAGAAATAATATGTAAAAATAGGTCATTGTAATTTGCAACTTCATATCTTTGAACAAGTGAGGCTCTTCGATCTTATTTTCGATAAAATAAATCGAAAATCCTAAAGACAACAGTGAGGGTACAAAATATTCCAGCTGCTAGTATGATTTTCGACTTATTTTTCGGAAATGATTGAAAATCCAAATTTGTTCCAATATATGAATTTTTTCTTTTTACCAACCCAATGTATCCCTGCTCAAGCGACTATGAACTTGCACTACACACATCGAGAATGAGACTAACCATTTAGACCAAGTGAAGATGCTCTACTCACCATCATCAATGGCAGTCAATGATTGCTAGTGGGATTCAAACCTGAGACTAGTGGTGTTCAATCGGTTTCAGTTTCGGTTTCCAATTTGGAACAGTCGGCTTCGGTTGGACCGAAACCTCAAACCGTAACCGAACACGGTTCGATTACAGCTCACTTCTTGATTATTTTTTTATAATTATTTTTTATTTTTTCCAACTGTCAGTGATAATTATGTCTATTGATCTCCAACGGCCACGAGATCTGGACTGTTAATAAATTATTTTTTTATTTTATTTTGAAAAATCAAAAATCAGCTGTTTGAACAAAAATACAATAACCAAAATCGTCTGAACACCACTATCTGAGACATCGGGTTTGAATAGTCATAGGTTTAGCCGTTAGGCCATCTCCTTGATTTACCAATTTTACAATTATCATATTGACCAAAAACAAAAATCATTGATATATTTAGTGATTCAAATTTATAATATCTTCTATTATATTAGGAGCCTCGTCATATGGTATCTCAATTTCAATTTCTTTAATTAATTACTAATTTATCATTATTTTGTTTATTTATTTTAATTAATATAATTATCATTTTACCCTTCAAATTTTAACTTTATTATATTTATATCCTTACAAATCAATTTAATTTATTATATACCTAAAAATAATATATGATTAAATTTTAAATTATAATTTCATCAGTTAAATATTTTAAATACATATAAACTAATTATATATTTATATATTATAGCAGAGTATGCGTAAAATACTAGTACCCAATATTAGACTAAATGACACATTCATTACATAACCAATAGTAGTACCCAATATTAGATTAAATGACACATTCATTACATAACCAATGTGGTAAGACTATTCAAGATATATATATATATATATATATATATATCACGTAAGCAAAATTATATATTTATATATTATAGCAGCGTAAAATAGTAGTAACTAAATGACACATTCATTACATAACCAATGTGGTAAGACTATTCAAGATATATATCGCATCACGTAAGCAAAATAGTTAAGGGACTAAAAATTCATCAATTGTATTGAAATATAAATATAAAATGACCTCTCCATGAGCTTAAAGCCTTTCGTAGCCTGCCTATCGAAACGTAATAGTTAGAAAGAAAAAAAAAAGAACAATACTAACTAGTTCACTTTAGTTTGTGAATAACGGACGGTGTATCCATTGATCGAACATCAATTTATCTTCCAAGCATTTTTCTGATAAAGCATATAAATGTCCTGCGAATTATTCTTCTTCACCTATATTCTCTAATTCAAACAGATCAGAGCTTCCACAGCTTCTTACATCATCTAAATCATCAGCTGCTGCTTCTTCGTATCGTAAACTAATCATGTTTTTCTTTAAGAACTGGCTGGCGATAAAGTTACTCGGCACAACAGTTGCAGCAGCACCTTTAACCTTTGTAATATTGTCGTCCTCCCCACACCTCTTATTAGCGTTGTCTTCGCTGTCATCATCCATAATGATTTCGTCTACGGGGCAAAATATTACACCGCTCTTCTTCGACTTATAACTACCTCTCGAAGAGAGGTTTTTAACAAGGCAAGACTTTGAACTAACCGTCGTAGCACCGTCGCCCTTCATTGACTTCGACTTCCTCATCGAGCCCGAATATCTCTTGGTGCTTCTCGATAGGAAGATGAGATTATTCAAGAAATGCTTGATCTTGCCGCCCGGCGAGGAGGGCTCTTTCATCCTTTTTGACTCCTCTTTTGACAACTTTGATTCATTATTATTCTGCTGCATTGGCTTAGTGGCCTCGATCGTCAATAAGTGCTTCCCAGGCCTATCATGGGATTTCTTCTTACCATCTAATTGTTTCGGGCTAGGATTTGAGGATGTGGCTGTCGATGAGTGTTGTAGCCATTTCTGGATCATGGCAGCTCGCCGCCTTAGGGTTTCTTCGATGTCTTGTTCTTTGGTACTACCCTTGAGAAAGGAGTGGTCATCGAGTAGTTCTCGTCTGCACTGTTTATTCGTGGCGTCGCCTTTCGATTCTTCTTCGATGGAATGGTAGATGGTGTTTAGAACAGATGAAGAGAAGGAATAATTTGGGCCTTTGCTTTTCTCGTGGCAGGCAGCCATTGTGTACTGTAATAGAGAAACTTGGAAGGAGAATCGTTGTTGTTTTTCTTATGATGTTGAGGAAGAGAGATATCATCTCAATTTAACTTTGTGATATAGCCGACAAGAAAAGCAATGGAGCATATATGTTGAATTGAATATGAATGAGGCTTGAGATCTTTTTGTTACTTTTTATAAAGACACGATGTTAGAACATAAGTACTGCTGCTTTTGGTCAAAATTATATCGCGCATAATTTATTACCAGCACACTTCTCACTAACGCTGTCACAAAAATCGAATCAACATTAGAAGTGTAACGTACCTAACTATGTTTGAAACCAAAGGGTAACCGATTTTTCCTACCCAATTAGATTGGTCACGTAGAACATTTTCCTTAAAATAATTTTGGAAAAAAAAGAAGAAAATATACCACTTTGAATCGATTAAGGAGTGCCCCAAAGTATGATCTAGTGGATAGATTCGTAATATTTCAAAATTGAGGTTACACGTACGATTTTAGTTAGAGATATTGATTGTCGTTGTTGAGTGGGGAATAAAGGTATTCTCACCTAGCCCCGGAGATCAGTCCCGCAGCCCGGAGTGTGTGGTGCACAAGTTCATAGCCAACCCTATGAGGCCTGGAGTATGCGGCGCAAGTTTATAGCCGGCCCGACGGGCCTAGAGTGTGTGCCACAAGTATTGTGAGAAGTGTGTATCGATCCAAGATTTCATTGTTGGGAATATACCCTCGAATGTCGTACGAGGATTGAGAGTACAATGTCATTTTAATAATTTGTAATGTTTTGGCTTCGTATTGATTAGATTCAGACGATTGTTTAAATCGAATATTTTATGAATTTATTCGTATCCTTGTTATATTTATGGTTATATAAAAAAATGACAAGGCGCATTATTTATTTATCAAAAATATATTTACTAAGGCGTTCAGTAAATAGACAAATAAATAAAACCCAAACACTAATGATTTAGCCACCGATTCTGTGGGACAGAGAGGGGGCACATGTGGACTATTATTCTAGTGTTAAAATCGTCCACAAGTCTTTGTCTCCAGTAGGGTGACTGGATCGACGAGTACGACTTGTTTATCGATGGGTCCTAAATGAATGTGTCAGTCATTCACTTGAGAAGTGAGACCCCGTGACATTGATACATGACGAACCGGGAGATTGTCTGTATTTGGACACTGACTCGTAGTCGGCTCGATCACACATTGGACTGTTAATGATCAAGTGACTGACAATAGTAGTCTACGTGAACCTTAGATCTAAGGGGTCAATGCCGGAGTTGGCTCCGGGGTCCTGACTTGTCAGTAGTCAGCTAGGTCCGATTGCCGAGAGCATGGGTCGGCGACGAAATGCGATCTTGAAGTCGGAGTGCGAATGTCGGGTTGAGCCGCCTAGCAGGATTCACGGTCTCGAGTAAATCGGGGCTTATGTCCTATGGAAAGTTCGAGTAAGGGGAAATTACTAAATCTCTCGCCAGAGTATCAAAGTGACTCGCGATAGTCGCGGAGAGCAGTTTCGTAATTTTGTCGTCACGAATAACATAGAGTCGAGTCCAATGAGTTTGATTAGTCGTGACTCTCACTCGACCGGGATCTATGTGAATGGTTTATATGTAGGACAAAAATCTATAGTCGGTTCGTGAATTGTGATTAGATCAAATCCGTGCTCAACGTGAGATCGGTTCGGTACCACAAGAATGGCTAGGTGAATATCGAACTCCCAAATTCCTCCCAGAGCCGTTGAGACGAACCAAAAGAGTCGGACTTAAAAATAATCATTGATGTAGTGTGAATAGGAGAGACCGACTTTGACGCCGGACCGACGGGACATGGTTAAGGCTAGGCCGAGCCCTGATTAAATAAAGTAGATCGAAATGTACTTAATTAATTATTGGATAATTAAATTAATAGTGCAATGGAAAAATTGGAATTTTGCTTTTATTAATTTCGAAATAATATAAATATATATTATATTTTTGAAATATATATACATATATATATAAAGATTTAAATTGGATATAAATGTTTAAATTTAATTTAAACTTGGTATTAGATCGGTTGAGATTTTTCTCCAATTTGACTTGGTCTTGCCTTTCTTGGAGAAAATCTTTAGAAAATATCTTAATTAAATTTCGACCAATATAAATATATATATATATATATATATATATATGTGTGTGTGTGTGTGTGTGTGTGTTTAGAAGAGACAATCGAAAATATTATTTTTCGTCCGCTCACACTGACTGAACACTCTGTAGACATCCAAGGAGGTTCGAACCGCGACACACCAAGGGATCAATGTGGTTCTCTTGAAGGGACAACTGCGCGCGCGACGTCAAGGACGAAGGGCGCGTCATGTATGGGCGAAGCAAGGCGAGCCGGGGATCGAAGAATGAAGTTTCTCGTAAAAGGTAAAAGGCCGGACCCTTTTAATTTCTGCGTTATTTTGCACGCTCGTGTTCGTGATCCGGGCGATTCTGAGACCTTTTCAAGTTGCAAATGTAGCAGAACTTGAGATAATCTGTTTCTGGGAGTGTTTCTATAAGCCACTTTCTTTGAGGTGATTTTCACTCTCTACAAAGCAAATGAGAGAAAAAACGAACACCTATAGGATAAAAAAACATGTACTACACTTTTGCTTTAACGGATTATGCACTGAATATTTTAACCGTGTGGGAGCATGTTTGATTACTTGTAATTGTGTCCCTACAGAAGACAGAAGTGAAATATTTATCTATTCACCAAAAAGTTATCTCGAAAAGTCATGTATCTTTTGAAGAGATATAAACTAAAAGGAGTTAACTTTTCATTAAAAAGGTAAAACATTTCAGTATTTCTTTTTCTTGAATAGATATGGCTTTTCATTAAAGTAGTACAACACTTCAATATTTATATTCTTTATTTGAAAATATTCAACAACAAGCACATAGTTGGTCAAGTCGGAATACTCCTGGTAAAAAGAATTGATTAAGAAGAATCCGGATTGGGCAAACCGGCCCGGACCATTCAGTGAAAGAGGCAACGTAGGCCTCGGATTTCGTATAAATTATAACAGACCCAATCGAGGTAATTGTATATGGTAGTAACCAATAATATTAAATTACAAAACCAAAAAAATTGTGCCAACATTTTGACAGAAATGACAACGATGACATTATGCAAAAAATGTCGACGAAATTTTTCATGGAGAGTCCGTCACAAAAAAAAAAATAAAAAAATCAACCAAGACGCTATTGAAAAAGAAACTGATGACTGACGGAAAGCTTGAAAATTTGTGACGAAAATGCCGACAGACAGGGTAGTAAAAGACCATCATCGTCTCGGTCAAAAAATATGAGTTGGAAATGAAAATCACTATTATAAATAAAATAGTATGCATAATTCTTCTACGGAACTGACTGAGTGCCGATAACATTTGTCACACGTGAAAATCATGTGATAACCATTGATGACGAAACTATGACCATAAAAAATTTATATATTTTTAGTGCAAACTCACTTTGATGTAACTATTTGAGGTCAGTGAAGACTGTGTAGTATATTATTATAAATACGCTACAAAAGAAAGAAGAAAAGGAGATTACGAAAGACTAAAGACAATCTGCTTCAAACATTTTTTTAGGGTGTGCCAAAAATTTATGAGTGAATATTCGTACGATGAAGATCTTTTGCGTTTGGAGAAATTCTGTCGTAACGATGGAACATGCATCGTTATTAGCCCAACAAGAAAAAATGGATTTGCTTAAATATGAGGACCAATGCTCTGCCTTCTTCTTTAAGAAATTGGTCGTGGTTATAGATAAATTGAATTGGCACGACTATGTTACTATTGTCATATTTCAAGAGAAAATAACAAAAATAATGCAATTTTAAAAATCTAATTAAAAAACTAAATAATATTCTCAAACTATTACAAAACTAATCAATTTTTTAATTTTAACTATCATTATTTCTATTTTCACCACAAAATTATTTATAATTGTAAAATTTTCACTATAATTATTTCATATTATCAAAATAATTTCTAATAATTATATTTTTAACTCAATTTATTTTAAATCATTTTTATTTAAATATACTAACACATCTAAATTATTTGTTACTATTTTCCACATTAATGTTATTATTATTATCATCATCACCGTCGTTATTATTATTATTATTATTATTATTATTATTATTATTATTATTATTATTATTATTATTATTATTATTTATTATTATTATTATTATTATTATTATTATTATTATTATTTAAATAAATGAGTAAATATAATATTAAACTAAAGGGACATGATCCTAATTGTTTCTTTGAAGAGACACATGCAAAACAAAATGAAATTCAACGGACGAGGCGCTAGGTTTCTTCGCTCAGCCTCATCACCCTTCTTTTATCAGGCTCATGTTTGCTGCAATATAATTGATTTATTTATTTTTTATTTAAGAATCGATTCTTTCTATTATCTGTGGCAAAGTTTTAATACACATTATTCCTAAAAAGTTCATTTTTTAATTTGTAAAAATATATCGAATTCAGTTATTGTGACGCTATATTGGGTGACAATTTAATCAATATTGACAATCACATATTTTCTGATCAAGCTCCAAAAGATAGTGGAGTATTATCATGTGGTATTTCAATGAATGCAATGTTAACTCATTTGTGAGAAATTAGCGGGTTGCATGACAATTTATTGAAGATATGTGTGTAGTATACGACAATAGATGATACAAATCATGTTACATATTTTTTCCACGTCATAGATAGTGATGGCATGCTCTATTTTCTTTCAGGTTTTCAAGTATTTTAAAGTTGATCCATGTGAATATGTTCCCAATTATTCTAAAATTGAAATATCGGAGAGAACATATTCTTATCAGTTTGTGTGTCCATTACATGAGTCGTGTTGGAAGCCTCCTTCTTCATCTGGTACATAATCCTTATTTACGTTCAGAGAGAAAAATAATATGTAAGCGAAGATGACGATATCCATGTGAAATGGATCGAAGGTCTCACGAGAAACACTAAAAGAGAAATAATGTGAAGTTGTGAAACTTTTCTTAGAAATTATTTTTTATTAGATAACGATTATTTGAATATTTATGAAGTTTTACATTTTTTTCTTTTATGATTTTTTAATTTATTATGCGTTAATAATAATAATAATAATAATAATAATAATAATAATAATAATAATAATAATAATAATAATAATAATAATAATAATAATAATAATAATAAGAATAATAATAATAACAACAACGATGTTGATGAACAAAGAAAATTTGTCACATCGAGTAACATTTTGTTGGTTAAGAGTGAATTAAGGTTAAAAATATAATTATTGGGAATTATTTTGCTTAATTGAAATAATTATAGTGAAAACTTGCAATTATAAATAATTTTATGGTGAAAATGAAAATAATAATAATTAAAATTAAAAAAGTTGATTAGTTTTGTAATAGTATGAAAATGTTATCTAGTTTTGTAGTTGAATTTTTAAAGTTGCATTAGTTTTGTCATTCTCTAAAAGATATCCATTTTATTCTATTAAAAAAATAAAATAAAATTGGAATATATAACTTAAGTAAGCGGGAAATAGAATGAACTAAAAGATGCGGTACATATGTTGGGATATATTGAATTTCTTTCTTTCTTTCTTCGCTTTCTTTTTTTCAAGTTGGTCACATTTTTTACAATAATTAATGTTGTACATATGTTTCTACTTATGTTTTATGGTAATTTTGCCGAAAGCGTTTTATTTTTATTATTGTAATGTGTTAGAAAAATTAAAAAAATTGTACACTAAACAATACGTAGAATCAGATTTTCCGTGGGAAAAAAAAAAACCTGCTGGGATGGGAACGAGGGGAAATTTCTCGCCGTTTGCTTAGCGTGGACAGGGTAGGGTTCCCGACTTGGAGACACATGAGTTGGTCGATGAATATATCTCCCAACATATATACATTAAAAGATGATGTCCAAAAGAAAGTGCAGGAAGAAAAATATATCTAAAATTAGTCTTTCTCCACTTACTATACATACATATGTTTTATAAATAGAAACTTCCAACTGCGATGATTAATCAATGGCCAGAGAGTTATTCTGCATCATCATCATCATCATCATCATCATCTCCAACTTACTCATTAGTAAATCTAAGCGTAATAATCCAAAGGCACATAAGAATATCGAAAGAAATCAGACTTCTGTAATATATTTAAGGGACGAAGTTCATTTTTGTTTTCTATTCAAACAGCATCATCATAACAACCATATACAGGCGATTTGATCTGATGCTTGTGCATCATCTGGTATACTGAACAGTGAGCGTAAAGGCACGAGCTCAACCTCAAACGAACACTTCTTTTTCTTTTCTCCAATCTTATTGTTATCCACACATGTAACAGAAAAAAAAAAATTCAATCCTCAATGACCTTCTTGTAGACATTTCAATCCTTTTACGAAAGTATCCGCATTAAAACCGTAGCAATTAGCAATATCACAGTACAACCCAGCGCCTGCAACGAATGAGCCACTTCTCTTAGACGAAGACTCAGTAGAAAACTAAAAACAATTGCCATATTCATTTATATTTATAAAGGTGACGAATGAGAGCAACTACACTTACAGCAATTGCAGAAGCAGCAAGTCCAGCACGCTCCCTTGGATCCCGACGGTAGTAATTTCCGAAATAGAGAATAGTAGCGTAATACCACATGAATGGGCACAAAAAACCTACAAGGAAACTGAGGAAAAAGATTTCACATGATTAACATGCAATGGCATAAGATTTTATATAAGATAAACATATGTTGGCGAGAATATACTCACGAGAACCATCCTATTCCACATCCAAAGCAAGGTAGAGGTTTGTCATACATCCCCAATTGAGAGTCTTCCTCATCCCTTATCAAACTGTATTTACCTATTAGCGAACACAATATATATTATATATATTATATGTATATATATATTTCATTCATTAAGTTCATAACCAAGAGATACACGCTGCTAGATATTATTATACTTTGGCGTACCTAAAACTAGAGAAAGCTACGTTTTGAGTACAAAAAAATGCCCATCAGGAGGACAAAGGAACTATTTTAATGTGTTTTCCAAGTGAAGAGATGTATGAGGTGCATTACACAGTGAAAACAATTACAAGAAACTTCAGTTAACCTGTAATTTGAAGCTCATTGTCATATAGATAAAACCAGAGAAGAATCCAGATAAGATTGCAAAATGTGGTTGTACGACTTTTGTGGGAAAGAGTTTGGTCAAAAGAGAAATGTAAAACAGCTAATAAATATGTATGTCAAATATGCAAAGGTGACTTTTGAGGTGTGGCAACATGCCAATGCTCACGAAGCATGTACAGGAAGATACATGTCATATAACATAAGTATATATTATATATTAAGCTATATGCTCCTGAAAGAAGTTCAATTCGTATAAATGGAAAGAAATTCTATTCATATGAAAGTATTGGAAATGTACCTTTAAACATGGAGTAGTAACGGGATGATGGTCTCAAAAGATCAAGATGCTTATCTGAAACCGACCTGACGAGCTCAATATCATTTTTGTTCTCTCCCTCCTCAATAGTAGCATCTGTAACACCAAAAGGATTTGTACCATTACGATTTACAAAGCTTAATCGTATTTATTAGAAAAAAGGTTCACAAGGAAAACACATCAAAACAAATCTTGCATATGCATTAAAAGCACTGCTTAATTATCTGCCAAAGAAAAAACAGACTAAAATACAAAAATATAGAGGGTAATAACTCTCACCCATTGGAAATCCTCCAGAGGCGATATGTATAGTAGAAAGACTCCCTTGCACGCCCAATTGGTTTCTAATAAAATTAGCACAAAGTATAATCAGTGTATAACGGAGTTTCAACATTTCAGAGGCAAAACATAAAATAATTTATTACCCAAGTGAAAAATTTTAAGCTGACAGCACCATCATGAAAAAAAAATAAAATTTCAAGAGAAGTTAATTTGACGATAACGAAAGCTAACGCTGAATAAATAGTAAAGAGGCGTATTGAATTGAAGAAAAAAGAGAACCACGGATCAAGATTCAACAAACCGAAAACCAGACTACCTATCACAAATTAACTTAAAAATGCGAGCTCAACACAAAACAATGAAATCCCGCGATGTAACTAGATTGCTCAGGCTGACACAACCTCATACAGGTGAATGCAATAAAATTGTCAACAGCATATGATATACTTCAACAAAATATACCTCAACCTCAGTGTTATGTCAAGTTAGAATTCATATTGCCATAATCCAATCTAGAATACTTAAGATCATTCACCATACCAGCTGTACACTATAACTAGCTATCTGTCTCACTCATCTCTATTCTATTTTTCCTAGAAAGTTATAATTCCAAAGATTCTGACTTGAGAATGCATAGCACAACCAGTCGACCTGCGAAATTAGTAATCCACGAT
This sequence comes from Lindernia subracemosa, assembly GCA_028392965.1. NCBI lineage: Eukaryota > Viridiplantae > Streptophyta > Magnoliopsida > Lamiales > Linderniaceae > Vandellia > Vandellia subracemosa. Next base: position 1,577,740 of record JAQPCC010000011.1, on the reverse strand, counting down.
GGAACCCACCAAACAGAACCCTAATTTACTATAGCCCCTTCAATATATCAACCTCGATTCGATCAATTGAACTAGGAAAGAAATAATACGAAGCCAGCAAAAACAACTCCCAATAGATTAAATAAAAATAAAAACTTTGTCTGCTATGCTCAATGGACTTGCCTCGGACGAGGAAGAACTGGAAAATTATAGAACTCAGAAGTATACGTCGCCGATCAAAGATGAAGTTAGGTAGGTACAATTAATTAATGGAATGGGCGTCTATCTTTATTGATAGTTGAAGCAAACGTTCCTTTGATCAGATGGTAAAGAAAAAGACAAAATATATAGAAAAAGGAAATTTTTTGTTTAAGACTTTTAGCCTAGTAGTATGTATACGGCATTAATAATAATAATAATAATAATAATAATAATAATAATAATAATAATAATAATAATAATATATGCATATGCTCAGAAATTCATAATATGTTACGAAGTTCTTCGCTTCTATAAATAGATAATATTGAAAATCATTGCAACAAGACACCCGTATTTCATATGAAAATCATTGCAATAATATATGAAAATCGTTGGATCCCAATTTTTTTGTTTTTTGTTTTTTCTATCCCGAATATTCACCAAGCATATAAAAATTGAATTTGACCGTATTTCAACCTCTAAGTCATTGAGTATGCAGTGCAAACTTATAACCATTGAGTGATAATACATTGGAATAGAAAAAAAAAAAAAAAAAGTATATAGATAACGAAAAACTCTCATCAATCATTATGAACTCATTATCTTTTAGAATGTGCTCTAATATATACTTATTTTATATTTATTTTTTTTAATTTAAGATTTTAACAGATGAAATTTTAATTTTAAATATTTATTATTTATAAAAGACAAATTGATTTGTAGGGATATTATTGGAAAAAATAAATATGAAAGGTAAAATTATAATTACCATGAAATAAATTTTTTTTTATCATGCACTAGGGTTTATATAATAAAATATATTTCTTAATATAAAATATTTATTATTTATAAAAGAAAAATCGATCGGTAGAAATTTTTTTGAAGCAAATAAAAATAGGATAAAATTACAATTATCTAATAAAATCAAAATTGAGATACACTGACAGTTTTTATTATTCTCTGAGAGTTTATGTAATATAATATATAATTGGATTTAAATATAACACACATAAAATTCAATACTTTGTAATGATTGATTAGCCTTGATTAGGCAAATATTTGTGGGATTTTAAGCAACGGCTTGTCGCATGCAAATACGTAGATATATTTACCGAGCAAAACAAAAATGGATAATTATATTTTCACCCCCTATTTTACTATTATTTTCCACACACTTAATGTTGTGCACTAGCCACTAATACAGTTCTATATATACTTATTTTATATATTTTTAATTTAAGATTTTAATAGATGAAATTAATTTTAAATATTTATTATTTATATAAAAAAAATTGATTTGTAGGGACATTATTGGAATAAATAAAATATTAAAGGTAAAATTATAATTACTCAATGAAATCAAAATTGAGTTTTTATCATGCATTAGCATTTATATATAATAGAATAGATAATTTGATCTGAAAATCATACACATAAAATTTGTGATTGATTTTGATTACGCATAAATTTGTGGGATGTTAAGCAATGGCTTGTCGCATCTAGGGGTGGGATCGGGTCGGGTTTTTTCGGGTTCGGGTAGTTCGGGTCGGGTACCCGATAAGTGCGGGTTCGTATCATAAAACCCGATCCCGACCCGACAAAGGCCGGATACCCGATCGGGTCGGGTTCGGGTTTCGCATGTTTTTTTTTTTTTTTGCATAGTTGTATTTATTTGATTTAATTGAACCTTATAAATCATCTGTGGATCCGAAAAGAAATCAAAATCCCTAAACTAAAAAATTAAGGTTCTTACTTATTTCAATAATTCATACCTTTTATGTTTAAATCAAATGGAGTGACTGGCCGGACGAGGAGGTGCGACGGCGGCTGTGAGGTGGTGGCTGACGGAGGACGGTGGCGGCAGTGAGGTGAAGATTGCTGAGGCGCGACGGTGGCTGTGAGGGCGACGCGACGATGACGACTCGGCGGTGAGGTGAGGTGCGACGACGGCTCGGCAGTGAGGCGAGGTGCGACGAAGTGCGGATGTGTAATACCCGTAAAAATTTAATACGGAGATTTCGCAAAACTTCGAAATTGGTAAAAATAAGGTCAGGCAGGCTTGAAATTGAGCCCAAATAATAATTGGGCCCAAGCCCAATAAAGAAGGAAGACTTTGAGGACTGAAAAATAATTAGGCCCAAAAAGGACTGGATTCGTATTTTTCCTGGAGAAAACTATGTTTGCGATGATGAAAGATACAAAAAGGGAGAAAATTACAAAAAAGCCTTTTCTTAGCTTAAAGGAAAATCGCATCACCACCTTATCACCTCCTTGTCATCACGTAAGTCTCCCCAGCTTAAATATACAACTGTACACTTCAAAAACTTGAGAAGAAGAGAAACGAGAGAAAGAAGGCGAGAGAGAAAGGAGAAAGACAAAGGAAATTTGGCAAAGTCCTTTCCAAGCTTCATCAACAAAAGCTGCTTGAAACAGTGCTTAGGACGTGAGGTAGGTGAAACCTACAAACCCAAAAACTGATATTTTTAAGCTGTGATGTTTATGGTGAAAGGATCACCCTCGTTTTTGGTGTGTTTGAATGTTGTGTGATGTTTGATGTTTAAAAACCCAAAATATGGGTTTTAATTATGTTATGAGTTTCTGGAAATTGTTGAAGATATGAAGATTTGAAGAACAGTTTTCGTATACTGTTCTGTATTTTTCGTATGATTTTGTTTTCGGGCCGAAAAAGGTTTTCGCGGGCCATTTTGAAGTTTTCGCGGGCTGAAAGTTTTCGTATGTGAGAGGAAAAGTTTTTCGCGAGCCGAGAAAATCAGTTTTCGCGGGCCTAAGGTTTTCGGTGTGTGAGGAGAAAAAGTTTCCGCGGGCCAAAAGTAAGGTTTTCGTACCAAAGCTTTTCGCCACTTATTATTTGATTTTCGCAAACCAAGCTTTTCGCCAACTTTTATGAGGCTTCGCGAACCCAAAGTTTCTCGCCACTTAGTTTTCGCAAAGGGAGCTTTTCGCTAGTTACTATTCAAAACGAAAAAGCTTTTCGCTACTTTCAAACTTTTCGCCAGCTTTTCGCCATGTCAAAGCTTTTCGCCACTTAAGGTTTTCGAACCAAAGCTTTTCGTCACTGTTTTCGTACCAAAGCTTTTCGCCACTTAAGGTTTTCAAACCAAAGCTTTTCGTCACTGTTTTCGTACCAAAGCTTTTCGCCACTTAAAGTTTTCGAACCAAAGCTTTTCGCCAGCTACTGTTCAAAACGAAAAAAAAGGGGAGTTTTTCGCCACTTCCACAGTTTTCGTATCAGGTCAATTTTTATAAAATATTTTTGAGACCCCATTTTCGGTTCAACTGATAGAGGAGTATTGGGTCTTAAATAATTTACTATTCTCGGGATTTTAAGTATTTGAACCAAAAGTACGTTTTAAATATTCCAATGATTTTGAGGGTTTTTTCGGATATATTTGATACGTTCGGCGATTAATTGTTCATGCATCCATGGCATGTCATGACGAGAGTGTTGATCGCATTTGTGCAATGGGAGAGTGTATGCCTTTCTTTGGCAGAGATTTGTGAGGTTAAGACTCGTAGGCGCACCTGACAGGAGACAGACGTGATCGCTCTGTCTACTCAGGCTTGAGCAACCTGAGGTGCCCACCGTCGTAGGATTGCTCGACTTGACGGGAGATAGACGTGATCGTTCTATCTACCCGGGTACAGTGTGAAAACACGACTCGGGGTGCCCACCGTCATGAGATGAGATTAGGCGGGAGATAGACGTGATCGATCTATCTACCCGGGTACAATGTGAAAACGCGACTCGGGGTGCCCACCGCCATGAGATGTGATTTCCGAGTCTGTGTGACCGGATGATTGATGTGATGTTGCGCGCGAGGTGCCGAGTCTAACCTAGGGCCCTGAGTATTGAGATATGAGAAAAATGAGCGTGCATTTGTCAGGTGAGATATTGGGACTTGGGGACATGTGCACGCATGCATCGCATTGTTTGATGTTCACCTACTGGGCAATTGTGCTCAGGGTTACATGTTTTATAGGTACTAATAAATAGACGGCTGGTGGCGGTGACTCCACGGGCTTTTGGGGGCGGATGCAGTATATGGGACGCGACCTGTGGAGGCGTAGGATTAGATAGATATTTTGGGGCTTCGGCCCGTTGTAAAGACCTTTGTAAAACGAATCTTTTATATAGTATATAATATACTATACTATTTTGTCTTTTGTAAAATGGGCTTTCCGCGGCTTTCGTTGCGAAAACCCGCCAAGTATTTTATGTTTAAAAAGTGGGGTCGCCACATTCGTTGCGAAAACCCGCCAACTATTTATGTTATAAAGTGGGGTCGCCACAAGGTGGTATCAGAGCATAGGTTTTAGATTCTGAAGACTGTCCATGTACTGCTGCCCAAAAGCCGGGAGAACCAGCCGCGCTTGTAAGTTTTCATTGTTAACAATAGTATGTGGTACATGACTATGTGCTTGTATGTGTCTGTGAATGAAGAATAGTTGCAAAATGCCGAGAGGGGTGCGTAAACACGTTGGGGATTCGAGCCGAGGAGGCGAGCCCGAATCTCCAACGCACGAACATAATACCATCGATAGACTGACCGAACTAATTCAGCATCAGTCAGAGCAAATTAGTGACCTTATACACCATCAGAGCTCGTCGGAGCATCGTCCTTCCCCACAGCCCGATCATGTACAAATAATTGGGGAGCGCTTCCGAAAATTGAATCCTCCCATCTTTACTGAGGCCGTCAACCCTGCAATGGTTGAGGACTGGATAGGCACTATAGAGGACATGTTCATCTATAGCAGAGTGCCTGATAATGAGAAGGTACTTTGCGCCGTTTCCCTCCTACGGGAGAACGCGCGCTATTGGTGGAACACTGTAAAGGTGTTAGAAGATCCAATCACCATGACGTGGGATAGGTTCAAGGAGCTGTTCTTCACTAAATATTTCACCGCTCATGAACAGGAGCAGCGTATGCTCCAATTCATGAATTTACGACAAGGAAGCATGCCGGTGGCGGAATACATCCGTCGTTTTGAAGAATTGTCTCGTTTTGCCCCGTTTCTCGTGGCAACCAACACCCTGAAGGTGACTCGATTCATTCAGGGACTCAAGCCTGAAATCTATCGGGATTTGAGCATAGCCGGCGCGCGACAGCTGGAGTTCATGCAAGTTACCGAACGCGCCTTAATTGCCGAGCAAGCAGAACGGGTAGTTGTGGAAGCTCAGGAAGCGAGGAAAAGGAGAGAGAATCAACAAGGCGGAGGGGGAAACGAAAAGCGCCAATTCTTTAACAAAGGGCGGTCTAGCCAAGGAAACCGACCGGGCCAACAAAACTGGTGCCCGAGGCCGAATCAAGGGCCGACAAATATCTCTAATCGACCTCAGAATGTTACGCCCCAATGCCAGCAATGCGGGCGCTATCACTTTGGGGTCTGCTATGGAGTAAGGCAACCTCCGCAGTGCTACCAGTGTGGAAAGGTGGGGCATTACGCCAGGGCATGTACGGAGAGACAACCCCTGGTGCAGAATCAACCCCAACCGTTGATCCAACCTCCACCTGTACCAGCACGGGTCTTTACGTTAACAAAAGAGGAGGTGGAGACAAACCCCAATGTGGTGACGGGTACGTTGACTATTTACCATGTCCCGACTTCTATTTTAATTGACTCGGGAGCCACACATTCTTTTGTGTCGGCTGATTTTGTGACAAGGGTCGGAATATATCCTACCCACTCTAAAAAGGAGTATTTAGTTAGTTTGCCACATGGGAACCCGACCCGAACCAATTTAATAATAGAAAAGTACCCAGTAAATATGGAGGGTAGAGAATTGTTAGCCGATCTAATTGTAATCCCGATGAATGATTATGACATCATATTCGGGATGGATTGGCTTTCGAAATACGGAGCCATGATTGACTGTTCTAAGAAAATCGTGAGGTTCCAATCACCCGAGGGAGGAGAGTTCGTCTTTTCAGGAAAGGCGAGCAAGGATGGAATTTCTCGAATATCTGCCCTGAAGGCCCGACGGCTTGTTAACTCGGGTTGCGAATTCTATCTTTGTTATGCCATGAAGACCGAGGAATCTCCTCTTTTGAGACTCGAGGAGGTTCCGATTGCGAAGGAATACCCCGACGTGTTTCCCGACGACCTTCCAGGTTTACCTCCGGATAGAGAGATCGAATTCAAAATCGATCTTGTGCCTGGGGCTGCCCCGATATCGAAAACCCCATATCGATTAGCGCCGAACGAACTACGGGAACTGAAAGAACAGTTGGAAGAGTTGTTACAGAAAGGATTTATCCAACCAAGCTTCTCTCCATGGGGAGCACCGGTTCTCTTTGTTCGAAAGAAAGACGGGTCGATGAGATTATGTATCGATTATCGTGAGCTAAATAAGATCACGATAAAGAATAAGTATCCGTTGCCAAGGATTGATGACTTATTTGACCAATTGCAAGGAGCAACAGTATTCTCTAAGATCGACCTGCGTTCTGGGTATCATCAGTTAAAGATCCGTGAGGCAGACGTTCCTAAAACCGCATTCAGTACAAGGTACGGCCACTATGAGTTTCTGGTCATGCCTTTCGGGTTAACAAATGCACCAGCTGCTTTCATGGATCTGATGAATCGAGTATTCAAGAATTTCCTAGACTGCTTCGTGATCGTCTTTATAGACGATATCCTTATTTATTCAAAAACAAAGGATGAACATGAGGAGCATCTAAGAACAATTCTAGGAATTTTACGGGAGAAGCAGTTATTCGCAAAATTCAAGAAATGCGAATTTTGGTTAACAGAGGTGGCCTTTCTGGGACACATTATTTCTGGAGACGGGATTTTGGTGGATCCTAGTAAGATTGAGGCAATTAAGAGTTGGCCACGACCAACCACTCCCACGGAGATTAGAAGTTTTCTCGGGCTTGCTGGATATTATCGGAAGTTCATCAAAGATTTTTCCAGCATTGCCTCAACACTCACCAATTTGACGAAGAAGAATGTTCCGTTTAAATGGACGGAATTGTGTGAACAAAGTTTTCAAGAACTGAAAAAGAGACTAACGACCGCTCCGGTTTTAGCAATACCGTCAGGAACTGAAGGATTTTCGGTGTATACTGATGCCTCGAAGAATGGCTTAGGATGCGTGCTAATGCAGAACGGGAAGGTAATTGCCTATGCCTCCCGACAACTAAAGGAGTACGAGAAAAACTACCCCACGCACGATCTGGAACTAGCAGCCGTGGTATTCGCCCTGAAGATCTGGCGACATTATCTCTACGGAGAAAAATGCGAGATTTTTACGGATCACCAGAGCTTGAAGTACTTCTTCACCCAAAAGGAGTTAAATATGAGGCAACGACGATGGCTTGAGTTGGTAAACGATTACGAATGCGTGATCAATTATCATCCGGGTAAAGCCAACGTAGTCGCAGATGCTTTGAGTCGTAAAACCGTGAGTGCGGAGCTGTGCCAGATTGGAATAGAGGTAGTCAACTTCGGTGAAGTCGAAACGAGAATGGAAGCACTAACGCTCAAACCAACATTGTTGGAACAAATCACTAAGGCTCAAAAGGATGATGATCTTTATGTGAAGATTAAAGGGGAACAAAACAAAAGCATTACGGCGGATTTGGAAATCCGAGGAGACGGGAGCTTACGATACAACGGCCGTCTGTATGTGCCAAATAAGGAAGAACTCCGATTTAAAATATTGACGGAGGCACATACTACACCATACTCTGTACATCCGGGTACAACGAAAATGTATCAGGATTTACGAGTTAACTATTGGTGGCCGGGGATAAAGAAAGATGTTGCCGCCTATGTAAATCAATGCCTGACTTGCCAACAGATTAAGGCGGAACACCAAAGACCGGCAGGAATGTTACAACCATTAACGATTCCTGAATGGAAGTGGGACCATATAACGATGGATTTTGTCACTGGACTGCCAAAGACTGTGAAAGGCCACTACGCAATTTGGGTAATTGTCGATAGATTGACAAAATCTGCCCATTTCCTGCCAATCAATAAAACATATTCCATGGAGAAGTATGCGGTATTATATATTCAAGAGATTGTTCGACTCCATGGAATCCCGATATCGATCATTTCTGATCGAGACTCGAGGTTTCTGTCTAACTTCTGGGGAAGTTTACAAAAAGCTATGGGAACCAAGTTGTCTTTCAGTTCAGCTTATCATCCCCAGACAGACGGACAATCTGAACGGACGATCCAAACACTGGAAGATATGTTGCGAGCATGCGTGCTAGATTTTAAAGGAAATTGGAGTAAATACCTTCCGCTGATCGAATTCTCATACAACAACAGCTTTCAGGCTACGATCGGAATGGCACCGTATGAAGCTTTGTACGGGCGTAAATGTCGATCCCCAGTTCATTGGGACGAGATCGGTGAGCGAGCGCTACTAGGTCCCGAAATGATTCGAGAAATGACGGAAGCTGTTGCAAAGATTCGAGAGAGAATGCAAACAGCCCAAAGTCGTCAGAAAAGCTACGCTAATAAACGACGAAGGCCGTTAGAATTTGCGGAGGATGATTGGGTATTCTTGAAGATATCCCCAATGAAGGGCGTGAGGCGGTTCGGACGCAAAGGAAAATTGAGTCCGAGGTATATAGGCCCTTTCAGAATCTTGAAACGAATCGGCAAGGTCGCATATCAACTTGAATTACCAGCATCTTTAGAGCAGGTTCACGACGTTTTTCACGTGTCAACCTTGCGAAAATACGTCGCCGATCCAAGCCATGTGCTACAAAATGAAACTCTTCATCAACGGTTGAAACCGGACTTAAGTTACGAGGAGAAGCCGGTAGAAATCTTGATATATGAAGTAAAACAACTTCGGAATAAAAATATTCCGTTGGTCAAAGTTCGGTGGCGTAATCAGGCAATTGAGGAAGCAACGTGGGAACGAGAAGACGAAATGCGGCAGAAGTACCCCGAATTATTTCCGACTGCCTAAATTTCGAGGACGAAATTTCTTGAAGGGGGGGAGGATGTAATACCCGTAAAAATTTAATACGGAGATTTCGCAAAACTTCGAAATTGGTAAAAATAAGGTCAGGCAGGCTTGAAATTGAGCCCAAATAATAATTGGGCCCAAGCCCAATAAAGAAGGAAGACTTTGAGGACTGAAAAATAATTAGGCCCAAAAAGGACTGGATTCGTATTTTTCCTGGAGAAAACTATGTTTGCGATGATGAAAGATACAAAAAGGGAGAAAATTACAAAAAAGCCCTTTTCTTAGCTTAAAGGAAAATCGCATCACCACCTTATCACCTCCTTGTCATCACGTAAGTCTCCCCAGCTTAAATATACAACTGTACACTTCAAAAACTTGAGAAGAAGAGAAACGAGAGAAAGAAGGCGAGAGAGAAAGGAGAAAGACAAAGGAAATTTGGCAAAGTCCTTTCCAAGCTTCATCAACAAAAGCTGCTTGAAACAGTGCTTAGGACGTGAGGTAGGTGAAACCTACAAACCCAAAAACTGATATTTTTAAGCTGTGATGTTTATGGTGAAAGGATCACCCTCGTTTTTGGTGTGTTTGAATGTTGTGTGATGTTTGATGTTTAAAAACCCAAAATATGGGTTTTAATTATGTTATGAGTTTCTGGAAATTGTTGAAGATATGAAGATTTGAAGAACAGTTTTCGTATACTGTTCTGTATTTTTCGTATGATTTTGTTTTCGGGCCGAAAAAGGTTTTCGCGGGCCATTTTGAAGTTTTCGCGGGCCGAAAGTTTTCGTATGTGAGAGGAAAAGTTTTTCGCGAGCCGAGAAAATCAGTTTTCGCGGGCCTAAGGTTTTCGGTGTGAGGAGAAAAAGTTTCCGCGGGCCAAAAGTAAGGTTTTCGTACCAAAGCTTTTCGCCACTTATTATTTGATTTTCGCGAACCAAGCTTTTCGCCAACTTTTATGAGGCTTCGCGAACCCAAAGTTTCTCGCCACTTAGTTTTCGCAAAGGGAGCTTTTCGCTAGTTACTATTCAAAACGAAAAAGCTTTTCGCTACTTTCAAACTTTTCGCCAGTTAAAGTTTTCGCCAGCTTTTCGCCATGTCAAAGCTTTTCGCCACTTAAGGTTTTCGAACCAAAGCTTTTCGTCACTGTTTTCGTACCAAAGCTTTTCGCCACTTAAGGTTTTCAAACCAAAGCTTTTCGTCACTGTTTTCGTACCAAAGCTTTTCGCCACTTAAAGTTTTCGAACCAAAGCTTTTCGCCAGCTACTGTTCAAAACCAAAAAAAAGGGGAGTTTTTCGCCACTTCCACAGTTTTCGTATCAGGTCAATTTTTATAAAATATTTTTGAGACCCCATTTTCGGATCAACTGATAGAGGAGTATTGGGTCTTAAATAATTTACTATTCTCGGGATTTTAAGTATTTGAACCAAAAGTACGTTTTAAATATTCCAATGATTTTGAGGGTTTTTTCGGATATATTTGATACGTTCGGCGATTAATTGTTCATGCATCCATGGCATGTCATGACGAGAGTGTTGATCGCATTTGTGCAATGGGAGAGTGTATGCCTTTCTTTGGCAGAGATTTGTGAGGTTAAGACTCGTAGGCGCACCTGACGGGAGACAGACGTGATCGCTCTGTCTACTCAGGCTTGAGCAACCTGAGGTGCCCACCGTCGTAGGATTGCTCGACTTGACGGGAGATAGACGTGATCGTTCTATCTACCCGGGTACAGTGTGAAAACACGACTCGGGGTGCCCACCGTCATGAGATGAGATTAGGCGGGAGATAGACGTGATCGATCTATCTACCCGGGTACAGTGTGAAAATGCGACTCGGGGTGCCCACCGCCATGAGATGTGATTTCCGAGTCTGTGTGACCGGATGATTGATGTGATGTTGCGCGCGAGGTGCCGAGTCTAACCTAGGGCCCTGAGTATTGAGATATGAGAAAAATGAGCGTGCATTTGTCAGGTGAGATATTGGGACTTGGGGACATGTGCACGCATGCATCGCATTGTTTGATGTTCACCTACTGGGCAATTGTGCTCAGGGTTACATGTTTTATAGGTACTAATAAATAGACGGCTGGTGGCGGTGACTCCACGGGCTTTTGGGGGCGGATGCAGTACATGGGACGCGACCTGTGGAGGCGTAGGATTAGATAGATATTTTGGGGCTTCGGCCCGTTGTAAAGACCTTTGTAAAACGAATCTTTTATATAGTATATAATATACTATACTATTTTGTCTTTTGTAAAATGGGCTTTCCGCGGCTTTCGTTGCGAAAACCCGCCAAGTATTTTATGTTTAAAAAGTGGGGTCGCCACATTCGTTGCGAAAACCCGCCAACTATTTATGTTATAAAGTGGGGTCGCCACAGGCTGTGGCCTGTGAGGTGAGGTGCGTGCGACGTGCGAGGCTGTGGTGTCTGGTATGGTGTGGCTGGGCTGCTTGGTTCTGTTGTGTGTCTGTAGAGTGTAGTGTATGAAATTGAACGATGGGTTCATTTCATGGGTTGGGCCTTTACTTTTAGTCTTAAGTCTTATAAGTTATAATAGCTAAATTTTTTTTTTTTAATAGGGAAAACAATCGGGTACCCGATCGGGTTTTTCGGGTAGCATAATGCTACCGAAAACCGACCCGACCTATATAATCGGGTATCGGGTTTTAAACCCGATACCCGATTTTAACCCGATTTTACCCCGATCGGGGAAAAACCCGATCGGGTCGGGTCGGGTACCCGAAACCCGACCTCGAATGCCCACTCCTAGTCGCATCCAAACAGAGATATTTACTCAGCAATACAAAAATGGGTAATTTTATTCGCACCATTCTTTTATTATTATTTTTGCACACTCGATGCATGTGCTCTAATATATTTATATACACATATATATACTTATTTTATATTTTAAAATTTAAGATATCAATAGATGAAATTTTAATTTTAAACATTTATTCTAATTAAGAATAGTTTGGTGATTGAATAAACAAAACTTAAATTGGAATGAAACTGGAAAATAAAAACGGGTTTTACGACCTGAAGACCAAGACTGCTAACTGGTACGGACAGACCAATCAAAGAAATTCAGAACTTTACTAAAGACAGAAGATCAGAAAGCCAAAGAACCGAACTTGATCAAGAGCTGAACTGAAATCGAAGCATGGACCTCAATCGACCTAATCAACCCAGTGCACGTCGGTTTCACAGACATCTTTCACAGACATCGATTTGTAAGGTCAATAGAACTGATTGTCTAAGTTCAGTCATAAAAGATCGGATCAAGGTTGAGAGCCAAATTTAAAGATCAAGATTCAAATTTGAGTCAAGACAAACTGCATCAATGAGTCAGAAAACAATCGGAATTAAGGCTACAACTTAATTTGACTTATCAAATTCTTGATAAGAACTCAAAAGGAACGTTTCATTCAAATGAATTTGAGAGTCGTTTAGCTTGGAGTTTATCTCGTTGTGGATATAACACAGAGACCAGAGCGCTAAAGCAAAGTGAGTCAACTTTTCCATTTCCAACAACTGCATTTAATGCGAATTCAAGAGCTGATTTGAAAACTATTTTTATCTTCATACAAGCAACAGTTATTTTCAGATTCCCAAGTATAAATAGATGAGGAACAACATCTGAAAAAACAACTTTTGCACATACAACAACAACGACTTGAGAAAGAAATTCTTCGAGCGAAGAAAAATCAAGAGCAAAACTTCAGTAAGCTCAACATGAGAATAGTGTTGAGTGAAATGCATGACTTTGTGAGTACGCATTGTGTAAATTTTACCGGTGAATTGTAAAAAGCCAACGCTTGTGTTAGTTCCATTCGACTGTAAAAAGCAGCTGAAGTCAGTGAACTATATAACAAGCTGCTTAGGATGTGTTGCTAGGAGTCTAGTTACGAGAGTCTCTAGGTGTGTTGTACAACTAGAGTTGTAAACCAAAGTCTTCTAGTGAAAATTCTTTCTTGCCGGGAAGAATGGAAGACGTGGGAGGAGTTAAGCTTCGAACTTTCAGAAACAAGTTATGTGCACATACTCAAATCAGATGCAAACATCGGTTCGCAGTAAGATGCTAGATAACTTCCGTATCTAAGGTCCACTATGAAGATTGAGAACAGAAAGTCTGTCTAAATCAGACCGACTTCATCTAGACCGCAAAAGAGCGCAGACTCCGACTTCATCGATCTGTAAGGACAATAGAACTGATTGCACTATTATCATTTTTATTATTATTATTATTATTATTATTATTATTATTATTATTATTATTATCACAGGTTCGCTATTGATTACAAAAATATGAATATATTTGTTAGATAGTTAAAAATGATCTGCAAGCAATTTGGACTAGAGTTGTCGAATCATGCCTCACCTAATTTTTGAATTCTTTTAAGGGAAAATTACACTTAAATACCTATTTGTATAAAAATTATCAATTCAGTCCCTTGTCAGATTTTTTTTACATGTAGGTACCTAGTAGAATAAAATTTTTACACATAAGTACCCGCTTGCACCGCAGGTACATCATATAAGTATATTTAGGTACGGTATAGAAACATATTATGGTACATAATACCGTAAGATAAGGTACATCATATAATAAATTTAGATAACATAAAGAAACGTATATATGTACAATATAAACGCGTGATGTGGTACACAATATACATATAAAAAGGTACGTCAAGCATGGTAAAATGGTACACACAACCAGTTGGGTACTTATAAATTTTTTCTGACAGGATACTGAATTGCAACTTTTTTATACAAATAGGTATTTAAGTGTAGATTCCCATTCTTTTTTAATAATAATATAATAAATAACTTGATGAAAAATTCCCATATTAATAGGTGTCATTGGATCCCACCCAGCAAAGAATCTTGATACTTCAAAGACTATATATAGTTCATTATATTGCCAAATGGCAATGATACAAAACTTATAACTATACTATTGCCGTTGACCCTTCACGGGGCTGTAAAATAATCGATTTTTTTTTATTCAATTCAAGATTTTGATTCTTTTGAATAATAATATCAACGAAAAAAATACTATTTCAGATTCGAATAATTTCAAATATAAACATGCATGTCGTTGAATTATTCTAATAAATGATAAATATTCGAATAATCAATATATTTAAAGTTAGAATATAATATATCCAAATAAAAATAATTTTATTTCTGGGTCCTACCCATTATTCAACATTAAAGAAAAGATCATTTATTGGGATATTATTTTCTCAAATACAAATGGATACTTTATATCTCTCCAAAACCTTTTTTTTTCTCGAGAAATGTAATTTTCAGACTAAATATAGACGAAAATATTCGAGTACCATTCACAAAATGATTTGAATTTGGACAATATTGTTATTGATTATTGGTGAAGTTAATCAATGATTCTACAAGTTAACAATCCTTCCTACAGTCTCGCATGAGAAAAGAAGCAAATAGACAAAAAAAAAAAAAATGTAATAAATAATTCCAAGGATAAGTGGAGAGACGGTAAACTGTACATTGGAAAAATGTCAAAGGGCAAAGAGAACTTACAAAGTCAAAGGAGTTCCATTGTAGTTAATTTCTGTCTAATAATTATCCTCTTTCTCTGCATTCTCCCAAAATCAAACGGAAATAAAAGAGAGAGAAGAAAGATCAATTCATTCTACATCTCCCAACTGCATATACATCCGTAGACATGGTTTACCTAACCTGAACCCCCATGAGTCTCAAGGCCTTTGCGTCCCCTAATTAACCACAAAAAGATTCTTCCTTGGAATCGTCGAAATCCAATACGAAGAAGTGCGAGGAAATATGAAGAAAGGGTCATTGGCGCCTAACCTTAAGCTCAGCCTACCCCCTCCTGATGAAGCATCTGTCTCAAAATTCCTGTAATTTATTATTATTTCGATTTTCATTTCTGCTGTATTTGAGTAATGATGGGATGTGTTCTGAAATTAATGTTCTGCTTGTGAAGGACTAAATCGGGGACATTTATGGATGGAGATCTATTGGTCAACAAAGATGGTGTTCGAATCGTGTCCCAGAGTGAAGTCGAAGCTGTGGGTTTCTTCTCGATTTATCTTTTCTGTTTATACAGATTATCGTTTTCTCTTCCTGCATTTGATCTGCAATGTGTTTCTTCAGCCAGCTTTGATACAGCCAACTGATAATCAGTTGAGCTTAGGCGACTTTGACGCCGTTCGAGTCATTGGTAAGGGAAATGGGGGTATCGTGCGCTTGGTGCAGCATAAATGGACTGGACAGTTTTTTGCACTCAAGGTGTTCGATCAATTGCCAACATTCAACCAAAAGCTTTGTTAGCTTTAAATCTTTCATGGAGATGATGTCCATTTTCTTGGGTCTTTACTGTTCTTTTAATTGATGATTTGAGCTGTCAATTCCATCAGGTGATCCAAATGAACATCGAAGAGTCTGCACGCAGACACATTGCACAAGAACTGAAGATCAATCAGTCGTCTCAGTGTCCTTATGTCGTGGTTTGCTATCAGTCTTTCTATGACAACGGCGCCATCTCGATCATACTGGAATACATGGACGGTGGGTCCCTCGCTGATTTCCTGAAGAAGGCTAATAAGATCCCTGAACCGTATCTTGCTGCTATCTGTAAGCAGGTAATCAAAATGAAAGGTTTATTAATTATTACATCAACCCTACGATGACCTTTGTAATGATTGTTTACTAGGTGCTAAAAGGCTTGTGGTATCTCCATCACGAGAAGCACATCATTCACCGTGACCTCAAACCCTCGAACATACTAATCAACCACAGAGGGGAAGTCAAGATCACCGACTTTGGCGTCAGCGCGATCCTGGAGAGATCGTCTGGTCAAGCTAATACCTTTGTTGGCACTTACAATTACATGTCCGTGAGTATCTAATCAACGATCGAAGCAGTTTTTGCTGATTATTTTCTATAATGATTCTTGAGAATCTAATCTTTTTTTTTTTAAGCCCGAGAGAATAATGGGCGGTAGCTATGGCTCTAAGAGTGACATATGGAGCCTAGGTTTGGTTCTACTCGAGTGTGCAACGGGGCAGTTCCCATACTCCTCACCACAGCCCGGTGGATGGATAAATGTGTACGAGCTAATGGAGACCATCGTTGATCAACCCGAACCTCATGCACCGTCTGATCTATTCTCTCAGGAGTTTTGCTCATTTATCACTGCATGGTACGATGTCCAACTAGTTCATAATTTCCTTAAAAGATTGATCTTTTTTCTAAGATTGTTAGCTTTTCCTCAGCGTGCGAAAGGATCCTAAAGACAGACTCTCGGCTAATGAACTAATGGTACTACTTCTCTTACGATTCGATCACAGTTTGCTTTTGTGGGTCAAAACTGATGTTTTTTTTACTTATTTAATCGTCGTAATGGAATATTTCTTCAGGCCCATCCTTTCATCACTATGTATGACGATCTCGACGTCGATCTTTCGGTGTACTTCACCAGCGCGGGTCCTCCATTAGCCACATTATTCTAAGACGAGTTTTGTGATTCTTGAAAATGGAGTTTTATATGCACACACACACACACATGTATTGTGTGTATTATGGTGCCGCTATCTTTCTTATATAAAATTACTACTTGGCTTGTAACTAACTGCATCTGGCAAGCTTGTAAGATTTTTGTATAAAAAACTTTTGCGATATAATATCTCTCTCTCTCTCTCTCTCTCGAAGTGTTATTTGAGGATCTATGTATAGTATTAACCGGTCGGTTCGTGTTTGAGGCGAAAACCCGAGACTGGTTCTAATCTAGGCTTAGCAATGAGGCGGGGCGGGGACGGGAGATTAATCCCCATCCCCACCCCATCACCTATCGGGGAATCCCCGTCCCGTCCCCGCAAAGTAAACGGGGAAAAAATTATCCCCGTCCCTATCCCCACGGGGATTTCTCGGGGTTTTTTCCCCACGGATAATCCCCGCCTACATATTTTTTAATATATAATATTTTTATTTTTCGATATAATAAGTTAAAAATTCTTTCGAGAAAATTGTCACAAGACATAAGTATAACATGAATGCCTGTGAGAAATTTGAAAAAAATGGAGAAATTGTGAAGAACTAAAAGAGTTTAGAATATTAACAAGATTAATGTAATAATTGAATATATCGGATCCTCACGGAGAACGGGGCGGGGAGTATGATCCCCATCCCCGCTAACGGGGAGAAACTTTCCCCCGTCCCCACCCCACGGGGAATGAAAATGGGGAATCCTTGCCCCAATCGGGGCGGATTCCCACGGGGAACGGGGAATCCCCTCCCCGTTGCCAAGCCTATTCTAATCCATTAATAAATCGAGTTGTCCATTTTTATTTATTTTTCGTTATAATATATATATATATATATATATATATATATATATCCATTCCTTTTCTTTTGAACCATATTTACGAATTCTTTCAAGATAACATCAACAAAAAGTAGTTGATAAGTATTTTTTGGTAAGATAGTAGGAGTGTGAAGAGTATATTGAAAAACAGAGTAAACACAGTGTTTTGCCTTGCATCGAAGCATCACAGCCGGGATAGTGAAGATATTATGTACATAAGTTAGTTAATTCTTTTAGTATAGTGTTATGTACATTTTCTTTGTATATAAGCACAATACTGATGTAAAGTTAATTCATTCGATCAATATACAAAAACTCCTCACTTCAATACAACTTTCATCTCCAAATTGTTCAGAGTGATCGAAAATCATTATGCATTTATAACTTTGGATTTTTCCCGACCAACAAACAATATAAATTAGAAATAAAACCTCGAGCTTGGCGAACACGGATTTATAGGCAAGGCACGAGTGGATTGATTCGTTATTTAAATATTTAATTATTTATTTCAATTTACCGTTTTTTCAAAAAAAAAAAAATGTATATATATTTATTTTGCAATAGAACTAGGACAGACAGCGAATTCCATTTGTCGTTGTCAATCTCCTTTTAAATTTATAATTTATGTATGGCGGTGCTAAAAGTATATGTGGACTAAACTTATTAAATTACGATGCTTACTATACGTATTTTATTCTTATTATTATAGAGGTTCGGTCTATTCCCGAAGATTATATTGGTTGGTCTTTATTTTACCATAAAAATTAATAATTTTCGATTAGTGAAAATTATTAGATTATAACGTCACGGCTGATGTAATTTCATGTGACACATACTCATAGCCTAAAATGGATGGACTTATTACATATTAAATTAATAAACTACATACACTTTCCGCAGTCCCAATAATAACTGGTCAACAGTGAATCTTTAAGAAAAAAAAAAAAGAAAATTGAATGGCGTTAGTTTATTTATATATTATATATATAATAAGAAAGTGCCGCCTCGTCAGTCACTACGTAGCTCACATTTTCCTTTCACCCGAAGCATTCAACTCAACCAATGACCGACTCACTCGACTCCACAGCAGGCAAGAGGAAGCAAGTGGTTATTACATTCATAACTGACAAAATCAGTTATTATTATTGTACACAAATTAAAACCTTATTTTCCTCTCATCTCACTTTGTCCCAACACTTGCACATATATATATATATATATATCTCCTCACCGTCAAAATATCATGTCGATCGTTCTTTTTTCCATGCTCTCTCTCTCTCTCTTGCATGGTATGGTATGTCTGTTCCAAACTTGAAGGGTCGGATGAAACCTCCGCTTATTGGTCGGTGCACATATGTAAGTTTGTCTCCTTCTCAGAGTGTAGGTTTAATTTCTTCATAATGTGATATATTAAAGCATCCCTTAGTTGAGATGTCTTTGCTTTTGTTATTATTACCATTATCAGATGTCTTCACTGCATTGTTCCTTTCTTCGTCTTGGGGCAATCTGTAAGTCCAACCAATGTTAAAAACAATATAATATATTATATATATATGTGGGACTGAAGATTGAAAATATTTATATATTGAAATATTTACCTTTTTTTCAAGCTAAACTGCACCACCTGCTCGTCGAGTCGCCTACCTATTCTCGCCGAAAGACTCCGAGTCCGTCCTGCTGGAAAGTCATCGGATAAGTAAGTTTAAATAAATTCCGAACCTATTTTAATATGTTGTTCTTTAGTTAGTAGTTCCTAATTTAATACAACAACATCAAGGTTTCTAGCTAGACAACAAACTACGTATTAGGACTTGACACAAAAAAATATTTACTCCTTTCAACTTAGTACATAGGCTATCCAACTTTGTTATAGGGTATGTTGCATCCAGCACCGTTAGTCTAGGCTCTAGTCGGTCGGGGGTTGTTGGGCGCCGGTTAGTACATACAAATACGCTTTAGATGTGTTTGAATTCATGTATTTTGAATCATATTACGTTATTTGAAATTGCAGATTTTAAAAAACTTGTTAGCAATTCAAATCAATTTTCAAAATTCAGATTTAAAAAGAGATGCGGAGATGGTGAATAACTATGTGACTCACAATTATGAGAGAAATATAACTGGGCAATTTGACCGAGCCTGACAATTCTAAATACTAGTATATTATGCACACACTAAATGACATACTTGAAACCAACTCGAGCTTGTCAATTCTAAATACTAGTATATTATGCATACTCGATGCGTGTGATCTAATTATATAACTAGATAGATAATGTTATTATTTAAGATTTATTTATGTGTTACTTTTAAGTTTATAAAAAGAAAGATTTATTTGTGAAAAATACAATTGTAATACATAAAAAAATAAAGGATAAAATGGTAATTCAAATTAAAATATAAATATATATAGAAGGATAATATAGTAATTTAAAGTGACGTAGTAGAATTGACAGTTCTAATCCCCTCTAACCAATTATATATATATATATATATATATATATATATATGTAATATTAGAATATGATTTAGGCAGAATCAAAATTCAAGTCATTATGGTCCCTAAATCGGGAAATTGGACTAAGTTAAATTTCAAATCTAAATACCCAATTCGAAACAGGTCATACCGAATTTAAGAAACAATATTTACTCGAAACACAAATAATTTACTACTAGTAATTTCGCACAGTCAATTGTCTGTGAAATTAAAAAAAAATTAATTATAATAACTCTAATTGTAAATTAATTTCCCATATTACGGTTGTGTGGGATAATAACTTTTCTATTAGTGGGTAATTTTTACAAAGGTTATAGATTATTTCCTTAATTATTAATTTTAAAAAAAATTATTGGCTAATAGTGACACACCAAATTACGGTTTCTATGAAAGCCTCGCTAATAATATAATAGAAAGATAAGCATGTTAACAAGTTACATCTCCCTATAATATTATAGTTAAACACGATAGATAATACAATATAATATATATATATATATATATATATATATATATATATATACATATTAGGTAGGGTGGTCTCACATTGTATGATTTACCGTAACCAATGCCCGTATAATAGGTCTTGTTACATTCAAATGAAATTTTCATTAACATAATGAATTTACAGGGGTTGAATAACTCAAAAGATTCATTTGATAACATTTGACCATTCAGAAGGAAGACAACTCTAATGAGAGAAACCAACAACATAAACATAAAACAAGACAAACAAAGCCAAAAGAAAACAAGGAAAGAAGCTACTTGGAGATTGCTTTTGCATTTACAAAATGATTTGAGACGTTTATTATCATATTAAAGTGAGTGTCAAAATGAAGCTACTTGTGTAATCACACGCAAAACAAGCTATCTAATGCAATCTTATATTCAAATTTGGATAATATAATATAATGTTAAAGTAATAACTGAAAAAATAAAATGAAGTGTATTAAAAATTATGGACAAAGTGAAATTTGAATATATTTTATAATAATCATGTCATTTGCCCTCGTGAAATTATCTTGAAAATTGATGTGTCAATTATGACGTTTCCAAATCAAGAACTTCAATTGTATAAGTGCTTGAAATAGAATAAGCTAACTACAATTCGAGTGTAGAATAAATATATGGCCAGCAACCTACAAGAAAACCAAACCATACAAAGTGAATCATGCTTTTAGAATAATATATGTAATGCAAAATTATAAATTAAAGTCACAAAGTACACCATTTTTTTCAGATCACCATAATTGATAATTGAAAAATAGATCATTAACTTCATATTCGGGAGTAAATTTAAGTATATGATCCTTTTATGATAAATAAATGAAAAATCCTACTTGACTGCTGACTTGAATATTTCTCATCCACTTGACTGCTAACTTGAATATTTCCACCGTTGACTTGAAATATAATATGATACGAATTTCGTCTTATCGAAAAAAATATCATAAACCTAAACATATGAAGTTAGTAACCTATTTATGTGATTATCGTATATAGTGGCCTAAAATCATATGTGTGCTTGTGGTGGAGGATGACAAATGTGCTAACTGTTTTGGCAAAGCAATCAAAGGTGACATGTGGTTGCGTTTGAGAGCACAAGGGTTTGAGTTATATTATGGACAAAATGGAAATTAAATAAGGTTAAAAGATGTTGGGATATCTGAAAGGCTATATGGAAGGTCGTTAGTTGAGTAGAAATGAAGATGCACATAGAATGATAGAGCATGTCAGGCCGATGCTACATATTGCCACCAAATTTAATTATATTATGCGACGATAAATTAGTAACAGGATGAAGGGTATTATGCTGCTCTCAAAGAGTCTCAATCAATCTAAATTCTGGACAAGAACTTGATCTTTCCGAGCATCTCAATAACAAATCAAAACAAATGATACAAAACCAAAGAACTCTCGTGCTAATAAAAAAACTTTGAAATGTTAGATAAAAAAAATCAATTAATAAAGCTTTCGTCTTTTCTCGAATTTGATCTAAGTGCAAGCTGGTTTGTCCTCTAGGTTATTCTCCAGTAGACCCAAGCTCATTATGCATAACTTTCACCCCATCACAAAAGCATTGTTCATGATGTGGTCTAATATCCATCAGTCACATATCATTTAATGTGAAAATATCAGAAATTCACCATAATCAAGTAGGTGGAAGAAAATTTATGGGATTTTACCAATCAATTAGTCCAATATCCTTGGTGCTACCTAGGGATGTAAATGATGCATCGAGCTCTACGAGTTATTTATTTTATAGCCCGAACTTGATAATAAATAATTAGGCTTGAACTTGACTTGTGATCTCATCTACTCGAGGAACTGAGCTTGAGCTCAAGCTTGAAGCTCAAAATTTCTTTTGAGTTAGCTAAGACTCAAATAATATAATGTTATGATTTTATATAACTAAAAAAATTATTAATTATGACTAAAAAAACATATAATGTTATGATATTATTAACCTAAAAAAAAATAAATAAAAATCTCGCAAACCGGCTCATCAGCTTTCGAATAGTCACGAGGAAGCTCGAATGCGATAGTCATCAATTCGAGCTTAAGTATCAGTTCGAGCTAACTCGTCGAGTTCATAAACTAGCTTGACTAATCTTTCATCCCTAGTGCTACCACAACTCGTAGCATTCCAACTATTCAAAGCGATGATCCACTTAGTTGGAATGCATTCCAACAAGTTTCTGTTACTTACATGATACGTGGAAGTTAAAATGTTTCAACCGCGCCTGTATATTCAAGGATGTTCCTCACATTCTTTTATTCGTAGTCTTCATATGCCCCTATTATGACTTGGTAAAGTCGTGTACATGGAATTTGTTCAACGATTATTTAGTCTCGAGCCTCCTACAAACCAATATAGTCGCGGAAGTCGTGGATACCAAGTACTTAAAAACATGCTCATATTGTGTATCTTAAACAATTTCAATGAGTTGTATTGTAAGAAGTCCTCCGATAAATTGTATATACCAATGAGAGGGATTGAATTAAATTCAAAATTTTCAACGATTTGCACAATACCTGAAAGTTAAAAAATTTCAACAACATATATTCATGGGTGGCTCTACATGTCTATTTATTCGTAAGCTTCATCGAAAGATCTCTAATATGACTTGGAAAAAACTTGAAGACAAATTGATGAATTATTATAGTTTGGAGCTACGAAGCAAATCCATATAGTCCCCGATGTTGATAAATAATAGTAAAAAGGAGGTCATAAACACGAACCAATTTGGAAGCTATTAGTTCCAACATGTAGTTAAAAACAAGTCTACCTTATGTTTCTCATACAATTTCTACGAGGTGAAAGAAATCTTCTAAACCAATGATCGATATATCGAGTTCGTTCTCAAACATGGACTAATTCTATCAATAATAATAATAAATAAAACATTCTCATTATTTTCTAGTAATGCCTTCTCCAAGAACTTACAAGGTTAACAAATGCTTCAAAATTGTAGATCCCTCATTCGGGTTGATATATTCATATTGGTAAATGCTTCAAAACTTTGGACAATTAAAAACTCGATAAATTAATATTGATTATTTGATAAACTCTCTAAATAATATTTTTGGCCGGTCTTGACTCGGGGATAATGTTCTAAATTGATAATTCGCTAAAAATATAAGATTACATTTTTTTATAATTTCTATATACCCCTATAAAATATTAATTAATAATTTCTTATGTACTACTACTGTAACATGAATGTTGAAGTTTTTTCTATGTATGAGAAGCCTTTTTGTGTGTATGATTTATTTATGTTAGCATAATTTGATAATATATTTATATAAAAAATATTTCTTAAGGTCCATAAAGTGTTACATTGAAAAAAGCATAGTAAGTGTGAAATTAAAAAATTCTTTTAAAGTTGGATCATTAATTTGATATTAGTACATGATACAATAATTAAGTAAAATTTTAAAATTTTTGGTAAATTGAGTATTTCATTATAAATTACTAAATAATTAATATATAAATTAATAAATTATTAATATATCGATTAAATAATAATTCTTTTAATTAATAAATTTTGACCATACCAAGTCTATTAATTTATAGATTTTTTACTGTATTGGTGTTGTAAAATACTTCAAAATTTTGCATCCTTCATAACTATAGATCCCAAACTTACATAAGACCGATTGTCGTAACTCTACCAACATATCATAAACATCACTAAAATTCTTCTTGATGTAGACATTGTTCGAGCAATATTTATTATCTATTTTATTAGATTATCTTGCATCTAGTAATATCTCATCAAAAGAGATGAATTATTTTGTTAATTTTCCTAGAACTCATTACTCTTTCATTATATGTTGTTTGATCAAGTTTCGAATGCTTTATACAACCGATGATTTTAAACGGCGAGGATTTCGGTCATGGTGAGTTCTTACTGGGCCTCCAACTTGTTAATTGTACTTTTTATATACTACAATTTTATATTGAAGTGGTCAAGCTAACTCAGTAGAAAACACTCGATTTTCTCCAACTAGTGTGGTTATGAGCACGCCTATGTCTATGTTAGAGACTTAAGAGCTAGAAAAAAGTTGTGCTGCCTCGTAAGTTAGTAGATCTGATCATAAGCTATCTCTGATTTTCTACGATATGGAAGAGATTAGAAAATAGAAACAAAGAGTAGTAACTAAATTGGTAACTTGGGAGTTAAAAAAAAAAAAAGTACATGCATGTATGTAATAAAAGGTACATACCACATATCTGCAGTCTCTTACCACGCCTGGCCAATGTTGCAACACTTGCAGATTTTCATAATAGAGAATTTCCTGTTTGTTTTTTCAGGTTATTATGCTCCTCTTGTTAAAGGAAGACTCACACAGTTTCACGCACTAGAGGAGAGATTGCTTTGAGTAAATAATACTCTCCATGACATCAGTTGAGGAGACAAAAGCAAACATCAATATGGGTTGGCTGGTGAAGTTCCTTCACTGTAGTGTTTGAGTGTCCTCAGGTGGAGCATTGAGATCGACGATCACTCTCTTCTTTTTCTTCTTTTGCTTCTTGTCGGGGTTACTGCTGCTGCCCGCGATCTGTAAGGTCAGTGTGAGAACAATATATGTTAGAATTTGACAAACAGGGCATTTTTTATTGAAATTTTTTTTTTTCTTGGTGGGTTGGTTTAGGGAAAGGAAATATTATCAACGTTGAACCACACCACCTGCTCATCGAGGAGCCTCTTCTCCGCGGCAAGGCTCTTTTCCTGCTCAAATGTCATCAGGCAAGTGAGTTTAAATAAATTCAGAAGCTACTTAATACTCAGTTATTCGTTCTTTTACGACATAAGTGCCTCTGTGAGTTAATATGCTTGCTTCACACAGTAAGGTTTTTATCTGCCTGTTTCTGCTATTACCTTTGTTTGAATTGTTAGATACTCAGTACCTTAGTTTCATCTTTTCTAAAGTACTGTAATGCCTTAGTATGACTTGGAAAACCATGTTAGGAGAGTTGATCAAGAATTACACTAGACTTGAGCCTCTGTTCTAACCACATTGGAACCTCCAATTATTTAGAAACATGTTGGTACTCTTTTTTATCTCTTCCAATTTCTCTGTGAACTATTAACTCACCTTTCGTGTGACCCAAAGCAGTATATAATCAACTAATGGACGTTCTGACAGCGCCCAGAAAACATACCCAATTATCAGCTAGTCAATCTTTTTCACGAATTTTTCAGAATTGTATGGAATATAGATCCCTCTTCTACACCAGAGTGACCAGACCAACTAAGTGGCTTCATGAGATATTAATGACTTTACTATTAGGCTACAAGGACTCAGAATCATTGCTTATGTTTATAAGACAGAAAATATATAAAAAATATATAATACATATAGCAGGCCTAGACTTTATAGAACACACACTTGATATTTTCTGGAACTAGGGAGGAAAACACAACGAGCAGAGTCTAAGCATTGAGTAGGATCAAGCTAGAATTTTTTTGCAAGTCAACGTTTGGGATTTAATACTGTAGTTTGGTTCAGTTTCATGTTGACACCAGCTTTTCGAGACTGAGCTGTATGAATGTAAATATATAATATAGAACTAGCTGATATTTATTACCTAAAACACTTGTATAATTAGCTCTACAAGGTACCAAACCAATATTACAACACTCGAGAGGTCAAGTTCAGTCAAAACCAAACTAAACTGAAGTTTTAATGGAGCTGCTTCAGTCCTCACTAATAACTTAGTGGAAGGAATAGTAGGATGAGACGGCTGAACTCGCAGAAGTAAGTCATAAGATGGTTTAAGATGATAGGTTTATCATACTTGTCTGTTAACCCCAAAATACAAAGTTGCATCATCCTCTTGTTAGGTGTGACATTTGGGATGACAAGGAACCTTACATGTGAAAGAACAGAAAAAACTCCACAAACTGCAAGCAGAGATGGTATGAAGCAGCTCTGAATAAAGCCAAGAAGTGCAGTTTACAGAACAATGGTTTAGTCGAAGTTATGAGTCACTAATGTCAAAAATGACACGGACCCTCAGTCTAGAGTTGATTCACTTTCTTGACAGCAGTAGATTATAAAGAAATGATCCTAGCACTCTCGATCTGGGTCTAGGACAAATGATCCTATGTTAAGTTCACGAGAAGATTGTATTCTTGAAACAGCATGCACCAGCCAGGAAAAGTAACGCCATTAAACACAAAACGTCACATTAAGATTCGCAAGTTGCTAAGGTGGCGTACCTTTTCTTGAAGGCTTGATACAGAATCCAGCAATAAGTCTGTCTGCACAGATTAAAGATAGGATTGTTAGGAGTTGGAGACAATTCGTTGCCGACAAAAGAAAAGAAAGTGATACGTTGTTGAGTGAAATAAAAAAGAAACAACAGAGACAGATGCTAGGGATCATTGTATGAGAGGCAATAGCTTGATTCGTATATGCTATAATGGTAATAGCTGACTTTCTTCTACAATGCATCCAAGCAAAGCCTACGAGCATGGATTTGAGGGTGAAATCAACTCAGAACAATCCTCATAGGCTAAAGGTTTTACATATCAGATGATGCAAATTTGATTTCCATTTTTTCTGTCAGCTCTCAATGTTTCCTCAACCAAAATTCGTCCACAGATAGGTTTCTGTCCGTTTCTGATTCTGCAAACCTCACAATTACAGTGGACCTGGTTTACGAAGAGTCAAGGATTATTGACTCCACTGTTTAACGGTAGTCAATACATGTACCTTCTGAATTTCTTGCTTGCTCTCCATCGACGGTTGATGATTTAAGATAATTACCACTCAGTAGCGCACAAAATCTTTTGATCGCCTTGTTCATCTCTACTTAATGCACTATATTCTAGTATCCCAGAGATGATATCTCATATTGATTAGGAATATCATTTACAACACTCTACTTGAGAAATGATCAACCCAATATTTGATGGATAGCGACTTGTTCAGATATCGTTCTTTGGCATCAAGCAGATTATAACACCATAACAAGCACCAATTTTCATCATATGAAATTCATTAAATCTAAATAAAAAATTTCCCGATCTAATTGCTAGCAGAAACAAGCTCTAAGGTGGCACATAGAGTGTGCCACCATCCGCATCTAGATTCTGTCCTGGCACATTTATATGAGAACCTAACACTGGTTTCAAGGTCTGTTCTAACCTTTCCACGGGATATATTACATAACTCGATCAGGATATAGTAGTAACTGAAATCACCTATGAACTCAGGTTGAACTCAATCTGGCGCCTTGACATAGAAAGCCTGACTACATTGCGGATAGATGTAATAACAGAATATATTTGGGATTCGGGAAGTCCACACTATCACATTTATTATAGATTATTGAATACTTCAACAAGCACTTTTTCACAAGTGAAACTTCTAGCGATGCAGACATCAAAACAAATTATAACTAGGATTCACTTCAAAGACAAACATCCACTACCTTGAGACGCATTACCATGAGCAGGAAAATGACAACAGTACAGCAGAGGCGAATGGAAAGAAATGAAGCGCAATACCAAGAAAACAAAGTTGCTTCATTAAACGTAAAAGTTCCAGATGACAAAAAGATTCGAGAAGGAAACCTTTGTGGATCTAGCTTGTATTAGGGCAGTTTGAAGTTGATTTTCCAAATGCAGGAGGTCGGGTATGCTGAGATCGTCCAGACAAGCCTCCCCATGATCACTGCGAAATGCAGGAAAACTTACCTCAGATCATATCAAGGGCTAAATGGGTGAATAACAGTTCACAGAGATCAAAAGGGATGAATCGTGCCTCTCCACAGTTTGAAGGAGCTCCTTGCTGCTAAGAAAACGCGCATATTTAGAGCAACTGACCTGCCATGCAATAAAACAGCATTCATTCAAGTATCAGCAATTTCACCTGTAGATATGAATTCACTTGACAAAGAACTTTGCATACAGGACCAACACTCAGATTTATCTAATCACGATGAAGTACTTCAATATGTTCGATAGTAGAATGGGTAAAAACTCTGTCTCACTGAAGCTGTATTATGTACACCTAATGCGTCAAATTCTATTATTCAAATGGGCAGCAATGGGACAAGAAGAAGAGGATCGCTAGTACAAAGAACAAATGACAAACCGATAGGAAGCTTAAAAGTAATGGACATAACAGGTGGTTATGAGTAATTCTATACTAAAAATTATCCCTACTTCATAGTTGTTAACTAATATAGTGAAAAAATTCTGAGTGCAATATCACGTACTGAGGAACAAAAATTTTGAGAGGTGGAGGCAGGACAATAGTTATGCAAAATGTTAGATGCACCACGCATCAACACTGATGTATATCATCAAAAAGCAGCAAGATGTATATATTAAATTGGTAGTGAATATTTCATCGATAGGGCAAATTGTAAGTGTTTTTCACATTACATCAAATGCAAAATCTATGTTACATGGACAGTTGACAGCTTTGCTGCCATAATCAGACCACACAGAATATTTATTCACCTGTCTTCCGCTATCCTCAATAGAAAGGCCAGTTTCAGTTTCAAGATGTCCACGGTACCGCTGCAAGATCTCTTCTATACTGAAAAGTGCATAATTCATGAATGAGTTACAGAGCGTAGTAATAATGTAGAGAATTATAGATGCACAAATCATCTGGTATTAAGTCAAAGAATAAGACCAAATTGATATGTATCTCGATAGAAGGAAGGCTAAACCGAAAAAATTTACATTCCAAACGAGAATGCAACCATTTATTAGTTTTATGTTTTCATGTTCTTCTGGTTAGCTAAAATAAGAACCAATAACATACAGCCTATGGAAGGATAAAGATTCATTTACTAAAAAGTGTATGGAGGTTCCTAGGTGATACTTCGAGACACATTGGAATAATTGTAGAAGACTTCTTAATAAGTAGAATCAGCAAATACATTTTTTGTTATCATCTGAGGACATTTACAAACTCAAAAGAGTTTCAAAGGGAAAACCACACATATTTACGATCAATCTATGACACGACATATTGACAGGGCACGATCGATCACTATCGCAATGGCACTGCAATATTTTATGCTACTTAGCATCATAATTATATCATCCACTCGACTTCTCAATAAACAACATAAAGATTTATAAAATGATAATTTTATGTTAGTCTTGCAAGGTTAGATAAATGGAGTACCCCTTGAGAAATTCTATTATGTGAGCCATATTTTGATTTTTACTAGAATGAATTACATCTTATGTTACGAAGTAATAAGCAAATGTATTTCAACCTAATATAGGACATTTTATCCACAGGCTCCATATACGGCGTGATTGAATAAACGAGTCGATACGATATATTAACTAGTAATGAACAAACATTTCATCACGTCAAGCTAGGTTGAAATTAAACCAATTCCACCAAGTCAAATTTAAGGTTTCAATCCACAATAAGAAAATAAGCACTATTGACTTCTAATTAACTTTCTTTCCTTTTCCAATCAATGTGAGTAACATTTCAACACATTTGTTCTATTGACTCGATAAAGTTAACATAATGTATCGGGTATAGTTAACAACGTACATGTTCATCTAAGTAGGACTTGACACTCTCCAAGTTAATTTTCTCTAATATTGACTTATCTCTATTAGAATTTGAAACACATTAAAAAAAATAAAGATTGACGTATTTGTTTCTTGAATAACTCTATAACATACATTGGTATTCTTTATACAATAACAATTTTAGAGAATATCCAATAATCATCACCTTTTTAAATAGGTGTATTTTAATAAATTACAATGAAATAATGTTTAAACAATACAATAAATATCCCAAATAGATAATCTACTCTAAAATATGTTTTATCTTGATATACAACAAACTCTAAAATATGTTATATCTTGATATACAATACATTGATAAATCCTAATAAATGTAACAATTCCTCTCAAGTGAGTGCAAATATGATGGGCTATTCGTTATTAGTTAGAGAACCTATAGAATGCAAAAGAGATAGCAAGTGGAATAGCGACAAACATTAAACATAAAAATTAGAAGTAAACCTTTACGAGAGAGTATATAGGAAATTTGTAGTAAATGACAACGTACAACATCAATATCAAATAATAGAAAAAAAAAATACAAAACAAATGGGGGATAATATGTTTAGAGAATGTAAAAGAAAAAAAAGTCAAACTATTGTTGGGCGATAATTGACACTCATAAAATAGGACTAAAGTGAAAATGCAACGTACATCAAATAAAAAAGATTCACACGAATCAACAATACTTATTTTTACACTATAGGATTAGAGGTAAGTGGAGCACATAGGTATGAAATATATGTAGATAAACATACACGATATTTGTTTACCCCATGAAATGAAAGTCAAATTAGATGAACATTGCAAGGACTCAATTGTATAATATAAACTAAAATGTAAATCCTAAAAGGAATTGTTGTAATCTTACATTCAATATACTCAACAAAATGGAATTATTACTTTATATTAAAGTTTCAAACATTTTGAGAATCCATTCATAACATTTGTTACAATCTCATAGTATAACTAAAGTTCTAAATAACCAAGTTTTGGTTTTAAATTTAACATTCTTAAATCTAACTGATATTCAATTCACTTAAGCGACATAATGGTTTTTATTTTGTTTTTTTATTTTCTTTTGGATTTACTTTAAAATATATGTTTTCTAAAATTTTAAATGATTTTACTTGTTGCTTCATTCTCTGTTTTCCATTTAACACTAACGAACATGAGATTTTTATTTGCAAACTTTTAAAGGACAAGAGTATGCCCTGCAACTATGATGATATTGATTTTTTTGTTATGTTGGACGGTATATGCATATATATTTTATCAAAATGATTTAGTAGCAGTGATTCTACATGTTTAAGAGGTAGATCTTATACAATAATAGACACATTAACAAATTCGTTATTGCTTTTATGCAAATAGTGTCGCAAGTAATTTATGACTTGATAGCTCAAAACATGTAATAACATAGCTGGTCTTATACGATAAGACACACTAACAAATTCATTATTGTTTTTACGCAAATAGAGTCGCAAGTAACTTATGACTCAATCAAAGCTCAGAATCACGTAATAACATAGCTAGTAATTTGTCTTATCAAATAATTAAGATTCTTATACCCTTATAAAACAAAATCTTAATTCTTTACAAAAGAAACTACCCACATTCATCTTTAGTGAACTTTTTTATTATATTTATATATGTTTTTTTTTTATTTTAGTATATTAAAAATGTGGCATATTACGTTCTCCGGCAAGTTGCACGTCAGAAACTAACGCCCATGTCACTAGATATCAAGAACCATGTATTGGATTGCAAATTCGAAAAAGTTGACGCAATTGGCATTGCAAAACGGAGAAAAGTTTACGTGTTGTACTATAAATAATCCATCTTATAAACACAATGCCTTGACATTTTTAATTTCAAACTAAATTTTCTAAAACCATTTTAACCCACTTTTAGATTCACAAATGTAATTTTCACACTTCTTTTTACAACCACGAATATGGTCTTAATTTTAAAGTAATTCCTAAAATGATCCTTTTAGAGGTCTTCATACAATTTAAAAAATCGGAACTCGGATCAACGGTTCAGCTAACTGAAACCGTATATAATAGGGTATGAGTTTAATATTTTATCTATTTTTTAATTCAACTGCGCAGATTTTATTATTATTTTTTGTCTATAGGGAACTGTTTAGGTTATTTTTCAAGCTTTGCTAACATATCTTTCGAACTGTGAACTTTGCTTAACTGAAGTATTATGTGCGTTTTTTCACGGTTTGCTATCATGTCTTCTTGAGATGCATGTTACAATATATTACAAATGTGAAAATGCTACACAACAATTGTCCACTACATACCATTCGAGTTCAATTTCGGTTTTAGATCATTGTGTTAAAATTGCTACTATAATTCAAAAAGATTCTTCTATTCCTATGCTTTGTGATTGGTTTAGTAGCATAAAAACTAAATGGTTGAAATATGTTTTTCACATTCACAATGCCTTTTTAATTTCTAATCTCCTTACGCATTTAGAAGGTTTAAAAAAAAATATTAAAATTTACACTAATGGTATTGGTTGGGCCGAGAGGTTTAGGATACAAGCTATGTTGATTATGATGGAACTTGAAGCCAAGGCCTCCAAATGAGTGAACGATAATTTGTTCAAAAGTAGCTCGGGCTCGGATTATGATACGGTCCCAACACAATCTCAAAACATATAAGGCGAGATAGAAAAACGAATGAGAAATTACGGATATGGGAATGCTTATGTTGAGGTCAAAACATATTTCGGCTCGTGAAGATTTTAATACACTACAGTGGTGGTCAAAGAAACGACATCTTTTCCGGTGGTGGGATGATTACAAAAAAAATATTATTGTGCCCCCCTCAGTTGTTTTTGAAGAGCATGCTACACTGTAGTGTAGCAGAACCCTTGCCGCACTTAACCGGTGGTGGCGATGACTACGAATAAAATATTACCGTCATGAAACATTGCAACAAACCCATAACTGAGTATGCAAATATACTTCACAATTTGTGCCAAGAGATTGATCATTATTAGTGTATAAAGACAAAGCGTGGCGACGGTTCAGCTACACTGAACAAATTCGCAGAAATAGAGTGAACATGGTCTTTGCAAATACCCTTCATACTCTGTGGCAAGTGATTGATCATTGTCAGTGTATAAAGGTGAAGTGTGGCAAGGGTTCTACTACACTGGACAAATTTGCAGAAATCGAGAGAACATATGAGATCTGATAGAATTTGATGTTCAAATTCAAATACTTAAAAAATAGGAGTTGCCCTCGATAATGAGTTGCAACCATTAGAGGAGGACAAAATAGAAGAGATGTGATGTTAGAAACACAAGTTATGGACCTTGGTTCAATGACGCAAACACAATTCTCAGAATCAGCCTCACGCATGAGACAATCAAAGAACAAAAAGCCATTTAGAAATATGATGGAAGAGATCCTTTAGGTGCATCTAATGGAATTCCAAACATAACATCGATAGTTATTGGAAACTACATGGTAAACCACCAAGAGCTGGCAGCTTAGAAATCAGTGACAACCTCACATGGTGATTCACATTAAATGGCACTTTTAGTTATTCGAATATAGGTCAACTTAATGAGGAGATTGAGAACTTGAAAGCATGATTGTTCCATCCAAGAATGTTAAGTTTCAGATACTTGAACAATAGTATCCACATGTATGTTCTTCCTCTCCATGGTTCGAAAATACTAAATCTAGCCTACGGATCATTAATATAGGAGCTATTGATCATATGAGCCATTACTCTTAAAAAATATATATCTTATACTCTCAGTCTAGTGGTAGAAAAAAGATCATAATTGATGGACCAATTACACCTGTAGCTGATCAAGGAGAAATCTTTAAAAACGAACTGTGTAGCTAAACGTGGTGCATGTATCTAAGCTATATATCAAATATCATATTAGTTGGAAAAATCACTAAAAATTCTAGCCATAATGCTATCTAATATCCATTCTTTTGTGAGTTTTAGGAATTGGACATGGTGGAGGTACTTGGACTTGCAGGAAATAAATGAACATCACATTCTTGAAGAACCTAATGGACTCACTATTGAGAGTATTGAGTTCAGAAAAAACAAGTTTGGAATAAAAATCTTAAATTGGGTTACCCTTCATTTGGGACTCTTAAAGTCATTTTCCCCTATTGTTTATAACTGCTTCTATTAAGGTCTTTGTGTGTGATGCATGTGAGTTGACAAAACATAACGTGCTTTTTGTTTAGTTCCTTTCTTCATTTAGCAATATAAGGTGTCGTTGTCCATTTATAATAATTCATAGTGATATATGGAGACATTCAAACATTTTTAATATTTCTGATTCTCGATGGTTTGTGACATTTCATTGATGACTATACTAGTTATATGGTTATATTTAATAAAACCCAAATGTGAAGTCAGTAATATTTTTTCTAATTTTGTTAATATGTTAAAGAACTAATTCAATGTCACAATGAAAGATTACGTTTAGATATTGCAAAATGTTACTACAATAACTATCTATCATACTATGAAAAAACAGGAATTATACACGTATTTATACCCCTCCGCAAAATTGAGATGACAACAGTCATCTTCTATCTTCCATTAGATCTCTTTTGTTCCAAAGTAAAATTTCAAAAGCTACCCCATCAACAACTCATCTTATATCCAGTGTAGTTTCTTTAAAAGCTTTATCCCGATTTCACGATGTGTTATCATCCAGCTACAAGATTTTTTTTTTTTCAATCGATGTTGATTATCACCTAACTCTCTATTTGCCAAGAACCCACCAATTCTTGAAAACACTGAATCGTCAAAAGCGGCGAAGTAAGACCCAACTTCTGTTCAACAATTACAAGTATATTCAAGAAAAAAAGATCATTGAAAATGGTCCAATTTGGAACAATTGAAACAACTCAAGAACCTAAATCAGATACTAAGTCTCAAACTCGAACTTGCACCAGATGTAGGTAAGTAAAAAGAAAAAAATGGTGTCAGTAAGAAACAAATCAACCTAGATGTAGGTGTAAATTGGAATTTAATATACAAATTAAAATATGATGCTCTTTACAAGCTTAAATTTTAAGGTATAGTGATCATTCAACAAAAAGCTTTATTTCTCAACAGAGATATATCCTAGGCTCGGGGAGCAAATTAGTTGATACTCCAATTGCATTTAATCCAATGTTTTAAATAGCGTAAAATAGCGCGTTTCGTAGCGTTTTATAACGCATTTTAACTGAGAAACGCGTTAAAGCGCATTAGCATTTTGTCGTCAATAGCGTGGGTATTTTGAGCAATAGCGTAAATAGCGTGTTAAATTACATAAATGGCGCGCTAAATTGCTCATATAGCGTAATTTTTATTTTTTGAGAAAAAAAGTTTATGAATTTTTTCGGTAAAAATAATCTACCACTAATTAAATCTCATTTTTGTATAACGGGTGAAAATCCACACGTTGATATTATTGCCGACGATAGTAAAATACAATTGGATGACACCGATTTTTAGATTTCGAGTATATGATTTGGATATATTCTTTGAGTTGTTTGTGACAAATTGTCACTAACAATTAACATTTGAATGTTATTTCCTATATTTAATTTACTTTCTTAATTGAATACCATTTCAAATTGATTTGTTTGCTTCTGTTGTTATATATTGTCTTTTTTTGCATTAAAAGTGCATTGCTCGAAAAACTCACGCAATACGCTGCACTATTTACGCTACGAATATCGGAACTAAAACGCGACGCATTGTGCAATACGCGTTTTAAAACATTGATTTAATCACAAGCAAGAGATGTAGTAGATGGCGAATTAGTTGAAAAATGCTCATATCAAAAGGCTAGTTAGTAAGTTTGCTTATCTGTAACACACAAGACAACATATAACTTATGTTGTGACTGCAATAAGTTAGTTAATGCATATTTAGAATATGGTTTGCTTAATGTTGTGTTCAGAATATTGTAGTACTTGAAAGGTACTCAAGAAAAGAAATTTTATACAAGAAATGAGATTCAGATACGAAGTTGAAACACTTGGCTGAAAGAAAAGATCCACAATGTCTTATTTGCACACCATTTGTACCTACATGAGGCCAACTAGCAAATTTGTTAACGAAAGGACTTCCACGTAAACTGCACCAACAATTGAGCTGTAAGTTAGGGACAAAATTGGAAGAATCATTCAAGATTAAGTCAGGATGTTAGAAGACCGATTCAAATATGTAGAAGTAGTATATTAAAATTAAATGAATTCAGAATTTATATTTTGAACAGTCAATAATAAACGTATTTTCTCTATGTTTACGTTACTTAGAGCATAATTATATTTTTAAAATATAATAAAATCTAAAAAAAACTGATTCAAAATCGAAACTTGTGGCTACAAACCATAACCAAAACCACATGGGTGGGCTTTACACCACCCTCTACCAACCGTTATCATTCTTTTATTAATTCATGATTTGCATTGAAGATTTTGAAGCTCCCATGTGCTTCTTCGATCTTTGTTAAACAAAATGGTATTTAAATCATGAAAATTGAAATTCTTTTAGATAAATTTAATGGTAGGAACTTAAATTATCAAGTTTCCATTATCGGTCATAGAGAGATAATGGTAACAAACTTTATTAATATTGCACGTCTAAGTTATGATAATTATTGTCTATGGAGATGAAGATTAGCAGTGTAGTGATACAATTCAAGCTAATCGAATTTGTGAAACAATTTATGACTTTCAAAGTCAAGTGCGTGCGAGTAAACTAAAATCATCTACAATAGAAAAATAAAAATAATTTGCTCCAACTAGCATTTCTACATGAAGGTGAGACAACCCTAATGAATACAAATCAAGCAATTGAGCAATGACAAACATGAAAACTGAAGGTTAGGAAGATCGGAAATCATCCTACACGAGTTTATTATTTTACAATATTAAGGATAATAATATTTTTAATTTTTTAAATCATTAGTTTTTAATAATTTTTTAATTTTTTGATATGTTTATTTCGTTTAATTTGAAAAAGCGTGGACTTCAATTGGGAATTTACCGTCAGGTCCCAAGATTAATTTTTCTTTTTTTTTATTTTGTTATGCCTTGCATATTTAAAAACTAAGTGGGAGATTATTTTATCAAAGAACCTAATGATGAAAAATTTGCTTATATTCATGAGAATTTTTAACTTCATAAGTTATAGATTTCTTAACTTAGATTAAGATTTATTAGCCTATGTAGTGTTTTTACAATTTTATCATAATGATTCAATAAATATATAGAGTTATTTGCTTGATTTTCTTTCAATTTATTAGCGTTCGAAAGATTCACATGGAAGAGTACTAATACAGTAGAAACTCTATAAATTAATAGTTATGAGACTATAAAAATTTATTAATTAAAAGAGATTAATTAACATATAAATTAATAATTATGAATTTCTATATTACTTAAAATTTTATCAATTTATAATAAATATTCGATTTAAAAAGAAATTTCAAACATCCACTTAATTATTTTATCATACACGATAATCAAAAGAATGACTAAATTTAAAAGTATCCTTCGATTGTACATCTTGTTATGCTTTTTATGTTCAATATTTTACTTTATGAACATTAACAAATATTTTCGATATATATTCAATATCAAAATATGATATCACAAACAAATCACATACACATGACTTCTCAATACAAGAAACTTTCGTTCATTCGTATAATAGTATGTAGTACAGTAAAACCTCTATAAATTAATAATATTGGGACCATGAAATTTTATTAATTTAAAGAGATATTAATATATCGATAAATTAATATTTTATTAATTAAAAGAGAAATTTGTTAATTTCAGCAAATTTAGTATGTATTGCAAATAAATGAATTCATTATGTTTCATTAATTATATTCATGGATGACTAGTGTGCTTTTTCTGTGAATATTTTTGCTGATTTGAATATGTTGCAACTAGAGAACTTGACACCGCAACTCTTGGCTGCAATTAAAAGAGTTGGGGATGAAATCCAATTAGATTTAAACTTTAAGAAAACTCAAGTAACAATAGATTTAAATTTTAGTAAATTACCATAATATTTACAATTGTAATATTTTATGAATTATTAATTTAGAGTTTTAATGGGACCTAATATTTATAAAGGGATTTTTCAAAAAATTATTATCTTATTATCTTATCGAATTTGATGATTTTTTACAAAGGCCCAAGTCGGGACTGAGAAATTTTATTATTTTAGAGAGTTTATTAATTTATCGAGTATTAATTTATAGAAATTTTACTGTATATTGACAATTATTAATTTATATTTTAAATGAGATCTATAGAAATTATCAAAAATGTATTATCTTATAATTTTAAAGAGTATTAATTTACTAGGTTATCCCCAAGTCTGGACCGACCAAAAATATTATCTTAGAGATTTTACTAAATAATTGAGCATTAATTTATCGAGTTTCTACTGTATTCTGATATTATATTTTTATTAACAAAATGAGATTTTCTTCTTAAGCAATATATATTTTTTCGATATTAGTTTGACAAAGAAATTTCTGAAAGCTAATTCTACAATAAAATCAATACTTTTTTTGGTATAATATTATTAATTTTAAAAAATTCAAACATTTTGACTCATCTATTAATTTTAAAAAATTATATTATCAAAATTCAAACATTTTGGATGGTGAATCTATGTGACATCATTAAATCATCTATTAGCAATATCTCTCTACCATTTTTCTCCTCCTCCACTCTAAAAACACTAACCCTAGATCTAAAAGGACATCTCCTCCCCCTTTTTCCATTAATGGAGGTAGGGGGAGCTAATTTTCTTTCTTTTTTTTTTTTTAATTTTGGTTTGGCTTTTATTATTGTTGTCTCATTCTTCCCTCGTGGGAACTTTCGTCTCCCTCCATGGGAATTTCTTTCCCATTTTTTGGGACCTTTTTTTCCCATCTTCGGGTGTTTCCTCCTCAGTGGCTCGCGACTCTCATTTCAAAGGGTTCTCAGCTCTAGAATTGGATTTTGGGAACTTTTCTTGGGTTACATAGATTATTGATTGGGGAAGATCTTGAATCTTACCAAAAGAGGTTATTCGATTACATTATAGAATGTGGCTACTCTCGATCAAGATGGATGCGCAAAAATGAAAGAAGAGAAGTGGGTTCTCTCGCTTTAATTTGTAATATCTCTATTTCTGGTTGAAAGCTCGTAATCTGCAAAATCTCTGTTTTCACTAGCCATTATGTCATGGAATTGTAAGTTCAGATTGCTGTAGAAGTTCGTAGTTTTTAACTGTTGTTTCTTTGAGTAGTTTCATAGCTTATTTTGTTTTACCTTTGGTTTATTGTCGCTCTTAAGTTTTTGTCTTTACCGTTTCGTTCATTGTCGCAGGAATGACCTTTTCGGTTGTTTAACCATGTAATTTCTTGTGATAATGAGACAACAAGCTTTGGTTGAAAAAAATAATCTATGCGACATCAATATTTCTTTTAATTATTGTTATTAATCTTTTACAATTAAATAATCAAATTTTATATAATTAGTTTTGAAACATCAAGGTTATATGATTGTTAAAAACCAGATTTATGACCTCGATGA
Source organism: Lindernia subracemosa (assembly GCA_028392965.1). NCBI lineage: Eukaryota > Viridiplantae > Streptophyta > Magnoliopsida > Lamiales > Linderniaceae > Vandellia > Vandellia subracemosa. Next base: position 1,538,070 of record JAQPCC010000011.1, on the reverse strand, counting down.
GCCTGCTATCCTCGAAAGCTCAAAATTCGGCTCGTTAATTTTTTTTTTCTATTTTTTTAATTTTTGTTATACCTAATCGACCTCAAAGCTCGAGCTCCATGAGCTGATTTAACTACAATTGAGTTCGAGCGCATGAACAGAAGCTCAACGAGCTCGAGCCCAAAAGTGGATTGAGCTCGGCTCGAGCTCGACTAATTTACAGGCCTCAGTCTCTTATCAAAAACACAATCATATATCCCTATCTAACAATATGCTTTTATGTTGCGCCTGCCAAATTTCTCCAAAGTGTGCTTGATTCAGCATGCCCTCACTAGAGGCAAGCCAAAGAAAGGCAGTCAACCAGGTGTTTCGAGTGCCGAAGGAGTCGCATCTCACGTCATCTGCGAGTAGGCATTCCTTTAACAACTATGGTCGACTATAGTTCACGAAATATATCTAGGGTATCGTCACTACTGAAAACACATTTAACCCTTTCCTAATGCAACTGCATCCATCATTTGATATCAGCTTACATGTGACGAATTCCATGCGCAGCAAAAAGACCATTGCGTAGAAATGTTAAATGTTATTGACGATTGATCAGTTCAACCAATCTTCTGATTGGCCCCGTAAACCAATTTCTTGAAGTCGATTAATGTTATATAAACCCAATCTTCTTGTAATCCAATGTCCAAAGAGCAACATGCATCCTTGTATTTTCCAAGGTAATAGTATTGTTGTCCAAAAGTCGGTTTGTCTCTACATCTAGGCACATCAAACTTTATTAGAATTATACGCAGCTATTTGGACAGTCTTTTACAGTCATACATCCAACCTGATATTTGATGTTTTATTTGCTAAATCCATAGAAAAAACCAAACTACCATTTTTGGATTAATTGGATCATTAATAATTAATATTTTTTATTTTCCAAGAAATTAAGCAAAATATATAATTAATTATTTAATAATTTTCTCATATATATCTTGTGTTAATAATGATTATACTATAATTATATATGTTGAAGAGTGAATACTATTACTATTTATTAGGCATAAATTGTATGTGATTTACATGTATCTGTGTGTGGTTTATTTCCTTTTATGTGGCATGTCTATTAATTAGGTCTGATTTTCCATATCTTATGAAATATTATACATATATAAATATATATTAGCCTATTTGAAGGAGCTCATTGATCGGCTATTACAAGATGTATTTTTTGTCTACCTTTTTCAACATGATACCCAAGTCATCCTAAAGACTGGAAACCTAATCAAAAGCCTTCATAGGTGCCACAATAAATTTTGATATTTCAAAGCTTCAATTGTTTGTAATGTAGCCTTTCATAACTGATGTAAACCTTGATATTTCACAGCCTTAAATGTTGTACATCTACGTCAAGCAAATAAAAATTGATCAATCACATTAACCAATTTGAAGACTCAAATAACAACCACAAAATTGAAAAATAAAGATGAACTATGGATTACTCCCTATAAGATTCATGGTTAGGAAACCTGTCGGAAATTCATGGTAATCCGAAAATTTTTTGACTATGCAGGGTAATCGTTCATTCTCTATATGTTCAGATGCCTCGGAAACAACCCTCAATCCTCCTCGAATTTTAGAGTCAGGTGCCAACGACAATATGAATCCAACTTTTAAATTCGTTACACCATATATTCCATGTCCTAGTGAGTAATAAAAAAATTATTATTGTTTGCTGGGAGGCAAGTTTCGGATACCTAAACATGAATTCATCCTATGGCTTGATACACGTGATCGACCGGCGACAAGAGACTAGGAGTGGGTCAGACAAAATACAGGTTGTGATGTTTGCTTAATATGCGAGACAAGGGCGACAAAAACGATACATCTATTTTTCGACTGCTCTTTTTTGCAAAGATGTATCCAGCGAATTTGAAATAGGTTTGAGGTTCCAGTGGCCATTCAGATCGTGGTTGGCAGGTATTACATGGGCAACTAAAACCTGGCGGGGCACTAACATTATGAATATGGCCTAGTGCCATCTTCTTGCGGCGATGGTCTATCATATTTGGCGCGAAAGGAACCACAGATGGAGGGGGCAAAACGCAGTAGAGGCAGATCGTGTAGCCGATGAGGCACTTAAAATGGTTATAGATAGCATTTCTATAAGATCATCTTATGCGATATGTTACAAGTGGAAGCTCTTAAGCGCATTTGGCGAATATCATGGTAGGAACTACTGGTATACATATACATATCCATATACATGTACATTTCACTTACTTTTAATGCAATTCGAAAATTCCCCAAAAACAAATTATTGTTGTGAATAATTTTGGGGCCATTGTTGTCGGAAGCGCAAGCATAGCCACCACACCAACCATTCTCCTCAAAAGATGTTCATGTTTCAAAATTATCTAATGGTCTTATGTAAAAAGGCAAACCGAGGATCTTAAATGCCATGTTTCTTCCTTTCTCATGTACAATTTGGGAACATGGGTCGATGAGGAGGAGACTAGACTTGATAAAGAAAGGGACGATCTTTTGTGTAGAAGAGGTAATGGTATAACATTAGAAGCCTATATTAATACAGATTATGTTGATTCCCCAATAGATATAAGATCAGCCTCATGATACTGCACTTTTCTCGATAGAAACCTAGTAAAATTGACTGGCAAGAAGCAAAATAGGCAGGCAAGATCATCAACTTAAGTTGCATTTAGAGTTATGGCACAAAGACTATGTGAGTTACTCTGATTGAACTTCATTTTAGATGACTAGAAGATTACTATCGAAGGTCCTATGAAACTACTGCGACAATAGTCCAATATCGCACATAACCATGTACAATATGATCGTACCAAACCCATTGAGATTGTTAAACATTTTATCAAAGAAAAACTTAAGAACAATCTGACTGTGTCTTCTTATCTTCCATCAGTATAACAATTGGCATATATACTAACAAAAGGTTTGAATAGTCCAAAATTTCATGAACTTACTTTTAAGTTGAGAATGAAGAATATCTATCCTCAGCTTGAGGGGAGCGTTGAAGAGTATAACTATTTATTATCCATGATATGCATGTGATTACATGTCGATATGTTGTGATCTATATCCTTTTACTGGTAAGATATGGTTTTCTATATATCAAGGAAGTAAACATATAAATAGGTGTTCTCCTACTTAAAGTTCATTGATCAGTTAATACAAAACGAATTATTATTTCACATCTTTTTCAACAATATAATGTGCGGCTGTCGTAACTCAAGTGCGCGCCTAAATTGCAAGAGAAACTAGGAGGCCATTGTGCCTTCTGAAATCTTTGTCGTTTAATCAATTAGGCTGACAATTATTTAGCTATATGCTCCACGTTTCACCTTTGTTGCTCGTTTGCGCATCCAAAAACGTCATCTCACTAATAAAGCCAACTTATCAATATTATCAATCACCAATTAGTTTGAAAGGCTATACCACTGATCCACTTCGACGACAACCACTTTTCGTACGGGCGTCTGTCGTCTTAAGTGGACAGAGCCCAAAGCAATCTGATCTTATTTGGAGATCTAGCTCAAGTGAGAGTTCAAAAAAATTATTGTCTGAAACCTACATGGTCAAAAACTAATTATTAAAGTAATATTCTTTGCCCATTATTTAAATTGATTCATAGTTGATTAGATCAAGTTATGATCTTTGTTGCTTTAAACAAGCCCGTGGCCCTCAGATAATTCCATTAAACCAATGCTTAACTTATACCTAATGTAAATATGTCGAACATATCAATTTTGAAAGCCTAACACAACACAACAATAAAATAATATTACTAAGGCCACTTACTCTAACCAATCTAAGCCTGCCCAAAACAGCAAGAACTTGGGCCACCAAAATTAAGCGATTCAACCACAAACACTTACTTAAATACGCTATGAGTAAACCAAAAGAGACGCTATAAAGCAAGTGACCTCAAGGTTAAGATTAGAATAAAAAATTAAACTCAACAACAACAAAAAGATTCTATAAATATATTATCTTCTAGACTTTGAAAAAGCTTGTGACTTTCCACTGCTAACAGTTCCATGGATAAGCATTAGCATTTGTGGGCACTATTACTCTTAACAGATGCAAACTTTGACTTTTCTTATCACTAAATCAGGCTAAGTAAAAATTTCTATTTCTGGCAAAAGTAAACCTATGGCCCCAAACACAGGAGCTGACAAAATTCAGCCGGACACGCAACCACATCGTAAACTGAACTTTCATTTCTCTGAGTTGATAACGATAAAAATAAATTAAAAAAAAAAAATAATCATCCAACAAAAACTTAAGTTAACGAGCAAAATTACGCAAATTATCTAATTTTTAACTGAAAAGGGAATGAATTGGACACACCTGCTATTGCTGGAATAATTGTAGAGCTTTCCTCGGCTGGAGATGATAAAAACAGCAACATCAACATCACAAAGAACTGATAGTTCCTTAGCTTTCTTTAGCAGGCCATTTCTCCTCTTGGAGAAAGTCACCTGCCTCGCGTTTTTGTTCTCGATTCGCTTTATCTCAAGCTTTCTTCTCCCCATATCCTAAGCCTCTAACTTTTTTGGTGAAAAAGAAAATGAACTAAAAACCCAAAGATTGATTTTATCTCAAGATGACCTCCTTTAACTCTCTAATCGACTCTACTTTTCAAAATCCAACGAAACTATTGTGCATGGCTGTAAAAGACACTGAAACGACACGAAAGCCTCGAAGATAAACGGACAATAAGTGCCCTTGCCAGCTCAACTGCAATAATTACTCTTGCATATAAGCTGATATATCACCGATCAACCAACAAGCGAAACTCAAATTAGGGTTCGGAATAGCGCTACCCAAACCTCTCGCTAACTAAATCGAACGAGATGAAAACAGAGCACCCATCCCCTAAAACAGAATTAACAAAGGAGGAGAAAAAAAAAACAAAGGTTAAAATCAAAATCTCTTAACTAACGATAGTGGACGGACAAGACAACAGCAACAGTTATCGATAAGTATCCAATCGGCGGTGGAGAGGTCGGTCGAGAAGATAAACGAGCGGCGAATAAATCATTTTTATAATTTATTTCTGGAAAATATTTTTTACTTCAAAGAGTCAGAAATGTTTAATTTAGTATGTATCTCCGAAAAGTAGACAAGTTGGGTCCAAACTGTAATTGGGTATCAGATTTCTCAGCCCAGCCCGCTTTGTGGTTGTTGTGTCTGATATTTATTAGATATTGTCTTTATGTCATTACTAAATATTAAGAGGGAAATTTCGGCCTAACCTCCCCCACCCCCTATTTTTTTTTTCTCAATCGATAGCTTAGCATTTCATCGTACAAAGATACACAGAGCTAAATAGCCCAAAAAAGTCTCTCCGATAATATTAATTCCGGAAGAAACAAAGGCTCACAAACGAGCAACAGACAAATAAAGTAAAAAACCGAAAGAAAACAAAATCCATGGTCTTGGCCCAAAGAACTAAAGAACATATCACACAAAAAGCTATTAAGCCAAATCTACAATACTCTTCACTTTCTTCGGAATTCGACACGAGGACTTCATATTCTTCGGACATGGCTCCACAATGGGAGAAGAAGGCTCCACCAGGGGAGACAAAGCTCTCGGCCCGAGGGCCGAGAGAAACGAGCTCCCAACTCGGGAGACACAAGGTTGAAAGCGACGGCAAGCGATATGGCTGGCGGTGCTACGGGCGCGGTACGCGGAAGTGGGACGAAATTTATTTATTATTAATTTTTTTATAAACTACGAAAACTAAACTTAAGCATATACCTCCCCCAACCTCCAATAATGGAGGAGGGGGAGAAGGAGAAGAGAGGAGAGAAGGACAAGTGACCATTTTTTGGAGGGTAGGGGAGATGGAGTGACGGCTGCTTGAAGGAAAAAGCGACTTCCCAATTCCAATAGTCCCTCAGATAGGCTTGTAGGCCACGAAAACATTGCCCCAATCATTAATCCGTTGTGTAAGAACTAAAGACTTTAGTGTCCACTAAAACTAAAGAGCAGAAATAATGAATGATTAACACTTAAAATACCTGCAAAATAGCCTTTGTCTGAGCAGCGACAACTTCCATAGTTGTCCCTTCTTTCCTCTGTTCATGAGTCTCACCAATGCAAGCGATCACCTACAACAATAGCGGGTCAATGGAGGTCTCCATGTAAACCTGGTCAATAGCAATAATAATACACCACCAGACCAACACAACGCAATGAACAAAGGAAATCAAGAAAAATAACAACAAAAAATTTAATCTGGATAAACCTCTTGAGCCTAAGTCGATGCTTGTTATTAGTGGCATTGGAGTTTTGCCTTAAAAAGCGTATTTTATTACCTCTGTTGATTTATTCTGGCCAAAGCAGCAAATCAGGGCTTACATTAGCTTGGAGCCATCTCCTCAACTCAAACTGTACCTATATACGATGAAGGGCTTAGGATTCATTATTCTGGACTTCATCACAACACTTCATCGAACTCAAAACCAAAAAAAAAAAAAAAGAATCTGGATTACCTCATGAGTCTGAGCCGAAGTGGCGGCCTTCTCACTAATCTGTTGTGTCCACTAAAAATAAAAGCAGAATTAATCAAAGATTAACACTTAAATACCTGCAAAATGGCCTTTGTCTGAGCAGCGACAACTTCCATAGTTGTGTTGTCCCTATTTTCCTCTGTTCAAGAGTCTCACCAGGGCAAGCGATCACCTACAATAATAGCGGGACAATGGACCGGACAAACACAACGCAATGAGTAAAAGAAATCAAGAAAAATAACAACAAAAAATTTAATCTGGATAAACCTCTTGAGCCTTGGTCGATGCTTGCTAGTGGCATTGGAGTTTTGCCTTAAAAATCGTATATTTTTATTACCTTCGTTGATTTATGCTGGCCGAAGCAGCAGATCAGGGCTTACATTAGCTTGGAGCAATCTCATCTACTCAAAATGTACCGATATACGATGGAGGGATTAGAGTTCATTATTCTGGACTCAGCCATTCATTGAACTCAAAACAAAAAACAAGAATCTCTATGACCTCTTGAGCCTGAGCTGAAGTGGTGGCCTTCCCATTTCTCATAGCCTAGACAAGCTCGTAGGCCATGAAAACATTGCTCCAATCATTAATCAATTGTGTAATAAGTAAGGACTTTATTGTCCACTAAAAATAAAGAGCAGAAATAAACAATGATTAACACTTAAAAAGCTTCAAAATGTCCTTTCTCTGAGCAGCAACAACTTCCATAGCGGTCCCTGCTTTCCTCTGTTCAAGAGTCTCACAAATGCAAGCATCACCTGCAACAATAGCGGGACAATGGAGGTCTCCATGTAAACCTGGTCAATAGCAATATTAATGCAACAAACCAACACAACACAATGCAACAAACCAACACAACACAGAGAACAAAAGAAATCAGGAAAAATAACAACAAAAAATTTAATCTGGATAAGCCTCTTGAGCCTAAGTCGATGCTTATTAGAGGCATTGGAGTTTTGCCTTAAAAAGCGTATATTTTTATTACCTCCGTTGATTTATTCTGTCCGAAGCAGCAAATCAGGGCTTACATTAGCTTGGAGCCATCTCCTCAACTCAAACTGTACCTATATACGATGGAGGGATTATGATTCATTATTCTGGACTTCATCACAGCACTTCATCGAACATAAAACAAAAAAAAAACAAGAATAGGGATTATCTCTTGAGCCTGAGCAGAAGTGGTGGCCTTCCCAATTCCTAGCCCAGACAGGATCGTAGACCATGAAAACATTGCGCCAATCATTAATCCGTTGTGTAATAAGTAAAGACTTTAGTGTCCACTAAAAATAAAGAGCAGAAAAATTAATGATTAACACTTAAATACCTGCAAAATGGCCTTTGTCTTAGCAGCGACAACTTCGACAACTTCCGTAGTTGTCCCTGCGTTCCTCTGTTCAAGAGTCTCACGAATGCTAGCAATCACCTACAACAATAGCGGGACAATGGAGGTCTCCATGTAAATCTGGCAATAGAAATAATAATGCACCAGACCAACACTACGCAATGAACAAAAGAAATCAGGAAAAATAACAATAAAAAATTTAATATTGATAAACCTCTTGAGGCTAAGTTGATGCTTGTTAGTGGCACTGGAGTTTTGCCTAAAAAAGCGTATATCTATACTATATATTATTGGTGAGGGGTCTATAGTACCCACCCTCAATTAATTGGTATGTCATCTGTAAATTACTATTTAACCCTCCAAATGTTTATTTTATTTCAATTATACCCTTATTAATTAATTTTCAATTTTTATACTTAAAATTATATACAATTAAAATTAATAATATAATTTCATATACCAAATATTTTGAATTATAAATAACTTAAAATATAAAAAATAATATTTAGAAATTATATATCAATGCGCACATACATAGGGTGTGCAAAAAAATTACTAGTTTTATTACCTCCGTTGAATTATACTGGCCGAAGCACCAAATCAAGGCTTACATTAGCTTGGAGCCATCGCTTCAACTCCAAATGTACCTATATACGACGGACAAATTAGGATTCATTACTCTGAACTTCATCACAACACTTCATCGAACTTAAAACAAAAACAAATCGGGATTACATCTTGAGCTTGAGCCGACGTGGCGGCCTTTCCATTTCCTATAGCCCACCCAGGCTCGTAGGCCATGAAAACATTGCACAAATCAATAATATGTCGTGAAATAATAAGTAAAGAATTCCGTGCCCTCTAAAAATAATGAGGAAAAATAATCAATGATTTAACAATTAAATACCTGCAAAATGGCCTTTGGCTGAGCAGCGACAACTTCCATAGTTGTCCCTGCTTTCCTCTGTTCACGAGTCTCAGCAATGCAAGTGATCATCTACAAAAATAGCGAGCCAATGGAGGTCTCCATGTAAACCTGGTCAATAGCAATAATAATGCACCAGACCAACACAACGCCATGAACAAAAGAAATAAAGAAAAATAACAACAAAATTAATATGGATAAACCTCTTGAGCCTATGTCGATGCTTGCTAGTGGCATTGGAGTTTTACCTTAAAAAGCATATATTTTTATTACCTCCGTTGATTTATGCTGGCCGAAGCAGCAAATCAGGGCTTACATTAGCTTGGAGCCATCTCCTCAACTCCAAATGTACCTATATACGATGGACATATTAGGATTCATTATTCTGAACTTCATCACAGCACTTCATCGAACTCAAATCAAAAAACAAGAATCTGGATTACCTCTTAAGCCTGAGCCGAGGTGGCGGCCTTGCCATTTCCTATAGACGAGACAAGCTCGTAGGCCAGGAAAACATAGCTCCAATCATTAATCCGTTGTGTAAAAAGTAAAGACTTTAATATCCACTCAAAGTAAAGAGCAGAAATAATCAATGATTAACAATTAACTTAAATACCTGCAAAATGGCCTTTGTTTGAGGAGCGACAACTTCCATAATTGTCCCTGCTTTCCTCTGTTCAAGAGTCTCACAAATGCAAGCGATCACCTACAACAAAAGTGGGACATAATCAAGTATTAACACTTAAATACCTGCAAAATGAACTTTGTCTGAGGCGCGACACCTTCCGTCTCTGCTTTCCTCTATTCAAGAGTCTCACGAATGCAAGCGATCACCTACAACCAAAGTAGGACAATGGAGGTTTCCATGTAAACCTGGTCAATAGCAATAATAATGCACCAGACCAACACAACTCATTGAACAAAAGAAATCAAGAAAAATAACAGCAAAAAATTTAATCTGGATAAACCTCTTGAGCATCGATGGTTGTTAGTGGCATTGGAGTTTTGCCTTAAAAAGCGTATATTTTTATTACCTCCGTTGATTATTCTGGCCGAAGCAGCAAATCAGGGCTCACATTAGCTTGGAGCCATCCCCCAAACTCCAAATGTACCTATATACGACGGACGAATTATGATTCATAATTCTGGACTTCATCACAGCACTTAAAATAAAAAACAAGAATCTGGATTACGTCTTGAGCCTGAGCCTAAGTGGCGGCCTTTCCATTTCCTATAGCCCACCCAGGCTCGTAGGCCATGAAAACATTGCACAAATCAATAATATGTCGTGAAATAATAAGTAAAGAATTCCGTGCCCTCTAAAAATAATGAGGAAAAATAATCAATGATTTAACAATTAAATACCTGCAAAATGGCCTTTGGCTGAGCAGCGACAACTTCCATAGTTGTCCCTGCTTTCCTCTGTTCACGAGTCTCAGCAATGCAAGTGATCATCTACAAAAATAGCGAGCCAATGGAGGTCTCCATGTAAACCTGGACAATAGCAATAATAATGCACCAGACCAACACAACGCCATGAACAAAAGAAATAAAGAAAAATAACAACAAAATTAATATGGATAAACCTCTTGAGCCTATGTCGATGCTTGCTAGTGGCATTGGAGTTTTACCTTAAAAAGCATATATTTTTATTACCTCCGTTGATTTATGCTGGCCGAAGCAGCAAATCAGGGCTTACATTAGCTTGGAGCCATCTCCTCAACTCCAAATGTACCTATATACGATGAACATATTAGGATTCATTATTCTGAACTTCATCACAGCACTTCATCGAACTCAAATCAAAAAACAAGAATCTGGATTACCTCTTAAGCCTGAGCCGAGGTGGCGGCCTTGCCATTTCCTATAGACGAGACAAGCTCGTAGGCCAGGAAAACATAGCTCCAATCATTAATCCGTTGGGTAAAAAGTAAAGACTTTAATATCCACTCAAAGTAAAGAGCAGAAATAATCAATGATTAACACTTAACTTAAATACCTGCAAAATGGCCCTTGTTTGAGGAGCGACAACTTCCATAATTGTCCCTGCTTTCCTCTGTTCAAGAGTCTCACCAATGCAAGCGATCACCTACAACAAAAGTGGGACATAATCAAGTATTAACACTTAAATACCTGCAAAATGAACGTTGTCTGAGGCGCGACACCTTCCGTCTCTGCTTTCCTCTATTCAAGAGTCTCACGAATGCAAGCGATCACCTACAACCAAAGTAGGACAATGGAGGTTTCCATGTAAACCTGGTCAATAGCAATAATAATGCACCAGACCAACACAACTCAATGAACAAAAGAAATCAAGAAAAATAACAGCAAAAAATTTAATCTGGATAAACCTCTTGAGCATCGATGGTTGTTAGTGGCATTGGAGTTTTGCCTTAAAAAGCGTATATTTTTATTACCTCCGTTGATTATTCTGGCCGAAACAGCAAATCAGGGCTCACATTAGCTTGGAGCCATCCCCCAAACTCCAAATGTACCTATATACGACGGACGAATTAGGATTCATAATTCTGGACTTCATCACAGCACTTAAAACAAAAAACAAGAATCTGGATTACCTCTTGAGCCTGAGCCTAAGTGGCGGCCTTTCCATTTCCTATAGCCCACCCAGGCTCGTAGGCCATGAAAACATTGCACAAATCAATAATATTTCGTGAAATAATAAGTAAAGAATTCCGTGCCCTCTAAAAATAATGAGGAAAAATAATCAATGATTTAACAATTAAATACCTGCAAAATGGCCTTTGGCTGAGCAGCGACAACTTCCATAGTTGTCCCTGCTTTCCTCAGTTCACGAGTCTCTGCAATGCAAGTGATCATCTACAAAAATAGCGAGCCAATGGAGGTCTCCATGTAAACCTGGTCAATAGCAATAATAATGCACCAGACCAACACAACGCCATGAACAAAAGAAATAAAGAAAAATAACAACAAAATTAATATGGATAAACCTCTTGAGCCTATGTCGATGCTTGCTAGTGGCATTGGAGTTTTACCTTAAAAAGCATATATTTTTATTACCTCCGTTGATTTATGCTGGCCGAAGCAGCAAATCAGGGCTTACATTAGCTTGGAGCCATCTCCTCAACTCCAAATGTACCTATATACGATGGACATATTAGGATTCATTATTCTGAACTTCATCACAGCACTTCATCGAACTCAAATCAAAAAACAAGAATCTGGATTACCTCTTAAGCCTGAGCCGAGGTGGCGGCCTTGCCATTTCCTATAGACGAGACAAGCTCGTAGGCCAGGAAAACATAGCTCCAATCATTAATCCGTTGGGTAAAAAGTCAAGACTTTAATATCCACTCAAAGTAAAGAGCAGAAATAATCAATGATTAACACTTAACTTAAATACCTGCAAAATGGCCTTGTTTGAGGAGCGACAACTTCCATAATTGTCCCTGCTTTCCTCTGTTCAAGAGTCTCACCAATGCAAGCGATCACCTACAACAAAAGTGGGACATAATCAAGTATTAACACTTAAATACCTGCAAAATGAACTTTGTCTGAGGCGCGACACCTTCCGTCTCTGCTTTCCTCTATTCAAGAGTCTCACGAATGCAAGCGATCACCTACAACCAAAGTAGGACAATGGAGGTTTCCATGTAAACCTGGTCAATAGCAATAATAATGCACCAGACCAACACAACTCAATGAACAAAAGAAATCAAGAAAAATAACAGCAAAAAATTTAATCTGGATAAACCTCTTGAGCATCGATGGTTGTTAGTGGCATTGGAGTTTTGCCTTAAAAAGCGTATATTTTTATTACCTCCGTTGATTATTCTGGCCGAAGCAGCAAATCAGGGCTCACATTAGCTTGGAGCCATCCCCCAAACTCCAAATGTACCTATATACGACGGACGAATTAGGATTCATAATTCTGGACTTCATCACAACACTTAAAACAAAAAACAAGAATCTGGATTACGTCTTGAGCCTGGGCCTAAGTGGCGGCCTTTCCATTTCCTATAGCCCACCCAGGCTCGTAGGCCATGAAAACATTGCACAAATCAATAATATGTCGTGAAATAATAAGTAAAGAATTCCGTGCCCTCTAAAAATAATGAGGAAAAATAATCAATGATTTAACAATTAAATACCTGCAAAATGGCCTTTGGCTGAGCAGCGACAACTTCCATAGTTGTCCCTGCTTTCCTCTGTTCACGAGTCTCAGCAATGCAAGTGATCATCTACAAAAATAGCGAGCCAATGGAGGTCTCCATGTAAACCTGGTCAATAGCAATAATAATGCACCAGACCAACACAACGCCATGAACAAAAGAAATAAAGAAAAATAACAACAAAATTAATATGGATAAACCTCTTGAGCCTATGTCGATGCTTGCTAGTGGCATTGGAGTTTTACCTTAAAAAGCATATATTTTTATTACCTCCGTTGATTTATGCTGGCCGAAGCAGCAAATCAGGGCTTACATTAGCTTGGAGCCATCTCCTCAACTCCAAATGTACCTATATACGATGGACATATTAGGATTCATTATTCTGAACTTCATCACAGCACTTCATCGAACTCAAATCAAAAAACAAGAATCTGGATTACCTCTTAAGCCTGAGCCGAGGTGGCGGCCTTGCCATTTCCTATAGACGAGACAAGCTCGTAGGCCAGGAAAACATAGCTCCAATCATTAATCCGTTGGTAAAAAGTAAAGACTTTAATATCCACTCAAAGTAAAGAGCAGAAATAATCAATGATTAACACTTAACTTAAATACCTGCAAAATGGCCTTGTTTGAGGAGCGACAACTTCCATAATTGTCCCTGCTTTCCTCTGTTCAAGAGTCTCACCAATGCAAGCGATCACCTACAACAAAAGTGGGACATAATCAAGTATTAACACTTAAATACCTGCAAAATGAACTTTGTCTGAGGCGCGACACCTTCCGTCTCTGCTTTCCTCTATTCAAGAGTCTCACGAATGCAAGCGATCACCTACAACCAAAGTAGGACAATGGAGGTTTCCATGTAAACCTGGTCAATAGCAATAATAATGCACCAGACCAACACAACTCAATGAACAAAAGAAATCAAGAAAATAACAGCAAAAAATTTAATCTGGATAAACCTCTTGAGCATCGATGGTTGTTAGTGGCATTGGAGTTTTGCCTTAAAAAGCGTATATTTTTATTACCTCCGTTGATTATTCTGGCCGAAGCAGCAAATCAGGGCTCACATTAGCTTGGAGCCATCCCCCAAACTCCAAATGTACCTATATACGACGGACGAATTAGGATTCATAATTCTGGACTTCATCACAGCACTTAAAACAAAAAACAAGAATCTGGATTACGTCTTGAGCCTGAGCCTAAGTGGCGGCCTTTCCATTTCCTATAGCCCACCCAGGCTCGTAGGCCATGAAAACATTGCACAAATCAATAATATGTCGTGAAATAATAAGTAAAGAATTCCGTGCCCTCTAAAAATAATGAGGAAAAATAATCAATGATTTAACAATTAAATACCTGCAAAATGGCCTTTGGCTGAGCAGCGACAACTTCCATAGTTGTCCCTGCTTTCCTCTGTTCACGAGTCTCAGCAATGCAAGTGATCATCTACAAAAATAGCGAGCCAATGGAGGTCTCCATGTAAACCTGGTCAATAGCAATAATAATGCACCAGACCAACACAACGCCATGAACAAAAGAAATAAAGAAAAATAACAACAAAATTAATATGGATAAACCTCTTGAGCCTATGTCGATGCTTGCTAGTGGCATTGGAGTTTTACCTTAAAAAGCATATATTTTTATTACCTCCGTTGATTTATGCTGGCCGAAGCAGCAAATCAGGGCTTACATTAGCTTGGAGCCATCTCCTCAACTCCAAATGTACCTATATACGATGGACATATTAGGATTCATTATTCTGAACTTCATCACAGCACTTCATCGAACTCAAATCAAAAAACAAGAATCTGGATTACCTCTTAAGCCTGAGCCGAGGTGGCGGCCTTGCCATTTCCTATAGACGAGACAAGCTCGTAGGCCAGGAAAACATAGCTCCAATCATTAATCCGTTGTGTAAAAAGTAAAGACTTTAATATCCACTCAAAGTAAAGAGCAGAAATAATCAATGATTAACACTTAACTTAAATACCTGCAAAATGGCCTTTGTTTGAGGAGCGACAACTTCCATAATTGTCCCTGCTTTCCTCTGTTCAAGAGTCTCACCAATGCAAGCGATCACCTACAACAAAAGTGGGACATAATCAAGTATTAACACTTAAATACCTGCAAAATGAACTTTGTCTGAGGCGCGACACCTTCCGTCTCTGCTTTCCTCTATTCAAGAGTCTCACGAATGCAAGCGATCACCTACAACCAAAGTAGGACAATGGAGGTTTCCATGTAAACCTGGTCAATAGCAATAATAATGCACCAGACCAACACAACTCAATGAACAAAAGAAATCAAGAAACATAACAGCAAAAAATTTAATCTGGATAAACCTCTTGAGCATCGATGGTTGTTAGTGGCATTGGAGTTTTGCCTTAAAAAGCGTATATTTTTATTACCTCCGTTGATTATTCTGGCCGAAGCAGCAAATCAGGGCTCACATTAGCTTGGAGCCATCCCCCAAACTCCAAATGTACCTATATACGACGGACGAATTAGGATTCATAATTCTAGACTTCATCACAGCACTTAAAACAAAAAACAAGAATCTGGATTACGTCTTGAGCCTGAGCCTAAGTGGCGGCCTTTCCATTTCCTATAGCCCACCCAGGATCGTAGGCCATGAAAACATTGCACAAATCAATAATATGTCGTGAAATAATAAGTAAAGAATTCCGTGCCCTCTAAAAATAATGAGGAAAAAAAATCAATGATTTAACAATTAAATACCTGCAAAATGGCCTTTGGCTGAGCAGCGACAACTTCCATAGTTGTCCCTGCTTTCCTCTGTTCACGAGTCTCAGCAATGCAAGTGATCATCTACAAAAATAGCGAGCCAATGGAGGTCTCCATGTAAACCTGGTCAATAGCAATAATAATGCACCAGACCAACACAACGCCATGAACAGAAGAAATAAAGAAAAATAACAACAAAATTAATATGGATAAACCTCTTGAGCCTATGTCGATGCTTGCTAGTGGCATTGGAGTTTTACCTTAAAAAGCATATATTTTTATTACCTCCGTTGATTTATGCTGGCCGAAGCAGCAAATCAGGGCTTACATTAGCTTGGAGCCATCTCCTCAACTCCAAATGTACCTATATACGATGGACATATTAGGATTCATTATTCTGAACTTCATCACATCACTTCATCGAACTCAAATCAAAAAACAAGAATCTGGATTACCTCTTAAGCCTGAGCCGAGGTGGCGGCCTTGCCATTTCCTATAGACGAGACAAGCTCGTAGGCCAGGAAAACATAGCTCCAATCATTAATCCGTTGTGTAAAAAGTAAAGACTTTAATATCCACTCAAAGTAAAGAGCAGAAATAATCAATGATTAACACTTAACTTAAATACCTGCAAAATGGCCTTTGTTTGAGGAGCGACAACTTCCATAATTGTCCCTGCTTTCCTCTGTTCAAGAGTCTCACCAATGCAAGCGATCACCTACAACAAAAGTGGGACATAATCAAGTATTAACACTTAAATACCTGCAAAATGAACTTTGTCTGAGGCGCGACACCTTCCGTCTCTGCTTTCCTCTATTCAAGAGTCTCACGAATGCAAGCGATCACCTACAACCAAAGTAGGACAATGGAGGTTTCCATGTAAACCTGGTCAATAGCAATAATAATGCACCAGACCAACACAACTCAATGAACAAAAGAAATCAAGAAACATAACAGCAAAAAATTTAATCTGGATAAACCTCTTGAGCATCGATGGTTGTTAGTGGCATTGGAGTTTTGCCTTAAAAAGCGTATATTTTTATTACCTCCGTTGATTATTCTGGCCGAAGCAGCAAATCAGGGCTCACATTAGCTTGGAGCCATCCCCCAAACTCCAAATGTACCTATATACGACGGACGAATTAGGATTCATAATTCTGGACTTCATCACAGCACTTAAAACAAAAAACAAGAATCTGGATTACGTCTTGAGCCTGAGCCTAAGTGGCGGCCTTTCCATTTCCTATAGCCCACCCAGGATCGTAGGCCATGAAAACATTGCACAAATCAATAATATGTCGTGAAATAATAAGTAAAGAATTCCGTGCCCTCTAAAAATAATGAGGAAAAATAATCAATGATTTAACAATTAAATACCTGCAAAATGGCCTTTGGCTGAGCAGCGACAACTTCCATAGTTGTCCCTGCTTTCCTCTGTTCACGAGTCTCAGCAATGCAAGTGATCATCTACAAAAATAGCGAGCCAATGGAGGTCTCCATGTAAACCTGGTCAATAGCAATAATAATGCACCAGACCAACACAACGCCATGAACAAAGAAATAAAGAAAAATAACAACAAAATTAATATGGATAAACCTCTTGAGCCTATGTCGATGCTTGCTAGTGGCATTGGAGTTTTACCTTAAAAAGCATATATTTTTATTACCTCCGTTGATTTATGCTGGCCGAAGCAGCAAATCAGGGCTTACATTAGCTTGGAGCCATCTCCTCAACTCCAAATGTACCTATATACGATGGACATATTAGGATTCATTATTCTGAACTTCATCACAGCACTTCATCGAACTCAAATCAAAAAACAAGAATCTGGATTACCTCTTAAGCCTGAGCCGAGGTGGCGGCCTTGCCATTTCCTATAGACGAGACAAGCTCGTAGGCCAGGAAAACATAGCTCCAATCATTAATCCGTTGTGTAAAAAGTAAAGACTTTAATATCCACTCAAAGTAAAGAGCAGAAATAATCAATGATTAACACTTAACTTAAATACCTGCAAAATGGCCTTTGTTTGAGGAGCGACAACTTCCATAATTGTCCCTGCTTTCCTCTGTTCAAGAGTCTCACCAATGCAAGCGATCACCTACAACAAAAGTGGGACATAATCAAGTATTAACACTTAAATACCTGCAAAATGAACTTTGTCTGAGGCGCGACACCTTCCGTCTCTGCTTTCCTCTATTCAAGAGTCTCACGAATGCAAGCGATCACCTACAACCAAAGTAGGACAATGGAGGTTTCCATGTAAACCTGGTCAATAGCAATAATAATGCACCAGACCAACACAACTCAATGAACAAAAGAAATCAAGAAACATAACAGCAAAAAATTTAATCTGGATAAACCTCTTGAGCATCGATGGTTGTTAGTGGCATTGGAGTTTTGCCTTAAAAAGCGTATATTTTTATTACCTCCGTTGATTATTCTGGCCGAAGCAGCAAATCAGGGCTCACATTAGCTTGGAGCCATCCCCCAAACTCCAAATGTACCTATATACGACGGACGAATTAGGATTCATAATTCTGGACTTCATCACAGCACTTAAAACAAAAAACAAGAATCTGGATTACGTCTTGAGCCTGAGCCTAAGTGGCGGCCTTTCCATTTCCTATAGCCCACCCAGGATCGTAGGCCATGAAAACATTGCACAAATCAATAATATGTCGTGAAATAATAAGTAAAGAATTCCGTGCCCTCTAAAAATAATGAGGAAAAATAATCAATGATTTAACAATTAAATACCTGCAAAATGGCCTTTGGCTGAGCAGCGACAACTTCCATAGTTGTCCCTGCTTTCCTCTGTTCACGAGTCTCAGCAATGCAAGTGATCATCTACAAAAATAGCGAGCCAATGGAGGTCTCCATGTAAACCTGGTCAATAGCAATAATAATGCACCAGACCAACACAACGCCATGAACAAAGAAATAAAGAAAAATAACAACAAAATTAATATGGATAAACCTCTTGAGCCTATGTCGATGCTTGCTAGTGGCATTGGAGTTTTACCTTAAAAAGCATATATTTTTATTACCTCCGTTGATTTATGCTGGCCGAAGCAGCAAATCAGGGCTTACATTAGCTTGGAGCCATCTCCTCAACTCCAAATGTACCTATATACGATGGACATATTAGGATTCATTATTCTGAACTTCATCACAGCACTTCATCGAACTCAAATCAAAAAACAAGAATCTGGATTACCTCTTAAGCCTGAGCCGAGGTGGCGGCCTTGCCATTTCCTATAGACGAGACAAGCTCGTAGGCCAGGAAAACATAGCTCCAATCATTAATCCGTTGTGTAAAAAGTAAAGACTTTAATATCCACTCAAAGTAAAGAGCAGAAATAATCAATGATTAACACTTAACTTAAATACCTGCAAAATGGCCTTTGTTTGAGGAGCGACAACTTCCATAATTGTCCCTGCTTTCCTCTGTTCAAGAGTCTCACCAATGCAAGCGATCACCTACAACAAAAGTGGGACATAATCAAGTATTAACACTTAAATACCTGCAAAATGAACTTTGTCTGAGGCGCGACACCTTCCGTCTCTGCTTTCCTCTATTCAAGAGTCTCACGAATGCAAGCGATCACCTACAACCAAAGTAGGACAATGGAGGTTTCCATGTAAACCTGGTCAATAGCAATAATAATGCACCAGACCAACACAACTCAATGAACAAAAGAAATCAAGAAACATAACAGCAAAAAATTTAATCTGGATAAACCTCTTGAGCATCGATGGTTGTTAGTGGCATTGGAGTTTTGCCTTAAAAAGCGTATATTTTTATTACCTCCGTTGATTATTCTGGCCGAAGCAGCAAATCAGGGCTCACATTAGCTTGGAGCCATCCCCCAAACTCCAAATGTACCTATATACGACGGACGAATTAGGATTCATAATTCTGGACTTCATCACAGCACTTAAAACAAAAAACAAGAATCTGGATTACGTCTTGAGCCTGAGCCTAAGTGGCGGCCTTTCCATTTCCTATAGCCCACCCAGGATCGTAGGCCATGAAAACATTGCACAAATCAATAATATGTCGTGAAATAATAAGTAAAGAATTCCGTGCCCTCTAAAAATAATGAGGAAAAATAATCAATGATTTAACAATTAAATACCTGCAAAATGGCCTTTGGCTGAGCAGCGACAACTTCCATAGTTGTCCCTGCTTTCCTCTGTTCACGAGTCTCAGCAATGCAAGTGATCATCTACAAAAATAGCGAGCCAATGGAGGTCTCCATGTAAACCTGGTCAATAGCAATAATAATGCACCAGACCAACACAACGCCATGAACAAAGAAATAAAGAAAAATAACAACAAAATTAATATGGATAAACCTCTTGAGCCTATGTCGATGCTTGCTAGTGGCATTGGAGTTTTACCTTAAAAAGCATATATTTTTATTACCTCCGTTGATTTATGCTGGCCGAAGCAGCAAATCAGGGCTTACATTAGCTTGGAGCCATCTCCTCAACTCCAAATGTACCTATATACGATGGACATATTAGGATTCATTATTCTGAACTTCATCACAGCACTTCATCGAACTCAAATCAAAAAACAAGAATCTGGATTACCTCTTAAGCCTGAGCCGAGGTGGCGGCCTTGCCATTTCCTATAGACGAGACAAGCTCGTAGGCCAGGAAAACATAGCTCCAATCATTAATCCGTTGTGTAAAAAGTAAAGACTTTAATATCCACTCAAAGTAAAGAGCAGAAATAATCAATGATTAACACTTAACTTAAATACCTGCAAAATGGCCTTTGTTTGAGGAGCGACAACTTCCATAATTGTCCCTGCTTTCCTCTGTTCAAGAGTCTCACCAATGCAAGCGATCACCTACAACAAAAGTGGGACATAATCAAGTATTAACACTTAAATACCTGCAAAATGAACTTTGTCTGAGGCGCGACACCTTCCGTCTCTGCTTTCCTCTATTCAAGAGTCTCACGAATGCAAGCGATCACCTACAACCAAAGTAGGACAATGGAGGTTTCCATGTAAACCTGGTCAATAGCAATAATAATGCACCAGACCAACACAACTCAATGAACAAAAGAAATCAAGAAACATAACAGCAAAAAATTTAATCTGGATAAACCTCTTGAGCATCGATGGTTGTTAGTGGCATTGGAGTTTTGCCTTAAAAAGCGTATATTTTTATTACCTCCGTTGATTATTCTGGCCGAAGCAGCAAATCAGGGCTCACATTAGCTTGGAGCCATCCCCCAAACTCCAAATGTACCTATATACGACGGACGAATTAGGATTCATAATTCTAGACTTCATCACAGCACTTAAAACAAAAAACAAGAATCTGGATTACGTCTTGAGCCTGAGCCTAAGTGGCGGCCTTTCCATTTCCTATAGCCCACCCATTATCGTAGGCCATGAAAACATTGCACAAATCAATAATATGTCGTGAAATAATAAGTAAAGAATTCCGTGCCCTCTAAAAATAATGAGGAAAAATAATCAATGATTTAACAATTAAATACCTGCAAAATGGCCTTTGGCTGAGCAGCGACAACTTCCATAGTTGTCCCTGCTTTCCTCTGTTCACGAGTCTCAGCAATGCAAGTGATCATCTACAAAAATAGCGAGCCAATGGAGGTCTCCATGTAAACCTGGTCAATAGCAATAATAATGCACCAGACCAACACAACGCCATGAACAGAAGAAATAAAGAAAAATAACAACAAAATTAATATGGATAAACCTCTTGAGCCTATGTCGATGCTTGCTAGTGGCATTGGAGTTTTACCTTAAAAAGCATATATTTTTATTACCTCCGTTGATTTATGCTGGCCGAAGCAGCAAATCAGGGCTTACATTAGCTTGGAGCCATCTCCTCAACTCCAAATGTACCTATATACGATGGACATATTAGGATTCATTATTCTGAACTTCATCACAGCACTTCATCGAACTCAAATCAAAAAACAAGAATCTGGATTACCTCTTAAGCCTGAGCCGAGGTGGCGGCCTTGCCATTTCCTATAGACGAGACAAGCTCGTAGGCCAGGAAAACATAGCTCCAATCATTAATCCGTTGTGTAAAAAGTAAAGACTTTAATATCCACTCAAAGTAAAGAGCAGAAATAATCAATGATTAACACTTAACTTAAATACCTGCAAAATGGCCTTTGTTTGAGGAGCGACAACTTCCATAATTGTCCCTGCTTTCCTCTGTTCAAGAGTCTCACCAATGCAAGCGATCACCTACAACAAAAGTGGGACATAATCAAGTATTAACACTTAAATACCTGCAAAATGAACTTTGTCTGAGGCGCGACACCTTCCGTCTCTGCTTTCCTCTATTCAAGAGTCTCACGAATGCAAGCGATCACCTACAACCAAAGTAGGACAATGGAGGTTTCCATGTAAACCTGGTCAATAGCAATAATAATGCACCAGACCAACACAACTCAATGAACAAAAGAAATCAAGAAACATAACAGCAAAAAATTTAATCTGGATAAACCTCTTGAGCATCGATGGTTGTTAGTGGCATTGGAGTTTTGCCTTAAAAAGCGTATATTTTTATTACCTCCGTTGATTATTCTGGCCGAAGCAGCAAATCAGGGCTCACATTAGCTTGGAGCCATCCCCCAAACTCCAAATGTACCTATATACGACGGACGAATTAGGATTCATAATTCTGGACTTCATCACAGCACTTAAAACAAAAAACAAGAATCTGGATTACGTCTTGAGCCTGAGCCTAAGTGGCGGCCTTTCCATTTCCTATAGCCCACCCAGGATCGTAGGCCATGAAAACATTGCACAAATCAATAATATGTCGTGAAATAATAAGTAAAGAATTCCGTGCCCTCTAAAAATAATGAGGAAAAATAATCAATGATTTAACAATTAAATACCTGCAAAATGGCCTTTGGCTGAGCAGCGACAACTTCCATAGTTGTCCCTGCTTTCCTCTGTTCACGAGTCTCAGCAATGCAAGTGATCATCTACAAAAATAGCGAGCCAATGGAGGTCTCCATGTAAACCTGGTCAATAGCAATAATAATGCACCAGACCAACACAACGCCATGAACAAAGAAATAAAGAAAAATAACAACAAAATTAATATGGATAAACCTCTTGAGCCTATGTCGATGCTTGCTAGTGGCATTGGAGTTTTACCTTAAAAAGCATATATTTTTATTACCTCCGTTGATTTATGCTGGCCGAAGCAGCAAATCAGGGCTTACATTAGCTTGGAGCCATCTCCTCAACTCCAAATGTACCTATATACGATGGACATATTAGGATTCATTATTCTGAACTTCATCACAGCACTTCATCGAACTCAAATCAAAAAACAAGAATCTGGATTACCTCTTAAGCCTGAGCCGAGGTGGCGGCCTTGCCATTTCCTATAGACGAGACAAGCTCGTAGGCCAGGAAAACATAGCTCCAATCATTAATCCGTTGTGTAAAAAGTAAAGACTTTAATATCCACTCAAAGTAAAGAGCAGAAATAATCAATGATTAACACTTAACTTAAATACCTGCAAAATGGCCTTTGTTTGAGGAGCGACAACTTCCATAATTGTCCCTGCTTTCCTCTGTTCAAGAGTCTCACCAATGCAAGCGATCACCTACAACAAAAGTGGGACATAATCAAGTATTAACACTTAAATACCTGCAAAATGAACTTTGTCTGAGGCGCGACACCTTCCGTCTCTGCTTTCCTCTATTCAAGAGTCTCACGAATGCAAGCGATCACCTACAACCAAAGTAGGACAATGGAGGTTTCCATGTAAACCTGGTCAATAGCAATAATAATGCACCAGACCAACACAACTCAATGAACAAAAGAAATCAAGAAAATAACAGCAAAAAATTTAATCTGGATAAACCTCTTGAGCATCGATGGTTGTTAGTGGCATTGGAGTTTTGCCTTAAAAAGCGTATATTTTTATTACCTCCGTTGATTATTCTGGCCGAAGCAGCAAATCAGGGCTCACATTAGCTTGGAGCCATCCCCCAAACTCCAAATGTACCTATATACGACGGACGAATTAGGATTCATAATTCTGGACTTCATCACAGCACTTAAAACAAAAAACAAGAATCTGGATTACGTCTTGAGCCTGAGCCTAAGTGGCGGCCTTTCCATTTCCTATAGCCCACCCAGGATCGTAGGCCATGAAAACATTGCACAAATCAATAATATGTCGTGAAATAATAAGTAAAGAATTCCGTGCCCTCTAAAAATAATGAGGAAAAATAATCAATGATTTAACAATTAAATACCTGCAAAATGGCCTTTGGCTGAGCAGCGACAACTTCCATAGTTGTCCCTGCTTTCCTCTGTTCACGAGTCTCAGCAATGCAAGTGATCATCTACAAAAATAGCGAGCCAATGGAGGTCTCCATGTAAACCTGGTCAATAGCAATAATAATGCACCAGACCAACACAACGCCATGAACAAAGAAATAAAGAAAAATAACAACAAAATTAATATGGATAAACCTCTTGAGCCTATGTCGATGCTTGCTAGTGGCATTGGAGTTTTACCTTAAAAAGCATATATTTTTATTACCTCCGTTGATTTATGCTGGCCGAAGCAGCAAATCAGGGCTTACATTAGCTTGGAGCCATCTCCTCAACTCCAAATGTACCTATATACGATGGACATATTAGGATTCATTATTCTGAACTTCATCACAGCACTTCATCGAACTCAAATCAAAAAACAAGAATCTGGATTACCTCTTAAGCCTGAGCCGAGGTGGCGGCCTTGCCATTTCCTATAGACGAGACAAGCTCGTAGGCCAGGAAAACATAGCTCCAATCATTAATCCGTTGTGTAAAAAGTAAAGACTTTAATATCCACTCAAAGTAAAGAGCAGAAATAATCAATGATTAACACTTAACTTAAATACCTGCAAAATGGCCTTTGTTTGAGGAGCGACAACTTCCATAATTGTCCCTGCTTTCCTCTGTTCAAGAGTCTCACCAATGCAAGCGATCACCTACAACAAAAGTGGGACATAATCAAGTATTAACACTTAAATACCTGCAAAATGAACTTTGTCTGAGGCGCGACACCTTCCGTCTCTGCTTTCCTCTATTCAAGAGTCTCACGAATGCAAGCGATCACCTACAACCAAAGTAGGACAATGGAGGTTTCCATGTAAACCTGGTCAATAGCAATAATAATGCACCAGACCAACACAACTCAATGAACAAAAGAAATCAAGAAACATAACAGCAAAAAATTTAATCTGGATAAACCTCTTGAGCATCGATGGTTGTTAGTGGCATTGGAGTTTTGCCTTAAAAAGCGTATATTTTTATTACCTCCGTTGATTATTCTGGCCGAAGCAGCAAATCAGGGCTCACATTAGCTTGGAGCCATCCCCCAAACTCCAAATGTACCTATATACGACGGACGAATTAGGATTCATAATTCTGGACTTCATCACAGCACTTAAAACAAAAAACAAGAATCTGGATTACGTCTTGAGCCTGAGCCTAAGTGGCGGCCTTTCCATTTCCTATAGCCCACCCAGGATCGTAGGCCATGAAAACATTGCACAAATCAATAATATGTCGTGAAATAATAAGTAAAGAATTCCGTGCCCTCTAAAAATAATGAGGAAAAATAATCAATGATTTAACAATTAAATACCTGCAAAATGGCCTTTGGCTGAGCAGCGACAACTTCCATAGTTGTCCCTGCTTTCCTCTGTTCACGAGTCTCAGCAATGCAAGTGATCATCTACAAAAATAGCGAGCCAATGGAGGTCTCCATGTAAACCTGGTCAATAGCAATAATAATGCACCAGACCAACACAACGCCATGAACAAAGAAATAAAGAAAAATAACAACAAAATTAATATGGATAAACCTCTTGAGCCTATGTCGATGCTTGCTAGTGGCATTGGAGTTTTACCTTAAAAAGCATATATTTTTATTACCTCCGTTGATTTATGCTGGCCGAAGCAGCAAATCAGGGCTTACATTAGCTTGGAGCCATCTCCTCAACTCCAAATGTACCTATATACGATGGACATATTAGGATTCATTATTCTGAACTTCATCACAGCACTTCATCGAACTCAAATCAAAAAACAAGAATCTGGATTACCTCTTAAGCCTGAGCCGAGGTGGCGGCCTTGCCATTTCCTATAGACGAGACAAGCTCGTAGGCCAGGAAAACATAGCTCCAATCATTAATCCGTTGTGTAAAAAGTAAAGACTTTAATATCCACTCAAAGTAAAGAGCAGAAATAATCAATGATTAACACTTAACTTAAATACCTGCAAAATGGCCTTTGTTTGAGGAGCGACAACTTCCATAATTGTCCCTGCTTTCCTCTGTTCAAGAGTCTCACCAATGCAAGCGATCACCTACAACAAAAGTGGGACATAATCAAGTATTAACACTTAAATACCTGCAAAATGAACTTTGTCTGAGGCGCGACACCTTCCGTCTCTGCTTTCCTCTATTCAAGAGTCTCACGAATGCAAGCGATCACCTACAACCAAAGTAGGACAATGGAGGTTTCCATGTAAACCTGGTCAATAGCAATAATAATGCACCAGACCAACACAACTCAATGAACAAAAGAAATCAAGAAAATAACAGCAAAAAATTTAATCTGGATAAACCTCTTGAGCATCGATGGTTGTTAGTGGCATTGGAGTTTTGCCTTAAAAAGCGTATATTTTTATTACCTCCGTTGATTATTCTGGCCGAAGCAGCAAATCAGGGCTCACATTAGCTTGGAGCCATCCCCCAAACTCCAAATGTACCTATATACGACGGACGAATTAGGATTCATAATTCTGGACTTCATCACAGCACTTAAAACAAAAAACAAGAATCTGGATTACGTCTTGAGCCTGAGCCTAAGTGGCGGCCTTTCCATTTCCTATAGCCCACCCAGGATCGTAGGCCATGAAAACATTGCACAAATCAATAATATGTCGTGAAATAATAAGTAAAGAATTCCGTGCCCTCTAAAAATAATGAGGAAAAATAATCAATGATTTAACAATTAAATACCTGCAAAATGGCCTTTGGCTGAGCAGCGACAACTTCCATAGTTGTCCCTGCTTTCCTCTGTTCACGAGTCTCAGCAATGCAAGTGATCATCTACAAAAATAGCGAGCCAATGGAGGTCTCCATGTAAACCTGGTCAATAGCAATAATAATGCACCAGACCAACACAACGCCATGAACAAAGAAATAAAGAAAAATAACAACAAAATTAATATGGATAAACCTCTTGAGCCTATGTCGATGCTTGCTAGTGGCATTGGAGTTTTACCTTAAAAAGCATATATTTTTATTACCTCCGTTGATTTATGCTGGCCGAAGCAGCAAATCAGGGCTTACATTAGCTTGGAGCCATCTCCTCAACTCCAAATGTACCTATATACGATGGACATATTAGGATTCATTATTCTGAACTTCATCACAGCACTTCATCGAACTCAAATCAAAAAACAAGAATCTGGATTACCTCTTAAGCCTGAGCCGAGGTGGCGGCCTTGCCATTTCCTATAGACGAGACAAGCTCGTAGGCCAGGAAAACATAGCTCCAATCATTAATCCGTTGTGTAAAAAGTAAAGACTTTAATATCCACTCAAAGTAAAGAGCAGAAATAATCAATGATTAACACTTAACTTAAATACCTGCAAAATGGCCTTTGTTTGAGGAGCGACAACTTCCATAATTGTCCCTGCTTTCCTCTGTTCAAGAGTCTCACCAATGCAAGCGATCACCTACAACAAAAGTGGGACATAATCAAGTATTAACACTTAAATACCTGCAAAATGAACTTTGTCTGAGGCGCGACACCTTCCGTCTCTGCTTTCCTCTATTCAAGAGTCTCACGAATGCAAGCGATCACCTACAACCAAAGTAGGACAATGGAGGTTTCCATGTAAACCTGGTCAATAGCAATAATAATGCACCAGACCAACACAACTCAATGAACAAAAGAAATCAAGAAACATAACAGCAAAAAATTTAATCTGGATAAACCTCTTGAGCATCGATGGTTGTTAGTGGCATTGGAGTTTTGCCTTAAAAAGCGTATATTTTTATTACCTCCGTTGATTATTCTGGCCGAAGCAGCAAATCAGGGCTCACATTAGCTTGGAGCCATCCCCCAAACTCCAAATGTACCTATATACGACGGACGAATTAGGATTCATAATTCTGGACTTCATCACAGCACTTAAAACAAAAAACAAGAATCTGGATTACGTCTTGAGCCTGAGCCTAAGTGGCGGCCTTTCCATTTCCTATAGCCCACCCAGGCTCGTAGGCCATGAAAACATTGCACAAATCAATAATATGTCGTGAAATAATAAGTAAAGAATTCCGTGCCCTCTAAAAATAATGAGGAAAAATAATCAATGATTTAACAATTAAATACCTGCAAAATGGCCTTTGGCTGAGCAGCGACAACTTCCATAGTTGTCCCTGCTTTCCTCTGTTCACGAGTCTCAGCAATGCAAGTGATCATCTACAAAAATAGCGAGCCAATGGAGGTCTCCATGTAAACCTGGTCAATAGCAATAATAATGCACCAGACCAACACAACGCCATGAACAAAAGAAATAAAGAAAAATAACAACAAAATTAATATGGATAAACCTCTTGAGCCTATGTCGATGCTTGCTAGTGGCATTGGAGTTTTACCTTAAAAAGCATATATTTTTATTACCTCCGTTGATTTATGCTGGCCGAAGCAGCAAATCAGGGCTTACATTAGCTTGGAGCCATCTCCTCAACTCCAAATGTACCTATATACGATGGACATATTAGGATTCATTATTCTGAACTTCATCACAGCACTTCATCGAACTCAAATCAAAAAACAAGAATCTGGATTACCTCTTAAGCCTGAGCCGAGGTGGCGGCCTTGCCATTTCCTATAGACGAGACAAGCTCGTAGGCCAGGAAAACATAGCTCCAATCATTAATCCGTTGTGTAAAAAGTAAAGACTTTAATATCCACTCAAAGTAAAGAGCAGAAATAATCAATGATTAACACTTAACTTAAATACCTGCAAAATGGCCTTTGTTTGAGGAGCGACAACTTCCATAATTGTCCCTGCTTTCCTCTGTTCAAGAGTCTCACCAATGCAAGCGATCACCTACAACAAAAGTGGGACATAATCAAGTATTAACACTTAAATACCTGCAAAATGAACTTTGTCTGAGGCGCGACACCTTCCGTCTCTGCTTTCCTCTATTCAAGAGTCTCACGAATGCAAGCGATCACCTACAACCAAAGTAGGACAATGGAGGTTTCCATGTAAACCTGGTCAATAGCAATAATAATGCACCAGACCAACACAACTCAATGAACAAAAGAAATCAAGAAAATAACAGCAAAAAATTTAATCTGGATAAACCTCTTGAGCATCGATGGTTGTTAGTGGCATTGGAGTTTTGCCTTAAAAAGCGTATATTTTTATTACCTCCGTTGATTATTCTGGCCGAAGCAGCAAATCAGGGCTCACATTAGCTTGGAGCCATCCCCCAAACTCCAAATGTACCTATATACGACGGACGAATTAGGATTCATAATTCTGGACTTCATCACAGCACTTAAAACAAAAAACAAGAATCTGGATTACGTCTTGAGCCTGAGCCTAAGTGGCGGCCTTTCCATTTCCTATAGCCCACCCAGGCTCGTAGGCCATGAAAACATTGCACAAATCAATAATATGTCGTGAAATAATAAGTAAAGAATTCCGTGCCCTCTAAAAATAATGAGGAAAAATAATCAATGATTTAACAATTAAATACCTGCAAAATGGCCTTTGGCTGAGCAGCGACAACTTCCATAGTTGTCCCTGCTTTCCTCTGTTCACGAGTCTCAGCAATGCAAGTGATCATCTACAAAAATAGCGAGCCAATGGAGGTCTCCATGTAAACCTGGTCAATAGCAATAATAATGCACCAGACCAACACAACGCCATGAACAAAGAAATAAAGAAAAATAACAACAAAATTAATATGGATAAACCTCTTGAGCCTATGTCGATGCTTGCTAGTGGCATTGGAGTTTTACCTTAAAAAGCATATATTTTTATTACCTCCGTTGATTTATGCTGGCCGAAGCAGCAAATCAGGGCTTACATTAGCTTGGAGCCATCTCCTCAACTCCAAATGTACCTATATACGATGGACATATTAGGATTCATTATTCTGAACTTCATCACAGCACTTCATCGAACTCAAATCAAAAAACAAGAATCTGGATTACCTCTTAAGCCTGAGCCGAGGTGGCGGCCTTGCCATTTCCTATAGACGAGACAAGCTCGTAGGCCAGGAAAACATAGCTCCAATCATTAATCCGTTGTGTAAAAAGTAAAGACTTTAATATCCACTCAAAGTAAAGAGCAGAAATAATCAATGATTAACACTTAACTTAAATACCTGCAAAATGGCCTTTGTTTGAGGAGCGACAACTTCCATAATTGTCCCTGCTTTCCTCTGTTCAAGAGTCTCACCAATGCAAGCGATCACCTACAACAAAAGTGGGACATAATCAAGTATTAACACTTAAATACCTGCAAAATGAACTTTGTCTGAGGCGCGACACCTTCCGTCTCTGCTTTCCTCTATTCAAGAGTCTCACGAATGCAAGCGATCACCTACAACCAAAGTAGGACAATGGAGGTTTCCATGTAAACCTGGTCAATAGCAATAATAATGCACCAGACCAACACAACTCAATGAACAAAAGAAATCAAGAAAATAACAGCAAAAAATTTAATCTGGATAAACCTCTTGAGCATCGATGGTTGTTAGTGGCATTGGAGTTTTGCCTTAAAAAGCGTATATTTTTATTACCTCCGTTGATTATTCTGGCCGAAGCAGCAAATCAGGGCTCACATTAGCTTGGAGCCATCCCCCAAACTCCAAATGTACCTATATACGACGGACGAATTAGGATTCATAATTCTGGACTTCATCACAGCACTTAAAACAAAAAACAAGAATCTGGATTACGTCTTGAGCCTGAGCCTAAGTGGCGGCCTTTCCATTTCCTATAGCCCACCCAGGCTCGTAGGCCATGAAAACATTGCACAAATCAATAATATGTCGTGAAATAATAAGTAAAGAATTCCGTGCCCTCTAAAAATAATGAGGAAAAATAATCAATGATTTAACAATTAAATACCTGCAAAATGGCCTTTGGCTGAGCAGCGACAACTTCCATAGTTGTCCCTGCTTTCCTCTGTTCACGAGTCTCAGCAATGCAAGTGATCATCTACAAAAATAGCGAGCCAATGGAGGTCTCCATGTAAACCTGGTCAATAGCAATAATAATGCACCAGACCAACACAACGCCATGAACAAAGAAATAAAGAAAAATAACAACAAAATTAATATGGATAAACCTCTTGAGCCTATGTCGATGCTTGCTAGTGGCATTGGAGTTTTACCTTAAAAAGCATATATTTTTATTACCTCCGTTGATTTATGCTGGCCGAAGCAGCAAATCAGGGCTTACATTAGCTTGGAGCCATCTCCTCAACTCCAAATGTACCTATATACGATGGACATATTAGGATTCATTATTCTGAACTTCATCACAGCACTTCATCGAACTCAAATCAAAAAACAAGAATCTGGATTACCTCTTAAGCCTGAGCCGAGGTGGCGGCCTTGCCATTTCCTATAGACGAGACAAGCTCGTAGGCCAGGAAAACATAGCTCCAATCATTAATCCGTTGTGTAAAAAGTAAAGACTTTAATATCCACTCAAAGTAAAGAGCAGAAATAATCAATGATTAACACTTAACTTAAATACCTGCAAAATGGCCTTTGTTTGAGGAGCGACAACTTCCATAATTGTCCCTGCTTTCCTCTGTTCAAGAGTCTCACCAATGCAAGCGATCACCTACAACAAAAGTGGGACATAATCAAGTATTAACACTTAAATACCTGCAAAATGAACTTTGTCTGAGGCGCGACACCTTCCGTCTCTGCTTTCCTCTATTCAAGAGTCTCACGAATGCAAGCGATCACCTACAACCAAAGTAGGACAATGGAGGTTTCCATGTAAACCTGGTCAATAGCAATAATAATGCACCAGACCAACACAACTCAATGAACAAAAGAAATCAAGAAAATAACAGCAAAAAATTTAATCTGGATAAACCTCTTGAGCATCGATGGTTGTTAGTGGCATTGGAGTTTTGCCTTAAAAAGCGTATATTTTTATTACCTCCGTTGATTATTCTGGCCGAAGCAGCAAATCAGGGCTCACATTAGCTTGGAGCCATCCCCCAAACTCCAAATGTACCTATATACGACGGACGAATTAGGATTCATAATTCTGGACTTCATCACAGCACTTAAAACAAAAAACAAGAATCTGGATTACGTCTTGAGCCTGAGCCTAAGTGGCGGCCTTTCCATTTCCTATAGCCCACCCAGGCTCGTAGGCCATGAAAACATTGCACAAATCAATAATATGTCGTGAAATAATAAGTAAAGAATTCCGTGCCCTCTAAAAATAATGAGGAAAAATAATCAATGATTTAACAATTAAATACCTGCAAAATGGCCTTTGGCTGAGCAGCGACAACTTCCATAGTTGTCCCTGCTTTCCTCTGTTCACGAGTCTCAGCAATGCAAGCGATCATCTACAAAAATAGCGAGCCAATGGAGGTCTACATGTAAACCTGGTCAATAGCAATAATAATTCACCAGACCAACACAACGCCATGAACAAAAGAAATAAAGAAAAATAACAACAAAATTAATATCGATAAACCTCTTGAGCCTATGTCGATGCTTGCTAGTGGCATTGGAGTTTTACCTTAAAAAGCATATATTTTTATTACCTCCGTTGATTTATGATGGCCGAAGCAGCAAATCAGGGCTTCAGCCATCTCCTCAACTCCAAATGTACCTATATACGATGGACATATTAGGATTCATTATTCTGAACTTCATCACAGCACTTCATCGAACTCAAATCAAAAAACAAGAATCTGGATTACCTCTTAAGCCTGAGCCGAGGTGGCGGCCTTGCCATTTCCTATAGACGAGACAAGCTCGTAGGCCAGGAAAACATAGCTCCAATCATTAATCCGTTGTGTAAAAAGTAAAGACTTTAATATCCACTCAAAGTAAAGAGCAGAAATAATCAATGATTAACACTTAACTTAAATACCTGCAAAATGGCCTTTGTTTGAGGAGCGACAACTTCCATAATTGTCCCTGCTTTCCTCTGTTCAAGAGTCTCACCAATGCAAGCGATCACCTACAACAAAAGTGGGACATAATCAAGTATTAACACTTAAATACCTGCAAAATGAACTTTGTCTGAGGCGCGACACCTTCCGTCTCTGCTTTCCTCTATTCAAGAGTCTCACGAATGCAAGCGATCACCTACAACCAAAGTAGGACAATGGAGGTTTCCATGTAAACCTGGTCAATAGCAATAATAATGCACCAGACCAACACAACTCAATGAACAAAAGAAATCAAGAAAATAACAGCAAAAAATTTAATCTGGATAAACCTCTTGAGCATCGATGGTTGTTAGTGGCATTGGAGTTTTGCCTTAAAAAGCGTATATTTTTATTACCTCCGTTGATTATTCTGGCCGAAGCAGCAAATCAGGGCTCACATTAGCTTGGAGCCATCCCCCAAACTCCAAATGTACCTATATACGACGGACGAATTAGGATTCATAATTCTGGACTTCATCACAGCACTTAAAACAAAAAACAAGAATCTGGATTACGTCTTGAGCCTGAGCCTAAGTGGCGGCCTTTCCATTTCCTATAGCCCACCCAGGATCGTAGGCCATGAAAACATTGCACAAATCAATAATATGTCGTGAAATAATAAGTAAAGAATTCCGTGCCCTCTAAAAATAATGAGGAAAAATAATCAATGATTTAACAATTAAATACCTGCAAAATGGCCTTTGGCTGAGCAGCGACAACTTCCATAGTTGTCCCTGCTTTCCTCTGTTCACGAGTCTCAGCAATGCAAGTGATCATCTACAAAAATAGCGAGCCAATGGAGGTCTCCATGTAAACCTGGTCAATAGCAATAATAATGCACCAGACCAACACAACGCCATGAACAAAGAAATAAAGAAAAATAACAACAAAATTAATATGGATAAACCTCTTGAGCCTATGTCGATGCTTGCTAGTGGCATTGGAGTTTTACCTTAAAAAGCATATTTTTATTACCTCCGTTGATTTATGCTGGCCGAAGCAGCAAATCAGGGCTTACATTAGCTTGGAGCCATCTCCTCAACTCCAAATGTACCTATATACGATGGACATATTAGGATTCATTATTCTGAACTTCATCACAGCACTTCATCGAACTCAAATCAAAAAACAAGAATCTGGATTACCTCTTAAGCCTGAGCCGAGGTGGCGGCCTTGCCATTTCCTATAGACGAGACAAGCTCGTAGGCCAGGAAAACATAGCTCCAATCATTAATCCGTTGTGTAAAAAGTAAAGACTTTAATATCCACTCAAAGTAAAGAGCAGAAATAATCAATGATTAACACTTAACTTAAATACCTGCAAAATGGCCTTTGTTTGAGGAGCGACAACTTCCATAATTGTCCCTGCTTTCCTCTGTTCAAGAGTCTCACCAATGCAAGCGATCACCTACAACAAAAGTGGGACATAATCAAGTATTAACACTTAAATACCTGCAAAATGAACTTTGTCTGAGGCGCGACACCTTCCGTCTCTGCTTTCCTCTATTCAAGAGTCTCACGAATGCAAGCGATCACCTACAACCAAAGTAGGACAATGGAGGTTTCCATGTAAACCTGGTCAATAGCAATAATAATGCACCAGACCAACACAACTCAATGAACAAAAGAAATCAAGAAACATAACAGCAAAAAATTTAATCTGGATAAACCTCTTGAGCATCGATGGTTGTTAGTGGCATTGGAGTTTTGCCTTAAAAAGCGTATATTTTTATTACCTCCGTTGATTATTCTGGCCGAAGCAGCAAATCAGGGCTCACATTAGCTTGGAGCCATCCCCCAAACTCCAAATGTACCTATATACGACGGACGAATTAGGATTCATAATTCTGGACTTCATCACAGCACTTAAAACAAAAAACAAGAATCTGGATTACGTCTTGAGCCTGAGCCTAAGTGGCGGCCTTTCCATTTCCTATAGCCCACCCAGGCTCGTAGGCCATGAAAACATTGCACAAATCAATAATATGTCGTGAAATAATAAGTAAAGAATTCCGTGCCCTCTAAAAATAATGAGGAAAAATAATCAATGATTTAACAATTAAATACCTGCAAAATGGCCTTTGGCTGAGCAGCGACAACTTCCATAGTTGTCCCTGCTTTCCTCTGTTCACGAGTCTCAGCAATGCAAGTGATCATCTATAAAAATAGCGAGCCAATGGAGGTCTCCATGTAAACCTGGTCAATAGCAATAATAATGCACCAGACCAACACAACGCCATGAACAAAAGAAATAAAGAAAAATAACAACAAAATTAATATGGATAAACCTCTTGAGCCTATGTCGATGCTTGCTAGTGGCATTGGAGTTTTACCTTAAAAAGCATATATTTTTATTACCTCCGTTGATTTATGCTGGCCGAAGCAGCAAATCAGGGCTTACATTAGCTTGGAGCCATCTCCTCAACTCCAAATGTACCTATATACGATGGACATATTAGGATTCATTATTCTGAACTTCATCACAGCACTTCATCGAACTCAAATCAAAAAACAAGAATCTGGATTACCTCTTAAGCCTGAGCCGAGGTGGCGGCCTTGCCATTTCCTATAGACGAGACAAGCTCGTAGGCCAGGAAAACATAGCTCCAATCATTAATCCGTTGTGTAAAAAGTAAAGACTTTAATATCCACTCAAAGTAAAGAGCAGAAATAATCAATGATTAACACTTAACTTAAATACCTGCAAATGGCCTTTGTTTGAGGAGCGACAACTTCCATAATTGTCCCTGCTTTCCTCTGTTCAAGAGTCTCACCAATGCAAGCGATCACCTACAACAAAAGTGGGACATAATCAAGTATTAACACTTAAATACCTGCAAAATGAACTTTGTCTGAGGCGCGACACCTTCCGTCTCTGCTTTCCTCTATTCAAGAGTCTCACGAATGCAAGCGATCACCTACAACCAAAGTAGGACAATGGAGGTTTCCATGTAAACCTGGTCAATAGCAATAATAATGCACCAGACCAACACAACTCAATGAACAAAAGAAATCAAGAAACATAACAGCAAAAAATTTAATCTGGATAAACCTCTTGAGCATCGATGGTTGTTAGTGGCATTGGAGTTTTGCCTTAAAAAGCGTATATTTTTATTACCTCCGTTGATTATTCTGGCCGAAGCAGCAAATCAGGGCTCACATTAGCTTGGAGCCATCCCCAAACTCCAAATGTACCTATATACGACGGACGAATTAGGATTCATAATTCTGGACTTCATCACAGCACTTAAAACAAAAAACAAGAATCTGGATTACGTCTTGAGCCTGAGCCTAAGTGGCGGCCTTTCCATTTCCTATAGCCCACCCAGGCTCGTAGGCCATGAAAACATTGCACAAATCAATAATATGTCGTGAAATAATAAGTAAAGAATTCCGTGCCCTCTAAAAATAATGAGGAAAAATAATCAATGATTTAACAATTAAATACCTGCAAAATGGCCTTTGGCTGAGCAGCGACAACTTCCATAGTTGTCCCTGCTTTCCTCTGTTCACGAGTCTCAGCAATGCAAGTGATCATCTAAAAATAGCGAGCCAATGGAGGTCTCCATGTAAACCTGGTCAATAGCAATAATAATGCACCAGACCAACACAACGCCATGAACAAAGAAATAAAGAAAAATAACAACAAAATTAATATGGATAAACCTCTTGAGCCTATGTCGATGCTTGCTAGTGGCATTGGAGTTTTACCTTAAAAAGCATATATTTTATTACCTCCGTTGATTTATGCTGGCCGAAGCAGCAAATCAGGGCTTACATTAGCTTGGAGCCATCTCCTCAACTCCAAATGTACCTATATACGATGGACATATTAGGATTCATTATTCTGAACTTCATCACAGCACTTCATCGAACTCAAATCAAAAAACAAGAATCTGGATTACCTCTTAAGCCTGAGCCGAGGTGGCGGCCTTGCCATTTCCTATAGACGAGACAAGCTCGTAGGCCAGGAAAACATAGCTCCAATCATTAATCCGTTGTGTAAAAAGTAAAGACTTTAATATCCACTCAAAGTAAAGAGCAGAAATAATCAATGATTAACACTTAACTTAAATACCTGCAAATGGCCTTTGTTTGAGGAGCGACAACTTCCATAATTGTCCCTGCTTTCCTCTGTTCAAGAGTCTCACCAATGCAAGCGATCACCTACAACAAAAGTGGGACATAATCAAGTATTAACACTTAAATACCTGCAAAATGAACTTTGTCTGAGGCGCGACACCTTCCGTCTCTGCTTTCCTCTATTCAAGAGTCTCACGAATGCAAGCGATCACCTACAACCAAAGTAGGACAATGGAGGTTTCCATGTAAACCTGGTCAATAGCAATAATAATGCACATGACCAACACAACTCAATGAACAAAAGAAATCAAGAAACATAACAGCAAAAAATTTAATCTGGATAAACCTCTTGAGCATCGATGGTTGTTAGTGGCATTGGAGTTTTGCCTTAAAAAGCGTATATTTTTATTACCTCCGTTGATTATTCTGGCCGAAGCAGCAAATCAGGGCTCACATTAGCTTGGAGCCATCCCTCAAACTCCAAATGTACCTATATACGACGGACGAATTAGGATTCATAATTCTGGACTTCATCACAGCACTTAAAACAAAAAACAAGAATCTGGATTACGTCTTGAGCCTGAGCCTAAGTGGCGGCCTTTCCATTTCCTATAGCCCACCCAGGCTCGTAGGCCATGAAAACATTGCACAAATCAATAATATGTCGTGAAATAATAAGTAAAGAATTCCGTGCCCTCTAAAAATAATGAGGAAAAATAATCAATGATTTAACAATTAAATACCTGCAAAATGGCCTTTGGCTGAGCAGCGACAACTTCCATAGTTGTCCCTGCTTTCCTCTGTTCACGAGTCTCAGCAATGCAAGTGATCATCTACAAAAATAGCGAGCCAATGGAGGTCTCCATGTAAACCTGGTCAATAGCAATAATAATGCACCAGACCAACACAACGCCATGAACAGAAGAAATAAAGAAAAATAACAACAAAATTAATATGGATAAACCTCTTGAGCCTATGTCGATGCTTGCTAGTGGCATTGGAGTTTTACCTTAAAAAGCATATATTTTTATTACCTCCGTTGATTTATGCTGGCCGAAGCAGCAAATCAGGGCTTACATTAGCTTGGAGCCATCTCCTCAACTCCAAATGTACCTATATACGATGGACATATTAGGATTCATTATTCTGAACTTCATCACAGCACTTCATCGAACTCAAATCAAAAAACAAGAATCTGGATTACCTCTTAAGCCTGAGCCGAGGTGGCGGCCTTGCCATTTCCTATAGACGAGACAAGCTCGTAGGCCAGGAAAACATAGCTCCAATCATTAATCGTTGTGTAAAAAGTAAAGACTTTAATATCCACTCAAAGTAAAGAGCAGAAATAATCAATGATTAACACTTAACTTAAATACCTGCAAAATGGCCTTTGTTTGAGGAGCGACAACTTCCATAATTGTCCCTGCTTTCCTCTGTTCAAGAGTCTCACCAATGCAAGCGATCACCTACAACAAAAGTGGGACATAATCAAGTATTAACACTTAAATACCTGCAAAATGAACTTTGTCTGAGGCGCGACACCTTCCGTCTCTGCTTTCCTCTATTCAAGAGTCTCACGAATGCAAGCGATCACCTACAACCAAAGTAGGACAATGGAGGTTTCCATGTAAACCTGGTCAATAGCAATAATAATGCACCAGACCAACACAACTCAATGAACAAAAGAAATCAAGAAAAATAACAGCAAAAAATTTAATCTGGATAAACCTCTTGAGCATCGATGGTTGTTAGTGGCATTGGAGTTTTGCCTTAAAAAGAGTATATTTTTATTACCTCCGTTGATTATTCTGGCCGAAGCAGCAAATCAGGGCTCACATTAGCTTGGAGCCATCCCTCAAACTCCAAATGTACCTATATACGACGGACGAATTAGGATTCATAATTCTGGACTTCATCACAGCACTTAAAACAAAAAACAAGAATCTGGATTACGTCTTGAGCCTGAGCCTAAGTGGCGGCCTTTCCATTTCCTATAGCCCACCCAGGCTCGTAGGCCATGAAAACATTGCACAAATCAATAATATGTCGTGAAATAATAAGTAAAGAATCCCGTGCCCTCTAAAAATAATGAGGAAAAATAATCAATGATTTAACAATTAAATACCTGCAAAATGGCCTTTGGCTGAGCAGCGACAACTTCCATAGTTGTCCCTGCTTTCCTCTGTTCACGAGTCTCAGCAATGCAAGTGATCATCTACAAAAATAGCGAGCCAATGGAGGTCTCCATGTAAACCTGGTCAATAGCAATAATAATGCACCAGACCAACACAATGCCATGAACAAAAGAAATAAAGAAAAATAACAACAAAATTAATATGGATAAACCTCTTGAGCCTATGTCGATGCTTGCTAGTGGCATTGGAGTTTTACCTTAAAAAGCATATATTTTTATTACCTCCGTTGATTTATGCTGGCCGAAGCAGCAAATCAGGGCTTACATTAGCTTGGAGCCATCACCTCAACTCCAAATGTACCTATATACGATGTACATATTAGGATTCATTATTCTGAACTTCATCACAGCACGTCATCGAACTCAAATCAAAAAACAAGAATCTGGATTACCTCTTAAGCCTGAGCCGAGGTGGCGGCCTTGCCATTTCCTATAGACGAGACAAGCTCGTAGGCCAGGAAAACATAGCTCCAATCATTAATCCGTTGTGTAAAAAGTAAAGACTTTAATATCCACTCAAAGTAAAGAGCAGAAATAATCAATGATTAACACTTAACTTAAATACCTGCAAAATGGCCTTTGTTTGAGGAGCGACAACTTCCATAATTGTCCCTGCTTTCCTCTGTTCAAGAGTCTCACCAATGCAAGCGATCACCTACAACAAAAGTGGGACATAATCAAGTATTAACACTTAAATACCTGCAAAATGAACTTTGTCTGAGGCGCGACACCTTCCGTCTCTGCTTTCCTCTATTCAAGAGTCTCACGAATGCAAGCGATCACCTACAACCAAAGTAGGACAATGGAGGTTTCCATGTAAACCTGATCAATAGCAATAATAATGCACCAGACCAACACAACTCAATGAACAAAAGAAATCAAGAAAAATAACAGCAAAAAATTTAATCTGGATAAACCTCTTGAGCATCGATGGTTGTTAGTGGCATTGGAGTTTTGCCTTAAAAAGCGTATATTTTTATTACCTCCGTTGATTATTCTGGCCGAAGCAGCAAATCAGGGCTCACATTAGCTTGTCCCTGCTTTCCTCTGTTCACGAGTCTCAGCAATGCAAGTGATCATCTACAAAAATAGCGAGCCAATGGAGGTCTCCATGTAAACCTGGTCAATAGCAATAATAATGCACCAGACCAACACAACGCCATTAACAAAAGAAATAAAGAAAAATAACAACAAAATTAATATGGATAAACCTCTTGAGCCTATGTCGATGCTTGCTAGTGGCATTGGAGTTTTACCTTAAAAAGCATATAGTTTTATTACCTCCGTTGATTTATGCTGGCCGAAGCAGCAAATCAGGGCTTACATTAGCTTGGAGCCATCTCCTCAACTCAAACTGTACCTATATATGATGGACGGATTAGGATTCATTATTCTGGACTTCATCCCAGCCCTTCATCGAACACAAAACAAAAAAAAACAAGAATCTGGATTACCTCATGAGTCTGAGCCGAAGTGGGGCCTTCTCACTGATCTGTTGGGTCCACTAAAAATAAAAGCAGAATTAATCAATGATTAAGACTTAAATACCTGCGAAATGGCCTTTGTCTGAGCAGCGACAACTTCTATAGTTGTGTTGTCCCTGCTTTCCTCTGTTCAAGAGTCTCACCAGGGCAAGCGAACACCTGCAACAATAGCGGGACAATGGAGGTCTCCACGTAAACCTGGACAATAGCAAGATTAATGCAACAAACCAACACAACACAATGAATAAAAGAAATCAAGAAAAATAACAACAAAAATTTAATCTGGATAAACCTATTGAGGCTAATTCGATAGTGGCATTGCAGTTTTGCCTTCAAAATCGTATATTTTTATTACCTCCGTTGATTTATTCCGGCCGAAGCAACAAATCAGGGCTTATAATAGCTTGGAGCCATCTCTTCAACTCAAACTGTACCGATATACGATGGAGGGATTATGATTCATTATTCTGGACTTCATCGCACCACTTCATCGAACTCAAAAAAAAAAAAGACAAGAATCTGAATACCTCTTGAACCTGAGCCGGAGTGGCGACTTCCCAATTCCAATAGTCCCTCAGATAGGCTTGTAGGCCACGGAAACATTGCCCCAATCATTAATCCGTTGTGTAAGAACTGAAGACTTTAGTGTCCACTAAAACTAAAGAGCAGAAATAATGAATGATTAACACTTAAAATACCTGCAAAATAGCCTTTGTCTGAGCAGCGACAACTTCCATAGTTGTCCCTTCTTTCCTCTGTTCATGAGTCTCACCAATGCAAGCGATCACCTACAACAATAGCGGGACAATGGAGGTCTCCATGTAAACCTGGTCAATAGCAATAATAATGCACCACCAGACCAACACAACGCAATGAACAAAAGAAATCAAGAAAAATAACAACAAAAAATTTAATCTGGATAAACCTCTTGAGCCTAAGTCGATGCTTGTTATTAGTGGCATTGGAGTTTTGCCTTAAAAAGCATATTTTATTACCTCCGTTGATTTATTCTGGTAGAAGCAGCAAATCAGGGCTTACATTAGCTTGGAGCCATCTCCTCAACTCAAACTGTACCTATATACGATGGAGGGCTTAGGATTCATTATTCTGGACTTCATCACAGCACTTCATCGAACTCAAACCAAAAAAAAAAAAAGGTAATCTGGATTACCTCATGAGTCTGAGCCGAAGTGGCGGCCTTCTCACTAATCTGCTGTGTCCACTAAAAATAAAAGCAGAATTAATCAATGATTAACACTTAAATACCTGCAAAATGGCCTTTGTCTGAGCAGCGACAACTTCCATAGTTGTGTTGTCCCTGTTTTCCTCTGTTCAAGAGTCTCACCAGGGCAAGCGAT
Organism: Lindernia subracemosa; assembly: GCA_028392965.1. Classification (NCBI taxonomy): domain Eukaryota; kingdom Viridiplantae; phylum Streptophyta; class Magnoliopsida; order Lamiales; family Linderniaceae; genus Vandellia; species Vandellia subracemosa. Next base: position 1,495,995 of record JAQPCC010000011.1, on the reverse strand, counting down.
CACCTACAACAATAGCGGGACAATGGACCAGACAAACACAACGCAATGAGTAAAAGAAATCAAGAAAAATAACAACAAAAAATTTAATCTGGATAAACCTCTTGAGCCTTGGTCGATGCTTGCTAGTGGCATTGGAGTTTTGCCTTAAAAATCGTATATTTTTATTACCTTCGTTGATTTATGCTGGCCGAAGCAGCAAATCAGGGCTTACATTAGCTTGGAGCAATCTCATCTACTCAAAATGTACCGATATACGATGGAGGGATTAGGGTTCATTGTTCTGGACTCAGCCATTCATTGAACTCAAAACAAAAAACAAGAATCTCTATTACGTCTTGAGCCTGAGCTGAAGTGGTGGCCTTCCCATTTCTCATAGCCTAGACAAGCTCGTAGGCCATGAAAACATTGCTCCAATCATTAATCAATTGTGTAATAAGTAAGGACTTTAGTGTCCACTAAAAATAAAGAGCAGAAATAAACAATGATTAACACTTAAAAAGCTTCAAAATGTCCTTTGTCTGAGCAGCAACAACTTCCAAAGCCGTCCCTAATTTCCTCTGTTCAAGAGTCTCACAAATGCAAGCATCACCTGCAACAATAGCGGGACAATGGAGGTCTCCACGTAAACCTGGTCAATAGCAATATTAATGCAACAAACCAACACAACACAGAGAACAAAAGAAATCAGGAAAAAAACAAAACATTGCGGGGCCCAGACAGGATCGTAGACCATGAAAACATTGCGCCAATCATTAATCCGTTGTGTAATAAGTAAAGACTTTAGTGTCCACTAAAAATAAAGAGCAGAAAAATTAATGATTAACACTTAAATACCAGCGAAATGGCCTTTGTCTTAGCAGCGACAACTTCGACAACTTCCGTAGTTGTCCCTGCTTTCCTCTGTTCAAGAGTCTCACAAATGCTAGCAATCACCTATAACAATAGCGGGACAATGGAGGTCTGAGCAGAACTAATCAATGATTAACACTTGAAAACCTGCAAAGTGTCCTTTGTCTGAGCAGCGACAACATCCATAGTCGTCCCTGCTTCCTCCGTTCAAGAGTATCAGCAATACAAGTGATCACCTACAACAATAGCACGGGTCAATGGAGGTCTCCTTGTATTCCTGGTCAATAGCAATAATAATGCACCAAAACAACACAACATAATGAACAAAAGAAACAAGAAAATTAACAAAAAAAAATTTAATCCGGATTACCTCTTGAGCCAGAATCGATGCTTGTTAGTGGCTACACTAATAAGGGGGAATATATGCGTTCGTAGTTTTGCCTAAAAAGTGTATATTTTTATTACCTCCATATGTTTATTCTGGTCGAAGCAGTAAATCGGGACTTACAATAACTTGGAGTCATTTCCTCAACTCAAAATGTAGCTATATACAATGGAAGGAGTAGGATTCATTATTCTGGACTTCATCACAGCACTTCATCGAAACTCAAAACAGAAAAGATGAATCTAGATTACCTCTTTAGCTTGAGCCGAAGTGGCGGCCCTCCCAGTTCCTATAGCCCAGACAGGCTCGTAGGCCAGGAAAACATTGCTCCAATCATTAATCCATTGTGTAATAACCAAATACTTTAGTGTCCACTAAAACTATAGAGCATAAATAATCAATGAATAACACTTTAATACCTCCAAAATGGCCTTTGTCTGAGCAGCGGCAACTTCCCTCTGTTTTAAAAGTCTCACCAATGCAAGCGATCACCTACAAGAATACTGGGACAATGGAGGCCTCTTTTGTAAACCTTGTCAATAGCAATAATAATGCACCAGACCAACACATCACGATGAACAAAAGAAATCAAGAAAATTAACAAAAAATTTAATACATCAATGCCAAACCGTCAATCAGAGAAACCTGAAAAAGAAACCATACTGGAAGGATAATGAAGGTCTCCCATAAATCTAATCCATATGAAATTCTACTGTAAACCAACACAGCACAAAATCTTTTAATGACAAAAGAAATCAAGTGATCAACCACAAAAATTTATATCTATCAATGTCAAACTGAAAATCAAAAGAAAGGGGATTGAAAGAACAGAAACCACACCAGAGCGGGCTAATAAAGGTGTCACGCAAACCTAGTCAATAGCAAGAATAATGCACACTAACAAACCAACACAGCACAAGATCTTAAATGAACTAAAGACATAAAGAAAAATAATAAAAAATTTAATCCACCGATGCCAAAACGGAAATCAAGATAAAGCCAAAAAAAAACTATGACGGTCTCCCCATAAACCTAATAAATAGGAATATTCATTGTAAACCAACACAGCATGTGATGTAAAATGAGCAGAAGAAATCAAGAAATTGTCCTCAAAAATTCAAAACCATCAATGTGAAACAGAAAACCGATTAAAATAAAACAGAAAGCCGTAATTGCACCTGAAGGTTGGCCACTATTGAGTTGTTGGAAATTAGCCAGCGATCTGCCTGATGTGTTCCCGCATTTGCATGATCAGATAATTTGGACATGCTCTCGAGATGGGAAGTTCTCTACGGCTTCTGCAAGGGAAGAGCTGCGTGTAAAGTTTGAGCCTCGTCATGAGTTCATTCTTTGGCTGGCCATACGTGAACGCCTCTCTACGCGCGATAAGGACTGGGTTGCACAGATTGCTGGAACATCCTCTTGTACCCTATGCGATATTGCGTCTCTTGAGACGCCGAATCATTTATTCTTTGATTGCACTTTCTCGAAGCAATGCCTACGTTTGCTTCGTCACAAGGTGCAGTTTCGATGGCCGTTTCGCGAATGACAGCATGGGATCTCATGGGCCTCTGCCCGCTGGCGAAGTGGACATCTTTTCCACCTAGCTTCGCGTCACCTTTTGGCATCCTTGGTCTACCATATTTGGATGGAGCGTAACCGGCGTTGGAAAGAAGGACAAAATCGATCTCCAGAACGGTTGGTGGAGGAGCTGCTTAGGCTTGCTTGCCTGCGCCTTTCGACTGTCCATACTCGATTTGGATTGCAGCTATTAGCTTTACGTAGACAGTGGAGAATTGCTTGGTGATTGATTGTGCAGGTTCGGTAGCATGTTACCGTTCCTGCTTTTGCCTCACTCTTTGTATTTTCTTTATTATTATTAATATAAGGGAACATTCCAAAAAAATAAAAAATAAAAATAAAATAAAACAGAAACCATACAATAGCGGGACAATGAAGGTCTCCCGTAAACCTGATTAATAGCAATAATAATGCACTAGTTACTGTAACAAACCAACACACAGCACAAGATCAAATGTAAAATAAACAAAAGAAATCAAGAAAGTTAACAACAAAAAATTAATCCATCAATGTCAAAATGACAATCAAACGAAAGCTGAAAAAGAACCCATACAGGATAATGAAGGTCTCCTGAAAACCTAATCAACAAGAACAGTTACTACACAACTCGGGATCTAAAATGAACAAAAGAAGTTAAGGAGTCAACCCAAAAATTTAAACCCATAAATCTCAAACTGAGAATAAGGCGATTGAAACAAAATAGAAACCATACAATAAGTGGGAAAATGAAGGTCTCCCATAAACCTGGTCAATAGCATGCACCAGTTTCTGTAATAAACCAACACATCACAAGATCAATGAACAAAAGAAATAAAAAAAAGTTAACAACAAACAAGTTAATCCATCAATGTCAAACCGACAATCAGAAGAAAACTGAAAAAGAAACAATACAGGATAATGAAGGTCTCCCGTAAACCTATTCAGCAGGAACATTCACTCAACCAACGCAGCACAGAATCTATAATGAACAGAGGAAATCAAGAAGTCGACCACCAAAATTTAAACGCATCAATCTCAAACTGGCAATCAAAATAAAGGCAATTGAAACAATACATAAACCATACAATAGCAGGACAATGAAGGTCTCCTATAAACCTGGTCAATAGCAATAATAAATGCACACCTATTTTAAACCAAAGTTGTCAACACAAAATTATCTAAGCTGTCAACACCACATAAAACAATATCATCCATAAAATAAACAGAAGAAAATTTGACAAAAGACGAGAATCCTAAATCCATCCATTTCAAACTGGATCAAAAGAAAAGGCGAGGAAGACAAAATAAATATACCAACAAGGGCGGATCTATGAACCGAAGGCAATTAAACAATGGAAGCATTGACTAAAATATTAACTATCTTCTACTACTGGAAACATTCAAAATCGAAAAAATCAAACATCATTGATCTCACCAATCAACCACGGCGGTGACTAATCACATCGCTCAATAGCCACAAAATCGCACCCAAAGAGAAGTCAAAACAGCATCCAATTGCCCGATGGAAGAGCAACGAAGTCGAGAAGAATAGCAGACACACAGCAGCGAGAGATAGAATCACAAAACACACCACAGCATGACACTCAACGCCAGATCAAAATGACGACCGTTTGCAAACGCGCTAGTAAAATCAATCGCGTCGATGTGTTATTTCCTTATTTTTTACCGACCGCTAGATCATAAGATTTGAAGTTATAATGTATGCAATTAGTTTTTAAATTTGAACACTTAATAGAGATTAATTAATTTCTTTATTATATATTTATTTTAATTACTTTTTTTTTCCTTCTAAATTTTTATTATTTTTGCTCTGAGTTTAATGAAGCAGCCTGGGTGAGATGGTGATTTCTACATGGAGATCAGCTTCCCTTTATAGGTCGGATCACGCCCACGGATACGTACCGTATATGGAACCGTGGGTCGAATCTCCGGGCCGATACGACCCACAGGCTTCGACGGGTTTCAAAACATGAGGTAGCGAATGCAACAAAGATCTCATTTTTTTAAAATTTTTTATTTGTTGATTGGAGATTATATTACATCCAATAAATGTCTGTAATTTCTAAGACTGTACACAGAAATTCACAATGTATGTAAGAAAAGAAAAGAAATAGTATGGTTTTACCTACCAAAATCTGTCCTTGTTGACAGGGGCGGATCTAGCATAGGGCCCGGGGGGGCCACGGGCCCCGCAAAAATTTTCGGGATTTTTAGTACTATGTACATAGAATATTGTTTTAAAATTATATATAGTCTTCATTGTATTTAAAAGTAAAAATGGACTTGGTATAGTGGTTGTTTAGTAGTTTTATTACTATGGGTACCTGGGTTCAATTCAGCCCATTAGCATCTTCTTTTTATTCTTTTTAACTACATTTCTTTATCTTTTTAACTTTTATTAAATTGAAGTCTTGAACGATTATGTTATATCTTAAAAGTAAAAATCGACTTGGTATAGTGGTTGTTTAGTAGTTTTATTACTATGGGTACCTGGGTTCAATTCAGCCCATTAGCATCTTCTTTTTATTCTTTTTAACTACATATCTTTATCTTTTTAACTTTTATTAAATTGAAGTCTTGAACGATTATGTTATATCAAGTTAATTTCCCATGACTTATTACAATTGTTTAAGTCAATTTAATTTAATTCTATTTACACATTTTCTAATTATTTTCATATCCTTTTGTTTTTAGCTTAATTTTTAAAAATAATTATCTGTTTAGTTATTTCGTTTTTTGATTATTTAAAAGTCAAATTAGTATTATAGTTTATCTTTGCACGATACGTTATTTGTGTTATTTCATTCTCTATTTTATTTATATCTTATATACTATGCAAATGTAGTTTGATTAATATTATTACACGTGTCCATTTTCAGTTTAAATAATATTAATTAAAAAAATAAATGTAAAAATATTATAAAAAACTACCCACTCACACATTCTCAGTTACAATTGATACATGTTTTTTAATTGTAATAGATGAATAAAAAAATAAATTAATAAAAAACATAAAAAAAAAACTACACACTATCATAGTGATTGAAAAAAAAAACTGTTTTTAGCAATACATACGATCAGTCATGAAAACATTGTTAAGATACATAATTAAAACCCGTGCTGAACATTGTTAAAATAAATAATTAAAACCCGTGCATTGCACGGGAACAAAACTAGTTATATTATTATATCAATGTTAGATCAACAAAAAGCTACCTTCGCAATATCGGTATTGTGACGTGTTGTCGTTGTTCGAGCTCCGTCATAGGAAGAGGGCGAATGAAAATCAATTTTCTACCTTGACCTCATCACCAACTCTACACATGTATATTACGGCCCCTCCGACCGAAAATTCCTGGATCCGCCCCTGCGTTGACACTTAAATAACCAGCCATGACCTTCCCGCCCGTATTTCTCATCTCGTCGATGAGGAAGCACCACGTCGACCCCAAAGCCCCGACGAAGAAGTCAGCCTCCGAGGCCAAGAAGTTGGCCATCGGGTTATTAGTGCTCGTCTCTCTCCCGAGCCTCGCTTCATAGGTAGCCATAGTAATGTTGTCCTTCTGCCTCGGGACGGTGGTGTAGTAAAATCTCCAGCTTTTATAGGATTTCGACCTATCACCTACATCCTAGTACATGCATGGACTCTCCACTTTAGCGAACGATAAAAGAATGCAGATTTATATTGTATCTTTCGAACGCACGGGGGGGCCTACCTGCATTTCGGTCGAGAGCCAGACGTGCTTAAGGTGGGGAAACTTCTTTCGTAGCATCTTCCCTAAGCTCTTGTACTCTTCGAACCCGACGACTTTCATCTCGCACGCTTTGTCTCCTATTCTGACGTGCATGCTGAGCAATGGGCGTGGGACCCACGGCTTGCTGTTGGACCATGCGTATCTTTCGATCTCGGACCCTTCGTGTCTAAACTCCCGCGCGTCGAACATTACGGCGGTCTCGATATGACTAAAGAACAGATCTCGTATGACTTTTTATGGCGTAAACGAAAAAAAAAACCTGAGTCAGCAGATCGTCGGAAGAGGACTCGAGGACCATTCTTGCGGCTTCTTGTCCGAACGCTTCGTGCCTTGCGACGTTCATTAGGTTGCACGTATATTCGGATTGAAACCTCATCAGATAATGAACCGCCTGAGGATTACACTCCACTATCAGAATTCAGTACATAGCCTCTCTCTCTCTCTCAAAACACACATATGATTAACTATTTTTTTCGTTCCGTAAGTTAGGAGGTGACACGTTCAGGACATCCAACTTACGGAATTGCAATTCAAGGGGACTAAGTTTCAAAATCGAAACAATTTAAGGATGCATTAAACGTTAAGTCTACATAAATTGCAACACGTGAGTTGGATGTCATGTAACTGTCGTGCATGGTTTCATCCCCAAATTATTTGGGATGCGCAGATCACATGTAGAAGTTCCGGCTAAAAAATAGCTTTTCAAACGTATTGCGTCCTTAAATTGCTTCAATTTTGAAAGTTATTGTCCTTGAATTGCAATATGTAAGTTGGGGTCCTGAAAGTGTCAGTCAGACGAAAAAAAATAACTAAGCCGATATACATTAAACGTATCTATCTACATGAGCCCGCCACCATCTACGATCCATTTTGCGGTGATGAATTAGTAAGCGGCCATTAATCTCGGTAGTCGGCTGCATAATACTCCACGGACTGCCCCAAATTCTGATAAAGAATATAAATCGTTCGATGATCAACTTTTGAAAGCCTTCAATGTTATATATCTTATCCAAAACAGTTTACCTAGGAATCGGCCCGGACCATATCTCCTTCGAAGTGTAGTTCTCCTTCACCGTTATTACGCCCTTCTCGAACGCCGCTCCGTCCTGCATAAGTTCGAAGGCTCGTTCTCGGCATTCTTGCGAGGTCTTGGGAAAGAAATAACACGACCACCTCGACCTCGACGAACCTGCCACGATCATTAAAAACGTTTTTTTTTTTATGCATCGACTTGTCGGAAGATCATATAGACTTACAGCGGAAAAGCGTTTTACCTTTACAGCCACTGTGATCAGCTCTGTTGAAGTAGTTTGTGACCAAAACTCGATGCTCCCTAACGGCGATGGCGAGGAGGCCGCACATTCCGGCGATCTGAGCGCCAATCCCAAACCCGGGCAGTCTCTCCCAGTCGGCTACGAGGAACTTAACGTCTGAATCCCTGCAGTTTAACGGATGCTGATGCAGCCATATATCCCTCTGCGCTTTTCTTGTCGACGGGTAGTTATCCTCGTCGGAGCCTTCGATCTGCGGAAATTTATGAAGCCCGCGATTATAACGAGGATTCTTATAGATCATATGACTGTAATAAAAGTACCCACCCATGGAGGATAAGCTCATTCGATTCCTATATATAGCTTCAGCTGCTCATCATCAGTTTCTGCTGATGATGATGATAGCTCGTCTAACCTTCCTTTCCATATCGTCCATGGAGGAAAGCTTTCGTTGTGAATCCTCCGATCGAGGCGATCATTCAGTCCCGCCTTTTCCTTGCAGTCCTCGAACTGGGGAGCTTTCGGAACATTCATGGATTTGCTCGGCTGCTTCGATTCGCCGATTAAATTACTCCATTCTGAGTATAAAAAGGCAACCTTTTCATCCATTTCAAGAACTTCAGCATCAACTTTTTCTTGTTCTTTAAACAATATGTCATTGCATACTCCATCTGCAGCAGCAGCATCTGTAAGAATCAAGAAGATAAGTCAAACGATGTAAGAACGTTGTATCTATCAATCAAGAGGAAGGCTTACCGCCGACGAGGAAGGAGCTTGAGAAGCCGCCGAATGAGGTGATATCAGCCATGAACAGAGTGGTCAAGCAAATGCCACAGAAGAATCCCACCACGCAGATCTGACATGGGAATGAGCTGCTCATCTGATAAGCTCTCTGCGACACAACTCTCTCTAGAGACTTGTGATGATTCAATGCTGCTGCTGCCTCCATTTTTTTATTTTTTATTTTTTTCTTTCTGACCACTAACAGTTGCAGTGCTTGGAGGAGGAAAGAGACGATATGTTCATGTGGTCCTCAACCAACTTTCAACTGTAATCACATGAAACGATCTTTCCACCTTACACAGTCTTGGCCTGTCAAGAATGGAGAAGCAATTAAAGTTTGTAGTAAGGGGAAAAGGAAAAGGAAAGAGACGGAAGTAAACTGACCAGAAAATATCAAGAGAGAAGGCCAAAGTTTAACGTTTGCAGACAAAATAAGGCACTGACCCGACAATACGGATCAAGAAGAATACCTTCAACATTCACTGAGTTGTTTTCTTGGGGAAACTCAAAAAGTGTTTGGGTTTAGTAGTATGCAAGTCAACTACTGTAAAAGCCTCACCCCCCACATACCAACTGGCCATACTCATTCAAATATCTTTGATTATTGTTCCATTATTCAAGACTAATATAGCATTATAGAGAGAGGCTTAGCATATAATATATAATTGGATATTGAATTCACGTAGAGCTTCACCAGTTGCAGACTCTACTACGTACAGCTTTCACTCCAATTAAATTATAGTTTTATATATATATATAAAGGATTAGTTTTTCTTTTTCTTTTTTTTTTCCCCGAAAATCATATATAAAGGATTAGTTGAAAGGTGATTTTCAGGTAGATTTGTTTTATGCGGATTACTTCAATAAATGGAAAAAAGAAAGGGATATATTATATTTCTTGCCAAGGCCCCATCTTTATCTTGCTAAGCTGTATATTCTTCCTACTCAAGAATCTATGTCGTATTTATCCTCTGTCAATTCTACATATTATTAAGTATCCTTTATTTATTTTCTAGATAAGATGCTTAGTTATTAATCATTCAAAGCTTCATTCATTGAATTTTCCAGAATATATTTAATTTCGATCAACTTAAACGATGGGTCAATGGTAGATTAGATTAACGTTAAACAAATATAATAAACAACCTTAATGATCATTCATGGCACGACATTCAGTGCTCAAAGGCAATCGAGCCTCATTGGCTATTGCAATCTTAATTATGACATGAGAAAAAAGCTTTTGTGCTTATGAGGTTTTACTTTAAACTAGGTATATTGCCCGTGCGGTGAACGGGGATTATTTATCATCAAATTTAAATACAATTATTCGAAGCAATATAATTAATTAAAGCGAGACCGACCTTTGTCAAACTTGGTCACATACAAATACAGTTAAAATTATGATCCCATATTCTGCTAATTGTGTTAATTCAGATGAAGAGACTACTTCTCCCGTCGAAAATTAATTAAAGGACGTGTTAATTCCATTTATTAACGATAAATACACTGCATTTAACTATAGATATTAATAGATACATCTCACGGACATCACAACAGTTTAAAACATTAATCATATATTTGCAAGACTGTTAAATCTACCCTATTATATGTCAGATTGTTGACCTTCCAATGAAATTTTTTTATTGTCCACGTGTCACATGGAGAGGGCATTGTTTCTGATATACAACAGTCGGTCAATCGATCAGTCGAGCAGTCTTACGGTATTTATATTCATAACAGTCCTACAACCATTAATGCAGTCTTGCGGTCTAAAGGTCCTACAGCCATACAGCTACGTAGATACATGTTGTTACTTACAGTCTTAACAAATATATATACAACAGTTGGCCAGTTTTACAGAGATATAATATAATGCAATCTCAACGAATATATAAGGGAATTATAAACGAATAAACACACTTTGCGTATAGTTTTTGAACATGACATATATCTTAACGTTAACATTAAGGACTGATTTTATTATTAACAACATTGACACGTAAACTTTAGAAAATATACAACACTAAAATTGTAATGCATGTGAAATATCTCAAATTTTAGCTTCCAAAAATTCATGTCCAAATTAAACATAAGCAAGTCAGTTGTGAGGTACAAATTCCTCAACACACTCTTCTTCCTCTTCCTATAACAACTATCACTAATCACATTTTATTGCTATTACAACTTGTTTTTAGACACACCTCACCTGCTCCGTTTTTTTATTCTGATGTCATACTGTTGCAAGATATAGATGCTCCAATCAAATCAATATCTCGATCAAGTACATAGTTGTACTTAACTTCATTAAGAAATTCATCAAGATGGCCGACTCCACCAATTGACTCTTCAACCACTTCAGACTTCACCCTAAGTGTCAGATTCAGAACTTACGATACGCCACCAGACACGTTCACCTAATAAAAGCAACACTGTTAGATAATAGAGACAGAATTTTGTACATCACAAAACAAAATTCAAATACCTTCACATCTCTCCTAGAATTAAACACACTTTTCTCAGCCACGTGCTCTGATGTACGTGATATAGCAAAGTTGTGGTAATTGCGTCTGAAATCAAATGGATTAATCTTTATCTAAAATTGGAAAATTCTTCTGGTCAAACCTGGTATGTACATAGGAATTTCGTCGGCAACAGAGCTTACATCAGGGTCAACATTTTATGAAAAGACATAGATGTAATAAGACATGAGATTGATAAATACTTATCAAAATATTCTAAAAATCAATCAGCACTATCAACCATTAAACTGATCAAATCTTCATCTTTAGTGTTTGCATGTTTTCTACCGACTCTGTCGAATATAAAAAATGTCGCACTCTCACTCCCATCGTCAACAACCGCCTCAATTCGAAAGCTATAGCGTAAAACAAAAAACACACCATGATTTAAACTAAAACTTTATAAATAACCAATCAAAGAGCATTAATCCATTAATGCAAAATTCCAAGTGCACTGAAGTCCAAACATTTATTACAAATGAGGTACAAGTCTGATTTCCGCGATGCAATGTCGTAATCCTAGCATAACAAAGGAAATGTCGTTCCTTGAATTACATAGGCTGTGTGAGACACAACATTTTAAAAAAAAATAATATTATACCACACATTAATGAAGCTTTGTTGCCTGCCCAAGACTGGTCGCACGACTTCGACGATCGAGGTCATACCCACCATCTTCCCACCGATTACTGACGTGTGACGAATGTGATTCCCTGAAAAACGAATAAAAAAATTGTTAGTACAATATATATAGTTCTTAGTGGCACTGATTCTTCTTGTTTGTCAGCAAGAAATGTAAATAAATGAATAAAACTGAGTTATTTCCATAAACTCTGACACAATGCTTGTAAAGAACCTGACCAGTCATGATCTCTGCCACCTTCATATGCTTCGGGGACCGATCTTGCCGTATCACCTTCCTCAGATAGTCTCTGTTATTACACGACTTCAAATACTAAATCAAGATTACTCAAACGTGTATGGAAATATATATATATATATATATATATATATATATTATACACAAATTTGATGAAATTATGATACACCTCTCTGTTAATATTCTATCTGTTATTCTCCAGATTTTAGGATCACCAACGATCCTATGTTGTTCTTTGCCATCTGCAGCAGGTGGTTTAGTGTCTCCTGGGCTCTCGTCGGTTTGTGAGTTTGGTTGAAATTTCAGTGTTTGTTGTTGTTATATAAAAATATATATAAGAGAGAGATTTACATTTCCATGAAGACTGAGGGCCGCAAGCATCATTAATTCATCCTCATCTGAAACGTCAATGGAGCATTATCAAGTTTAATTAATACAAAGATAATGATAAATACTGAACAACCGATGTGCAGCCTCTTCTAAAGAAAGTCATAGCCATATATTAAATACACACTTAAGAAGATAAAAGAATACAATGAATGTTAAATACAATGAATACTAAATAAAACGTATATAGCAAAAGGAATCTCATCAACCCATATGTTGCTGACATGTCACGTGGAGGGGGTCTTGAGTTGCTGACGTGTCCTCACTGTGGTGAAAGCTATCCAACTTTTATATATATGATTATTATTATTATTATTATTCTTATTTTGTCCTCCGTTTTGGTCGCGGGATCGTTCTATTTGGTGGAACTTAGGACAAGACGTCGAGTAAATCAGTGAGCCATGTTCAATAATTTAGAAAGAACGGGAAATGTTTTTATTAATAAAGTATTGAAATTGTCATTTGGATATTTCGTTCACGTCGGGGAAAACCATTGAGAAGCTTTAACGAAATTACAGAGTCAGAGTGCATAATTTTTTTTGTAGTAAATCACTTTATGGCAGAATTATGCATGTTGTTGACTTATTTGAAGTATTTCCCATATAATTTGATCTTTGTCAAGTAGAGTTTTACGAAATATTCGTTCTTTGTCTTGAATTACATCTGAAAATGACTTGTATATGACCTCATCTAATAGGTTGCCTGTGGGATTTCATTTTCAAACAGTGTATCCACGATTTCTTGGAAATTGTTGAGAAGGTTTAGGTAAAGTATGCAGTGCATATTTTCTAGTTGTATAGCCGTCAATTGTGGAATTTTAGTTGTGCGCATTCCGTGTCTGCAGCAACCAATAACACCGAAATACTTTTGAGTATATATATATAATATATATATATATATATATATGTTGTTTACTCTTATGTTCCCCAAGAATTCAAAGTCCAATTCGTCATGTGTTTTCCTGAAAGCAGCAAATCATGTAATTAAGATAAGATCAATTAAAAAAGGATATTAGTATAGCTCTTTGTTTTCTTACATAAAATGCCACAACTATTCCTGCTGTGTAATCCGATGGCAGCTTTATTTTCGCACTATAGAAGCCTTTGCTATAGAGGCTTGATGATTTGAACCTTGGAGCTTGTGATAAAAAAAAAAATTGAAACTTCTTGTGATAAAGAAAGAAGGAAAGGAAGAAGTCAATCTATAGATATGAGATCATCTCATCAATCGAATCTTGTCCAGAAAAAGCAAAACTTCCCCGGAAAAACCCTTAATTATATTCTGAAAAATAATAATATTGATGTTCGCATGTGTAGTGTTCTTGTAATAAGTTTAAGCTTGATGTAAAATTTGCAGATAAGAGAAACTAAACAGAACTTTTGATGGATTAAAAACATTATAAGGATCTATGAAAATGAGAGACCGTTCAGCATAATTGTCCCTTTTATTAATCTAATGAGTCAAATGATCTGCTCTACTATTTCTGTTATATTATGATGATATTAACGCGTTGACGATGCCTGGTTCATTAGCCGGACAGGGAAACGGCGGCGCTGGTGGCGATAACGGTGTGGCAACTGATGATGATGTGTCTAGCAACGGAATGCGGACCATGGTCTCGCCGGAAATGCCGTGATGCAAGCTGTGGCCGGCAGCGGTGCTGTTATTATGGCTAATAATGATGAGCGGGTCTGTTACTGTACTCACGGCCATCTTTGACCACCGACTGATACCTTTTCTTTCATCTGCCATTATTACATAAGTTCGAGCTTTTTTAGATTGATAATTATATATATATATATATATATATATATTATATATATTGCAGAACTCTGGCGTTAGCACGGAGATTGTATATTAGTATGACCTTTTGTGTTCCTTTAATTGCAGTAGTCTTCGCATTGAGAGTGGGGATATAGATCAGAATAGCTTCTTCTCCTCAGCAGAGATCGGCGGCGGTGAGCAGCAACCGTAGTAGTTCTCAACTGGTGGAGGTGATGAGTACGCAGACGCTGGAGGAGGTGGAGACTGTTTTGGTGGCGGTGGTGATGAATATGGTGGTGGTGGCTGTGACTCAACTGGTGGGGGACGTGATGAATACACATGCTGTGGCGACCCTCATTTTCTAAATACTATTAGTGGCGGATTTCCGCAACGAAAGCCGCGGAAGACCCATTTTACAAAAACGTTTTCGTAAAGTAGAATATATTATAGTACATACGGGTTACACAGTCGTATATTTACAAAGGCCGTAGCCCCAAAATATTCAAAATATCAAAACGCCCTAATGCCGCTCCACAGGTCTTCATCCATGTACAACCTCGCTCTCAAAAGTCCGTGGAGTTACCGCCATCAGCCTGCCTCAGTCGCGACGTACCTCGACGTCGGACTCGGTCGTACCTACAACACATAAAACTGAGCGATTGCCCAGTAGGTGAAAACATGCATGAATGCAGCGTGCGCTCGCCCATCATCCCAAAATATCTCACCATAAATGCACGCTCGATTTTTACCTCTCAATCCATCTTATCATATCTCAGCACAGGGCCCTAGGTTAGACTCGACACCTCGCGCGCCCATAACAATCACGGTAGCCTACACTGATAGCGTTTAGACGATCACGCTACTGCCCTACCAGGTCGCTCCTTCCGCGAAAATAATATAAAAGACGGTAGCCTACACTGATAGCGTTTAGACGTTCACGCTACTGCCCTACCAGGTCGCTCCTTCCGTGAAAATAACATAAAAGACGGTTTTGCACCTCGGGACGTTCACGCCCGAGTAGACAGATCGATCACGCCTGTCTGCCGTCAGGTGTCATATATGAGTACTAACCTCGATTCTTCTACGAATCATCAACGCGATCACGATCTACCCCGCTCGTTGACACTATAAAGTGTCACCGTGTCCACACGGTCATCACTCACTCGTACTGATATGAAATGCATGTGTGATATACAAATGAAATGCCACAGTACACATTAAAACTACCTTCCCTGAAAATATTATTTTGAACCTGGAAAATTTATTTCGAAAACTTTTAATCGGGCGTTAAATAGACTATGCCCGTTGGACTCGGAACATTTTTCTCATTCAATGATGTAAAAATAATTTTCCTCCAAAGACTTTTTTTTTTTTTTTTTAACAAAGACCCGAATTTTATTCGAGCCCGAAAGTTGCTGCCCGAAAATGAGTCTGACGCCGAAAATGTTTTGACCCGAAAATATGGCCCGACAGTTCCATCCGAAAATCTTAGTTTTAAACGCCGAAAACTTGAGCCCGAATATCTTTCGAAGGCCCGAAACTCTTTACCCGAAAATAAACACAATTCGCCGAATTTCCTTTCTGACTCAGAATATTTTAAAAGACCCGAAAATTATATTTTTTTCTGTGAAAACCTTGTTACCCGAAAATACTTTGTCCGAAAATATTAAAGACCTGGAAACGTATATCTATCCGAATTTATATAAATTCCAGACTACAGTACAAAATACTATGCCCAAAAACTATTCAAACACCCGAAAACATTCAAGTGTCCGAATAACATCTACCCGAAAATATTCCTAACTCATTCAACTTCCATGTTAATACAACTATAACACGTAACATAGATTCAAACCCAAAAATCTGGGTTTTTAACGCATATAGCCACCCGAAAATTCACCTAATCATCATGTAAGTCACGTAAGATCATAACAAAATACGTTATCACATAAAACACATAATATTTTCGTGTTTGTAGATGAAAGATTTCACCTACCTCACGTCCGAAACTTTGAAGTTTTAGGATTTTTCTCGAGCTCCCTAATCTTTTGTTAGCCAAGTTCTTTGTGCGATTCTTTCCTTCTCTTTTCTTGATTTCGAAAATGTTCTCTGTTTTTTTTTTTTTTACTTAATGGGGTGTAGATATACTTTGAGGTAAATGATGGTAAGTAGGTGACAAGGAGGTGACGAGTTTTTCCTCTTAGGTTAAGAAATGTCTTGCCCGAAAATTATTTACACTTCACCCGAATTTCACTTTGTCTTTACCCGAATTCTTCCCTTTGTTTTTACCCGAAAATTGCTTCACCCGAATTTATTCGGGCTTCACCTTAATGCTGCCATCACCCGAATTTTAGCCCTCTTTTGTCCAAACATAACATTTTCGGGTGTTCCTTCTATTTAGTTGTCTATGTTTACCCGAATTTTTGAGATTCTTCACCTAAATAAAATTTCTAAGTCACATAATCATATAGTTAATTACATCAAAATCCCGTATTAAATTTTACGGGTATTACACATGCGGTGGAGGCAGCGACACCGGCAATTATTTTGGTGGTGGAGGTGTTCGAGCAACTACGCCTCCTTCACATGAAAAAAGAAACAATAATAATGATGTTTGTGGAAACAAAAAGTTAGAAGACTCACATTAAATAAATAATTAACAGAAGTCGAGAACATACAGTGAACCATCGACATTATCACGATAAAAAAAAAAGTCCCGTATGTGGCCACCTATCTATCCCCAATTCGGATTTGGTGTAATGGCTATGAATAAGCCTGGAATATCATACCATCTACATAGGGCAAGTGCATCATGATAATTCTCTACTATATATGTTGGAGAACCTGTGAATGATGAGGGAAGTATTATTCTTTATTATAGCATTTTTGTATCTGCCAAAGAATAGGATGTGTTGTTCCGAAGCATGGTCTCGGAGATACGCGACACTTCAAAGCTGTAGCGTGTGCTTCTGAAATCAAATTGGGGAACATCGCTACGTCAGAAATTGTACTATATAACAGATTCACCATAGATCAGACCCATAACCAACTTCAAATAATGTATCACACCCCACGTTAAGGGGTTTTGATAAATCTAATATTCAACTCGAGGATTAATTTTTTACAACGAACTCGTTTTTTTCAGAAATAATCTAGAATCTGTTGGCATTTACCCAACGACGGTTCCTATTGCAAAGGTATAACCTTGTCATGTAGTTGTATATTCATTGACAACATATTGATGGAGAAGTCTTCCACTTTTGATGATTCCGCTTCCGTGAGATAGCCTTGTTTGTATCTCTTATGCGTATAGCTCAAGCTATAATGAATGTAAAAAGTTAAGCGCTTACCTTCAATACCATAATTGTTCGAGACTTCCGTAAGTATAACATCAGCTCCAGTATGTGACTAATGCGTTGGGCTCTATTCAACTTAGATGTCTCAATTTTTACAATGAGGATAGCTATAGTTTATCTTCCAAAATATATCAGACTTTATCACGTATATGCATGATTTTGTAACTGCGCGATTATGAGCGATGCATGACTGTATTTATTAATCATATTGCAGCTGATCTCGTTTACAAAGACTGATTTTATGGTATTTTCACGGTCCTTTAAGTTGTTGCAATTATATTCTCCAAGATACGTAATACGAAAAAACTGAGATAAATGTTTTCGAAATCCGACTTTACCTATTTCTGACATTGAAAAGTCATTTCAATCAAATCTATAATGCACCTAAGATTGTTCCCAGCATGAAATATTGCCATAGTTCAATATTTTCCTGATAATACATGAATGCATTAGAATATCTTATTGATAAATATAAACATATGCATTACAAAACAAAAAAAATAATATCATGAATGACCATTAGTATCTGTTCCAAATTTTACGGAACATGTCTGACCGTTAAACTAGTTATGGCAATAACTACTAATATATGTCATATTCAATTGAGTGGTTAAGATCCAATTTATACAAATTGTATGATTATTTCCTTCTCATATTTTTAATATACCAACATATAATATTATGCTACCGTTAAATTTTGTTTCCATGAAGAGAGTCTAGCTTCTCATATAGTGACATCGTTCTATTATTGCGGTATTGGGCATAAAATAATGAAGCTAGCTAGAATAATGAGGTATCATTTGGTAAATTAAACTATTGTTTGAAGTAAATGCATAAGCTTCGTGTTCTTCAGGACTTATTGATATCGAAATTTCTGCTGACATGAAATACATACATGTGGAACTCGGTCATATAAGCTATTCATGAAATTAATGTTAGTGATGGTTGTAAATGGTGTTGAATCTTTTATGATACACCAGGTTGGCATATCTATCATTGTATCTGCCATCTTTCTTGAAGATTAAGTTATTAATTCGTGCAGGTAATGTTATTCGAAATAATGCTAGATATAATTGGCCATGCGTGAAAACTGGTTTCGGGTTATAAATCCCAACTCCTTGTAGACTCTGCCCCTTATTTTTGTTAATCGTCATTGCATAACATATTTTCAGTGGGAATTGTTGTCGTCTCAATTTGAACGGTCATCCTGTGTCTGATGGCGAAAGAATGATTATTGGGATGAGAACTGTTGTTCCTAAATATGTACCGTACCATTCAGAATTTAGTATTCAACAAATCTGCTTCCCAAACGTGAAACTATTATCATTGTTCCATTGCAGATTCCATCTTTTTGGTCGATGCCTTTGAGCAGCATTACAATAACTGAAGGCTTAAAAATACGTTTGTGATTTGGTATTTTGAAGAATTACAGCTTGTTTAAAAAATCAACAGGGTATATGCCTTCTGCGCCCCTTTATGTGGCAGGCTCTACTTTGGTATTATCTGTACTTAAATATTTGGTTGGTTGTCCTGCAAAATTGATGTCTCGACAAATCAATACATTCTAATATTTCGATGGATCTTAATATCTATAGTCATCTAAACAGTTATACTATCAATCATAACGCGGAGGAGATGCAAAGAAGACTAACCTTCCACATCGTTCTCACCAGACGTTTCTGATGTATTTAGTGTGGGGAGGAAACGGAACATGCATGGCTCCTTTTTCCTTGATAGATAATTTTATAACTAATCGAATGAGTCAGGTGAGATGTTCTATTACCTTTACAGTTCAGCCTCATCAATTACATCAGCTGCAAAAATGCAATATCAAACGTCGACTGTCGACACGTTATAGTTTAACACCACAGAATCTAGCATTCGCAATAGACTACTACAATTCTTATCCAGCAAATCAATTCCGAAACCACATTCAACATCCGAACAACAAACTATCCATCCTCAATAAACGTTAACCACCCATACCTTGAATCAGCGTTGAATTTTTAGACGATCACTGGTTCTTCAGCTATGCCGCATTGGGAACAGAATCTAGCATTCGTAGAATCTACTCCGCAGCTGATGTCGACACAGTTATAGATGTACGTTCGACAGAATGAGGCAAGACGGTCAGAGCATCGAAGTGATTTGAGCTAGACGGTGAGATATATGGATAGAGACGGAGAGAGGGCTTTGCATTTGAAGGGTTTTGTTCTTAGCTGTATGGTTTTGTTCTACACGGTACCAATTTCTGCAGTGCTGTTCTACTATTTCTGTTATATTATGATGATATTAACGCGTTGGATATAGATGAAAGCGAACGTCGTGTTTAAGGCTTGAAGTACGTATTGTAGTTTTGCAATGGCGCATATGTCAGATATCATGTCTCGGTAATATCCATTTGATTATGTGAAATATATTGAGGTATTTGGTGATCACGTTGACTACAGAAATTGACACGCCACAAACTAAGACATTTAAAATACCTTTACATCCATGGAGTATCTAAGGTACAGCACGAATGACTGCAACAATGTGTGCCTGACAATAAAACCCAAAGATCTAAGCAAAGCAGTAATATGGAAGCACATACTAAAAGAAAACGGTCGCTAAGACTCAGTCATCATTAGGTTATTGATTCTAATTACTTAACTATACAGACAAACAAAGAGAAAATAAGCAGAACTAAACCAACAATAATAGCCCAATATCCTTCTCCTTAGTCAGCAGAGGAACCATTCTCTAAGCGATAATCAGGATGATGTAATGCTGAAAGGAATGAATCAGGCGATGAAGCAGCCTCACCATCGGACAAAGAACAGGCAAGGGAGCCTGACAAAGGCAGAGCTACACAAGAAAATAAACAAACTTCTGATTCTGATGTTGCTGGAGAGACTGAGATTTCAGACGATGAACCTCTGGTACACAAACCTCATATCCATATACTGTGTGTTTGATTTGATCGATTTAAGTCCAAAATTAAAATGGGGTTTTAAATTCCATTAAGTAACGACACTCTTAACTACTGTTTGCAAATTTCTAACATTGATTTATGACTAATCTTGTTTGTCCGCGAAATACAGATGGCGTGGAAGAAGCGCAAGGCCGGGAAATAAATCCGTAGATGGATTATAAACTGTTGCACTTTGATGATAGCAGTTCTGACTGTAATAAAAATCATAGTATGTACTTCTTTTCATATGTGTTAGATGGAAGTTTCGTGTTAGAAGATTTAGCTGACATAGCATTTGGTTTGTTGTTAGTCGGAGATGTGATTGGTCTCTCTTCGGGCTGGCTGATCATTTTCTTCGATATCTGATTTGCCTTTTTTTTTTATGTTTTATGAACCATTTAGTGGCATATGGATGTGAAGTATGATTATTCAGCATTGAAATCAGCTACTTTACCTGCATGAGATTCTAACATGGTGGCACCATCGTGCATCTTAACATAAACAATACTAAAAGCATTACTCAAAGGAGGCACATATTGATACTGTTAAAAAAAAAGAAATATAATCAAATATCTATATATCTCAATAAAATGGGTAGATTAGATGCACGATATACCTCGATAATATATTACATCAAAGAATCAGCTTCAGTCTATCGCGAATGCGCCAGAATCTATTCAACTTCGTTGTCTCGGTTTTTAATATCAGGTTGCATATAGCATGCCTTGCGGGATACCTCAAAGTATATTCTACCATTGTATGATTGTGGAATAATGCGACCTTGAGTGATGTGTGTTTTTATCTGGTATAACTCTTTCAGCACCATGGAATTTGTAACTATATGGTCAGCTTCAGTATACAGCAAATTTGCCAGAATCTATTCAACATCATTACGATGATATATACGAACGTTAGACCGGTAGAATAACGGCATCAAATTCCTACAACGCAATGAGGGCGTCGAACACCTGCTGCTGCTCGTAATTCAGCGTATAATTGAGAAGGCGCTGTCGAGCATAAGTTTCTTCTACGTCGTATATCGGATCCTCTTTCAATAGTGTATTGCCGAGGCCTTTAACTATGTTCGATGCTGATAATTGATTTACCTCTAATCGGTAGCTTTTTAGGGTTTCTATGCCGAATTTAATTTGTCGTCCTTTGATGGTAGTGGGTCTACACCTTTCTTATGTTTGCGGTCGGCATGTTGTGCCTTTAAAACGTAACGGTATACATAACATGGTGTTACCATTAGGGATCTTAACATAAACAACACTAAGATTACAAATTCATGGATCAAATGTCTCCTCCAAAGCAAACACATCTATGCCACTCTAACCTTTTCAAATTATCTTCTTTTATTTTCTTGTTCCTCATGCAAGTATAGGATGAACTAATTGTTTACTGAAGACCCTGTTTTTGTAGTGCAAATTCCTTATCAGTCCCGAACGAAGTTTCAAATTCCTCTTAAATACCAACTGTTGTCTCTATTATACCAACTATTAACACTATTATACCAATTGTTAACACTATTATATCAATAAATGAATTTATTCTAATTTTATATCAACAAAACTAGATATTATACCAACTGTTGTCATTATTATACCAACCGTTATCACTATTATACCAACAAATAACGCTATTCTAATTTTTTACAAATAGAACTGGATATTATACCAACTGTTCTCGCTATTATACCAACTGATCACTATTATACCATTAAATAACATTATAATTTTTTACAAATAAAACTAGACATTATACCAACTGTTATTGTTATTATACCAATAAATAATGTTATTATAATTTCAACTTGGCGACGTCTAAAGTTTGATCAGCATAATGAAGAAATGAGTCATATTGAATCATCGTAAACTTGGCAAGAAAATTGAACTTCTGATATGTAATCAGGCAGTGGGTAGAAAGTTCCTTACATCGAACATACATAACGTACGGCTCGGGAGCAAGTTCATTACAACGGAACTTTGGGTGTAACTGAGTACGTTATAGAAGACAAATCTCAGAGGTTTTATAATGTTTCTGCAAAAATATATACAATCACGCCACACAAACGTTCCCTATTTTTCCTTCTTAATTTTCTTCCTCCTGCTGTAAGTAATACCCTGACCAACTGTATCATCGCTGCCGAAACGTCTCTTGACCACAACATTGACAGACTCTTTAGACGTTGTAGTTAGAGTCAAAGGAGTTAGATAGGGCAACCGGACCAACACTTAGACCTTTGACATTATCATCTTTGGCTTCCAAATCAACAATCGCCACATGCTGAACAACACCAGATACGACATCGTTCAGATCACCAACTTTCAACTCAGTTACGCTGCCTTGATGAGAGACCGCGGGTGCATTACCAACGGGCATATCAACCTGAATGACGTGAAAGTATTACTCAATCGAGGACTATATTGATACAATAAAAAATAATAAATGCCAAATGCACATATATCGTACTAATAAATGCAAGAAACCTTTGAATCTGTCAAAGAATCGGATGCATCATCATGAGGCAAGGTCTCTAATATACGCGACACTGCAAAGCTGCGGTATGTGCTTCTAAAGTCAAACGGTTTTATCTTTATTTGAAACTGGAATGTTCGGCCGACCAACGCGAGGATGCACCCAGGTATTTCATGCTCAGGTGAACTTGGACTATAACCATCCTCGTTTGGCATGGAAACACTCTGCAATGAAGGACGACTCAACAGCCATAAAGTCGTACAATACATTCCTTACCGAGCACCATGTCAACACCATTTAATTTAAGCCTGTTCGTTTAAAAACTAAACCAGCAAACAGATCTATATCATAAAACTTATTACATAGCAAACTTACCATGGAACCTGCCAGATCCTCTTCGGTTGTATTTGTAAGCTTCCTGGCAGCTGCGTCAAATATTACAAAAACGAATCATATAACGATGTTCCACAATCCGAAAGCGCATAGGAGCATTCACAACCTCAAAGTCAGATATATCAAAGATATCACCGTCTACAAGCAGGCCCTGGAAACGATCCACTCGTGAACAATGAATAGACGACTGTATCAAAGTATCCTGTTCGACAACACAGCAGAAAAAATATGGATAATACGTTTATATTTAATCCAAACAACGACTAATAACCATGCTCGAAACCTTTTCGTCCAACAACAGCATGTCCACACTCATTAATTCCGCATTCCTTTTCAAGTTTTTTGACTTCCACATCCTCAAGACACGAACTACAATTCTGGGACATTCAATCTTAGGACCAAGCGCATCAAGCATGCAGTAATCATCGTCAGAATTCAGTGAATCCATGAGCTTAAAACGACAGAATTGCAAAGAAAACCCTAATAACCAAGCAAACGGAAACCTAAACAGCTGATGATTGAATGTGGCTGCACTAATCATTATTTATAATAACAGATATAAAAAACATAATTATGCTAAATATAGTGTATGCGACATATATTTTGCACTGTAAAAAGTAATTAGGGGTAGAGGTTGTTCAAATAGGGTACATACAATGTATTAGATGTTAGATGTTATTATTCGACACTGCATGGTGACAGATATTGGTTCATATTCTCATATATACAGTGTATGTAACACTGATCTTGCATGGTCTACAGTTTACAAATGCGTCAACTTCTCTTAGCTTACCCCTTTAATGTGAATAAATTGCATATTCTATCCCTCAATGATGAGAATGATAAATATGGATAAACACAGTGTATGAACTATTTATTATGCATAGTTTGGATTATTTAGTTCTATCCCCTGTATGCATCGAACCTCTAGAGACAAAAAACAACGTCAATAAATTGCATATTCTATCCCTCAATGATGAGAATGATAAATATGGATAAATTATGATCTTTTTATTATGCATGGTTTGGATTATTTAGTTCTAGTATGCATCGAACCTCTAGAGATAAAAAACCAACGTCCATATGCATTGCATGATTAATGATTAATCATAATAATGATGGAAGTCTAACACATGGATAATGAGGTTTGAACCTCTAGAGATAAAAAACCAACGTCCATGTGCATTGCATGATTAATTAATTATGGTAATGATGGAAGTCTAACACATGGATAATGAGGTTTTGCTGACGTGTCGGAATGGGGGCAAGGATTTTGCTGACGTGTTGGCACATGGATAAAACAATCCAACTTTTATATATATATATATATATATATATATGATTATTATTCTTATTTTGTCCTCCGTTTTGGTCGTGGGATCGTTCTATTTGGTGGAACTTAGGACAAGACGTCGAGTAAATCAGTTTTGCCTGCAATAAAGAATCAACACCAAAAGACGATTGTAGTATTAATTTTTTTTCTATTTGCCATCTTTGTCACCTAACTACTGCAAAATATGTAAGGGTTATTTTTTTAGGGTTTGGATATGCTTTAACACATATTTGAAAGGCTAGGATTCGAAAGGAAATATGACACATACACCATGATTATTGTCTTTTAATAGCTAAAGGTCAACGTGCAATAAGGTTTTAATGGAAGTCGATCAAGATAAATAAGGGACGATAGTGCTTTTATGTTTTGACTTACTATTATTCAAGATATTATATATAATAGGCTTAATGTTTTTTTTGTCCCGTAATTTAGGGGGTGGCGTTATAGGGACAGTGGTTGGCAACATACAGACAATAACTTTCGAAAAAATGGTAATTTAGGGACATTATACGCTGCGACCCTGAATTTTGACCCAAACTCGCTGATGTAACGCCCGTCCCGCTGACATGTGCGCTTGAATGGCTTGACACGTACGTCATTAAAAGTATTCGACGTGACACCACGTCATCGTCTGAAATTAAAAAAATAAAAACAAAATTGATTTTTGAACCAATCCGGTCATTGTGCTCTGTGGGCCCCAGCGGCATTCGGCTGAGGGCTGGGGCGGAGGCGGAGGATTCGAATTGTACTACGACGACGGGGCGGGTTCCGGGTTAAGGCCGTTGCCCCCTACCACGTCCGAGTTCTTGCTTGGTTCAGGCTTCGATCGCTTGTTGGATCAGCTGTCCCAAATGGAGGCAAATGGGGTCGGGAGAATCGAGAGCAATCCACTGGCTTCGAAAGCTGCAATTGAGTCCATGCCTACCGTCGAGATCAGCCAAGAGCATATGCGAGGCGACTACACTCACTGTGCGGTTTGTAAGGAGGCGTTCGAACTAGGGACCGAGGCAAGAGAGATGCCCTGCAGGCATTTGTACCACCAAGATTGCATCTTTAAAGAATTCTTGTCCAGTTTGCAGGCATGAGCTGCCCTCGGAGAACGTAAACACCAACAGAGGGGTGAATGAAGAAGACGAAACGGACGGTTTGACCATATGGAGGCTGCCTGGTGGTGGGTTTTCGGTGGGGAGGTTCTCCGGCGGGAGAAGAGGGGAGAGGGAACTGCCCGTGGTTTACACGGAAATAGACGGTGGTTGAGGAGGGTTTTGAGTGGGTTGTTTGGGTGTTTCGGGAGAGGAGGATCGGAGAGTCCTAGTCTTGATTCGAGGCTGAGCCAGGGTAGCAGGTCGCTGTCTTCATCTTCGGTTAGTGTGTCAAGAAGAAGAGGTCGGGGGTTCGATCCTAATAGTGCTAGGAACAATAGAAGATGGTGACTTATTTAAATGCTATTTTTCGAGAATCAGTGGATATATAAGCAAAGTGCAGAGCATTGATGTAGTTATATGCAAGTGAAATATCTTGAAGAGGGTTGGTTATATGATGATCAATGAATGGACGTTGGTATCATTGATGCAAGTGAAATATCTTGTAGTTTCGACAAAAAATATAGAGCAAAGTATCATTGATTAACACTTAGATACCTGCAATGGCCTTTGCCTGAGCAGCAGCAACTTCCATAGTTGTCCCTGCTTCCCTCCCTCTGTTCAAGAGTCTCACCAATGCAAGCTACCTTCAAACCTTGAGAGAGAGCGTAGGCAACTTTATCTCCGACAAACTGAGGAGCATACGTTGGGATATTCATCCATTCAATACAGAAGATGATTAAAGCAATCATTACCTCGTTGGATTAAACCAATAAAACTTTTCTTTCAGAATGACGACCAAGGATTACCCAGGGTATGCCGAGGTTCAGAAGCATTTCAGCGCTAAATAAGATGAATTGTCAACATTGTAAGATTTCCAAATGATCAAACTAAGCAGCGTTAGCAAGCACAGTAAAATGAACAGACTAAGTCGATTTCCATTAACCTATTAGGCATGGGATATATATGGGAATGCTGGCTTACCTAACCTCACCGGCGTAAGCACCTTCTCCTTGACGGACCCAACGATTTTGAGCTGCGACATGGAAATCGGGTCGTAGAGTGCATTTTTTACAGTAGGAAGAAACACAAATGGAGGGCTGACAACAATCTACATGGAAATATAATGTAATGAATCACCAGAACATCCAAAGTCAGTGACTGATAGTCTGGATAAAGACCACCTTGATGGAATTTTCATAGATTTGCCAAGAATTCAACGAAGAATGTATAAATAGTCTGATACACTAGCGTAGCAAAATTCGAAGTTAGAAACGCACTAAATAGCAAATGCAATACTAACCAACAACATCTTCGGATGGCACCTTAGCAGCACTCAGTGTTGACACAATCTTCTTCACTTCGTCACTAGTTCCAATTTACATGTAAAATAAGAACTTTATGACAATGTTGGGTTAAATACAATCTCCAAGACTTTGAACAGGACATTGATAAACAATGATCACGAGTGTGAATATTTTCAGAAATAAATTCAGAAGCACTTACTTTTTGTCTGAACGATGAGGTTAAAAGCAATTACCGTTTGCACGTCACCCATTTGAAGTTCCTCAGTCCATGATTTTGGATCAAATGTGCAATGGGTGACGGATAACTAACCATCGGAAATCAATTTATATCATATTAGTTAAACAAAAGCCACCAACACCACACAAAATCATATGAAAAATGGTCAGGAAGAAATCAAGAAAAATGATACCGAAACTATAAATCTACCGACGTCAAACTAACAATCAAAAGAAAGCTGATTCAAACAAAAAAAGAAACCATACAGGATAATCGAATAATAATGCAACAGTTTCTGTAAACCAACACAACACAAGATCAACTGTGAACTGAACCGAAGACAAATCGAGAAACTGAGAACAAAAAATAAAAACATCAAATTGAAACTGACGATCAGAGAAAGGCGATTAAAATAAAACAGAAACCATACAATAACGGGACAATGGAGGTCTCCACGTAAACCTGGTCAATAATAGCAATAATAGCAAAAAACAATTTAATCCATCAATGTCAAACCGACGATAAAAAGAAAGCTGACAGAAGCCATACACATGATAATGAAGGTCTCCCATAAACCTATTCAATAGGAACATTTATTATAAACCAACATAGCACAGGATCACCTAAGAAATCAAGAACAATGCAAGCGATCACCTGCAACAATAGCGGGACAATCGAGGTCTCCACGCAAACCTGGTCAATAGCAATATTAATGCAACAAACCAACACAACACAATGAATAAAAGAAATCAAGAAAAAAAACAACAAAAATTAATCTGGATAAACCTGTTGAGGCTAAGTCGATGTTTGTTATTGGCATTGCAGTTTTGCCTTCAAAATCGTATATTTTTATTACCTCCGTTGAATTATTCTGGCCGAAGCAGCAAAGCAGGGCTTACATTAGCTTGGAGCCATCTCCGCAACTCCAAATGTACCTATATATGACGGACGAATCAGGATTCATTATTCTGAACTTCATCACAGCACTTCATCGAACTTAAAACAAAAAACAAGAATCTGGATTACCTCTTGAGCGTGAGCCGAAGTGGGCCTTCGCATTTCCTATAGCCCAGTAAGGCTCGTAGGCCATGAAAACATTGCGCTCCAATCATTTTTCTGTTGTGTAATAAGTAAAGACTTTAGTGTCCACTAAAACTAAAGAGCAAAAATAAACAATGATTAACACTTAAAATACCTGCAAAATAGCCTTTGTCTGAGCAGCGACAACTTCAATAGTTGTCCCTGCTTTCCTCTGCTCAAGAGTCTCACCAATGCAAGCGATCACCTGCAACAATAGCGGAACAATGGAGGTCTCCATGTAAACCTGGCCAATAGCAAAAAAAATGCACCAGACCAACACAACGCAGAGAACAAAAGAAATCAGGAAAAATAACAACAAAAAATTTAATCTGGATAAGCCTCTTGAGCCTAAGTCGATGTATTCTCTTCTTCTTCTTCTTCATGATTTGTTGTCGTTCTTCCTCGACCGGATATCTGGCGATGGTTGTTTCTCAATGTTCCTTCGTAGCTTCTTGGGAAAACAGTGGATGTGGAAGGATATCTGGCGAGGTTGGCCTTGGACATGGTTGTCATATTTTGGGTCCATTTTTTCTTAGTCTTTTTGTCATGGTTTTGGATGTTTTCAGAAATGTATGTGAATTTCGGAGTATACGCTAAGTTGATCTTCCTTTGTTACTTTTTGTTTTTTATACTAATCAACAGAAGCTTCGGACGGTAAGTTGAATATGTTTACTTGTCCAAATTTCGGAAAATGTTACCTCGTAATTCTAGAAACTAATAATGATCTCATCTCAAGTCAAAGATTAGTTAGAGAAAGCTAGCTAGCTAGCTAAAAGGGTCCAATTTAATTGGGTAAATTCCCTTTCAATACCCTTTATACTTTCAACTTCCTCTTAAATATTCCTCGAATTATTTCTTCACGTTAGATACCTTTCTGTGAAAAATTGTGTGTTTGATACCCAAAAACATGGAAATGACGAAAATAACATTTCTTAACAGATTCAGAAAAGCTTCCAGACAATTATATCATCAGTCGCGAGTATTATACCAACAAAACATGTTATTATACCACAAAATATCGAAATAATTGTACCGATAAAAATAGCTATTATACCAACTAATTCCACTATTATACCAAGTTGAATTTAAGAGTATTATACCAACTGTTATCAATATTATACCAATTAATAATGTTTTTATAATTTTGTTATAAGGAGTGATTTTCGCACATTATACCACGAAACACGATTATTACACTAATAAAATCGAATATTATCCCAACAAAATATTCGGATAATTATACCAATAAATTTAATTATTATACCAACAAATCCATTTATAATAAACTTTTCCTTCCAATTTCTGACAATTATACCAACAAAAGTCAGTATTATACCAACTATTTTAGAGATTGTGCTCGAAGTACACTACATATCAGCATACCAACAGGTCTATTTACTATACCAACACATATTGATCAAATTTATCCATAAATAAACCAACAAATGTTGCGATTATACCAACAGTTTAAATTATTTTACCAATTAATACTGATAGATTATCATACCAACGATGGACCAAAATTATACTAATACATGTATTTATCATACCAACAAATTTGTTTTATTTTTTAATTTGCGTTGTTCGAAAGTTCTCTGATATACCAACAAAATCGGAAATTATACCAACTTATATTCCAACAATTATACCTGTAATTCTGATTATTGTACCAACAAACTCAAGTAACATTTTTTCAACCAATTCCTGACTATACCAACAAGAACAGTAATTTAATTTAGTTTATTATACCAACAAAGAGTGAACTATTGATTTATGATTTTTATACCAAGAAAGGATTTAATTATACTAATAAATGTCTTTATCATACCAACAAATATTTTTTGAAAATTTGCATTGCTCGATTCTAAATCTAATATACCAACAAAAGTAGAAATTATACCAACTTGTTCCAACAATTATACCAACTGATTACTGTACCAACAAATTGAATTATAATTTTATCATTTTTCAACCAATTCCTGACTATTATACCTACTTGCTCGATTCATGAATGATTGTAATGAAAATAATCGTTGATTTGTATGTGACCCTTCGTTGATCTAACCCAAATAATGCAATAACATTCCAACGTATGTATGACCACAATCTCATTCCACAACAAAAAACCAAAAAAAGGAATCCAAACCACTCATTTGCTCATGTCTATTGGTTGGGGGCTCACATTGCTGACGTGTCAGCACATGACAGTCTACATTCTACTTATATATATATCGGGCTCACATTGCTGACGTGTCAGCACAAGACAGTCTACATTCTACTTATATATATATATATATATCTATTAGGGGTGAGCAAAAATAAAATTATTCGAAAACCGGATTCCGATCCGGTATCCGATTTTAAAAATCCAAAAAATCGGATATCCGGTTTTAAAAACCGGATAGGATATCCGGTCCGCTTTATTAATATAAATTGGATCGGATCCGGATAGTGCTTGGCCTAAAATTCAGATATCCGGTATCCGATTTTATATTTTAAAAAAATATAATAAATTAAATAATGACTCAAAAAAAGAAAAAAAGAAAGAAAAAAGAGGTCGAACATCTATTATTGAACTATGACCCAAAATACAATATATAGAATTTATATTATTCTTACAAAAACGTGAATAGAGAATTGAAAAAAAAAAACTAGAGGAAAGAAAGTGAATAAAAGAGAAAAAATAGATAATAGGAGAATTATCGTGTGAATTTTTTAATAGATTATCACCATGTGATGCAATTGTTAGATCATATATATACTATTTATAAGTTCTTAGCACCCTATAGTAATCAATTATCAAATAATTCGGTAGGTAATTTCGAATTACAATTGTACTCTTTGTATTTTTAACTATTTCAATTATATTCCCACAAATTAATTTTTCTTTTATAAATAATAAATATTTAAAATAAATTTTTTATATATTAAAAGGATTAAAATAACTCTTAAATTATAAAATAATTAGAACACACGCATCAAAATATTTTAAATTCGTTTATATTTTGTGTGAATTATTATGTAATAAGAATTTTAGATGATAATTGTGGCGACCCTCATTTTCTAAATACTATTAGTGGCGGATTTCCGCAACGAAAGCCGCAGAAGACCCATTTTACAAAAACTTTTTCGTAAAATAGAATATATTATAGTAAATACGGATTATAAAGTCGTATATTTACAAAGGCCGTAGCCCCAAAATATTCAAAATATCAAAACGCCCTAATGCCGCTCCACAGGTCTTCATCCATGTACAACCTCGCTCTCAAAAGTCCGTGGAGTCACCGCCATCAGCCTGCCTCAGTCGCGACGTACCTCGACGTCGGACTCGGTCGTACCTACAACACATAAAACTGAGCGATTGCCCAGTAGGTGAAAACATGCATGAATGCAGCGTGCGCTCACCCATCATCCCAAAATATATCACCATAAATGCACGCTCGACTTTTACCTCTCAATCCATCTTATCATATCTCAACACAGGGCCCTAGGTTAGACTCGACACCTCGCGCGCCCATAACAATCACGGTAGCCTACACTGATAGCGTTTAGACGTTCACGCTACTGCCCTACCAGGTCGCTCCTTCCGCGAAAATAACATAAAAGACGGTTTTGCACCTCGAGACGTTCACGCCCGAGTAGACAGATCGATCACGCCTGTCTGCCGTCAGGTGTCATATATGAGTACTAACCTCGATTCTTCTACGAATCATCAACGCAATCACGATCTACCCCGCTCATCACTATATCAAAGCGTTACCGTATCAACACGGTACTCATCCCTCATACTGGTATGAAATGCATGTGTGTTATGCAATTGAAATGTCACAGTACCCATTAAAACTACCTTCCCTGAAAATATTATTTTGGAAAACTTTTAATCGGGCATTAGAATAGACTTTGCCCGTTGGACTCGGAACATTTTTCTCATTCAATGACAAAAAAATAATTTTCCTCCAAATGAACAAAGACCCGAATTTTGTTCGAGCCCGAAAGTTGCTGCCCGAAAATGAGTCTGACGCCGAAAATGTTTTGACCCAAGAATGTGGCCCGAAAGTTCCACCCGAAAATCTTAGTTTTAAACGCCGAAAACTTGAGCCCGAATATCTTTCGAAGGCCCGAAACTCTTTACCCGAAAATAAACACAATTCGTCGAATTTCCTTTCTGACTCAGAATATTTAAAGGACCCGAAAATTATATTTTATTCTGCGAAAACCTTGTTACCCGAAAATACTTTGTCCGAAAATATTAAAGTCCCGGAAACGTATACCTATCCGAATTTATATAAATTCCAGACTACAGTACAAAGTACTATGCCCAAAAACTATTCAAACACCCGAAAACATTCAAGTGCCCGAATAACATCTACCCGAAAACATTCCTAACTCATTCAACTTCCATGTAAATACAACTACAACACGTAACATAGATTCAAACCCAAAAATCTGGGTTTTTTTTTTAACGCATATAGCCACCCGAAAATTCACCTAATCATCATGTAAGTCACGTAAGATCATAACAAAATACTTTATCACATAAAACACATAATATTTACGTGTTGTAGATGAAAGATTTCACCTACCTCTCGTCCGAAGCTTTGAAGTTTTAGGATTTTCTCGAGCTCCCTAATCTTTTGTTAGCCAAGTTCTTTGTGCGATTCTTTCCTTCTCTTTTCTTGGTTTCGAAAATGTTCTCTGTTTTTCACTTAATGGGGTGTAGATATAATTTGAGGTAAATGATGATAAGTAGGTGACAAGGAGGTGACGAGTTTTTCCTCTTAGGTTAAGAAATGTCTTGCCCGAAAATTATTTACACTTCACCCGAATTTCACTTTGTCTTTACCCGTATTCTTCCCTTTGTTCTTACCCGAAAATTGCTTCACCCGAATTTATTTGGGCTTTACCTTAATGCTGCCATCACCCGAATTTTAGCCCTCTTTTGTCCAAACATAACATTTTCGGGTGTTCCTTCTATTTAGTTGTCTATGTTTACCCGAATTTTTGAGATTCTTCACCTAAATAAAATTTCTAAGTCACATAATCATATAGTTAATTACATCAAAATCCCGTATTAAATTTTACGGGTATTACATCCTCCCCCCCTTAAAAGAATTTCGTCCCCGAAATTACGCCAACTGGAATAATTCGGGATAGTGATTCCTCATATTGTCCTCTCGCTCCCAAGTGGCTTCTTCTATTGATTGATTCCGCCACAGTATTTTAACTAATGGAATACTTTTATTCCGAAGTCGTTTTACTTCTTGCATCAAAATCTCTACTGGCCTTTCTTCATAACTTAAGTTCGGTCTCAACTGTTGATAAAGAAATTCATTCTCGATCACATGACTCGGGTCCGCGACGTATTTTCGTAACGTTGATATGTGAAAAACATCGTGGACTTGTGATAATGAAATTGGTAATTCCAGTTGGTAAGCGACCTCGCCGACTCGCCTGAGTATTCTGAAAGGGCCAATGTACCTTGGACTCAGCTTGCCCTTTCGTCCGAATCGCTTTACGCCTTTCATCGAGGATATCTTCAAAAATACCCAGTCGTCTTCTGCGAATTCCAATGGCCTCCGTCTCTGATCCGCATAGCTCTTTTGTCTACTCTGAGCCGTTCGCATTTTCTCCCGAATTTTCTCTATGGCTTCCGTGATTTCACGTATCATGTCGGGGCCTAATAATGTTCGCTCGCCGACTTCATCCCAGTGTACTGGAGATCGGCATTTACGCCCGTATAAGGCCTCGTACGGTGCCATCCCAATCGTCGCGTGCTATTATTGTATGAGAATTCGATCAATGGGAGGTATTTGCTCCAATTTCCCTTGAAGTCTAGTACGCATGCACGTAACATATCCTCAAGGGTTTGGATCGTTCGTTCAGATTGTCCGTCTGTCTGAGGATGGTAGGCGGTACTGAACGAGAGTTTGGTTCCCATTGCTTTCTGTAAACTTCTCCAGAAATTCGATAGAAATCTCGGATCTCGATCCGAAACGATAGAAGATGGAATCCCATGGAGTCGAACTATTTCCTGAATATATAACTCCGTGTACCGCTCCATGGAAAAGGTTGAGCTAATCGGCAGAAAATGAGCAGATTTGGTTAGGCGATCAACAATCACCCAAATGGCGTCGTGGCCTTTTACAGTCTTCGGTAAGCCGACGACAAAATCCATTGTAATGTGGTCCCACTTCCATTCGGGAATTGGTAGGGGTTGTAAGGTTCCTGCCGGTCGTTGGTGTTCCGCCTTAACCTGCTGACATGTTAGACATTGATTTACGAATGCCGCAATGTCCTTCTTTATTCCTGGCCACCAGTAGGTTGTTCGTAAGTCTTGATACATTTTTGTAGCACTTGGGTGTACTGAGTACGTCGTGGCGTGTGCTTCCGTCATTATGGTTCGTCGTAGCTCCTCGTCATTGGGTACATATAAGCGATTCTTGTATCGTAAACTCCCGTCTTCTCGTATTTCGAAGTCGGGTGGTACTTGCTCCATTTGCGCACTTCGGATCTTCAGGTAGAGCTCGTCTTCTTCTTGTGCCCTCCTGATCCTTTCTAGTAATGTGGGCTGAAGGGTCAGTGCTGCTAATTTCGTTTCAACCTCGCCCAAATTTACTATTTCCACTTCAAGTCTGCAAAGTTCTGCATTTACGGTTTTTCGGCTTAATGCATCGGCGACTACGTTCGCTTTGCCTGGATGGTAATTGATCACGCAGTCGTAGTCCTTAACGAGTTCTAACCAACGTCGTTGCCTCATATTCAACTCCTTCTGGGTGAAGAAGTACTTCAGGCTCTTATGGTCTGTATAGATTTCGCATCTTTCTCCGTAAAGGTAGTGCCGTCAAATCTTCAGAGCGAAAACTACTGCTGCAAGTTCCAGATCGTGTGTTGGGTAATTCTTCTCGTACTCTTTCAATTGTCGAGAAGCATATGCGATAACCTTCCCATTTTGCATCAACACGCATCCCAAGCCATTCTTCGATGCGTCGCTATAGACCAAAAATCCTCCGGTTCCCGATGGTATCGTCAAAATTAGGGCTGAAGTAAGCCGTCTCTTCAGTTCCTAGAAGCTCTGCTCACATGATTCCGTCCATATGAACGGCACATTCTTCCTTGTCAGATTCGTCAGGGTTGAGGCAATACTAGAGAAGTCAGCAATGAACTTACGGTAGTATCCTGCAAGTCCTAGAAAACTCCGTACTTCAGTAGGAGTAGTGGGTCGTGGCCAGTTATTTACTGCTTCGATCTTACTGGGATCCACCGAGATTCCATTTCCAGAAATGACGTGTCCCAGAAAGGCTACTTGCTCCAACCAGAATTCACACTTCTTAAATTTGGCGTAGAGCTGTTTCTCCCGCATAATTCCTGAGACAGTGCGTAGATGGGTTGCGTGTTCTTCTTTCGTCTTAGAATATATGAGAATATCGTCGATGAAGACGATAACAAAGCGATCAAGAAAGTCTTTGAAAACCCGATTCATCAGGTCCATAAAAGCGGCTGGTGCATTTGTTAGCCCGAAGGGCAGGACCAAAAACTCGTAATGGCCGTACCTCGTGCTGAACGCGGTTTTCGGAATGTCTGACTCCCTGATCTTTAGTTGATGGTATCCCGAACGGAGGTCGATTTTCGAGAATACCGCAGCACCTTGCAATTGGTCGAATAAATCGTCGATCCTCGGCAATGGATATTTATTCTTGATCGTGATTTTATTCAGCTCTCTGTAGTCGATGCACAGCCTCATCGACCCATCCTTCTTCCGTACAAAAAGAACTGGTGCTCCCCACGGTGAGAAGCTGGGCTGAATGAACCCCTTTTGCAACAGTTCCTCCAGCTGTTCTTTCAACTCTCGTAGTTCATTAGGCGCTAGACGGTAAGGGGCTTTAGAGATTGGGGCTGCTCCTGGCACCAGATCTATCGTGAACTGTATTTCTCGATCAGGGGGTAACCCCGGGAGATCATCAGGAAATACATCGGCGTATTCGTTGACTATTGGCACGTGTTTTAGTTCTGGAGGAGATAACTCATCTGCTTTCACCGCATATACTAGAAAAGACTCACAACCTGACCTCAAAAGTCGTTGAGCCTTTAAAGCAGAAATTCGAGGGATACTGTTCTGATTTACCTTACCCGAAAAAGTGAACACCTCTTCCTCGGGTAATTGGAATCTTACTATCTTTCTATTACAGTCAATGATGGCTCCATATCTTGAAAGCCAATCCATCCCGAAGATAACATCGTAGTCGTTCATCGGGATTACGATCAAATCGACTCTTAACTTTCTACCCTTTATGATCACGGAGCATCCTTCCAACACTTGATTAGTGTGTGTCGGATCACCGTGTGGTAAGCTTACTACATAGTTACACTCAGATAAGGTAGGAGATATTCCCACCTTTGCCACATATTTAGCCGACACAAACGAATGTGTGGCTCCCGAATCAATGAGCACAGATGTAGGTATGTTATAGATAGTTAACGTACCCGTCACTACCGAGGGGTTTGCTTCTGCCTCCTCGTTCATCAAGGTGAAAACTCGAGCTGGAACGGGTAGAGGTCGGACCGGTGGTTGGGTCGAGTTCTGCGGAAAATTTTCTTGACAATTTCTGGCATAATGGCCTAATCTCCCGCATCGGAAGCACTGGGGATTTGGATTTGGCCCCGTTCTGACACAAGCTTCAACATGATAGCGCCCGCATTTTGGGCATTGGGGCGTAAAGTTTGGGGGTTTATTCGGGAAGCTAGTCGGTCCTTGATTATGCATTGACTTTGGACGCCAGTTTTGTTGACCCTGGCGGTTTCCTTGATTACTAGGACCTCTGCCAAAGAATTGGCGTTTACGATCACCCCCTGTTCCTTGCTGATTCTCTCTTCTTCTTTTCGCCTCTTGAGCCTCGACAATCTGCGCCTCCGCTTGCTCAGCAATCATCGCCCGCTCTGCCACTTGTGTGAATTCCATCTGTCGGGCTCCCGCTATACTTAAGTCTCGATAGATTTCGGGTTTGAGGCCCATTATAAACCTCGTTACCTTCAAGAGATTAGTTGTCACCATATGAGGGGCAAAACGAGACAGCTCCTCAAATTTGCGAATATACTCTGCGACTGTCATCCCTCCTTGTTTTAAGCACATGAACTCGTGCATCCTTCTTTCTTGTTCGTGGGCTGTGAAGTATTTGCTGTGGAACAATTCTCTGAATCGTTCCCACAACATTGTCATTGGATTCTCCAAGACCTTAACTGTGTCCCACCAGAACCTAGCGTTTCCCCTTAGCATGGAAACGGCACAAAGGACCTTTTCATCCTCCGGCACCCGACTATAGATAAACATATCTTCAATTGTACGCAGCCAATCTTCTGCTACTGCAGGGTCAGTGGCATCCGCAAACGTTGGGGGGTTTAGTTTTCTGAATCTCTCTCCTATAATCTCTATACGCTCCGGTTGTGGAGACTGACCATGTTCAGACGAGTTCCTATTATGGATAAGTTCATTGATCTGGTCCGATTGTCGTTGGACCAGTTCAGTAAGTCGTAAGATGGTAGACTCCCGCTCATTAGTAGGGGATTCGGTTTCAGCCCTACGACTAGATTCACCTGCGTCTCCTTTTCTTCCTCTCGGCATTCTTAACTATTATCTACAATTATTCATACAAGTAAGCATATCACGTCTACATTCAGTTATATTTAAAACATAAAAGCTTACAGGCAAAGGCTGATCCTCCAAACTTTTGAGCTGCCGTACATGGATAGTCTTCAGAATCTATAACCTAAGCTCTGATACCACCTGTGGCGACCCTCATTTTCTAAATACTATTAGTGGCGGATTTCCGCAACGAAAGCCGCGGAAGACCCATTTTACAAAAACTTTTTTCGTAAAATAGAATATATTATAGTAAATACGGATTACAAAGTCGTATATTTACAAAGGCCGTAGCCCCAAAATATTCAAAATATCAAAACGCCCTAATGCCGCTCCACAGGTCTTCATCCATGTACAACCTCGCTCTCAAAAGTCCGTGGAGTCACCGCCATCAGCCTGCCTCAGTCGCGACGTACCTCGACGTCGGACTCGGTCGTACCTACAACACATAAAACTGAGCGATTGCCCAGTAGGTGAAAACATGCATGAATGCAGCGTGCGCTCACCCATCATCCCAAAATATCTCACCATAAATGCACGCTCGACTTTTACCTCTCAATCCATCTTATCATATCTCAACACAGGGCCCTAGGTTAGACTCGACACCTCGCGCGCCCATAACAATCACGGTAGCCTACACTGATAGCGTTTAGACGTTCACGCTACTGCCCTACCAGGTCGCTCCTTCCGCGAAAATAACATAAAAGACGGTTTTGCACCTCGGGACGTTCACGCCCGAGTAGACAGATCGATCACGCCTGTCTGCCGTCAGGTGTCATATATGAGTACTAACCTCGATTCTTCTACGAATCATCAACGCAATCACGATCTACCCCGCTCATCACTATATCAAAGCGTTACCGTATCAACACGGTACTCATCCCTCATACTGGTATGAAATGCATGTGTGTTATGCAATTGAAATGTCACAGTACCCATTAAAACTACCTTCCCTGAAAATATTATTTTGGAAAACTTTTAATCGGGCGTTAGAATAGACTATGCCCGTTGGACTCGGAACATTTTTCTCATTCAATGACAAAAAAATAATTTTCCTCCAAATGAACAAAGACCCGAATTTTGTTCGAGCCCGAAAGTTGCTGCCCGAAAATGAGTCTGACGCCGAAAATGTGGCCCGAAAGTTCCACCCGAAAATCTTAGTTTTAAACGCCGAAAACTTGAGCCCGAATATCTTTCGAAGGCCCGAAACTCTTTACCCGAAAATAAACACAATTCGCCGAATTTCCTTTCTGACTCAGAATATTTAAAAGACCCGAAAATTATATTTTATTCTGCGAAAACCTTGTTACTCGAAAATACTTTGTCCGAAAATATTAAAGTCCCGGAAACGTATACCTATCCAAATTTATATAAATTCCAGACTACAGTACAAAGTACTATGCCCAAAAACTATTCAAACACCCGAAAACATTCAAGTGCCCGAATAACATCTACCCGAAAACATTCCTAACTCATTCAACTTCCATGTAAATACAACTACAACACGTAACAGATTCAAACCCAAAAATCTGGGTTTTTTTTTTTTAACGCATATAGCCACCCGAAAATTTACCTAATCATCATGTAAGTCACGTAAGATCATAACAAAATACTTTATCACATAAAACACATAATATTTACGTGTTGTAGATGAAAGATTTCACCTACCTCTCGTCCGAAGCTTTGAAGTTTTAGGATTTTCTCGAGCTCCCTAATCTTTTGTTAGCCAAGTTCTTTGTGCGATTCTTTCCTTCTCTTTTCTTGGTTTCGAAAATGTTCTCTGTTTTTCACTTAATGGGGTGTAGATATACTTTGAGGTAAATGATGATAAGTAGGTGACAAGGAGGTGACGAGTTTTTCCTCTTAGGTTAAGAAATGTCTTGCCCGAAAATTATTTACACTTCACCCGAATTTCACTTTGTCTTTACCCGAATTCTTCCCTTTGTTCTTACCCGAAAATTGCTTCACCCGAATTTATTTGGGCTTTACCTTAATGCTGCCATCACCCGAATTTTTAGCCCTCTTTTGTCCAAACATAACATTTTCGGGTGTTCCTTCTATTTAGTTGTCTATGTTTACCCGAATTTTTGAGATTCTTCACCTAAATAAAATTTCTAAGTCACATAATCATATAGTTAATTACATCAAAATCCCGTATTAAATTTTACGGGTATTACAATAATTTTTCATTGGGTAAGACATAGGAAAATGAACAAATTAAAAACAAAGTAAAAATCAATTATAAAAAATAAAGTTCAAGTTTAAATTTAAAAAGCGGATGCGGATATCCGGTTTTAAATATCCGAATAAACCAGATATCCAATTTTCGGATATCCGAATGAAACCGGATCGGATGCGGTTTTCATTGTTATCTATCCGAAAATCCGGATATCCGAATTTCGGATCCGGATATCCGCATTCGCTCACCCCTATTATCTATTATATTATTGGAGAGAGACTTAAAGTAACTGTAATTAAATTAATTTGGTTTGTCAATTATAATTACTATTTTACCCTTAATATTTTTATTAATTACAATTCTATCATTAATTCAATTTTTTAACATCTTTATTTACAAATTAACACTTTATTTTTACAATTATAATTACTATTTTACCCATCGCGAGGTTCACATCTCCCGCGAAGGGAAGGTATTCCCGTATTATCAACTCACAACGCAATCACCTAGTTTTCTCCAACGTCTGAAGCTGCCCTCGAGTCCCTTGTCCAAGTTCCTTCGCCTAAAATAGGAGATCACGATTTTTCAACATTGAACGAGCAATCGATAATATTCAACGACTTTTTAAACTATAACATAAAACCGATCTTTCGATATCCAAAACTTCCCCGAAGCTGCTTAAAGATCATATAAGTGATTCTGTACTGCTGTTTGAAGAACAATTGAAGCAGCAAGCAAGAGAAATTTCAAAATACTTCAGCAAACTACTAAAATTCTCAGTTTCGCAGCAGCAACTTCGAAAAATCATAATAAATCGTAGAAATGTCGTATTAATTTGAATTCTGCGGCTATGAAAATCTTAGAAAGTTAGCTTTCAACACAGCAAATTTCGAACCAATCGAAACAGTATAGATAGGTCAAAACTGAATAATACAGCAACTGCTCAACCAGTTTCGCAGCATTAATTTAAAAAATTTATAACATTTCGCAGAATCATCGGATTGAAGCGATTTCAGCGGCTGTGAACATCTAAAGATGTTAGCTTTCAAAAGAAATAAATTTCATAAGATTCCGAGCACTATAACTAGGTGAAATTTATAATATACAGAAACTGCGCACATGATGAATTTTCAACGAAAAGGAACTTTGTCATGAATCAAACCAGAGTTGAACAAAATCAGAGCTTTGAAGACTCCTTTTTCCATTGCTTTCCTCTCTTTTACTTTTTTCTCTTCTCTCGCGTACCTTACACTTGAAGGAAGGAAGAAGATAGATATGAAATAAAAAGGTTATAAATGTTGTGTGGGCTTTGGGCTTTATAATTTATGTTAAAATTTGTTTTGGGCTATCATAATAATTATCATTATGTTATACAAACCCACTATAAAGGCCTAATATAAATTTTCTGTAATAGGCGCATGATAATTTATCTCAACCCTATAAGTTAGTTTATTTATATCGGGCCATTAGTTTAATATTGGGCTTGTTTGATAATATCGGGCTGGAATAAACAAACCAAACACAAAATTATTAGTTATTATTTATATTATCTGACCTATTCTTACAAACCAAACGGCCCTTAGTTTTCAAATTTATTTGAATAACGGATGAGTTCCTAAATTGCATCACCTACCGAGCGTAATCATTATTTAGAAGTCGTTTATGTTTTCGATTTGATTTGTAGTGATAGATCGCGACTCATCGATTTGGTGTGCTGCTGATCCGACTGGGTTAATAGGATATTACGTAAGTCTTCGGCACAAGATCCTTTCTACATCGTGAAAGAGGAGGTTCAGGATTCTGTAAGTAATTTGAAGAGATTGGTTATTTGCATGAGTTAATGAGACGGGTGTGTCGCTCAAGTTTTCATCTTGCAAATCAAAATCTGAATCTTTTGTTATATGTGCATATCTAATTTGGGTCTAGCAGGCTTTTATGTTTTTCAATGGAAGACTGACTGATAGGTCTTGATTGAAGGTAGAGTATGATGATATGTATTTGAATCGAATTATGAACGGATCCGTGAGGTGATTGATTGCAACATGAGTCTTACTTCATATAGTGATAAGGTTTTGAGTGTTAAAAGCTGGTGAATGTATTCAATTTCAGCATCATCTTACTGAATTGTTTTACATTTATTGAGCAGTCTATCATACATATCTAAATCTTGCCCAGCTTCCATAATGATTCGATATCAGGTTAAGGATTAGGTACTTTTTCAGGACCCTATTGGCGTGTTGCGTGATTTCCTGCGTTCTTCATTTATCTCTTTTTTTTGTCGGTGAGTCAGAATGATTTCATTGTGTTATTCACACCCAGAGTCTTGGCTGCATAAATCTAGCTGCTTGTTATGTGATTATACATTGTTATTTTATTTGATTAATTTATTATATAAAAGGTCTTTGGTTTTAGTGGCCTGTCGGCGCCCTCATACCTACCTGTTATTAGCGTGGTTTATGTCCAACCAAGAGACCAGTTTGGTGACAGTGGCTCAACGTGTACC
This sequence comes from Lindernia subracemosa, assembly GCA_028392965.1. Taxonomy (NCBI): domain Eukaryota; kingdom Viridiplantae; phylum Streptophyta; class Magnoliopsida; order Lamiales; family Linderniaceae; genus Vandellia; species Vandellia subracemosa. The sequence continues at coordinate 1,453,306 of JAQPCC010000011.1, read as the reverse complement.
GGCGAAACCCCTCAAGTATGTATTACTAATATTCTTTGAAAATTTGTCAGCCCTTGCATCTTTATTAGTTTTGTGTAAGTTAGTGGGCTTTTTCATGTGAATATATGAATGCTTTTTTGTTATTCTCTCAGTTTTTTGTTGACGTCATTATATTTTTAACTATCTCTTGTTCATCAGCTTTTTTTTCCTTGTTTTGGTTTGTTCTACGCATATATTTGATTCGTGTTATGTATTTGATTGTAGTATTGGATTTATCTGTAACCTGATTCAGAAATGATGTCTCTAATATGTCAATATGAATTTTTTGAATGTGCCCCTTGACACTTGTTTGTGAATGCTGACTGTAATGTGTCAGTATAAATTTTCTGAGAGTCCGGATGCACTTCGGACATCCAGATGCCTTCGACCGAATGTTTCGTGTTACTCGAGGTGGCATTAGCAAAGCGTCGGGGGTTATTAACATTGGTGAAGACATATCTGCAGGTAGGTTTCAGCAGTGTTGGAGTTATGTTTAATTGATGTTAGCTGATTATTCCCATTCATTAAGTTAAGATGACTTGATCTATTCTTTTGACACTGAGCACAAGCTGAAATTGATGAAAGAAAAACTTCACGTATGAAATATAAGGTATTTGCCTGAACTTTTGTGGTCCAACACTCCTAAGTAAAATTAACAGTCATTAAATTACACACTAAATCTACAACTCTTTCATTTAATCTCGTCATCTAGATTAAACAAGGAACTTGCGCCAGTTAAAATTCCAATTATGAAGTTATTTAGTTTCGTGCAAAGCGACGTCTTGGACGATCTAAGTAACTAATCATTATTCTCTTTTATATCTCATTCGCCAACAAGGATAAATGTTTAAATTATACTGCACATTCTTCTCTTTGCAGGGTTCGATTCTACTCTACTGCAGGAAAATGTAACTCACCATGAATATATTCAGTTTTAAGTGACTTGACTTGAATGCATCACTAGGAAAATAACATTTTCTTACTAATATCTTTTTTGTTATCTGTTTATAAGGTTTGAAAGGGGAGAGATGTTGGGTTGAACCAGATTGCCTTGTTTGAAGGCGACGAAAATGACTGGCGGAAACGCGGAACAAGTTTTCAGTAGGGATGTATTCACACTCGGTCGGCTATTTGATTTCTTCAAGAATGAGTCCTTTTTCTTTACCACGGCTGGCTAGTATAGTATGTTTGCACCATGGTATATAACTTAATTAGTCCCTTAATCTTCATTTGTTACCCTTGTTTGGCGTAAAACATCTGCAGATTTGTCTTATAAATTAATTTCCTTCATTGTAGATGACTGTTCTGCGACACGGAAGGGTTTAATTGTAAGTTTTGGCTAAAATATTGTCAGTCTCCACTCTCCTGCTATCATACATTACAACTGTGGCGTTGCTAAAATAGCCTCCAGTTTTTTCCATAATCTTAATGATTGAAGAAACGGTTTCCATTGTTAGACTAAATTTTCTGCAATTCCGTTTTGGATTACGCAAGCATTTTCCGGTCTTGATGGAGTTTAAAGCAAGAAAGGTTTTCAGGAAATTTCGCAATATATTCTGTTTTGAATGCTCAATTCTTGTCCAAATTGGAATTTTCACTACAGTTCCCATGATCATGGGCTTTATACTTGAACTGGGTTTGCATCAGGTATTCTACTTCATATTCACTGACTTAGTTTTATAAACATTTATCATTGTCATCCATATTATTTAATGTTTTGCGTTTCTTTTCATAACTTACTTCTGAGCTTTTGATTGGTCGCCCTCGATGTGTAATGAACTGCATATTACATAGAGGTTGGTTCCAATATCTTGGAATTCATTTGCATGATTCTTTTATGATGCGTTATATGACAGTTGTCAGTGCAATCTACTGGGCTTTTATGTTTGAAACCTGATATTGCTGTCATTGACGCAGTCAGTGGTAGGATTGAGCCAATACCTGGTTTTCTTTAGTTCTATGAACTAAGGAACCTTTTTTTAATCTTGTGATAAACTGCTATCTTATGTTTGTGGGTGCATGATTCTTTATTTTCGTATTGATTTTCGTTCTTGTCTTTCCCTATTCCCCATTTTATGTGCATCGTGAAACTGATTGCAACTTGCAGCAGCACTCGCTATGTATAGAAGTATTTCCGCCTTTTTTTTTTATTGCATGATAGTGAAGCCTGTGTAGCCTATGCGAAGCAAGCGGGTACAAGATCGAAAAGAATGCATTGGATGGATGCCCGGGCGAGCTCTCTAAAAAGAAAGGGTTTGCCAATCCCAACGAGAATAGAAGCCAGTCGCTGTTTTCAAACAAATCCAATTTTGGGCCAAGCGCCTCTTACGCCCATGCGTCTCGTCCAAGGGCGAAGAAATTGGTGGAAAAAAGAAATACGATTAGGCATAATTTGAGTCATTTGAGTAGTTTTTATTCGAATATTTTGGTTTCTTATGCATTGTTGTTTGTATTTTTGCCTTTACTGCAGGGTGCTGGTTGGTAAGGTTTTCGAAAGAGTGATTTTGGAGCAGGTACTATCTTAAATAATTAATAAGTTTGACTGTGGCCCATCTCTATTGTGAGAATATGATTTTAAACAAATTTTCTGGTGAAGCAAAATACGCTTAAACCATTTTGCAATTATTCCACTATATGATTCCGTTGGTCAAATGTTCCCGTCCAAATAGCTGAAGAGGCTTTGAGTGTTTATTTTTGTTCTTCATGTTGCTCCGCTGAATTCATCAACCTAATTTTATGTAATTCTATCTTTCAGTTGGTATTTTTAATAGTGACCATCCTTCATTTCTACTCAATCAGCATAAATCTATTTGAGCACTCTCTTTTTTTTTGTCGCTTGGGATATTGTTATATCCCTCATGTAATTTTACAGCTCCTTTAAAGGCTCTGAAATGGTACACGATCGTAACTCCGGAGTTTGATTTGGTTTTGGAGTCAAGTTTGTCTCTTTTCAGTTTGCGGAATCTAGGATTGGATCTTACGAGGTAGGCTAATCTTTTTTATATCTTTCGGAGATTATATAATCATACCGTGACTTCAGGTTTTGATACACAGTATAGCAATGAAACATGGATTGATTAGCCGATCTGCTCAATTCAAATATCCTACTAAGAATGATGACAGAACAGCACTGAAGATTAACAGTCTCAAGAATCTGAGTATATTTTCCTTGGTTTATTTGTCAAACTTAGGTGGAATGTGTAATTTGCACCAAACGTTTGTTAACTTAATATTCGTCCGTTGATCTGTGGAGAAGACAGAAATATGGGGCTTAATGAAGGTCAAGTTCAATGCGGGACGGCTCTGCGAAGTTGAAGCTTCTTTCCCGCTTTGGATTCATCCGTCCCACTGAAGAAGACAATACATTACAAACTGATGTTTCCGAGCAAGTGAAAGCTATTGGTCGTGAGGATAAAGCAGCTGACATGGAAGGATTTTCTGGGGACGAAGAATTTACCTTACTTGCAACCGATCTATAAGTTACCCTTGAAACCATGTCCGACAAGCATTGTTATTTAAGCTCTTAACTGGTGCATGCATAACATCTATAGCAAATGATATGTATTCAGGTTTACTGCTTTCTTATTTCTGTAAATTTGTCGTGGTGCCATCTTCTGTCTGTATATTTGTTTCATGTTCAGTGTCCTAGATTCAATCCATGTAGTAGGCCATACCTGATCAGAATTTTTCTTCCTTCTGGTTTACATTCATGGTATTTTTTCAGGAATGCGCACCTTCCCAACGTAAATTTTAAGGTCGCAAGTTGTTCTTTTCAGTCTCAGCGTAACGTTGTGTTAAGTATCGAATTGTAAGTATTTTAACTTGCGACAACCCTTTATTCCTCATATATCATTGCAATATCCTTGTGGGGGCAATGTTGGATTTCTTCTTGCTCTTGTAGGAAATATTTTCCACTTAACTTCCAGGAGATCCTAAGCTGGGTGAAGGGAAACCTGAAAATCAGAACCATGCCGTCATTTTGACTCGAAGTGAAGCTGTTCAAACTATCGATATGAATCAGGTAATCTGTGGGTGATTAATACGTCATACTCTGCTTCTTAAGTAAGAATTTAACAGAAACCATGTTTTATGATCTCCCACGGCGCCTGCCCCTTTTTTCTGTGGTATTTCAGGAATTCAATGGAAATAAGATCTCTTGTCTCCGAACGACATAATTTCAGCTTTCCACTTTATTTTTTTCCCCCTTTCTTTTAATTGAATTTGCACTTGAGGTGCTTTTCGTCTTTTGTGACCAGAACAACCAGAACGGTTGAGGATTTTGATGATTGGACCAGTTGGCCTATGTACAAAGGTGGAGTTGGTGTCAAAGGGGGTTTTACAGCGGGGAGTCATGGCAGGATGAAAGAACAGGTCAATTACGTAACTTCCATACTTAACAGTAATATATTAGAATAGTAATATTATGGTTTCTATTCTGAATATATTCCGCTCACCTTACCTCAAGGTAGCTATGCCTGAGATCATCTATTTGGCGAGCCACAACTTTTTGCCTATGAACAAATGTTGCTCACTATTTTATTTTTTACTTCAACTGATATATTGTTGTATGTATCAGGTTGTTGCCGCCATGGTAAACATCGACCTAGTTGAGCGAAGCCAACAACAAGCCCACTTAAATCGTGGTAGGAAAGACTTGCTCTTTTCTGTACAGTAAGACTTTGCTTCGAAAAACTTTAGTCTCATGCTACTCGAAAACTTCGTGTTTGCAAGTTTCTTTTTTAGCACAGTTAATTAAGCTGTCAGTGGACTTCAAGATGCCTTATTCCATTATGCTGTGTGACATTTCTCTTGTATCCGAGATTGACGGCATGGGTGAATTTGATTTGATATTTTAGTTTTACGTAATTTCCATATATTCATGTTTGTGCTTGAATTTTGTGATAATTTCAAAGTTGGGCTTCACCTTCAGAACTTATTATGAGATTAAGTTTGGAATTCTGAATATTCGTCAGCTATTTCTAAAGCTATTGACGTGACTGATTTTTAAATGAGATTTGCATTTGCTTCCTTATCGGACTTTTAGAAGCTTTTTCATGTCCCTTCCAAATTTGTTGCATGGTAGATTGGTGTGGTTGATTTTTTATTCTTAGTGACGACGTTTTGTGGTTGTGTGGGTGGATAATTTTCGTTGAATTCAAATTTCCCCCCTCCTTATTTAGGATGATTTGGAGTTGCCTTGGTTGATTTAGATGACAAAAAAATTCCCTCAAATTGAGTCTATTCTACTCCTCCCCTAAATGCTGAATAGGAACCTTTAATTTGAATATTGCCAATAATGCTGCAGAGAAATGACGAGACTTGTTTTCCGTCCTTTCTTTTTCTTACATGGGAATGAGGCCCTTCGTGTCGCCTACATACATGTGGAAAAAGCTGGGACAACTGATGAGAATATTTCAAAGCAATTTTATTCAAAGCGTGTCAAAGCTTGACGCTCATGTTAAGGATTATGTACTTTTCAGGACCCTATTGGCGTGTTGAGTGATTTCTTGCGTTCTTCATTTATCTCTTTTTTTTTTCGTTAGTGAGTCTGAATGATTTCATTGTGTTATTCACACCTACCGTCTTGGCTGCATAAATCTAGCTGCTTGTTATGTGATTATACATTGTTATTTTATTTGATTAATTTATTATATTAAAGGTCTTTGGTTTTAGTGGCCTGTCGGCGCCCTCATACCTACCTGTTGCTTGTATGATTTTGTTTCAAATGTTTTGATTGCATAACTCAAACTTTTAAGTTACCCTTGAAACCATGTCCGACAAGCATTGTTATTTAAGCTCTTAACTGGTGCATGCATAACATCTATAGCAAATGATATGTATTCAGGTTTACTGCTTTCTTATTTCTGTAAATTTGTCGTGGTGCCATCTTCTGTCTGTATATTTGTTTCATGTTCAGTGTCCTAGATTCAATCCATGTAGTAGGCCATACCTGATCAGAATTTTTCTTCCTTCTGGTTTACATTCATGGTATTTTTTCAGGAATGCGCACCTTCCCAACGTAAATTTTAAGGTCGCAAGTTGTTCTTTTCAGTCTCAGCGTAACGTTGTGTTAAGTATCGAATTGTAAGTATTTTAACTTGCGACAACCCTTTATTCCTCATATATCATTGCAATATCCTTGTGGGGGCAATGTTGGATTTCTTCTTGCTCTTGTAGGAAATATTTTCCACTTAACTTCCAGGAGATCCTAAGCTGGGTGAAGGGAAACCTGAAAATCAGAACCATGCCGTCATTTTGACTCGAAGTGAAGCTGTTCAAACTATCGATATGAATCAGGTAATCTGTGGGTGATTAATACGTCATACTCTGCTTCTTAAGTAAGAATTTAACAGAAACCATGTTTTATGATCTCCCACGGCGCCTGCCCCTTTTTTCTGTGGTATTTCAGGAATTCAATGGAAATAAGATCTCTTGTCTCCGAACGACATAATTTCAGCTTTCCACTTTATTTTTTTCCCCCTTTCTTTTAATTGAATTTGCACTTGAGGTGCTTTTCGTCTTTTGTGACCAGAACAACCAGAACGGTTGAGGATTTTGATGATTGGACCAGTTGGCCTATGTACAAAGGTGGAGTTGGTGTCAAAGGGGGTTTTACAGCGGGGAGTCATGGCAGGATGAAAGAACAGGTCAATTACGTAACTTCCATACTTAAAAGTAATATATTAGAATAGTAATATTATGGTTTCTATTCTGAATATATTCCGCTCACCTTACCTCAAGGTAGCTATGCCTGAGATCATCTATTTGGCGAGCCACAACTTTTTGCCTATGAACAAATGTTGCTCACTATTTTATTTTTTACTTCAACTGATATATTGTTGTATGTATCAGGTTGTTGCCGCCATGGTAAACATCGACCTAGTTGAGCGAAGCCAACAACAAGCCCACTTAAATCGTGGTAGGAAAGACTTGCTCTTTTCTGTACAGTAAGACTTTGCTTCGAAAAACTTTAGTCTCATGCTACTCGAAAACTTCGTGTTTGCAAGTTTCTTTTTTAGCACAGTTAATTAAGCTGTCAGTGGACTTCAAGATGCCTTATTCCATTATGCTGTGTGACAGTTCTCTTGTATCCTCCTAGATCTTAGGATTTATAGGTTTTCATGGTGGAGTTATTTTGAAAAACTTTGTGTTAGACTTAGACTAGATATGTGTGCATCATGCCTGAGATAACAATCTGACTTTTGCCTATCGAAGAAAGATTATGATTATCTGGCATTGTATAATGGGGAAATTCCGTTTCAGTCCCGATCGAACTTCAAAATTCCTTTTAAATACCACTTTCGTTATTTTTTCCTCTTAAATACCGATCTGCCAAAAAATTCATGTTTAGTACCGAAAAGATATGAAAAGACATAACTAACCTTACTTAACTGATTCAGAAAAGCGCTATGACTATCATATCAACTGTCGTGAGTATTAAACTAAGAAAGCACGTTATTATACCAGAAACTAAAGGCGCAATTATACGGACAAACAAAGATATTATACCAGTTGCCACCAGTATTATACCAATAACTAGTCCAGTAAATGTAGTCTTCACGTCTAATACCGTCAAACATCACTATTATACTAGCAAACGAAAAAATACCAACAAAATAATCAAAATATCATTCCAGTAAATTTGGTAATTACGCCAACATCATAGAGTATTATACCAAAACAACCACCTATTGTACCAATGGATACTCATCAACTTTTTTTACAAATTACTACACCAACAGATACATTTACTGTACCAAGAACTGTCGAAATTGTACCAAGAAATTCACTTATAATTTTGTAAATTTTCCATCCAATATTTGACCATTTTACCAACAAAATACGGCATTTTACCAACTACATTAGCTATTATACTCGGTAGTATACTGCATAGCATAATCCCAACAGACCTGATCATTATACCAACAAATTCTGATAAAATTCATTATTAATTATACCAACAGAGCTCACCATTATACCAATAAATACTAAACGGTTGCCTTCAGATAATGATATTATAATTTGAATATCCGAAGTGCACACTATCGACCAATTATGCTACTAACAATTTTGCGTATTATAGCAACAGTTCTGCATATTATAACGAATTATTCTGCGTATTATTCTACGTTCTGAAGTTATTATACCAACAACTATTATTACACCTTGGCCCAAAAATAATTTTTTCTTCATAAATGATTTCAGCCCAAAAGTCCATCTAGAAGTTTGCCTCACTTTAACATTTTCTTATATTTATCTCATTTTTACTTCATCTCTAAGCAACAAACGTGAGGGAAAAAACAAACAAGACAAAGCCAAGCAAGGGTTCATAGCTATGCTCGAATTCTGCAAATTTCATTCATTATCTGAGCTGTACTAAGGTAAAAGGTGTCTTAAATAACTGTATCATCTTCTTTGAATCCATTTTCAGTCCATTGTTTTTCTGAAACCGAGGCAGCCTCTGTAATACACGACTTTTACCTAGATAATGTTCTCCGATCTTTGCAAAATTTATTTCTACTGAAAGCTAATCTTCTTAGCTTTCCATAGCCCATGGAATCGAATAAATCCGATGTTTCTACGAATTGATATGATTTTTCGAACATTCAGCTGCGAAGCTGAAACTGTTCGGTGACAGCGCTGCTGTATTTCGTAACTTTTCCCTAGCTATACTGCTCCGAATCTTATAAAACTAGTCTCGTTTGAAAGCTAGCTTCCTAAGCTTTTCACAGCAGCTTGAATCATCTCGTTCCAACATTTCTGTGATTTGTTATGAATTTGTGAACTTTCTGCTTTAGATCATGCTTCTAATGCCTCTGTAACTATCTGTTTTAACCTATCTATACTGCTCCGTTGTTATCGAAGCTAGCCTCCGTGGAAAGTTTTCTTCATTAACAGTTCACAGCCACTGGAATCACATTATTCCGATATTCCTACGAGTTGTTATGAATTTTTGAAGATGGGGTTGCCATTTTCGGTATTTTGTCGTATAATTTCGAAACTATCTCCACGCTTCTTCAGAATGCACTTGTATTATGTTTCTGATGCTCGTACTAATATTTAATCTGTTTCCAGACCGTTCTTGATGGCAAGACGTGTTTCATACTATGATTTTAAATGACGTTGAATATTTTACCGAATTGCTCGTTTATGGTTGAACTAAAATCATTACCCCTGTATAGGCAAAGGATCATCGACCGGAGACACGAGGGCAGTTTCAGACTGTGGAGAACGCTAGTTTTTTCGCTGTGAGTTGATAATACGGGGACGCCTTCCCTTCATGGGATACGTGAACCTCGTGATGGGTTGTTTTAATTTGTCTTCTTATGAGATTATGTGATATCGTTGGTTGATATGATAGTGAGCCTTGTCGGCTATAGGATTTTTTATATGAGTTACTATTGAGGTGCATATGGACGTATATGTGGTTTCGTATATTGGTTTGAGGATTGCACAGGGGATTATGTGATGTGATGACGTGTTATTATTCCATGCTATTGAGTTGATTGGTGCATCTGTGATTGTGATATTGATTGGTCGTTGATGATGCATAAACTCAGTACCGAGTTATAAGTAGCCCGAATGGCCACGTTCGGGTGAGTGAGAGTGGCATATCGAGTAAGTAGCCCGTGGTTTGGCAAACCCGGGTGAGTGAGGCCCAACGCGTTCACCTGTCCCTTTGCCACGTATTGATTATCATTGGAGGGTGATCGTTGGGAAGGTAACAAAGTCGATTGTGAGACTCGGCCAACGTCACCGGTGTGGGACATGCATTTCATACATATTTGATATATTCTTTCACGGTTTAGTTGATACGGTTGCTCATGGCATTGCGTTTAGAGTACGGTGACGGACTCGTCTGACTCTCGACGGGGAGTTCAGTTCGAGGAGGATATGGCTACCCACGCGTCGTTTATGTGATGGCATGTACTTCCTTTATGTTCTTGATATGTTTTATGATTTATTTTTATTGTTGTATTTTCCTCGTACGTGCGGTGGATATTGATTACCTTGTGAATGTGAAATAGTCTATATATTTGATTTGTTATGGTATCATCGTTGAGAACACGCCTTCTATCCGGGGAAGGTGCGTCTGTATTATCTCCTCACTGAGCTAGTGGTTTGCTCACCCCATATATATACTTCTTTCTATCCGGGTTGTTGATATCTCTTTTGTTTGGAGGTTTGCCATTCTCGATCATCATATCCGATGCTGTTTCTACCATTTTGGGTACAGTATCATCTTTTTATATTGGATCCATTGGCGGAGATATTTTGGAAGGAGATTTTGTTGTACGTTATTCCTTTGTTGACCGATGTATCGAGACACTTTTTATTGTAAAACCTCCTTTGATATCTATATATATTTTCCTTTATCGAGTATCGTTTCTTTCGTGCGATTTGATTTCGTAACTGTGAGTTGATATCAAGCCTTGCGTTTATTGAGAAACGCGGCGGCTGTCGCGCCTTCGACGCGGGTCGGGGTGTGACAACTATTCTGCGTATTATTCTAAATATCGTTATTATAATTCTACGTTATGAAGTTATTATACCAACAAACTCAATTACTGTACCAACAGAAGCTATAATTCTACCAGGAGAAAGTGTTGATTGATACCAACTGGTTTGATTATGGAGGCTTTATTTTAAAAATTTATAGCGATTATACCAACAAAAACTGAATCTATACCAAGAGAATTTATTATTATATATCAACAAAAAATGATATAATATTTTTATTTTACTTACATCTCACTTATTATTATACCAACAAATATGGATATTATACCAATAGAAATCATTATCATACCGAAACATACAACTATTATACCAACTAATGTTATTTATCGATTAGGAAAATTATACATTAATTTAAGGATTAAGAAACGATTTATTATACCAACAAACGTAGTAATTATACTAGTATTGTTTAGTAATGCGCCTATTATACCAACAATTCTGCATATTGTACCAGGAAATACAATTATTGACAGATTTAAAAGTTATCATACAGTATATGTTAGTATACAGATTATAATACCAACAGCTTTGATATTCCAATAAAAATTAGAAATTAACCCAACAGCGATATAATGTGTAGATATATTATTTCCAACTCTTATGTGTGATTGTTTGAATAATTATGTGTTGCTATATTATATCCAACTCTTATGTGTAAGTGTCCAATTTGATCAATATGTCATAAAAACTCTACGTTCTTACAACTCTTATGTGTGATTGTTTGGATAGTTATTATAACATCTACATTAATACAAGAATTGACCCAAACTTAAAATACAGCCCAAAGCCCACCTACAGTTTCTCCCTATTTCTCTCATCATTATCAGTTAATAGTTACTTCACATCAAGGCAACGTGAGAAACAAAGAAAAAAAAACATTAGAGAACCAAGCACAGCGAACGTTCGAAGCTTGATTCTCTAGAGTTCTTGCCTGATCAGAGCATTGTTAAGGTAAACAATGTCTTAAATAGCCGTATCATCTTCTTCAAATTCATTTTTTTCTGTTCATTGCTTTGCTGAAACCGAGTAATCTGCGCAGATTCAGTTTTATTTTCTTTTACGTAGCTACAGTTCTCCGAATCTTATGAACTTTGATTCTGTTGAAAGCTAAGTTTCTCAGGTTTCCAGAGCCACTTGAAGCATCTAAATCCGACACTTATACGATTTTTGATGAATTTCTGAAGTCCCTGCTGCAAACCAGGAATTTTTCTCCAAATCATATGCGTAGCCTCTGTATTATTAAGTTTTTTCCTATCTATACTACTCCGATGTTTTCCAAATTTGTTTATGTGGAAAGCTGACTTCTTAAGCTGTTCACAGCCGTTCAAACTGGCTTGATCCGATATTTCTATGATTTTATATGAATTTTCGAAGTTGCTGCTGCAAAACTGGATTTTCTGTCATTTGTGGAATTGATTTAGAAATTTATCCTAGTTTGGGTGATAGTATCGAATTTTAATGATGCTGACGGATATTTCAGATCTGTTTTGATGATCTATAAGCAGTTTTGGGGCAGCGTACGTGTGACACCCTTAAACCACTACCATAAGATGCAAACTTCTACCATAATATTATCTTTAACATGTAAATATACAAGTCAAAATAAAAGGAAAACTGAAAATGTATTTGCAGAAAATACATTTCAAACTACTAGTTATCATCAAAATGTCACTGATAACCGTATACGTAATACTATTCCCAGACAAAAGTATAGTTTCAATATGTATTCCTATAGTATCGCTGAGCCGGTCACAAGTCGTCCCTCACATGCTCCACCATAGCTCAGACATCATCATCCCATCCTCTAAGTCTCACCTCTCGGAGGAGGATCTGAAAAAAAAAATATAATAATGGGAGTGAGTCGACAAGACTCAGTAAGCACAAAACAAAAATATGAATGTATCACGATCAAATGCATAAATATACAAACAAAGAAACACGAACGCATATTAGGCATCCCTCAGCTTTCCTGTTCCAAGTATGTCAATTATAGCTTACCATCTAGTCAACTACAACAGTTAAGTAACAGCACTCTTACCGGCCACACACACACTCCGACCCATTGGCCACATACGCACTCCGACCCAGAGCTGCTGTTTTGATAGTCATTACGGCCCACATCGGCCCTTAGATCAACACTACCACACGCACACACGATGACTCAATCACCGATACATATAACTTTCCATCATAAACATTCGCATACATAATGAAGAACATGCAAAAGTTAAGCACTCGAGCCATTCCCTAAGGACGTTCGAGTGAAGAAAATAAGAATTTATAGAAATAAAGCATCACAAATGATTCGGTCAAATAGCCACTCAACCGGCTCAAGATCGAAGTATAATAACACATCTACATAAATATACATTTGAACTTCTACACACAAGTTCCCGTTTGTACTTACCTCGATGAAAAGTTAAATCCTTAGTTCTCAAACCACTAAGGATGAACGAAACTCTTTATAGACGAGCTTTCTCCTTGTTCCAAGTTCCAAAATCCTAAAGTAAGTCATCACACAAATGCATAAGAATTGCATGTAAACTCTCATAGTCACTTATACGAACACTTGGTATGCATATATACTACTCTTAAGCTTTAGAATTTCCTAAACACATCTCATCCCCCAAATCTCAAATTCATCAATAAAATCAACACAATCACTTACTAACAAGCTCCAAGTATCCTTATTAACCTATCAACACCATCATATCGAAATATCAAGCATAATTCCCAACCATTTTCGTAACCCTAGCTTTCTCAAATCTTCATATTAACCACAAAAGAATAAGTAAAAAGCTTGACGAAAACTTCTCTTTACCCAAAGTTTAAGAAATTATTCTCAAAGCCTTCACTACTCTTTCCTATTCAAAGCCTTCATGTCTTCATCCTTCTCTTGAGCCAAGCCACCATGCGTGATGAAATGAGAGTGAGGGAGAGAGGTGATGATACTAATAATATCATAATTTATCTAATAAGTCCCTCCCACATATTTCTTTTATTATTTTTACCCTATTCTTACCCATTTTGTCCATTAAGTCCTTATATTTTATTTTCTTTTGCTACCCTTAAATTTATTTTATTTAATTTTAAGGAGGATGTTACATCTTTCCCTCCTTACAAAAATTTCGTCCTCGAAATTTAAAATTTGAACTTACCGAATAAATCCGGATACTGTTGCAACATGTCCTCTTCCTTCTCCCATGTGGCTTCTTCTACTTTGTGATTGTTCCAAAGGACCTTTACAAGCGGGATCCTCTTTGTGCGTAGTTCTTTTACTGCTCGATCAAGAATTCGCACTGGTCTCTCTTCATAAGTCAAATTGTCTCGAAGCTCCACCGAATCATAGCTCAGAATATGCGAAGAATCTGCAATATATTTCGTCAACATGGATACGTGAAATACGTCATGAACTCCATGTAATGCTGGAGGTAAGGCGAGCCTATATGCCATCTGTCCGATCCGCTCTGTTATAGGAAAAGGACCTATGTATCTAGGGTTTAATTTGCCCCGTTTACCAAATCTTACCACGCCTTTTGTAGGAGTCGCTCGAAGGAATACCATATCACCAGCCTGAAATTCTAGATCACGGCGTCGAGTATCTGCGTAACTTTTCTGTCGATCTTGGGCTCATTCTTTGCTGAATTAACTCGATAGCTTGATTAGTTTCTTGTATTAACTCAGGGCCAATTATCATCTTTTCCACCCTTTGTTCTCTCATTTCGTCCCAATGAATTGGAGAACGACACTTCCGCCCATACAATGCCTCATATGGTGCCATTCCAATGCTCGAATGATAGCTATTATTATATGAAAATTCAATCAATGCTAGATAGGAATTCCACGCACCTTTAAAATCCAAAACGCATGCCCGTAGCATATCTTCCAAAGTCTGAATGGTACGCTCCGTTTGCCCATCAGTCTGAGGGTGATATGTTGTACTAAAAGCCAACTTAGTACCCAATGCCTCGTGCACTTTCTTCCAGTACTGAGATGTAAACCTCGGATCACGATCTGATACGATAGTTCGAGGTATCCCATGAAGTTTCACTATCTCTTTGATGTATAAATCAGTCAATTTCTCCATACTGTAAGTTATATGGATAGGTATGAAATGAGAAGATTTTGTCAGTCTATCCATAATAACCCAAATGGCTTCATGCCCTTCCTTTGATCTCGGCAATCCTACAACAAAGTCCATAGATATGTCATCCCATTTCCACTCGGGAATATGTAGGGGATGTAACTTCCCGGCTGGGTGTTGATGTTCTGCTTTTACCTGCTGACAAATAAGACATCGTCTAATATGTTGCACAATGTCATTTTTCATTCCATGCCACCAATATTGTGCTTTCAAGTCATGGTACATCTTGGTGGTACCTGGATGAACGGAATACGGGCTACTATGAGCTTCAGTAAGGATCGATTTCTTTAAATCTTCCACATTGGGCACACAAAGTCGACCTTGGAATCTCAGAATCCCATCAGGTGCAATCTGGAAACCTTGGGTTGTACCCTCTTTAACTCTTTTCCTTAACTCCATTAGTGTCGGATCCAGCAATTGTCCATCCTTTATTTGTTGAAGTAGTGTAGGCTGTAGCACTAAAGTACTAAGACTAGCCATGAAATCTCGAAGAACAATGCTCAATTCTAACCTTTGAATGTCTCTTAGAAGGAGTGTCTGAATTACCACCATGTTGTTTGCCTCACCAACCACTTTTCTGCTCAATGCGTCTGCTACTCTATTAGCTTTTCCCGGGTGATAGTGAATAGAAATATCATAATCCTTCATTAACTCAAGCCACCTCCTCTGCCTCATGTTCAATTCTTTCTGCGTAAAAATGTACCTCAAGCTCTTATGATCTGTATATATTTCGCACTTCTCTCCGTATAGGTAGTGCCTCCAAATTTTTAATGCAAAGATTACCGATGTCAATTCTAAGTCGTGAGTCGGATAATTTCTTTCATAGTCTTTCAATTGGCGGGAAGCATAGGCAATAACCTTGCCATGCTGCATCAAAACACATCCAAATCCAACCTTGGATGCATCACTATAAATCACGAAGTTTCCTCCATTATCAGGAAGTGCTAGAACGGGCGCTGAAGTCAATCTCTTTTTCAACTCTTGAAAACTCTGCTCACATTTGTCATCCCACTCAAACTTAACGCCTTTTCTTGTTAGTCTCGTCAAGGGCGCAGCAATAGATGAGAACCCTTCAACAAATCTCCGGTAATATCCAGCTAAGCCCAAGAAACTACGAATTTCAGTCACTGTTTTAGGCCTTTACCAGTCCTTCACTGCTTCAATCTTGGAAGGGTCTACCGCGATCCCATCTTGAGATACAACATGTCCCAAGAATGTTACTCTCTGAAGCCAGAATTCACACTTAGAGAATTTGGCATAAAGTTGGTGCGCTCTCAAAGTAGCTAATACTGTTCTCAAGTGATTCATGTGCTCCTCTCTAGTCCGTGAATAAATTAAGATATCGTCGATGAAGACAATCACAAACTGATCTAAGGAATCCTTAAATACCCTATTCATTAAATCCATAAAAGCCGCGGATGCATTAGTCAAACCGAATGGCACGACTAGAAATTCGTAGTGCCCATATCGAGTTCTGAATGTTGTCTTCGGTATGTCACTCTCCCTAATTCTCAATTGGTGGTAACCTGTCCGTAGATCAATCTTTGAAAAGACTGAAGCCCCCTTTAATTGATCGAATAGATCATCGATCCTTGGTAATGGGTACTTGTTCTTAATAGTCACCTTATTTAAAGCTCGATAGTTGATACACAGTCGCATACTGCCATCCTTTTTCTTCACAAAAAGGACCGGTGCTCCCCAAGGTGAGAAGCTCGGTCTGATGAATCCCTTATTGAGAAGTTCTTGTAATTGTTCTCTCAACTCTTTCATCTCAACAGGAGCCATGCGATACGGTGCCATTGCTATCGGTGCAGTACCAGGAAGAAGATCAATACCAAACTCAACCTCACGAGATGGAGGTAAGCCCACAATATCACGTGGAAAAACATCTTGGAACTCACAGACAACTTGCACTTGTTCAGGCCCCAATGAGGACTCATTGTTGGTCTCACAAACGTGAGCTAAGAAACCCTCATGATTGTGATGGAGTAGATGTTTAGCCTCCAATGTTGAGATAATAGACACTTCTCTGTATATATTATCTCCGTAGAATGTGAATTCTTCTATGTTGGGCGGATGAAAAGTAATAATTTTCTTTGCACAATCAATAGTGGCAAAGTGTCTCGACAACCAATCCATCCCTATAATCGTGTCAAATCCATGGATATCAATTACGATTAAGTCCGCTAATAAGTCGTGGCCTGCAATAGACACACCAACATCCCGCAATACTACTCTTGAACTTAGAACATCACCCGACGGTAGTGCTACATGGTACTCAACATCAGAAGTCTCAGGATGTAATCCTAATCGACTCATAAATGCAAGAGATGCAAACGAATGAGTAGCACCAGAGTCAAATAGGGCACGAACATATAAGGAGGCAATAAAAAGATAACCTGATACGACCGTGGGGTCTGCGTCCGTGGCTCCGTGTATCATAGTGAATACCCTAGCTGGTCCTCCACTAGTCCCTGTTTGTTGTTGCTGTTGTGGGTATTGTCTCTGAGGGCAGCTCCTACTCATATGACCAGACTGGCCACAAGTGTAACAAGATGGCGGACCAGACTCCCTAGGTAGTGGGCAGTCTCGAACCAAATGTCATATCCTTCCGCATCGATAACAAGTGCGCGAGTTAGAACTCCCAACTGATGTAGTAGGTATAGCTCCTCGTTGTGTAACAGTCCCTTGGCTGGCAGATTCAGTATAGCCTTTGCCTCGACCACTAGATTGTCCACGACTCTTTTTCCCTTGACCTCGACGAGGTGCCAAACTTTGCCAATAAGATGAATGCAACGTTTGATGTTGTTGAGGTTGTGATCTATGTTGTTGTGATTGTACTCTCTCATCTGAGCGTTGGGCAGCTCTCTCGACTCTCTGGGCCTGTTGACAGATGTCACTAAAAGTACTGACAGGGAAAGCACTAACAATGCAGGAAATCCCTTTCCTTAGGCCCTGCACATATCTGTCCACCCTCAACTCCTCTGTAGCCACGAGGTGTGGTGCAGATCGGGCCAGTTCCTCAAAACGACGTGTATACTCAGCCACTGAACTCCCGTCTTGCCCTAAGCTGTTCTAATTCTGCTGGCTTGGCGGCTCTCACAGTGGAGGGAAAATATTTATCAAAGAATTTTCCCCGAAATTCTGCCCAAGACATGCCTTCGATCTCCATCATGGCCTCAACTGATTGCCACCAATAAGCAGCATCACGTCTCAAGTAGTAGGTGGCACAAATTACCCGATCCGGATCTCCAATACCAGAATACCTGAAGATCGCTTCAATTGCCCTGATCCATTCCTCAGCAATTAGTGGATCTGTACCACCCTCAAAAGATGGGGGTCCATCTGTCGGAACCTCTCCCCAGCGGTACGATTAGAAGTGGAGGTTGTGGACTGTGATGAGGTCTCGGGAATAACATTTCTCATAAGCTGGGCTAATCTCGTAATGAACTGTTGCTCCTCCGTCTGAGTAGCCTGTGCTGGTGGCAGATTAGTACGCATAGTCCGTATAGTCCTTGGAGCTCTCACAAGTGGCTCTGGTACTCTATAAGTCTCTCTAGGTGTGGCATTATCAGTGTATGAGGACCTCATACCCCGTCCCCTTAATGGAAGTCCCCGTTTCCCCTTGCCTCGGGTTTGTGGAGCCATGAGTCGCTATCAATGCACAACTATTACCCAAAAACCAAATCCCCAATACGTCAGATGATAATATTATAATTGCTTACTATAACAACACTTACAAATATATATTCCTAGTGGATGATATCTGTCTGTCCATGGTTGGGATGCATGTGAGGAGTCTGCAGAAACGACCTTGCTCTGATACCATCTAATGTGACACCCTTAAACCACTACCATAAGATGCAAACTTCTACCATAATATTATCTTTAACATGTAAATATACAAGTCAAAATAAAAGGAAAACTGAAAATGTATTTGCAGAAAATACATTTCAAACTACTAGTTATCATCAAAATGCCACTGATAACCGTATACGTAATACTATTCCCAGACAAAAGTATAGTTTCAAAATGTATTCCTATAGTATCGCTGAGCCGGTCACAGATCGTCCCTCACATGCTCCACCATAGCTCAGCCATCATCATCCCATCCTCTAAGTCTCACCTCTCGGAGGAGGATCTGAAAAAAAATATAATAATGGGAGTGAGTCGACAAGACTCAGTAAGCACAAAACAAGAATATACATGTATCACGATCAAATGCATAAATATACAAACAAAGAAACACGAACGCATATTAGGCATCCCTCAGCTTTCCTGTTCCAAGTATGTCAATTATAGCTTACCATCTAGTCAACTACAACAGTTAAGTAACAGCACTCTTACCGGCCACACACACACTCCGACCCATTGGCCACATACGCACTCCGACCCAGAGCTGCTGTTTTGATAGTCATTACGGCCCACATCGGCCCTTAGATCAACACTACCACACGCACACACGATGACTCAATCACCGATACATATAACTTTCCATCATAAACATTCGCATACATAATGAAGAACATGCAAAAGTTAAGCACTCGAGCCATTCCCTAAGGACGTTCGAGTGAAGAAAATAAGAATTTATAGAAATAAAGCATCACAAATGATTCGGTCAAATAGCCACTCAACCGGCTCAAGATCGAAGTATAATAACACATCTACATAAATATACATTTGAACTTCTACACACAAGTTCCCGTTTGTACTTACCTCGATGAAAAGTTAAATCCTTAGTTCTCAAACCACTAAGGATGAACGAAACTCTTTATAGACGAGCTTTCTCCTTGTTCCAAGTTCCAAAATCCTAAAGTAAGTCATCACACAAATGCATAAGAATTGCATGTAAACTCTCATAGTCACTTATACGAACACTTGGTATGCATATATACTACTCTTAAGCTTTAGAATTTCCTAAACACATCTCATCCCCCAAATCTCAAATTCATCAATAAAATCAACACAATCACTTACTAACAAGCTCCAAGTATCCTTATTAACCTATCAACACCATCATATCGAAATATCAAGCATAATTCCCAACCATTTTCGTAACCCTAGCTTTCTCAAATCTTCATATTAACCACAAAAGAATAAGTAAAAAGCTTGAAGAAAACTTCTCTTTACCCAAAGTTTAAGAAATTATTCTCAAAGCCTTCACTACTCTTTCCTATTCAAAGCCTTCATGTCTTCATCCTTCTCTTGAGCCAAGCCACCATGCGTGATGAAATGAGAGTGAGGGAGAGAGGTGATGATACTAATAATATCATAATTTATCTAATAAGTTCCTCCCACATATTTCTTTTATTATTTTTACCCTATTCTTACCCATTTTGTCCATTAAGTCCTTATATTTTATTTTCTTTTGCTACCCTTAAATTTATTTTATTTAATTTTAAGGAGGATGTTACAGTACGATATCGGGAGATCGTTGTTTTTTTTTATAGTTTTAAAGGATGTCGTATCCTATCACTTGTTCGTCGAATGTTGAAGTTAAATTGTGATCTCCTGTTTTAGGCGAAGGAGCATCGAATAAGGACACGAGGGCAGCTTCAGACGTTGGAGAAAGCTAGGCCATTACGTTGTGAGTTGATAATACGGGAATACCTTCCCTTCGCAGGAGATGTGAACCTCGCGATGGATTGTTTATTTCGTCGTTTTATGAGATTATGTGGTATTTTTGTTGTTTTATTAGCGAGCCTTGCCGGTTATAGGATGTTGATATTTGTTGGGGTTGAAGAAGACTTGGGCATATATATTGCTTTGTGACTTGTGTTGGGGGTTATACGGGGCATTACACGACATGGTGACGTGTTACTATTTCGTTCTATTACTTGATTTATGTTACGGATTTTGATATTGATTGGACTTTGATGTTGCATACACTTGGTACCAAGTTCTAAGTAGCCCGAATGGCCACGTTCTGGTGAGTAGAGAGTGGCAAATCGAGTAAGTAGCCCGTGGCTTGGCACACCCGGGTTAGTGACGCCCAACGAGTGCACCCTTCCAGTGTCATTTATTGCTATTGATTATCGTTGAAGGGTGGTCGTTGGGGAGATTAGTTTGGCCAACGTCACCATGTGTGGGACATGCATGTTATAGTGGTTGATACATTAGTTTACGGTCCATGGTCTAGAGTACGGTGACGGACTCGTCTGACTCTCGACGGGGAGCTCGGTTCGAGGGAAGAGATGGCCACCCCACGCGTCGTTTATGTGATGAAATGCACTTTCTTGATGTTCTTGATATGTTTTATGATTTATTTTTATTGTCGTATTTTCCTCATACGAGTGGTGGATACTGTTTACCTTGTAAATGTGAAGTAGTCGATATATTTGGTTTGCTATGGTATCATCGTTGAGAACACACCTTCTGTGCACGGAAGGTGTGTCTGTATTATCATCTCACTGAGCTAGTGGTTTGCTCACCCCATTTATATATATTTCTTTCTAGGTTGTTGATATTTCTTTTGACTGGAGGTTCGCCATTCCTCGATCATCGTTTCCGCTGCTATCTTCTTCCACTTTGGTATTGTATCTTTCTTTTATGTTGGAGGATCCATTGGCGGGGATATTTTGGAAGGAGGTTTTGTTGTATATTATTCCTTCGTTGACCGATGTATCAAGACACTTTGTATTGTAAAGCCTCATTTGATATCTATATCTATTTTCCTTTATTGAGTACCGTTTCTTTCGTACGATTTGATTTCGTGACTGTGAGTTGACATCGAGCCTCGCGTTTATTGAGAAATGCGGCGGATGTCGCGCCATCGACGCGGGACGGGGCGTGACAGTTATTTGTATGTATATTATTTCCAACTCTTATGTGTAAGTGTCCAATTTGATGAATATGTCATAAAACTCTACGTTATTACAACTCTTATATGTGATTGTTTGGACAATTATTTGTAGGTATATTATTTCCTACTCTTATGTGTAAGTGTTCAATTTGATGAATATGTCATAAAAACTCTTATTTCCAACTCTTATGTGTAAGTGTTCAATAATTACGTTTTAACTTCTAAAACATTTTTCTTACGATAAAACTATTAGTACACGAGTTCAGATTACTATTATCTAACAAATTATCTAATCGTACTAACAACTGTCGTAATTATACCAACAAAGTACGTAATCATACTAATATAATCATTTATCATACCAACAAACATCTTATTTAAAAGTATCATGACTATTATACCAACAAATATCGTAGTTATACCAACAAAATATGTAATCATACTAATGTCATCATTTGCCATACCAACAAACATCTTATTTAAAAGTATCATGACTATTATACCAACAAATGTCATAATTATACCAACAAAGTACGTAATAATACTAATATCATCGTTTATCATACCAACACACTAATATTAACAAGTATCATGACTATTATACCAACAAATGTCGTGATTATACTAACAAATTATGTAATACGGGTATTTCGAGTACACTAGCTGGTACGGTTGGTATAATACGGTTTGTTTTTTTTTAGTCGGGAATTGGCTGGAAAAATAATAATATAATAATTGTGTTTGTTGGTGCAATAATCAGAAATATTGGAATAATTTGTGTAATAAATTGGTATAATTAATGATATTGTTGGTATGATTGTTGTCGGTGTTAATATAATTAGATTTTTTGTTGGTGTAATAATGTCAAAACAATCATTCAATAATTGTTGTTACTCTAATAATCAAAGTTGTTGTATAATATCGGCTTTTATTGGTCAAATAATCACGTCTGATAGTATAATCTCAGCATATGCTGGTATATTTACGAATAAATTTGATTCACTATTAACTGGTATAATAAACAGATCTGTTGGTATATGATTATGTAGTGTACTTCGAGTACAATAACTTACACATTTGGTATAATTTTAGCTTCTGTTGGTATAATTGTTAGAAATTGGCTAGAAAAGTATTTATATAAAAACTGTGTTTGTTGGTACAATAATCAGAAATATTGGTATAATTTGTGAAATGAATTGATATAATTAATGATATTGTTGGTATGATCATTGTTGGTGTTAGTATCTGTTAGTATAATAAGTATGTTTCCTGGAATAGTTATTTCGGTAATCAATTAGTACAATGTTTGTCCTTTTTGGTATGCCGAAGGAGTCTGTTGGTATAATTTTGTATGGAATGATCAAAATCAATTGGTATAATTGGTACGTCTGCTGGTATTATTTTATATGCTTTATATAATAATTTGATTTCCTGAAATAGTTAATTTGAGTATTCTGCTAGTATAATATTCATATTGAGTGGTATAGTAACTAGTTATGTTAGTATAATTTACTGGTAAAATTGATCAGTATCAATTGTTCTAATAAATACTTTTGTTGTTATAGTTTTCATATTTATTTGGGTATTTTATTTTTTATATGATTTTTGTGTTTGTTGGTATAATTACCGTATTTGTTGGTACAGTTATTGGTAAAATTAATCAATATATATTGGTATAATTGATAGTTTTCTTGGTATATTTTTCTGCCCTGTTGGTATACTAATTAGATTTACTAGAGTACTTGTTTGAGTATTCAGTTGGTATAATTTTTGTACATGTAGGTATAATAGTGATGTTTGACGGTTGACATGATGCTTTTATATTTTTCTGGTATAATACTGACGACATCTGGTATAATTACTTTGTTTCTCAGTAGAATTGCGCCTTAAGTTTCCGGTATAATAACGTGATTTCTTGGTTTAATACTCGCGAGAGTTGATATAATAATCATAGAGCTTTTCTGAGTTATTTAAGTAAGGCTAGTTTCGTCTTTTCAATGTTTGGGGTACTAAATAGAAAGTTTTTGCGAAATCGGTATTTAAGAGGAAAAAATAACTGAAGTGGTATTTAAGAGGAATTTGAAACATCGGTGGGGACTGATAAGAAATTTACCCAATTTAATTTGTATCCCTAGCTATTAGCACGTAAAAGTTGAAAAAAATACGTTGGACGAAAATAAATAAATATATATATATATAATATATATATATATATATATCAATCCCAAATTCAGTACAATAAATGATACTATGTACTTTTTACAAGTACAAACACAATCTCTTTCTAATAGACAATAAATCAGAAGTCAAAACCAAAGTTCACCCCAGTAATATCTTATGGAAATAGTCTTTGAGCAAAAGGTAGACATGCTTATTCACATCCCCCTTCACACCTTTACACATTGTTGTAAGACTCGGGCTAGGCACCCCCCTCCCGCGGCAAAAATCATCTAAGCGGTCGCCTAACCGATTGAACTGATTAATCGGCCGAGTACTCGGCTAGGCAACCGCCTAGGCGGTCCAAATTTTTTTTATATATATTTATTTTTTGGAGAAAAAATTTTAAATACGGAATATCATTATTGGAATTGACATAATTTATTTAGAATATTTGGATATTTATTTTAAATATTTGGATAAATTGCATGTATGTAAAATATAAGCATA
This sequence comes from Lindernia subracemosa, assembly GCA_028392965.1. Lineage (NCBI taxonomy): Eukaryota > Viridiplantae > Streptophyta > Magnoliopsida > Lamiales > Linderniaceae > Vandellia > Vandellia subracemosa. The sequence continues at coordinate 1,429,154 of JAQPCC010000011.1, read as the reverse complement.
TTTGATATATGGAAGATAAAAATAATAAAAAAATAAGTATACCGACTAATTTTCACCTAGAAATCGCCTAGGCCCCGCCTAGGCCGTCTAGGCGTTAGGCCCACCCCGGGCGACCGACTAGCTGTGGCGACCCCACTTTTTAAACATAGATAGTTGGCGGGTTTTTCGCAACGAAAGCCGCGGAAAGCCCATTTTACAAAAATAAAATAGTATATTATGCAATATATAACAGAGTCGTTTTACAAAAGTCTTTACAACGGGCCGGAGCCCCAAAATATCAAACTGATCCTACGCCTCCACAGGTCGCGTCCCATGTACTGCATCCGCCCCCAAAAGCCCGTGGAGTCACCGCCACCAGCCGCTACTCACCCGTACCTATAAAACATGTAACCCTGAGCAAAATTGCCCAGTAGGTGAACATCAAAGTAATGCGATGCATGCGTACACATGTCCCCAATTCCCAATATCTCACATGCCAAATGCACGCTCATTTTTCTCATATCTCAATACTCAGGGCCTTAGGTTAGACTCGGCACCTCGCGCGCAACATCACATCAATCATCCGGTCACACAGACTCGGAAGTCACATCTCATGGCGGTGGGCACCCCGAGTCGCGTTTTCACACTGTACCCGGGTAGATAGAACGATCACGTCTATCTCCCGCCTAATCTCATCTCATGACGGTGGGCACCCCGAGTCGTGTTTTCACACTGTACCCGGGTAGATAGAACGATCACGTCTATCTCCCGTCAAGTCGAGTAATCCAACGACGGTGGGCACCTCAGGTTGCTCAAGCCTGAGTAGACAGAGCGATCACGTCTGTCTCCCGTCAGGTGCACATACGAGTCTTAACCTCACAAATCTCTGCCAAAGAAAGGCATACACTCTCCCATCGCACAAACGCGATCAATACTCTCGTTATGACATGCCGTGGATGCATGAACAACAAATCCCAAGCCATATTTCGTATATATGAACAACACCAAAATTCTTAAATCATGCATTTAAATCATATTCCCAAAATCTCAAAAATACTTTATATTAAAAGATTTGGATTGAAATTTGAACTAAGACTCAAAGTATTCCCACCAGGCCCGTGAAAAGCCCATTAAAAGCTGACCTGGCGAAAAGTTTACTAAGTGGCGAAAAGCCGAGTTCGCGAAAACATAAGTTGGCGAAAAGCTTTGGTACGAAAATAATTGGCGAAAAGCTTTGGTACGAAAACAATTGGCGAAAAGCTTTGGTACGAAAACAGTTGGCGAAAAGCTTTGGTACGAAAACAGTTGCGAAAAGCTTTGGTTCGAAAACCTAATAAAAGTTGGCGAAAAGCTTTGGTTCGCGAAACTCAATTAAAAGTGGTGAAAAGCTTTGGTTCGCGAAACTCTGTTTATTTTGAACAGTGACTAGCGAAAAGCTCAATTCGCGAACTATCAGTGGCGAAAAGCTTTGGTTCGCGAAATCTAATGAAGAGTGGCGAAAAGCTCAGTTCGCGAAAACTGGCTTTCGGCCCGCGAAAACTGGTTTTCGGCCCGTGGATGTCTCACAGTTCGCGAAATACCTCAGCCCGCGAAAACTGGTTTGTGGCCCGCGAAAACTTTTTCCTCTCACATATCGAAAACCTTAGGCCCGCGAAAACTGATTTCTCAGCCCGCGAAAAACTTTTTCCTCTCACATACCGAAAACCTTAGGCCCGCGAAAACTGGTTTGCGGCCCGCGAAAACTTTTTCTTCCTCACAGTTCGCAAAGTAACTGGCCCGCGAAAACTTAAAATGGCCCGCGAAAATGGTTTTCGGCCCGAAAACAAGAATCATTCGAAAATACAGAACAATATACGAAAAAGACTATGTTCTTCAAATCTTCATATCTTCAACAAATACCAGAAACTCATAACATAATTAAAACCCATATTTTGGGTTTTTAAACATCAATCATCACATAAACATCCTTCCAACTCACATAAACACCATCATAACATTTCAAGAACATCACGTAACACACAAAGCAGCTTATGAATTTTAAAAGGAAACTTGGTGATCCTTTCACCATGAATATTAAAGCTGTTAAAAATGATTTTTCGAGGTTGTAGGTTTCACCTACCTCACGTCCTAAGCAGTGTTTACGCAGGTTTTCGTTGATGAAGGTTGGAAGAAGCTTTTGCCAAATTTCCTGTCTCTTCCTTTCTCTCTCGCCTTCCTCTCCTTGTTCCTTTTCTTCTGAAGTTTTTGAAGTATTGTATATTTAAGTTGGGGAGAGACTTACGTGATGACAAGGAGGTGATAAGGTGGTGATGCAATTTTCCACTTAAGCTAAGAAAGGGTCTCTTTTGTAATTTTCCTCTAAGGTTCTTTTTTGTAATTTTCCCCCTTTTTAAAGAAACCTCAAACGTATCTTTCTTCTTTATTGGGCTTGGGCCCAATTATTATTTGGGCTCAATTTCAAGCCTGCCCAAATTTATCTTTACCAATTTCGAAGTTTTGCGAAATCCCCGTATTAAATTTTACGGGTATTACATCCTCCCCCCCTTCAAGAAATTTCGTCCTCGAAATTTAGGCAGTCGGAAATAATTCGGGGTACTTCTGTCGCATTTCGTCTTCTCGTTCCCATGTTGCTTCCTCAATTTCCTGATTACGCCACAAAACTTTGACCAACGGAATATTTTTATTCCGAAGTCGCCTTACTTCATACATCAAGATTTCTATCGGCTTCTCCTCGTAACTTAAATCCGGTTTCAACCATTGATGAAGGGTTTCATTTTGTAGCACATGGCTTGGGTTGGCGACGTATTTTCGTAATGTTGACACGTGAAAAACGTCGTGAACCTGATCTAAAGACGCCGGTAATTCAAGTTGATAGGCAACCTCGCCGATTCGTTTTAAGATTCTGAAAGGGCCTATATACCTCGGACTCAATTTCCCTTTGCGTCCGAACCGCTTCACGCCCTTCATTGGGGATATCTTCAAAAATACCCAATCATCCTCCGCAAATTCTAACGGCCTTCGTCGTTTATCAGCGTAGCTTTTCTGACGACTTTGGGCAGTTTGCATTCTTGCTCGAATCTTTGCAACAGCTTCCGTCATTTCTCGAACTATTTCGGGACCTAGTAACGCTCGTTCACCGATCTCGTCCCAATGAACTGGGGATCGACATTTACGCCCGTACAAAGCTTCATACGGCGCCATTCCGATCGTAGCCTGAAAGCTGTTGTTGTACGAGAATTCGATTAGTGGAAGGTATTTGCTCCAATTTCCTTTAAAATCCAGCACGCATGCTCGTAACATATCTTCCAGTGTTTGGATTGTCCGTTCAGATTGTCCGTCCGTCTGGGGATGATAAGCTGAACTGAAAGACAACTTGGTCCCCATAGCCTTTTGTAAACTTCCCCAGAAGTTAGACAGAAACCTTGAGTCCCGATCTGAAATGATCGAAATTGGGATTCCATGGAGTCGAACAATCTCTTGAATATATAATTCCGCATACTTCTCCATGGAATATGTTTTATTGATTGGCAGGAAATGGGCAGATTTCGTCAATCTATCAACAATTACCCAAATTGCGTCGTGGCCTTTCACCGTCTTTGGCAGTCCAACGACGAAATCCATTGTTATATGGTCCCACTTCCATTCAGGAATCGTTAACGGTTGTAACATTCCAGCCGGCCTTTGGTGTTCCGCCTTAATCTGTTGGCAAGTCAGGCATTGATTTACATAGGCGGCAACATCTTTCTTTATCCCCGACCACCAATAGTTAACTCGTAAATCCTGATACATTTTCGTTGTACCCGGATGTACAGAGTATGGTGTAGTATGTGTCTCCGTCAATATTTTACATCGGAGTTCTTCCTTATTGGGCACATACAGACGACCGTTGTATCGTAAGCTCACGTCTTCTCGGATTTCAAAATCCGCCGTAGTGCTTTTGTTTTGTTCCCCTTTAATCTTCACATAAAGATCATCATCCTTTTGGGCCTTAGTGATTTGTTCCAACAATGTTGGTTTGAGCGTTAGTGCTTCCATTCTTGCCTCGACTTCACCGAAGTTGATTATCTCTACTCCAATCTGGCACAGCTCCGTACTTACGGCTTTACGACTCAAAGCATCTGCGACTACATTGGCTTTACCTGGATGATAATTGATCACGCATTCGTAATCGTTCACCAACTCAAGCCATCGCCGTTGCCTCATATTTAACTCCTTTTGGGTGAAGAAGTACTTCAAGCTCTTGTGATCCGTAAAAATCTCGCATCTTTCTTCGTAGAGATAATGTCGCCAGATCTTCAGGGCGAATACCACGGCTGCTAGTTCCAGATCGTGCGTGGGGTAGTTTTTCTCGTACTCCTTTAGTTGTTGGGAGGCATAGGCAATTACCTTCCCGTTCTGCATTAGCACGCATCCCAAGACACTCTTCGAGGCATCCGTATACACTGAAAATCCTTCTGTTCCTGACGGTATTGCTAAAACCGGAGCGGTCGTTAGTCTCTTTTTCAGTTCTTGGAAGTTTTGCTCACACGATTCCGTCCATTTAAACGGAACATTCTTCTTTGTCAAATTGGTGAGTGTTGAGGCAATGCTGGAAAAATCTTTGATGAACTTCCGATAATATCCAGCAAGCCCGAGAAAACTTCTAATCTCCGTGGGAGTGGTTGGTCGTGGCCAATTCTTAATTGCTTCAATCTTACTAGGATCTACCGAAATCCCATCTCCAGAAATAATGTGTCCCAGAAATGCCACTTCGGTCAACCAAAATTCACATTTCTTGAATTTTGCGAATAACTGCTTCTCCCGTAAAATTCTTAGAATTGTTTTTAAGTGTTCTTCATGCTCGTCTTTCGTCTTTGAATAAATAAGGATATCATCTATAAAGACGATCACGAAGCAGTCTAGGAAATTCTTGAATACCCGATTCATCAGATCCATGAAAGCAGCTGGTGCATTTGTTAACCCGAAAGGCATGACCAGAAACTCGTAATGGCCGTACCTTGTGCTGAATGCGGTTTTAGGAACGTCTGCCTCACGGATCTTCAACTGATGATACCCAGAGCGCAGATCGATCTTAGAGAATACCGTTGCTCCTTGCAATTGGTCAAACAAGTCATCAATCCTTGGCAACGGATACTTATTCTTTATCGTGATCTTATTTAGCTCACGATAATCGATGCACAATCTCATCGACCCGTCTTTCTTTCGAACGAACAGAACCGGTGCTCCCCATGGAGAGAAGCTCGGTTGGATGAATCCCTTCTGCAACAATTCTTCCAATTGTTCTTTCAGTTCCCGTAGCTCGTTCGGCGCTAATCGATATGGAGCTTTCGATATCGGGGCAGCCCCAGGCACAAGATCGATTTTGAATTCGATCTCTCTATCAGGAGGTAAACCTGGAAGATCGTCGGGAAATACGTCGGGGTATTCATTCGCAATCGGAACCTTCTCGAGTCTCAAAAGAGGAGATTCCTCGGCCTTCATGGCAGAACAAAGATAGAATTCACAACCTGAGTTAACCAGTCGTCGGGCCTTCAAGGCAGATATTCGAGGAATTCTATCCTTGCTCGCTTTTCCCCAAAAGATGCACTCTCCTCCCTCGGATGATTGGAACCTCACGATTTTCTTAGAACAGTCAATCATGGCTCCGTATTTCGAAAGCCAATCCATCCCGAATATGATGTCGTAATCATTCATCGGGATTACAATTAGATCGACTAACAATTCCCTACCCTCCATATTTACTGGGTACTTTTCTATCACTAAATTGGTTCGGGTCGGGTTCCCATGTGGCAGACTAACTAAATAATCATTTCTAGAATGGGTAGGATATATTCCGACCCTTGTCACGAAATCAGCCGACACAAAAGAATGTGTGGCTCCCGAGTCAATTAAAATAGAAGTCGGGACATGGTAAATATTCAACGTACCCGTCACCACATCGGGGTTTGTCTTCGCCTCCTCTTTTGTTAATGTAAAGACCCGTGCTGGTACAGGTGGAGGTCGGATCAACTGTTGAGGTTGATTCTGCACCAGGGGTTGTCTCTCTGGGCATGCTCTAGCGAAATGCCCAATCTTTCCGCATTGGTAACATTGTGGAGGTTGCCTCACTCCGTAGCAGACCCCAAAGTGATAGCGCCCGCATTGCTGACATTGGGGCGTAATATTCTGAGGTCGATTAGAAATATTTGTCGGCCCTTGATTCGGCCTTGGGCACCAGTTTTGTTGGCCCGGTCGGTTTCCTTGGCTAGACCGCCCTTTGCCAAAGAATTGGCGCTTCTTGTTTCCCCCTCCGCCTTGTTGATTCTCTCTCCTTTTTCTCGCTTCCTGGGCTTCCACAACTACCCGCTCTGCTTGCTCAGCAATTAAGGCGCGTTCAGTAACTTGCATGAACTCCAGCTGTCGCGCGCCGGCTATGCTCAAATCCCGATAGATTTCGGGCTTGAGTCCCTGAATGAATCGAGTCACCTTCAGGGTGTTAGTTGCCACGAGAAATGGGGCAAAACGGGACAATTATTCAAAACGACGGATGTATTTCGCCACTGGCATGCTTCCTTGTCGTAAACTCATGAATTGGAGCATACGCTGCTCCTGTTCATGAGCGGTGAAATATTTGGTGAAGAACAGCTCCTTGAACCTGTCCCACATCATAGTGATTGGGTCTTCCAACACCTTTACAGTATTCCACCAATAGCGCGCGTTCTCCCGTAGGAGGGAAACGGCGCAAAGTACCTTTTCATTATCAGGAACTCTGCTATAGATGAACATATCCTCTATAGTGCCTATCCAGTCCTCAGCTACCGCAGGGTTGGCGGCTTCAGTAAAGATGGGAGGATTCAATTTTCGGAAGCGTTCCCCAATTATTTGCACATGATCGGGCTGTGGGGAAGGACGATGCTCCGACGAGCTCTGATGGTGTATAAGGTCACTAATTTGCTCCGACTGATGCTGAATTAGTTCGGTCAGTCTATCGATGGTATTATGTTCGTGCGTTGGAGATTCGGGCTCGCCTCTTCGGCTCGACTCCCCCACGTGTTTACGTATCCCTCTCGGCATTTTGTAACTATTCTCCATTCACAGACACATACAAGCATATAGTCATGTACCACATACTATCGTTAACAATGAAAACTTACAGGCGCGGCTGGTTCTCCCGGCTTTTGGGCAGCAGTACATGGATAGTCTTCAGAATCTAAAACCTATGCTCTGATACCACCCTGTGGCGACCCCACTTTTTAAACATAGATAGTTGGCGGGTTTTTCGCAACGAAAGCCGCGGAAAGCCCATTTTACAAAAACAAAATAGTATATTATGCAATATATAACAGAGTCGTTTTACAAAAGTCTTTACAACGGGCCGGAGCCCCAAAATATCAAACTGATCCTACGCCTCCACAGGTCGCGTCCCATGTACTGCATCCGCCCCCAAAAGCCCGTGGAGTCACCGCCACCAGCCGCTACTCACCCGTACCTATAAAACATGTAACCCTGAGCAAAATTGCCCAGTAGGTGAACATCAAAGTAATGCGATGCATGCGTACACATGTCCCCAATTCCCAATATCTCACATGCCAAATGCACGCTCATTTTTCTCATATCTCAATACTCAGGGCCTTAGGTTAGACTCGGCACCTCGCGCGCAACATCACATCAATCATCCGGTCACACAGACTCGGAAGTCACATCTCATGGCGGTGGGCACCCCGAGTCGCGTTTTCACACTGTACCCGGGTAGATAGAACGATCACGTCTATCTCCCGCCTAATCTCATCTCATGACGGTGGGCACCCCGAGTCGTGTTTTCACACTGTACCCGGGTAGATAGAACGATCACGTCTATCTCCCATCAAGTCGAGTAATCCAACGACGGTGGGCACCTCAGGTTGCTCAAGCCTGAGTAGACAGAGCGATCACGTCTGTCTCCCGTCAGGTGCACATACGAGTCTTAACCTCACAAATCTCTGCCAAAGAAAGGCATACACTCTCCCATCGCACAAACGCGATCAATACTCTCGTTATGACATGCCGTGGATGCATGAACAACAAATCCCAAGCCATATTTCGTATATATGAACAACACCAAAATTCTTAAATCATGCATTTAAATCATATTCCCAAAATCTCAAAATACTTTATATTAAAAGATTTGGATTGAAATTTGAACTAAGACTCAAAGTATTCCCACCAGGCCCGTGAAAAGCCCATTAAAAGCTGACCTGGCGAAAAGTTTACTAAGTGGCGAAAAGCCGAGTTCGCGAAAACATAAGTTGGCGAAAAGCTTTGGTACGAAAATAATTGGCGAAAAGCTTTGGTACGAAAACAATTGGCGAAAAGCTTTGGTACGAAAACAGTTGGCGAAAAGCTTTGGTACGAAAACAGTTGCGAAAAGCTTTGGTTCGAAAACCTAATAAAAGTTGGCGAAAAGCTTTGGTTCGCGAAACTCAATTAAAAGTGGTGAAAAGCTTTGGTTCGCGAAACTCTGTTTATTTTGAACAGTGACTAGCGAAAAGCTCAATTCGCGAACTATCAGTGGCGAAAAGCTTTGGTTCGCGAAATCTAATGAAGAGTGGCGAAAAGCTCAGTTCGCGAAAACTGGCTTTCGGCCCGCGAAAACTGGTTTTCGGCCCGTGGATGTCTCACAGTTCGCGAAATACCTCAGCCCGCGAAAACTGGTTTGTGGCCCGCGAAAACTTTTTCCTCTCACATATCGAAAACCTTAGGCCCGCGAAAACTGATTTCTCAGCCCGCGAAAAACTTTTTCCTCTCACATACCGAAAACCTTAGGCCCGCGAAAACTGGTTTGCGGCCCGCGAAAACTTTTTCTTCCTCACAGTTCGCAAAGTAACTGGCCCGCGAAAACTTAAAATGGCCCGCGAAAATGGTTTTCGGCCCGAAAACAAGAATCATTCGAAAATACAGAACAATATACGAAAAAGACTATGTTCTTCAAATCTTCATATCTTCAACAAATACCAGAAACTCATAACATAATTAAAACCCATATTTTGGGTTTTTAAACATCAATCATCACATAAACATCCTTCCAACTCACATAAACACCATCATAACATTTCAAGAACATCACGTAACACACAAAGCAGCTTATGAATTTTAAAAGGAAACTTGGTGATCCTTTCACCATGAATATTAAAGCTGTTAAAATGATTTTTCGAGGTTGTAGGTTTCACCTACCTCACGTCCTAAGCAGTGTTTACGCAGGTTTTCGTTGATGAAGGTTGGAAGAAGCTTTTGCCAAATTTCCTGTCTCTTCCTTTCTCTCTCGCCTTCCTCTCCTTGTTCCTTTTCTTCTGAAGTTTTTGAAGTATTGTATATTTAAGTTGGGGAGAGACTTACGTGATGACAAGGAGGTGATAAGGTGGTGATGCAATTTTCCACTTAAGCTAAGAAAGGGTCTCTTTTGTAATTTTCCTCTAAGGTTCTTTTTTGTAATTTTCCCCCTTTTTAAAGAAACCTCAAACGTATCTTTCTTCTTTATTGGGCTTGGGCCCAATTATTATTTGGGCTCAATTTCAAGCCTGCCCAAATTTATCTTTACCAATTTCGAAGTTTTGCGAAATCCCCGTATTAAATTTTACGGGTATTACATCCTCCCCCCCTTCAAGAAATTTCGTCCTCGAAATTTAGGCAGTCGGAAATAATTCGGGGTACTTCTGTCGCATTTCGTCTTCTCGTTCCCATGTTGCTTCCTCAATTTCCTGATTACGCCACAAAACTTTGACCAACGGAATATTTTTATTCCGAAGTCGCCTTACTTCATACATCAAGATTTCTATCGGCTTCTCCTCGTAACTTAAATCCGGTTTCAACCATTGATGAAGGGTTTCATTTTGTAGCACATGGCTTGGGTTGGCGACGTATTTTCGTAATGTTGACACGTGAAAAACGTCGTGAACCTGATCTAAAGACGCCGGTAATTCAAGTTGATAGGCAACCTCGCCGATTCGTTTTAAGATTCTGAAAGGGCCTATATACCTCGGACTCAATTTCCCTTTGCGTCCGAACCGCTTCACGCCCTTCATTGGGGATATCTTCAAAAATACCCAATCATCCTCCGCAAATTCTAACGGCCTTCGTCGTTTATCAGCGTAGCTTTTCTGACGACTTTGGGCAGTTTGCATTCTTGCTCGAATCTTTGCAACAGCTTCCGTCATTTCTCGAACTATTTCGGGACCTAGTAACGCTCGTTCACCGATCTCGTCCCAATGAACTGGGGATCGACATTTACGCCCGTACAAAGCTTCATACGGCGCCATTCCGATCGTAGCCTGAAAGCTGTTGTTGTACGAGAATTCGATTAGTGGAAGGTATTTGCTCCAATTTCCTTTAAAATCCAGCACGCATGCTCGTAACATATCTTCCAGTGTTTGGATTGTCCGTTCAGATTGTCCGTCCGTCTGGGGATGATAAGCTGAACTGAAAGACAACTTGGTCCCCATAGCCTTTTGTAAACTTCCCCAGAAGTTAGACAGAAACCTTGAGTCCCGATCTGAAATGATCGAAATTGGGATTCCATGGAGTCGAACAATCTCTTGAATATATAATTCCGCATACTTCTCCATGGAATATGTTTTATTGATTGGCAGGAAATGGGCAGATTTCGTCAATCTATCAACAATTACCCAAATTGCGTCGTGGCCTTTCACCGTCTTTGGCAGTCCAACGACGAAATCCATTGTTATATGGTCCCACTTCCATTCAGGAATCGTTAACGGTTGTAACATTCCAGCCGGCCTTTGGTGTTCCGCCTTAATCTGTTGGCAAGTCAGGCATTGATTTACATAGGCGGCAACATCTTTCTTTATCCCCGACCACCAATAGTTAACTCGTAAATCCTGATACATTTTCGTTGTACCCGGATGTACAGAGTATGGTGTAGTATGTGTCTCCGTCAATATTTTACATCGGAGTTCTTCCTTATTGGGCACATACAGACGACCGTTGTATCGTAAGCTCACGTCTTCTCGGATTTCAAAATCCGCCGTAGTGCTTTTGTTTTGTTCCCCTTTAATCTTCACATAAAGATCATCATCCTTTTGGGCCTTAGTGATTTGTTCCAACAATGTTGGTTTGAGCGTTAGTGCTTCCATTCTTGCCTCGACTTCACCGAAGTTGATTATCTCTACTCCAATCTGGCACAGCTCCGTACTTACGGCTTTACGACTCAAAGCATCTGCGACTACATTGGCTTTACCTGGATGATAATTGATCACGCATTCGTAATCGTTCACCAACTCAAGCCATCGCCGTTGCCTCATATTTAACTCCTTTTGGGTGAAGAAGTACTTCAAGCTCTTGTGATCCGTAAAAATCTCGCATCTTTCTTCGTAGAGATAATGTCGCCAGATCTTCAGGGCGAATACCACGGCTGCTAGTTCCAGATCGTGCGTGGGGTAGTTTTTCTCGTACTCCTTTAGTTGTTGGGAGGCATAGGCAATTACCTTCCCGTTCTGCATTAGCACGCATCCCAAGACACTCTTCGAGGCATCCGTATACACTGAAAATCCTTCTGTTCCTGACGGTATTGCTAAAACCGGAGCGGTCGTTAGTCTCTTTTTCAGTTCTTGGAAGTTTTGCTCACACGATTCCGTCCATTTAAACGGAACATTCTTCTTTGTCAAATTGGTGAGTGTTGAGGCAATGCTGGAAAAATCTTTGATGAACTTCCGATAATATCCAGCAAGCCCGAGAAAACTTCTAATCTCCGTGGGAGTGGTTGGTCGTGGCCAATTCTTAATTGCTTCAATCTTACTAGGATCTACCGAAATCCCATCTCCAGAAATAATGTGTCCCAGAAATGCCACTTCGGTCAACCAAAATTCACATTTCTTGAATTTTTGCGAATAACTGCTTCTCCCGTAAAATTCTTAGAATTGTTTTTAAGTGTTCTTCATGCTCGTCTTTCGTCTTTGAATAAATAAGGATATCATCTATAAAGACGATCACGAAGCAGTCTAGGAAATTCTTGAATACCCGATTCATCAGATCCATGAAAGCAGCTGGTGCATTTGTTAACCCGAAAGGCATGACCAGAAACTCGTAATGGCCGTACCTTGTGCTGAATGCGGTTTTAGGAACGTCTGCCTCACGGATCTTCAACTGATGATACCCAGAGCGCAGATCGATCTTAGAGAATACCGTTGCTCCTTGCAATTGGTCAAACAAGTCATCAATCCTTGGCAACGGATACTTATTCTTTATCGTGATCTTATTTAGCTCACGATAATCGATGCACAATCTCATCGACCCGTCTTTCTTTCGAACGAACAGAACCGGTGCTCCCCATGGAGAGAAGCTCGGTTGGATGAATCCCTTCTGCAACAATTCTTCCAATTGTTCTTTCAGTTCCCGTAGCTCGTTCGGCGCTAATCGATATGGAGCTTTCGATATCGGGGCAGCCCCAGGCACAAGATCGATTTTGAATTCGATCTCTCTATCAGGAGGTAAACCTGGAAGATCGTCGGGAAATACGTCGGGGTATTCATTCGCAATCGGAACCTTCTCGAGTCTCAAAAGAGGAGATTCCTCGGCCTTCATGGCAGAACAAAGATAGAATTCACAACCTGAGTTAACCAGTCGTCGGGCCTTCAAGGCAGATATTCGAGGAATTCTATCCTTGCTCGCTTTTCCCCAAAAGATGCACTCTCCTCCCTCGGATGATTGGAACCTCACGATTTTCTTAGAACAGTCAATCATGGCTCCGTATTTCGAAAGCCAATCCATCCCGAATATGATGTCGTAATCATTCATCGGGATTACAATTAGATCGACTAACAATTCCCTACCCTCCATATTTACTGGGTACTTTTCTATCACTAAATTGGTTCGGGTCGGGTTCCCATGTGGCAGACTAACTAAATAATCATTTCTAGAATGGGTAGGATATATTCCGACCCTTGTCACGAAATCAGCCGACACAAAAGAATGTGTGGCTCCCGAGTCAATTAAAATAGAAGTCGGGACATGGTAAATATTCAACGTACCCGTCACCACATCGGGGTTTGTCTTCGCCTCCTCTTTTGTTAATGTAAAGACCCGTGCTGGTACAGGTGGAGGTCGGATCAACTGTTGAGGTTGATTCTGCACCAGGGGTTGTCTCTCTGGGCATGCTCTAGCGAAATGCCCAATCTTTCCGCATTGGTAACATTGTGGAGGTTGCCTCACTCCGTAGCAGACCCCAAAGTGATAGCGCCCGCATTGCTGACATTGGGGCGTAATATTCTGAGGTCGATTAGAAATATTTGTCGGCCCTTGATTCGGCCTTGGGCGCCAGTTTTGTTGGCCCGGTCGGTTTCCTTGGCTAGACCGCCCTTTGCCAAAGAATTGGCGCTTCTTGTTTCCCCCTCCGCCTTGTTGATTCTCTCTCCTTTTTCTCGCTTCCTGGGCTTCCACAACTACCCGCTCTGCTTGCTCAGCAATTAAGGCGCGTTCAGTAACTTGCATGAACTCCAGCTGTCGCGCGCCGGCTATGCTCAAATCCCGATAGATTTCGGGCTTGAGTCCCTGAATGAATCGAGTCACCTTCAGGGTGTTAGTTGCCACGAGAAATGGGGCAAAACGGGACAATTCTTCAAAACGACGGATGTATTCCGCCACTGGCATGCTTCCTTGTCGTAAACTCATGAATTGGAGCATACGCTGCTCCTGTTCATGAGCGGTGAAATATTTGGTGAAGAACAGCTCCTTGAACCTGTCCCACATCATAGTGATTGGGTCTTCCAACACCTTTACAGTATTCCACCAATAGCGCGCGTTCTCCCGTAGGAGGGAAACGGCGCAAAGTACCTTTTCATTATCAGGCACTCTGCTATAGATGAACATATCCTCTATAGTGCCTATCCAGTCCTCAGCTACCGCAGGGTTGGCGGCTTCAGTAAAGATGGGAGGATTCAATTTTCGGAAGCGTTCCCCGATTATTTGCACATGATCGGGCTGTGGGGAAGGACGATGCTCCGACGAGCTCTGATGGTGTATAAGGTCACTAATTTGCTCCGACTGATGCTGAATTAGTTCGGTCAGTCTATCGATGGTATTATGTTCGTGCGTTGGAGATTCGGGCTCGCCTCTTCGGCTCGACTCCCCCACGTGTTTACGTATCCCTCTCGGCATTTTGTAACTATTCTCCATTCACAGACACATACAAGCATATAGTCATGTACCACATACTATCGTTAACAATGAAAACTTACAGGCGCGGCTGGTTCTCCCGGCTTTTGGGCAGCAGTACATGGATAGTCTTCAGAATCTAAAACATATGCTCTGATACCACCCTGTGGCGACCCCACTTTTTAAACATAGATAGTTGGCGGGTTTTTCGCAACGAAAGCCGCGGAAAGCCCATTTTACAAAAACAAAATAGTATATTATGCAATATATAACAGAGTCGTTTTACAAAAGTCTTTACAACGGGCCGGAGCCCCAAAATATCAAACTGATCCTACGCCTCCACAGGTCGCGTCCCATGTACTGCATCCGCCCCCAAAAGCCCGTGGAGTCACCGCCACCAGCCGCTACTCACCCGTACCTATAAAACATGTAACCCTGAGCAAAATTGCCCAGTAGGTGAACATCAAAGTAATGCGATGCATGCGTACACATGTCCCCAATTCCCAATATCTCACATGCCAAATGCACGCTCATTTTTCTCATATCTCAATACTCAGGGCCTTAGGTTAGACTCGGCACCTCGCGCGCAACATCACATCAATCATCCGGTCACACAGACTCGGAAGTCACATCTCATGGCGGTGGGCACCCCGAGTCGCGTTTTCACACTGTACCCGGGTAGATAGAACGATCACGTCTACCTCCCGCCTAATCTCATCTCATGACGGTGGGCACCCCGAGTCGTGTTTTCACACTGTACCCGGGTAGATAGAACGATCACGTCTATCTCCCGTCAAGTCGAGTAATCCAACGACGGTGGGCACCTCAGGTTGCTCAAGCCTGAGTAGACAGAGCGATCACGTCTGTCTCCCGTCAGGTGCACATACGAGTCTTAACCTCACAAATCTCTGCCAAAGAAAGGCATACACTCTCCCATCGCACAAACGCGATCAATACTCTCGTTATGACATGCCGTGGATGCATGAACAACAAATCCCAAGCCATATTTCGTATATATGAACAACACCAAAATTCTTAAATCATGCATTTAAATCATATTCCCAAAATCTCAAAAATACTTTATATTAAAAGATTTGGATTGAAATTTGAACTAAGACTCAAAGTATTCCCACCAGGCCCGTGAAAAGCCCATTAAAAGCTGACCTGGCGAAAAGTTTACTAAGTGGCGAAAAGCCGAGTTCGCGAAAACATAAGTTGGCGAAAAGCTTTGGTACGAAAATAATTGGCGAAAAGCTTTGGTACGAAAACAATTGGCGAAAAGCTTTGGTACGAAAACAGTTGGCGAAAAGCTTTGGTACGAAAACAGTTGCGAAAAGCTTTGGTTCGAAAACCTAATAAAAGTTGGCGAAAAGCTTTGGTTCGCGAAACTCAATGAAAAGTGGTGAAAAGCTTTGGTTCGCGAAACTCTGTTTATTTTGAACAGTGACTAGCGAAAAGCTCAATTCGCGAACTATCAGTGGCGAAAAGCTTTGGTTCGCGAAATCTAATGAAGAGTGGCGAAAAGCTCAGTTCGCGAAAACTGGCTTTCGGCCCGCAAAAACTGGTTTTCGGCCCGTGATGTCTCACAGTTCGCGAAATACCTCAACCCGCGAAAACTGGTTTGTGGCCCGCGAAAACTTTTTCCTCTCACATATCGAAAACCTTAGGCCCGCGAAAACTGATTTCTCAGCCCGCGAAAAACTTTTTCCTCTCACATACCGAAAACCTTAGGCCCGCGAAAACTGGTTTGCGGCCCGCGAAAACTTTTTCTTCCTCACAGTTCGCGAAGTAACTGGCCCGCGAAAACTTAAAATGGCCCGCGAAAATGGTTTTCGGCCCGAAAACAAGAATCATTCGAAAATACAGAACAGTATACGAAAAAGACTGTGTTCTTCAAATCTTCATATCTTCAACAAATACCAGAAACTCATAACATAATTAAAACCCATATTTTGGATTTTTAAACATCAATCATCACATAAACATCCTTCCAACTCACATAAACACCATCATAACATTTCAAGAACATCACGTAACACACAAAGCAGCTTATGAATTTTAAAAGGAAACTTGGTGATCCTTTCACCATGAATATTAAAGCTGTTAAAAATGATTTTTCGAGGTTGTGGGTTTTTCTACCTCACGTCCTAAGCAGTGTTTACGCAGGTTTTCGTTGATGAAGGTTGGAAGAAGCTTTTGCCAAATTTCCTGTCTCTTCCTTTCTCTCTCGCCTTCCGCTCCTTGTTCCTTTTCTTGTGAAGTTTTTGAAGTATTGTATATTTAAGTTGGGGAGAGACTTACGTGATGACAAGGAGGTGATAAGGTGGTGATGCAATATTCCTCTTAAGCTAAGAAAGGGTCTCTTTTGTAATTTTCCTCTAAGGTTCTTTTTTGTAATTTTCCCCCTTTTTAAAGAAACCTCAAACGTATCTTTCTTCTTTATTGGGCTTGGGCCCAATTATTATTTGGGCTCAATTTCAAGCCTGCCCAAATTTATCTTTACCAATTTCGAAGTTTTGCGAAATCCCCGTATTAAATTTTACGGGTATTACACTAGCGCCTAGCGAATTTTACAACATTGCATTTACAACCCCTTTACATTCCAAAACACTTGAAGTTTGTAAAATTTATTTACATGAATTCAACAATTATTATTTTATTAATTATTTTTTCATAAAATTCAACAACATTAATTGCATGGGTCTTCAGCAATAGTAATTAAGTTATTGTAATCAAGTACATATCGATACAATATTTAATTTATTTTTTATTGTATTACTCCTCATATTAATCTCTACAGTTTTATATTAACTTTAAAAATATTGAAGTTAAATATTAATATTTAATATTAATATCAAATAAACACAGATGTAATAACAATTAGCTAAATTAGTGAATTTTGAAACTGCCTTGTTGACGTAATTTGAATTGGTAAAATTGATAGAGTTTGAATTGTTGAATAGATACGTACGTATTTTAATTGGTGCATTTTGAAATTAGAATTGATTTAGTTTAATGGTAAGTATTTAACGGTTTTAAATTGATAAGTAGTTAATAGTTTAAATTAATTACTTTTAGAATTAATAAGTATTTAATAATTTACTATACTTATTAATTAGGGCGGTGCCAATAGAATTATCCTTAAAAAATATACTCGTTACATCAAATATTTTAGCCAATGAGCTTAAATTTAAGAGTATTTTTATCATTTTACATAGAAATATGAATTAGTAGGGTCCTATGCTGCTGGACAAAGAATCCTTTGTTAAAAATTAAAAATGGGGAACCCAACAAAATAGCTATTAGAATAAATGGTTTGTTCCTTGCATTGCTGCAGCACTACAATTTAATCTCCGATAATCAGAATAACACATACAAGGAATCCTCGGCTTAGCAAAGGACCCGCTTTTATGAGCAGATGACCCCTTCCTTCATAAAGGGTCATTGAGGAGGACCCATTATTAAAGCATTATTATATGACCCATACGTACAAATTAAAAATTATAATAATAAGGATTTAAACATGCCATCTATTGTTCAACAGTAGAATATTATTCTTTACACACTTGGGATGCTATTTTGTACCCCACCCCCACAATGGTGTATGTATATTGAAAAGATCACTGCAACCAACTAGTCAGCTACTGTACAAAAATAATTATAACAAACTACGTACACAATTTAAAAAGTCCAACAAATAAATAATTTTGCATAGTGTCATTTACCTTACCTCCCTCCATCAGTAGCTTTCAGAAATATAAGTTTAATAATTGAAGTAACGATAGGAGAGGAGATATTGATACCCACCCATGTTAATAATATCGAATGAGTAAAAAGTCTTAATATTTATATATCAGTGCAGTGCAGTGCTGTCCGAACCAAGAAAAGAATAGATGAATTGTTCCCTCATTACTCACTCGGTTGAAGATCATAACGGAGATAATATTCTCATCATCTACAAACTTATCGTCTGAAAATAACTGCTTCCATCCATTTTCGGAATTCAATAAAAAAACTGAGATGAGACAAAATTGGCATCTGAAAAACAGAGACAAATGTACATAAATTGTATATTAATCTTACACTGTCCTAACCAAAAGAATGTAGCATCTTCAGGTCACTACTCCTCCAAAGCAGGACTGAGGAGAACAACTGCCTGCATTCGAAAAAATACATTGTAATTAATTCTGAGTTGTGACTACTGATTAACAGGGATAACACAAAAATAAATATAATTACATCCCTCCAACTATATCATCATTCCACTTGTGCCCCTATCCGTGCATAAAAAATAATTGGTGAAAATGCAAGTCAAAACAGTAAATGTTATCTATCTAAAGAAGCTAAATTTCCTTTAAGTGTTTTTAAATTTTCGAGAAAAACGTAAACATAATAAACATGAAGTGTGATGCATCCATAACAACAGTAGAGAAGGTGTAGGTGTAACTGAGTAATTGTACGAGGAATGGAAACAGCAAGCGCGCCCTTATAGAAATGGAAACAGTATAAAAGTGGACATAAAGATCAGAAGAAAACCTGATCACAAACCGGGCATGAATCACTTCTCTCCATCCATTCCAGAATACAAGCAAGGTGATAGTGATGATCGCATTTTGTTATCATCTTTGGATTTTCTTCATCATACTCTGGAAAAAGAGAACAAAAACATGTATTCTCATCAATTCAATTCCGTTCAACTTCCCACATAAAGAATCTAGCGCAGTTAACACACAGTTTGATTCTTTATCTGAACCTTCAAGACAAATGGGGCACATATCTTCCTCAACTGGCAGAGGAGGAATATAAGGTTCTGTGGACTTTTTAAGGTCGTCATCGAAGTTCCAATCTTCGATATCTGTATGTTCTTCAAGCTCAGCAGTTTTTTCCACCTTGCTATTTGATTCTGAGTTTCCAAGAGGCTCAGTCTCTGTGGTTGGTGAGGGTACTTCATTCTTATGTTTGAGTTCTTCCTTATTTGTGGATGAACCAGGTGGCTTTCCTATATATTCGTCATAGGGTATAGGTGCAGGAGGAGGGTGATAAGTATCGGGTATGGAGGTGTCTAGATTTACATCTATCAAGAGCCCTGTAGAGAGTGGGGAGACTGCGGCATGATGAGCTGGCACATGTCCATAATCTTGTGGTGCTGGCAGCTGCAAAAACAATGTAATTTATAAAGAGCATCAAATGATGTGAATGATTACATAGACATAACTCATTAAAGAAACCTGAAACACAAGCTAGAGTAAGTGAAAGCAGAGACATGCTAAATGGTGATATATTGATTCATAAGCACAATAGTTCTATAATCAACACATGAGAGGTGAGCAACCAATCAAAAGGATTGCAACATTGATATCATTAGCTAATGACATTAAAAATTCAATGTTGCAGACACATTGTATCTAATTTCAAGAGTAGGGCACACCGTCATCATTCATTATATCGATGGCAGCCTTGTACCATTTGAAAATTAAACAAGATAGATTTGATATCCCTTGTTGATTCAGGTGGTGAGCATGGTTCGTTGTTCATATATAGCCAGCCAGGTGTTTCAAACTCAATTTTATCAAGAAGCAACAACCAATTTTCTAAAATGGGTAATAATAGTAAGTTGAATGCATGTGGATCATAAACATTGTCATTTGCAAAGAAATTCATGGAATCTAACTGTATTTCCAACTAAAAAACGTTTCCATTGCCTCAATGGAAGGAATTCATTAACAAAGGTTAAAGTTTAAGTTTAGAACATCCAATATACCTCTACCAAACAAGAAAAATCCATGGCTATTTTGGATTAGAAAGAAGAATGCTTTCAGTGAAGCCCAAACCAACTGTGACAGAAGCACACCTAACCTCGATAACAATAATAAGAAAATTAACTTCAACGCAGTTTTACTTTAACACAGGAAATCGTCATTAATTCCCCATGGATCATTATTCTCTGATGGGGATTTCAGAGGTTATCAGTTCCAATCCAAACAGTTGAAACATATGTCATTAAGTTGATACCTGTTCTTTTTCCCAAGTCCTAGTCTACAAATTAGCCATAATTCACTAATATTATTAAGCTCCCATGAAGTTCTGACATCTTTTTCCATTAAATAATATTAGTAAATCAATTGCACATTCTCACATATGTTAGTTTTATTCAACTCTTTGAACAGTAATGAGGTTGTTGTACACAGTCTTAAAGCACTATAGACAACGGATATTAAAGTTGAAACCTAATTATTGTAATGGTTATACATACATTTTCTTCAGATGCCTTTGATGCACCGGAGCAACAACCACCCATCTTTATTATCTAAACGAGTAGTTTGATCGTCCTTTCTCTTCCATACACTAAAACCATATTATAATGAATAAAAATTAAGAGAAGTATCCAGAGAAAATATATCACAACCAACAGTTATTATGAACATGATTAAGAGAAGCCATAAGAATGGAAGAACCGCATTAAGAATCATATATGAACACCGAAATTACTACTCTCAGTATTCAAAATATCAAATAGATGTGTAGAAGAAGGGCAATAAGATCCACTAGAAACACAAATCCTCGCTGAACTTTCAAGTAAAAAGTGATTATGTTTACATGGGAAGGAGCATTTGTGATGCATATTTATTTCATTGGGATGCGGTCTTGATCAACACACAGTAATATCAAAGTTTGTACTGAAAACTGGAATAGTGTAGCCCCATTTAATAAAAAAAAAAATAAAAAAAAAACATGAACAGAGTTTCATTTAAGCTATTCTCAAATATGTAGAAAATCAATTTAGTATCAAATCAACAATCTTCAGTCAAAAATTCAAGAGTTCCTAATAACTAGAGAAGGATCACTCATCTTTCCCATCATAAAATCTCAGGAAAACAATCATAACCACACTCTTCTTTCCGTCATAACACTCTGCTATCAATAGAACTACATTAATAAGATCGTATTTCACTCCAATAATGAAAAGAAAAAGAATACAACAACTAATCATTTAGGTACCCTCAATCATACGCACACTCTATCAAATCTAATATACAACCACAGTAGAAATATGCGATGACATAAAAAAAAATCCAAAATTAGTTCCCCATTTGATCTGCAAGAATTCGTGAGCGAACTATAATCAGCAACTAAATCCTATTAGAAATCGGAAACATTTACCAAGCAAACAAGCAAACTATCGAAAAAATTAACAAAAAGAAACAGAGGTTCTCAATCATTCAAAAACTCGCAATTCGAAATCAAATTCTAAAAAAAAAAAAGAAAGAATCATAGAAACAGCGGTATAAAAATAACGGACAGACGGCTGCGTTCAGAATCAATGAGTACACACTGCGCCTAGCGTATGTGCAACAAAATCAAGAACAATAATGATCAAATATGCAATCATGCGAGTGTGAGGGCACGCACCTATGGAGTCGGATTGAATGTGTGTGTACTGTGTGAAAGAAAGCTGTTTACGAGTGGGATATGCAAAATGATTGGAGAATGACGGCGAAAGAAATTAATATTTGACCAAGTCAACAATTTAAATTAAAGTATGTAAATAAGTTGGTGACCATATATGTTTACCCAGATAAAACAAACAAATATATCTATATATAATAGGCTAAAATGCATAGAACTCCCCTGTGGTTTTACCGAAATGCATAAAAACCCCCATGGTTTTTTTATTGCGCGGTACCCCCTCGTGGTTTTGAGACATCTGCACACTTTCCCTTACGGGTCCAATTAAATATTACGGTCAGCTAAAATAAGATATTCCTGTTATGCCCTTACTAATGTAAACTAGGCAAAATCATACTTAGAATTCGCGGGCTTCATTTGCAAACAGAGCATGAACCCTAATTCCCAAAAGCTTGAACCCTAATTCTCAAAATCATACTTAGAATTCGCGGGCTTCATTTTCAAAGAGAGCTTCAAACATGGCTTCATATACTCCTTTATCAGAATCCCGATTCAGTTAAGTACACGAAACTACACCTGCGAACTCGGATACCTTTCAGCATACCTTGAATCTGCCCTAGGCTACTTTATTTCTTCTCTTATTCAAGTGATTTAGAATTCGCGGGCTTCATTTTCAAAGAGAGCTTCAAACATGGCTTCAAAGAGAGTTGTTTATAATGGGTCAAACTATCCCCTGGGAAAGGGGTACTGTACTGGAGTCATATAGCGGCGGCCATAACCTTTTATTTCGGATATGAAGTCTCATTCGAAGCTTTAGACAAAGGTGCTATTGAGATATTGGGTCCTTATGGTATCTCGTACACATTCCGACGATTGGCCGAGCGAATAAGTCAACTTCAAAGTGGATTTGTTGTGCGAAGAGTGCGTTATGACCGTGGCCGCCTGCCTGGTGGGGGTGGCTCCTCCGTTGTGGGTAAACGGGAAACCCGACTCTACGAACCCGAGGAAAAGCTGCACAGCAGTAGTAGGGGCGTTAAGACCGGAGCTTTTTGTAGTGCTAGCAAGAATGCAAGTGAATGAATCCCATCCCCTAGCTTCACCTTATTTGGGAATATTTGAGAAGATGAAGTGAGGTTATTTGTGTCATTTTGGACCAAAAAGCGTGACCCTAGCTAATCCAAGCCGCATTAAGAGCGCGTGTAACCCAATTTCGGGCAGAACCGCTGCCCAAGTGGAAAGTGTGCAGAGATCTCAAAACCACGAGGGGGTATCGCGCAATAAAAAAATCATGGGAGTTTTTATGCATTTCGGTAAAACCACATGGGAGTTCTATGCATTTTAGCCTATATAATATTTAAATTTTACTTTATTAATTAATAGGGATTGACATAAATGGATCATCAATGCGTAATGAATTGATTTGTGCCGACCAAAATGAGGTTGTTACATTACATTTGGCTATTTAGTCTATACACGCGTAATAAATTATGAAGATTGATAAAACCTATAGTTAATAATAATAACTAGTATTTTACGCACACTCAATGCGTGTGTAATTAAAAAATATATAATATTTTATATTTTAAAATTTTCTTAAATTAAAATATTCAATTGCTGAAATTTTAATTAAAGGATAAAATTGAAATAATCTTATAATTAAAGGGTAAAATTGAAAAAAAAAATATGACATACCAAATCAATTGAGCAGTTATTCTAGAGTACTAAGCAATAATAAAATAGAAAGATAATAAAAGATAAACCACTTAGGATGACACTAATAATGCAACCATAGATTATGTTACCTAATCACACCATTTAATGGATTTGCTTCCATCATTTATCGGGAAACAAATCTTAATCCACAATTAAATCGGTGAAAAAATACGAAATTATCAACACAATGCACCGCATATCAGTCGTATTCTACAATATTTTTAACAAAATTCAAAATTTTCAAAAATGACCATCTTTGGTATGTATATTTGAATGAAGATCAAAATCTTTCAATTTTCCAAGTCGATGGTTATGTCTCACTGTTGGTGCTCAAACTTTCAAATGTGTCGTTTTGGTTCCTAAACTTTGTAAAACCTTTTATTTTTTATTCTTTTGACCTAACGAACCGGTAAAGGAACAAAAAATAAACGATTTTGCAAAGTTCAGGAATCAAAATGGCACATTTGAAAGTTTGAGCACCAACAATGAGACTTTTTTTTTTTCACATAGATGTTATTGCGTAAACTTGATATAAAATTCAGATTCGATCAACACGAGATTTTTAAACTCTTTTTTTTTTGTTTCAAGAGTTATCTTAACACAATCACATCGTAATCCTCATACATTAGCATGTACGTAATCCACACAAAAATGCATATACGTAATCCCCACATTAAAATTTGGAATTACGGTGTGATTGTGTTGGGATAACTCTTGGTTTTAAAAAAAATTCAAAAATTCCGTGTTGATCGAAGTAGAATTTTATATCAAGTTTACACAATAGCATCTATATGAAAAAAAAAAAAAGTTTTACTGTTGGTGCTCAAACTTTGAAATGTGTCATTTTGGTACTTCAACTTTGCAAAATCGTTCATTTTTTGTTCATTTACCGGTTCGTTAGGTCAAATAACCAAAAAATGAAAGGTTTTACATAGTTTAGGACCAAAACGATACATTTGAAAGTTTGAGCACCAAAGTGAGACTTTGGTATAGTATAAGCACCAAATTTGATGTTTAATTTGAATTAGCAATTCATTCTCTCTTGAAGTTTAGCTTTAGCCCAAATCATTTCTCTAGTAGGCCAGAATTAGGGCTAGTAGTCGCGGCATTGTCCATAATGGTTACGAAAATGCATATATTTTATTAATCATTTTGAGTTTAAACCTATTTAAATAATAAATGTGTCATGTCAATAACACCTACGTTAGGGGAAAAAATACCATATGTTTTAGTTTTAGCATCCCAGTATCGGCTTTTTTAATTAAATAATTAGTTTTTTAATTTTTATTTATAAAATAAGTTAAAAAAAATACTTATTAATAAAATAAATACTTTCGTATGTTTGACATACGAGTTATAACTCGTATGTCAGAGTTACGAGTTATAACTCGTATCTTTAAGATACGAGTTAGATCTACCGACACCGACAAACTCTGCAACCAACAAACTCTGACGAAACCTCTGCTAACTCGTATGTTGAAGGTACGAGTTATATTTTCTCGTATGTTAAAAGTACGAGTTAACATAACTCGTATCTCACACATACGAGTTATATCCCTATAAATTCATACCTTCGAAACGAAATATTATATCAAACACATCACCGATCATCACATACAAACATGGTGTCCAATAATATACAAGTGTTAGTTTATTTCGGTGGTGAAATTATTCACACATCCAATTCAACCATCAAATACAGTATTGATCCTATAGGGTACCGGCGAATTCGTCGTTCTACCAATTTTTTCGAATTTCTGTCATTCTTGTTTGAAATTACGGGTGCTGATAGCAGTTCTTGTTCGTTGATTGTTTATGGCAAGAATGAATACTTTCAACACTCTCGCATTTTTCATCAACTACTACAGATTTCCAACGACAGCGACTTATCATTCTTCATACACCCTGATTCCGAATTCAACCATCTTGAGGTTTTTGTTGAAAAAAATGAATACGGCAATTTTGATCTCAATGAAGATTCTCATCCAAATTTTGAAGACAGAAGTGGGTTTCAGCAATTTGAATTTGGTTCATCGAGTCATGCTTGTTCAGAGATGCCTGATATAGTCACAGTTACAAGAGGGTTCGAAAATGTGTCAATTGATGTTCCTATATTAGACGTGCCGGAAGCCGAGCAGGAAGATGAGCCAGAAGGCGAGCAAGAAGTCGAGCAAGAAGTCGATGTCAGTGATTCTGAAGCAGACGATGAAAATCTCTTGTCCGAGTTTCCAGATCCCAACGATCCTGAAGCTGTCAACGACGATGAGAATCCACCTAATGCCACTGCACCAGTAGATGATCCTCGAGCAATGTACCAGTCTGTTCCCTTT
The DNA here is from genome assembly GCA_028392965.1 of Lindernia subracemosa. NCBI lineage: Eukaryota > Viridiplantae > Streptophyta > Magnoliopsida > Lamiales > Linderniaceae > Vandellia > Vandellia subracemosa. The sequence goes on along the minus strand of JAQPCC010000011.1, from coordinate 1,403,604 downwards.
AATCATACATATCAAATGCCACCTCCCGATGTTGATGGCTACGGTGGATGCGGGGACTTTTATGATCAAGAAACTCCCACATTTTGTCGATGTATGATTTTTCAAAGTAAAGAACATTTACAACATGCTGTAGACGATTATTCGATCAGGGTAGTTAGGCGCGAGTATCATGTTAAAAAAAGCCTCCCATATTATATGTATCTAATCATTGAACAAAATCCAAGAGTAACATAGTCTTGATTGAATTACTAAATTAGTAGGTAGTCCATATCATTAACAAAATTTCATGAAGAGGCTATTATTATTTTGGAAGTCATGCCGATAAATCTTTCACGAAAGTATGCTTCATATCTGAAAAGATTACCTCAAATTAAAGTTGAAAAGTATATATAAAATGTTTTTTTTTTTAGAAAATTTTCAGAATATAATCGTATAAAGTGGAAGACTTTGGTCGTGAAAGCGATATTAACCATTCGTGCAAGTTATAAAGTGTAGTGGTCTATGATTCCTTCCGTTTATCTTCATTGTATCTGTCAAATTGCTTGAATATATTCATTATATTACCACACGTGAAAATATGATAAATAATAATCACAACTAGTCTAGGGCCTACTCAAATGATTTCAAATTTTTCTAAAGAAAGGGCCAATTGAATTACTTGTCTGACTAAAATTGTATTTTATCTCTTTATCAACAACATTTAAGCTTGAAATTAAGAAAAAATAGGTCCAATGGATTTTATAAGAAGTTCACTTTATTCTAAAAGGAATATATTATAACTTACAAGTGGCAATGGAGAAATGAATAGAGTTTTCGTCGTAATCTATTACTCTATTAAGTACTCTATTAAATAGGGATAATCATATCCATCAACTCACTTGTAGTTGTTTAATATTTTAAAGGACAAATCAATTTTTTATTGATAACTCACATGTATTTGTTTAATATTTTAAAGGATAAATCAACTTTTTAATCCATACACAATTCTATTCATTTTTTTTATTTACTTTTTTTTTCGCATACTATTAAGCACCATTATTCTATTCCTTGCGTGGGAAGCCAAGGGTTTGAGGTGTTCTCTGATGTGAGAAGCTAAACTTTCAAGGATATAACAAATTAATGAAAAAAATAGTATGTCAATTGAAGAAAAATTGCGTGGCTAAAAAAATTCTAGTATATATATATATATATATAGACTTTCGTCACGTGCAATTCTCACTTTTGTCTCCTGGATGATTGCATTATTTCAAAGTAATATCAAACTTTGAAGTATAAATTATTGTAAAATATTTAATTATAAATCTTTCATTATATTAACTATAATATATTAATTATATTATATTGTAATATTTTAATAAGAGAACAAACGTATATAGTAAAGAGGGGTACTTTATGATTTTGTGTGTACATGAAAAAAAAAAAAGGAAAACTTCTAGCCGCCAACATTGATACAAAGTACCGGCATAATAAATATGGTAATGAGCATACAATTATTCATAATACTCCATCATATCTGATAATATTAGCTGTCTCGTTAAAAAATTTATTATGAAAAACTTCATAGGATAAAACCCTATTGAAGGGAAAAGGGTGTAGCACATATTGTCTCTTACTGATGTAAACAATTTTAAAGATCTTTGAGCTTTCGAAGTCTAATTAAATATACAAGTTTCTCGAATGCCCTTGGAAGAAGCGCTTTAGTGAATAAATTCGTAAGGTTGTCACTTGATCTAACTTGTTGTACGTAAATTTCATCGGTCTTCTGAATGTCATGTGTATAGAAGAATTTGGGTGATATATAGTAGAAACTCGATAAATTAATACTCGGTTATTTAATAAACTCTCTAACATAATATTTATGGACGATTCTAACTTGGGGATAACGTAGTAAATTAATAAATTCGCTAAAATTATAAGATAATAAACTTTTCGTAATTTCTATGGATCCCATATAAAATATAAATTAATAATTTTTTAAATACTACATACTATTATATGAATGAATTACGAAAGTTTCTTGTATTGAGAAGTCATTTGTATATGATTTTTTTGTGTTGTCATATTTTGATATTTTATTTATGTCGGAAATATTTTTTAATGTCCATAAAGTGAAACATTGAACATAAGAAGCATAATAAGGTGTGAGATTGAAAAGTTCTTTTAAATTCGATTAGTCATTTGATTTACGTATATGATATAGTAATTAAATGGATGTTTGAAAGGTGTTTTTAAATAGAATAATTCATTATATATTAATAATTATTAATTTATTTATTAATTAATAACTCTTCTAATTAATAAAATTTGATAGTCCAATGACTATTAATTTATAGAGTTTTTTTTATGTTTGGTTATGTCGTCTTTGTTGTACCCTTCTTTTAATTGAGCGATACATGCTGCATTATCTTCATATAAGATCATCGGAAGTAATTTTTCTGAAAATAACCAACAAGTATGTCATATATGCTTAATTATTGATCGCAACCAAACGAATTCTCTGATAACTTCATGAATCGTTAATATTTCAGCATTATTAAACAGAGTGGCGGTTAAACTTTGTTTCGCTGACCGTCATGAAATAGCAGTTCCACCGTATGTAAATAGATTACACGGTTACGATCGAGCATTATGTAGGTCTGATAGAAATTTATCATATGCATATCCAATTAAATGTGTATTTGATTCATTAGAACAGAACAATCTCATATCAATTGTTCCTTGAAGTTCTAATGACTACGAGTCGATGACAAACTATATCTCGCTAATATATTTACAACAAACGCATATCAGGTCATGCATGACTCATAAGATACATTAGTGTTCCAATAGCATTAAGACATGATACTTCAGGACCAATTAATTCTTCATCATTTTCACGTGGTCTAAACAGATCTTTATTCACGTCTAAAGATCGAACAATCATCGGAGTATCCAACGGATGAACTATATCCATGTAAAATCTTTTCAATATCTTTTTTCGTAGAAGTTTCTTGATATATGAATATCTCATTACTTAAATATTCAATTTGTAGTCCAAGACAGAACTTTGTTTTTCCAAGATCTTTCATTTCGAACTCATTGTTTCAAACAATCATCAGCTTTTGATAACTCTTATGAAGTTTCAATTATATTGATATCATCAACATAAACTGCTATAACGATAAATTCACTTTTAAATCTTGTGGGATCTTGTGGTGGGCCACATGGACCAAGGAAGATTAGTTCCGCTGGAAGTTGTAACATAGCCGGCGATGAGGTTCAGATTCGATTTAGACAAAACCTAATCGGAGTGTGGGGGCTATTGTGGCATTGTGTGGGGATACCTACGTGACCGGAAAAAAAAATATGACCGTTTTTTTATTTTAATTTTTTTTGTACTTTTTTTTAATTATTTCTGACCGTTGAGATACGACGGTCCAGATCTCATGGCCGTTGGAGATCAACGACAATTATTAGCCAATCGTTGGAACTAGCGATTAACCGAAACCGCCGGTTTGGACCGTTAGAATTTTTTTTTTATTTTTTTTGCCTATAACTATTGGGAATTAGTTTTGGATTTTCCACACTTTGGTTTGCATTCTCAACTCAAATCTCTCTCGTATCCTCGTCTAATCTCTCTCAAAAATATTTAATTTGTGTTGTTATAATTATTATTATATTTATATTTTCGGAAAGAAAAAACACAAAAAAGTCGATTAAAAATATGAAAGGTCGTTGAAGTGGATCTCGTTCTCGCCGAGGCACCAAGGAAAAGAGTCCGATGGTAGCCGATACCTAGTCGACCTTCATTTGGTGCTCATTTTATTCATATGAGATGCATACGAATTTTCGTCAAACACTACTGGAAACGAAGATTAAGCGATAATCGATTTTTTTCAATATATTGAGTTGTTTTTTTTTAGCGATAATTATTTTTTTTAATATTGAAGGTGTAATGTAATCGTTTTTTTTAATTGTATTTTTGACTATTGAGTTGCTATTTTTTTTAATTTGATTTATTAAAGTGTTTTTAAGTTGTAATTTATAAATAGTTGGAATGAAAAAGTTTTTATTTTATTAAAAAAAATCAATTTTCTTTATTATTTCTCAATTAATAAATAAAAAAAGCAAAAAAAAAATATTTAATTTTCGCGGTTTCAAACCCTAACCGTGAGCTTATGGTGCAATCGGAACCGGCGATTTCAAATCGAGAATCAGGAATTGGAACTAGAATCGGTTGAAACATATTGAATTCAAATTAATGAAAAAAAATAGACCAAGTCAATAATCTATTCAAAGCCCCCAATAGTTTGACCTAGCGGTTTGGTCCCTGGTCTTTCAAGCGGGAGTTCAGGGGGTTCGAATCATCTAGGGACCTTCACTATCGTTGTTTGTGGGATCTTGGGGTGAGTCTCACAGGGAGGATTATTTCTGCTGGAAGCCGTCATCGTCTCATAGCCGACGATGAGATTCTGATTCGATTCAGATCCAACATAGTCGGAGTATGGAGAGTAAATTGCTGTTGTGTGGGATACTTACCTGATCGAAAAAAATAATAATAAATCAAAAAAAATCTATTCGCTTAGCCCTTTTTGGTAAATTCAGCTCATATTATTAATCATGTTCGTTAGTCTTTTCCAATTTCCGTGTTTGACCTCCAAAACACACACACACACACACTATGGCTGCTTGATTTTATGCATAAAAGATTGACGTTTATTTTTCTTTTCCATTTGTTTGAAACTAGAAATTTCTAATATGCGATTTAGTTTAACGACGTCCTCCGATTGTTTCTGAGCGTCAAGGTATAGAAGAAGGAAATCTAAGAACTATGCGAAGAAGAGGATCAGATGCGTTGGAGACGATTAACGCCGCAGCTAATGTGATTGCTTCTGGAGAAATTCGCGCTTCGCGACCTCCGGTAATCATCTTACTATAATTGCATTTTTTCTGTTTTTTTTCTTCGTTCGCTATGGATTTTTAGTGCTGATTTTAGCTGACGAGATTGTCTGATGCTTATTAGGTCTCGTTTATTGTTCAATTTGGTTTTGATCTTACTAAGGTCGACGCTTTTCTGCTGTGATTTTGCACTAGTGTATCATGATTATGTTTTTTCGGTTCAAATCTAATGGATTAAGAATGTGTTTTCTGCTTATTGTCTTTGAGAATGGATATTTGGGGTCATTATATCTGAACTCTATGCCTGTAGATATCCTTGTGTTTCATTCGATAGAATAAGGTCAAAAAGATGTCCGATGAGTATCAAATTTGTTTTGAGTGCAATTCGAGTCTGCAGACAATAGCATAAGTTCAATGAGACTTTTACGATTTTCTCAGAAATCTTGGCTGAATGATTCATACTGTTGGTAGGATTGGTAGGCTTGTAAAACAAAGCAATAGCAGAGCTAATGTTTGAGCTTGTTTGATTGCAATTATCTCTTTATACAAATTCGGAGGTCTTGTATTTTCATTCTTAGTAGATGTCTGATATGGTGAAAATTTGATTGAATGTGATAGGGATATCAAACGCCGACTTTTAACATTTCTTTTCTGTCCTTTAAAAGAAACGAAGATGGGGAAGTTGCTGGAGCCTATACTGGTGCTTTGGAACACACAAGACCAAGAGGGTCGGGCACGCTGCTCTTGTTCCCGAACCTACAACTGCCACCGTATCAAACTTATCCGAACCCGAACGTCAGCTGCTGCCACCTTCCATATCCATCCATTTCGCCGCACCACCCTCCTCGCCGGTATCTTTCATACCATCCGAACTACCCTCCACAACCCAATCCCCGACCCACGTCTTATCCCTATCCATATCAGCAAACATGAACTCCTACTCTCCAAGCGGGCCCGCCTCTATGTTTGCGATCGGCCCGTATGCCCATGAGAGCCAATTGGTTTCCCCGCCCGTGTTCTCAACCTTCACCACCGAGCCATCAACCGCACCTTACACACCTCCACCGGAATCAACCCATGGAATGCAGGTGAATCTCACTGCCACCACCGCCGCACCTCCCTCTCCCGAGGTGCCCTTCGCCAGGCTCCTGGAGCCTGAGCACGGTCTTGTGAACACCGGGCCGGGCCCGAGATACCCGATCTCCCAGTACGAGTTTCAGTCGTCTTATCAGCTCCAGCCGGGCAGCCCGGTGAGCCACTTGATCTCCCCCATTTCGAACTCGGGCACTTCATCGCCGTTTCTCGACCGTGAGTTCACCCCTTTCTTCCTCTGCGAGATTCTCCGCCGTGGGTTGGCTCAAGAACCAGGCTGCTCGTTGGATCGCCAGGATTCGGATGTGGGCCCACTTAGAGATGAGAAAACGAATCATGCAGCAGCAGAAGAAGATGAGAATTCTCATGCTGGCGAAATGGAGAGGGAGCAGCATCAGAAGAGTCGGACGATCACACTCGGATCGATGAAAGAGTTCAACTTCGACACTGTGGAGGATGAGGAGGACGGGAAATGTGATAGCAATTGGACTTTCTTCCCGGTGATTCAGTTCAGACAGGTGTGAGTTAAGTTGGTTATCTTCAAGGATCATTGCATTGCATTGCATTGCAGTGAAGGGTTGAGTTGTCTCTCAAAAGGATAAACTCTGCTTACTAACAGAAAGTTAGAATGGGTGAGAGGTAAATTTGCATCTTGGATATATATATATATATGCCTTGAAGCAACCTTCATAGATGTTATTATATTACTCTGCCATGTGTCATAAATTAGTTTAGGACTCACTCATCATATGTATCTGATCTGAACACAAATATTTCGAACTTGGCACATACTTCTGAAGTTGAAGCTATTTCACAGACAGATATGTACTAATAGTGTGTCTTATTACATTATCGTTACATGAGATTTATGACATATCTGTAAGGCAATTACAGCACCAACTAGTTGATCTGTTAATTAATCTTGAGAACCCTAACTGCTGTTTAACCGCCATGATGGCAAACGCATAATCTTCTTCTTCTTCTTGTCCTTCTCCATATATTCGTTCAGTAAGTACGACCATGTCGTTCTTATTTAGTAGTGTTTGTGATCGATCGATCGGTCTCTCTTTATCTGAATCTACTCGCTAAATCAAATCATTACTACAGACGCCTCAATTTTATGAAAATATCGACAAATGTGTCGTTAAAAAAATACTGGGAAACAATAACGACTAAAAATTGACAATGGATGTTGCGAAAACCTGTCAAAATATCATTGGGTTCAAAATACGGAATTGTCATCCTTCATCACTATGGTGGTGGGGGACCTCAAATGGTCATCCTCAGGACAAAACATTCGAGGCGTTGCTGTCATAATAATCCTGCGAGAAGAAGACGACGCAGTGCATCCTAACAGCCCTAATCGTGACAAGAAGAACTGCCAGGGTCGGATGATTTGGGAGGCATCTTGGCAGTTACTATACATACACAAGCGTTCCAATTTACCGATAATTTGTACTATCATTATTAATTTAGAAGAAAGAACATTGAACGATTTAAAATAACAAACTTAAAACGAGCAAATTATCATCTCTCTATCAAACTGAAACTCTCTGTTTATTACTAATGATAACAAAACTATGTTAATAATTATACAAAGAATACATACATACCGTTTATCAGAAATGAACAATTCTGCCCTACACACACTGAGAGTATAGCATACAGTTAGAGTAGAGGACCAAGACTTGTACTACAACACTCCAGCAGTGCCATATATATATAATCAGTTGATTTTTCTCATCTCAGACATAGATAAATCGATAGATAGATAGATAGATAGATAGATAGATAGATAGATAGTACTAATGACTTTCTGGCAACCTGCGGAAGGAAACATATTAGTGTAAGAGGAGATAATAAGCATATGAGACTTTGAATCCAGATTTTTAGATGAAAAGGGGAGAAAATACGTTGACAGAAAAAGTAGTTTTCAGAGAGTGTATTATGAGAATATTTAGCGGAAAGAACTGTAATTTATTGATGAACGAACCTCCATGGGAATTCACTGGTATCGATTCCAGCTTGGTGAAGCTCATCCACGTATTGTAACGCCTCTCTGCACTCTTCTCTATCATCGAAAAATTCTTTCTTTACGCCTTCTACATGGTATGTATCGTGCCCCTTACCAGCCACTACCTAGTTTTCAAGAGAACAACCAAATTCATGAATTGATATATATTTTCTAGTCATCTTTCCGTCTATTGCTTGCCTGGCCTTGCTTAAGCCCTTCATTAGAAGAGAGAGAGAGAGAGAGAGAGAGAGAGAGATTTTACCACCATATCGCCTTCCTCACCCATAGCCACAGCACATCGTACAGCTACACGTCTAATGTCGTGAAGAAACAGCCTATGGCCATTCGAAAGCGGCGGATAGTAATCGTTCTCTCCGTGCTTTAAGTAATCTTGCATGGTCCATCCCACACCCGCGAGCATATCATCCAAGATGTCCACTGAATGATATATATGTTAAAGTTCATGTATCAGTTTTTAAGAAAATATTGATCAAAATAGAGGAAGAAAAACTAGTACTACATACAAGGATCTTCATTTCTAGGATTGTCCAAAGTAAGGATGGTCACATCGCTCTTGTCCGTCGCTATCTTCGTCATGAGTGGCCTCTTACCTCTTTCATCCTCGCCACAACAACCAACCACTGTAGATAACAAAAGTAGATAAGAACAATAAATGTGCTGTTTAAATATATGTATAACAAAAGATTAGATTATGTCACTGACCAGTGATAATCCTCCTAGGTGTTAGTTCTCTTACACTGTCAAGCAACCTAGACAAAGAATCGGGGGTACGAGCATGATCCACAACAACGCCAAAAGCCTGCTCTTCATCGATCAATTCACACCTCCCCGGGACGGCATCGACCTCTTCGATCCCCCTTACAATATCCTCCAAGGGTGCATTAACTGCAATGCCAACAGCTACAGAAGCTAGAATGTTGTAAATATTATGCCTCCCAAGTAATCCCGACGAAATCTCCAATATACCCTGCGGGGTATTGACTAGAACCTGAGTTTCGAACAGGGACAGTTCGAATTTCAAAGGGTGAACATCTGCCTTTTTATTTTCCAAAGCATAGGTCACAACGGGCACATTAGGGTTCCCCTGAGCTATAAAGAAGGGGGCATTTGGATCATCGATGTTTATGATCTTGCGATGACGAGATGGGTCCACCATTTTCTTGAAGATCGCAGCTTTGGACTGTCTGTACTCTTCCTCAGTCCCTTGAAAGTCTAGCCGATCGTGTGATAAGTTTGTGAGGACCGCTATATCAAAGTCAACTTCTTCGCACTGTCCCAATCTCAGCTCGTGGGAAGAAGAGGATTCCATCACCAATGCTTCTGTGCCATTGTGGGCCATCTTAGCCATAAGCTTCTGAACCCCAACTGCGTCTAAGTTTACGGCACTCGAGTCCAACTTGTTGTCTCCGTGAACGTAATGTGAAACACTACTTAGCATCCCTGTTCTCAACCCCATAGCCTCGTACATCCCTTTTATTAAGTACGAGGTTGTCGTCTTCCCATTTGTCCCAGTGACTCCAATGACCGACATGTTCCTCGAAGGGTGTCTGAAAAAGGCAGAGGCTAACGAAGCAAGGACGACGTTCGTGTCCTCTACGATAACCAAGGCCTTACAGCCTAATGTCTCTTCTATGTCTAACTCTTTACTAGCAACAACAGCTACAGCACCTCTCTTATCTGCCTCTTTCAAGTACAAATGACCATCAGTTCTTTTCCCGACGCAACAAACGAATAAATCCCCACTGTTTACTACGCGGGAATCGTGTGAAATTCCACTAATTTCGACTTCTAAATCACCGTAAACTGATAAGGGCACTGCCCTGGTCTCATCCAACAGCTCAGCCAAGCTCGTTTTGAACTTGGGCTCAACTATTCTAGCCTTGGCCTTACCAAACTCATCGAAATCCATATCGAAGAAGTTAGAAAACTCACCATCAAGATCGGATTTTTCTTCTCCTTCTTCTTCGTTGCCATCGTCGTCGTTTTCAAGATCAGACGTTGCTTCTTCGTCCTGATGATCATCATCGTCAACCTCGGTCAAGCCCTGAAGCTCCGCAATCTCTTCCAAGTCCACGACTTCCTCGGGCTCCAACTCATCAACGACTTCAACATCTTTGTCAGACTTCTTTTTGTCTTTAATCAACCCCTTCTTCATAAATTCCTGGCGTTTCAGCGCAATTGCCTTATCAATCTCGCCGAAGAGATCGTCACCGCTGCCGCCGTCGTCCCTCTTCAGAGAATCATCGACGTCGTCCGATTCCTCGAGGGCTTTGAGGAAGGTTGGCTGGTCTTTCTCGAACTGTTCTTCTTGGAGCTTCCTCGCGCGAGCTGCTTGGCGTTGGATCTGCTGGAACTTGTTGACGCCGTGCATCGAGTCCTCGGGGGCTTCGGGCGGGTCGTCGGCGGACGGACTTGGGTGTTTGTTTCCGGAAGCGGAGGCGCTGAGCCGGAAGAGGTAGTCGGCGATAGAGGTCCGTTTGGTTCTGAAGACGAGTTTTCTCGAGCTGCTCGTGGAAGAGAGATGCGTTGGTGGTAATAATAACGGCGGTGGCTGTGAAATGGGACGACACTGAAATGTGGTTATCATATTCTCTCTCTCTCTCTCTCTCTCTCTCTCTATCTATCTATCTGTGTGTGTCGTATAAGAGAAGGGGTTTAGGAATGGAAGTGGATAGAGCCGAGGTTTATCGGATTACAGAACTAATTTTTCAGAGGTTTGGCGGACTGTAGACGTTGTGATTCTTTAACTATCATTTTTTTTAAAACTAAATGACATAATCAATAAATTATCTAATCTTTCTAATTAGTCCACATGCCATGCGAACTAAAAATGAGATTAATTAGCAGAAATCAACCTTTTTTTTTTTTTTCTTAAGGAAAGAGCAATTTTATTTTATTAGGTCGTAGGAATGAATATTCAGAGAAATAGCATCAGTAGTTATAGCATGCAACGGTGGATGATCTCGCCTCCTCGGTTATATCCACGATTCGAATTCAATGAGCCACTCGATTACAATACAAGGATAAAAGATAGTAATAGAAGGCAAGGCAAGGCAAGGCAGGCAGTTTTCATAGATTCTCATTGTCCACTCCACACTCCGTATACCTGCCTCCCTCCCACACTCTCATTGTCTCATGCGATCGATCGAGCGAGCAAAGCATTTCTGGAATCACATGGATATATCTCTCCTACCACACTCTAAAGAGATTGATCGAACAGCTCGGAGTGGCTTTGGTGGACGGACATATGCCAGCCAACCCAAAACTACAGCAAGTGTTTTAGAGAAGAAGTTGGTGCATGTGCTTATTATGGACATTGGACACGATGGAACACAAAGTGATTTCGTTGCTCGGACGTTTACCTCTACTCTAATCCCTAACTATCTATATATACCAATCACATATTAGTATATTTACAATTAAGTTCCTAATTTATATAATATTACAATTGAGTCTCTAGACAAAGATATCAATTTATGTAGTGGTTTCCGAGACCTTAGGCACCGAAATCGTCTAAACTCGGAGAAATTCATAAGCCGAAGGCGTGCGGAGTAACTACAGTCATATAGAAATATATGGATTGGGTTCACTGTCGTATATGATTGCTATTTACGTGAATAACGGATATCACATATGTTAGAAATTTCTACCTTAATTAGATTCATATTAGTTAGATAGAATTGATTGCATAAAGACTTATGATTAATCTGTACCGAATATGTGCTTTAATCACGTTTGTCGTTTATTGATTTAAAACCGTTATTTTTATTTGCGTTAAATTCTTACTTGTATTTTTATTTATTTCGCTGCAAATTAATCTTTAAAAATCATAAAAATTATCTTAGTCTCAATTCGAATTAGGAATAATATCTTAGAATTAGTCGAGTTGTAATCATGGATCGATACTTGAACTTACGTCCACTTTATTACTTGCACCACTCACTGGTCTAAGTAGTAAAAAATATTGGCTTTTTTAATTAAATAAATAGTTTTTTAATTTTTATTTATAAAATAAGTTAAAAAACATACTTATTAATAAAATAGGTGTTTTCGTATGTTAGACATACGAGTACTCGTATGTCAGAGTTACGAGTTATAACTCGTATGTTGGAAATACGAGTTATAACTCGTAACTCTGACATACGAGAAACCGTAACTCGTATCTCTAAGTTACGAGTTAGATCTACCGACACCGACAAACTCTGCAACCATCTGACGCCTCTGCTAACTCGTAACTTAGAGATACGAGTTACGTTTTCTCGAATGTTAAAAGTGCGAGTTAATATAACTCGTATCTCAAACATACGAGTTATATCTCTATAAATTCACACCTTCGAAACGAAATATTATATCAAACACATCACCGATCACTCACATCACATACAGAAATGGTGTCCAATAATATACAAGTGTTAGTTTATTTCGGTGGTGAAATTATTCACACATCTAATTCAACCATCAAATACAGTATTGATCCTATAGGGTACCGGCGAATTCGTCGTTCTACCAATTTTTCCGAATTTTTGTCATTCTTGTTTGAAATTACGGGTGCTGATAGCAGTTCTTGTTCGTTGATTGTTTATGGCAAGAATGAATACTTTCAACACTCTCGCATATTTCATCAACTACTACAGATTTCCAACGACAGCGACTTATCATTCTTCATACACCCTGATTCCGAATTCAACCATCTTGAGGTTTTTGTTGAAAAAAATGAATACGGCAATTTTGATCTCAATGAAGATTCTCATCCAAATTTTGAAGATAGAAGTGGGTTTCAGCAATTTGAATTTGGTTCATCGAGTCATGCGTGTCCAGAGATGCCTGATATAGTCACAGTTACAAGAGGGTTCGAAAATGTGTCAATTGATGTTCCTATATTAGACGTGCCGGAAGCCGAGCAGGAAGATGAGCCAGAAGGCGAGCAAGAAGTCGAGCCAGAAGTCGATGTCAGTGATTCTGAAGCAGACGATGAAAATCTCTTGTCCGAGTTTCCAGATCCCAACGATCCTGAAGCTGTCAACGACGATGAGAATCCACCTAATGCCACTGCACCAGTAGATGATCCTCGAGCAATGTACCAGTCTGTTCCCTTTAATCATACATATCAAATGCCACCTTCCGATGTTGATGGCTACGGTGGATGCGGGGACTTTTATGATCAAGAAACTCCCACATTTTGTCGAGGTATGATTTTTCAAAGTAAAGAACATTTACAACATGCTGTAGACGATTATTCGATCAGGGTAGTTAGGCGCGAGTATCATGTTAAAGAAAGCAGCAATACCGTTTGGAGTGTAGAATGCAATCACAGCAGTGAATGCCCTTGGAGACTTAGAGCCAGTTTGAAGCGTAAAGAAGGTTATTGGAAGGTGACAAAATATGGAGAGCCACACGCATGCTACATGACTGAGTTGTCCACAACTCATCGTAATATTTCTCGGAACGTGATTGCCGACAAGCTTGTTGACGTTGTAAAGACAGACCCTCACTTCCTACCCAAAAATGTACAGCAGCTCATAAAAGATAAATTTGGCTACGATATCTCGTACATACAAGCTTGGCATGGACTCTAAAGAGCTATGGAAAATGTTTATGGCACGTGGGAAGATTCCGTGAAGAAGCTTCCAATTTTTATGAAAGCTTTACAACATTACAATCCAGGAATAATCGTGAAGTGGCTGCACATTCGCACTAGCACGCCTGGGGAATATAAGCTTGGGTACGTTTTTTGGGCATTCAAACCAAGTGTTGACGGTTTTCGACATTGCCGTAAAATTGTTTGTGTTGATGGTACACATTTATACTCAAAATATCAACACAAAATGTTGATTGCTACATCACTCGACGCCAATCAGAACGTCTTCCCCCTAGCCTTCTCCATTGTCACCGAAGAAAGTGAACATTCTTGGAAATGGTTTCTTGTCAACCTAAATACACATGTTCTGCAGAACCAGTCTGTTTGCCTTATTTCCGATCGTCATCCAGGTTTGTCTTTCACTAAGTTACTCAGACGTGCCTTATATGTATATTTAGTTGTATAAATTTAATTTATAATATGTAAATATCGTCTTGTAGGTCTTATGGCTGCAGTAAGAGTGACGACTGCTTTTAGGCCCCCAAATGGAGTACATCGTTTCTGTCTGCGGCATATAAAATCCAACTTTTACAAGAAGTTCAAAAGCCAACAGCTGAAAGATTTATGTCACAGAGCTGGAACTGCGCATACGTTGAACAAATTCGACCGCATCATGAATCAGATTCAATTGATTGATAAAAAAGCCTGGCAATGGTTGATAAATGTAGACGTGGAGCTGTGGACTTTTGTTCACGATGGTGGCACTCGATGTGGTGTTATGACGACCAACATTTCTGAGGGTCTTAACGGTGTATTAAAGGGGGCACGATTGCTCCCGCCGCGAGCTATCGTCGATTTCACTTTTCATAGGTGCGTACAGTATTGGCGTGATCGGTATCAGGAAGCTGCGGTAGCAATGGACAATACTGAAACAGATTGGTCACGCTATGCAACAAGAATGTTTCAAAATTGGACGAGGCAATCTTGGGATCATGCTGTCTATCGATTTGATGTCCGACAACATACGGCCGAAGTTGTAACAGCTGGCGTTCATACACAAACACATGTAGTGAATATTAGCGCTGGAACATGTTCGTGTGGAAACTGGAGCATGTACAAGATCCATGCTCTCACGCACAAGCGGCATGTCGTCATTGGCAAATCCAGTCCGGTCAATATGTCGCGCCATATTACAGCAAAGTCTCGTACTCAGCCACATATCAGGGTGTTTTCGAGCCACTACACGACGAATGTTATTGGGCTGATGCAGATTTTAATCTTACTCATAACGAAGCACGTCGAGCAATAACAGGACCAGGAAGATATCGGAGAACTCGTATTCACAATGAGATGGATAGGGGTGAAACTCGTGCTAGGCAGCGTGGAAGACACTGATATGTTTACACTCATTCTGTATTGTTTGAGTCCCGTTGTTTTATTTTATTTTATATAATTAATTAAAACGAGATTCATAATAAGAATAAGTCAATACAAATTACAAATGACGTCTAATCTACTGTCCACGATGAAAAAAATGAGAACCAGTCCCACAACGCCTAGGCCTACGCACTCTATTTCCTCGTCGGACATCAGCCTGATCTTCATCATCAGGACTTCTCGAGCGCCGCGTATGTGGTGAAGGTGTCATAAACACCTGAAATATAATCTCAAATAATAAAAATAATAATAATAATAAAACAAATAATAATAATATAATAACAACAACAATGAAATAATAAAAAAAGAACAATATTATTATTTACCGTGTTTAGATCTATATCATCGAAGAACGATGAGTGTGGATCATTGTGCACCTGAGATGGCCCGACCTCGTATGGCTGAGACGGCCCCGGCTCATATCGATCAGATGGCCCGACCTCGTACGGCCCCGACTCATATCGGTGCGAGTGTCCAACATCTGGATCACGTTCTCGTCTTGGCTGCTGACGTCTGCCAATAAACATGTTCTCCATCTGATACGCCAGACGTCGTGCTTCTTCAACGTTATCGTCTCTAAAATAATCTGCCTGACGAGATATGTGATGTTCCTATAATTAACAATGCAAGTTAGAATATGATAAATAGAAAACAAATATAAGTTAATATACTGACAAAACTCACAATCGTCGATAAGAATACGGCATCACCCATCTGAAAGCCCCGGGGCACCTGCCTAGCGTTCGGAGAGATGTAGCGTCGTGTAATGCGATAGTACCAGTCGTAGTAACCATCATGGACCGATACCTGTGGAGTAGCAGTCGGACCACTGACAACGGTCTGATCTCGTTCCGCCCATCTCTGTATCCACTCCGCATGAACTGTCGTCCAGTCCATCCCTGTGCGCACACGACGTTCGAACGAATGGAATTCCGTTCGCGAAAGCTAGGCTGAGCGGGGATGCCTTGGATAATCCCAAACTGACGCAGAACACGCTCTGGATAATGTAGCTCGACGATATTGAAGAAGATCAAAGGGCACATCGAACGACTAGCTAATGGCAGGCACTCGGGAGGTAACGACTCAATCTCCGGTAAAGAAATGTCGTAGGGCGCCCACACAAATTGCGACATCTGCATCATATCGAGCACCTCGCGCATAGTGCGTATATTCGAACGCGTCGAACTGGTATGATCCAATCGAGCGTTCCACCTACGAAACAATAAACATTTAATAATATTCGACTAAATAAATAATTTACTACATATAAATAATAATAAGTATATATAATAAATTAATTATAATACCTTGCAGCATTTGGTGGCATCGGCAGCTCAAACCCATTAATTACTTGGGGCGTCATATGGATGCGCTCCACTACACGAACGGGCTGTAAAGGCAGGATTCTCATCCACGCCCACACCTACAAAAAAATATTACATTAAATCTATTATTACGAAAATATAAAATTCAAATTTATTTGAATTTTATAAATTATTACCTGCAACAGCCGTAGAGGTCCGCCTATATTAAGCTTTTTCGGCTGACATGCCGAACAAAGCTCTCTATACAAAAAGGCGAGTACTGCACTGCCCCAACTATAAGTGTGCACCTCGTCGATGTCCTCTAATAACTGGAGGAATGTGAGCGAGACGGTGCTGGCGCTACAATCGGGGAACATAACTGCACCAAATAACAGCATCGCATATCCACGTGCAGCTTGCTCGACTTCTACTTCCTCACTGTCATCTGTGACTGGATTGACTATATACCAATCCGCTAGAGCTCTCATCGCTAACGCCGTCCCCTTCAGTTTGTCTTGTGGTGGTCGATATCCTAGCAACCGCTCACACTCATCCTGCCACTGCGACGTCGTCCTCGGCTCGATCACACCCGAAACGGACTCACCATCTATCGGCAACCTCCATAGTATACCGACGTCCGCTAGCGTAACAGTCGCCTCCCCAACAAAAAAGTGAAACGTATGCGTCTCTTTCCTCCATCGCTCTACTAACGCAGTAATCAAGTGGGGGTCTACTTTATGCGACATGCAGCTATATACGCCGTACAATCCCATGTCATACAACTTCTTCAGCAAACGACCATGTAGAATTATAGGCTGCTCTTTCGTACCCCATACAACATTTTCTAACGATCTAATCTTGATCGTTTTATCGATCACGTCCGCATCCAGCAGGACATCACGAGATCGATGATTCGACTGCATCGTCAACACCGAATCATCGATAGGGCCGTACAAAGTCGTGTCTTCCATCCTACGAAGAACAACACAATACAACGTAAACGAACGACAAAAACATCAACAAAAACACCAATAAATCCAATGAATACGAACGACAAAAACACGCGTTAATCCCAACACAAATATTCTTAATTCTACGAATAATTTCAACACAAATTATCCTCAACAATACATTCATCAATTCTTCGAAATCAATAAATAATCCCAACAATTTCATACGAAATCAACAAAATAATCCTAATGCAATCACAAAAAAACTAACCCGTACCTATTAGCTACGAGTTACTCTCGTCTTGCACCGTCGCCGTCGCCGTCGCCGTCGCCGTTCGCCTTGCACCGTCGCCGTCGCCGTCGCCTCTTCGTCTGCGTCGTTCGTCGTCTGTTCGTATAATAGATCTAACTCGTAAGTCAGAGTTACGAGTTATAACTCGTATGTCAGAGGTACGAGTTATAACTCGTAACTCTGACATACGAGTTATAACTCGTATCTCTAACTTACGAAAATACTTATTTTATTAATAAGTATTTTTTTTAACTAATTTTATAAATAAAAATTAAAAAACTATTTATTTAATTAAAAAAGCCAAAAAATATTCCTAACAAATATCAATCTTATGTTCGAAGTTGTTGAGTCTTTCAACTCACACCTCCTTCAATAGTCAAACATTTTCAACCAATAAGTAAATTCAAGACAATAAATGCAAAGTATTCAAATCGTCAAACAGATTATCGGAATCTGAAATTTCAAAGGGAGTAAAACGTGAAGACCCTTCTTTCTACGCTAACCCAAATTAAGTGAGTCAAAGGAATTTAAAGCTGCTGTTGTTTTATATTATGTAAATCTGAAAAATCTTATTACCATACCAACATGTAACAATTTGCCTACAAACGTAATCTTACTTTTCGATTTTTATCCTATGCAGCTCTCACTCATGGTAGTACACCAGAAATCACTCTCATATCAATTAATAGCCTAGAAAGCATATATAAATTCGGAAAATCGTTTCATTTTCTTCTCAAAGGGGAACTCATGAAGACAAAGGTGGATAGTGGCTTTGAAGTTTTCTTTTCCTTTTTTTTTTTTTGTTGGTCTTGCTTATGATGTTGCTTGTAAAAATGTGATTTGATTCAAGCATGCAAGTCTATGAACGAGAGAATAAATTAGTGCTGGCTTTTTTCCTTTTTCTTCTTGGTGATCTTGTTAAAATATTGGGGGATATGTTTTAGGCTTACAAATTTGAGGCGACTGATGATCTGTTTTTAGTTCAATGTTGTAAATGTGTTTTCTATTAATAATATTGCAAGTTTCTCTTACACTTCTTTTGTTATTGCATAAGACAATGGCGTGGTGTATATATATGATGCTAACGCAGGAAGATTGAAGTTACTAAGAGTATTTTTGTCCGATTGATGAGCTGATCATTGATCTGAGATTTCTGGGCCCGCGCTGCGATAATGGTAAAGGTCTGATTTTGGAGTCATAATAATGCTTTTATGGGCCTTGTTTGAATGGTTGCTCCTCTTAGTTGCTGTGGGCAAACTATGTCCCTTACTGCCTTTTTAGGGGGATTTTTCACTCTTCTAACGTAGAACCTCTGGGTTTTTTTGCCCTTTACCACAAGTTTTTGTGTAGTAATAATAATATAAAAAGATTTGTTCCTTTAGCTTTCCCAATGTTTAACCAGACGAGTTTTAAAGGAGAACCTTTTCTTGCTAGAAAGACGTTTTGTCATATACTTGAACTTGACAAATTGTATTTATTCAAAGACTTATGCTTTCCTTTCCAAGTTATTAGATTGATATTGCTGTAATCTGTGCTAGCATTAATAATGTGTGTGTGTGTGTGTGTATTTTCCTTACATATATGCAAACAGATGACTTTGTCCCGTTTCTTTCTTCGCTTGTTTTTGTGTTCTAAATGCTCTATATTTGTAAGATTTATTTTAACGTCTTGCTGATTTAGTATATCGTCTAATCTTAAACTTCTATAACAACAACTACTGAACGTTGGAAATTATTTCCTTTAACTACCATAGTCGTCTGAGAGTATCATGTTCTTACACAACTAAATATGATTCTAGCCTTTACAGAAAAACAGCATTTGGATACCAAGTTGTTCTACTTCTCCTACAAACTTAGATGATATGGCTCACGAGAGTTCTGCAAGAACGGATTGAAAACGCTTTCAACCGTGGTTTGCAGATCCGTGTGGTGATCAAGAATTTTTCTACGTCAAGAAACAAGCGATGGGGTCTATTGAAGACACCTCTGTAGCTGAAGCAACCGTGAAGAGTTCCTTAATTTCTGCCGATTATGGTTCTCATCCACTACATCGTCACCCTTGTGATTCAGATGTTTCTCATATGAACTCATCCTCAGTTATTTCTGATTCTGCAAGTATGGGCAATACGGTGTTTGAGAACTTCGCTGACATGCCTCAGAATCCTCTCTATATTAACTCGGAACTTGGAACGTCCGAGGAACATGATTTATTTCCTTCGATAAATAATAGCTCTGTCGATGATATTGCTGTTACGAAGGATCTATCTCCGCCTGAACAAGCCCATGATATTCCGTTCTCGTATAATCAGTACTATAATATACTGTCCACTTGTGGAGGAGGAAATGAAAGCTTCATGCAGTTTGGTCCTATTTATAATAGTAAGTGCCAAGAGAATCTCTTTGGACTGGGAAATTTCACCGATGGAGTAAATGGATCACTCATGACCGTAGGTTCTTCAGTCTCTTGTAATGCCACCGAGGACAAAGATGCCACTTTTGGTCCATCGCGGTCATTTACTTGCAGTAAGAACCATCCAAGTAAAGCCTTGATGTTTTCAAATTACAAGAACGGCGAGGAAGAAACAACGATAAAGTTTGGAGGGTTTTGTGAGAATAATAATTCTTGTGAGTGCGACCAATCGGGAAATCTCTCCAGTGGCTACTATGGTATTTTTCTGAATCAATCCTCAGGATCCTACGGTTCCAAACAGCTAACTGCAAATAGGATTGCTTCAGGTACGGAGGGTATAAACAAAAGTTGTATCGAGTGCAAAACAAACAAAGCGTCTTCAAATAGTTTATTCCCGTCAAATGTTAAAGCTTTGTTGTCCACTGGCATATTTGACGGTGTTGTGGTGAAGTATGTCTCATGGTCTAGAGAGGTACGTTGTAATATCTCTCTCTCTGATGTTTTCATTGAAGAGTTTTTGTGTGTGTTAACTAAGTTTCTTCTTTGAATTGCAGAAGAATCTCCCTGGAATTGTAAGCGGGGCGGGTTACTTATGCAGTTGCAAAGATTGCAACCTCTCCAAGGTAATAAATATATGCTTCTAAATTTATAGCAAATATAGCTTTTCAAGGTTAGTAGAGTACAGTACATCAATGCATGGCTACTTTACTTTCTTGATCATCAATTATATATCGTCCTATATCAAAATATCTGAAGCAGGTGGTTAATGGCTATGAATTCGAGCGCCACGCTGGTTGCAAAACGAAGCATCCTAACAACCATATTTACTTTGAGAATGGGAAGACGATATATGCTGTGGTTCAAGAACTGAAGAAGAGCACTCCTCACGAATCGCTCTTCGACGCCATACAAAGAGTCGCCGGGTCTAAAGTCAATCAGAAAAACTTTCGAGCTTGGAAAGGTGAGTCTACCCTCCATTTGAGTTTCAGTCAGAAGATTCCTAGCAATTGAATTCTACATAAGAATCATCGTATTTCACCATATATATATATATACACACACACATCTCTTTTTGAGTTTTTTTATGCAGCATCATATCAACCTTCGACCTTTTGAGAGCATACAAAAGATGAAACCAAGGCTGAGTTTTGATTCGATGAATCTAACTGAATATTGGATGGATATATTATAGGTAAAAGAGTTGGCTGACTTGGTTGGGAATAGACTTCAAGTTTGTACGATGGATGTTGTCTTGATATGAAATGCCTTTCCCATTTTCTTGGCAAATCTTATTATTCCAACTTCGATTGGTCAAATTTTAAGTCAACTATGATTTGATTTACATATTCAAATGTCTAGGGGCACTTCCACCTACATAACTTAAATCTAATCTTCTTACACAACATTGTATGACGGATCTTGCGAGTCAACTTCTTGAGCATTTGAAGAAGGATTAGGATTATCATTTCTTGAATAAAAAAGAGTTATACTATGAAATATTATAAGTAAAGATGTGGGTATATATTATTTAGAATGTTGGTTATCTAAAAAGATTGGTTGTTAAGTTAAGAATCGAAGTTGAAAAAGTTAGATGTGATTATTTTATTGTAGAATGATAGTTGCCATAATTATTATGTGATTGATGTAATATTTTATTTTGTAAATATAATTTGAGATATTTTTGTGTAACTATATGAATTTGTGTTGTTCAAAAAAATATTGAAAGTGTTAAGATAATAACTCATATGACATCCCACATCGACTAATTCGGGAGAAGTTAACTAGCATATAAGTTGTTGGGTCACTCCACCTATCACTAATTGGTTTTAGGATGGAAGCCCATAACTTATGCGGTCAACTCTCCTCCTATGTTGGCCAAATAACGAAATTTAACAGAAAGCATTGAATAAAAGAAGTTGTTTAGCACTCTAATTATCTCTATAACATTTACATAATCGTAATTACACATAACTTCATTTTAAAATTTGAAGATAGACAGAATTTCATTCATGAATACGAATGGAATATTCAACTCAAAATGAAGGTGATAGAAAAAGGATGGAAAAATAAGAGGAAAAATAAAGCAGCTTAAACGACATGTCTGACTTGCTTGACCTTTCGAACCACTTCGAAAATCCTAATCATCAGCTCCAGTTGCTCTATATATATTACATATATATATATAGTAGCCTTATTACCATTTCTTATAAATAATCAATAAAATAGATTGAAAAAACAAATCTTCATCAAGGCTAACAAAGCATAACTAATAAAAATCGTGAGCTGAGAGAAGTGGATTGGAAGGAGATACAGTCAATCCAGCCTTCAACAAAGCATAATTAATGCAAAAGCGAGCCTTCAACAAAGCATAATTAATGCACAAGCGAGCAGCCCACGAACTAGGTAAAAACAGAAAAAAAGAAACAAAGATGTTGTTGTTTGAAAATGTTCGTTGAAGTGATTTGAATTGGTGAAATGAATGCAATATTGAATTGTTAAACAATTCTCTATTTTAATTGATGCAGTTTGAAATTAGAATTTGTTTAGTTTAATGGTAAGTATTTTAATGGTTTTAAATTTATAAGTATTTAATTATTTAAAATAATTACTTTAAGTATTTAATAATTTACTTTACTTATTAATTAAGGGGTGCAACTAGAAAACATGGGGTGCCAATAGAATTACCCTTTTTAAATAACTTGACCAGTTTCATCTCATAGAAATCAAACCGAATAATCTATAAGCCCATAGAATCCAAATTAAAAAAAAAAAACTTGATACATATGATTTGAAGATCATAAGACTAGTGGAACAAGTATAGATTAACTATAAATGAAGATACATCGGGACAGTAAAAAAAATAAAAATTAAATAAATAAATTGTATGTTGTACGAATGACATATATATATATATATTTTCCAACGAAAGCTTGCCATTACATTCCAAAAGATAATTACATTGGCTAAGCAGCCAAAAGGGTTCCGCTGGTAACATCAGAACAAACCAGTGGGAACAAAGGCTCAACTCAAGAGCATGACAAAGAACAAACCAAATTTAAGATTGAGCCAAGACAGAAAAATCGAAATCAAAAGACTAACACACAGACCCCAACTAAAAGTTTGAACTTCTACTAGAAAAAGATTTAAAACTTCACTACAATGGTGACTATTAACTCCAAATGTTGTAGACTACAAATCTTCAGTCGACGGCAAAGGCGCAATCACGAGAAGAAACAAATTTCGACTTGTTAAAGGTACCTCTATTGCTCAAATCCACAGATAAGATACCCGAATGGAGATTCAAGGACAAGCAAATGCGGGCAATCGTTTCAGCTCTCACTTCCTCTCCCCAATCGCACTGAGGCAAGACCAACCCAACACCACAGACCCAAAGCATCTTGAAAGAATTTGAATCCCTCACTCGACCTTATCCATCTCCCATCGACTGTGACCAAAACAAGGGCAAATGGAGAGGAGGCAGATGACGGCAAGGTGGCGCATGGATCCGAGAAGATGATGTCATGACCGTAGTTGCAGTAGAATGGTTGCTTTTGAGGGCCAGAGAAGTTGAGTCCCGAAAAAGCGCTGGAAAGCTCGGAAGAACTCCAAAATGAAACCCGCTCCAAAGAGGAGACGAGACCCCACATGGGGGAGAAACACCCCACGAGGGGGGACACAAACTCCAAATGAGAGACCAAAACTCCCATAAAGGGAGACACGAGAGGCGACCGAGCAAAAACATTAATATAAAAACGAAAATAGGGGTGCTCCCCCAACCTCCATTAATGGAGGTGGGGAGGTAAGGGCTGTTTCTGTTGTTTTTGTGTAGAGAGGATGGAGGCGTTAGGGTTTTAGAGAGAGAAGCCGTTTTTAAAATCTGCATATATTTTTACGAATGGCATATATATGAAAGACCATTATAATGTATGATGCAAAAACGTTACTACCGCGAATCAACTTTCAAGTCAACGGTACGCGATTTTCCCTATCCCCTTCAAAACCCTAGATTCTCAAAAAACTTCCCAATTCTAAACCGAGAAAATTAGGAAGCCGGTAGTTACTCACTGAATAGTAAGCTCATTACGAAGCGGACAAGCGAATTCTTCGCGTGAAAGGGTAAGTTCTGGTGCCTCTGTCTCATTCTATGTTTATCATTTTCGATCGGCTTATACAGTGAAGTCATTGGATTTCTAATCGTAATTGTTTATTGATTTGTTACTATGTAGCTTTCCTGTTGTATTTGGGAATCCGATATTTGGTCTTAATGAGGTAGCTTCTGGAGATAAGGTGATGGGGAGGGGCAGGACTAGTAAAGTGGAGAAAGGTGTTAGTATCTCAAATGAAGTTTCATCTTCGGGCGATTCAGGGGTTTCCAGCGTGCCCTCGGGGCCTGTGTTTCATCCGAGTGAGGAAGAATTTGAGGACCCTTTAGAATACATATACAAGATTAGACCAGTAGCCGAGCCTTATGGGATTTGTAAAATCGTGCCACCACCAAGTTGGAAACCTCCCTTTGCTCTGGACATGGAGACGTTCACGTTTCCTACGAAATCACAGTCCATCCACCAATTACAGGCACGGTGCGCTCCTAGTGATCCAAAGACGTTTGAATTAGATTATGGCCGTTTCTTAGAAGACCATTGTGGTAAGAAGGCGAAAAAGCGGATAACGTTCGATGGGGAGGATCTGGACTTGTGTAAGCTTTTCAATGCTGTAAAACGATTTGGAGGGTATGAGAAGGTTGCCAAGGCAAAGAAGTGGGGGGAGGTATTTAGGTTTGTACGTCCGGGTCATAAGGTTTCGCAATGTTCAAAGCATGTCCTATCTCTGCTGTATCTGGAGTATTTGTTAGATTACGAAGAGTACTGCTGTAAATTGAATAAACAGAAAAGTAAGAGCGTGGAGGCCAGCATGAATGGTGGTGAAAAGTGTGACTTAGAAGTTGAGGGTTCTAGTTTTAAGAGAAGGAAGAATAAAGAGGGTGAGAGGATTGAGGTATGTAAAGTTGAGGAAGAAGAGCTCGATCAAATATGTGAGCAGTGTAGGAGTGGCTTGCATGGGGAAGTCATGTTGTTGTGTGATAGGTGTAATAAAGGGTGGCATATGTATTGTTTGTCTCCACCATTAAAGAGGATTCCTCCGGGAAACTGGTATTGTATAGATTGCTTAAATTCAGAGAAGGATAGTTTTGGTTTCGTTCAGGGAAAGAAAATTTCACTTGAAGCTTTCCGTCGTGTGGCGGAAAGAATCAAGAAGAAATGGGCTGGATCCGGAGCTACCTCGTTGGCACAGCTGGAGAAAAAGTTCTGGGACATTGTGGAAGGTGCTATTGGCGAAGTCGATGTAAAGTATGGCAGTGACTTGGATACTTCAGTTTATGGTAGCGGTTTTCCTCGTAAAAGCGACGAAAGGCCTGATTCAGTTGATGTTCACACTTGGAATGCGTATTGTACTAGCCCGTGGAATCTTAATAACTTACCTAAGTTGCAAGGTTCGGTTCTTCGAGCAGTACACCAAAATATTGCTGGGGTTATGGTGCCCTGGCTTTATATTGGGATGCTGTTCTCTTCATTTTGCTGGCATTTTGAGGACCATTGTTTTTACTCCATGAATTATCTCCATTGGTAAGTTTCTTTTTTCTTTCTGTTGCTATCCTATAAGCTTTACTGGTAGCATTCGTGAGTATTTCAGTATTACTTCCTTGATAGCTAATCCAATCTCCTACTGGAAGGAAGAAATTTATTATTTGTTTTTAATTGAACTGGTAGAGAAATTTATTATTTGTTTCTAATATTCCTTGATAGCTAATCCCGTCTCTGACTGTGAATTGAACTGGTAGAGAAATTTACTATTTGTTTTTAAGTCCCTCTGTAAATTTGATGTAATATTTCTTCAATGTTTCCAGTCACGTTTCGTCCAATTGTTTGCATGGGTCGACCTGCATACAAAATCCATTTTTCTTGTCTCTTATATTGGATCCTAAAAGTTTGTGATATTTTGTAGAAAGTGGTGCAAAATTCTCAGTGTTGTCACCTAGAGCCGAAAGTGGACTGATATATTTATGCACCTTCTTCTCGATGTCAGATATATCACCTTCTGCTGCTCACTTTATCAATTTATACGTCGTACTTGCAAATCCATAATTTGGGTTACAGATATAAAATAACTAAAGGTCGAGTTGGCAAACTGGCTAAATATTTTAACCATGCCTAGTTTTAAATATATATATATATATATATATATATACATACATATAAATTGAGCTCTTTATCAATTCACGATTTCTATAAGTCGTGTTATATTGACTTAGTTGGATGATATTGAGTTGCCATAATGTGTGTTTCTACAAAGTCACGTTGAAAATCTTGGACAATTTCTGCTATGTAGTTGACCTAAATAGCGACCACTTATCTTTATTCAATGTCTACCTATTTGTTGAATTTTGGATGATATGCACCACATCTTTCTAAATTCCCTGTCCACTGAATTGTACGATGTACTTGAGTTTGCTTTGGTACGATGTAGGGAATTGCTGAATTTTTTAGATGGATATTGGCTCTACGAACTATTTTGGAGAACCCAATTTACTAGACACAATTTTCCGAGTTCTTGTTTCATATCTCCTGCAATAAACTAGTTCTTCTCAGCGATACACATAGATTTTGTTTGCCAGGCTAAATAGAATTCATATTTTCAGGGGAGAGCCAAAGTCATGGTACAGCGTGCCCGGTAACAAAGCCGATGATTTTGAGAAGGTATATTTTATTTATCTATCTTTTCCTGTTGCTGTGGCCTGTTAACCTTGATGCTATTATGATTACTGGTTAAAAAAAAACTGACATATAAAGAAACTATGATGGACATGGTAAGAAAATTGTTTAGTTTATTTTGTTGTGTTAGTTTGCAGTAGAACTCAGTTTGATCTGATTCTCTGTGATATCTTATTGTTAACATGATCTAATGAATGATGCTTTGATACCTTAGGGACTTTTAAACATCTAACATTTATCTTGTAGTACTTATTCGGTAACAACCAGATCTTTGCTCGTAGTAATTAGGTGGTTGTTTGTCCTCTCTGATTTCTTCTCGTTCGTTATCATTTACTTTCTTTTTAAGTTTTCTGATCTCAAGTCATGTTTGAGTGCTGCATGTGTCTTGTGAATACATGTTTAGGTGGTTATTTTTCCTTTCTGATTTCTTCTCGTTCGTTATCATTTACATTTTTTTTAGCTTTTCTGATCTTAAGTCATGTTTGAGTGCTGCATGTGTCTTGTGAATACATGTATTTTTTGTTGCAGTACGTTGATAACTCGGCTCTACTCCATATTGCAGGTTATGAAGAATACTCTGCCTGATTTGTTCGAAGCACAGCCTGATCTATTGTTTCAGCTTGTCACAATGCTGAACCCTTCTGTTTTACAAGAAAAAGGAGTTCCTGTTTACAACATAATTCAGGTTTATTTTGCAACATCATGGAAATTAAATATTGGTCGTCAGATTCTTGAAGTTCTTAGTTGTTCTTTGATGCATTAAATTATCTAAAAATTGGCTCGAGAGTTTTAAAAAAGTTGTTCAATATTTGTAATGTGAATTATGAGCAACCTCATCTTACTTTAACTTATATATGTCATTTCATGAATCGGTGTCTTATATGATCACATACTTGTTGGCAGGAGCCTGGGAATTTTGTTATCACTTTTCCTCGATCTTATCACGGAGGCTTCAACTTGGGTAAGCACATTATGACTGTTTCTGAAAATTTGCACAATTGCAGTAAAGCACAATTATTGTGGAATTTCACTTGCATAATGCCTGTTTGCAAATTATTTTAATTTATATTAACTCTTGGGAAGGCAGGCTTGAACTGTGCTGAGGCTGTCAATTTTGCCCCTGCTGATTGGCTACCTCATGGTGGTTTTGGAGCTGAACTTTATCGGAAATATCACAAAGTGCCTGTAATATCTCATGAGGAACTTCTTTGTGTCGTGGCTAAGGTTCAGTTGCTCTTTCTCCCTGTGTCAGTATCAATTGATATATTCAACCTCTTGGTTCTAAATAAATTTGTTAGAAAGATTTTGGTACTAGTACTTGCATTCTGTAAGTTTGCTATATGGTCAGAAACAAAATGTTCCGATTTTATTTACCTCGATCAATTACTGGACTCTGCTTTCCTAAAAGTTTGTCAGAAGATTAACGTATCTGCCATTTTGTAATATCTTATGGTTTTAGAAGTTAGGTTTTTAATTTGATTGTTGTTAGTAGATCACTGTTCTTTTTGCCATCATTCTACAGTTAGTCTTTTAAAATTTTCCTATTACTTGATAGATTTTCCTTTGGGATGATTTTCATTTTACAGTCAATTTGGGTCGAAATTTGTATTCCTAATATCACAAAGCAGTTCATTTCTCTGGATGATGTGCCTCTATGGAGGAGAAAAAATGGATAATATTGTTTCTCTGCAAGTCATTATTTGTTTGTCTGTCTTTTATGTGGCATTATATATATCAGCCTATGGTGTTGGCTTCATAATATTAATTGCTTTTAAAATACACAGCAGTATGAGTTGGACAATAGAGTATCCGTTTACTTGAAAGAGGAACTTGTTAGGATGTATCCCAAAGAAAAAACTTGGAGGGAGCGGCTGTGGAAAAATGGTGTTGTTAGATCACGGCCCATGTTACCTCGAGCAAAGTCAGAGTATGTTGGCATTGAAGAGGTATTTGCGGTTAAAAATCTACAATTTATTACATCATTATGGAGTTTAAAACGTGATGGCAGCCATCTTTTACCTTTGAAGGATCCAATGTGCGTCATATGCAAACACTTATTATACCTCTCAGCTGTTTCTTGCAAGTGCAGACCATCAGCCTTTGTTTGCCTAGAGGTAATTTTACTAATTCATACTCCATTTTCTCGCTATTTTGTTAACTTGCATGCTCTGTTTGTATAATATATTTAAGGATATGATAAAAAAATTGTGTAAACGGCTGCAGCTACTGGTTTCTTATTAATTTAGATGATAAACCATTAGTTTGAAAATAATAATTTTGATACGTGAAAAAGCTTGGTGACTGTTAGTTTCAACTTGAATATCTATGGATTCGAAATGGATATTAAAATCCTTATAGATGTCAGTTTTTTGTTATTGATAATCCTATTTGAAGATGGAATAGTAAAATACTCTCTTTCTCTTCAGCATTGGGAGCACCTTTGTGAATGCAAGGCAAGCAGTCTTTGTCTTCTCTACCGTCACAGTCTCGGAGAATTAAGGGGTCTGCTGCTTAAACTGGATAGTTCTTATTCCACAGAAGCAGTTGGTGATTCGCGAGAAGACATTTTCCATGAAGAAGGAGTTTCACTAGCGAAAAAGGTGTCTAGATCTGCCCTTAATAAGTAGCGCTAAGATTTTAATGAGTATATTGATTTCTTTTGGTGAATTTTAGTTGTCCTTTTGCATGAAGCTTCCTTAAACAATCCTAGCATAGTGACACATCATGTGGCATATCAGTACTGCCTTAACATTGTTTTCATTGGTTCTGCTAATTTATGCCGCTTAAATTTATATTCTTGAAAAGAAATCTCCCATTTTTATAAAGATGTCTTCCTTTTGTCTTTTACTGCTCCATTCACAATATAGCTCCTGACTTTGTTGTTGTAGGTCAACGGTAGTCATACAACACATCTGCAACTTGCTCAAGACTGGATTCTGAAGACGTGTAAGATTCTTGAGCTTCCATACTCTAGGAAGCATTATGCCAATGCAATAAAGCAAGCAGAAGAGTATCTTTGGGCTGGTTCTGAGATGGATGTGGTAAGGCTTGTCTTGTTTGATCAATTTCATGGTTTGTGTTCATGTTATACTTGTTTTGAAAATTGAATAAAGTTTCTGTTTTTATCCCATAGGTGCGAGAGCTACATAATAACTTGATTCAATCGAAAATTTGGGCGGAAGCTGTCAAGGATCACCTTTCTAAGATAAAATCATGGCGCTATAATCATAATTATGAAACAGGCAGAGTGGAGATGGATTCTGTTAAGGAATTGCTTAGCTGTGGCATTCTACCCTGCAATGAACCAAGTCATATTCCATTAAAAGTTCGACTTCATTTTATTAAACTTTTTTTTTCTTATTTCATTGTGTTAGATGCTGGATATGATTTCTCTTTGTTTCCCTTTGCAGGAATTTCATGAAGATGCTTGCCAACTGATTCAGGAAATTAATACGGTGATGGCGCCTAATTCTAAAGTTTCTGTAAGAAAATTTAATATTGCCTTTGGTTTCTCAATCTTAACATTCATTCATGTTATTTACCTATTTTTCCGTTGGATAAGTATCTTCATACTTTCTGTCTGTTACAGATTAGAGCACTTATCTGTATATTACGTGGATTGATACCAGTAAAGTGGCTTTACCCGTTTACTCTCCTTGGCAGGAATCATGATTTTCAATTTTTTTTTTCTCTAGGTGGCTGATTTAGAGGTTTTACATATGAAAGCTGCTGAGTCACCTATCTATGTAAAAGAAAGTGAGAAGCTCAAGCTCAAGCTTTTGGCTACAAAGGTGATTTGAGCAGGCTTTGTATGCTATGTTAGCAAAATGTTAATAAATTTGCATTCAATCTTCATCTTGGGATGTCTCAGCATGTTTGATTTCTATATCTCAGCGGTAGTTTACATAGCAATTAGGATCAATTGTGAGTCTATTAGACATTATCCCTTTGCTTAAGCACTTTCTTGATGTGAAATGGAAACGACTCGGCGAAAGCTTATATAGGAACTAGGATCAATTGTGAGTCACCAAGACACCATCCCTTTTGGTTACCAAATCACGATTCCTACATTTTGTCAATGCATCTGCATTGTCTGTTGATTTCTTGACCACCTAGAATAATTTGTGGACTTCTCTCCATTACCAATTTACTGTTTTTTCTTTTTTAAATTTCGCGTTGGCCTATTAATTTTAATTATGCATTTTGTTAACCTTGAACCGGTGTGTTAATATGTTAGACTTGGGTTGAGGATGTGAGAAAATGTCTCTCTCAGAAAGCTCCTTCCTCAGTCGAGGTAGATATACTCTACAAGCTGGAAGCTGAGGTATTATAAATTAATTCCTATTTTATTTCATCTCCCCTATGACATTCAGTGGCATTTTGCTTATTTATTTGTTGTTGATATGAAAGATGGTTAATTTTCATTCTTTTGTGTTCTAGATACCTGAGCTGCATCCTAAACTTCCTGAAGCTGATCTGCTTATCGATTTGCTTGGGCAAGTTAAATCTTGTCGATCTCAATGCAATGAGATTTTGAATGATTCACTTCATCTAAAGGTTGTGCTTACAGGTACCTATAACTGATTGCATAGGGTTTGATGTTACGAGACTGAAAACATTTCCGTTTTGGGCAGGATGTTGAACCATTACTTAGCCAATGGAAGGATTTTACTGTTAATATTCCAGAGCTAGAACTGATGAAAAAACTCCATAATGCTACGTTGTCATGGATGTCGCGTGTTGATCTGGTTCTCTTACATGTTCATGAACGAGAGGATCAAGAGAATTTAGTTAACGAATTAACCTGCATTCAGAGGGAAGGATCATTACTTCAAATTCAAGGTACAGCTAGTGGAGGTCAATTCTCTATTTATCTGGACCGATATATAAAGGATTAAATTTTAATCTGTTGCTTTTGGTTGTTTTCCCCCTTTTTCTGTAGACGTGATCGATGAGTTACCTCGTGTTGGGCTTGAGCTTGAGAAGGCACGTTTCCGTGTTAAAGCATTTAAGGTAATTTGTTGATGTGTCTTTCTGTACTGAATGCAGATGTGTATTTGTGATTCATATATATGTCATGCGGGTATCTCAATAATCCGAAACTGATCTCTCTTGTTCAGGCACTTCATTCTGCAATGTCCATGGACTCCATCAAGCAACTGATGACAGAAGCAGTCACGTAAGAAGCTTTAACTTAATTTGTTTGTTTTTTTTACATGGTATATTGATATAAACTTTAAACTGACTTGTTCAGACTGCACGTTGAGAAAGAGAAGCTTTTCACTGATATTTCTCTTAGACACGCCGATGCTGTACTTTGGCAGGAAAAAGCCAAAATTATCCTTGAAACTAAAGCACATATGTCAGATGTTGAAGACCTTATAAGGTTTTGCTTCAAAGTTTCATGTCTTCTTGATCTTGATTAATCGTTTTATCCATGGTTCGACATTCGACTAAAAAATTCAGGGGTTCGGAGCACATTGGCATCATTCTACCTTCTCTCCCTGTTGTCAAGCACGAGGTTTCAGTGGCGAAGGCTTGGTTAAGAAAGACCAAACCTTTCTTATCTCAAGATCTACCCTTTCGAGCCTCAGATTCATGTCGCAAGGTTGATCTGTTGAAGGTTTGCTTTTTATGCCTATGCTTTTCCCACTGTTCCTTTTCTTTTTTGAAGTTGGTTTAATTGACGGGACATAATGTAGGAGTTAGTATCGGAATCTGTGGACCTTAAGATTTACTTGGAGGAGATATCCCTACTTCAACAGCTGTTGAGCAAGTGCATTGAGTGGGTGCAAGATGCCAGATCCTTAGTACAAGATGCTGAGAAGATATGGCAAGTAGGCTTAAGTGATGAGGGCATCACAAGTAGTTTCACTTCTAGGATTGAAAACCTAGTTCATTCGATGAATATTACCGTGAACGCTGGTATTTCTCTTGGTCTGGAGTTTGACGAAATTCCAGAGCTTAGGGATGCTTGTTCTGCACTCAACTGGAGCAGTAAGGCACTCTTGTTTCTGGCTGTTGTTCCTAGTCACGAGGTGATCATCTTTCCTTCACCTTTGTTCCGTTGTTTTTAAAGCCTAACAGCTGATGCTTTTCCTAATATTCTATGTTTCAATATTTCATCTTTTGGCTTTCGTGTATCTACCTTTTTGCTCTTCATTTTTATTTTCATAGTTGTCTGTTAGCCTGATATGCTAGCCGGAGGATTAATATGTTTTGCCATGTTCTTTACTGATCACTTTCACATTCTGCGTAGATGCTATGGATTTTTTTAGCTAAGCAACACACCACAATACATGACGTTCTTCTTTCATTTATTATTTCTATAGTTTCAAGATCGAATGAAGTGGCTGACTATATAACTTTTTCTAGTCTGTATTTAATGCCATATTGAGATCCCAAATTTCTGAAATCAGAAATTTCCTACTGCCAATTTCTATACTAGGAAGTTGAGCTAATGATGAATGCTGCTGCTGA
Organism: Lindernia subracemosa; assembly: GCA_028392965.1. Taxonomy (NCBI): domain Eukaryota; kingdom Viridiplantae; phylum Streptophyta; class Magnoliopsida; order Lamiales; family Linderniaceae; genus Vandellia; species Vandellia subracemosa. Next base: position 1,370,379 of record JAQPCC010000011.1, on the reverse strand, counting down.
CCTTTATGTAAGCTACAAATCAAGCGGTTTATGGATCGCTATAACCGATGGCCTAAGATGGCTCAAGAAATCCCTTCAAATACTTGATCCTTGTTCTCTGGGAGGTTTTCAAGTTAACTCTGTTGAGGAAGAACTTGTTTTATCTAAGGTTCGTGTAACTTTTTTTTATAAGAGGAATAGTTTCATTCTTTTGCTTCTAATCACTTTACAATTTTCTAGCAGAAACTTTTAATCTCCTTTCCAATGGTCACTGCTTGTCTTCAGGATGCAATCGAACATCACTAGTAAGCTTTTCCGTCTTGTTGCAGCGTGTAGTTTTTATTTATCTATTCGTATTAGTTGAAAGGTAATAATAACTTCCTCGCCTTTAAATTTGACGTCTCTGTTGCCACCAAATTTAGATAGACATGCATGTGTTTCCCATTAAAGCTTCTTCGCTCGATCTATCAGGATTGTAAAGATGGTAGAGCTTTTGACTATTTGATGTTATATTTTAAATTTTCTTTCTACAGTATTAACGAAACTTCAAACTCTCCAGATTGATAACATTTTCGAGAATGAGTGCATGTGTCAATATTCTTTTGGTTATATCTTTTTATATAAAAGAAAGAAAATCTGAAGAATAAATGAAAATTGCGACTGGGCATTGCTGAAGGCTACCAGCTATTGCTTGAAGGTGTTACTCAGGTTCATTTTAAGTGGGATAGTGTATTAGCAACAATTTTATATTTTTGTGGCATAATACTGCTTTATCTTTGAAGCATCTGACTACTTGAAATGTCTAGAAGATATTTAAATCATTATCCACTCGTCCCAACTGTAGACAATATGGTGTTTCTGGGTCTAGGCCCAAGGGGCCTCATATAGGAATGATTAGACTTTTTCTCACTAAATCTGAAACTATTTTACTGGACTTTTATGCATGTTCAGTCATTTTACCAAGTCTTCCTCATATTCCGTTTACTCTGTTTAAATACTTCACAGTTTTTGGTTGGAGCAAGTGCATAATTTTTTTGGGCTAGATGTTGAAGTTCGTCCATGGGACACATTATTACAATTGAGGGTAAGTCTGCCAAATTCACTAGTTTATTCGACTTTTAAATGTTCTTTTGAGAGCCATTATGCATTCTCTGTGTCTGCCATATTTATTTGTATGAAAGTTGCTCAATCACAAATGTGATACTTGGTTGGTTTAACCCTCAGCTCAATTATTTATTCGGCCGTACAGGACATGTTTTCAGCGACAAACTAGTCTTCAGACTGTGTCTTGATTTCTTGAATAGTCGTGCATACTAGGTTCATTTCTTTCCCAAGTAAATCTAAGAACATGAAGTATTTCTATCTAATGATTTCATGGACTCGATGCCATTCTGTATAGCTAGCTAGTTCTGTATATATAGCTTAATCAGGAAATTGATTTTGTTAAATCATTGATATGAAAAAGAGAGAGAGAGAGAGAGAGAGAGAGAGAGAGAGAGAGAAGTTTTGAAATTTGGGTAGGATAATATCTTGTTGATCTTAAATGTGGGAATGTCATGGAATTCGATTCTATATATTCAGGATCAAGGAAGTTCTGGAGCTTTTGCGTGTGAAGAACGAAGTAAAGTTCTACATGAAGTTGAAAAGCTTCAGAAGTGGAGGCAGCGATGTGAAAACATTATCAAATTCCCAACCGCAGAAGATAATTTGCTTCTCAGGAATCTAAATCAGGTTATGATTGTATATTTTGAAATTTGGTTTCGGGAGTTTATATACTTTATATTATATTGAATCCATTTGAAAACTTTGGATATCTCTTTCAGATCAATGGACTTGAGAGATCTTTAAATATATATAACTTATCCGAGAATGACAAAGTACAATTATGCATATGCTGCTCCAGTAATTTGGAGGGTCATGAGCGTAAGACTTGTTGTCTGTGTCAGAACAGGTGTGTTCTCACTACTTACGTTCTTACTGTGGATTCTTTTTGAATTTTCCCAAAATTAGCTAAAAATATTGATACTAAAACTTTCCACTCCATTAATCTGCATTGATAGCTTTAATTTTTTTTTACACAGATTTCATTTTCCGTGTGCGCAATCACCATCAAAAGAATCAACTTCTTCTGTTTGCCCATACTGCTATCTTATGAACAAATCCAAACCTCTCCATAGTGGTTTCATTTTCCTGGTTAGTGATCAATCATTTGATTTTGTTTATTAACGATGATTGGAATTTATCCTTGCTGAATTTGTGCTATATCATTGCAGAGGACTAAAATGAAGCACTTGGAATTGGATAAGCTTGTGAATCTTCTCGATGAAGCCAATGATCTATGTCTATGGTGTGCAATTGCTATCTCTTTTCATATATAATTTCTGTTGAGTAGAATCCCCCATTAGTTAATTGAATAAATTTGGGGTACTCTATATTAAATGAGGCGACTCTGTCTAACACTAAATTAATTTTGAACCTTCAAATTAATACAGTATCAAACCGAGTTTGATGTGTTTTATCCCTTGTTTAACTTACCATTTCTCAATTTGTTGTGTACACATTTTTGGCTTTTCATATCGCATGATGAAGATTTGTTGAGAAATGAAATCCCACATTGGCACAGTTCTTGATGTTACAATATTTCTCATTTTGCCTTTTTCTTTCCAGTTATTTGAACATGTTTAGAGTAAGATATTTACTACCTTTAATGGATTAGCTCGAGCTTGATAATTGAGTGGTTTAACGGTTCAGAATCTCCACTGCAATTATGTACTCTGAATTTGTTTTTCATCTGGAGAAATCAAAGAAAACTTGAATAGGGTAATTTGAATTTGTAGTTATTTGCTCAACTGTTCTTAACAGGACTGATGAAAGGAGGGCATTACAACATATCTTTCAGCAAGCGCTTGCATGCAATAGTTACTTAACAAAACTTGTGGATTTAGCTTTGGCTTATGTCAGCAAGGATCTTACCGTAATAACTAGGAAAATCTACGTTGGTCTTAAGGTACTCATTTAGTTCTTTTATTGTAAAGAACCATTGTGATTCAAAGGCATTCCGCTAGCTAGTTTCCATTGTTGTCATCATTGCATATATTAAAACCTCTTTTTTGGTTTCATTTTCCTTTGTATCTAATTGAAGTTATCTTAAAAACTGCTTCTGTTTGTTTGCAGGCAGTGGATGTTGCAGGAGTATGTGATGACAAGGCACTTCACAAATTTCAGAATGTATCAGTTAGAAATTGGTGGAAAATCAGAGCCCGGGTATTCTTGGAAAGCTCAGATAAGCCCATGATCCAACATGTTCATCATCATCTAAAAGAAGTGCGACTACTGACTCCACTCTATTACATTGTTTCTGAAGTTTTCTTCATCCGAATAACCTAATGCATTGTGCTTCTTAACATAGTTGAGCTCACATTGATGCTCCTAAATTCCCTTAACTTAATATTGCGCCGATCAATGTCCATGTGTGATTCTGTTGCGTTTTCTTCATGAGTTAATGAAGTATTTCTCCCAAGTTAAATACTATTCGAAACAGATTCGTCAAATACAATCTGCTTTATAATTCTGCGTGACAGATGAATTATGTCATTTCCTGATAAAAATAAAGGCCACTACCACTTTTGCTTTAACCTTGCCTCTGTCCACTTATCTCTCGATATATCTTGGCCTTCGATTGATAAAAGTTGTAATTTCCTTTGTTGAACCCTCAGCTGATTATTATGAATCGTATCCTGCTTTTAGGGACTGGCAATAAGCATTCCTCCTGAAGATTACTACTGGCAAAAACTTTCTGAGTTAAGAGATATGGGCTTGCAATGGGCAGATACAGCTAAGAAGGTAAAAAACCTTGAATGTATTGAAAGCAAAATGGAAATAGTATATATATGAATTGTAGCAGATATCAACTTTGTTTTTCTTCCTTCACCTAAGCAGGTGGCCGCAGATGGTGGAGCTCTTGCACTGGATAATGTTTTCGAACTCATCTCAGCTGGTGAAAAATTGCCCGTGATCTGTGGAACAGAATTAAAGGTGAAAATATTAATATCATCGTCTTCATCACCGTCACAAAAATAATACTAATCAATCGTCATGATCACTATTATTATTATTTTTGCATTGCGCTGCAGTTATTAAGGGATCGGAGCATGCTTTATTGCATTTGCCGAAGGCCCTACGACCAGAGAGCTATGATTGCTTGTGACAAATGCGATGAGTGGTATCACTTTGATTGTATAAACATCTCTTCAGTTCCCGAGTCTTACACTTGTCCTGCATGTAATCTTCAATACGAGGAATTCACACGAGAACCAAAACCAAAGGAGCTGTAAGTCTTTTGATGACACCATATATATGATTCTGTTTTAGTTAAAAGCTTGTTGGGTATTTTGTGAAATTTGCCTGGCGACGAAACATTGCTGAATCGAAGGCAGGAACAATAAGTCTTGTACGGTTCTTCCCTTACTTTCGCAGATGTGCTGTGATCAATAAGCTCGAAGAGCCTCACACCCCTTTAAAGCGTTCAGAGTCGAGAAGGAAGTCACAGAAGAAGGTGGTAAGTGAATTTTATTACAGTAGAAATAATATTGAGAGATTGTTGTGGAGAAACAAGAAACCTTTCAATAGAGCAGTAAGAAAAAGATCAGAATTAAAGTGTTTATCTCCATTGTTTCATGTAGAGACTAAGCAATAAATTCATTCATGTAGAACATATCAGACTTTCAATGTTTCAAGTTCAATATTGTTCAGTTGCCACTGTCACAGTTTCCCTTTATGAATTTTGGGATGTTCGAAAAAATATTTTCCTTGCTTGTTTATAAGTGTTTGTGTTTTCTCTTTCTTTGATGGAAACTTGCATTTTATTAGATTACAATTTGTTACACTTCAACTAAAAAAGTTAGATAGTGATGTACTCTGATATTATATTAAAAGGAAGTTTTAGAGAGAAACAGAGGGATAAAATTTAAAATGGTTCTAATAAAACTTATACTAGAGCATGTGATAAAATTTAAAATGTTTATCATGTGGATGTGGATTAATTTGGTTCATGATGTTGTGATCGAACCAATTTAGTGCCGATGTTGTTAATTTTGGACCAATTTGGTTCTTACGTCATGATAAACATAAATTTTAACGGAAATTTCATACGTCTCACAATTTTCAGATCGATAAAATTGAAATGGTTACTAAAATTAGGATACGTAACTAAAATTTTCTCCTCCAAAATTTCGAACATGAGCTTAGATTGTCTAATTCGTCGAGCTTCATTGAGAGTAGAAGAAAACAATATGAATCCTTCAAATCCTGCAAATATTTTAAAATTCGATCCAAGCATGATTTAGTGTGGGACACGTGCGAGATTTTTGCTAAAATTGACGTTAATAATGACGGAAAGACTAAATTGGTCTAAAATCGACAACTTCGGGGACTAAATTAGTTCATGCATAATATCGGGGACTAAATTAGTCCATATGGTAAAACATTGAGGATCATTTTGGATTTTATCCCGAGAAATAAATACAAATTGAAAAAATAAAGAAAAAGAAAATAAAAATTCAATCATCAAGCGGGAACTTTTCGAGATAACACAAAACGTCTAAATTAAGCAAAATCGTACAACATTGATGAATAATTTAGGATAAATTAATTTGACTAAAAAAATATAATAATATATGTTCTATTGGTATTTTTGTGTAAGACGCAATTATGTTGAAAATAAAGTATATAGAATTTAAACATAATATATTCTCTGCATGTTTAAACTTTTAGGTGTAATGGTCATTCAAAATGGTAGCAGAGCTCATGGAACAAATAGGTATTGAGCATGAATCCTTACGGCCACACATTTAAGAAATTATACGTCTAAAGCTAGATAAGAAAAAAAAAACAGCCTAGACTTGAGACGACTAGTTGAAAATAAAGTATATAAAATTTGAAAAAGATATACTCCATATCTTAAGCTTTTAGGTGAAGTGATTTTAAGAAATTAGTAAATATAAGCAATTTAGATTAAAAAAACTATAATTTATGTACCATGATAAGTTTTTGGGGAAATTTCGTTTCAGTCCCGATCCAACTTTAAAATTCCTCTTAAATACCACTTCAGTTATTTTTTCCTCTTAAATACCGATTTGGTAAAAACTTCCTGTTTAGTACCCCAAACAATGAAAAGACGAAACTAACCTTACTTAAATGACTCAGAAAAACTCTATAATTATTATATCAACTGTTGCGAGTATTAAACCAAGAAAGCATTATTATACCAGAAACTGAAGGCACAATTCTACTGACAAATAAAGATATTATACCAGATTTTGTCAGTATTATACCAGAAAAATATAAAAGCATCATGTCAACCGTCAAACATCACTATTATACCTACAAGTTCAAAAATTATACCAACTGAATACTCAAACAATTATTTCAGTAAATGTAATTATTATACCAATAGGGCAGAAAATTATACCAAGAAAAGTACCAATTATATTAATATATATTGATCAATTTTACCAATAATTGTACCAATAAATACGGCAATTACACCAACAAACGCAAAAATCATACTAAAAAAATACCCAAATAAATATGAAAATTATAACAACAGAAGTATTTATTAGACCAATTGATACTGATTAAATTTACCAATAATTATACTAACAGAACAAGTTACTATACCACTCAATATGAAAATTATACTAACAGAATACTCAAATTAACTATTTTAGAAAATTAAATTATTATACTAGAGCACATAAAATAATACCAGCAGACGTACCGATTATACCAATTGATATTGATCAATTTCCATACAAAATTATACCAACAGACTCCTAAGACATACCAAAAAAGACAAACATTGTACTAAGTGATTATCGAAATAACTATTCCAGGAAATATATTTATTATACTAACAGATACTAACACCAACAACGATCATACCAATAATATCATTAATTATATTAATTCATTTCACAAATTATACCAACATTTCTGATTATTATACCAACAAACACAGTTTTTATATAAATACTTTTCTAGCCAATTTCTAACAGTTATACCAACAGAAGCCAAAATTATACCAAATGTGTAAGTTATTATACTCGAAGTACACTACATAGTCGTATACCAACAGATCTGTTTATTATATCAGTTAATAGTTAATCAAATTTATTTGTAAATATACCAGCAAATGCTGAGATTATACCATCAGGCGTGATTATTTTACCAATAAAAGCCGATATTATACAACAACTTTGATTATTAGAGTGACAACATGATTGTTGGTATAATCACGACATTTGTTGGTATAATAGTCATGATACTTGTTAATAAGATGTTTCTTGGTATGTAAACAATGATATTAGTATGATTACGTACTTTGTCGGTATAATTACGATATTTATTGGTATAATAGTCATGATACTTTTAAATAAGATTTTTGTTGGTATGATAAATGATGGTATTAGTATGATTATGTACTTTGTTGGTATAATTACGATATTTGTTGGTATAATAGTCATGATACCTTTAAATAAGATGTTTGTTGGTATGACAAATGATGACATTAATATGATTACGTATTTTGTTGGTATAATTACGATATTTGTTGGTATAATTGTCAAGATACTTTTAAATAAGATGTTTGTTGGTATGATAAATTATGATATTAGTATGATTACGCACTTTGTTGGTATAATTACGACAGTTGTTATTATGATTAGATAATTTGTTAGTATAATAGTAATTTGAACTGGTATACTAATAGTTTTATTGTAAGAACAATATTTTAGAAGTTAAAACGTAACTATTGAACATTACACATAAGAGCTGGAAATAAAGTAAGAGTTTTTATGACATATTCATGAAATTGGACACTTACACATAAGAGTTGGAAATAATATACCTACAAATAATTATCCAAATAATCACACATAAGAGTTGTAATAAGGTAGAGTTTTTATGACATATTCATCAAATTGGACACTTACACATAAGAGTTGAAAACCTACAAATAATTATCCAAACAATCACACATAAGAGTTGTAAGAACATAGAGTGTTTATGACATATTGATCAAATTGGACACTTACACATAAGAGTTGGATATAATATACCAGCACATAATTATTCAAACAATCACACATAAGAGTTAGAAATAATATATATACACATTATATCATTGTTGGTATAATTTTTAATTTTTGTTGGAATATCAAAGCTGTTGGAATTATAATATGTATACTAACATATAATGTATAATAAATTTTAAATCTGTCAATAATTGTCTTTCTTGGTACAATATGCAGAATTGTTGGTATAATAGGCGCATTACTAAACAATACTAGTATAATTACTACGTTTGTTGGTATAATAAATCGTTTCTTAATCCTTAAATTAATGTATAATTTTCCTAATCGATAAATAACATTAGTTGGTATAATAGTTGTATGTTTCGGTATGATAATGATTTCTATTGGTATAATATCCACATTTGTTGGTATAATAATAAGTGAGATGTAAGTAAAATAAAAATATTATATCATTTTTTGTTGATATATAATAATAAATTCTCTTGGTATAGATTCAGTTTTTGTTGGTATAATCGCTATTAATTTTTAAAATAAAGCCTCCATAATCAAACCAGTTGGTATCAATCAACACTTTCTCCTGGTAGAATTATAGCTTCTGTTGGTACAATAATCGAGTTTGTTGGTATAATAACTTCATAACGTAGAATTATAATAACGATATTTAGAATAATACGCAGAATAGTTGTCACACCCCGACCCGCGTCGAAGGCGCGACAGCCGCCGCGTTTCTCAATAAACGCAAGGCTTGATATCAACTTACAGTTACGAAATCAAATCGCACGAAGGAAACGATACTCGATAAAGGAAAATATATATAGATATCAAAGGAGGTTTTACAATAAAAAGTGTCTCGATACATCGGTCAACAAAGGAATAACGTACAACAAAACCTCCTTCCAAAATATCTCCGCCAATGGATCCAATATAAAAAGATGATACTGTACCCAAAATGGTAGAAACAGCATCGGATATGATGATCGAGAATGACAAACCTCCAAACAAAAGAGATATCAACAACCTGGATAGAAAGAAGTATATATATGGGGTGAGCAAACCACTAGCTCAGTGAGGAGATAATACAGACGCACCTTCCCCGGATAGAAGGCGTGTTCTCAACGATGATACCATAACAAATCAAATATATAGACTATTTCACATTCACAAGGTAATCAATATCCACCGCCCGTACGAGGATTATAATAATGATATTTAGAATAATCATTATAATATGCAGAACTGTTAGTATAATACGCAAAACTGTTGGTAGAATAATTGGTCGATAATGTGCAAAAATCTCTTCGGATATTCAAATTATAATAGCATTATCTTAAGGCAATCGTTCAGTATTTATTGGTATAAAAGTGAGCTCTGTTGGTATAATTAATAATGAATTTCATCAGTATTTACTGGTATAATAATCAGATCTGTTGGGATTATGCCGTCTTTTGTTGGTAAAATGGTCAAAAATTGGATGTAAAATTTATAAAATTATAAATGAATTTTTTGGTATAATTTCGGCATTTGTTGGTAGAATAAATGTATCTGTTTGTGTAGTTATTTGTAAAGTTGATGAGTATCTATTGGTACAATATGTGCTTGTGTTGGTATGATACTCTATGCTGCTGGTGTAATTATTAGATTTAATGGAATGATTATTCGATTATTTTGTTGGTATAATTTTTTCGTTTGCTGGTATAATAGTGATGTTTGACGATATTAGATGCGAAGATTATATTTACTGGACTAGTTATTTGGATATTCTGTTAGTATAATTTTTAAATTCGTTGGTATAATGTAGGTTTCTGTTGGTACAATTTTCGATAGAATTATCAGTATATATTGATATAATATGTACTGCTGATGGTATTATGTTATGTGTTTTAGTATAATAATTTGATTTCCTGAAATAGTTAATTTCAGTATTCTGTTGGTATAATTCTCATGTGTGTTGGTAAAATTACTGTTTTTCTTGGTATAATTATTGGTAAAATTAATCAGTATTTATTAGTATAATTGATACTTCTCTTGGTATAATATTCTGCTCTGTCGGTATATAGTTAGATTTACTGGAATAGTTATTTGAGTATTTCGTTGGTTTAATATTTGTATTTGTTACTATAATAGTGATGTTTAATAGTGACGTTTGACTGTATTATATGCGAAAATCACTTCGTATATTATTGGTAAAATAATTATGACAGTTGGTATGATGCTTTTATAATTTCTTGGTATAATACTGGCGACATCTGGCATAATATCTTTATTTATCAGTATAATTGCGCCTTTAGTTTTCGGTATGATAGCGTGCTTTCTTGGTTTAATACTCGCGACAGTTGATATGATAGTCATAGGACTTTTCTGAGTAAGTTAAGTAAAGTTACTTATGTCTTTTCATATCTTTTCGGTACTAAACAGGAATATTTTATCAGATCTGTATTTAAGAGGAAGAAATATTAGAACTGGTATTTAAAAGAAATTTTAAAGTTCGATTGAATCTGAAACGGAATTTCCCCTAAGTTTTTTAAGGGATTATTAACTAAAAGTGTTTAGGGGATTATTAACTAAAAGTGTTTAGTAAGTTACATAATTAAAGACTCTTGTCCGAAAAAAAAAAGAAAAAGAAAAAGAAAAAGTGCTTTGCAATTTTGCCCTGATGATTAGGACATGTTTGAGACACATGGTGCACTGAGATGTCGTCCCCTCTCTCTAACTAAAACTTGTGTTCTATCTTTCTCTCCCTCTCTTTCTTGCCCAATCCCTCCGTTCCAAATCTAGGGCTCATTGCCCTTTTCATCCTTCCCTTGGCTTTGCGGTGGTCGGTAGTTGTAAGGGTTGAGCTTGCAAGTATATGAGTGCTTTGGTGGACCTAAGGTGGTTTCTTGCATTATCAATCAGGGTATGTTCGATCTTTTAATTGGGGTTCTTTGACCTCTGATTTCTTGGGTTGTTTATATTTTAGTTTTATGGTCGATTCAATGTCTGCACCTTCGTTTTTTCGTCTCCTGAGAAAACCCGTTTTAAATCCTTGCGAAAAATCTAACAGTGTTGGATGAATTTCTTGAGTCTTCCTCTGTAATTGCTCTCGCTGAGAAATTTGGGTTAGTCAGTCTTTAAAGCTTTGTGGCTAAACATAAATGAATGGATGCGAGAGAAGGAATGTCAATGTCACTGCAAGGGTCAGCTCAATATTACCTAAACAGAAGTGGGATTAGTAATTTGAGGCCTCCCCACAACGTTCATGGCAATGTTTCTGAGAACCAACCACCACGGACTTTCAATAATCTTTCAGACCCGAGCATTTCGATTCATCATAATTTAGGGATCAGTGGTGGAAATTCAAATTCCTCATTCCATGGCGATGATTCATCTCCTAATTTTAGTCGAGGACCTGGCTTGTCTATGGTGCCTGGGAATGAATCTCAGGGTGGAGAGGTATCAGTGAAAAAGAAATGGGGCAGGCCGAGGAAATATGGTCCTGGAGAAAGCAAAATGTCCAACTTAAGGCTATCTGCTTCGGTGCATGTGTCTGGTGCTGCGAGAGCCTCGGGTGAGAATGTAAGAAAAGGGAGACCACCTGGGACTGGATGGAAACAAAAACTTGCTCCTCTCGGTAATGTTTTCAAGTCCTTGTAAGAAATCATTCAACTGATGTAATGTGGTTCTTTGTTTCTTATGTTTTTGGGGACTGGAATTATTTAGCAAATGACTGATTGTATTGAGAGTAAGAGTGGCCTAAGTTTGTTTTTTCTAGCGATGCAATGCAATGCAAGAACTAGTGGTACTGAACTCTTTTGAAGATGCAAAAAAGAAGGTTAGGGTAGACTGAAAATAATAAGATTTAGATCATAAGGAAGGATTCGTTGATATATTGGTTTGGCCAATGTTTGATTCTTAAAAATATGTGCTACTTATTGATTTTGATAATACGAATTGGACTGCATAGCCTGTTAAAAATTTAAGGAAATCGTTATCTACCGTTTGTTAGTTTTCTATAATCCTTTTAAAAATCTTTCTTGCATGTTGGATTATTCTTTTCCATTTCTATCAATCAAAACTTGTTGTCCTCTGTAGGTGAATGGATGAACAGCTCAGCTGGCCTTGCATTTTCTCCACATGTCATACACATTCGATCTGGAGAGGTTATCAAAATCTCCTTCTTTTCTTACATAACAATCTCGTATTGATTCTGTCAAAATCTTGCCCAAAGCACCTTAATAAAAGCATTTAATGCAATAATAATAATAGGACGTAGCAGCCAAAATAATGGCATTTGCACAACAAAGGTCTAGAGCTCTCTGCATAATGTCTGGGGGAGGATCTGTTTCAGCTTTAACACTTCGCCAGCCTACGACTTCTGGTGACACTGTGACTTATGAGGTTAGAATCCTTGTCTGTGTAGTCTACTCTACTTCTGGGGGCTTTTGATGCAAGTTTAAACACCCACACCCTTTTGTAATTGAAACAATACCTAACACCGTTGTTATCTCTCTTTCTTTCTTTCTTTTCTTTAGGGCCGTTTTGAGATACTATGCCTGTCTGGTTCTTACCTGGTAGATGAAAGTGGTGGGCCCCGCGATCGAACTGGTGGTATAAGCATATCGGCTTGCACACCCGACGGTCATATCATTGGCGGTGAGATAGGTGGAGAACTCATTACCTCAAGCCTTGTGCAGGTAATGAGTTTGTGCAATTTGAATCAATTATCGACTGTGTAGACTCTTCGATCAACTTGTTTCAATTCTTTATCTCATACATGAACTTTTTTTCTTTTTTACGTTTATGCAGGTAGTCGCATGCAGCTTTGTTTACGGAAATACGAAGCCAAAGAGTAAAGTCAAGAGCACATCAACGGACTAAATAAAGGAAAATGGAGCTTCTACTATAATCTGCCAAAAAAATTGAAAAAGATAGTCACTAATCCCAAATTCTTGCAGCAGTCTCCTTCCCCTCCCTAATCAGATGCTTACCCTAATGCAAGAACAGAAGAATTCACTTGGCCTTTCTTAATTAACGGTATGATGTTGGCATTTTCACTGACAATACAGTAAGCGGTGCTGTCTCTCTCTCTTTTTTTTTTTTGTAATCATAGCGTGGTGCTCGTGTAGATGAAACTCGAATGGTTCTAACATGTTTGAAGTTGTAGACGATTTCCCTTTTTCTTGGATATTTGAGAAGTTGCAGAAAACTGAAGGGCTTGTGTTTGCCGGACAGTTATAAACGGTTGTCGGGATAGCCGATTTGGTGGTGTTGTTTATTATATAGCTTTGCCATTTATGAATGAGAAGAGAACCATTTGTTTCGATTTGTTCTTCAATCACAACCCGGGCTTGTAGGACTCTCTCTGCCGCCGTCTCCTTTCTTGCAGGAAAGAGCACGGCAGGATTATTACCGTAGATCCACCTACCTCATCGTCCTCACTTAAACTCAGCCCTCCCCCACAGATCTGCCGCCTTGCACCACCCTCTAGAAGCTCCTAAGCCACCATGTCTCTGCCTTCATTAATTTCGACCACCCAACTCAGGCATGCAACCAATATACCAGCGCCAACTCAACAACAAAAGAATCGTAAGGGTCGTCCGCTCCCCACGTATTAGCGTTGCAACTAATGGACAGATTTTAGGAATGATGCTAATTGCAACAATTAATTATTAGCAGCATAAAGCTTGCAATAATCAAGGACATATCTCTTAGCTTTGCTTTGGTTTTGTTTTGTTTTCATATGTTTATGGTTAGCTACCATACTCACACACTCGATATTATAATATTTGATCAATCCCATAAAGTTAATAATAATATTTTTGACTCAACGTACGACTTGAAATAATAGTAGTTAAAGAATGCCATCATAATATTATTTCATAATGCCTTTTATTTGTTTCTCTTCTAAATTTGAAGATTATTTATGTGAATCAAAATGTAATTCTGATGGTTGGTGTACACGATTACATTCTTATCTCTAGTGAACTGAAAAAAAAAAAAAATTAAAAAGAAATTTTTTAACTCAGAACTGAGATATAGTCGACCGCTCGAGTTGTCTACGTGTTTCTTTTCTTGAATCCTCCCATCAGTTCTGTATATGTTTAGCATAGTATGTTTGGAAAAATATGTAAGATATATATATTTTTTTTCAATCAATAGCTTTCATCAACTAAAATGATTTAACAGTGGTTAAATAGCAAAGTGTATCCATCCCTCTGAAAACAATTGAACCATCGGTAGAGAAGAAACCTCTCGAATATTGAGAGACACATCAACAACAGTTAAAAAACCAAAATAAAGAAAAACTTCGAAAGAAAATAAGTTTTCAAAATTACAACAACAAAAACTAAAAAATTTATTATAAATTGAGTCTAAAATTCAATATCAGTGGCTATTAAACTCAGATCTAAAGTAGCCTTTACTTTCTTCCGTCTTCACTTTAAAAAGCCCGTCTTTCTCGAAAAGAACCTCCAACAAGGAGAGGATGACAACTCCTATAAGAACCTATAACAAGGAGTTGACAACCATCGTCTATCCTTTTACTTAACATGTCGCGATCCTCTTTTTTTGCACTTGCATTATTTCTTTTTTACTCCCAGGCAAACGACAATGACTACTCCAAGTGACTCAAGGCGATTTCCGGCGACTCGAAGACAACACCCAGGCTCGACGACGCGGCGACTCCAAGGCTTGACGACGGCGGTGCTAGAATCATTCAATTTTAAGGTAATCGTCGTTCGTTTTTTTTATTCAATCTATTTCTCTTTTTTTTTTTTGACTTTGAGAATTATTTCATTCAATCTTTCATGTATTCGGTTGATTTATTGTTATATAAGTCGATTTGGGGACAATTTTGTGTAATGTATGTTGATTCGTGCTTTAGGCTCGAAAATTACGCGAATTGAGGCTTTTTTTTATTTCAAAAATTAGAATTTCCGGTTTGGGGGAATTTTGTTTGGGGTTTATCGTATTGGCTTAGGCTTGCATATGGTTCGTATTGCTTGGGCAGATGTGTTGGGGCTTTTGAGAGTTTATTTCGTACTATTTCGGTAAATCTTTTACTCAGTAGTTGCTTTAATAAGTGCTTTAATTTTCATGTACATCTCTTCTAATGAGATGTCTTCAGATCCTACATCTACTTCGGGTGCTACCGATTCAGGTGGATCGAAGAGTAGTATGAGAGGCGCGTACAACATGAAATTTCTGCGGAGACGGTTGGATTTTCAGTCTGAGGCATGTATCCTACTGTCATTGGCACTGACAAGGACACGAGGGCGAAATTCAACAGTTACATTGGCTCGGCGACAAGGCCACATGTGGTGGACTTTATTACGGACTGGAGCTATATCGACTCGGTACTCAATAAGGCACTTTGGAGGACGTTAATGTCACATAATGATTATTATGGCTTATCTTAATTATTCGGTTTATATTACGATTAATCTTTATTTAAATTACAAATATGTATTGGCATCGTACGTGAAGGTTGCTTGAGGATCATGCCATCAAGACAAAAGTCCTCAAGAAGGCCGGAGAACTATGTAAAATTTGGAAGCACAAAGACAATCAAAAAGAAAAGAAGAAAGAGCCAAGTTTGGATGACGAGTACCGACACATTGATTATGATAGATTGACAGCGTGGAGGAACTATAGGACTGACCCTGATTTTAGGTAAAATGTTGATACTCTTCTAATTTTTACTAATATATATCCAATTTTGAGTTATTAATATAGCAAAAAATTAGTGAGAATGCTATAATAATTCAGTCTCATAACATTTATCCACAACATCTCAGCACATCGGGGTATAGAGGTCGGATGGTTGAATGGGTGATAAAAGGATCCTTTAGACCACACTGTCCATTTTTTCCAAGAATTTGGTTCTCTGTTGTCCACCTACAACGACAGAATGAAAAATTTCATCCGCGCTATGTCGAAGAAAAGGGATGATGAATGTTATGTCATTGATGGTGGCACAACTCGGGATTTAACCAAGAAAGTTGTAATTGTTACAGTTAATTACTTTCGTTTACTAATACTATATAACATTTGGATAGGCCGGTTGCACGACAATATTCTCAAGGGGATTCTGTCCCCGTGAGGCACCATGATGCGTTGTCCAATGCTATCGAAAAGCCCAATCATCACGACCAAGTTAGAGGTATTGAAAAGTACGGAATGATTCGGCGTGTGTTCGACAATCCATTCAAAGGATCGACGAGATTTTATCTGACTAACATTTCCATGGATCAAATGAGGACTGAGATGGAGGCTCGATTGAGGGAGGAGGTGATGGCCGAGGTGAGGACCGATGTGGTGAATCAGGTGAGGGAGGAGATGGGGTCATGTTCGCTCAAATGGGATACCCAGTGCCTAACTTGGAGCAATAAAACATGTAAAAAAAAAAAAAACATGTGACAGTTGTTAACAACCGTCGTCTATATTCGGCGTAAAAAAAAGGTTGTAGGAACATTTGTCGTCTATAATAGGAGAATAAGTGACGATTATTAATAAGAATTTTCGCCTATATGCCGTTAAAGACATTGGTTTTCATAATTATTGTTTCCTATATCTAGGTATGGACGACACTTAACAACCATCGCCTATTAGTTGGAGTATGTGCGTCGGGGTTTTGGGCGTCGCCGAGAAACCGCCGCCTACACTCTATAACAAACATTGCCTATGATATTTTCTGTACTAGTGCCTCCTTCAATGGAGGGAGGGGAGGATGGAATTTTTTTCATTGTTTATGGTTTTTAGAGAGAAGGCGGAGTATTGACGGAGGAGAGAGATCAGATAGAGCCGTCAAAATGGACCAATGGGACGAGCCGGCTCACAATTTGGGTTGTTTTTTTATTTATTTATTTTTTATTTTTTGCGTTGCGTGTGTCCGTTTGTGAGGTTTCATATCAATGGTGGGTGGTTTTTATTATAATAATTTTGTTATTTATTTTAACTTAAAATAAAGTAATTTTTTTATTAGGACACTTGTCATACTTATAATGATATTTGTATTTATATATAAGACATATTAGGATGTGGTTGAATGTTTAGAGGGAGGGTAAATAAACACTTCAGTTTGTGCGCTTTTTGCTGTTTCGATTAACAGTCGATCCAGTTTGAACTGACTGACAGTTTCCAAGTGAGGCTTACCCGCAGAAGTTATCTAGCGTCAATGATGTGTGTGTGAGTGTGAAGACCGGTTTGTAATAGTTTCATGATTTGTCCCTAGAAGTTCGAAGGTTTTAAACCCTTCTACATCTTCCCGTATGTTTAATCCATCTAACTAGACTCCTCTAACTAGACTTCTAGTCAGTCACTATCAACGGCTTACAATTAGTTGATCACTCAGTTTCTCATAAATACTTACAGTTAGTTGGCTGAAAACTTCCAATGTGAAATTCTCGTCTTACGCTGTACACAATGAACTATTCTAGTTCTAAGCATTCTTATCTTAACACTTCTCACTTTTCTCTTAGTATAAGTTCTTGTGATTATGAAAAGTTGTTCTTCAGTGTAATTCCATATGTATTTATACTTAAGTGTCTGAAGATGATCTTTCAACGTTTACCGTCAAAGCCTTCCACAGATTTTCGTAAAGGTAAACGAATGAATCGAGTTTGGACTGTAGATCACAAGAAACGGGCTAGAGCACTTTCAGTCCAATCCGATGTGAGAAGACTTCGTGAACAAAGGATCTTCAACTTTGATTTTATGAACCGGTCTCTGACCGTGCATTTAATGCTATTTCTCAAAATAGCTCAGTTGACTTTGTAGCATCTGTCTTCAGTATTTCTATACCCAAAAGGAAATAAACTCCAAGGTAAACGGCTCATTGAACTGCAACTTTAATTCTGATAATCTTCAGGTTCTGTAGTTTTTCTTTGTCTTGATTTAGATTCAAATTCTGATTGTTTGGCTTAAGCTCCTAGTCTTTGAATCAAATCTATTTGATTGAACTGGATGATCAGTTCTGTCGTCTTAATAGACGATATTTGGACTAACGTGATATCGATCTAGCGCATTGATCAGTCCATGTAGTCTCTTACTCCAATTTTGGTTTATGACTAATTGTCAGTCTTGATACTGGTTTTCAGTCATGACCGATCTTTAGTCTTTGGTCTTGGTCTGTCTACGATGTCGGACTTGGTCCTGATTTCAGTTTTCTAGTTTAAGTTTCATTTTTTCAGTCAATGAAATTATTAATAATAAGAATTAATTATTTTAATTTGTGATCTTTAACAATATATATTCGTATGCGATATATTTTGCTTAATTAGTTGTGCAATTTGGTTTAGAAGATGGGCGTGGGATCGATGTGATGTTTCATTAAATTTGAGAGGTGGTTGATACTTATTATTGGCAGTAATTTCAATATTTAAAATTTAAATTTATCACTTTCTTTAAATGCTTACATCTCTCTTAAAATCGCACTCACCTTTCTTTAATCAAAAAAAGAAAAAAAAAAAAGAAAAAGTACCCCCTCCTCTAGTGAATTGGGGGAGCTTGTCTTCCTTCCTTGCTATATTCATTGCTTTGATTTTTCTTTTCTTTTTTTTCTTTTTTTTTTATAGCTTTTTTAGTTCACGAGTTTCCCGTATTCGGAGTTTGTACCTCCTTATTGTAGGAACTGTTTTCTCCTCTCATGGGAGTACCTTGTCAAATAAGACAAGTTTTGAAGTTAAAGATAAAAAAATAAAAAAGTAAAGAGTATTATAGATTTGAGGTTAGTATTAATGTTTATGGAGTGTTAGGCTGGTGTGTAATATGTTATTTGGTTCTTAGAACTTCCAATTATTTTTTCTTTCGGTCTTGTTTTTCTTTTTAGGTCAATTGTGTTGTTTCTTCCTCTGTTGATGGGAATTGTATTAACTCTGGACGTACAAATGTTACCGAACGTACGTACGAATGTTATTAGAGAGATTATGTGGGCTCGTTGTCCATTGCAAATTAATTTTGAGCAATGAAAAAAAAAAAATTTAAAATTTAGATAATTAATGCATAAATTTATATTTCTTAGTAATTATATTCTAGATATATGTAATCTTATGTTTCGCTATTCTTCCCCACTATCCTTGTCAATTCATACAAATATTGCATAAACCTTTGGTAGTCTCAATCATATCCTCATACGACTAACAACTATAAGCACATTCTATATGTATGCAATAATAAATAAATATATATTATTTTATAGTATAAGATTTATTTTAAATTTAATTTAGTATATTTGAAATTATTATTTATTTTGAATTGTGTATTAATTAAAAATAAAAATTAAATTATGTGGACGCAATTTATTAAATAAACAATAAAATGAGGAATTAAATTGTAAATTTATATATAAATTGATACACCAAAATTGATAATTTTAGACTATCCTCACCCTTAATATAATAGACATTGATTCGATCATCGATCGTCATGGAAATGGATGGATGTATAAAAGAAATGGTTCTTTGCTGACGTCAAACCCAAACACTTTGACGTTAAAGTTGCGTATTTAAATAACAGATTACAGAAACCAAAAAAGAAAGAAAAAAGAAACCATCGTTTCTTTTTTTTTTACTTCAATTCAAGAAAATGGCACGATCAAGAACTGAAAGCAAGAATCCGTCCACTTCCACATCAGGTTCAAGGAGAGTGACTCGTAGCCAGACCCAAGCCAATGCACCAGCGGGTACTCCTAGCCAGCCACAACCTGCCAATGTAAGAATGACTCGAAGCCAGACACGAGCCAATGCACGGGGGACTCAAAACCAGACCCAACCCACAGCCGCCAATCAACGAGCGAGTCGTAGCCTGACCCGAGCCAGCAGTGGGCGTGGGGCTCGAAGCCAGACCCAAGCTAGTGTTCGTGCGAGTTGCAGCCAGACCCCCCGAGCCAGTGGACGTGGGGCTCGAAGCCAGACCCCCCGAGCCAGTGGACGTGGGACTCGAAGCCAGACCCAAGCTGGTGCTCGTGCAAGTCGCAGCCAGACCCCCCAAGCCAGTGGACGTGGGGCTCGAAGCCAGACCCCCCGAGCCAGTGGACGTGGGGCTCGAAGCCAGACCCAAGCTGGTGCTCGTGCAAGTCGCAGCCAGACCCCCCGAGCCAGTGGACGTGGGGCTCGAAGCCAGACCCCCCGAGCCAGTGGACGTGGGGCTCGAAGCCAGACCCAAGCTAGTGCTCATGCAAGTCGCAGCCAGACCCCCCGAGCCAGTGGACGTGGGGCTCGGAGCCAGACACCCCGAGCCAGTGGACGTGGTGCTCGAAGCCAGACCCAAGCTAGTGCTCATGCAAGTCGCAGCCAGACCCCCCGAGCCAGTGGACGTGGGGCTCGGAGCCAGACACCCCGAGCCAGTGGACGTGGTGCTCCAAGCCAGACCCAAGCTAGTTCTCGTGCAAGTCGCAGCCAAACCTCCCGAGCCAGAGGACGTGGGACTCGAAACCAGACCCGAGCCAATGCACGTGAACCTCGAAATCAGACCCAAGCCCGTGGTCGGGCGACTCGTAGCAGCCAGGCCCAAGCCAATGCACGGGCGACTCAAGACCAGCCTGAATCGAGTGCACGGGCGACTAGTAGCCATAACCGAGCCAATGCAAGTGGGACTCGTGAGCAGACCCAAGCCCACGCAGATGGCCAGCCCGAATCCAATGTACATGTGGCTCATAATAACCAGACCCAATCCAATGCGCGTGTGACTCGTAGCCAGACCCGTGGCTCAAGAAACCCAGCAGCAGTTCAACATCCATGAAGAATCGCAGGTCATTGTTCGTAGGATTCTTGAAAGGTTATGAAGAGTATGCATGTTTTAGTAATAGTCTGTTTAGGGTTTCTCCAGATTTTATGCATGGAATTGTTTTTCATTTTTTACTTCTTTCAGTTGAATGAAGCCAAAGATTACACTTTTCTACATTGTTTTGAAAGATTATTAAGTCGAACACTGAAAAACTTTGATGATTAGGGTTTCTATGTTAGTCTGTGGTGTTATTGAAAAGATTGATTGATTCGTGCCTTTGTTATAGCCGATCTTCTATTTTTTGTTCGTACATACGAAAAACTATTTATATATAAAGTAATATACATAATATATATCTGTTGAAGTAAATCGATCATTCAGTGCTCAAATGCTGCTGGATTAAGAAGTATATATATGTTGTGCTTCAGAAAGTGTCAAACACAGTATAGAAAAAACGAAAGAATGAAATAAACATATAAAATTGTTCCAGAATATACATGAAGAGAAGGCAGAAATAGTTATAACCCAAAAATTCAGAGCCTTGCAGAATAACTTAGCACGATCAACCCAAAAACTGATTCATTCAGGTGTGTGTAATTTGTGTGAAACGAAAATTGTGAGGAATAGAGAGTTGCAGAGAGAGAGAGAGAGATCTGTAACACTTCGATTCATCATCAATAAAGTTTGTTCTTGGCTCCCTGGATGTAGGCTTTATATCGAATCCAAACCACATTAAATTATGTGTTGTTTTCGATTGTGTTTGATCGCATGTTGTTCAGTTTGATCGAACAAAAGATCTTCATCACACAAATAGCATCAAACCTTGTCAGATTATAACATTTCTAACAATGTCGAAGGAATAGCCGGATGCAAAAATGATTTTATTTTTGAGTGTAGCGGTACATGTTTGTACTTAATAGAATATTGCACCGGTCACCTTGCTTACAGAATACGACAATTATTTTCAAAGATAGAACGAAGAGCGCCTTGTAATAGGCCGGGGCGGAGTGAGGAAAGTATATGAGGATGGGCAAAAAATTTAAATATACCAATGACATAATAATATAAAACTTCAATAGAAAATTACTATTGTCCTTTTCGATCTTCGTATATTGAAATCTTTTATGATATCATTATTATCAAGATTATATGTAAACAATAAATCTATCACTCATTCGATTACACAAGTTATCTTTCTCAATTTTCATGACCAAAAACACCCTCTCAACTGCAGTTACCAATATTAGGGTTTAGGGTACAAATAATCAATGCCAACATCAAAAGCTTATAAACCAGTGAGTATATATCACACACACACACACACATAAATATATAGAGAAACATTATATAGCCTACCCATGCATTTTGGTAATAGGAGCACACTAGCTCTCATATGAGTTTTGAATACAATATGTTTTAAGATGAGAGAAAGTAGAAATGCTCTCAGATTTCTATGATGGTTTGGGATCGAATAAGAATCTGAGGTGAAGAATGACCCTTTTTATTTATAGATAGGGGTTGGAATATGTTAAACTTAAGACAATAATTAGTGACAACCTTTCTCCTTTCAAAGACACCAAATCTTTACCTCCATTAGTCATAAATCTGTTCAATTAATGACCAATTTGTATTTTAATTTTTCAAGAATTTTTTGAATTGAAATTTCATGGCGTGTGACAGAATATATAAACGATCTATGACTAATAATTTGTTGGATATTAAGGAATATCTATCTAATAGGTTTTATAGAAATCGAAAAGTCATCATTCAATAAAATTCAAAAATGACTAAAGATTCAAAATCTACATTTCAAGACGAGTTCATAGACAATTAATTCGTTCAAAATCGATATCGGGTGAATGCAAAATTAATTATTGCAACTCTGTTTGCTGAAATTGAAACCGACTGAAATACTGTAGCTGAAATAAAAAAAGGATTTTGTTGACCTAGTTTGCTGAAATTAAAACCGAAATCCAAGTGTTGTAGCTGAAGTAGTGAAACTGATTTGCTGAAGCTGAAACTGAAACCGAAGTGCCTAACCAAAATTAAAGTACTAAACTAAAAGTATTTAACCTGAAGTAAGTTCCACCTAGGTAACCGTCCGATAATTTTAGGGGCATGAAGAAGTGTAAAGACGAATCAGTTTAAGTTGTGAATGTTCACAAAATAATGATTGTAACTCTTCAAAAACTATAAATAGGTCCCTCACGAGTTTGGAAATTTATGCACAACTTGCACTCACAACAATATATAGTGCAAACCAGTCAGTCCCTCTCACCATAAAAACAATAAAGCTTTATTCTCTGTAATTAAAATATTCATCATTTGTTTCTGTAGATAAAGAGAATTAGTAAGAAGATAAAACAGAAGTATATAATATTACATTGAGTTGTATATCATAAATAATCCAAGTATCCCATGGAATCTCTCTCATATATCAATTACTTATTCATCATTCATTCATGCAACAACACGAACGAAGCAATCATTAACTAACGATAGACCAACGCCACTGAACAATCGCCCAAGTAGCCAGCCTTCTTCATAGCATGAACATGTAGTTTTAAGGACAGAAGACAATTTTGTAACTTGTTGACAGGTTCGTGGGCCCGTTCTGGCAGCAGTATTCCAATGATATATAGCTCGCTATCGCATTAACCAAAAGATAATAAGTACATGAGTTCAGCAATTCGACATGTCCTTCCGACAACAATGAACAAGCGGTAAAGATAAAGCCTCACCAGACGTACGGCCACCCAAAATCTAATTACAAACACAACAAATAAGACCATACAACTATTCAACAATAAGAACATGAATTTCTATTACATCTAAATGAACGTAAAACTCCATCACTGATAAATAATGGAACAGCTACTTTTTGGTTGAAGAATGTACATTTTTTTATTAGATCTTCAAACTTTTCGAAACAACTCAAATATCCAGAAGAACTCTTCCCATTCACGGTAGATGAATGTATTCCCAACAGTGTACCTGAGTTTAAAAGGAAAACAAAGCCCTTAAAAAGGAAAAAGAAGGCCCACAAAAGGAAAGGAAAACGGTGGAAGAAAAGAGCTCCACGTGAGAATACAAGAGAAAAACCAAGTAAAAAACAAAAATAAAACAAGTTACATTTGATTAGTGAAAATATATTTACCTTTTAACAAATTTAGTAAACGTTTCAAAATATGACTAATAACATTCCCTACTAATCAACAACAGTGTTGTTTGTTAGTGAAAATAAAATAAAATTAAAAATATTATATATTTCCCAACATTTTTTCTGATTATTAGATATTACGTCCCTTTCAAATCGCGACGAGGCTGCTGTACTTGCGTCGTTTTCTCACCAGCAAAATAAATAAATAAATAAATAAATAATAATAAGGGAACTAAGGCCATTTAAATATTAGACGACAAAGATTTCTTTATCATTTATCACATCCCCTTGCCTTGATTTTCGAAAAACCCAAATCCCTATACGATTCCTCGTCCATCTTTAGTCTATTGCTGACGCAGAAGAGTCCACACACCAAAGCCATTATCGTCTTCTTCATATACAAGAAAAACACATAGAGTTAGTATCCTTGAATAAGAAAGATTCATTTCAATGGCTAATAATAATACGAAAGGGAATATCCTTGTGACCGGCGGCGCAGGTTTCATTGGGACACACACCGTTTTGCAGCTGTTGAAGCAACGCTTTAACGTTTGGATCATAGACAACCTTCACAACTCCGTCGAAGAAGCCGTTGTTAGGCTCACAGATCTCGCCGCTCATCAACTGTCTCACAATCTTCACTTTCATCTCGTATGTTATATATATATATATATATTGGGGTTCATGTGGTGGGGTGATATATATATTATTGATTTGCTCATTTGATTTCAGGGAGATATCAGAAACGTGGATGATTTGGAGGGATTATTTTCACAATTTAAGTAAGTTTCATTGATTTTCTTTTCCCTTCCCTTTTCTTTTTGCATGCCATATTCTAATTTATGTCGTCCATGTATAGGTTCCATGCAGTCGTACATTTTGCTGGGCTTAAGGCCGTCGGCGAAAGCGTCGCAGATCCGATGATCTACTACGATAACAACTTGGTTGGGTCGATTACTCTTTACAGAACGATGGCGAAATACAACTGTAAGAAGGTAATATATATTTTCCTAATTTCCTATCATATCTAAGTAACGACTAAACATTCAAATTTAATATATATATATATATATATATATATATAGAGGAAAGTTATGTTGATCGTGCTAGCTAGCTATTGTAATGATGCAGTTGGTTTTTTCCTCCTCCGCTACCGTCTACGGACAGCCCGAGAAAATCCCTTGTGTCGAAGATTTCGAACTGAAGGCTATGAACCCCTATGGTCGCACAAAGGTCAGCATTCCCTTCAATGAATCGTCAATGATGAAAAATAAAATCTATGAGCTTTTAAATGAAGTGACCATTCGATAATATAACTTATTCTATGTATATATATGTGTGTGTGTGTTTGCGCAGCTATTTCTTGAAGAAATTGCTCGCGATATTCAATTTGCGGACAATGAATGGAGAATCATACTGCTAAGGTACTTCAACCCGGTCGGGGCCCACGAGAGCGGAAATCTCGGGGAAGATCCGAAAGGGATCCCTAATAATCTTATGCCTTATATACAACAAGTTGCTGTCGGTAGATTGCCCGAGTTGAACGTTTATGGTCACGATTATCCGACGCCAGATGGCAGCGCTGTAAGCATTTCTTTTATTATGTTGTTATATTATTGATTTAATCTTCTGAGATTTATTACATAGTGAGTTGATCATATATAGTATTCTTGAAAGAGTGTGTTATGTAATGACAACAGATTAGGGACTACATTCATGTGATGGATTTAGCTGATGGCCATGTCGCTGCATTGGAGAAGCTCTTTGCATGCGACAACATAGGTACTTGATATATATATATATATATAGTTGAATTTTGAAATTGTATTTCTTTCACTAGAAAAGTTTATATTATCAATGGTAAATTTGTATAAAGTAATTATATTTAAAATATATTCTTGGCTAAGGTTGTGTTGCCTACAACTTGGGAACTGGTCGTGGCACGTCTGTGCTAGAAATGGTTGATGCTTTTCAAAGGGCTTCAGGAAAGGTGATCACCTTTTGTTTTTCTTAAATTAATAATAAAATTCGGAACTTTATTTTTTTTGTTCAATCATAGTTAGAGTTAAACAATATTGACAAGATCATATTTAAATCAGGAAATAAAATATAAATTGTGTCCGAGGCGACCTGGCGATGCCACAGCTGTTTACGCGTCTACGGAGAAGGCTGAGAAAGAACTTGGCTGGAAGTAAGTGCCTATTTATCTTTTTCTATAATATATATATTTGTTCAAAATTTTGGGTTTTCAATTAACATTTTTTTTTAATTACAGGGCAAAGTATGGGATAGATGAAATGTGCAGGGATCAATGGAACTGGGCAAGACAGAATCCATATGGATATAATAATAATAATAATAATAATAATTAATCTTTAAGAGTTGTTAAAAATGATGAAGAAATTGTACACTCGCAACAGTCTTTACTTCATGGTTCATGTTATTCTTATAATGGCGTATTTCGAGATTCTCATTGATTGAAATTGAGATAATCTTACGAATTAACTTTTATAATAATAATAATTAGGGATTTACGAATTTATTTGTATCAATAAGAGAAAATATTCTAACCAAATTAACTCGTGTATACTAGCAAAAACAATTACTGAATTTTAAAGTAAATTGGTTAAAAAAAAATAAAATTTTGTTATAAAATATTTATTTTATAATATATAAATCTCTTGTGATTATATTAAGTATAATATAAATTATATTATAACAATATATTATATAAGGATGGACGTAATCAAGCCTGGCAATTTTTTCCCTAGTTTTCAGTACAATTACAAATGAGGAATCCAAGCTATTTATAAAAACAATTAGATCAAATATGTCACTCGTTGCATAATCAAATCATTAAATGAACAAGTAGTTTAGAAATGATCTCATACTGTCTTTAAGCTTCTGGTTGGACGATGACTCTTTATGGAGTGATTGAAATGCCCTATGGAAAATCCATTATCACATAATACTTCCATTGGATGTTCATTTCAAGAATGAATCCTTTTAATATAATGATATTAGCTGTCTCTTTAAATAATCTTATTAGGAAAAACTGAGAGGGATAAAAATCCAGTGAATGGAAAAAGAATGCAACTCATATTATCTACACCTGATACAAACATTACTCAAGATCTTTGAGCCTTCAGAGTCCAATTAAATATATAAGTTTTCAAACGTTATTGGAGGAAGTGCTTTATTGAATAGATTTGCAAGGTTGTCCACTTGAACAAACTTGTTGTACGTCAATCTCATTGGTCATCTGAAGGTCATGCGTATAGAAGAACTTAGGTAATATATATTTGGTTCTATTGCCTTTGATATACCATTCTTTTAATTGAACGATACATGCCACATTAACTTCATATAAGATCGTTGAAATGAACTTTTGTGGTAATAACCCACAAGTTTGTCATATATGCATAATTATCGATCGCAATCAAACGCATTCTCGGCTAGCTTCATGAATAGCTAAAATTTCTGCATGATTAGTTGAAGTGGTCGTTAAACTTTGCTTAACTGACCGCCATGAAATAGTGGTTCTACCATATGTAAATACATAACCAGTTTGCGATCGAGCATTATGTGGGTCGAAAATCAGCATCTGCATAATCAATCAAATCTGTTTTTGATTCATTTGAATTGAACAATCTCATATTTAGTTGTTCCACAAAGGTATCGAAAAATTCGTTTAACTCCATTCCAATGTCTACCAGTCGGCGAAGGACTATATGATGCCAATAAATTTACACTGAACTCTATATCAAGCCGCGTATGACTCGCAAGATACATTAGTTCTCCGATAGCACTCTGATATGGTACTTCAGGATCAAGTATTCTTCATCATTTTCGCGTGGTCTAAATGGATCTTTATTTACGTTTAATGATCAGACAATCATTTGAGTATTCAATGGATGAGTTTTAACCATGTAAAATCTTTTTAATACCTTTTACGTATAAGTTTCTTGATGTATGAATATTTTATTTTTCAAATATTCAATTTGCAGTCCAAGACAAGACTTTATTTTTTTCGAGATCTTACATTTCGAATTACCTTTTCAAACAATTAACAATCTTTGATAACTCTACAAGAGTTCTAATTATGTCGATATCATCAACATAAATTGCTATAATATTTTATTATCGATGGAGATTTAAATCCGACATATATTTCCATCATCCTTTGAGGTCCCATCTTAGTGTGTTGTGTGAAACAATTGGAACATATACCGCACATTCCAAAATTTTCAGACGGAAAATATCTGGTTCCTGACTATAAACCATTTGTATCGAAAAGATATCATGATAACTTATTGGCCTGATACGGATTAATGTCATTGAATGTAATATAACATGTTTCCAACAAGACGAGGGAAGTTTCGACTTCATCAATGATGGTCTTGCAATTAATTGCATCTTTTTAATCAACGATTCTGCAAGACCATTTTATGTATGTGCATATGACACAGATGCTCAACATCAATTCCATTAAACATATAATAATTATTAAATGACATTGAAGTTAATTCACCAACATTATTAATGCGTATTTTCTTTATTGGATAATCTGAAAAATATGCTCGTAAACAAATCAACTGAGCTAGTAATCTTGCAAACGCTACGTTCCACGTTGATAACAAACATACATGAGACCATCTATTTGATGCATCAATTTATACCATGAAATATCTAAATGGTTCACATGATGGATGTATCGGCCCACAAATATCTTGCTTATGCTCGAGAGACATTATAGATTTATTCTTTATTTTCACTAGTAATGGTCGAATAATTAACTTTACTTTGGAGCAAACGACACATGATAATTCATTAGGTTAAAGAATCCTCTGGTTCTTCATTAAATGCCACGTGAATTTTCAATTATTTTCCGCATCATAATTGCACCGAGATGGCCCAGCCGGTCATGCCAAACAATAAATGTACTGTCATCGGTAAACTTCTGGTTTACGATAGCATATGATTCAATAGTATAGCCCAGAGTCTAAAGATGATAATATATCCACAATTTATTTATCATTTAAATTCACTATTGTTATGTGCAAATATCCAATACCTCCATTTCTACAGTCTCAACGTGATATCCATTACGTCGAATAGCTTTAAAGTTTAATAAATTTCTTTGAAACTTAGGAGAATATAAGATTTTTCAATCATCAGTCTTGTTCATCTGGGCAGTAAAATATTAGCTCTTCCGGAGCATTCAATTATACTTGTGCTACCCAATAAAATAATAACAGTGACATCTTTCATATCAAGATGATCAAAATATTTTTTATTTCTAAAAATCGTATTAGTTGATGCACGATCTGCAAGACATAATTTTCCTTCGCACATTCCGATATTCCTTGTATAAATATCCTTAACAAACATATAAAAATAAATATCTTTAATAAACATATACAAATAAATATTAATGAAACATAATAAAACATAATTGTATGAATATAAAACAATGAAAATAATATAAACAAAATTTTTTTCACGATGGATTAATCCTTTATTTGGATTTTAAAATTTCCACAATATTCGAATGAGTATCAGATTCGGCATCGATTTTTTGAAATACTGCGATCTTGAGCAAAATTTTATTTCATCTTCACTTTACTTTTAATTGCTTTTTATAAAGATCAACATGGATCTTTTGGTGCAAATAGGAACCGGATAATTGCAACGATAATATTAGTGCGGTGATGAATTTTATGTTGATCAATAAATCATTTTCATTTATTTTCTCTTCCAGGAAAAGTTTTAATAATCATCACGGGAAACAATCTTCATAATACACACGACTTTTATGCATTCACTTCAGGAAGTGGAGTATAATCATTCGTTTGAATTTTATACCTTTTCTTAAATCTCAAAATAGATCATAAGAGTTTCTTTTCTCTCGCGATAAAAGACAATATTCAAAGGATAAAACGCGGTGAATCATATACGGTATGAAAAATTCTCAACGAGTGTATAAAAATATTGAGAGCAACAAATTTAAGTTATACTAAATTCAATATATCATTAAAAACATAGGTTATTAAAAGAAAATAACTTATAATTAATCTTCTTTTGAAAAGATTCGTATGAAAAACGAGATTCACATCCAGATAAGTGTCGCCGTAAAAATAATCATAACCAACAGATCAAACATTAGATAAAGCGACATCCTTCTATCACAAAATGTGAAATATATTTCAATAATTATAATATTAAAGAAAAATTGCAATTAATTATCATATTTTAAAAGACTTGGTAAAAACATTATCCACATAGCGGTAAGGATAACCGTAAATAACGTAAGAAGCAGAAGATCGATCTTTGTATAAAACGACATGATTCTAATTGGAAAAAGAACATAATAATTAGATAGCATAGATAAATAATTATTGGTATCTTTAATAACCATAATATTGTAGATAAAACATTAAATAAAAATGGGAGGTAATATCGATCCATTTCGAATATAGTAATTAAGCGGTAAATCGACACATCTCAAATATAGTAATTAGGCGGTAAACCGACTCAAATCGAATATAGTAATTATGCGGTAAACCGACTCAAATCGAATACATTAGTTAGGTGGTAAACCGACCCAACTCGTTTAAAAAAATCCACATGCCACCATTGAGAATTGAAATCTAGATCTCCCGTCACTTGTAATGACGATATTTCACAAAACCACTCGGATCACGACATTTAGTTATATATTCATTATATATTTTAAAATTAAACACAGTTAGTACATATTTATTATAAATAAGGAATAAAACTATTATACCTCGACTATACCCCTACAAGATCTTCAGCGGAGGTTGGTGTCGACGATAAAGAACAGTCATACTGATAACGTGTTATAAAATATTTATTTTATAATATATAAATCTCTTATGATTATATTAAGTATAATATATATATATATTATATGATAACAATATATATATGTGATATAGGGATGGAATAGAACGTAATCAAGCTTGACAATACTTTCGTATTTTCAGTACAATTACAAATGTGGAATCCAAGCTATTTATAGAAAACAATTAGCTCAGATATGTCACTCGTTGCATCATCAAATCATTAAATGAGCAAGTAGTTTAGAAATGATCCCATACTGTCTTTAAAGCTTCTTTATGGAGTGATTGAAATGCCCAATGAAAATTTTTATTACATAATATATTTCATATTCACAAATCAGTAAAACCATATTTAATAGTAAAAAAAAAATTGTTCTATGATAATGATGTAGTTTGTAAAATATCCCTAATTTTTCTAGTAAGTGTGTATTATATATTTTAAAAGGAGATTAAGTAATTTTATGCTAAATGATAAATTTAATCAATAATGTAAGTGTAAAGATGAGTTGTATCGTATATGTAGCTCGTGGGGTGAACGAGGCAAAAATATAATTTAGATTGCTAAATATATCGATTTTCAATTTTGGACCACTATTTTATAATTTAAGTCTCCTCGATAAAATAGTCCTAAAAATGACTAGGGCTTTAATATCATTCTATTTAGCATGAAAATGGGTGGAAAATATTTTAAGTCATAAGACGACATTGGATTATCAACTTATTTTATCGATCGGATATCCAAATTTGCTTGGATCAAAAAACTTTAGTCACCTATTTTTGCAAGTAAAAGAAAATAAAAAAAAATGGTATATTATTTTTTTTCAGGTTAATAGCACTATTTGGTTTAATTTAAGGGAGGTAAATTGATTTTTGTTGAAAATGTATTAAAAACGTATGAAGTTCTATAAGTTGGTGTGAAAATAAAATATATCAGTGTGGGCCTTGAGAAAACTCAATATCAATAATGCGAAAGGCCCAATTATACAGAACATTGAATTAAATTCACTTATTGGGCTTTTTGTACTAGCCCATGTCCATGTATCACATTTACTTTACTTAGGGTTTTTAGGGCTCACTCCATAAAGAACGAAGACAAATCGCGGCGATAATTCTACTCCAACCGCGCAGGCACAACCATGGTTCTCAAGTAAGTTTGTGGAATGATCTCCCCCAGTGCTTTTTAATCGAAAGATGTTGTAGCGTTTAGAGGTGTCACAATTTTGTGCTATGGTTATTATAATTCGATTTGAAGATTGGATCGTTTTAATTTTTTTAGCTGCTGGATTTATGGATTTCAATGGCCCTGTTTGTATTAGTAATCCATAGGAATTGCTGTAAAATCCGCAATTTGGTAGGTTTTGAAGGTTCGACGATTCTGCATTTTGGTTATTTCAGTTCTATTTGAAGATTTGAATTTTTTTTTTTTAGCTGTTGGGATTTCGGGGGTGTTTCGATTGGGTTTATGGATTTTAGTGTCTTTGCCTTGTTCTTATTAGTGTTCCATAGCAATAACAGGAAAATGCTTTATTCGTAGCTTTTCCTTGTGTGCTTTTCCCTGTTAAACGGGTTTTTGTGAATTATTTTATGTGCTATTTACGGATTTTTGTATTTTGGAGGATCTTGAAATGTTAATGGTATTTCCTATCTCTGTACGATTTGACAATATTTGGCATTTTGATATTATGAGAACTTCATTTTCGGTTGATGTAATGCAATTAAATCATGAATTATTAGGACTGAGCTATGCCGCTTCAGTGGTGCGAAGATTTATCCTGGAAGGGGCATTAGATTCATTCGCTCGGACTCTCAGGTTAGTGAAGATAAACTTGCGAATAGAAGTTATGGTCATTTTCTCCCAGATTCTTTTAATTCATTTATAAGCTTTTATTAAGCATTTTGGTGTTCTATAGGTTTTCCTCTTCGCCAACTCAAAGTGCAAGAGGTACTTCCACAACCGCCTTAGGCCTGCAAAACTTAGCTGGACTGCTGTGTACCGCAAACAACATAAGAAGGTTACCATTTTCCTCAGCCCTTCCAAAACTGAACTCTAGCTCTTCTTTATTACTAAGCTGCACTTGCTTTGTGTGCGTTTTTCTGCAATCATTTGTTGAGCGGTATATGTTTGATATGATTTGCAGGATGCTGCTGCTGAAGCTGTGAAGAAGAGGCGTCGAACTACCAAAAAGCCTTACTCCAGGTCTATTGTTGGTGCCACATTGGAAGTTATACAGAAGAGAAGAACTGAGAAACCTGAAGTGCGTGATGCAGCTCGTGAAGCTGCTTTACGGTATGTTATATACGCAAATTGGAAGCTACAAATAGTTTAGTTGTATCAAAATTGATTTTGTGTTCTTTCTCCGTCAAATCAGTCAATCTTTATCACGCACGACACATGGAACGTTTGGTTTATATCTTTTCTGGAAAACCTCTTTGAAACAATCACTAATAGCTTATGCTCTTTATTATTTCTTGATCTCAGTGAAATCAAAGAAAGAATCAAGAAAACTAAGGACGAGAGGAAAGCCAAGAAAGCAGAGACAATGTCGAAGCAGAAGGGCGCCAAAGGTAATGTTCCGAAAGGCGCTGTACCCAAGGGTCCAAAGATTGGCGGCGGCGGTGGCAAGCGCTGAAAAACTTGTGTATCTGAAAATTTTTAATTTTATTTCAATATCGAATCAAATGAATGATAACCGTTTTGGTTGCGCTTTAGCTGATGAGACGACATGCTGCTGCTAGTTTCTATTGTGTTCAAGAATCCATCTTTTTAGTTGCAATGCAACCATAATGTTTCTTTCTTCATTAGAATGCTATTTAAATTTTCTGACTTGATGTGCATATTGTGCCGTTTTCTTGATGGTCTTCTGCTACAAATTTTGAACATAAAAATCATCATTACATTATCCAAATGTTATGGTAATGTGATCATACATAGATGTGACGTGTGTGTAGTAGGTGAGAGGTGAGGTGTAGTAGATGATAGAATATGAAGAGACACCTAACAACTTATCCCCACCCAACCCTTAATTAAATGTTAGTGGGTTCGAAAGCTAAGCTAAGCTGTCGCAACCATTTCGAAGCCGTTCGTTCAACTCCATACATCAAAAGCCTACAAATGGCAATTTCCCACTTGCTTTCTTTAATTATAAGATAAGCCAACCAATTACAGTCTTCCTTGATATAAATATAATAAAAAGACAAAGGTACATACATGAATTGAGGTTTATATGTTGAGTGGACGACTATGTCTTGAGTAGAAAGACATTTTCTTGAATTATTATTATTGACCAAGTGCTTCGATTATACGAAAACTTGTTTAGGACAAGGAGCCCTTAATTTATTGTTATTATAACGTCATATTATGTTGACTAAGCAATGCCTATGCATGTGCATATTGTGTGAAACAATGGAGGTAGGCAAGTTCACGTATACGTACGTTGGATGGCAATAAAACCTATTTACCTAAGAAAAAATATGCGTAACTAACTAAAATAACGGGAGAGAATAAGTATTTTTTTTTTTGTCGATTAGTAGGTATCCTCACACAACGCCATCGTAATTTCCACACTCCGACTAAGTTCGGTCTGAATCGAATCTGAACCTCATCGTCAGCTATGGGACGATTACGGCTTCCAACGGGACCAATCCTTCTTGGTCCATGAGACTCACCCCAAGTCAATGTCCCTATAGGACTCGAACCCCTGACCTCCCGCTTGAAAAGTCAGGAAGCGAACCACTACGTCAAAATTTAGGTTCATGGAGTGTATCATATTTTTATTTAATATATTATATTTACAACACGCTCCTCGCGGTTGATTTCCTTTTTTTTATTATTATTATTATCTAGTGGTGAGGGTTCATATCCATGACATTTTGCCTAACCTTTGATTTCATAATAAATGATCATTTTATCTAAAAATCAAAGCTCGTAAGAACTGCATCTCATATTTTGATTCAATATATTATTTCCAACAACATCACCTCTTTGATCAATTTCTACTCTACCTAAAAGATTTGAAGAAAAAAAAATCGCAATATGTTTGTATGATCATTCCATTTTGCAATTGTGGTTGAGACCATATAATTAATGACAAATGAATGAAAAAAAGGACAAATGAATAACACATTTTTGGTAAATAGTTATACTCTCTTCATATATAAGCATTCTTGACTTTGTCTCCCATAAAAAAAAAAATTATATAGTTACGCAATCTTAATATTTAAATTCTATATTATATGCATAAATAAACATAATTCGATATATAATTTGATACATTATAAAAATATCCACTTATTAAAAAATGCCTGTGATTGATCTCATCATCCCACCAAACAAGAATTGACTTGGAATTAAAGTGAATAGAAATTCCTCACAAAAACAAATGGCAAATGATGCCACGAGTTGACAAAGACAAAGCAGCTTCTCCAAGCTTCATCATATAATCTCATAATTAGCTCAAAAATAAAACTCCCCTTTTCTCTTCAAAATCCCGTCTTAGTACCAAATTATATGCATTCTCCTGAAAAAAAAAAAACACACACACACAAGAGATTGCATATATAGTAGCTCAATAACCCCCACCATAAAATAGAACAACTCAACGTTGCAAAGAAACAACGATGGGAAATAAAGATATAGAGAGAGGTGCGTCGACAAAGAAAAGAAGCAATAATTATTACGCATCTGGCGCGGCGGCAGCTTCATACAGCAAGGATTACTCAGAAAGCCAATGGACTTCATGGCTTGTTCCTTTGATCCTTGTGGCTAACGTCGCGATGTTTGTGGTCATTATGTTCATCAACAACTGCCCGAAGAATAACGGTAATAGAATCAACGGGCGTTGCGTGGCAAAGTTTCTCGGGAGGATGTCCTTTGAGCCGCTCAGAGAAAACCCTATTTTTGGACCTTCTGCTGCAACGTAAAGCTTCAATCTTTTTCTTTTTAGCTTTATGATTGAATTGAGTTAAATTTTTAATTTTTGGCGAGAAGATTAAATGGATTATTGTGATCTCCAATCCCATTATCGAATCTTAATCCGTGTAGATTTCCAATCATCGTTGAATGATTTTTGTATAGGGTTTTGACTTTCAGATGCGTTGACTTCTTCATCCTCGATCATATGGAGTTTTTCTTTTTATTAATTAATTCGAAATTTTGAATTTTTCAGCCTAGAAAAGCTTGGAGCACTCGAATGGAGCAAAATAGTAGACCAAAATGAAGCATGGAGGCTCATCACTTGTATATGGCTACACGCCGGCGTTATCCATCTGCTCGCCAACATGCTCAGCTTAGTCTTCGTCGGAATTCGTCTCGAGCAACAATTTGGATTCGGTAAACTACTACTTTTTTAAAGTTTCGTTCGCCAACCAGCTCGGATATATATATATATATATATATATATATATTTATCTGATTATATATTAGAATAAATGTATGTGCAGTTCGAGTCGGTTTAATCTACGTGCTGTCGGGAATTGGCGG
Source organism: Lindernia subracemosa (assembly GCA_028392965.1). Lineage (NCBI taxonomy): Eukaryota > Viridiplantae > Streptophyta > Magnoliopsida > Lamiales > Linderniaceae > Vandellia > Vandellia subracemosa. The sequence continues at coordinate 1,334,100 of JAQPCC010000011.1, read as the reverse complement.
GAGTGTGCTTTCGTCTCTTTTCATTCAGAACAACATATCGGTCGGAGCTTCGGGCGCACTCTTCGGACTTCTCGGAGCAATGCTATCCGAGTTGTTCACTAATTGGACTATTTACACAAATAAAGTAAGATTATTATTATTATTAGTTATTAATAAGTAGTTAAACTTTAAGATTAATGAGGGTTTCGCCAAAAATAAGCATAATATCCCATATTTCTTTCATATTAGGTGGCAGCTTTGATTACTCTATTGATTATCATTGTAATAAACTTGGCCGTCGGGATCTTACCGCACGTCGACAACTTTGCGCATATTGGAGGGTTTCTGACGGGCTTTTTCCTCGGATTTGTCTTGCTGCTAAGGCCGCAATTTGGGTGGTCCGAACGAAGGTACGGATCGTCGGATTCAAGCTTGAAATCCAAATATGCCGCTTACCAATACACATTATGGATTCTATCGGCTGTTCTCTTGATCGTTGGGTAAGTTTCTTCGTTACCATGCAATTTTAAGAGGTACAATAATAATAATAATAATAATAATAATAATAATAATAATAATAATAATAACAATGGATTGTTGATATGGTTTGTAGGTTTACGGTGGGATTGATAATGCTATTTAAGGGAGAAAATGCGAACAAGAAATGCAGCTGGTGCCATTATCTAAGCTGTGTGCCTACATCAAGATGGAACTGTAATAACTGATATATTTATATATATATATATATATATATTATATATATATATAATCTTCCTCACGTTATATATGTATAAACCCCAGCCAGCCAGGGCTGGCTGATCATATATATACTGTTGTATTTTTATTTTATTATTTTTTCTCCTTTACCTACAGAATTCTTGGAGAGACTTGCTCTAGTTTATGTCTGTGTGCTTGTATGCTATGTTGTAATGGACCTGACTGATACGACTTTTGTATATTAGGATACTGTGTGTTGGATTTATGTTATATTTGAAATTGCATTATCATTTTTTTTTTCTAAAGTCAAGTAAGATATTTCAAATTGCACAAGAGCTAAATCAGCTAGTACTAGAAAATGTATAAGCTTTTAGGTAATGCAGTAACCATCTAATGAAGAATAATCACATAAAGAATAATGCACAACAAAGTTCTCTTGTGATAGCACTGTGGCAGCAAACTGATGAAAAGAGTGGATAATTGTAGTAAACAAAGATGTAAACTTATCTACGATTACACAGACAGACGTGTATAAATAAATGTATACTTATCGTTACCTGTCCGTGGGTTCGAGAAAGCATAGGGATAGAAGCATTTGTGGTGACGTATTGCTGCAATCAAATTGTCCATTACAGGCAGTATAACTTTCGTAAGAGTTTCTTTCAACATCAATGCTCCGAGAAGTCCTCAGATGTGCACACAAAATGTTTATGTCCTCAGATGTGCACACAAAATGGAAAAATTCAAGCACCTGCATCAAAAATTAAAACTTGTAACTATTCTGCTTTAATAAGGTGCAAATCTAGCAAACAGTGTTATTCTTTGGTGGATACCATCTGAAAGTGTCCCGGATACGGATGCACACTGAGTTTAAAGTAAGAACGTCAATGTTGACCCTAATGTTGAAACAACACTCGGGATCATAAAACTTTTGCACGGCGGAAAAAATAAACTCAGCAGTAAAAAGATGCAAGCACACGTTGGACACAGGGTTTCAAATATTGCAGCAAGTTATAAAACTTGCTGCGAGCCTTCAGGGCAAAATTCCATTACGAGAATGAATTATAAAAAAGCAACTATCAAAGATAGTAAAAGCAGCCTAGAAAAGAGTATATATACTCTACCAATCTTCACACAAAAAATCACGTATAGATCCTAAGTCCTATACAAAAGTGTAAAGATAAAAACTAGGCACAAAGAGATCGAAACAGATAGATCGTTGAAAGCTTCCCTTTCTTCTTGCTCCTTGCACGCGCGTGTCTGTCTATCTATCTTTCTTTCATATGTCTCGATACTGAAGCTTGAATGGAGTCTTCTGTATATATAGACGTGACTCCCCCTATTTTACAGGTCCAATTTGGTTTGTTCCACCTTATACTCATTCTTCTCTATTTTTAGTAAATGCACCTCTTATTTTTAGCAACTGCTTGACTCAATCTCCCATGATCTTTATATCTTCTTGGCTGATCTCCATATCTTCTATTTTTAGCAACTACTTGACTCAATCTCCCATGATCTTCATATCTTCTATTTTCGGTAGATGCTTGACTCATTCTCCCATGATCTTCATATCTTCTGTTTTTAGTAAATGCAATCCACTTTCTTTGAACAGTTCCAACTCGAAAATAACTTCCTGCACATACTAAAATAAAGCTACAATAATAGGGTAAACGGTTTTTGGGTAAGAAAGACAAAATCAATGATGGCCCACGTCTGAGTCAATGTTGACTCAGGTGCAGCCAACATTTTGACTCAGGTGTCAATCAACATTAACAATCTCCCCCTTTTTGTCTTTCTTCCCAAAATCCGTGCAGAGATAAATCCAAAAACTCCTCCTGAAAGTATCAAGATAGTCAGAACAAAAAATGGTTATCATAAGGTTGTTAGTACATAACCACTTCGAAGTCTCAAGCACATCTGGAAGCAAAAAACAGAAGATCAAATCTGCAAGCATCTGCAAGTAAACACAAAAGTCAGGCACGCAATAAAAATCAGAGAATCTAAGAAGTTAGACTCTCAAGCAAGTCGTCTGAAGCTTCCTCTTCTATTTCTTGTTGTTGTTCAGCTCCCCCTGCAGAAGTTCCCTCCTCAGCAAATCCCTGATCTGTACCACTATCTCTCCTTTTTTGGGAAGAAAGTAAACCCCGAAGAACCTCCCTCTGAGAAATCAGAAAGGCTATGGTGTCGTCCAGACACTTAATTTCTTTCTCCAGGTTCGATGTTGAGGCAGATGAGGAACCAACATTCTGCGACTCATAATTGAGTGAGTGCGCCATAAGAATTAAGAGAACTGGTAAAAGCTAGGTTAAATTGAAAGAGGAAAAATAAAGAAAGCTTTGAAGATTTGCAGAGATAAACGCAGATATTATAGGATAGATTTGTGCAATGGAGAGATATTCTGCCAAGACTAAGTCAATAAATAGACCATAAGAGAAAAAGAAAATTTTCCAACGGTAAAATCATTAATGAACTGCAGTAACGGTAAAAAAATTTCTTTTCAAATACCTATAAAATCGTGATTTTAACGGTAAAAAGCGCAGGAATAGGTATGCAATAACGGTCAAAAAATCATGCAATAGTGGAGTTAAAAATCGTGCACATAAGGAGATAATATAAATCAGGTCGAGAACAAATGATACTAACCGTTTAGGGACTTTGATGGGCACATGAACCAAGTGGAGATAGTTGTTCTTCTGTTAACTCTAAATGAGAGATATGCAAACTAGACACGACTGACTACATATATATATATATATATATATATATAAACTCTAAGAGACACGAACATAAATATAGAATATAGCATAATAAAACAGGTTAATCACAAATGTTGCCCAATATTTGACCCAACATCCTCATAGACTTTTTCCTTCATTTTCTGTTCGAACACCCTAGAACTCATTTTTCTTTCATTTTCTGCTCTTTCTCACCTTTATTCAAGGTGCACTGCTCTTTCTTGATTGCTTTTCCATCAAGGTTCAAGATTTTTTTTTTCAAATTTTTTTTTCAGAGAATACATCGTCACCGCGAATGCCGCGTACCTTTGAAAGTTTTTCAGCTTTTCTTGAACATGTATCTTGAAAAAGGTCATGAGCAATCATGTGCTAAAGAATAGAGTCATTTCAGAAAATGGTCCAGGTGAGTCAAATTATTTCAGGAAATCATCATAGAAACATGTCAAAGAAAATATCAAACGAGTAACAACCATATTTGACGTATGAGACTCACGTGTTGATCCAGATGCTGGACCAACATTACTGACACTGACATAGACCTATGGACTTTTTAAGGTTCGAAAACCTCTCAGAGTCCAATGCTTTAGTGGAAATGTCTGCAAACTGATTCTTAGTATCTACATGCTCGATTCTCACTAACTCTTTGTCGACCATATCTCTCAGAAAATGATGCCTTATATTTATATGCTTAGTACTAGAAAGTGAGACACAATTTTGTTTTTTTTCTGTACCAAGACACTAGATTGTTACCTAGGAAGAAACAGCCACCACTTGTACTCTTGCGATCATCTTCTTCACCTGCCCAATCAGCATCACTGAACCCAACTAGATTAGTGTTAGTATCCTTTAAAAACCATAATCCGAGACTACATGAACCACTAATATACTTCAAAATTCTTTTGACAGCATTTAAATGTGAAACCTTTGGCTCAGCCTGATATCTCGCACAAACACAAACACTATACATAATATATGGTCTACTAGCAGAAAGATATAATAAACTACCATTGATGGAGCGATACAATGTTGGATCAACACTTTCACCAACATTATATTTACTTACCTTCTGAGATGTTCCCATAGGAGTTTTCATTACCTTGGCATTTTCTAACCCAAATTTTCGAATAATATTTTTCGCATATTTTTCCTGGGACATAAAAATACCATCTTTACTTTGCTTCACCTGCAGACCTAGGAAATATGTTAGTTCGCCGATCATACTCATCTCAAACGTTGAATTCATAGTATGAACAAACTCATTTGTCATAGATTCAGAAGAAGAACCAAACACTATATCATCAACATAAATCTGAGAAATCAAGATATCATTACCAACTCTTTTCACAAACATAGTTCTATCGGCTCATCTCTACCAAAATAATTTGAGCTTAAAGCATCCATATCAAAAGGATTAAAACGCTTAATGTATCAAGCGGAGGCTCTGATACCACATTGAAAGTGTCCCGGATACGGATGCACACTGAGTTAAAGTAAAAACGTCAATGTTGACCCTAAAGTTGAAACAACACTCGGGATCATAAAACTTTTGCACAACGGAAAAAATAAACTCAGCAGTAAAAAGATGCAAGCACACGTTGGACACAGGGTTTTAAAAATTGCAGCAAGTTATAAAACTTGCTGCGAGCCTTCAGGGCAAAATTCCACTACGAGAATGGATTATAAAAAAGCAACTATCAAAGATAGTAAAAGCAGCCTAGAAAAGAGTATATCTACTCTACCAATCTTCACACAAAAAATCACGTATAGATCCTAAGTCCTATACAAAAGTGTAAAGATAAAAACTAGGCACAAAGAGATCGAAACAGATAGATCGTTGAAAGCTTCCCTTTCTTCTTGCTCCTTGCACGCGCGTGTCTGTCTATCTATCTTTCTTTCATATGTCTCGATACTGAAGCTTGAATGGAGTCTTCTGTATATATAGACGTGACTCCCCCTATTTTATAGGTCCAATTTGGTTTGTTCCACCTTATACTCCTTCTTCTCTATTTTTAGTAAATGCACCTCTTATTTTTAGCAACTGCTTGACTCAATCTCCCATGATCTTCATATCTTCTTGGCTGATCTCCATATCTTCTATTTTTAGCAACTACTTGACTCAATCTCCCATGATCTTCATATCTTCTATTTTCGGTAGATGCTTGACTCATTCTCCCATGATCTTCATATCTTCTATTTTTAGTAAATGCAATCCACTTTCTTTGAACAGTTCCAGCTCGAAAATAACTTCCTGCACATACTAAAATAAAGCTACAATAATAGGGTAAACGGTTTTTGGGTAAGAAAGACAAAATCAAGGATGACCCACGTCTGAGTCAATGTTGACTCAGGTGTCTGTTAGGAATCCATTCTTGTGTTCAATCGATGATGAAGACTGAAGATCATTAGAGACAAAGACTATCGGCGCTCCAATGACATTTGAACACTAAGGGGGAGATTGTTAGGAATCCATTTCTAGGGCTCAAATGTCATGTTATCTTTGTCTAGGGACCAAATTGTAGTTTATGATAATATAGGGACTGATGTGTAATATACCAAAGTATGCTTTGGTATATATAGGGCAAGTGTGTGTATTTTACACACAACTTGAGATACCAAGCGAGACTTTCTCTCATCTAGAAAATCTCTCTCACCATTATAGTAGTCTAGGGTTCATTGTAGAGAGGGAGTTGGATTGCTTGTAGAGAAAGTCAAGTGATTAAATGAAGATTGATTGATTATCTCCTTCATGTCTTCCGCGCGTATCTAACAAGGTGAGTCAATCGATCTAATTCTCAAGTTCATCATTAATTCGTTGGATGTGTTGAATCTGGAACCTACAATTGGTATCAGAGCAAACTTGTTTGTTGATTCTGTGTTAAATCTGCTTTGATTGAGCTTAATTTGCTGATTTGAGTTGAATTGCTGATTTTGAATGACTTTGGGTTTGTCACTGTTGCATTCTGATTTTCGCCTGATTTCTGTGTTAATCCAGTGTTAATTGTGTTAATCGAGTGATAGGTAAGCTGCGTCGATGCCTATTGTTCGATAATTATGTTCTGATTAAGCAGAAATTAGGATTTGAGTGAAAAATCAGAACAGTTCTGTGGTTTTCGCCACAAGAATAGTGGTTTTCGCCACAAGAACAGCGGTTTTCGTCAGTTGAACAGCTGTTTTCGCCAGTTGAACAGCTGTTTTCGCTACATGAACAGCGGTTTTCGCTACATAAACTAGTATTTTATAAGCTAAATCGGTGTTTACTTGTTTAATTACGTGTTTTTAGCTGATTTGACTTATTAGCGAAAACCAAACCTTTTCAGCGAAAACCAGTTTTCGCTAGATTTATTGGCGAAAACCTTAAAGCATTTCGCCATATACTGTTTTCAGCGAAAACCTCAAAAGTTTTCGCCAGACACTCAGCGAAAACCTAAACTTTTCGCTACATTTCTTAGCGAAAAGTTCATTCCTAGGGAAACCAGTGGCCAGCGAAAACTTAAAACTTTTCGCCAAACACTGTTCACACGAGAAGTTTTAGAGTTCACAACTTAGCGAAAACCTAATCTTTTCGCCACTTAGCGAAAACCTCAAAGCTTTTCGCTACATACTGTTTCAGCGAAAACTTAGGACTTTTCGCTAATCTTTCCAGCGAAAACTCCATTTTAGCGAAAACCTAAACTTTTCGCTACATTTCTTAGCGAAAAGTTCATACCTAGCGAAAACTTAAATCTTTTCACTATACTGTTTCAGCGAAAACCTCGAAAGTTTTCGCCACATGCTGTTCACAAAGCTTTCGACGGTTTTAGGTAGCAAAAAAAGTCCTAAAATTTTTATTTTTCACTTTGAGATTTTTTTTGTACGTACTTTATATAGGTTCCTGGTTCATACGAAAAAGTTTCGTGTAAACGAAATTTTTTTTTGGACTGGTAAAATTTTTCGGTACAAAAAAAATTATTCTCAGTACAAGTTTTTTTTTAAAATCATTTTAAAAAAAAAATATTTGATACCTAAAACTTCCGAAAATTATTTCAATACGAAAACATAGCATAAGTTGACTAAAAGTCAAAATAAATTGAAAATCAAAATAAATCAGCTAAGACTTTAAGTCAATATTTTTTTTAATCAACAAAACAAGACGATCAATATAACATCCAACATTATATACCAATTACAATTTTCGAACTTTAAATTGGTTTGAACTGAAAAGATAAAAAAAAAAAATGGAAACATATATGAGCTCTCATGAACTAACAATTAAAAGACTCGAAGATAGACTAGTTAACAACGAACGTGTTCTTAGAAAACATTTACTTAACGAGTCTTAGTCTTCAATGTCTTTTAACAAATGCACAAGATAAAATCACAGACCTTGAACTAACATTAGGACGTTATGAAATAAAAGTCTGTGAACTTAAAAAGAGCCTTAATACATATGAGGAAGAAAAGCAAACAGTTCAACAAAAATTCTCATCCACAAATAACGAAATGGTCAGAAAATTAGAAGCTAGGCTAGCTAATAACGAGCGTGAGTTAAGAAAACATTTAGAAATCGAAGCTAGTCTTGAATGTCAATTGACCAATGCTAAAGATGAGATTACTAGTTTGCTATCTAAGACAGAAAATTATGGACCGAATATTTCTGAATTAAGAACAAACATAGCTGCCTATAAAGAAGAAATTAAAAATCATCAAGCTCAGAATAAATGTCTTTCAGAAGAATGCAATAAATTACGCATTAAAAATAAAGAACTCGAAATACTTATTGCAAAGAAAGAAACTGAGCTAAAATTGTCTCAAAATAAATCTACTCAAACAAATGAGACAATGCCTATCAAAAAGGAACATTCTATACAAACTATAAAACCCGAATTTAATTGTGAAAATCCAAAAACCGAACGCAAAATTGCCGAGTTAAATTCTCTTCTGGAATCGCAGCAAAAAGGGTTTCAAGCTAAAATTGATGAACTTCAAAAGGAGAATACATTTCTCAAAAATTCCTACAAAATAGGCGCAACCTCAACTTCTTACTCTGTTAAAAGCGAACCATTAAAAAACATATCTCCAAAACAGAATAAGAAAACACCACGAATGACTAAAGCTATCAAGAAAGAAAGAATTGAGGAAGATAAATCATTTTTATCAAAACAAGCGAAAATGTTTCCTCCTCTATTTCTAAAAAGGTAATTTCTAAAGTCATTCAAAAGATAAAGAAAGAAAGAATAAAGAAAGAAGCTACAAATATTAAAACAGACAATTCTACATTTTTACTAAAACTGAAATGTCCAAAAATAATAATTGTCTGACAAATAAAAGTAACTCATTTTATGAAAACACCTATGTGAATGATGTGATTCTTCCTAATAGGAAATACGACAATTCTATATTGAATGCTATTGATTCTATTAGTTCGTATTCCTATCTCAAGTACCCAGTCAAAGTCAAATCTGAAAAACATCTTCAACGACTGGCGAAAGAGAAAATTTTCTCAACTAACAATAGACACACATTCACCCGTGCTAAAAATGATAATTTCAGAACGGTACAAATTTGGAAACCTAAGCTAGAAATGGAAATAAGTAGTCCTAAACAAACGTGGCTTCCTATGACTACTTTATCTGCTAATTTTAATTCCAAATTTGAACCTTATGAGCTTTATAAGATTACTGCTAATCAGGGAGGACCCGTCCAAAAATGGGTACCAAAGTCCCGCTAATTTGTTTTGCAGGATCCCGATTATGCGTAGGTCCTCGGTTGCTTCACACGCATAATCGATATGAGCTGCAGGCAACCACCAATTCCCGACACGTGTGGTATTCGAGATTGCTCCACACCCGTGATCGGTATGAAATGTGAGCAATCATACTATATAAATAAATATTTTTTTTAGATTTTACATTAAAAAAAAAAAAAAAAAAAAAAACTTTTCGCTAACTTTTCGCTCACTATTTCAACGAAAACAGTTTTCAGCGAAAACCTTCTCTTTTCGCTAACTGTTTTCGCCATTTTTTTTATATATAAATATATATATATAGGTATAATAAAAAATAATAATAAATAATAAAAAAAAACTTTTCGCTGAAAAGTCTAGCGAAAACCTCAAACTTTTCGCTAAGTATTTCAGCGAAAACATTTTTAGCGAAAACTTTTACTTTTCGCCAACACTCAGCGAATTTTTTTTAGCGAGAACCCTTTTCTTTTCGCTAATTGTTTTCGCCACATTATATTTTTTTTAGTTTTCGCCAATTCCTTTAAAAAGAAAATATATACATATAAAATATATATATATAAATATATATAGGCCTGAAAAAAAAAAAAAAAAACAAAAACAAAAAAAAAAAAAAACTCTGAGCTTCATTGCTAAAAGAAGATGACTTGAATTTCATTGTCAAAATAGGTACATTACTGTCCTAGATATTAGACTTCATCTTTAGTATTGAGTTTCAAAGGAAGTCTAATGTATCATTCTTAGTACCTAAAAATTTGTCTATGTCGTCTTTACATTCTTTATATATTTAGATGGGGAGTGGATAGACAGATAGACAAGGCGCATGAACTTCAAAAGAGCACATTACTATAGTTCTCATATAACAAGCGTATATGGTTTAGGGGGAGTGATACTTATGAGTGCAGAAGGCACATTTAAGGGGGAGTGTTACTCCATGTATAAAGGGCGCTTGATCTTTGTAATATGCAATCCTCAAAAAGCGCATCTATTTAGGGGGAGCAGGGGCATCATATTGTTACAAGCGCACCATTTTAGGGGAAGAGTTACCTAAAACGGCGCAAGAGCTTAAAAAAAAAAGGGGGATGCCCTGAAGACAACTTTCGTACTTTGACGGGGAGTGCTACCTCAACCCAAAAAGCGCAAAGACACAAAAAGAGGTGTTCACATACCTGTTCCCATGGTTCAGTTAATCCCAAACTGTACCTATCCCAGGAACAACCCCGAGTGTATGTGAGGGTTTTGAGCGAATCACGATATAATCATTACACCTCAACCACAAACTATCCGGGCCATAACCATTATAGGTACAGGACTGATTTTTCAGATCCCGAGTAGAAGACGCCTCATCGGGTCCAAAGGCGCATGCACAACCCTTCCTAGCTACTCATTTGTCTCCCTAAAGACAAGTGTTTCAATATCTCACGGGGAACCGCATATGCTATCACCGTTTCACTTTGAAGCGGGAGATATTGAATCTAGTGGTCCACAGCCCCACACCACGACTTTATTCTATGCACTTAAACGTCTAGTGTGTCCCATAGCCTAAAAAGTTTTCTATTTTTTTTAGGACACATACATTATTTTTACACATACTATGCAGGTCTATGTGACCTAGCCCGAACTTCTGTAGACACATTTCTGACAAATGTGCTTCTATGATCAGAAGGAAGTCCTGCCGTTGCAACATCAAAACAACAACGGTAGCAGGCCATCTTCTGGAGCACGACTCTAGAACGATGTCAACGGGTTGCCTATGTGGCCCCGTAGTCCCTTCAAATGCAAGTCTTTGTGACTTTGCATCAACGACCAAGAGTGACATCTAGGGATGTCTCACGATGATTGGTCGTCGGTCCCGTTTTCAGGTTACTTCATCCGGACTTCAACATCAACACGCTCCGCGCTTACACTAGGAATCACCTTGATCCGAAGACATGACGATACAATTGAATCGCCATGAGGGGGAGAAGTATCTCAAGGAGGCAAAGCACGTGACATCATTAAAGAAGCCAAGCTTACAACGCACGTGCTGAACCACAACAAACACGACCTCTCTCCATGGCACGAGAATAAACGAAGAGTCAATGTCCTTAGATCTACACAACTCCTATCTATGCAAGAAGGTGATAAAAAAAATTCAAGGTTGCAAAGAAGAAAAAGGGGGAGCATGTACATAGGGGGAGAAAGAAGATTCTCCAGAAGCCCTCAACATTTTCTTCAAGCAGCAACGAAGAACGTGTCTAATCCACAATTGAACACAAAGGGGGAGATTGTTAGGAATCCATTCTTGTGTTCAATCGATGATGAAGACTGAAGATCATTAGAGACAAAGACTATTGGCGCTCCAATGACATTTGAACACTAAGGGGGAGATTGTTAGGAATCCATTTCTAGTGCTCAAATGTCATGTTATCTTTGTCTAGGGACCAAATTATAGTTTATGATAATATAGGGACTGATGTGTAATATACCAAAGTATGCTTTGGTATATATAGGGCAAGTGTGTGTATTTTACACACAACTTGAGATACCAAGCGAGACTTTCTCTCATCTAGAAAATCTCTCTCACCATTATAGTAGTCTAGGGTTCATTGTAGAGAGGGAGTTGGATTGCTTGTAGTGAAAGTCAAGTGATTAAATGAAGATTGATTGATTATCTCCTTCATGTCTTCCGCGCGTATCTAACAAGGTGAGTCAATCGATCTAATTCTCAAGTTCATTATTAATTCGTTGGATGTGTTGAATCTGGAACCTACAGTGTCGGCCAACATTTTGACTCAGGTGTCAATCAACATTTTGACTCAGGTGTCAATCAACATTAACACCATCATCCCACAATTGTATCTTATTCCGGCAACTAACTTGTTACATTTATGCATGTTCGGAAAAAAAAAATCAATCAAGAACTAGAACTCAAAAAATATAATGTACCTTTGATATCTCTTTGTGTGATTGACATTTCTGTTTCAGGAAGAATTCAACGGCATCATGGTTTGTCACTCTCTCAATTTTCTTCACTTCCACGGCATCGTTCATGTTAAATTGACCGGCCAAATTATTGAGAAACAATTGCGCTTCTTCTGAAAACTTTGGAACCTCGGGGACTTCTGAAATTTGAGAAAGCTTCAATAACCATCTAACCTGCCAATGTCCAAAAGAAATGATTTCAGACCATTATCATGAGGTAGAACACTAAACAATCTGAAAATACAATATATATACCAAAGTACAATGTTACCAATAAAAAACATCTTCTTGTACGTAGCATAGCATTATCAGTTTGCCACAAGCAAGCAATTCCAGTTCATAAAAAGTAGCTTTTCATTTGCCAATTTTTTTTTTTCTATATATCAGATATCTCTTAAGTGAGGAACTATAATGTCAACCTACAGCGGGCTCGATCGATGAAGAGAGAATGTGTTGAGATTGGTTATTTCTGTTTTGCGTTTAATTTGGGAAAAATATCTGACTGTATTTCATTAAGGCCAAAATAGGTATTTATATGTACATGAAATACCCTATAGATAAAGAAGCGTCTCTATCTAACATACGATTTACAATTTTACTTATACAAACTACAAAAAAGACTTAACAAACAACTAAGCTATCAGACTTGTCTCTCAGCTCATCATCTTCAATACGTTCAGCAATGCATACTTTCTGCATCCCCCCCTCAAGCTTGGGCAGAGGAAACACGCCAAGCTTGGACAATAGATGATGAAATTGTGGAGCAGCTAAGGCTTTTGTAAAGAGATCAGCCGGCTGTTGTGAGGAGGAAATGTGATAAGGGACGATGAAACCAGACTTATATTGATTCCTAACAATATGACAGTCTATGTCGAGATGCTTAGTCCTCTCATGGAATACAGGGTTAGCTGTGATATGTAGTGCGGATTTATTGTCACAAGCAAAAGGTATAGGAATCGAGAGAGGCACTATGAGATCCTGAAATATGTAAGAAATCCATAGGAGCTCACAAACTGTGGTGCCCATACTTCGATATTCAGCTTCACAAGATGACCTTGAAACGGTGGATTGCTTCTTGGTCTTCCATGAAATCAGAGAATGGCCAAGTGTGATGCAATAACCAGTGAGAGACAATCTTGTTGTTGGACAATTTCCCCAATCTGCATCACAAAAAGAGTGCAAAGATAACTCGGCTTGGCTGGGATAAAATAGACCAGTAGAAGAAGACCCCTTAAGGTATTTAAGAACATGTATGCCAGCATTCCAATGAATCTGTCGAGGTTGCTGCAAGAATTGACTCAGTTGTTGTGTGACATAGGATAAGTCTGCTCTGGTGAAGCCGAGATACAACAATCTTCCAACAAGTCTTCTATAGGAACTAGGATCTGCCAGCAAGGGACTGGAATGATCATGCAAATTATATTCCTTTGAAAAGGGGACAGAAACTGCTTTGCATTCAAGAAGACCTGCAGATTGAAGAATGTCAAGAATATATTTCCTCTGGTTGATGTAGATTCCTTCCTTAGTCCGAATTATTTCTACACCTAGAAAATATTTGGCCTAATGAAGATCATTTATGGTGAAGGCATCATCCAAGAACCTCTTAGCATCTTCAATCAAAACAGAGCTAGAACCAGTCAAGAGGACATCATCCACATATATAAGCAAAACCAAAAAATTTGAATCATTAAGCAGGCCATTCATTTTGGAGATGATAAGATCCAAATCATGGTGCTTGTTGGATGCTGAATTCAGATCAGACAAATTTATTGAATCAAAAGGAGTGTCCATTATTGCAGCTACATGTCCAGATCCTCTTTGTGTTTGAGTCTCTTTGCTTCCTTTCCACCAATCCGGATATCCCTTCAACTTGAAACACATCTCCCTATCATGCCCGTTCTTGTTACAGAAAGTACAGAACATCTTGGCTTTATCCCTCTTTCTCTTCTCTGCCAGACTTATTGCAACATTTCCTTTTTTATCTGCTGAACTCTGAAACTTAGATGAGAACAAAGTTGCCTCGCCCAGATTTCTTTCAACTGGTGTTGTAGGGATGATCTGCCTTTCGACTCGTTGCACCATTGAGTAGGCCTTATTCACAGAGGGTAGTGGTTCCATCATCATAATTGTGTCTTTGACGCTCTGGAAAGACTCATTTAGACCCAACACGAACTGCACTAATCTGTCTTCTTCTTCTCTAGCTATTAGAATTTTTGCAACTTCTCCAGAACACTCAGGCAAAGGTCTAAAATGCTCATATTGATCCCACAGTTTCTTCAGAGCACTATAGTACTTTATTAGCGGCAAATCCCCTTGTCTAGTTCCAATCAATTCCTCGCGCATCCTCAACAACATAGGTCCATTGATACTACCATACCTTTCCTCAAGATCATCCCAAAGTTGTTTTGCAGTAGTCGCGTATAAGAAGTTTTCAATTATTTCTTTGGAAATCGATGCACTAAGCCAAGATTTGACAGTGCTATCGACTCTCTTCCACTTAACATAGTTTATAGTATTCATCGGTGGTTGCAGACATGTACCATTAACGAAGCCAAGTTTCATCTTAGCTTCGAGAGCTGTCACCATAGCCCGATTCCAGCTCCAATAGTTGATTTCAGTTAATTGAAACGAAATCAATGTCATACCTGGATTAACACCATCGTGCAAATTGAATACTTCTGCACAATTCATCATCTGCTCCTCAAAAGTGCCCTCAGTTTGATTATTATCAGATTCTTGATTCTCAGATTCTTGGTTCACGCTAGATGCCATGGCTGGTTGATAATGGCTGGATAAGCCGATAACTCGCCGGCGATCGTCGTCTAAGCTTGCTCTGATACCATGTCAACCTACAGCGGGCTCGATCGATGAAGAGAGAATGTGTTGAGATTGGTTATTTCTGTTTTGCGTTTAATTTGGGAAAAATATCTGACTGTATTTCATTAAGGCCAAAATAGGTATTTATATGTACATGAAATACCCTATAGATAAAGAAGTGTCTCTATCTAACATACGATTTACAATTTTACTTATACAAACTACAAAAAAGACTTAACAAACAACTAAGCTATCAGACTTGTCTCTCAGCTCATCATCTACGTTCAGCAATGCATACTTTCTGCATATAAAAGCATCAAAGTCAAGATTACGAATTTTTTGCAGAGAAACGCACACAGTTCACGCACGGCGATAAATTTCAATCAAGGTATTAACAGGAAGCAACACCGTCCGAAGTTCCCTCAACAAGAACCATAAACTTAATGAGACCAAATTCACTCATATAAGGAGCCAAGTCCTTCACTTTACCCCACCCAATAACGACCATCCAATGGGCACAGAGCAGTCAAACTAGAAAGCTCAACATCCAGCAAATCATCAGAGGCATCCATCATTTGTACCTGAAGTGTAAAAGAAACAAAAAATTAAACAGAATTCACAATAAGAACAAACAGATTCCAGCTATAATAATAGGAAATTTTACGAAAATCGGTAGCAATAAGATGAAAGATTTATACTATAACTCCACTATGAAATGAATAGACAGATACCAAGATGAGGAGAGAATAGAAGTGTTGATGCTGATGTCAAATCCTTACCTTAGTGCTCGCATTGCAATTAAAAGTTGGGAGACGTCGCTTGTGGAGTGGGGAGATTGATCAAAGGTTTTAGGTAGCTGTGAGCTGATGGAGCGTTGATATATAAGGCAGGCGTCGATGTTTTGTTGAGTAGTGGAATGGAACCATTACGTTAGATGTCAAATCCATGTCCGATGAGACGACCGCACCGGTGGTTGGTCCGCGGCAGCGCGTGAAACCGATAGAGTGTTCTTTCTTACAAGAAAAAAGGGTTTTACAAGGTTTATGATTTGTGCTGCTTACATCGATGCTAAGGCCATTCCTCCTAATGAACTCATAAAATCGGAAGCCAGTTTTCAGTGACGTGTCACATAATAATAATAAATAATAAAATAAAATTAATTTTCCAAGTAATAAAAGTTGAATCTGGACTGGACCCTCCTGCGAGATACGTCAGAAACTAAACGCCCTTCCCTTACGACACGTGGACAAAAATAAAATTACAAACACCCAACCAGCTCAGCCACACGCAGGATCGACGATGGGGAGGAGATTCCCCATTTTCCGTGGGGCAGGAATTCCCCTTTTTTACTTACCGTGGGGCGATGGGGAAAATTTATTCCCCGTTAGCGATCCTCCACGCCCCAGGGAATCCGATATATAAAAGTATTAATTTATCATTTTAAACTTTAATTTTTTTTTATCTATTTTTCCTTTTTCTTACAACCGTTATAATTTTTAAAATCATGTCTCATAATTTTTTCTTCGTTTGCCTCACTATTTTTTCGTCGGCTCCACCATTACAGAAAAATAAAAAAATTACACAAAAAGGAACGTGGGGAGTGGATTCCTGAAGAATTGCGTGCGAACCAAGCTTGAAGAGGGAAAATTAAAAAGGATCGAAGAAAACTGTTTTTCTCATCATACTCACGCAACTGTACAAAGTGTGTTTTATACTAGAGCTATTAACTGAGTAAAATTACAAAAATGCCCTTGAGCTAAAATAATTAAAATAACAGAAAGCAATCGAACTCAATGCACTTGATATGGTTTTCTTCTTGACCAGTAATTCTTCAGCCCCCCCTCAAGATGAGCATTGGTGAGCCACAAGCTCATCTTGGACAGCAAAGCATGAAAACCAGCAGGGTGAAGTGATTTTGTGAAGAGATCTGCCAAATTAGAAACAGAGGAAACATGTTGCGGCAACACAAATCCACTCTTGAAACTATCACGCACCACATGTCAATCAATCTCTATGTGTTTAATGCGTTCGTGGAAGACCGGGTTTAAGGTTATATAAATTGCAGCTTTGTTGTCACAATGAAGAGGTATTGGGAAAGCTACACTAACCTGCAACCCAGAAAGAATGTAAGACAACCATCGAAGCTCACGCACCGTGGACGCCATGGATCTATACTCCGATTCTGCTGTCGAACATGAGATTGTCGACTGCTTTTTAGTTTTCCAGGAAACCAAGCTATCTCCCAGGAAAACACAGTACCCTGTTAGTGAGTGACGAGTAGTTTTGCAAGCACCCCAATCTGCATCACTATAAGCTCGCAAATCCAATACAGGGAAACTTGAATAAAATAGACCATTTAAGCAAGTATGCTTGAGGTATCTCAGCAGATGCTGCACAGCTTGCCAATGAGATAAGCGTGGAGCATGCACGAATTGGCTTAGCTGTTGCACGCAATATGTTAAATCAGGTCTGGTATAATTCAGGTAAAGCAATCGACCAATTAATCTTCGATACTTCATAGGATCCTCCAAAAGCAGTGTAGAGTCTTTGTCAGCTGGAGCAAATGAATGACCACCAGGAAGAGGCGTTGATGCAGGAATACTATCCAACATATGTGTGTCACGAAGTATATCTGTGGCATACTTTCTCCGGCTAATGTAAAGACCTTCCTTAGATCTTGCAATCTCCATGCCAAGAAAGAAATTTGCATGCCCTAAGTCCTTGATGGTGAAGGCTTGATCCAAGAAGGTTTTGACTTCTTGCAACCTATCTTCAGCTGTGCCTGTCAGCAAAACATCATCTACATACACCAACAAAAAAATCTGATAATCAGCCCTCACAAGTGTGAACAAGCAATGATCATGTGAGGACTGCAAAAAGCCAAATTGTAAAAGCTTTGAAGTGAACTCCACGTTCCATTGCCTCGAAGCCTGCTTCAAGCCATACAAAGATTTTTTTAATTTGCAAACTTTGGGTGCTTCTGCTTTCTGGTAACCTGGGGGAAGACGCATATAAACATCTTCGTCAAGATGGCCATGGAGGAATGCATTATTAACATCAAGTTGATGTAATGCCCATTGTCTTTTGGCTGCAAGAGCTAAGATGATTCTCACTGTCACAATCTTAGCCACCGGGGAGAATACTTCGTAGTAATCCTCACCCTCCCTTTGAGTAAATCCTTTGGCCACAAGCCTTGCTTTATACTTGTTAACCGAACCATCAGCATTACATTTCACTCGGTATACCCATTTGCAGCCTATCACCCTTTTATCTTTGGGCAGATCTACAATATCCCAGGTACCATTATTTTCAAGAGCTTGCAGCTCTTGTTGCATGGCTTCAACCCATCTATGATCAGTTCTAGCATGATTATAGGTTTCAGGTACATGAAAAGTAGACAAATTAGCCACAAAATACTCATATGCATGTGAAAAGGAATGGTTCTGGTTTGAAAAGGAAGGTGCAGGACAGTCTTGAGTGCAATTATTAGTGCATACAAAATCTTTCATCCATGTTGGTGGATGTTTAGGCCTAGAGCTATGTCTTGGATTGGGATCAGTGGGTACAGAGAAGGGTAGATTGTGTTCTGGCAAAATTTCATTTGGTACATGAAGACTAGGCTGAGGTGATGGTGTCACTTCTTGATAACTATGTAGGTCATTACTAGGAAGTACTTGAGAAGAGGCAGGGGTCAATGAATCATCATCAAAAGGATCACCAAGCAAAATATTGGGTAGGACAGTGTCTGATTGGTCAAGGTTTATGGAAGGAAAAATGGTTTCATGAAATTGAACATCTCGAGAGATGATAATTTTGTTGAGGGATGGACATAAGATCTTAAAACCTTTCTGTCCTGCAGGATAGCCAACAAACAGACCCTGTAAGGATCTGGGATCAAGTTTATCTTTGGTAGGGCAAGTGTTGACAGGAAAAGCTAGACAACCAAAGCTTCTGAAATATTTATAATCTGCTGGTTTCTGCTGTAACACTTCAAAAGGGCTTTTCCATTTAAGGATTTTAGAGGGTAATCAATTGATAATGTGTACAGCTGTGAGAGCTGACTCTCCCCAAAACATTTTTGGGAGTTTGGATTGGAAAAGAAGGGCTCGGGCTACTTGAAGTATATGTTTGTGTTTCCTCTCCGCAACTCCATTTTGCTGCGGAGTATAAGGACATGATTTTTGGTGAATGATTCCTTTGTTGGACAGAATTTCCTGGAAAGCAGCACTAAGAAATTCTGAACCATTATCTGATCGAATCATTTTGACTTGGTTGTTATACTGGTTTTGAATATAGGCAAAGAATTTTGTAAGGATCTCAGGGGTTTGAGATTTGTACTTCATCAAGAAAATCCAGGTAAACCTGCTATAGTCATCGATGATGGTAAAAAAATAGTGACACCCTGAAAGGCTAGGTTGTTTGAAAGGTCCCCAAATGTCCATATGAAGAAGGTGAAAACAATTAGGGGAGTGTATTTGGCTCTTGGGAAAAGGAAATCTATGTTGTTTGGACATGGGGCAAATATCACAATCTGTAATATCAGTAATATTCTTTTCATTGATGACAAAATCAGGCAGGTGTTTCATGACATCAAGAGAGGGATGACCAAGTCTAACATGCCACTTATTAACAGGAAAAACAGCAAGAGTATGCTTATCATCACTGTTACAATTTCTGATTTTGAATGATAAAATATTTGATGCATATAGTTGATGAGCACTCAAGACAGCCTGTTCTGAAAATGATGATCTATCAAGTATGTATAGGTCTTTATGGAGTTTACCTGCTGCTAGAATCCTGTTATTCTGCAACTCAAGCAACAAGCAGCAATTAGAAAAGAATTTGAAGTATATGTTGGAGTCTTTGGATAGTTTTCTAACTGAAAGAAGGTTGTATCGAAAGCTGGGTATATACAAACAATCACAGAGGGTGATAGTGTCTGAAAGGGTTGCATTTCCTGTATGGGAGACAGCTCTAATACTCCCATCAGGTAAACACACTGGTATGTATGACTTTACTGGTTTTGGGTGAGAAATCAAGCTAAGATTATTGCACATATGAGCTGTGGCACCTGTATCTACTAGCCATGCTCCATTACCTATTTCATCACATATGCTAGAATTGAACTTAGAGAAGGTAGAGTTACCTGCAAAGTCCTCAAGGTGAGCAAAATTCACAGACACCTGATCACGTGCATCAGTGACCACCTTCCCTTTCATCATCTTTGCTAGCTCCCTCTTCATAACTTCCATCATGTGCGTATAAACATCCGAGGTCTGTTGCTCATTGTTGGTGTCAACTTGCTCAGCTTCAACATAATTTACCTTGAAGCCACTCTGATTTGTCCTTTGAGCATGATTGATCTGATCCTTTCTTGCAGAATTAAAGCCCTCTGGAAAACCATTCAGCTTATAGCAGTCATTTATGGTATGTCCTGCCTTCTTACAATATGTGCACTCCGGGAAACCCTTCAGCCTATAGCATTCCTCATTAATATGTCCATTCTTCCTGCAGTAGTTGCAGAACAATTGACTCTTGTCCTCCTTTACTACATTCTTGAAGCTGCTAACCTTCTTAGGAATGAAACTCTTAACAGTCATTGCTGCATTTTCTTCAGAACTTGCCATGCTTATGGATACCTCTCTATGCTTTTCAGCCTTAGCAATCATAGCATAAACTCTATTCACTTGCGGCAGTTTATCAAGAAACAATATCTGACTTCTTTCTGATTCAAACACATCATTTAATCCCATCAAAAATTGCATTGATTTATCCTCCATTTCCCGCTCTTCAATCATGACTTTAACTGCTCCAGTGGCTTCACTTGAGGGTCTTAACTGCTCAATTTGATCCCAGAGATTCTTAATTTTGTTGTAATAATCCACAACATTCATTGTTCCCTGCTTAAGAAAAGCTATCTCGCGCTTAATCTCATATAAAACAGATATGTTGGAGGTACCATATCTTTCAGCTATTTCATCCCAGAGACCTTTAGCATCATGTATAAACATGAAGCTATTAACGAGATCCTTTGATATTGAGCTCTTAATCCAACCGGTTACCATGCTATTGACTTTCCTCCATCTTCTGTAATCGGTCGAATCAACAGCAGGTTTCAAGTATTTACCATTTATAAAGCCTATCTTCATTTTAGCTTCAAGCGCCTCTAACATCGAATTTTTCCAGATCAAGTAGTTCGTAGAGGTTAAAGGCATTGAAACAATCATCATACCAGGGTTATCGGACCCGTGCAAGAAGTAATCTTCATCCATTTCAATAGAATCAGCAGCAGTATCAACCTGATTTATTCCACTGACGTCGTTGCTCGAACTCATGTTCCAAAATTGTCTGAAATTGAACTGAAATCTTGACTTAAAGCGTCGATTCGATTCGCTGCGAGGCTAATTAATCATGATTCATAGCTCTGATACCATGAAGAATTGCGTGCGAACCAAGCTTGAAGAGGGAAAATTAAAAAGGATCGAAGAAAACTGTTTTTCTCATCATACTCACGCAACTGTACAAAGTGTGTTTTATACTAGAGCTATTAACTGAGTAAAATTACAAAAATGCCCTTGAGCTAAAATAATTAAAATAACAGAAAACAATCGAACTCAAGGCACTTGATATGGTTTTCTTCTTGACCAGTAATTCTTCAATTCCCCGCAGGAATGGGAATGGAGAGAAAATTTTCTCTGTTTGCTTAACGGGGATGGGTTGAAGATTCTCCGATAAGTGTTGGGGCGGGGATGGGGATTAGACCCCATTGTCAAGCCTAGCGACACGTAGGTGTCATATAACCGTCATGGCAATGTCAAGGTGAATGAGACTTCTATTAATTGTGGGTTTAAAGTGCAATGCAAGTCTGTTGGCCTTTTGTTCTCCTTGGGAGAGGGTGTGGCTGTTATGAATAAATAATCTTTCAGTTCCTCTAAAGTTATTAAGCTTTTACACTTTTTAGGTACAATGGAGAAACCAAAACGTGTATCATTAATTAACTACAACCCTTAATTATTATTATTATTTTTATGTATTCATTGTTAGAAAAATAATTGAAATATGATCCACTGACGAAGTATTGGAATGTGTAAAACTCAAGCTTATTTATTTCTCAAGAATCGTCGAACCAAACGGAAGCTTAACGCTTTTTAAATCTCATTGCATGCATGGGTAAATTTCCATCGAGGATGTCTCGTGGGACCGACCTGCAATGGGGACTGAAGCCGGGACGATTGCACTGGCGGGTTATTGCAGACGGTACGATAACCTTAGCCGGTTTTCTGGGACGGAGCAAGCTGTTGAATATCACTCTCATACCTTCACTTGTGGTATATGCTTTGCCTCTATCGTTGCCGCTTGCTTTACGTACGTAAAACTCTCTATACTAAGAAATTTAAGGCAATTCTGTTTTTGGGCGTATCGAATGTTGTAGTAAATTTGAATGATTTTAGAATTTTGGTAACGCAGGAATTAACAACAAAGTATATATTATATAAAATAAAATACTAAAAAACTGATAGAATTCCAGCACAAATAATAATCTCATCACGAAAGTTGACATTACAGCCATAGGGCTTGCCCGCCGAGCTAGGGGGCGACATTGTACGCTATGATAGTCTAGCTGGCGAGTACGAAGTTATCTTGAATGAAAGGGTTTGCATGTCGAGCGACGTCCCCAATTGGTAAGAAGCTCCCCAATTGTAGCTCATGCTAAACCAATTGGTCCACGTCCCCTTGACCCACATGCTCGCCACGTCCCCAGCCCCGCCAACATTCATCACGTACACGAGGAGCCAGTATCCATTGCACTGGAAGCTAAACCGAATTCCACCATTCCGAGCACACGGTACCCTACACATCTCAAATTGTTTTCAATTTTATGGTAAAAATATCGATATCGATAAAAATAAAAATGACTATTCATAACTGACATATTGATGGATAATTTTGTAGTACTGTCTGAATATCTGACAGCTGAAAATACAGAAATACTGACGGATATATTGAAATTATTCAAAGTGAACATCATTCAATTAGAAATTAAAAATGAGAAGTATTTAATTTTGGCAATTAACCTACGGAAAGAGATGAGCACGATGTGGGCCACAGACTGGTGGCGAAGGCGAGCATGGCCATGTCGAAGTGGAGGCGAGGCGGGTATTGGATGGTTGGGAGCAATTGGGAGGGCGTAGGTTCGTGGCGTGATGGTCGCTATGGCGCTTTTGTAGCCCCACTTGAGTTTAGTCACATAAGCTGGAAGGGCTTTTTTTAATTAAATAAATAATTTTTTATCAAAAAATACTATTCTTATAAATATCGAAAAATATAAGATATGAATATCAATTTAATCATCATGAAACAAAGAATAAATTAGATATGTTCATTTATTTTTATAACATAAATCACATAAAATAACGATGATTTAATGATTTGGTGTAATATATAATAAAAAGGTATTTTCATGTGGGGTCCAACCTTTCTTTTATAAAGTGAAATAACTCGTATATTTAAGATACAAGTTGTAATTCGTATTTCCTAATTACGAAAAAATATATTTTATTAATAAGTATTATTTTTCATTTATTTTATAAATAAAAAATAAAAAACCATTTATTTAATTAAAAAAGCACCTGGAAGGATTGTCCACAACTATAGCTGAAGGAGCTGAAATTTATAATTTACCTATATATATATATATGTATGTATATAACACTAGTAAGTGTTATATGTTGTACGATTTAAAGTCGAACACTAATCACGCATTGCAAAATTTGGTGAAAAATTGAATAATATACAATAGCACGCTGCTTATTATATATTTTGCGATATTTATTTAACTTTACGGTTTTACATAAATTATAACTCGTCAGCACAAAATAATTGCATATGTTTCTCGAACTTGATGCATCGTATAATTTCCTTGACGTTTGGTCTCCGTAAAACGTAGCATAGGCTTGTCTCCAAGGACTTGGTCGGGAAATCGGCGTGGCATATCTTCTTGCCGTTGCTCTGCCGGAAACCGCTAGCACGACCGAGAAACAAAGCCCCCCAAAAATCAGCCAAAGAAGCCATACTTTTTTGCCCTTGCTATCTCGAAACTCATTTACATACATATATATATAATATAATGTATATAAATAAAAGGTTCAAATTTTGTAGAATAAGTAACTATCTATGTTCAAAACCTTAGTGATCATCACTAAAGCCTTGGCTTGGCAATGAAACGTGCGCGCAGGTCTAATGTAGGAACGGAATGTATTGTATAATAATATCGTTGGCAATCATTAATGAACAAAGATAAAATTCAAAATGATTTTCGATGTTTACCCTATGAACCAATTTAGTTCTCGATGTTTCGTCTGAATCAATTTAGCTCCCGCTGTTATCGATTTTGTACCATTTTGGTCCTTCCATCACGATAAAGTCAATTTTAGCGGAAATTTCGCACGCGTTCCACGCTAAATCATGTTTAGATCGATAAAATTTGAATTGTTACTGAAATTAGGGCACGAAACTAAAAATTTCTCCTCCAAAATTCGAACATGAGCTCTAGATCGTGTGCTTCGCAGAGCTTCATTAACAGTAGAATAAAAACAGTACAAACACCCCCCCAAATCTTGCAAATATTCTAAAATTCGATCTATACATGACGGAATGATCAAATTGGTTCAAAATCGACAGCATCGGGGACTAAATTGGTTTAGACGAAACATCGAGAATTAAATTGATCTATAGGATAAACATCGGAACCATTTTGGGTTTATCCCTTAATGAATATGTTCAAGGGATGGCATATATATGGCATGCCAAAGAGTATATAGTGTAGCACAAGAAGGTAGATTCAGTCGGGTGTATAGCCCTCGCAATATCTCTAAACATAAAATCCCCGGCCGAATTTAAAGGGAGCCCTAGCCCGGTTCTCACCATGGTAAGGTTGTTGAAGAGATGATAAAATTTATGATTGGCAAGTACAACAAAGACGGAAGAACGCCTCGTTTTTCAGTCAATACGCAGCTTCATCTCTTCGATCACAACTTTCATTTCAATCTTCAAAGTAAAGCCAACCCTTTCTCATAATCGCCGCCTATGTTTCTTCGGAGATTCGTCGATGGAAAACTCGGGAGATTCGTTTGGAACGTACTTTCTCATGTTTATGGGTTGCTTGCCATATCTATCTATGTACTACTTTTGATAGTTCATTTCCATCTTCCTTTGATTTACATGTCAAAAGGGATAAAGTAGCCGTTGGGATAATGAACTAAATTTCAAAATGTAACCGTTCGAAAAACCAAAGCAGCAAGAATTCAACAACAAACTACACACATTCATTCCTACATCATTCTACAAAAGACAATGACCTTAAAAAACCCTTTTCTTTTTCCCATTCAAGAGCAGCAATTGAGTAACGTGGGGATGGACTCAGACGTTTTTTTTTTCTTTTTTTCTTTTTTTTTTCCTAACTGGGGAACGTCGTATTTGTGTCCATCGGCTTGTTTCCACCGCCCGAAAACCAACTGTCACCGCGGAAAGAAGGTGATCTGTGGTTATTAGCGTCTTCGATCAATCCCGCGGTTGAGATTGGTATCGCCGGAGTAGGTATGACGGTTAATGGATCTGTCTTCGGTTTCTTGATCTTCTGCTCGTGTTGATTTCCCGCTAGAAAACTACCCACGACAATCTAGTTCGAAAAGGTCAAAGAATTAATTAGAAACAAAAAATAAAATAGCGGCGATAGATATATAACTTCAATCGATTTGCAATTACTTCGTGAACTAAAAATTCTGACAATTAATTTTATCAACTTTTCAAAATTTTTGCAGCTGACTCAACTGGTTACCGATTGCCGACCTTTCAGGCTCATGTGGCAATATGAAATACTACGCGAAACAATTTAGCACCGATCGGTGCTTCGATTGCCATGTCAGTATTGAAAATTTTTTAGAAGAGTAATTTCCAAAATTTTTGGTTTAAGCCAAGAATGAATAATAAGGGAATTTAAGGTCAAAACTCGACGTTGATGATCAAACCTGCACGGGGCCCGCGGCTACTAATAATCCGGCGACTCCACCACCCATAACCCGGCCATCGGAGCTTGCCAAAGAGACGCTCATGCCGCCCGATCTGTTCCTTATCCCTCCGACCTCGGAAGGCATAAACGAGCCCTTCAAAGAGAGTATCTCAAAGAGCCCCTAAAACATCTCAACTCAGCAACTACTCACAAACACTTAGGAAATGAAAAAAAAAAACCTCGTATGTTAGAGTGCCGCCGGAAGAATCTGGCTGCCGAAGAGTTACGCTCGAGATTATGCCGTTTGCCGACAGAATACAAATGGCCCGAGGGCCTTGTTGGGAGAAGGATATAACCTTCATCGTCACATCCTAAAGAAAAATGTCCAAAAATTAGAATCTTTAGGACATGCAATTAGACAAGAAAAAGCAAATATACCTCTCCGGCATTAACTGTAATAATGTGAGGTGTGAAGTTAGCACCAATGGAAGACGACGAAAGCCATTCGCCTGGAAAAAATACGAGCCCTTTAAAAAAGCATTTCTCCACAAAAAAAAAAAAAATGGAATCTTTATCACATCAATCCTCCATGAAAGAGCTTCTTTAACATCAACAAAGCAATCAACAAGCGGCACACAGTACAAAAAAAGGGTCATTAATCATCACTTCACTTCACCTGCATTTCCGAAACCATCAGCACCATCCACTGTAAACATCTGCGGCTGATGATGGGCCTTAGAAACCGAAGCCACTGATCGGACCTTACCTCTCTTCTCCGCAGGGGCGGAGGAGGAGGAGAAGTCTATCACCGGGGAGCCGTCGGGTCCGTACTTTCTTGGCCTCCCTCTCTTCTTTCTTGCAGTACTGGGCTGTGATAAGGTTTCGGCGGCAGACATGGGCCGCGATGATCCGACGGCGCTGGAGGCTGGTGTGGGGTTCGCATCAGCGGTGGTTCTTGGTGCCACGTGGAAGTCTGAGGGAGCATCCGATGGTACTACTGTCACGGCAGTGCCTCCGAGACTAGTGGTAGTGGTGGTGATAGTAGTGTTATTACCTTCCATAAGTGAGTTCTAAGACTAGGTTTCAAGAAAAGGAAATTACGGTTAACACGTTTGCTGTGTGGTTTTAAATTTTTTTTTTTTTTTTTTAAAAAATCTTTAATACGCCATTAACGAGCAAAGCGAAGATGATCTGTCGAACAGTTGATTCTGTAACAGAGCTAATTGATCGGAATAAATATATATATATATATATATATATATATATATTACCCAAAAAAAAAAAGTTCTTTAGTAGATCAAAGTGAAAGCAAAGGCTTGTGTGAAAAAGGAAAATAGAAATATAAATATTTTCGGCGGAAAATATATGATTTTGAGTAGGAAAACTGAGAAATATCAGAGGCAATAGATTGATTTTTCTGGGATTTTGAAACAGATAGAGAAAATGGGTATAAAAGATGGGGTCTTAGGAGTGTTAAAGGGAAAAAAATAAAATACTGGGTTTTTGGAAATATTTTTAAATAAATAATTAGGGGGAAATAAAATATTGAAGCGCTTAATTATTTAATTAATGAAAATGAAGGAAACTATGTATTTTGGTTAATAATATGGTTGGAGTCCGGTTGGAAAAAAGAATAATTAAATTTGTTAGGGAAAAAAAAAGTAATTATAGTTGGGGAAAAGTGATATTAGGTTGCCAAGGCATGAAGACAGCCATAACTCGTTTTTTTTTTTAAAAAAAGGAAAAAAAAAACAATAAAATATATATTATGCATCCATCTACATGTATTTAACAAGTATTTATTTTGTCATTGGATTCCGAAATCCAAATACAGACAATAAATAATATGAATAGAAGAAAAAGAGGGAAATTTTAGAAAATTGCTCCCCAATTTCCTATGTATGATTCGTTTTAGTGCTTCTTTTTTTAATATTAATTAACAGATTAATTATTATATTTTGCATCTTGACATCTTTTTCATCTTACACTATCCTATTTATTTATAGTTTAGATAGCTTCTTTCTCACTTCATTTCTAATATATTATATTTACTGGTCGATGTATTATTTCAACAATAAATATTAGAAAATAATATATATGTATATATTATGTAATAATATTTAATTATGTATATGAATATTATTTAGAATTGTAGTAATATAAAGATTGGTATGTTTGAAAAAAAAAAAATTGAGAAAGTTAAATGTTAGATTAACAACAACGACAATTTGAAAGATTTAACTATAAATAAGTTATTTATATTTTATAAAATCATATAAAAATATAGAATAAAAAAATATTTATCTTCCTAATTGTTTCTCTAATATTTATATAATCATTATCAAATAATATTTATTAGTTATAACTTATAACAATTTTATAGCAATTTTTGGAACAAAATCTTGAATATATAATTTTGTATGAACTAAAATTTTATTCCGCCCTCCATTTTACTATTTTGTTTACAACTTACACTTACAAGAGAATAACCTAGGAGACCATTTTGTCATAAACATTTTCACGGGAGAATTAATGCTAATCTGTAATATTGTTATTATTTCTTATTAATTATTTAGTCAGCCAAAGTAATTCATATTAGTTATATCGTGCTTCGTGGGGTTATTCCTTAGGTCAAATCTGAAAAAAAAGAAATTTCAATTAACTTAATTTTAAATATTTTAAGGGACGTTTTGGTTGATTCGATATAAAATATGAATATATCATCAAAATGAGAGATGGTGTTGCTTGATTTAATAGTTGATGCATATAAATATAACATTTTTGAATATAGTTGGTGTGAGATAGATGTATTTTACCCTAATAAAATATAATATTATGTACGCAGTCGAACCTTTTTCTAAGTTAAATAAACTGGAAATTAAATGGGAGTTGGATGTTTGGCAAATTTTTGTTCTGCTAATTTCCCTTACAATGATAAAAATAATAGAAAGTAATAAAGTGGTCGTCGTTGGATTTGTTTTCAAATATTATCTTAAATATTTTATCGGAGATGCCTTTTGCATAAATTATTATTAAAATCGAAATCAGATTTTTAATATTAATTCTTCCTTGAGGACCACACAAGGCAAATGAATGAACCTCAAAGTCCTCATGAATGATGCCACTTATATTAAACATATAATATAGTTTAATTTAGCTGAGATATATTCATTTATTTGTGTATGTGTGTGTTTGAATAGAGAAACAATAAATTATTATTATTATTATTATTATTATTATTATTATTATTTGTTAAAGATATGTCCTCGAAATGCCTTATAAGGATTAGACGATGTAGGACATGTACTTCTATCATTCGATTTATTATATTTTATTGTAAAATATTTATTTGGTGTTATGGAGGCATTATTTTTTACATGAAAGTCTTTATTTGACACGCGTTAATTCAATAAATAAATAACATATATGTGTTGAGTTAAGTCACTGATCTCATTAGATGAGAGATGGAGGTCAATTGAAAAGTTCGATAGAGATGTCAACCATGCAACGTGGAGTCTCAAGATGTGAGTCATTCTCATTCAAGACAATTATGAGGTGGCGCTTGAAGGGGACAAGAAGAAACCTGAAGAAACGACGAATGTTCAGTTTAAAGAATTGGACAAGAAAATCAGATCGACAATTATCTTAAATCTCTCTTACGAAGTTTTACTAAAGTTATTATGGAGACGACGAAAAAAGATATGTGGGGTTTGTTAAAATCTATCTACACGAAGAAGACTAAGGAGAATATGTTTTATTTAAAGCAGAAGCTATACAATTTGAGAATGACGGAATGTACTTCTATACTCTGATATCTCGATAAATTTGAATCATTATTGATTTGGAGAATGTAGAAGTCAAAGTTAGTGACGAAAATCATGCCATAATATTGTTATGTTCTTTTTCCTCAACCTAAAATATTTTCGTGATACTATAATATATTGAAAAAATACAATCTCCTATAGTAATGTCAAATCTGTATTACAATTGAAAGAGCAAATATATAGGGGATATAACATGGGAAACTCGATAGCCAAACAGAGGGTCTGTTTACACGGGTATAGCAGAATAGAGAGACACTGAAAGTAGCAGATCTGAATGAAAGTCAAAAATCCAGATACAAAAATCAAATTTGTAATTTTTGCAAGAAAAGGGTCACATCAAAGATGATTATTATAAATTAAAAAGTAAGGAGAAATAATCAGCAAAATTTGAAACCCGCTGAAGCTAGTGTAGCTGCAGATGAGAGCGATGAAATTATTGTTCTAGCAACTACAAATATTATCAGGTCTGATAATAAGTGAATCGTAGATCCGTGTTGTTCTTACCAAATAAGTCGCAATCGAGACTGCTTTTCCAAGTATGAAGCTTTCGATGATGGATACGACTTGATCGGAAATGATGCTCCTTGTAAAGTTGTTGGTAAAGGTACAATTCAAATTAAAATGTTCGATGGAATCATCAGAACGCTCACAGAAGTCAAACATATTCCAGATATGAAACGAAATCTTATCTCTTTAGGCACACTTGAATCTCAAGGGTGCATGTTCTCATGTGAAGGTGGAGTACTGAAGATTGCTAGAGGTGTCATTGTCGTGATGAATGCTTGCAGGTCTAGAAATTTATATATTTTGCAGAGAACTATTGTTACAGGTTCCGTTGCAGTCTCGATATCCCCGGAGGATGATACCACGAGATTATGACATATGAGACTTGGACACATGGGAGAAAAATGCTTGACGATGCTGAGCAAGCAGAGCATACGTTACGGTCAAGTGCTGATAAGATGGACTTTTGCAAACACTGTGTATTTAAGAAGCAAAAACGATTCAGCTTCAATTCGTCAGTCATCCATTAGACGAAAGGTACTTTGGAATATATTCATTCTGATTCATGAGGATATTCTCGTGTTCCATCCAAAGGTGGTGCAAGTTACAGGTTGACTTTAATTGACAATTATTCAGGGAAATTTTGGGTCTATTTTCTTAAACTGAATAGTGATGTTTTCCTAACTTTTAAACAATGAAAAATTTTGATTGAAAAACAAACATGAAAACAGATCAAGTAGTTGCAGACAGACAATGACTTCGAATTTTACGGAAGTGAGTTCAATGAATTCTGTAAGGATGAAGGTATAGCTCGACACCACACTGTTTAAATGACGCCTAAAAAAATGGTGTTACCAAGCGCTTGAAACCAGACTCTTTTAGACAGAGATCGATGTATGATCTCTAATGTTAGGTTGACAACTGATCTCTAATGTTAGGTTGACAAATAATTTTTGGGCAGAAGCTCATATTCGAATATTATATGAGAAATTTGACGTTTTGTGCTCTAATTTCAATAACTATTTTAATTTTATCGATCCAGACATGATTTATTGTGAGGCACGTGTGAGATTTTTGTTAAAATTGACGTTTATCATGACGAAAGGACCAAATTGATCCAAAATCGACAATATTGGGGACTAAATTGATTAAGGCGAACATCGAGAATTAAATTGATTCATATGATAAATATTAGGTATCATTTTGAATTTTATCCCGAAATTTCCTGAACATTATATAAATTATGGTTTAACAGTCGGTCTTGAGTTTTGATCAAACCTATTATTACATCTCCCATCCCGTCGAAATTCCGAAGTTTATTACCTTCTCCAATCGAACTAAATGCATCATCAAGATTCGAATTCAAGCTCCACTGCCTGCTAATCATACCGATTCAGTACAAAGCCATGATCTCCTCAATCTCTAAAAGGATTCGCCATGGACCCATCGCTGGTTTCACCTCGTTGTTTGGTTCTCGCAGCTGTGGTGTTCGACCAAATGCCTCACAGAGGTTTTGCTCGACCGAGGCTTCAGAAACCATCACCCTAAGGGACTCAACTTCACTGGCTATGAAGTCCCTTTTGAAAAGCTACGGATTCACGGACGCCCACATCTCCCAAGTCATTGCCCGATGCCCGAATGTCTTCGCACTCGATGCCAAAAACAACATCTTGCCGAAGCTAAAGTTCTTCACTTCGATCGGACTGTTAAAGAAAGACCTGCCCAAGTTCGTGACGAGCAACAACTATCTACTCTCCTCGAGCCTGCAGAACCAGATAATCCCCAACTTCAACTTCCTCTTAAACGGCATACCCCTCAGCAACGAGCAGCTCGCGCGGGCACTAAAGCTCTACCCGGGATTACTCGTGGCAAAGTTGGACACGGTTTTAGCTCCAAACATTGCTCTCTTGAGAGAAATAGGGCTGAGCGCGGCCGAGGTAGCCTATATGGTCGTCCTGAAACCGCCAGCTCTGTGCCGAAACCATGAAATCTTCAGAAGATGCATAGACAAAGTTGTTTCGATGGGGGTGAAGCCGTCGATGAAAAAGTTCCCATCAGCCCTTCAAATCATATGCGGGATGAGCGAGGCGAAACTGGAGGAGAAGAAGACGCTCTACAGGAGCTATGGGATGTCTGATGATGAGATATTGGTTGGGTTCCAAAGGCAGCCCTCGGTGATGGGCATATCGACGATCAACATATCAAAAAGCATGGAGTTTTTCATCAAAGAGCTTAAGTGGACGCCGAGCGATGTAGCTCGTGCGCCCGAAATGCTGGTTTTGAATCTGGACAGGGTCAAGAGGAGAAGCCAGGTGCTGGAAAAGCTCGTGGAGAAGGGTTTGAAGGAGGAGGCTTGCCTTCCTAGTTCCTCGTTCTTGAAGCTTAGTGAGGAGAAGTTCTTGGATAAGTATGTTAACAAGTACTCTGATGATTTGCCTGAGATATTGGATATTTACAAGGGGTTGGGATCGGAATGAATGAGATGTGCGGCGTCCTAGTTTCTTTTTTTTAATGGATTGTTCTTGTCTGAATTAAAACCAGATTGTTTCAAGCTGTATTTTATTTGTTGGGGCTGATGATCATATAACTTATGGGTCTGCAATGATATGAAACTAAAAAATTCCCTTTTCTTGTAATATGATATTGAGTTCTGTTTTGTTCTTTTTGTTGTAATATTAGATTTACGCCTAATAATTATTAGCCGGCCCACGAAGTGGTTAACTATTATTCAGAACGTTGGCTATGTTAAGATTGATCGTTGTTATAGGCTCATGCGGCATTTATATTACGGCCCCCGACCAGGTAATCCTAGTTCCGCCCCTGTGATGTATCCTATCCATAGTAGAGTTACTCCTGAGAATGTGTGTATTCTGTTTCTAGCATCCATTAATTTTATGTCGAAAAGTAATCGAAAGGTATGATGTGTGTTTATCGAATACTCTGAGTATACTGCAAAATAAACAACCTACTGCACGAAGCCGCATTGTTTCTCAGAGGTTAAATACGATGAAAAGGCGGTTCGACATACTTTCTGCCGCGCAACAAAGCTGACTCATCATCTAAGGTCGAATTCCAAGAAAGAAAGAACAGCTTGGACGCAAGCTTTGGCTGCAATAATGGGTCGTTATGATCGACGACAACAGAATGGTAAAACTCAGGGACTTATCGATCTCAATTCTCAACCGAAACCATTAAGCTCGAGGAGGGAATCGACCAAGGCTTCGACTCGAGCATAACATGTGTGTGTATTGCAGATTCAGTTTCGTCTTTTATATATACATATATATAAATATATCGATGTTTGATTTATTACGTGTAATAATAACTATAATCTCACAAAGCCATTCATCATATATCAAAAGATTATGTTACATTACAGCATGATTAAAGAGTATACAAGGAGAAAAAAAAAAAAAGGAAGAGTCCTTTATTTTTTACGTGGCCGACCCTTCATACTGAAAAAAGAAAACCTAGCTACTGCGCTACACACTTGTAATAAAAAGAAAACATAAAACAGAACAACAAGCCGTTGAACTGAAACCCCAACTATAATTCCTTCCAATTCAGTGGCAAACGACGTCGTTTTCCTCCAACTCAATTATCCCTTGGTCGGCGAGCCTCTTCTCCTTGTACACGTACTTCCTCGAGCACAGCACGAACGCCACAAGGTTCAGCGCGCTCAGCACGGCGAGCAGCCAGTAGAAGTTGTACAGCCTGCCCTCGTTCAGATTGTCCGTGAGCCACGGCGTCCGGCTCGTCACCTTGTGGACCACGCTGACCAGCATCGAGCTCACGAAGAACCCTAGAGACAGCGTGCTCAAGAACAGGCCCGTGCTCATGGTCTTCATCCCCTTGGGACATTCCCTCAGGAAGAAATCGAGCTGGCCGATGTAAGTGAACGCCTCCCCCGCCCCGACTATGAGGAACTGCGGGGTCAGTGCGAACACTGTGAGCGGGACCGTCTCGTGGGCCTTATGGGTCAGCCCGTGCGAGCCAGCGACATGCAGCCGCTTGATCTCGGTCAGGGCCGCCACCACCATGGCCAGTATGGATAGGACCAGGCCCACGCCTATGCGTTGGAGGGGAGACAGGCCCTGAGGGTTCTTCAGGATCCTCCGGCATATGGGGACCAAGATCTTGTCGTATATCGGGACGGTGACGAGGATCGCCGTGACGAAGAAGGCCGTCAGAGATCCGGCCGGGATCTGAAACCGCCGGCCGATGTGGCGGTCCATGGTGGTGGCCTGAGACACCGAGAAGGTGGTCATCTGAGCGTAGACGGTCCAGAAGATTATGGTGGTGGCCCACGTGGGCAGCATGCGGATGACTTGCTTGACTTCTTCCACGTCGGTTAGGGTCGATAGGGTCCACTTGTTGACCGGCGACGAGCGGTCGGTTTGTCTGATCGCCGCCTTGTCTAGAAAACTGTCGGCACGAAGCAATCAATAATTATTGCAACATCATCATCCAAGAAAAAGACAAAAAAAAAAAAGGCAGCAGCAGCGCGCACACATACCGAAACTCCTTGCTGTGGGGCAATTTCTGCTTCTTCTTCTTGGTCTCCTCGTCGAAGAGGGCGAGAGGGTCGGAGGGAAGCTCCATCCGCCTCTTCCTCCACGCCGCCACGAAGACCACCGCGATCTGAGTGAGGGGGCTGCCGACGAGCTTCTTGAAGCGGTACCGCCTGGTGCCGGAGAGGAAGAACGCCAGGCCGACGACGATCCAGCAGGCGCATATGCCGTAGCCCCAATCACGTCCGAGGTTGTCCTGGATGTAGACGAGGACGGTGACGGCCAGTATGGACCCCACGTTGATGAAGAAGTAGAACCAGTTGAAGAACTTGATCATCTGCTTGCGCTCCCCCGGGTCGGTCTCGTCGAACTGGTCCGACCCGAACCCGGAAACGCTGGACTTGAGCCCGCCGGTTCCCAGGGCGGTGAGGTATAGGGCTAGGTAGAGGACGGAGAGCTGCGTGCCCGAGGCAGGGATGCACAGTGGGCTGCCTAGCACGCATTTCGGTGGTGAGAGTGATGGGATTATGGTGGACAGTGTAAGGATTGTCACGCCCTGAAACCATTTAATTTTATATACGCATATATATAATTTATAAACTAAATCATAGTATAATATCTATAAGCAAGTGTGTGGTTGTATTTGTTGAAATGAAACAATCTTTTGATTCATACGTTTGACCTACTTTTTAGTTAGGGTTTCCGCTTCAATCAACTTTTTCTATTAAGTGGTCAACTCTTTAATTTGTTCTAACATTTCCTATTTTCCTCTTCACGTATTTTCTTTTCCTAAGATAGATTATTTATCAATTTATTTATATTTCAAAGTTATATCACGTAAAAAACGTAATTTTAAAGTTCTCATTTGTGTATATACTCGAAAACCCTATTGACAAACACATTTTGGAACGTCTAAAGACACTCCACGTGACTTGAAAAATAATAACAATGAAATAATAGCATTTAACACCATAATAATAATAATAATAATAATAATAATAATAACTTACTATTGCTTGAACCGCAGCAAAGATGCCAATGGTCTTGTACCTATACAAATATCAAGACAAAGACGAAAAATATCATAAAGAAAGATTCAGTCCCACGAAATTATTGCATGCATCCAAAAATATAAATGGACAAAATCCCAACTGTAATCTGTCCATAGATCATCATCGCTTCATATAGAAAAGGAAATAAATATATACATAAATAATAATTAATATTACCTTCCGAGATAAGTGTCAGCAATGAAACCACCAAGCAAGCACAGCATAAACGAAGTACCAAGAAAATTGGTAACTCCGTTTGCTGAGGTGGCATTTCCAAGATGCATCGTCCCCGTCAAATATGTCAGAAGATTCACAGCTATTCCAAGCGTAGTTAGCCTCTCAATGGCCTCCACTCCTATATATATATATATAAATACACATCTCTCTATAATATTATTCATACATATATGTAACACCACGCTTAGAAGAATTTCATAAAATATATCCATATATATATATATATATCATACCAAGAATCATTGCAGCACTAGTCCAACCGCCTGAGTTTGATTTGATGCTCGGCCGACCTTTGTAATCCCAAGCATCGTGAAGCATCTGGTCAGCTTCTTGGGTAGTTTCTGGGATTATTGCCGACATTTTTCTAAGCAATGTTAGAAAAGAAAACTAATGAGAGAGAGAGCCTTAGAGGTTGATGAAGGGTATATAGAAAGAAAGATTATTAGTTACTTTCGGTTATGGTGGAAAATAGAGAGAGGAGTTGTGGTTTATATAGATGCGAGCGAGGGGGAAGCTTATTGTTAGTGTGAGGATTTCTATTTCCAATGGAAGAGGGAGAGGAGAATGTTTCTTATTTCTTTTATTGTGAAGAGCCACATTTAGGACTTTCGAGTAATACTATACTATTTTCTTTTTTTATATATATTTATTTCGTTAAATATTTGTTTAAAATTTGCAGTTTCAAGATCTACCATCGATTATTAGAATAGGGAGAAATAGTGAAATGGTACGAGAGATGAAAGTAGTTGGACTATATGTATTTCGTATTGCTTTTTTTTTTGGGTGATTATTAATGTATTTATCATATTTTAGATATTTATTTGAATATAAACATAGAATG
This sequence comes from Lindernia subracemosa, assembly GCA_028392965.1. NCBI lineage: Eukaryota > Viridiplantae > Streptophyta > Magnoliopsida > Lamiales > Linderniaceae > Vandellia > Vandellia subracemosa. The sequence continues at coordinate 1,297,192 of JAQPCC010000011.1, read as the reverse complement.
AATGATTTAAGGTTATAGAAGATATGGTAAAAATCTAACATGCTTCACCAACATATATTATATATAGCTTCAATTTGGAGGGGAAACAAAAACCTATGCTGCATATAATTTGGAGGGAATAATGCATGCTTGCATTATCTGCTTATACAGAATAGAAAATAAAATGAAACTATCGAAGAGTATAACTCCTCGTATATAAATAAAGATTATACAGAATCTTCGAAATTAACTATCCCATTTTAAATTGAAGTCGGAAAAAAAAAAAAAAAAAAAAACAAGTGAGATAAAACTTTTTTTTAAGAAAAAAAGAAAAACTTTAGAAGTATGGGCAACATAAATGCATGCATGTGTGTGGACACGTGTTTGGTTCTGAAATGTTTATTTTTCATACATCGTGTACAAATAATATATATATATATTTTGAATAAGTGTACAAATAATATCATCCATTCAAATATATCATATTAAGATTAATTACAATAATTTTCAAATCTTATTCTATCACGATTTGGTGATACATCAGAACTCCATTTGTCACGTCTTTTTTGTTCCGTGATTGCATTTTTCACTAATAATTAATTGTAAGCTCAATGAAATTAATCACCATTTCGTTAATATATACATGTGTATATATATATATGTGGCCGACAAGCTTAGGTTAGATTAAATTATTTATATACATACTCAAAGAAAAATAGAATATAATAATAAAAAAAAAACATAGAAAGGAGAAGAAAAAAATAAATATTGGCCCAATACTCGTGGAAAGGAAAGTTGATCATTTCCTTTAAAATGAAGTCAATTATATAAATAAAACCGTCCCCAGTTAAAAGAGACTCCTGAAAGGACTTTCGTTGACTCCCATTAAATGAAAGAAAGTCCCACTAAATAGATGAAATTCAATTTCATACATGTGCATATAATATATACCGGTAATTCTATTGGCATCCCTATTTTTTCTATTTACACCCCCTAATTAATAAATAAAGTAAATTATTAAATACTTACCAATTTTAAAAGTAATTATTTTAAATCATTAAATACTAATAAATTTGAAACCATTAAATACTTAACATTAAACTAAATAAATTCTAATTTTAAACTGCATCAATTAAAATACGTAATTATTCAATAATTCAAACTGCATTTTTAAATTTTTTTCAATTTTTTTTTATTTTTTTGTTCAAACCGGCGGTTTTAGGTAACCGCCGATTTTCCAACGGTCAGTAAATTATGGCCGTTGAAGATCAACGGCCACAAGATCTAGATCATTAATAATTATTTTTTTTATTTTTTATTTTAGAAAATAAAAAACCAGCGGTTAACCGGCGGTTTGAACCGTCGATTTTTTGTTTTGAAAATATAAAAACCAAAAATGTTGACCGTTCGGTACCGGCGGTTATTAACGGTTCTATACCGGTTATAATCGGAACTGTTGATCCCGGTTAACCGAACCATTGACCGTCGATTCGATTTCGGTTCGGTTCCGATTTTTAAATCGTCTGAACATCTCTAAATATAATAAGAAATAAATTAAATATTATATCGATGCATTCTTAGTATAATAACTTAATTAATATTGTTGAATAACTCATGCAATTAATATTGAATTTTATGAAAAATAAATTATAAAATAATTATTGTTGAATTCATGTAGTTAAATAAATGACTTTTACAAATTTCAAATATTTTAGGGGTGCAAATGGGGTGTGGGGTGTAAAGGGGGTGTGAATAGTAGGACCCAATATATACATATATATAGATATATTAGTAAAAAAAAAAGCCAAAATTATGATAGAAAACGGATAAGGTGGGCGTGGGTAGTCCTAAATAGTTGTAGTACAAATAAATACACATATATAAGTATCACAAATAATAAATACACATATAGCATCTCGTGATATTTACGACGGAGACAACTGAAAAAATGCCCTACAGATACTTCAGAAATCTATCTTTTTCTTTTTTTTCTTTTTCTTTTTTTCTCTCAATTGATAGGTCACAACTTTCATTTAATTGAATGAGTATTCAAATTGAATTGATGTCTTGAAAATGCAAGTGGGCAAATAATAGACTCGCTCGTCGTTATTCTTGGAAGTATTTGGAAAAATCAGTCATGTGATAATTCAACCAAGTTGGATAGTTGATTAGGGATGTTTTTATTAGTAAAACTACATTTTAATAATAAGAATTATAATTGTTATTAGAATTATTATTATCTATTTTATCCATGTACATGTACGTAACACTCACACTTGTAGAATTAAGAAGTATTATTGTATTGACATAATTGCTCAATAGATTCAGTTTATTATTATTATTATTTATTTATTTATTTATTTTGTCTATTGGTCGGCTCACTGCGGCCCCAACGTCATCCACCTTTACAATCTGAGTCAGCAATGCATGTAATAGAAAACGAACAAGAATTAAGCAAAAAAGATCAAATTTTTAGCAAATAGATGATGCACCCTAGAAAATGTGATAAATTAAATAAAATACATAAATTATAGATTTATTTATTTTTTTTTAAAAAATTATTATTGATTTTACCTTTACGGAAAGCAGTTTTGAAAATTTTAATCACCTTGATAGGGATATTCTAAAAAGGCAATTGGTTCGTAGGACCCATAACAATGGTATATTCAAAGGGGTGAAAGATGCATTGCATTGCACACAAAAAAAACATATAATACAAATATAATACTTAGTCATATATACAACTTGATGCGAGAAGTGGGACCCACAGCATCCACACACAATTAAGGATCAATATCATCCCAAAATGTCAACCTGTTTATATTAATCGTATTATTATTTCCTAAGTATTATTGGAGGTATTTAATTAGCAATAATTGGTGCGAGCGAAGTCGAATCGATAGAATCAAATAAATAAATATTTGTTGGTATTCCTTGAGGATCTCCAAAGGGCAGTCAAAAGGACACGAAGTGACAAAAAGACTATGCAAGCAACACATATTTTGGAAGAATAATCAATCTCGCCCATTGGTTTTCCTTTCCTTACTTATAAATTAATATATAAAATATAAATATAAATATTATTATATGCCCACCACCAATAGAGGTGGAGAAAAAACTGGCCTTTCGCCCAAGCAACGATTTATTTAGTCATTTTTAATAGTAATAATAATAATACTCATAATATATAATAGCTATTAGTATAGTATTACGTGTGGATGATGATGTTATGTTATCATTATCTTGAAGTTTAAATCTGAATTGCATATGAAATGACATTGTGAATGATATATCGTCCGATCGATGAAATTCCTGTATTTGAATACGAGGTTAAGTTGTTGATATATGTGTTGTATAATCCAAAGTTCATGGCATGAATGCTTTATAATTTCATTTATGTATATACATATGCGCACACACACACACACTAAAGTGTTTTAATTGTTTGTTCATTCGTGTGTGTATTTGGTGTTAAAAGGGAGTTTATTGGGAAAAAAAAATAAAACTTTGACTTACTAATGATACATGTTTTTAATTTTGCATCATTATATATGTAACCATAAAAATAGGTCAATCACTTCATATCTTGAGATATGAGTCTATTTTCCAAGAAAATAAGCCTCCTACTTAGTTGCTAACTTGAAATATTTTCCGCCCGTCCGCTAACTTGTAATACGATTCCGACTTATTTTGTTAGAATAATGATTGGAGACCCAAATTTATTATGACATATGAGGTTAATGAACTTTTTTTTGCATTTATGATCCAAAGTAATAATAAAAAAAAGCATATTTAATATTCGAAATCGAATACCAGAGTTTTTCAAAATTAATGAAGTCGGCGTATTATATATATATATATAATCTACATGTTAGGTTTGAATTGAACAATAAAAGAAAAAATAAATAAAGCTACACGAAGAATGTATATTGAAAAGACAAAAGCCCTAAGCGACATTGGGCTTTGATAATATGTTGGATAAACCTCACCTTTTAACATTTTATGTCATATATTAACATAGTATATGTATACTTATTGTATCGGCTATCGACGGGATATGCAAATAGCCTATATAATAAATAGATAATCTAGGATGTAATTAGGATATAATATAAGGTGATTAAAAATATTATTACAAGATAGGGCGTGAGATGGCCTAGGAATTATCTTGATAAGATGCATCAAGGGACAAGAGAATTGTTAAGGAATTCAGAACTCTTAGACTTAAATAGTTTCGGTGAACAAAACTTAAACAAGCGCCTGATAAAATAAGGAACTGACAGAGCATCTGATCAAGAACGCTTAAGGAACCAGAAACCAGTTCTCAAGTCAGGCACCCTAAGCTCAAGGCTGTGGCGACTGGTGATTTACTCTTAAGAGTCAGGAACTCAACGTCAAACCAGGAGCCAGAAGCCAAATTCAAATATGCATCGATTAAGGAGAACAATGCAGTACAAATGCATTTAAGTCAAGGCTGCGACCAAAGAGACGTTGGCCTGATGCATGCCCATTTTGGTGAAAGGCGCAGTCTGCAGAGAACCTGAACCAGGTTCTGAAACCAGCCTATTTCAGGAAACGACATTTAATAATGTCTGGAAGCTGGTCAGAGTCTTCACACAACGGCTCAATTCCGAACAAGTATAAATATCAAGAGCGTGAAGACTCAACACAACTTTTGAACTCTTGCAAACACAACTCAAGCACAATCATTCAATCTCAGAAGTTCTCTCTCACAAGTTCATCACGAGCGATTAGATAAGTGAGAGATTGGTACTCAACGGACTTTAAAAAGCTGTTGAAGTTTTAGGTGGATTGTTTTTATACAATTGCCTTTGTTGCATTAGCTTTGGTAGGTTACTGTTAGTGAGTAGAGTGCTCCTTGTAACGTGTAAAACCAGTTGCTAGTGATATCCTTCCTCGAGGGGAAGAAAGGGAGACGTAGGAGACTTTGCTCCGAACTTCCAGAAACAATTTCGCGTACTCAAACACACAAACACTGCACTTTACTAACCGGTTACCACTTGCAAAATCAGATACCCAATAATTTAACACCAGTAACCGGTCACACCAGTCACCCAGCAATCGAAAAATAGCCAGTGTTTATTCACCCCCCTCTAAACACCCTAACCGATCCTAACAAGTGGTATCAGAGCAGGAACCATGAGTGCATCAAACAAGCTTCCCATGTTCAACCAGGAAAACTTCCTTGAATGGAAGATCCGAATGGAAACCCACCTAACTGCTCATGACGAAGACATGTGGGACATTATTGTCTCGGGGCCTCCCAAGCTTACACAGATTAATATAGCTCATGCAGCAGACCAGTCCCTGCCTCAAACGATTCCAAAACCAAGGAGTGACTGGACTCCTGCCGAGAAGAAGTTAATGAACTTGGACAGCGTGGCCAAGGACATCATATTCTAGACCTTGGACCTTGAAACTTTCAGACATGTGATGCTGTGCAAAACGACCAGTGAAGTCTGGACAACATTGTGCCAGATCTGTGAAGGAAACGACTCCACCAGAGAAAACAAGATCATCGTGGCCGTTCAAAAATATGACACCATCAAGATGAAAGCCGGGGAAACGATGACTGAATTTGAAAAGCGTTTCTACAGTATCATCAGCGACCTAACTTCTCTTGGGAGAACTATGAATAAAAGAGATGTCGCTATAAAGGTCATGAAGGCACTGCCCAGGGAATGGGACGTGAAAACAATGGTCATGCGGGAGTCTAAGGACCTTAACCAGATGCAGCTACACAATCTCTTCGCCGATCTCAAGGCATACGAGTTTGAACTCCAGACGCGTATGGAAGAAGTCGTCGTCGAGCAACCGGTCAAGGCGCTGGTAGCACCCGAAGCTTCTGCAGCAAAAACGGCTGATGAACTGTGTGGAGAGGCCATGTCTCTCTTCGTCAAGAAATTCGGAAGATTCATGAGAAAAGATCAGAATCTTCGAATTGGTAAGAAAACATCCCCCGATGCTAACGAATCTGATGTCTCCTATTTTAACTGTGGCAGGCAGGGACATTTTGCATCGAAGTGCAGACAACCCAAAAAGGGTAAAGGTAAAGAAGTCAAAAAGTACAAGAAGAAAGGCCACAAAGTGTTGGTGGCCGATAGCAGGACCACATGGGCGGACTCCGACTCAGAAGCAAGCACTTCTGAAGAGTCGGACAACGACGATGGAGAAGTCAAATGCCTAATGGCAGATAGGTCAGCGGATGAGGTAACTGATATATTTTCATCTGACCTTACTAAGGAAGAGTTATTGAGTGCTCTTAGTGATATGGCTGCTGAGTATAAGCAGTTCATCTTAAGAATCAAGGAGCTTGAGTTGAAGGGTAACCAGGAAGCTCAAGTAGAAAGCAGATTACCCGATGATGTAACTGAGGAAATCAGATTACTTCGGGTGAAAAATAAAAATCTGAAAAGAGCCACTAAAGAAAAAGTGGCGGAGAATGCCAGGATAAATGCTATCATTCAATCCTGGACAGATTCCTCAAGAAAAATCGATTGCATTCAGGGGAACATGAGATATGGGAACGATAGATCAGGTTTAGGCTTCGGAAACCAATCACCAATCTTTGCAGCCAGACCTGAAAAATCCAATACCATCCAATTCATCCCTTCTAGCATTCCCATATTAGTTCCTGATAAGGTAGCAGAAGAGAGGATAGTTCCTGTAAGGAAATTCCCTGAGCCAGCTCGATCAACTCTTAGGCAGCCTAACCGAAAAGGCATAGGCTATTCAGAAAAAGCAGAATACACTAGAGCTAGGGAAAGTAGGAATCCAGGAACTACATCTAGGAGATCTTTCTCACCAAAACGTAGCAACTGGAACGGTAACTCGACCAGAAAAGGTTTCTACAATCCCAACCCTAGAAATAATCAGGATTTAAGAAATAGAAATAGGAACCAATTCCCTAAGCTTCTGATAGATCCAAGAACTGGAAGAACTGTTCGAGTCTTCCAAATCTGGGTACCTAAGAGTCTGATTCACCCGGGACTCAAGTAAAGTTGAGTACCTAAATAAGTATATATATATATTTCTTGCAGGTATACAAAGAAGAACTGAACCAGTCGGAATGGTATCTGGACAGCGGTTGCTGCCAGCACATTACTGGGAATCATAAGCTGCTCAGGAACCTGAAGCAGCACACCGGACCTACCATCACCTTTGGTGATAACGGTAAAGGTAAAACAATAGGGAAGGGAGTGATTACTCACGGTAACCTTACCCTAAAGAATGTGCATCTGTTACAGAATTTACATTATAATTTGATTAGTGTCAGTCAACTCTGTGAAAATAACTTTAACGTGTCTTTTAAAAAGAATAAATGTTGTGTTAAAGATTTTTCTGGTCAAACTGTCCTAACCGGAAATAGAATCGGAGGAACCTATAAGGTGCGTTGGGAAGACCAATCGGTACCTTCACCAATGTGTCTTCTGGCCAAAGATTCTAGATGCTGGCTATGGCATAAACGATTAAATCATTTAAATTTTAAAACAATTTCAGTACTCTTGAAAAATGATCTGGTCAAAGGTTTGCCAAAAATAAACTTTTCAAAAGACAAACTTTGTACCGCATGTCAACTAGGAAAACAGATCAGGTCAACTTTTAAAAACAAAGGGTGTACCGGGTCCAACCGGTGCCTGGACTTACTGCATATGGATCTCTTCGAACCCATATCAGTAACCAGCTTAGGGGGAACCAGGTACACTCTAGTGGTCATAGATGATTTTTTTAGATTTACATGGGTCATTTTTTTAAAATCAAAAGATCAAACTCCTTTAAATCTAATAAAGCTTTTTAAAAGGATTCAGAACGAACGTAGTGAGAAAATTAATCGAATCCGTAGTGACCGAGGTACTGAATTCATTAATCATGTGCTAACTGAATTTCTTGAGAACCATGGTATACGCCATGAGTTATCTGCCGCCAGGACACCGCAACAAAATGGTTTAGCCGAAAGAAGAAACCGGACGCTCAAAGAAGCTGCCAGAACCATGCTAGCCGATGCAGATATCTCTCAGAAATTTTGGGCAGAAGCCATCAATACAGCGTGCTACACACAGAACCGGTCCATGATCTGAAAGATGCAAGGAAAAATGTCATATGAAGTGTGGACCGGGAATATCCCCACAGTCGGGTACTTCAAAACATTTAGAAGCAGATGCTTCATCCACAACAATGGGAAGTACCATCTGTCAGCCTTTGATGCAAGAGCTGAGAAGGGATTCTTTCTGGGATATTCAGATGTCAGCAAAGCCTATCGGGTGTTCAACTGCAAGACGATGTCCGTTGAAGAATTAGCACATGTTGTGTTTGAAGAATCAGCCATGGAAGATCAGACACCCAGAAATATCAACCGGCTGAGCAATCAGCTCGAAGAAACAAATCTAAACGACTCTAGTGATGAGGAGCTACCAGCTAAAAACAGTCGGGATAAGACCAGTGAAGAACCAGACACTGAGTTACTGAATATATCAGTTGAAGAAACTGGGGGTCAACCAGAAGCTGCTGAGATTTCAGTCGAACCAGTAATCTAGAGAATACCGGATATGAAGGGAGCAATTCCAACAATCAGGAACCTACTGAAGGGCCTGAACCAAATCAGGTGACCTCCTCTCAAGAAGGAAATGCATCAGCTGAGGGGGAACACATAAAATGGAATAGAACCAAGCTGAATCATCCTCGACAGCTGATCATTGGAGAAGCAGACGCTCCAATGAAGACAAGAAGGCAGTCAATGCAGAACCTCTTCAGTTACGCCTTCATCTCTCAAGTACAACCAACCAAGGTTGAAGAAACATTGAAGGACAGTCACTGAATTGACGCAATGCAAGAAGAGCTCAACCAGTTTGAGAGAAATGAAGTCTGGTACCTGGTTCCAAGACCTAACCAAACGGTCATTGGCACCAAATGGGTATTCAAGAACAAGGCCAATGAGGAAGGACTGGTAGTAAGGAACAAAGCTCGTCTGGTAGCTCAGGGGTACCGACAAGAAGAAGGAATAGACTACGACGAGACCTTTGCACCAGTCGCTCGACTAGAAGCGATCAGAATCTTCCTAGCCTACGCTGCTTCAAAGGACATCAAGGTGTATCAAATGGATGTCAAGAGTGCCTTTCTTAATGGACTCCTGACTGAAGAAGTGTATGTAGCACAACCACCTGGGTTCGAGAATCACGAGTTTCCAAACCATGTCTACAGACTAAAGAAGGCTCTATATGGTCTGAAGCAGGCGCCAAGAGCTTGGTATGACACCCTAACTAAGTTCCTGACTGATCACGGATTTAAAGTAGGAACTATTGACAAGACTCTATTTCGGTACACAAAGAAGGAACATTTACTGATTGTCCAGATCTACGTCGATGACATCATCTTCGGATCAACAAATCAGAAACTCTGTGACAAGTTCTCAAAACTGATGAAGGATAAGTTCGAAATGAGCATGATGGGGGAACTGACCTTCTTTCTAGGACTTCAAGTCAGACAGCTGGAATCAAGAACCTTCATCAATCAAGGCAAATACGCTAAGGATCTTCTGAGCAGATTCAGGATGGATAAATGCTCAGAAGCAACTACACCTATGAGTGCTTCGATCAAATTGGACAAGGATGAAGAAGGACCACGTATAGATGTAACCAAGTATCGGGGACTGATAGGGTCACTGCTGTACCTTACAGCTAGTCGACCAGATATAATGTATAGCGTGTGTCTATGTGCCCGGTTCCAGGCAGAGACTCGATTGAGCCACTTCACAGCAGCTAAAAGAATCATCAAGTACATCAAGGGAACCACGAATGTAGGACTATGGTATCCTAAGGATTCAAGTCTATCGCTCAGAGGATATACAGATGCTGATTATGCTGGCTGCAAAATAGATCGAAGAAGCACCAGTGGTACTTGCCAGTTTCTCGGTGATCGATTGATATCTTGGTTCAGTAAGAAGCAGACCTCGATTGCAACTTCAACCGCAGAAGCTGAGTATCTAGCCGCACGCAGTTGCTGCTCTCAAATCCTATGGATTCAGCATCAACTCAAGGATTATGGGATAACGGAGACGGAGACTCCCATCTACTGTGACAATACGAGTGCTATAGCCATTTCCCAAAACCCGGTGCTTCACTCCAGGACCAAGCACATCGAGATCAGGCACCATTTCATCAGGGACCATGTGCTCAACAAGGATATCAAACTGGAGTACATGGCCATCGATCATCAAGTTGCCGACATATTCACCAAGCCCCTGCCGGAAGCTAAGTTTATCTACTTTCGTAATGCACTCGGTTTATTAGATATATCTCAGTAACCGATACGGAAGTGGATAAAGTGAGGGGGAACGAAGTTAAGACAGCACAACAAAGGGTTATTACTGATTTTGATGTAAGTCTTAATCAGAACTGACTGTGCATATTGTCTTAACCAGTTGCCTACACTTTAACAAAAATATTGCATTAATATATGTGTTTTTTCATTCAACCGGAATTTCCTTCAAAAGGCTTTTCTTTTCTTATTCTCAAAATCGGTCTAATTAATAGACTCTGCCCCGTTTTCTTCAAGTCACTAAAAGACCAGTTACCCTATATATATAGTACTCTATCAGCTACTCAGCTGATATTATATATATATAAATCTCATTCGGGTACCTTTTTCGGAACCTTTTCCAAAAAGAGTACTAAATTATCCGGTCTCTAGTAACCGGTACCTTGTTTGTCGTTTAGCCTTTAACCGGTTTCGTTCTTATTTATTATACACCTTTAAATGCATACATTCAAAAGCATGGTGCGACAGTAACATGTTTAAGGTAACTGACGGTACAGAGGACTGCGTGAAATTAATGCTGAAAGGACAGGCTACGTGCTACAGTACGAAAACAGTGAGCGGAAAAACGAAGGAGAGAGAAACGTCACTTCACAACCTTACTTAAACCCAAATCCGATCATCTTATTCATTTCATTTCTCACTCTCTGCAACTCAAAACCTCTCAAAACCCTAAAACTCCCTCTCGGTCAAACTCATTTTCTTCTCTCAAATGGCCAGATCAAAGAGTGCACTTTTCAAAATCATCATCCACGTTTACTTTGATGAGCCGATCACGTCGACGGACGCTGATATCGGTCGATTCCTTCTAGCCCTTCAACACAGTGGGCTCAGACCGTTCTTGGGTTGCGCGCCAGAAGTCGCGACGACGGAAGTTGAAGAGTTTTTCGAATCCGCCGTGATCACTGCCGGGGTCATAAGCGCCACCATCAAATGGGAACTTATCTCCTTCAACGAAGAATGGTTTTCAACCTTCTTCCATTTGCCCACGTCAGGAGCCGGGTTCCTGTCAGAAATCGATGCGGATATGAGGCGAAAGGGAGTCGGTATTTTTACCACCACCATCGATGGATTCAAGGAATCTGATAAAAGAACGGCGATTAAACCGGCATATCGGCTCCTGCACGATGTGGTGGCGAAGTCCGTTCTTGGCAAAGGAGGATCTTTCGATGTTTTGACAACAGAGAAGGTCCAGGCAATGACAGCCATAATGATGGGTCTGGCAGTCAACTGGGGCAAGATAGTCTATGGGGCGCTTCTCAATGTAGTCCGGGCCAGAGACCGGCAGTTCAAGAATTTTGTCCCTCAAATAACAAGTCTGATAAAGGAGAAACTGGGCAGACTGGAGTCGGTTCAACCAGTCTCTGGCGCCAAACTCCTCACAACAGAGTCCATCAGACAGTTTCTGGCGACTCAAGCAGTTTCTGATACGAAGGGAGCGGGAAAACGACAAGCACCTGACTCAGTTGATGGAGGTCGGGAGAAGAAGAAGAAGCAGAAGACACAGAAGAAAGCCTCTGCATCAGTAGAGGCTGAACCAAAGGAGAAGAAGGATAAGGCGAAGGAAGAAAAGAAGAAGGAGAAGAAAGAAAAGGAGAAAAAGAAGGAAAAGAAATAGAAGGAGCAGACGGTACCTGCTGAGAAAGCCTCAATTGAAATGGAGGCAGAACCTGAACGGGAAATGGCGATGATAGCTTCTGGTGCTGAAGCGGAGCCTGAAGAAATGCACCAAGGAGCTCCAAGTCCAACTATGAGCCAACAACCAGAGGAATTGATCCCTGAACAACCAGAGACTGCAGAAGAAATGCAGGGATCAGAATCGGGTGCCGAGATGCCAAATCTGGATGCGGTGATATCTAACAGCATCACCGACCCAGTCTTAGGGCTTGAACCAATGATGGAGGTCGCATCAGTGCCTGAATCTACCGCCCTGGTTCCTTAACAAGCTGCCCAATGCTCAAAAGCAACCCGTATTGTCATACGGGAACCGGCTGCTTCATCGACACCAGTCGCTTCACCAAGCGACAAAGGAAAAGGGAAGGTAGTTGCTATCGAGATGCCCTCCGTCCCAACTGATGACGTTGTCATGGGGGTGGAGCTGACGCTGAAGGATGTTTGCGCTCAAACAGATCAACTGATGGAGAATTATGAGGAGTGGAGAGCTGTTCGACTCACACCTCTCAAAAAGTGCATTAAGAAGGACCTGATGGCGGCTGCCAGAAAAACAGAGGATTTTCTGATGAAAAGTATGAAAATCGACGATGTCGAAGTCTTGCTGCAATCAAGAAATCTATACAGGCTACATCTATGCCTGACGTTTCTGGTCCAGAATCTGAATACGAGAGAACAAAACTTCGACCTTGTCTCTCCTACAGCAGCTTCTGATCGAGCAATCTTGGCCAGCCTTGAAGTGGAACGACTGAAGCTGGAGGACTTGTATAAAATCGAGTTCAATAAACTGGGACATCAGTTTCCAGACTCCTCCAGCTTCCAACCAAATGATCAGTCCAAGTCTGCTCAGGCTCACCCATCAGATCCTGCAAATCCTTCAGTATCTTCAGATCCTGATCGGACTGAGCAAATCACCGAAGTTCAAATGCAACCGATCAGGTCCCCACCTGGAGCAGGATCTTCCGGAATTTTAAAAGAACCGGAAATTATCTTGCCAGAAGTATCTCAGCCTCTTCTGCTTCAAGGACCAGTTGAGCTGGACAGGGGCAGTCCACTACTTGAAGAACAAGCAGCTTCTTTCGGAACTTCTAAGGACTTAGCAACTGCTCCACCATCTCCAATTTTGCCTTCTGGTCCGATTTTTCAGTCTGCTACGCCACTGCTATTACCGGCATCAGAACCTAAGCCGGTCCCCTGCCCCATGCCCATTGCCACAATGCCCTTCGAAGAGGTGGCGAAGATTCTCCGACCAAGTGACTCAACCCCTCAGCAAGGATCTGGTTCAGTCACTCTACTCCAGCGCCGCATAGAAGACTTCATGGTCACACAGACCATGACAGATACTAAGGTCATGACCCTTGAGATACTGGCCAAGAATGCACGGACCAAATCGAAGAAGGTTTATGCCGAGCAAGTCGCCACACGCACTGAATTCAAGAAATGGTGCGACAAGCTCGAAGAAAACCAGAATCTTCTTCGCACCGATCTAAGAGGCGTGGAAGATACCCTCAGTGAGGACCTGAATGCCATCAAGGCCCAACTTGCTATCATTGTTGAGCATCTGGGAACATCAGGAGCCTCTGGTGCTGCCAAAAAGGGGGAAAGTGGGAAAGGGAAGCAGCAGCAGCAGCCGACAAGACAAGCTTCAGTGCCTTATCCTAGCTCACCTCAGAGACCGAACCAAATGTCCACGATCCGGTATGTGCCAGAGACTCAACACAGACAACAACAAGAAGCGGCACTACTACCGGATGAGGACCTGCCCAAAATGGATTCCTCTCTGAGAACGGGCAAGGACCTTCTGCCTTTGGAGCGAATATACAACCCTCAATCCTTGAGGTCAATTGCATGCAACCTAACAGAACAACAGCTCCAGGAGCTCATTTGCATGCATGACAAGAAGCAGCAGAAGCTCCTAACGGCTCAGGCCCAGCTTGAGAGGAAGAAGAAGGAAGAAAAGGGACGATCAAAGAAGAAATAGACTAGTTCCTTTACATTTCTCATGTAATAGACTAGTCTGTAACTTCCCTGATTAATGAAAAAGATTCTTCTTCCAGTTACTCTTATTTAAGTTTTGGCAGTCACCGAAAAGGGGGAAATTGTTAAGGAATTCAGAACCCTTAGACTTAAATAGTTTTGGTGAACAAAACTTAAACAAGCGTCTGATATAATAAGGAACTGACAGAGCATCTGATCAAGAACGCTTAAGGAACCAGAAACCAGTTCTCAAGTCAGGCACCCGAAGCTCAAGGCTGTGGCGACTGGTGATTTACACTTAAGAGTCAGGAACTCAACATCAAACCAGGAGCCAGAAGCCAAATTCAAATATGCATCGATTAAGGAGAACAATGTAGTACAAATGCATTTAAGTCAAGGCTGCGACCAAAGAGACGTTGGCCTGATGCATGCCCATTTTGGTGAAAGGCGCAGTCTGCAGAGAACCTGAACCAGGTTCTGAAACCAGCCTATTTCAGGAAACGACATTTAATAATGTCTGGAAGCTGGTCAGAGCCTTCACACAACGGCTCAATTCCGAACAAGTATAAATACCAAGAGCGTGAAGACTCAACACAACTTTTGAACTCTTGCAAACACAACTCAAGCACAATCATTCAATCTCAAAAGTTCTCTCTCACAAGTTCATCACGAGCGATTAGATAAGTGAGAGATTTGTACTCAACGGACTTTAAAAAGCTGTTGAAGTTTTAGGTGGATTGTTTTTATACAACTGCCTTTGTTGCATTAACGTGTAAAACCAGTTGCTAGTGATATCCTTCCTCGAGGGGAAGAAGGGGAGACGTAGGAGACTTTGCTCCGAACTTCCAGAAACAATTTCGCGCATTCAAACACACAAACACTGCACTTTACTAACCGGTTACCACTTGCAAAATCAGATACCCAATAATTTGACACCAGTAACCGGTCACACCAGTCACCCAGCAATCGAAAAATAGCCAGTGTGTATTCACCCCCCTCTAAACACCCTAACCGATCCTAACAAGAATATAACTAAGAGCATCTTAATAAAGACATAGAATTGCTAATATTTTAATTCAATCACACTCATACATTGCGTGTCATTGAATTGACGTATCGGAACGGAAACTTCTCTATATCGAACTACAACATAATATATAAAATAACATAATGTTTGTACAGAATATATATATATATATATATTAATATTTACAAGATAAAACATAAGAATTCCAAGTAAAAAATATAAATTAAAAATTCTTTTGCGTATATTATTTCAAATTGGTAAGAGTTTGTATATATTAGCCTTCATTATGGAGCAGGCGTGGAAGAAGTCATCGCCATGATTATCTATAAATTTCAACTTTCGTATATATATATGTATATACAATATATGATATATAGAAATGATAAGTTATAAAATTAGAGATCGCAAGGCAATAAGAAGTTAGGATGATGTTCATAGAAAATTGTAGGTTTTGGCTAGTTAGTTATCATATAAAATTAATTAATACTTAATCATGTGGATCGAGTCGTTTCCAAAACATTGGAGAGAAATGTAGCTCAACCAATCTAATTTTTATATTAGTTTGCACGTTATTTTTATTTTATTTAACTTTATTGGTAAATTAAAAAATAATAATTCGATGAGGTCTGTATTCGCATATCTGATATTTAAATCATACGTAGAAATAAAAATAAGGCTTGTAATACTTTCAAACTATAATAAAGCATGTAAAAAAAAAAAAAACTCATCCATTCCATCAGTGATTAATGCTCACGACCTTTAGGACAAAAGCCATACACTGCAGTGCAGCACTCAGCAGCACCCAAAACATGCCCAGACGAGACGAGGCCGAGAATGCAAATTTTGTAAATTAGGAAAAGTTTGCGGAGCATTCTGTAATTATACTATTGCTCAGATACTTCATTGCAAATATATAATTACTGTGTTTTGGGACGAGATTGCAATTAGATTTCATCATACCCTCCTATGGCATGCCCATTTAATTGATATTGATTTCAAGATAATAATATTAATTAAAAGCTATAAAGATGCTGAAATTATAACATGAACAACTTCATGATTCTCGGGACTTTGATGGTGAGTTAAACAATGTACGGCAACTGTAAATATTCTGTAATGTTTTTTATTTTTTTTTTGTTTTTGTAAGTTTTTAACTGGTTCTAGGCTATTATCTATATTATATATTATTAGCTAGGAGTTTATAATAATCACTCTCAATTAATTGGTATGTCAAGTACAAATTACTCTTCTGCTCTTCAAAATTTTATTTTATTCCAATTATACTCGTACACATTAATTTTTTCTATTTACTTAAAATTATATACAATTAAAATTAATATTATAATTTCATATATCAAATATTTTTAATTATAAATAAATTAAAATATAAAAAGGAATATTATACATTTTATATATTAGAGTACACACATAGTATGCGCATAATAGACTAGTTATTTATTAAGTGGGAAATGAGGATAAAAACTGTCAATTAATGTGTAAAATTAATTATTATATGATCATTTTTTATAATTTATTTCTATTTTAGTAATTACAAATGTATTCCTCAATTTTTATTTATTTTAACTACATATTTATATTTTAAGCATACACATCAAGTGCGTGAAATACTAGTTGAAAATAATAGTTGCGCGTGTGATTGAGATAACAAATCCGGAGGGTTTTTTTTTTAATTGGTCTGCCATTTACAAATCGCAATCTATGTAACTCCAATTCATTTCTTAGATATAAAGTTCAAGTTTCTCTTTTTCTCATTGATCATATTCTATACAGAGCATTATATTTATGTATGACCTTTTAAATTAATGTATATATAAGAAAAAGGGTTCACAATATATTAATAACGCTCATGTAGGAAAATTATATTATCATGCTAATTGCTGTTTATTGGAACATTGGGCCCAATCACAAGTCCATATAATTGAAAAAGAAAATATTATATCATTTAGTGGTTTTTTTTATTATGCTTTTCTTTTTTCCATAGGTATCCCACACAATGCCACCGTAGTCCCCACATTCCGACTAGATTTAGTATGAATCGAATCCGAACCTCATTATCGACTATAGAACGACCACAGCTTCCAGCGAGACTAATCTTCACTGATCCATGAGACTCACCACAAGATCTTACAAACAAAGATAGTCAAGGTCCCTAGAAGATTCTAACTCATGACTCCCGCTTGAAAGGTCAACGACCGAACCAGTTGTGTTTAATCTGCTAGTTATCGAGTTCTTAGCATGTGTTACTTTAATTCTTTCATTTATTCGTCGAAACCTAAATAGTGTTGCTCGTTACTTAGCAAAATTACTTGGTTTCGATAGTGAGAGACAATTTCCTCTACTCGAGTCATGGAGACTCTGACGTATTCTAATTTCAATATTTGAATGAATTTTTAAAAAAGGAAAAAAAGAGGTGTATTGTATATAGTAAATTAAGGTGATAATAGAATTGACCCCAATGAACTTAAATACCCTAAAACTTAAATGGTAAAATTGAACGATTAATCAAACAAATAGTACGATATATGAAAAACAAGGTTATACTCACATACACTACGGTGATAAAACCTATATATAGATTTATTTATTTAAAAAAAAAAAGAAGAAAACCATCGATTGAACAACGGCCCACAGATTATGACTGAACCACGTTTAAGAATTTCCACCGCTTCCTTACGTATATAATAAAAAAAAGAAAAAAAAAAAAGAAGGTAACACCATAAATTTCTAGTAATTATTTATTATCTGTATAATTGAAAATAGTAACGCTCCTATTCTATGTTAAAAGTAGAGTACATATAAATCTTGAATTAGAAACATTGTTACTCAAGTCTCTCTCTCTCTCTCGCTGGCTAAAACTGCAATTATAAAAGTTACTTGGTTTCTATTTTACTCCAACTTTGCATAAGAATCAGTCAATTATTTTTGCAAAATTGAATATAGATATATTCTGTTCATTTTCATTGGTTCCGACGTGAAATAATAAATAAATGAAATAAAAAATAATTAATATATATAAAGTCAACAATGAGTCGGCCCACTCCATTATTGATAATATTAAACTAGCAATAATTAGACCAAGCAAAGCACCCAATCCCCCACCTTTAACCCCCTCAAAAGAAAAGCAAAGGTAACGCCCACAAAAATAATATAAAAATAAAAATAGAAAGAACATCTATCTATAAAATTATGTATTCTAATAGATATAAATAAATGATAATAAAAGTATCATAAAACAACAAAGAAAAAGAAGAGACTTTCCCAATTTCTCTGAAACGCAACGCAACACTCCTCCCAACACTTATCAGTCGCTGCCCAATGGACAGCAACAGCCATACCGAGCCACCCCCTCCGAACCACGCGACCGAGCCCGAGCCTCCGCTCCCTCCAGGCCTAACGCGCGAGGAGTTCCAACGCCTGAGGCCCGTAATCTCCCGATCCCACAACTACGCGGTCAGCGGAAGTCAATGCTCCTCCCTGCTCGCGCAGCGAATCCACGCGCCGCCCGAGCACGTCTGGTCCATCGTCCGACGCTTCGACAAGCCGCAGACGTACAAGCACTTCATCAAGAGCTGCGCCGTCGGGGACGACTTCTCGCTCGCCGTCGGAGATTTGAGGTACGTGAACGTCGTCTCCGGCCTGCCTGCGGCGACCAGCACGGAGAGGCTCGACGTCCTTGACGACGACGCCCGAATCACGGGGTTTAGCATCATCGGCGGGGACCACAGGCTCAGGAACTACAAGTAAGTAATTAGGAGTTTGTGATCTAAATTAGTTCATCGAACTATATATACTAAGAACATATATTCATTTTGAGCTTCAAGAAACTATCCTTGATTTTTGTCTTATGATCAGATCATAGTTAAGATCTCCGACGAGCTTTAACTGCGTAGATGGTTGTATTTTATTCTTGTGGTAATAAACGCATTGCTCATTGGAATTAATAACCAAAAGCTAAAAGAATCTTTTATCAATCTTCGATCTTGTCTGGTTATTTCTTCTAATCATTACACAACAACTAATCTTATTACAGTGATTGAATCTGACTGGTCTTGAATTATCCATAACTTAAAATGAAACTCAATTCTTCTAAAACTCCAAAACACAAGTGGGATTAATTTTTGGATTTGAATTGTTCTCTAACACAACTGAATCGTGCGATGATAATCTCGCTCGATGTGATATTCATATCTAGTTCAGTTCTGTATCATATGATTTGATTTGAGGTCAATAACACCATATGTTGATTGAAAGCATTCCATTCCCTATAGCCGAATATCATGTAAAATGGTTGGCCTCGATATATGGGTCAGTTACGTCACTATACGAAATGGCTTTATTCGATGTTAAGCCCCTCCCGCCTATATTTCTTTGATTCTTACCTCTTCCTTTGACACTATATATATAGATCAGTGACAACATTGCATGAAATGGAACGCGACGGAGAACACTACACCATCGTTTTGGAGTCGTACATAGTGGACGTTCCCGAGGGTAACACGGAAGAGGACACGAGGCTTTTTGCAGATACCGTGGTGAAACTAAACCTACAAAAGCTCGCCTCCGTTGCAGAAACTGGGTCGTAACATTACGCCCGTTTGGCTCCGTCGTTATCAATGTCTAAATGTAAGCATTTCCCGAGGTCTCCTACTTGTGTGTGTTCGAATCGAATTACGTCTAAGAAACCAGTATTCGGTGGAATGGGATTTTTCCGAATATCTGTAAAAGACTTGCCCTTATTATTATTATTATTATTTTTTCATGTCTTAGTCGTTGGATTGGTGAAGCACATGTTTTTATTAGCTTAGGTCTAAATGTTTAAGGGCTAAATGATGACTTGTGTAATGTGTTTTTCATGTTTATGAGTGTCTGTCTTAGTTTACATATTGCAAAAGATTAGATGTTCTATGTGAGGAGTTGGGTTGGGATTAAAGTAGAAGTACTGTTTCCTCAAGTAGAATAGAATAGAATCATGGCATATGTCGGAATATCTATAATGGGGTATAAAGAAAGTGGTGGTGTCTTCGGTTCGGTTGGCGTGAAAAAATATGGAAAAGTCAGATAATATATATGGGGAATATTTTATTATTTTCATTATATTGTTTTGCTTTATCCTTTTCGAGAAAAAGAACCAATGAGGGCTTGAAGAGTTCCATCCACGCGAACGCAACTATACAAGTAGGCAAAAATGGACAGTGGGTTTGTTCGGTTTGCGTACAAAATGATAAGTATTTTTTTTTTGACATCATTGACAAAGAATTGCTATGTAAGTAAGAATATCAATAAATTATTGTGTATCAATAAATTTTTTGATAAGTACTTTTAATTATAATATCAATAATGATGCAACTCGTCTTGCAATGGAGCCGGGCGAGATGGAGTCGCGAGCTAATTTCATCCCTGCCCCAACACTCATCTGGGTATCCTCGCTCCGCCCTTGATAAGCAAACGCGAATCAATTTCTCTTGATGTGGTATGTTGACGCCTCACATATCAATTTCTCTTCTGTCTATTATCTTCAGTTGTAGATAGTGTTCAATCCCTGCATGATGAACCGATCTCTATTTATGGTTCAAGACTGGCTTGCATAACTTGCTTGTACATGTTGGAGTCCATGGATCGCCCAGATTACGAACACGAGCATGTAAAATAACGTGAAAAATAAAAGGGTCTAGCCTTTTACCTTTTACGAAAACTTCGGTTCTTTGATCCCCGGTTTGCCTTACTTTGCACGTACGTGTCGCGCCTTCGTCCTTGACATCCGCGCGCAGCTGCCCCTTCAATAGAGTTACGCCGACCCCTCGGTGTGCCTCGATCCGAACCTCCTTAGATGGCTAGAGACGGTGCGGCCGAGAAATAGTAAGAGGACGACATTTTTATAGTTTTCTTTACTTCAAAAGTGTATCTCGAAAACTGTGCCCTAGCACGATATATATAGTTGCCAAAATTTCTATGGTAAATGGTTAGTGATTTTCGAAAGATCATCTCCAAGAAAGGCAAGACCAAGTCAAATGGGAGAAAAAATCACAATCGATCTCTTACCAAGTTTAAATCAAATTTAAATTTAGAGTTTAAGGTTTAGGGTTTAAATTTAAATCTAACTTATTACATATATATATATATATTTATTATTTCGTAAATATATATATATATATATTAATATCGAAAATTAAAGGCTTAAATATATTTTTAGTCCCGTATGTTTGAGGGGTAACGTTTTAAGGACACTTAAGTTAAGTATGGTAATTTTAGTCCTGTAAGTATCAAAATTGAAGCAATTTAGGATACTTAAGTTAAGGAGGCAATTTCAGTCCTATAAGTATTGAAATTAAAGCAATTTTAGGATAGTTATATCCAAAAACTTAATTTCAGTCCGAAATTTACACATGTGACGCCGAAGATGTTGATTTGAACTAAATTTGTTTTTCTTTCCTTTAATTAAACATCACTTTATAGTCCAAGTCAGCATTTCCGGGTGTATAAATTTTGGACCGAAATGATATTTTCGGGGTTGACTTTGTTAAAATTGCTTCAATTCTGATACTTGTATGACTAAAATTTAGTCTCTTTCCTCCAAATAAGTTCTTACTTTTTTTTTTTTACTTATGAGGTGACAATTAATTGGAGGAAAGAGAAAGCAAATTTAGTTCAATTCAGCATCTTTGGGGCCACATGTATAAATTTCGGGCTGAAATTAGATTTCTAGATTTAGCTGTCCTAAAATTGCTTCATTTATAATACTTATAGGACTAAAATTGTCACCCTTAACTTAAATGGACCTAAATTGCTTCAATTTTGATACTTACAGGACTAAAATTGTCATACTTAACTTAAGTGTCCTTAAAACGTTACCCTTCCTCAAACATACAAGACTAAAAATATATTTAAGCCAAAATTAAATAGTTGCAAAAGTCCAATTTTGCCCTTGCACTCTTAATTTAATCATCCAATAATTAATTAAGTACATTTCGGCCAACTTTATTTAATTATGGCTTGGCCTAGCCTTAATAATATTCCGTCAATCCGGCGCCTAGCCCGGTCCCATTTTTTGACACTACCTCAGTAATCCTTTTTAAGCCCGACTCTCTTGGTTCGTCTCATCTAACTCTGGGAGGAATCCATGAGTTCGATATTCACCTTGCCAATCTTGTTGTACAGCGATCCCGCGTTGAGCACGAATTTGATCTAATCATAATTCACGAACCGGCTATAGATTTTCGTCCTACGTATAAACCCCTCACACATGTCCTAGTCGAGTCAGAGTCACGACTAGTCAAACTCACAAAACTCGACTTTATGTCATTCGTGACGATGAAATTACATAACTGCCCTCATCGACTATCGCGAGTCAGTTTGATACTCTGGCCAGAGATTTATTAATTTTCAATTCCCCGAACTTCTCATAGGGCATATGTCCTGATTTACTCGAGGCCGGCTCGGCGGCTCAACCCGACAATCGCACTTCGACTTCAAGACCGCGTTTCGCCGCCGACCCATGCACTCGGCAATCGGGACTAGCTGACTAGTGACAAGTCAGGATCCCGGAGCCAACTCCGACGTTGACCACTTTGGTCTAAGGTTCATGTAGACTACTATAGTCAGTCACTCAATCATTGACACTCTACCGTGTGATCGAGTCGACTACGAGTCAGTGTCCAAAGACACAGAATTTCCTGATTCGTCACGTATCAATGTCACGGTCTCCCACTTTCCAAATGAATGATTGATACACTCATTTACCACACATCGACAAACAAGTCGTACTCGTCGATCCAATCATCCTATTGGAGACTTAGACTTGTGGACGATTTTAACACTATAGAATAATAGCCCACCGGTGCCCCACTCTGTCCCACATAATCGGTGGCTAAACTATTTGTTTTTGATTTTATTTATTTGTCTATTTACTGAACGCCTTAGTAAATATATTTTTGACAAGTAAATAATTCGCCTTGTCGCTTTTGTACATAACCATAAATACAAAAAGGGCACGAATCAATTAAAAAATATTCGATTTAACCAATCATCTGAATCTAATCAAAACGAAGTCAAACATCACAAATTACTAAAATGTACTTGTACGCTCAATCCTCGTACGGCATTCGAGGGCATATTCCCAACAGTACCTACTGCAACAAGGCTTGTACATCAATCTAGTAGTATTTGACTAGTCTCAAATTGGTTTGACAAGTCCAGTTTGATTTGACCGGTCAAGGACTGGGTTGACCAACGTTGACCAATCGGTCACTAACACGTTTTTCGCACTGAGCTCATATTTGTTATTCTCTTTTCGAATCGAGCTCATTTGCATATTTGATTGAGCTCATTTGCATACTTGAATAAATATGTTAGTAAAACGACAATAAATTTTGTGTTCATCAAAATCATATCGTTAGATATGGAAATCCAACACTACATTATCGTAATAATATCATAATCTACTATTATAATAAAATAGTCCTAATAAAATATTTAATCACAATAATATTTTTATAACAACATATATATAATCGAGATTACATTTTTGTCATATATATAAAACTAAAGACGTCGCTGTTAGTGTTTAGTGATCATACATAGAATGTTAATGTGAATGACTAATTATAGGACAAAAAAGCAAGAAAACCGCGTTACTATCTAAGACGATGTAATAGTATATTATGGTGGGAAGACGACGGGCACTGTTACATAATCAAGGTCGTCACATATTAGTCTGTTGTATTAAGACTTAATTACATACATATTGTGTGTGTGTGTGTATTATTGCACAATTACCTTATCATCATCACAATCATCTCGTCATCAACTATAAAATCAGGCCTCCATTTTTGTCCAATATTCCATTAAATGTCTCATCACACAAGTTGGACTCGTTAGTTGGGTTTCGGACATGCAACTAAATATCTAAATCGAATATATATATATATATTTTCATTTATAGTTAATTGTTGGGGTATCAAACCCAATTCCGCATCGGATAATTTGAAGGCGGATCAATTGTAGATAAGCTTGTGGACTACTCATAATTGCCAATTGGCTTTTAGAGTAGAACCCCACATGGCTTATATGGTTGGGCCTTTCGGGGTTGATTCGATCATTACAAACGTTGTCGTAAGCGTGGATCGAGAATCAAGTAATCGAAGGAGCTAGATACGATATGGATGGCGTGTCCCCGACCCTTGCAATAACGATTGGATGATTATCGTTAAAATGGATGTCCGTTCGGTGGTCTTGAGTTTGAGGAGAGGATTGTTGTGGTATCAAACACAATCCCACATCGAATAATTCGAATGTGGATCAATTGTATATAAGATTGTGGGCTACTCCCTCTAATTGTCAATTGGCTTTTAGAGTCGAACCCCATAGGGCTTATAGGGTTGGGACTCCCGAGGTTAATTCGATCCTTACATTAATATTAATACAAGATTCAAGGATAGTAATTAAAATAGTGATATATTTTCTAGTTCTTAAAATTTGCCTTTTGCAACATTGATTTCAATTAAAAAAAAAGGTATATGTAAATTCTCCTTATGTTCTAAAGTATATAATCTTTCTTTTTTTTTTTTAATATCTATATGTGTGGATCTCTAATTGCCTTTCTTATTTTTGTTCTTCAACACCATTGTAATCGCTATACTACGTCTAAGTTCAGTCTGAATTGAATTTGAACTTCATATTCGGCTAAGGAACGACCCCAACTTTCAGCGGGACAAATTCTAATGATCTATGTGTAATGTCCAAGTCTACAGAAACTACGATAGTAGTTAATCTAACATTTATCTTCCTCTGAAAACTAAGGAACTCGACTACTTAGCCTATAATTTGGGGACAATCTCTTCGATGTTGCATGGGGTTTCTATAAACTTAGTTTTATTCAAGTAACAAAAAGAAAACGAAAAAGAAAAAAACTTCGTCAAAATCTATAATGAATCAACATTTATATAAATATTCTTAGTTATTTTATTTAAATAATAGAGACAAAACGAAATAAGGTTAAATCATTTCTTAAAATAATATTAAAAAATGGAATAAAATCCAAAATGATCCCAATGTTTACCTTGTGGATCAATTTAATCCCCGATATTTCGTCTGAACCAACTTAGTCCCCGATATTGTCGATTTTAGATCAATTTGGTCATTCCGTCACGATAATTGTCAATTTTAACGAAAGTTTCACACGCGTCTCACAATAAATCATGTCTGGATCGATATAATTTAACTAGTTAATGAAATTATTGCATGAAACTAAAAATTTCTACTCCAAAATTCGAACATGAGCTCGAGATTACATGCTTTGTCGAGCTTCATTGACAGTAGAAGAAAATAGAACGAACCCCCAAATCCTGCAAATATTCAAAAATTCGACCCAGTCATGATTTAGTGTGGGATACGTGCAAGATTCCCGCTAAAATTGACGTTAATCATGATGGAAGGACCAAATTGGTCCAAAATCGACAACATCGGGGACTAAATTGGTTCAGGCGAAACATCGGAGACTAAATTGGTTCACATGGTAAATATTGAGGACCATTTTGAATTTCTTCCATAAAAATTGTTAATCAGATACTCAAATTACCGCAACATAGAAGCGCTCAATCTTGCAAAAGTACTAAAACAACGTTAGTAAATGACAACACATCCATCCAGTTGTGGCGATGACTTACATTGTATCAATCATTTTGGATCGAATGAAAAAGACTATTAACTTACTTAATGTCTAATCATAACAATTAAGAAAACAAATGTAAGAAATCAGTAGAGTCCATTATTTGACTACATTCTCGAGATGAAGATCTATCGTTTGGACGTTGACATTTACAACAGCGAGACGTTGAAGCCAATGTGATTGACTTTTGTCCCTCTTGTAATTATCCAAAGAGACGACGATATGAGTGGAGAAACCAAATATTATATTAATCTTCGATGCCTACCATTCGTAACTAAACTCCAACAGCAAGACAATGTAAGAACTTAGTTCATATCTTCACCACTTTGTCCCCATTTATCCACCAAGCCCCCTATTTATACGTGTCTAAATCTTTGGCCTCCATATACACATTGCATCCCTACAAAGTTTCTCTTGTCTGAAAATTTCTAGTTTTTTTTTTTAGTCATGGTAGCTGTTGATTTAGGCCTGACTTCTGATTCTCAGGCTAAAAATCATCACCCAGGCTCGAGTCGAACCACTGCTGCATGGAACCAGCCGCACGCTTATGAAGACTACGACGATTCGTGGGAAGTTCGCATGTTCAAAGAGGACGCGTTGGAATGCAATTGGCCTCCTCGTTCCTACACCTGCCGGTTTTGTAAGAGAGAGTTCGGGTCAGCCCAGGCTCTAGGCGGGCACATGAACGTTCACCGCCGCGATCGAGCCGGGCTGCACCGAGTGGCTTCATCGTCATCGTCCCATCGAGTACCATCGACTCGTTTCTCTAGGTATCAACCCTCTCCGGCCCTTGTGATCCCGACTCAAGAGTTGCTTGGTAATGGTCTGTGCCTACTCTATTCGGTTCGAAACCCTAACCCTAATAATGGGAATATCATGACACCTCCTAGTACAGTGGATTCTTCACCCCATCGCCATTCGTTTGCATCGATCTCACCCGTAGGGCTCATGCATAATGATAATGATAGTCGTCGTGGTAATAACGATGGGGCTGGAAAGGATTCTGCCGTTGAAGAGCTCGATCTCGAACTTCGTTTGGGAAGATAAATCATCTCGTCGGCGATGGTGAAAGATTCAAAAGAGAGGGGATGAGAGAACGATACAAGGTCATGTAGAATATGCTTACATGTATGTGATTTTATATTCTAGTACTTTGGTTTCAAAGAAATTTTTTATTGTTGTCGTTTGGTTCTGCGTTTATTGCTTAATAGTTTACCCTGCAAAGAATGGAGGGTGTACCACAGTGTTGGGATATATCTTAATGTATTTTGAAGACTTGAATAAGAATTTGTGTTTGAAGGATTAAAAGACTTACAAAATAATGAAAAAAAGTTGTATCACAGCTAGGTTGTGATTCTTTGCATGAATTGCTGTAAATAAGTTTTGCTGTGTAGTGCCATTTTCCAACATCAATGAATTGTATATGTCACAGACCTGATTCAATATTTAAGACAAGCTAAGATTGAATTATATACGTACGCTAACCAATTGAGTCACCTTCATATAGTTATAATTCAATATCTATGACAGCCTAACATATAAGATAGACTATCTACGGCTTATAAAATTGCCTAAGTTGTCCCAAGGGATCTTCGCAAGAACCCTAACTCGAAATTGCTCCGTTTCGCTCGGAAGGATCGGAGATCCAATTCTCTTCACCGTTGCTCTAGAGTGTGTTCTCTAAATCTTATATTTATAGGGAGCCTAAGCCACGAATTTAGGCTTAGAGTAACCTTCAAAACACAGTGCAAAACGCATTAAAGATGTGTTGATAGGTTCAGTTTAAGTGTTTAGAAGGGGTGAATAAATACCTTCAGTTTTACAGTTTTTTTGCGGTCTTGATGATAGTCGGTCTAATTGAGATTTACTGCCAGTTCTCAATCTTTACAGAGGAACTTAGATACGGAAGTTATTTATCGTCCAACTATGAACCGAAATTTGTGTGGGTGTGCGTGTGAGTGAACTGGTTTAAGATTATGCACAGAACTTATTTTTGGAAGTTCGGAGGGCAACTCCTCCTACCTCTCCCTTCTTCTCGGAAGTACTTCAACTAGAAGACTTTGGCCTATAACACTTGTTGTACAACCAACCTAGCTAGACTCCCCTAGCTAGACTTCTAGCGAATCACCCTCAGCAGTTTGTTATAGTCTACTGACTTTAACTTCTTTTTACAGGTGACTAGAACTAACTCTATCGTCAGCTTTTAACATTTGATTGATAGAATTCACACGACGCGAACTTTTTCTCGTGATGCTTCCTCGCTCCAAGATTTTTGTTGTTGATGTATGTGCAAAAGTTGTTTCTTGAATGTCTTTCATCTTGTATTTATACTTGAAGATCTGAAGATGATTGGTGCTTGGTTGAAGACAAAAGCAAGACTCACTCCTGAACTCCATTAAATGTAGTTGCTGGAAATGGCAAAGTTGACTCCTTTCTTTAGTGCTTTTGCACATATAATATATTTATATAATAATTCAAATGTTATATAAAGAAATATTATGTGTTTTTTTTTTGTTAATCATTGTATGCACATAAAAAGTATAATGTGTTAATTCAAATGTTATATGTTATAACAATTCATATAATTTCTCAACGCCATATATAAAATATTGAACCCTTTCAAAGCTGGATAAAGAGGAGATCACCTCAATAGCTTGAACATTGCTGTTTTTTTTTTATTATTAATTTTTATGGCCCTGTACTTAAAACAATGTGAGGCACTTAAGGTGATTATAAACAAATACATAATACAAAATTTATAGTTATTATTTTTTATATTATTTTTCGTCATTAAGAAGCAAGATTAAAACATATTCGTTTTTTATTTGCAATAAAATCTAACAAAATGCACTATAAAGTTCTTTTATTTAAAAATACATGTCCTTCTAGCATTTTTTATGCAAACTCATCAATCACTTCTTGATAAAGTGACGTAAGAACACAATGTTTCAATTGTTGAAGGTATATCTTTATTTTTTTTTCTTCTAGAGTTGGGAAAGAAGGTTGAACTTAAGTTGTAATTTATAATTAGGACAAAATTGTAGCTGTCTAATATATACAAATTGGAGATCTAATTGAAGAGTTAATTGAATTACGTAAAACATTATGAACGTTTTTATCATCATCATACTTAATTATCTGGGAGAGAAGAAAACATTAATTACGATGGTTATGAAAGAAATTTGGGGAAAAATTATTAACATTTAAGGTGGACAAATTAAAATACTAGTTGGATGTCAACGGGGCGGGTCGGGGATCTAATCTCCATCCCCGCCCCCGCGTCTAGGGGAGATCCCCATCACTGTCCCCGCCAAGTAAACGAGCATGAAATCATCTCCGTCCCCATCCCCACGGGGATGCCAGCTGCCCCACGAATTAGGTATGGCAATAGAAACAAGAGATGAAGAAGAAGAATTACGAAATAGTAAGGGGTGGCCGGTAGCGCTCGGCGAGGTGGTGGCGTGGCGATGGCGTAAAGGCGGCAACGGCGGGATGGTGGAGAGAGGGTGATGGTGAGAGCTTTGGTGTTTGGAAGCTTATGGGTTTGACTAAAGCAAGAGGCAGTGAAATAACGTGGGTTTATATTATCTAAATCTAGGCCCTTGAAGCTATTTTCTTATCCATGAACTAGAAGATGTCACAAGTAGAGGAATGAGGAGAAAGACAAGGAAGAAAAGAAAAATAAAACCGTGCACAAAGGAAAAGGTAAACATTGTAGTATAGAAGTCACCTATAAGGAAGGAAGCCCGAGAAGTAACCCCGGAGTAGCTCAAGAGATATTTTTAGCGGGATTTCGTTCGTGAGTCATTTAGAGGAAAGGTGCTCGAAAGAACCACGGGTCAAACTAAGCATTTTACCTTTTACTATACGCCTAAAACTCACTACGATCCTTTTAGACTATCTAAGGGAGGGACTATTGATATTATGAGAATTTTTCCACGATAAAATGCTTAGTAAAAGAGACTAAATCGTACACCTGAGGCCGTCGACGAAGACCATCAAGCTTAGAAAAGAAGAAGGAAAGCATGGGCAAGACCAAGGAGTAGCCGAGCCAATCGAGTAGGCCGACAAGACCGACTAGGCAATGCCGAGCACGACGAAGTCCGTCGAGGTCCTAAAGGCGTGGAATGAAAAGAAGGAGCAAAGCGCGGGCAAGACCAAGACAGGTCGGCCGAAGTGGCCGAGCCGGCCGACTAGGCAATGCCGAGCACGACGAAGCCCGTCGAGGTTCTAAAGGTACGGAATGAAAAAAAGAAGCAAAACGCGAGCAAGACCGACCGGCCAACAAGGCGACCATGCCAACTGGACTGAACGAGACCAAGACCAGACAGAGCAAGGGACATTGAACTTCAAATACAAAGGAGAATTCTCCGCAACAAGAAAGACCTTTGAATTCAAAAGGTCTAACATAAGGAGAGATTTTCTAGGGTAGGGAAGGTCTCTAACTATACCCTGGAATATCCAAAAGGTGAGCCATCTCGACTCCTATAAATACCCTTGCTCAATCATCACCCAATGTATGTTCACTTTTACACTTAAACACATCCTCAGCACCTAACCCCCTTTTCATCCTCACCACCCTCGAAAGAGAAACACCTTTCCGACTAAGGTAGGAGGGAAAACGCCCTAACCACCCTAATCTAGTCATCGCAGGAACCGACCCCGGCAGTCCGACAATGGTCGCGGAGGCAAAGGTAACGGAGGGCGAGTGGAATTTTTTGGAATCATCAGATGTGAATAAAGATCCATTTAGACCTTTTGAAAATGATGAACTACTTGGTCATGATGTACCATATCTCAGTGATATTGGACCACTAATGGATTTAAAGAGTCATCAATGACCAGATATAGCGTTCTCTGTAAATCAATTGGTGAGATATAGTTCGTCACCGACTCGTAGACATTGGAATGAAATTAAAATGGATTTTTCGATACCGTCAAGGAACAACTAATATGAGATTATTTTATTCTATTGAATCAAAAGGAGATTTGATTGATTATACAGATGCTGGTTTTCTATCCGACCCACATAATGCTTGATCGCAAATGGGCTATTTATTTACATATGGCAGAACCGCTATGTCATGACGGTTAGTTAAACAAAGTTTAACGGGTACTTCATCTAATCATGCAAAAATTCTAGTTATTCATGAAGCTATTCGAGATTGTGTTTGGTTGCGATTGATAATTGAACATATACAACAAACTTGTTGGCATCTGAGAAGATACTTCCGTCGATTTTATATGAAAATAATGTTACATGTATTGCTTAATTAAATGAAGGATATATATTAAAGGGGATAAAACAAACATATTTTACAAAAAAATTTTCTTTACACATAATTTAGTGAAAATTGTGATATTGATGTACAATAAATGCAATCGAGTGAAAATCTTGCAGATTTATTTACAAAAAACATTTTTCGCAATAATTTTCAAAAGATTGGTATATTCAAATGGAGTTCGAAGACTTCAAGATTTGAAATGATATCATTATCAGGGGGAGCAAATAGCGTTGTACTCTTTTTTTCTTTCACTGAGGTCAACGGAATTAAACACACACACGCACTTCGAGATTTGGAATGATTTAAAGGCAATATTTAAAGGCAATTCCGTTAGCATGGTAAACACACACACACATATATATATATAAATACAGTAACATGCACTGAAGTTATTTATACGTGTGAATAAGGTGTGGCCGCCGTATACTATGGTTTGGGAAGAAGGGGATAAAGCAAGTGTTGTACAAGAGAGCAGAGATCACAGACCTGTCAGTTCCAAGTTCGTTATTGAAGTTGAACTACTTAATCATCAACATTAGGCTTTGAGCTTTTCAACTGCCGTTGTACATCTGAATGAATTTTATGGTGTTCACCTTATACAATGTGACATTGATTTGTGTCATATCAACATGTCACATCAAAATCATGACATTAATTAACACCTTCTCTAGGTGTCACTGATCGACATCCTGATGCTGATGTGGCATGTTGACGCTTCACAGATCAGTGTCACACGCCAAGTGCCATATAGTATAATTGCAATTTGGTATGTCAATTTTATTCAGTATAATTGCAATTTGGTCCTTAAGTTCTTTTATTTATTCTAATTATATCATCATATACATAATATTTTTCCTTTTATATATTTAAAACAATCCTTAATTAACATTTGATTATATAACATACATTAAACATTTTAAATTAAAAATACCTCTTAAAATATTAAATATATATATATTTATAAATTAGGGTACGCACACACATCGAGTATGCTTAAAATACTAGTATATACTAAGGAAGTGTACCCTAGAGTAACTACCATC
Source organism: Lindernia subracemosa (assembly GCA_028392965.1). Classification (NCBI taxonomy): domain Eukaryota; kingdom Viridiplantae; phylum Streptophyta; class Magnoliopsida; order Lamiales; family Linderniaceae; genus Vandellia; species Vandellia subracemosa. The sequence goes on along the minus strand of JAQPCC010000011.1, from coordinate 1,265,194 downwards.
AAATTGATTTGGTATGACAATACTAATTACCATTTTACCCATGATTTTCAAATTTATTTTAATTATATCCCGAAAATTATATTTTTAATATATAAAAAATAAATTACAATTAAAATTTATATTATAACTTCATATTATAAAAATAATATTATATTTTATTTATATATTAATGCATACGTGCATAAAATACTAGTATATATAAATATTGTGTTGCGTTGCTTATCGGATTTTGCTTAGGGCTCAAATATTAAACTATTTCTCTGACTATTAAAGGCAATATTTGAAGGCATTTAAGGTCGGAATTCAATGCTGCGTATGGTTTGTTGAGCTGATATATTATTTAACATGTAATGCGCGGTAAAGTTGACCGAGTCACTGTGTGCTTTGTCTTTGGTTGTATTTTTCTTTTATTTAATTATTTATTTATTTATTTTTGGGAGTGAGAGTTTCTCAAGTTACTACCTAATATACAATTTCTTTAAATCGAAATGAATTTCAAGATAACAAACACACGCACATATAGTTCCTAATAAAAACTATTACTAAAATATAGTTCTTTAAAATAAACGCGTACCTTGTGACTAAAACGAATATATATACGCTGCTTTTTACAGTCGAATGGAACTAACCTCTACCATTAGTTTTTTACAGTCCATCAGTTGTTTACATAGTTCCACGTTCAACACTATATTGACTGTTCAGCGCACTGAACTTTTTCTCTTGATGCTTCTTCGCTCGAAGACTTTTTCTCTCAAGTTGAAGTAGTTGTTGACGTATGTTCAAAAGTTGGGTCTTCAGATATCGTGCCTCATGTATTTTTACTTGAGGATCTGAAGATGATCGTTGTTTGGAACCCACTCATGAGCTCGCATTAATGCAGTTGCTTGAAATGAGAAAGTTGACTCCTTTTGCACATGCGCTTTGGTCGTTGTGTTTTATCATTAACAAGATAACTTACAAGCCAAATAACTCTCTAAATTGCGGCCTTAATTTTGGTTGTCTTCATGCTCTTTGATGCAGTTTGTCTTTACTCGGATTCAAATCTTGATCTTCATATTTAGCTCTCGTCCATGATTCGGTCTTCTTTGATTTAACTAAGTGATTTGTTTTGCTATCCTTACAAACCGATACCTGTGAAATCAAAGTGCGCTAGGTTGATCGGTTCGGTTGTATACTTCAGACTTCGGTTTAAGTTCAATTCTTGGTCCAGTCCGATTCTTCGATCTTCAGGTCTCTAGTCTTCGATCCAGTCTTGGATTCTGCATGCTGATCTGTCCTTACCAGTCTTCGATCTTTATACCGAATTCAATTTGTTGCACCGATTATGGTCCATGTTAAGTTTTGTTAATTTCAATCGTTGAAACAATTATTGACCAGAATTAACTAGTTGCAATTCATGATCTCTAACATGAAACTATCCGGATGGTGAAGTAGTCGGATCATGCCATCTTCAAGTAGGGTTCGAATCCATTGAACGCCTTCATTATTGCAAGGAAGTATATGTTTGTATACTCTCGTATTCGGCTGCCGAGAGATGAAAACACAATTTTAAAATTGCTTTATTTTCTGGCATAGACAAATAAAATTACATTTCTAATCTCAGGAAAAAAATAGAAAACTATACCATTATTAAATTATAAAAAGAAATGTAAATGGATGTAAGAAAATGGGATCCCCTTTTTTTTGGGCAAATTTCGTTTCAATGCCCTTCGAAGTTTAAACTTCCTGTTCAGTACTCATCGAATTATTTTTTTCTGTTCAGTACTCATCTGTGAAAAATTGTGTGTTTAATACCCTCAAACAGTGAAAGGACGAAAATAACTTTTCTTCACAATAAAACTGGACATAGTGATAACAGTTGGTATAATGTCCAGTTTTGTTTGTATAAAATTATAATAACATTATTTATTGGTATAATAACAATAACAGTTAGTATAGTAGCTACAACAATTGGTATAATGTCCAGTTTTATTTGTAAAAAAATTAGAATAACATTATTTATTGGTATAATAGTGATAACAGTTGGTATAATAACGACATCGGTTGGCATTATATCCAGTTTTGTTGATATAAAATTAGAATAACGTTATTTATTGATATAATAGTGTTAACACTTGGTATAATAGCGATAACAGTTTGTATAATATTCAATTCTATTGGTATAACAGTGTTAATAGTTGGTATAATATAGACAACAGTTGGTATGATGTCCAGTTTTGTTGGTACTAAACCTGTAAAGTAAGGTTATTTTTGTCTTTTCAACATTGAAAATACCATTTTAGGTACTGAACAGGAAGAAATTTGCCAAATGGTACTGAATATGAAGAAATAATTGAAGTGGTATTCAAGAGGAATTTGAAACTTCGTTCGGGACCGATAAGGAATTTGCCATTTTTTTTCCTTCGAAACGCGTAAATAATCGATTTGTTGCTATCCTTACAACTTTCGCAGTGCATTGCATTACATATATAATCGATTTATCTCTTACATATATCGTCACCAATTGCATCCCAAAAAAATACATTTTTAATGAAATTGCTAAATCGATCAAACAAAAATCTAGCGTTGACTTCTGGTCAAGAACTTAATGTGACCCTCACACCGGTCTATGATGCGACCTATCTACACGAACTTGCCTTCTTTCTTTTCTCCACAACATTTCTTGCTTTCGCTTTGTCCTTACGTAAGTTCTATTTGTAATTTAATCATTTATGATATCATATTAACTCTTTTACCCTAATCGATTTGACATGGTGGGTCAAACTCTAACTTTCAAACATGAGGTCAGTGGTTCGATTCCTGTCAGGGTTCGAATCCGATTCAGACTGATTTTAGTCGGAGTGTGGGGACTACAGTGACATTGTGTGATATGCTTTCTGAGACAGAGTCAAGCTAGCCAGATTTGCAGGTAGGAACGAACCAGAGGCATTATCAACCCGCCAAAATGTCACATTTGGATTCCAAAAGAAACAATTGCAGATCAAACATATTAAGGATTAAATTAAATTGAAAAGAAAAGAATAAAGTAACAGCACAATTAACATATTATCGAGATATGATTTGATTATTGGAAACACAAACATTCCATACCTAGAAGATGATTCAAGGCTGATACATTCTCTCAGGCCAAAAGGAGAAATCAAAGATGCTAAGATGCAGAAAACGGAAGAAACTGGAGGCGGTGACTTTCCAGGAGAAGCCACAAATCCCAATGCTATATAACCTTTTGGTGCTTCAGGAAACCAAATTGAGCAAGCAACGTCTCCCTCGGATTTATCATCTGCATTCACTACACCGTCATTTGAGGAGAGAGGCCACACCAAAGTAAAAGATTTTGGCCTTTTCACTCGAATCAAGCTTGAATTGACGACAATTACACCTTTGGTTGGTGGCTTGTCACTGTGAAATGAAGATCGGAGTTATACCTATAGATGATCAATTTCACTGACAAAAAAACTGCAGCTAAAGATTCTACTTACATAGGTGTTAGATAATCACCGAGTGCGGCAAACCCAGTTGGTGCATGAGGCCTCCAAAATGAATATACTTGGCCACTGATTGTATCTATAACAGTGTGTAAGAATGAATCGTAGCTCAGATCAAACACAACAGCCTGTACAAAATAGATCTGGATGCTTACTTTTAATGGTGACAACTTTGTCAAATTCAAAACAGGACATGGTTGTTGTTTGGGATCTCGTTCTTAAAAAAGACAATGTCTTCTTCAGCGGATAAAAAAAGTCTCAAGATGCTGAAAGAGAAATTCATGAATATATCTGAGACAGACAATTGTATGCTTGTTCTTTCAGAACTTCTGGTGAGAGTAGCTGATGCGTCGAAGGGCTCCAAAATTTTGATTCCGTTACTTTCCACCATAAACCCAAGAGTTTCGGCACTCACTTCAATATTATTTCCTTTTGAAACAAACCTGCATGATAAACTTGGACTGTTACTGAGACAGTGGTGATGTAACATTCAGTTATACACACATGCTTTCCAATATTTTAATTCAACAAAAAATGGTGTGAATACTGAATATAAGGCTTCAATGTGAAAAACTACCATGTAAATGAATTTGTATGAAAAGGCATAGCATGACACTGAAACATAGAACAAAATTCTTTGACACAAATAATGTCAACGACACCTTTGTCACCATCACCATTATCTGCTGTCCTGATGATAAAATTAAATTCACATCGTACTCTACACATTTCATGGCCAAAAGACATTCCAATGTATCTCTAAAATTATACCAAACAAACAAATGCTTTCTTGGTTTCAGAACTTGCATTGAAGAAAGTGAATCCAACATTAAATAATTACCTGCAAAACGCATCCAGCTGTGCATGCAAAAAGCCTGGCCAGCATGTCTTGATTTGTTGTAGAAGGTAAGCTCAGGGCTTATAGCCTGGAAATAGTTATAAATATTCAGGCAGTAATCAAGTAACACCAAAATATGCATGCATTAGTATCATCACCTCCAACAGTGTCAAACAGCTTTTTCCATTTTAAAATACTTAAACACAGGAACATAGACTAAATTTTACAAGAATGTATCCCTCCACGTTCCAGTAGAGTTCAACGTCTCAAAGGTCTAAAGAAACATAACTTTTCATGAGACATAAATTTTCATGTGGTGTCTCCATCTTTTAACTAAAATACACCAGCAACTTAATTCTGTGCTGATAAAAAAACAAGCCTATATTTTGGAGATAAAAATCTGAATGAACCCAAGTTTATGTCGACAACTTTAGCTTCGGAATAAAGTTTTATGGAACATGCAAGGTTATCGCAGGATAAGTCAGCAAGAAAGCTGTGAGAGTCCATAAGTTTAGATGCATTATGTTTTTTTAATTCCATATTTTCTAGCCAGAAAATCATGTCTTAAAACTTATTTAAAGATATCAATGTTTACGATGCCACATACAGTTATTTTGAAGACCATGAATTATGTTGTGACAACAGCTGCAAAACAAAAATTATCTAGTTCTGAAAAGCATAATCCCAGTAATTTAACATTACCTCCATTCCCCGACGGCTTCTCGGCAGCTTTCTACAAACACGCGTGGGGAATTATTGGCACGGATGTTACACATGTGATACGCGAGATTTGCAGAACCGGCCACCTCCTTGGGGAGCTTAACTCGACACTTATCACACTTATCCCTAAGTGTGACAACCCGAGGATGGCTAAGCACTTCCGACCGATATCCTGTTGTAATGTACTCTACAAGGTTATCTCGAAGGTCATTGCGAATCGGTTACGGGGCTGTCTAGGGAAGTTAGTCCACACGACACAAACGGCTTTTATTCCGGGGCGCCGTATTGCGGACAACATACTCTTAGCGCAGGAGATTTGTCATGGGTACAATAGCGCGGGGCTGCCTGCACGGTTGTCGTTTAAAGTGGATCTTCCGAAAGCCTACGATCGAGTGGAATGGAACTTTATTCTAGCTACACTTGAGGCACTTAACTTCCACCCAACTTTCGTGGGCTGGATTCGTTCGTGTCTTACGACGCCGTACTTCTCGATCAACATTAACGGGAGTCCGGAAGGTTTTTTCCGAGGCCAACGTGGACTTCGACAAGGTGATCCTATTTCACCTTATCTCTTTACGTTGGTGATGGAGGTTCTTCATGGTATTATTGAGGATCGGATTCGAAGTAGTGGTAGGTTTCGCTACCATTGGAGATGTGAGCCTACCTCGCTTTTCATGCTTACTTTTGCTGACGACCTATTACTCTTTTCGCATGCAGATATTGAATCGGTTGGGGTTTTCAAAGGCAGTCTCGATCTCTTTGCGACACTCTCAGGTTTAAGGGCTAACACTGACAAGAGCGAGATGTTCATATCCAAGACCGATGATCGATTGAAAGCTACGATTCAGACCATCATGGGATTCCCGACGGGATCCTTACCGGTGCGATACTTGGGGGTTCCCCTGATCACATCGAGATTGACGATTGCTGATTGTGCTCCGCTCCTGCGCACCATTGACCGACGATTGGGCTCGTGGACTCATCAGTCACTATCGTATGTTGGTCGGGTACAGCTGATCAGATCTGTCCTTCTGGGATTTCACACATTCTGGGCGGGCATCTTTTTACTCCCTAAGGGCATTATTCGCAGCATTGAGACTCGATATAGGAGTTTTCTGTGGAGGGGATCTAGTGCTAAGGTGGCCTGGGCGGATATTTGCTTGCCAAGGGAGGAAGGCGGGCTGGGGATTCGATCGATTGAGACTGACAATAAGGCGTTGCTGATGCGCCTTATTTGGAGTCTTTTGAGTGGCGAGGAAGATTCGATCTGGGCTACTTGGATTCGGCAGACGAGGCTTCATAATAAGTCCTTCTGGTCCATCCAACCCTCATCTAGGACGTCTTGGAGCTGGAAGAAGATACTTAAGTTTCGACATCTCATCCGACCGATGATTGAATTCTGCATTGGGAATGGTGCTTACACCCGGCTATGGACCGATCCATGGCTGCTCATGGGACCGCTGGTGGAGAGATTGCCACGAGGACCTATGGTTATGGGTCTACCACTTGATTCGAGGCTTAGCGCGGTGATAGATGGGGATGGATGGCGTTGGCCTGCACGGACTACGACCGAGTACCTTGAGATCGAACCGTTACTTCCCCTTGTTCGACCGGGAGAGGAAGACAGGGTGAGATGGATCGCTACGGGAGATGGTCGATTCTCTACTTTTTCGGCCAGGGAGAGGATGCGATTGAGGAGGCCGAATGTATCCTGGTGCACATTGTTCGGAGGTCCGGTATCTATCCCTAGGCATGAGTTCATATTATGGCTTGCTATCAGAGACAGATTGGCGATGCGTGACAAGCCATGGGTAGTGGCTGCGGCGGGAATGACTTCATGCCTCTTATGTGAATCTCACATCGATGAGACGACACGTGACTTGTTCTTTGAGTGCCCCTTCTCTCGAAGGTGCCTCTCACTGATGCAAGATAGACTGCGCTTTGGATGGCCACGGAGGGATTGGTTTGAGGGAGTTCGTTGGGCGGCGCATCGATGGCGAGGTCAGCACTTGTCATGGATGGTGTTTCGGCATACTCTCGCATCCTTGGTTTATCATTTATGGTTCGAGCGCAATACGAGGTGGCGTGAGGGGAGGCGACGATCCCCTGATCAGATTGTTGCTGATATCGAGACTCTGCTCTGCTTGCGCTTGTCTACGACTTCGAGCAAGTATCAGCTACAGCTATGTGCGTTACGGCGGGTGTGGCGTATAGCTTGGTAGGGAGTTTTTTATTTTGCCTTTGGTTGTTCCCGGTAGCATGTTACCGGTGGGTGCAGTGCGACTTATTGCACCGCTTTTGTAACCGATTTTTTCATTCAATTAGTGACCTTTAACCAAAAAAAAAATAAAAAAAATTACCTCCATTGGAGAATGACGTCAAAATCAATACCACGATCCAATTCCTCTATGTCTTCATTGTCATCGACCACAACGCGTTCAAGGTCTGATTTCAGCAACCCAGCGTAAAGAGAGATGTATTTCTTACGTAAGTTTGCATACCTAAGGACCTGTTTCCGTGACATTTTTCCACTGAGAACAAATACAAGAAAAGGATGAGAATACAAATCTTTGAGTGGCAATTCTTGTTTAGTACATTTAACTAAGACCATAAAATATATACACGGGACCTTACACCAAAAAAAAAAAAAAAAAAAAAAAAGACTATAAAATATATAATTCAGAATTATTACACAGAAAACAACACAAATCATGAATCCATTCCACTATGATAATAGCAGGATCTACTCATCATCGTTTTTGGATTTGTCCACATTTTTATAGATGGCTTGTCACAAAATTTAAATTTGCCATGACTACAATATTCTATGGAATGATTTTAATAGAAAATTATCACTATAGCTGATAATTGTCAAAGATAACTATATCACTAAGCATACATGCAACCTAAGATGCTTAGAATACATATACCTCAAGGAGCGAGAAAATCAAATCAAGAAACTGGAGGAACATGTAATATCATATTTTTACTTAGAGAACAAAGAAGACAACCTTTTGAATTCGTTCCAGCGCACCGCCAGTTACAAAAGCCTCTTCCCCTTTATCATCAACAGTGAGTGCAGAGAGTTTATCTAGGGTCATGCCTGCTGCAAATGGATGACCGGGGTGGCTAGAGACAAAGAATAGTTTGAATTGGATACGGCACATTAAGAAGATAATGAATGGGAGAGTCAAGATAAGAGACACAAGAGACCCTTACCTCTCAAGATCTTCATATCTGATGTGAATGTTTGATATAGACAATGTCTTCAAAAGACAATGTAAAAGGTGATTAAAGCATTACCAAAATACTTGGCAAGGGTTAGCACTCTTATGTGGTAGCTTTCATGCACGATAAACATTAAACAATCATTTACTCTAATGAAGAAAATCTGGTAAGAACCTTTAGGCAGACCACATCATCAAGACAATTGAGAAGTTAGGATACAAAACCGATTAATCAAAAATAGCTTACTAAAATAAACTTTCACTCGACCTTATGGTTGGAATCTTTATACAAAATGTCAAGGGAACTACTTGTAACAACCCAAGACCTTGTAGCCAAAATACATATCATACAAAAACTCACACAAGACAGATCACTTAAACGCAGCTATCTCATTCAAGATATACTACCTTCCAAGAAATCAAGTACATTACTACATAAAAAAGAGTTTCAAGTACTTCAGTTCAGTGATCGTCGAGATGTGCATATATAATTTAAAATCAATGCAATAGGCAATTTGATCATATATTCCAACACGTTCTATTTCTGTTTTCATCATTTGTCGACTCTCTACCAGCTTCGTTTCGATTTCCTGTTGTAAGGGATAGTTTTGATTAATAAAATACAATAAATGATGATAATAACCAAAGAGAAAATATAAGACCGTCGTACTCGTATCCGATTTCTCTTAACTTCTTGAATGGCATCCTCACTGGATCCTTCAACTTGAGTTGCAGGCTCAACCAATGTTGAATTCGGTATACGACCAACATTCTGAAAAAAAAAATTATTCATCAGACTTGCTCAGCTAGTCAGATACACTAAATTGATGAACCGCAGAAAACTAACTGAGTGAGAAAAAAATACACAAGACAAGATAAACTAAAGCCACAGTTGCAACGCCGTAAAAAGGGCCGCTCAGGTAAAGGAAAGACATATACATTTCCAATAATCAAAGAAGAAATTCCACAAATTCATTCCAAACTGCTGCTTGGGATGCTTATATTCAGTTATTTCTAAGCACTTGTCATCAACATTGCGAAAACAACCTCAATATCCCTATTCCCTCATAAAAAAACCTGTCAATCATAATATCTTTGTTCTTTTCAACTTGACGAGGAATTCAAATCAAACACAGAAGATAAATAAGACAAACAATGAAAAAAACAGATCTTTTCAAATTGGAAGGCCCTTTTGATTTGCCCTAATGAGGTTCCACACATATCGCATGAAAGATAGATGCAGGTGACAAAAAACCCCAGCATGCCCACATCTTTCAGTTCAGAAATTTAAAAAGGGGAAAAGGAGAAAAAGGTTAACTGACAACTTTGAATTACACATCCACCAATAAATTGGTACCCAATTCATTACCAACTACCCATACACTAAACGGATCTTTTATAAACCTTGTCTCAGATGTATCCCATATACTTTCATCCAAGAATTGGTCAGTAGAAACCATATCGCTGCGAATGCATCTGAGGGAGATGAAATCAGATTGTTTGGGAGATCCTTTTGAAGCAACACATCCTAGTGAAACAAATCCTGGCGGTGCCTGAGGCATCCAAAAAGAAATATAATCTGTTTTTCTGTGTCGTTTTATATAGCCAACAAGCTGAAAATTGGAAGGTGCTCGGAACAGATCTTCTGAATCTTGGATAGCCATGCATGTGTTTGGAGGCTCATACCTAAAAATAGAAATATTAAATGAAGGATTCATAACCCTTGTTTCTTGGCATCATGCTGTATAAAAGGAATTATCACGGGATAGTATATGTGTTACTTACTGGTTCCACCCTAAAACCAAATGGCATTTTTAGATGGAACCCTTGCTAACTTATATATATATATATATTGAGAATGCTTTGATATATTTTTTGATGAGGGAATAACATGCCACCCACTGACGCGTGACATAATTTAGATTCAAAGAAATGAATGCATAAAACTGAGAGACCGCGAGGTAGTATATTTTTCTAAAGCAGGATACCATTCACAAACAACAGCTGGATATAAAAAGGTTGTCCTACCCTTGAACTGCAATATAACCAAAATAAACCATTCCCTCATGAACTACGGGACGCCAGATAGATATCTTCTTCCTCGACCCAGAAACTTGATTCCACCATATTAATCTGAAAGTAGCAACCATCCCAACCCTATGCCTCGAACTTACAGCTGAAGTCCTTTTTCATTCGACTGTATCATTACCATTAGAAGACGACGATTGGTTTTCCAAGGCCTTCAAGTCTCCAGAAGCAACTTCTCGAAATCCAAAATACAAATGTCGCAACTCATATGCTTTCTGAGACAGAGTCAAGCTAGCCAGATTTGCAGGTAGGATATAGGAACGAACCAGAGGCATCATCAACCTGCCAAAATGTCACATTTGGATTTCTAAAGAAACAATTGCAGATCAAACATATTAGGGATTAAATTAAATTGAAAATAAAAGAATAAAGTAACAGCACAATTAACATATTATCGAGATATTATTTGATTATTGGAAACACAAACATTCCATACCTTTTTTTTTTTTTGGAGAAAGTCCCATCTATATATATATATATAAAGGATAGAAATGTACAGAATGAGCGGGAGATATACTCCTCACAAAGCAACCAGTAACAAAATATTGGTAAAGCAAGCTAACATATAGCTAACAAATAAGTAACTAAGGACCAAACTACCACGCGACCCGCCATAGTCGTCGAATCGCAGCCCTCTGCAGGTCGAATTTAGTGGATAGACCACTAATCCGCAGATAAACAATGTTAATCACGCACGTTACAAGCCATTCTGGGGTCATGATGGTCCCTTCCCTCCATCGCTTGTTTCGTGCCTGCCAAAGATGATAGACAAAAGATGCCAGCACATGACGATACGCAGCTTGGATAAGGTGATTGCCTCGCCATCTAGCCGCTGCCCACTGTATACCCTCCCGCCACTCCCGATATGGCCACAACCACCTTACTCGCTGCCGTAGCAACCTGAGACACTGATGAGAGAATGCACAATCAAAGAAAAGGTGTTGAGTCGTCTCATAGTGCAATGCATCACAAAGAACACATGCAGGTGTCCCCGCTTGCTGAGCCACCCATGGCTTGTCTCTGGTCGATAAGCGGTCCTGCACCCCAAGCCAAAGGATGAACTCGGGTCGAGGAACCCGTAACGGACCCCCAAATAGCGCCGCCCAACACACAGGTGGCCGCCTATAGCGAAGCGCCTCCCTAATCAAGTGCGCTGAAGCACACCCATCCATCGATCCATTCCAACGAATCATATCATGGCTGTCCGGATCCACAGGTGGAAGGAGCCTGCTGAACTCAATGCCAGTTCCACCCTTGATGGTCGATTACCGCACTCAAGCAAGTATCCTTCGGAAGACCCATCGCAATAGGTCCTCTTGGATACTTTTCAAGCAGCGACGTACTGAGCAGCCACGGATCCTTCCACAGCCACAAAGTAGACCCATCACCGATTCTAAACGAAATTAGCGGTCGCATCACTGGCCGCAGCTGCATCATCTTTCGCCAACTCCATGCATCATTAGCCGAAATCTGGATATCCCATATTGACCGAGCATGAAGCCGTGTCCTATACAGCCAATCCACCCAAATCGATCCCGGCGTACGTGTAAGCACACTCCACAACTGCTTAACAAGTAAAGTCCTATTATCTACCTCAATAGATCGAAGCCCCATACCCCCTTCAGATGCTGGTAGACATAGATTAGCCCATGCAACCTTGGCCGAAGACCCTGACCACAAAAAACGCCTAAAGCACATCTCCAGAGTCCGCACCACACCTTTAGGCAGAAGGAATACCCCAGACCAATAAGCATGTAGCGCCTGAAGGACTGACTTGATCAACTGGATACGTCCCGCATATGACAATGATTGATTCAGCCATGATCCCAGGCGCTGATCAACCCTCCGTATCAAAGGTGCGCAATCCCCAATCGAGAGCCGCGATGAGAGCAGCGGCAGCCCTAAATATCGTACAGGCAACTGCCCCACCCGAAATCCCATAATCAGCTTCAACTGCGTCGTTATCCCACTTGCCCTACTGGATAAATACATCTCACTCTTTGCTGGGTTAGGCTGCAGTCCTGATAAAGTCGCAAACCTCATCAACGCAATCTTTAGTACACCCACCGACACATCATCCGCATGACTGAAAAGTAGTAAGTCATCAGCAAAAGCTAGCATAGGGAGCGACATAGCCTCACATCGCCAATGGTAGCGAAATCGCGTCTCCGCACGGATGCAATCCATTATAATGTCGTGAAGGACCTCCATGACAAGCGTGAATAGGTATGGCGATATAGGATCTCCTTGGCGCAAACCCCTCTTCCCTGCAAAGAAGCCAACAGATCGACCACTCAGATTAAGAGAGAAGGCCGTCGTCGTCATACAACATCGAATCCATCCAATGTAGGTCTGATGAAAACCCATGGCCTCAAGAACAGCCAATAAAAAACTCCATTCTACCTTGTCATATGCCTTGGCCAAATCCACCTTGAACATCGCTCGCGGTGGTCACCCCTTATTCTTATACCCCAAGCAGAGCTCCTGAGCTAAAAGAACATTATCGCTGATGCGCTGGCCCGGAATGAAAGCGGTTTGCGATTCATGCACCAGTCCCCCCAATGACGTCTTCAGTCGATTAGCCAGGATCTTAGAGATCACCTTATATAACACATTACAGCACGAAATTGGCCTAAAATCCGTCGGGCGTCTTGGCACCTCGCCCTTAGGAATCAATGTAATGATGGTGTTGTTCAGCCCCTTAAGCAACCGCCCAGTCACAAAGAAATCCTGGACTGCCCCAATCACTTCAGGCCCTACTATACCCCAGGCCGCCTTGAAAAAAACAGCCGCGTAACCATCTGGACCAGGTGCCTTCTCGTCGCCTATCGAGAACAGTGCATCTCGGACCTCCATCGCATCAATCGGTCGTATCATATGAAGCGCATCTGCTGGGGAAAGCCTACGTGAAACAGCACCCTGCACCTCAGTAACAGTAACAGGTGATGCTCTCGTCGACTGACCCAGCAATTCCTTGTAGAAGCCAAGCAGCTCCCCTTCCACCAAACCAGAATCCTCAATGAGCTCCCCAGCCTCATTCTCTAGTGAAAGAATGCGATTAGCCACTCGTCGCAATGCCACCCTCTTGAAGAAAAAAGAGGAACATTGGTCACCATCCTTCAGCCATGCGAGCTTGGCACGTTGGGACAAAGCTGAATGCTCGACTTCTACTGCCCTCGAGTAAAGACCTTTGCATATCCGTTCAAGCTCAAACAATAATCCCTCATGTGGGTAACATGCCGTAAAATCCTGAGCTATATCAAGGAAACGCTTTGCTTCAGCCACATTTGCCGCCAAGTCTCCTTTTTCTTTTTTTGGTAAATCGGTCATATCATAGAAGAAGAAAGAAACAAATGTATAACGCAGCCACCAAGAGACAGGCCTCAAGGTAGCCACAGGCAGCATACTGCCAAAACAAGCATCCTGAAAAGAAACATGGGAATGACGCACTCAACACAGCCCAAACATGAACCAAACAGACACTGGTCACGTCAAAAAACAAGCCCAACCAAAGAGCACACAAACAACCACCACAAAGGCAATCAATCAAAAGACAGCAGAAAGCCACAAGAAGTCACACAAGAAGTCACACATGAGAAGCGACTACCAAGCCACACGCCAAAGGCGGCGAACAGCACAGGTCTGCAACGCCCACTTCAAAGGAAGTGAAGAAAGGCTCAGTAAAGCAGTATGAACCACCACATGGACAAGATGCTCAGGAGTCCCACAAGTCCCCTCCCAGCATCTCCTGTTGCGCTCCTGCCAGATGTGATACACAAGAGACGCAAACAAGTGACGCGAAGCAAGGTGGCAGAGGTGACGACCACGCCAATGCCTCGAGGCCCAAGCAATACCCAAGCTCCAGCTCCGGTGTGACCATCTCCACCTAGTCATGTGACGAAGAAGCTGCACGCACCGTCTCGAGAATTGACAATCAAAGAAAAGGTGCGAGCACGACTCCACAACCAATGAATCACAAAGGCAACAATGCATCGACCGAGCTGCAGACGCAACCCACGGCTTATCCCTAGTAGCAAGCCTATCACGAATAGCCAACCAAAGGATGAAATCGAACCGAGGAACCTTCAGCGGGCCCCCAAAGAGGGCAGCCCACTGGACAGGTGATCGTCTTGTCCTGATCGCATCCCGAGCCGAGCCAGAAGAAAACTTGCCGCTCGAGCAGCCCATCCAGCGAAAAGAGTCCACTTCAGTCGGGAAACACTGGGGGAGATCAAGGTGGAACTCCATGTATTCAGTCGAAGTCTGAGCTGGCCAAGACCACCCCGAAGAGGAAATAACCGTGCTCAGACGCGCATCAATAGGAATACCCATCACCAAAGGTCCACGAGGAGATCTACTCACCAAAGAGTCGGTGTAAAGCCAAGGGTCTTTCCAAACCCAAATATCACTCCCATTCCCGACCCTAAACTGAATCAGCGGTCGGATCTCACCACGTAACTTGAGAAGCTTCCTCCAACTCCACGAAGCATTCGCCAAAGGCGTACACTGCCAGAACGACCTGTGGTGTAGCCTCTCATGATACAGCCAGGTAACCCAAACAGACTATGGATCACGAGTGATAATACTCCATATGTTCTTCATCATAAGGGCCTTGTTATCCAACTCAATAGGTCGGATACCAAGGCCACCTTCCTCAGTCGGCAAGCACACCTCCTCCCACGCCACCTTAGCAGCCGAGCCAGCCCATAAGAATGAACGAAATCTCTGCTCAATAGCCCTGATGACGCCCTTGGGCAGCAAGAACACCCCCGTCCAGTAGAGATAAAGAGCCCCCAAAACCGAACAAATAAGCTGAACACGTCCCGCATAAGAGAGGGACTTGTTCAACCAAGAGTCAATCCGCTGCTCCACCTTCTGAAGTAAAGGAGCACAGTCCGCCTTAGTGAGCCTAGTCGTGATCAGCGGGATGCCAAGATAACGCACAGGCAAGGAGCCCAGAGAGAAGCCCAAAAGTGCCTGAAAAGAGGTAGTTAAATACTCCGCACGACGCGAAACGAAGACTTCGCTCTTCCGAGGATTAGTCGCAAGACCAGAAAGCGAAGTAAAGCAAGTCAAAGCTGCCTGAAGAACACCCACCGAGTGCAAATCAGCGTGACAGGACATCAACAGACCATCAGCAAACGTCAACATAGTCAATGCCGACTTCTCACACCGCCAATGAAAGCGAAAAAGGGGGTCAGCCTTGACAAAGTAACTCACAATGCCATGCAGCACCTCCATAACAAGCGTGAAAAGATACGGAGAAAGCGGATCTCCCTGCCTAAGACCCCGCTTGCCAGCAAAGAACCCCTCGGGACTACCATTGATGTTAATCGAAAAACATGTAGTAGTCACACAGCTACGAATCCACCCAATAAAAACAGCAGGGAAGCCCATACATTCAAGCACAGCCAAGAGAAAGCTCCACTCAACCTTATCATACGCCTTGGCCAAGTCGACCTTGAGTGCAATACGAGGGGGCTTATCGCGACTCAAGTAGCCATAACAAATCTCCTGGGCAAGGAGAATGTTATCCCCAATACGCCTGCCAGGGATGAAGGCGGTCTGCGAAGGGTGAACCAGCTTGGACAGCAGCGGCCGAACCCTATTAGCAATGATCTTTGCAATGATCTTATACAAGACATTACAACAAGAGATCGGCCGGTAATCAGCCACCTGCCTAGGCGAGTCCTTCTTCGGAATAAGAGTGATAAGGGTGCTATTCACACCCTTAAGGAGATGACCAGTCGTGAAAAACTCGTGCACATCCGCCGTCACATCCTCCCCAATAATCGTCCAAGCTGCCTTAAAGAAGGCAGCAGTGTACCCGTCCGGTCCAGGCGCCTTCTCATCAGCCATAAGGAACACCACATCGCGAATGTCGCGGTCCTCCGCCAGTCTCACAAGCGAGGAAGCCTCATCCGGCGAAATGGTGCTCGAGATGTACCGTCTAACATCCTCAGCCTCCACGGGACTAGCCCGAGCAGATTGCCCAAGGATCTGCTGATAGTAGCGTATAAGCTCATCCCGGATCTGATCCTCCCCCTCCACCACCAGCCCATCATCATCTTCAAGAGTAAAAATGCGATTGGTTGCTCGTCGCATCTGAACCTTCTTGAAGAAGAAGGCCGTACACTGATCACCATCCTTTAGCCAGGACAGCTTAGCCCGCTGAGACAGCGCCAAATGCTCCATCTCCACAGCACGCGCAAAAAGAGTCCTACAAAAACTCACAAGATCAATGAGCAGATCTTCCTCAGGGAACTGTGAGGAGAGGGTCTGAGCAACCTCCAAGAACAGCCGTGCCTCCTCCACATTCCTAGCAAGATTCCCCTTCTGTCGACGAAACTCCCTCAGGGGCTGTTTTAAGCCCCTAAGCTTCTGGGTAACCGAGTACATATGGGTACCACGCACTCTGGCCTTCCAACCCCTATCGACCAGCTCCAAAAAGCGGATATCCTTAGTGAGGAAGTTGTCAAACCTGAAGCAGGACTTCCTGACAAACCCTCCGTCGCCTTCCAGGACCAAAGGTGAATGATCCGAAGTCCCAGGAAGGCAACTACGATACCGAACAAGGGGAAACCTAGCAAACCAGGCAGGGTTTCCCACAATGCGATCAAGCCGCCTCCAAATGCCCCTCCCAGCGCGCTGCTGATTGTATCATGTGAAGAACTGGCCAATCATAGGAAGGGTAGAAAGGTCGGCAGAAGTAAGGCACGAACTAAAGTCCATGCAGTTAGCAACACCAGGTGAACCCCCTCTAGCCTCACTCGACGCAACTGCTGAAACAATGGCTTCAGCAACTTCAGCCGTCGAACCACCACAAACATGGGGTAACCCCGTATAGGGGTTTTCCATATACGCTGAACAAGCTCTAAGAAAGCCGTCTCCTTAGCCAAAAAATTCTCAAACCGAAAACTTATCCCTCTTCGTTGTTGCGCCGCCGCCCCCAAAAGCAGGGGAGAATGGTCTGATGTAGCTGGTAATTCACATCGAAAAAAGTACTCAGGATAGCTGACAAACCATTGGGGATTACCCAGCATACGATCCAGGCGGCGCCAAACCCCGGCCTCAGCCCTCTGCTGATTATACCACGTAAAGGCCTGCCCTGTCGAAGGCAACGTGGTAAGATCAGCACCAATCAAGCAGTCACAGAACTCCTCCATATCCTGACTGTTCGGCATGCCCCCTCGCCCCTCGTCCTCACGCAAAATAGCATTAAAATCACCCATGACCAGCCACGGCTACGCCATTCGTGTTGCCGACATGTCAATCAGCTCCATCCATAGGGGGCCCCTTTCATCCCTCCTAGTCTTCCCATACACAAAAGATACAAACAACGTCTCTCGCTTCTCTACCGAAACAACCCGACAATGGACTGCCTGAGTCGAGAACCCAAGAACCGACACGTTGAAAAAAGACGGATCCCACCCCACCCATATCCGCGTTCCTGGGCCATCATCATAGTCAAAGAACCAACTCCAGCGGGCTCGAATACTACTCGAGACAATCACAACATTAGTCACCGAAACACGAGTCTCCATAAGGCCAATCAGACGTAAACCCTCACGTGAAATCAAATCCCCCACCGCCCTCCTGTGGTCTTGCTTGTTAAGACCACGCACATTCCACGAACCTATCCCAATCATGGATCTACCCTATCCAGGGCCACATGCACGTCGGATGCATGCGCTTCAGAACCCATATGAAAGTGGATGGAATCATCAGCCTCATGCAAAGCACAAAGCACCTCAAAGGAATTATGGTCATCTCGAGAAACCCCAGATTGTCCCGTCATGCGCGGCCTCCTTGTAGTCCCAGCTTCCCCAGTACTAGGACCATCTCGTGGCACCTCATCAGACGTCGGCCTCACCACAACAGCCTTCCCCTTAGCACCCACCTGTCGCCATTCCTCACGCTGCCTTCCACCGTGGTCACGCCGCATATGTGCAACGCGAGTCTTATTCAGCATTGGCGCCATCTCTATCCCACCATCAGACCTAGACCCCTGCCGTCCCTGCCTTTGGCCCATCGGCCGAGGATCTCGTCGGACAGGTTGCAGACCAGCCTTTCGCGCCGTGTTTTTGGGACAATTTGCGTCCCCATGTGCCCATGATTCACAGGAGCTGCATTTTGTCGGTCTCCATTCGTACTCCACTCTCACCGGTATAACACCGGAGCAGCCCCCATCCTCACCGGGCAGCCTAATATTAAACGTGTCAACAAATGGTGTAGCAAGCGTCTTCATCACGCAGACGCGCGCAAAATCAATCCGATCCCCAGTTGTCGTTATCCCGTCAGCAAAAAGCAGACGCCCCACAGCACTAGCCACCACTCCAAGTCCCGCCTGGGTCCAATACTCGGTTGACACATTCCATAATTTCACCCAAAGCGGCACCTCAACAAGCTCTCGCCGCTAAAAGGACATGCCCGGCCTCCAAACCTCCAGAAACAAGGGCTGGCCTTGCATGAGCCAGGGACCCCCCTTAAGCACCTCATTCATGTCCGTCGCCGAATTAAAACGGAATTTGAAGAAGTCATTAATAGTGGCACGGACCTCCACCAGCCCCCGCCATATCGACCGCAAATAGCGTTCCACAAAAGGAAAATACGGCTTGCGTCCAAGGAAATACCCAACCAACGTATGATCCCATCGAGCAAATCCTTGCTTCGCCACCTCCCATGTAGGAGCCACCTCAGCAATACCATCAACTAGCTTAGGCTCCGTATACGTAAGGACCACGCGACGAGGAGTTGGTTTAGTCTGACGGCCCACACCAACCGAACCCGCCACCACCGATGCAAACGTCTCCGAGACCGGCTCCAGTCTCGGGCCCAGTAAACCCTTAGCACCCCCTATCGACACTGTGTCCGATGAAGGCCCAATAGAGTCCACCCTCGCCTCATGGGCCGTAACCCTAGGGTTTCCCCTAGGTCCATTAAACGCCGTCACAGCCCTAGTATCCGCCACCGGCCCAGTCAGGCCCAACGCCGCCATCATAGGCGCTCCCACCGAGTTACTTGCCGATTGCTTCCCACCCCTCGCCGGCGAGTCACAGACAACCCTAGGTGAATCCGTCAAGCCCGTGCCACAGCAAACAACACTTGCATGCTGCCCAGTTGCTGATCCTACCAGGCCCGAATAAATATCCAGGCCCGATTCCAGCGAAACCCTAGCCGGCGAAAGAACCGCCACCTCTACCTGGGGCTGCACTCCCATCGCTGCCCCTACATGATCCTGCACTCCCATCGCCGCCACCCCTTGGACCAGCGGGAGTGATTGATGTTCGGGCAGTCCAAGATCTCGTCGCAGATATCGGAATATTTTTGCCAGACTCGGATTATCTTCAGCCTCCACAGCAAGGGCAGCGAGATCTTCCTCCGACAAAGACTCCCCGTCATCACTCAACAGAGATTCAGTCGGCTCAAACTGTCCCATATTGTCGCGTTTGTCGTCATGAGCCGCAACCACACTTTGAGCAGAAACCCTAGGCCCATTAGGGTTAGGGTTGCAGCCCGTCACTTGAAGATCAGAACCAGCAGCCATAGGTCTCCCTGCCACCATGGCATGCTTCGATGTGGCAGTCCTTGATCCATCCACCACCATATCAGCGTTGTCAGCACCAGTCTTGAGCGGTGGTGGATTGCCTGGACGTGCACGGATATTGGATGATCCCACTAGACGCGCATCGCGCAAGGGCTTAAGAATCGAGCGGATCGGTGCAGCCCCTTTCGCGCCTTGCCATCAATTCGATCAATCAATTCTGTAAAGCGTGTGCCATCAAATTTCGCTCCAAACGAAGGGTAATCAGCGGCAAGACGATCCAGGTTGGGCATCAATGGTGGATCTATCTCTGCCGAACGTGTTGAAGATGATACCAAAGGAGCCGTGGTAGAGTCTGAATCCATACTATAAAACGTATATAATACTCCAAGAAACAACTTCGTATTTCACAAAAACGAAGCCCTCCACCCACCGTCTGATCCCGGCGAGGGAGGCGAGTAGATTGCCGCCGGTGTTTACAAGGTGGTAGATAACGGCAGCGCGGTGTCGATCGATAAAGCCGGTGGCTGTGCGTGGATAGATTGTAGGTTGTAGGTGCTAGGGTTTTTAAAGAGAGAAGAGAGCGTTTTTAGAGAGAGTTATCTCTTCCTGTTTAGCTCAGAAGTGAAATCGCAATAAACATTCCATACCTAGAAGATGATTCAAGGCTGATACATTCTCTGAGGCCACAAGGAGAAACCAAAGATGCTTAGATGCAGAAAACGGAAGAAACTGGAGGCGGTGACTTTCCAGGAGAAGCCACACATCCCAATCGGGGGCCACACACTAAAGAGTTCAAAAACAATACAAAAGTGACTTGAAAAGTTTGAAACTATAATTCATATTCTAATTAAAGGGGAAACGCAAACCTGAAGCAGCATAACTCTCCTATTCGTCACTAAAACGATCCTTTGGTAAGGAACCACGAAATGCTCTTCGTAGCAATCAGTCCAAGCAAATTTAGATGGCTCCTTGAATATTTCGGTGCACCCGAAATTTCGACTTGCTTCAGCAAGAAAGAGTATCATCTGTCGGAGAATAAACCATGTTAAATATTTTGTATCAAAGGAAATAACCGATGTTTAAATACAAAATAAAAAGCAAAAACATCTCAATTTTGATCAATCATACATGTATAATATACCTGACCAACTGCTTCTCTCTCTGAGAACTCCCTAAGTACATTGTCAGCATGAAAGGCCCGTGGATTTCGTATCCAATGGGAGTGTTTCTTGTTATTGAGAATCTCTAAGCACCTCGAGCAACTCGCACCGATTCCATCAACGGTCAAAGAGAAGAAATCTAATGCTCCACTAACGGGCTGCACAAAGAAGCCTAGACATGCTACCATGGACAAGCCCAAGAAGACCATTTTGTCTAGCACTTTCCACTGGTTTCCTAACGACAGACACCTGATACGCCAAATGCAAATCCTTGAGCAAGAGCTTCGGTTCCTTGTACGATTCCATCACCAACACCTGTAATTCTCCTTGACCAAACCTGCATGATTTGCTTGATATCAGCTGCTTAAAGATGCTGATTGTAAATTAAAGCGACAATCGTAAACTCTTAGGCTTTGTAATAACCTTGAAACAACCAATTATTATATATTTAAATCTCCATACTCCAATTTCACATCTCTCGGTGTTTGGCTTTACACCATGTTATAGATCAGGGAATGTGTTGAAATTTTATTCCACTAACGGAAAAAATGTCAACCCCACTCGATATATAGAAAAAGAGGCTACTTTTCCCTAACAACTGGTTTGGAATCTGTCCCTGTGAGTTACTTTACGAAGTACTAAGAAATCGAGGGTTTCATCCTAAAACCAATTAATGATAGGTAAAGGAGCCTCTTGAATATATAAGGTGAGTCGGGTGAGGAGAATTATTCGATGTGGGATATAATAGAAATCTCAACACGCCCCCTCACGTGTGGCGTGACTGGCCTAACACGTGGACATATAAATCGGGTGACGGTGAGCAAAGATCGAACCCGCTCTGATACCATATTAAGAAATCGAGGGCTTCATCCTAAAACCAATTGGTGATAGGTGAAGGAGCCTCTTGAATATATAAGGTGAGTCGGGTGAGGAGAATTATCCGATGTGGGATATAATAGAAATCTCAACACGAAGATGAATCTGGCACAAGACAGACCATTAGCGTGGAGGAAAATTTATGTAAGAAAGATGTAAGGGATTTGGGAATTCATGGCAATGTATACAATGGTGATAGTATACTTTATATTCGTGACAAGAACCCATTTCATTTTCGAAAGATGAAAGCGTAAAATTATTCTGAGTTACTAGTTATTCCATCAGAATTTTAAGGCAATATATGTTTTGGAATTTCATTTTTTCATTTAGATGAATGATACCTATATTGCTCCCAAACAGCAATAATAAAATATAAAAATTGGCCGATGATGTTTAAACAGGTCTACAAGGCTCAAAGAGGGTACCTTATTAATTCACAAAACATGGCAGAAACGATAACCAAGTAACCAATAGAGAGCCATTATAATGTCAAAAACGAATATACTATTTACATCTAATGCTTAATAGAAAATGACAGTTTAGGGCCAAATTTTGTACACTGAAGTCATAGAAACTTTTGAAAGTACCCATTCCAATAGAACTATGAAATCCCCAACAACAATTATCAATGTCTCCAACTAATGGTATTTTTCATGCAACGGGCAATTCATAACCACCAAAGAATTATTATTCTCATGTGATCTTTGAAATTGTCCATTCGTTTACAGCTCGATGTTGGAAAAAACCATAAGAAACTGATAAAATAATACAATATGAGGAAGTCAAACATAATGAAAACAGATATCTGAACCCGAATTTTGAAAGAACGTAACTAAAAAAGGAATGGGTTGTAAATAGAACTTCATTATTATGTGTAAGTAATGAAAGAACGTAACTAAAAAAGTATTTACACCATTAGTTACCTTTTACACATAATAATGAAGAAGTATCAAAGAACGTAACTAAAAAAGATTTAGCATCAGCTCATAGGTAGAACTTCATGGTGTAAATATTTCACAATATGAATAGGCACTCACTCAACACATATTTCAGGATCAACTTGGGTAACACCGGAATCTTTAGGAACGCGACCTAGCTGAAGGCTGTTGAAGAAATCTACTAAAGCCCAGATTATTGGCTCGTGGATGCTCAGTCTCCGACTTTTATCAGTAACCTGTCAGGTGCTAAAATATATCAGCATACCGTTAACACTATAACCGTATGCGAAGAACCTGCAGTTAAATTGTCTTCAGCATAATACCCGAATATAAACATATGGATATATCTGGAGACCATCAAGGTTTTCGTTGCGCATTGTCACAGTCATCTTAAATACTGGATGATGAACGTCAGGAGTCTATTCAGGTGCTAAAAGAACGAGGCAGCTGATTGTCAAGCTGAAGGTATCCAAGTATGAGTTTGAATCTGAGAAAGGAGAAGGCAAATCAGCACCTCAATCAAATGATACTATTAGTGTACTTGTCGTGTATTAATCTGGAGAGTTAATGAAATTATGAGTTGTTATTGAAATTTAATGGCTCATATAATATAATACAATGCCTTTGCTGAGTGATAGAAAATATAGGTGGTCCAACATAACCGTGAACCATCGGATATGGGACATCAAATCAAAGGGATCTAGATGAGACAAAGTAGACATTCAGGACCAATCTAACCCATAACACAAGCATCCCTGACCAAGAAATCTTACTTGTAGTTTGATTAAGCTTCAAACGACCAAGTTAGAGATACCTGCTTTTGGTCCCGCCATCATAGCCAGTCGAATGAATAGGATATGAAAAACTTCTCCATGTACAAATAAGCAAGTTCTCTTGGTTTATGATCGACAATAGAAACACCACCAAGAACACCAAGCTCCAAAGGAGATCCTTTATCTGATGTCTCAGCCTGGACAGAATAGTTGGCCCGATTTCCTCCCAACGCTATAGTTCCACTTCCTTCCTTCGATCTGGACATAATTCAGCTGTCATCCAATGAACAATTATCTGGAAACACCTACTATCCAATATCCACAAGCTGTTCATAGATAGAGGAATATAGAGGCACTAACCTGAAGTTCATCTGGCTTATCTAATTTACGACGCACAAATGAGACTCTGGTGTCAGATACTCGCAAAGCCTTAGGTTCGTCTTCACTGCTAAACTTTAGCAACATATTTTCACCAACTCTGTTGGTGAACGTCATAAACGGCCTGATGAAAATTATCTGGGAAACATGCCAATAATTAGGAAAGGCGATGAATTCATCAAATGATTAAAAGAAGTTACCTCTGTTGGAACAGATTGATAAGGGCAAGGTTTTGAAGATACAAAAAGTTGCAAGCAATTGCCTTCCGCATCGTAAAGTCCACAAATAAATAAATTTGAGTACATAGTTGCATCATGTTGCAAAATCTTATAAGACTATGCCACTCGTGACTCACCATATCTCCAACTGGTGAAAGATCTTTAACAGGCCCAAATTGCTCCTCTCTCGTTATGGCTACTGATGCAGATAGGCCAAGGGATTCGAAATTTAATGCTGATGCGATTGTATAACCATCACGTATCTCCTCCTCAGTAATCTCTTCGAGGATGACATCATCCTTTTTTTTTGTTCTTCAAAGAAAATGGATTCTTTTTTGACCTTTTAGCATTCATGTTAGTGAGTCTAAAACAAAGCGGCGGACATCTTGCAACTCCAAACCAATATGGTGAATAGACTTTGACAAATTTTGGTTGCAGAAGCCTTTCATTGGTATGGTTATGTTCGAGAATGATTTGTACGACCCTGTGTAACAAAAATATTAGTTTTTAAAAGGACCAAACGAAATTAATATAAGTAATAAATCAGTTTTTTAGCAGGCTCAAACCTTCCAGAAACTGCACTTCTCAAGCTTATTGTCTTTGCAGGTGGATTGTGGGGATGAGATATGAGAACAGCCTCCTAAATCAACTTCACGGGTTAGAAGAGTTATAAATTGTTGTACAAGTAAAAACATAAAATCCTCACTACTAGAACTAACATGTAATGGGAGGAAGCAAAGAGCAATACAGCGGATTTCTTATATCAGCACCGTAAATCTTCACATTCTCTCCCGGGCCAAACACCCCCCTGTAGCCGGTAAGTTCGCTAAATGAAAAAGGGCTGATGCTAATTTTTGAGCTTATCATTAGCAGCATTCAGGACAATACTCGGTTTATCCTTACCTCTTTAAGACTAGTACTTGGCACCCAACCAACCATCTGAAGTATTGTATTTCTTGGACTCAAACAACTTGTTTGTTGCTAATTCACTCGCAGTAAATGGAGATTCTCCTCTCTGACCAATGACTGGCTTCGGCCTGGGGCTTAGGCACAATTCTAGAGTGACATCAGTGCTGTTATGAACCGAAACCAGAGATCTGACGCTGACATATCGATCTCCATCGGTCACACTGACTTCACTTGATCGTTGCCTAGTTTCAAGCAAGCGACCGGTGCACCATAATTCAACCTCAGTGCAGTCCATGGTCCATCTTTCGTGGGGCTAATCTGAATAGTACCGTGTTTTCCAAACCGATTAGACGGTTTCTTTAATTTTCCACTTTCTGATCTAGACGGGAAGAAAACTGCACATCTGATTTTGCCGAAGTATCTGGATCTGTGATCCAACTGCATAATAAAATGAGACGTCAGCAGAAAACTGTGTATGTTGCCACAAAATGTACATGAGAGAGAGAGGTCGGACGATTCACCACTGATTCTCCAGAAGACAACTCCAGCCACATAAACTGATTTGCATCACTGTTCGAATCCAAGTTTTCTTCCAATTCACCAAGGTTGCTCAAAGTAAAAGAACGGTAACCAACGATCTTGTCTGCAGGTCCAACAAATTAAACAGCAAATAATCAAGTGAGGTTATAATAGGTCTCAGAAATGTTTTTCGGTAATTTAGACTTTCCGGGTACACAGAGATGTTATTAAAATTATCGACGCTTAAAAACTATAATAAACAGAAGATATAACAGCAGCATAATGGAGAAGCTTCTACAATATAAATAGCATTTTCAGTGCATCACAGCAATTGTCATGCAACCTAACATAGAATAACAGACTGCTATATTCCTGATTTATTCCTAACATGCCAACAGAACTATTGCCAAACATATCCCTATGTTTCCGCTTATACGTGATTTTGCGAGTTTCTACGCATTTATATTTTCATGACACAATAACATGGCAGATAATAAACTACAAGTAGGTGGGCAAATGGAAAGATTGGCAGTTAAATACCATTTCAAGTCTCAGTCAAAGTAAGTTCCAATCTGTAGTTATCCTGTAAAACACAAAGGTCTAGGCGGTCAAACAGAGACGTGTGGTTATTCCATCACCATCAATTAATAAATAAGATAAAATTGAGCACTGTACTAAACAAAATATTCACACACAATGCTCCCAAAATTTTAATTGAAACTGCAGTGATGAAGGTAGGAGATGCTGGATACCGTATACATGATATACCATCTCTCTCGCACTTAAAGAGCACTTCAGAATAATGACATTAATGAGGACAGACATCTACTGCTTCAATGAATAGATTACTTATAATCCCAATGTATTTTATTACATTACTTATTCAATCCTACAATGTGAATGCAATCACCACCATAATCATAAATTTCTAAGCTTCAGAAGAAATAAACATAATGGAATTCATATTCGTATATTGAAAATATCTACATTTGAACCTCATCTACAATTTTATCTTTGAGACGCGAGACCTAGCTAATCAACCACAAGCTTGGGATGTAAAAAACCATCACAGACAATTATCACAAATGACGTAGTAATGCCTTCATGAATTAACATCCCAAAAGCTTTAGGATTGGCAACTTCTACACAACTAATGCCAATGTCTAATTCAGAAAGATAAAAGATGCAATAGAAACAAAAATATACCTCAGCGATCCATCAACTAGTTCAATAAGAGGCTCCCATGATTCATATTTGTCATTAAAGGACCGAGCAGTTAGAAAATGTAACATTGGAATTCAAGCTATCAGGTCTACCATGCAGGCTGAACCATATTCCACTTAAAGATATGTTACACAATGGTACCATCTGCAGAAAGCCGTAAACAATGGTCAGCCAATGTAATATCATATAAGAATATAAAACGTCAAACGTCACACATAGTAAAAAATATATATATATCCATTCGAGCAAGCATTGACTTGGAAAAACATCGGACAGTAAGACAACAACAAGTAAAACTGGCAGGCATTATCTATCCCAATTGGAAGGACCTTTTGATCTTCGCTAATGAGGTTCCACACAGATCGCATGAAAGATAGATGCAGGTGACAACAAACCTCAGCATGCACACATCTTTCAGTTCAGAAATTTAAAAAAGACAAAGGGGAAAAGGAGAAAGGTTAACTGACAACTTTGAATTACAGATCCACCGATATTCAAAACTGTTTTCTGCCAGTAGTTCAGATGCTACATGCTCTCTTGACTATAAAATGAATGCATTATGATGAATGGGAAACCAACATGAGTGATGATTTTCATTTGGATCATATCACCTTCGTTGGTACTCTTACCATAAGTTGGAGAAAACTAACACCATACATTCAGAATACCAAAGACTCTGACATGTTATTGCTAAGAAGCTTGCACATGGCGAAAGAAAATAGGAGTTTTTCAGAACTGCAGTTATTAATAAATTACCAAACCGCCGTACCAGAAGGACTGCTTTGAACAATGTTATTGTCGGTGATTTCCGGAACTGACTCTGGTAGATTGTGTCCGTAAATATCGGGTTTCCTAATTGCCAACCTCAGCTCCGTTTCTGTACCTTCACGATCATCAACAACAATCAAACCCTTCAGAGTAGCTGAGAGAAAACCTTCACTCACGGAGTTAGACTTGTACAACAGCCAAACTCCACTGACCTGAAAGAGGAAATCAACTTGCAAATGAAAAGTAAAATTAATTAACATGCTGAATAAGTAAATAAATTTAAATCAGATCGACTGACAATCACCGTGCTACATCAATGAATTAATTTATTTATGACCAGAGGAAAATACACTAGAAATGCACTTAAGAAGTTGAATCCTGATGATGCTGTTGTCTAACTTGTAATGATTACAAAATAAAAACTACCGGCTTCAGTTGATCAGGAGATGAAATTAATCTATAAAGGCAAATAACAGAAAAACTATCAGCCAACTATTTGAATTTCATCCAAGAAAATAGCTATCATAATAGCTCACTCTGTTGCAGAACTATGATTCATGATATACCAAAAGCCCAAAACTAAGCTTTTGCACGTGATCTGGAGTGCTCATCCAGTCTAGGGGACGTTTTATTCCCAAGGATCTATATAAGGAGAAAAGCGATTCTACGGACAATGTAATGAGAAAATAGGGCCAGCGTTTTGCTTTTCCTGGTTCTTAATAGAATTTAGGAGATTCATACAAATTTCAAGCAACCATGAAGTTTCTGATGTAACTATGTCAGCCACTCTCCAGACTTAGGATTTGTATCTCACGGTTGTGCATAACTGCGTTCCTAAAAATAGAACTGTCAAATCATATAAGCTCTGAGTATGATCACCCACATTTTCACCAATATCTGAGGTCAAATATTGATCCACGGAAAGTGTATAATAACATAACTAGCAATGAACCTCCAACATCAGACAATTCACATAAAAACATTTAAGATCAATTGATCACCTGTAGGGTAGCAAGAGGTGAATCCCTTGATACACCATAGTGAAGAGAAAGTTCAACCATATTAATACGTACAGAAACTTTGGTTTGCTGCCAAATTTCAGAGCACTCATTTTCAGATCTTGCAGGAACTAAACTTTGAGAACCTTCTTCTACCAAGTCTGTTGAAAGGGGCAAATTTCCATCCCCTGAAGGAGGCACTATATTTTGGGTCTCCGAAATATTAGATTGGGCACATTCTGTGATTATCTCATATTCTTTATTTGACAAAGCTGCTTTCAACTCTTCAATCTGAAAATGTTAAAAATTTTCACGCTTGTTATGGAAGTGCTATATGGGATTATCTCTAAGCTAACACGTGATAGTCCAGCATTCAAATTTCATTGGCGATGTGCGGAGTTGGAGCTGTTTATGCTAACGTTTGCCGACGATCTTTTGCTCTTTTGTCATGCTGATGCGACCTCTGTCCGTGTACTTCGTCAGGGGCTGGATACCTTTGGCAAATTATCAGGGTTATATGCCAATATTGGGAAGAGCCAGATGTTTGTCTCGAAGAGAGCTGAGAGACTGACAAATATCTTCCGTGACATCATGGGATTTGAAGCTGGGAGTCTTCCAGTTCGGTACCTCGGGGTTCCACTAATCACGTCTAAACTTTCGGTTAAAGATTGTGACCCACTCCTTCATAAGGTGGATGCTCGTTTGGGCTCATGGTTGAATCTCTCCTTATCCTACGCTGGGAGAGTACAACTAATCAAATCGGTCATATCCTCATTGCATGTTTTTTGGGCGGGAGTCTTTCTTCTCCCTAAAACTGTTATGCATGCTATTGAAAAACGCATGAGGAAATTCTTATGGGCTGGTTCAACGGCCAAGGTGGCGTGGGCTGACCTATGCTTACCAACCAACGAAGGTGGCCTTGGCATCCGCTCTTTATCTGAGGACAATAATATTTTGATGATTAAACTTCTCTGGAGTATTCTGCAGCGCGATAACTCTTCCATATGGGTTTCTTGGTTGTACCGTACTCGACTCTCCAATAGATCTATTTGGAGTGTTAGGCACGTTACTCAATCATCTTGGAGTTGGAAGCAAATCTTGAAATATCGTGCGCTAATACGGCCCCTTATTACATTCCGAATTGGAAACGGTAACTCCTTCTGGCTGTGGCAGGATCCTTGGATGATCCAAGGACCACTTATTGATCGATTCCCACGTGCGCCGTTAGTTATGGGTCTTCCAGCGGATAGCCTTCTGAGCGCAGTAATCACACCTGAAGGATGGACGTGGCCTTCGCTCACATCGGTGGAGTACATGGAGTTTAGCCAATACTTGCCGTCAGTGTATCCCAATGACAGCGATGTTATCCTTTGGACAGCATCACCTGAGGGACGGTTTTCAACATAGGCGGTAAGGAATGCAATTCGTGCGCAGCGTCAACCACCATTTTGGACCACACTTTTTGGCGGGGTGTTGCGCATTCCCAAGCTGGAATTCATATTATGGCTTGCGGTTCGGGATAAGTTAGCAACCAGGGACAAGTGGTGGATAGCTGTGGCTGCTCAAAATTCAACCTGCTTGCTTTGCAATGGGCAATCTATTGAGACTATCGATCACCTGTTCTTCGAGTGCCCTTTCTCGATGGAATGCATTAGGCTCCTACGCCGTGATACTCGATTCTACTGGCCTTATCGGGACTGGCTGCATGGTGTCAAGTGGGCCTCTTTAAAATGGAGGTCACGTCATCTACTTCATCAGGCGTATAGACAGCTATTGGCTTCTATCGTATATCATATTTGGGTTGAGCGTAATCGGAGATGGCATGACGGGATTAGCAGACCACCGGATATTGTGACCTTACTCTCATTAGTCATCGCCTTAGCACGGTCTCTGGCAAATTCGGTGTCCAGATTTGGGGCTTGCGGAGAATCTGGCGGAATGCATGGTCCTAGATTCATCGATGTTTTTAGTTGTATAGTTCTATTAGACCCCGGCAGTCTGTACCGGTGGGTGCATTATCCATGCTTACGGCTGTACTTCTATATTATCTATTAATATAAGTGAAATTTCCCAAAAAAAAAAAAAAAGAAAATGTTAAAAAAATATGAAGATATGGTTAGGATAAAATGAAAACACAATATATGTGGCTGATTAAACTAGAGACGATTCATCATTAATCACAAATCTCCATTCTTATAAAGGGACCATCAGGTTACCATAGATCTCATGATGGAAAAGGAGATTGAATGGAGATGTTTGTGCATATTAAAGGCAAACTGAGAGAGAAATTTTCAAGTTTAGATCACAATACCGTAACAGAAACTTCAATGCTTGGAATTTGATGCGACAAATCACGAAGTGACCTACGTAAAACAATTTGATGTCTTGAATTATGTTCTCACCCAAATCCGTTCCAGAACCAATGTTCAAGTTGATACTGTCAACCTGAAAAGTTAAATGAGAAAAGAAATAATCACCACAAGAATAGCCATAAGCCAACCCCACGCTGCCATGTTGCATCTTATTCTTGAACAGTACATTCACTTTTAGAAGTCAGCAAATAAATTTCAGGTTCAATTAAAACATTAAGACTCGACCCGCTAAGTCTTGTTGTCTTTTGTTTGAAAGTAAATTTTTTTAGAGAACATAGACTAGGGAGACCTCAAAACCTCAACCTTCTATGATGTACCTATTGTTAGGAATCTTTTGTAGTGTCCTTTAATATTTTTGAGTCTTGGGTCTATTTTGTAATTAGTGGTTTTGGGACTAGTTTGAGAATTTATAATAGTTTTAGGTAAAGGCCTTAATATATCAACTCATGTGGTATATAAGGCCCCATTTGCCCTTTTAGGGTTTTTATCAAAAAAATTCAAAGCTAGCCACCTTATACTTTCAAAGTAAGAAACACACACTTTCACACACACTCAAGGTGTAGCTCGAGTTTTAGGTTTAATCCATTATTTTGATCCTTGTTTGGTAACAAACGGACCAACAAGTGGTATCAGAGCCTAACGTGGATCGATCACATGATTTGGATCCAGTTTCGTTCAATTCCGACGTGATTTAAAAGAGCATTTGCATGAAAACTATTTTCGATTTTCTTGTCATTTTCGGGTGATTTTGAGCTTTTTTTTGCTGTTTTTGTGCCCTTAGGAACTTGATAAACTGTTCTTGAGTGATTCTCTACTCTTTTAAATCGATTTCAGTCAAGTTTGAGTAAGATTTGAGTCAAAATCGTGTATGAAACTCGTCTTTTCTGGTACAGAGGTGTTTTTCGGGTAGATGAATGTAACAGTGCCCAGAAATTTGGCTCATCTTCCCGAAACATCTTCAACAAGCCGAAAAGTTAGTCAAAAATAGTCATTTTCTTGCAACTAAACTTTCAAATCCATCCGAATTTTTAAAACTCTCGGCGATTGTCAACATTCGGTCAAAGATCAACTTTCGGTCAAAGTGTACCCGATTTTAAAATTTCGGCCAAGACTTTCAATTTTCAACTTTCGATCAAAGAATACCCGATTCTCAAAATTCGGACTGCTCTGCCCGAATTCTTTTGGAGCTCGCAATCTTGCCCGAATTTTATCCTGCCCGAACTATGCTTTACTTGTTATCTGCCCGAAATTTTACAATTCTCAGACAGATAGACGCGATTGCTATAAATACCCGAAATTCATACTTATTCGATTTTCAATAGCGTTGCATGAGTTTCAAACTAAACTGTTGACCGAAAGTCAACACTCGAATTCCTTTACTCTTGTTGTTTGACCTAGTCAATTTACTTTTACTCGAAAGTCAATTGACAATACTTAAAATAGTTTCTAAGTCCAAACCTTAAACATCACAATTCAAAGACTTTGAAAACTCTCATCTATTTCGATCAAAAATTTCTTACCAAAACTTTTTTAAATCTTCAAATATAATTGTTCGAAACTAACTATTCATCTCGCAGATCACCTACACGTTACGATCATTACCAAACAACATGGACGCTTACACGATAGGATCTGACATTCGTCCCCCAATGCTAAGGTGGGGCGAATATGGCATCTGGAAAAATCGTTTCATCAATTTCATCGAAATCAAAGACGGCGACCTCGTTGATGACATGCTCTCGTCAATTTTCATCCTTCCTTCTTTGTGAAGGATACCCAACCCGAATCGTTGCTCCTAAAAATGGAATTCTTTCCTTTAGTAAAGTTATGCTCTTGGCAAAGTTTCAAGGGATACATTCTCTTCCATTCTGAGTCCTCCGACTGACATGGATCGAGTACAGATTCTCGTAGGTGAGATTGAACTTTCCGGCAATCTTGATCTTGTATTTACCTCGAATCTCTCAGATACCTCTGAACCAGGGATTCTAGTTTACACCCACAAAGATGAACTAACCCTGTAAATCAAGTCAATAAAAGGTTAACGAGAAGATGATGAGCAAGAAGCCATAGACGGACCAGCTCAATTCTGGATTGTAGTTGAAGCTCAGCCTAATGCAGACCCTCCACTCTTGGAGAAAAGAACTCTCAAGCATCTCAATCGCTACTCTGACGCTGACGCTGAAAAAGCACGGGCTAGAGCCGACAAACTTGCCAGAAACTATCTCCTCCAGTCCCTTCCTAATGACGTATACATCCAGGTGGAGAGCATGTCCACTGCCAAAGAAATTTGGGACGAAAAATGATGGTCGGGATAGAAGTCAGCAACCTATCTAAGAGATCGAGCACTCTCACTGCCTATGACTCCTTCAGAGCTAAAGAAGGGGAAGATCTTTAGGTATTGCAAAGAATCAGACATATAGCTTCAATTGCTGAACTTGCTGATTTCCTCTCTCTAGGCGATTTTCTCTCTTCTCTCTCTAGGGTTTTTCAAATTTTCTTCTTTCATATCATCTTCTCAACCGGATTTCTTACCTTTATTATCGCCGATCACGCTGTTCTTGGTGATCATCGGCGTTTCCCGTGTTGTCCTCCATTGCCGGGATCAAACGGCGATGGAAGGAATTTGATTCCTACGTTTTACGATTCTACGTTTTACTTATAAAAAAAAAAAAAAAAATTTCTTTGATTTCTGTGGCTTCATCTTCTTTGATGAGTGGATCAGCGAAGATTGACAACATCGATCTTAATCCTTCGTCGACGTTGGATCAGATTCTTGAACGTGTCGTGCCGGATCTTAATGCGATTAAGGATAAATTTCCAGAATTTGGTGAACAATTCGACATCACGGCATTTGAAAATCTTATGAATCGTGTTAGGGGAGGTGCGCGATCGTCATCATCTATGGCTGGTTCAGATGGATCTATCCGGAAGGAGCAAGGATCGATTACGCGCGGATATGTGTGATGAAGAATCTTAGCGAACCCTTCATCGACAGCTTCAGTATCAGGATTCCAACTTCCAATGGTGGCTCGGCGGGGAATGTTGATGTTAGAGTTGAGTATGAGTGGCGCCCTACTAAATGTACGGAATGTGCCTCGTGGTCACATCTCGCCTCTTGTTCGTGTATTAAAAGATCTTCTCCGAATCCGCAAGGCGTTGGTGCTAAGCGAGGACCGATGGCGCCTAAATCTTCCGAGAAGACCGTGCATAAGAGTGTCAGACCGAGGCCTAAATACGAATGGCGACAGGTGGGAGCGGATGGTAAGGCGAAGAAGGTATTGATTAGTCAGGTGAAGCCGAGTCTGGATAAACAACAACGACCTAACCCTACCCGTAAGGACAGGCCGGATCACACCTTAATGGATGCTGAAAATCGGTTTAGTGCGCTTCTTCATTTCTCGGAGTATGGTGAGGGTTCTCTTTCCACTTCTACGGGTCCTTCAGCAGCCCGGAATGAAGTGAATCCATGATACAAGTTGGCGTTTGGAATGTACGTGGTCTCAATAAAAGAGACCATGGACGGGCGGCGGGGGAGTTGATTACGCGCTATGGGCTGAAATTAGTTGGTTTTTTGGAGACGAGGGTTTCTAATGTGAATGCGGCTGGGATTTCTGGTAGGATTAGGCCGTTGTGGAGTTGGTTTTTTGACTATGAAGTGGGTCCGGGGTCGCGTATATGGGTAGGATGGGATACTTCAATGCTTCAAGTTTCTGTTTTGGCTATGACATCCCAATCTATACATTGTAAGGTGCTCTCTCTTGACACGAATTCTACTACTTTCATTTCCTTCATTTATGGTAGGAATAGGCGGGAGGAAAGAGTTGAACTATGGGAGGATATTGTTGTTTTCTCGGTAGCGCGTGTTGAGGATCCTTGGCTAGTCATGGGGGATTTCAACACAATTCTTGAGGCTGTCGAAGGTCGGGGTGGAAACGCGAATAACTGGGATATGAATGATTTGCGTGATTGTACTACCCGGGCTGACTTGACTACACTCCCTTCTACGGGGCAGTTTTTCACTTGGTACAACCAGCAGAGGGCTGAGTCGGGAATCTGGCGGAAGTTGGATAGGGTCCTTGGCAACCCGGTGTGGTTCTCCCTTTTCCCAGACACTACGTACCGCACTGATCTTCCGGGGACTTCGGACCACAGCCCGTTACTTCTTGGCGCTGCTCCTGGGAGTATACGTAGGACATCTTTCAGGTTTGATAATTTCCTGTCTCGGGATGCGTCCTTCCTTCAGCAGGTGCAGAGGGCTTGGGATACGCATCTGATGGGTTTTCCGATGTACCGATTAACCAGAAGGCTTAACTCCTTAAGTCGGTTTTTCGACAAATGCGGAAGGAGAAAGGGGATCTGACCGGAAATGTTACTGAAGCAAAGCGGTTCCTTGATATCAGCCAGAACTTTGCGAGCCGATACCCGGAGGAGGGGGTTTTTCATGAGTTGGAACGTATCTGTCGGTCTCTCTATGCATGGGTTGTTGGGATGGAACAATCTGCGCTTTCACAACGCGCAAAGCTGGCATGGCTCAAGGACGGGGACCAGTGTACTTCCTATTTCGTTAGGAAAGTTGCCCTTCATCGCGCGGCGAACCGAATCTTTATGCTCGAGACTGATAGCGGGGAGTTAATACAAGGGGAAGAGGCGGTTCGTACCGAACTAGTTAAGTTCTATCAGCTCTTGAATTACTTGGCTCTCTCCATCTGCCACCACCCCATGCTCATCTTCAAGATAGAAAATCCTGTTAGCCACTCGACGGGCTGCCACCTTCTTGAAGAAAAACGAAGAGCACTGATCACCATCCTTGAACCATGCAAGCTTGGCCCGCTGTCGAAGGAAATCCTGCTCCATTTCCACCGCATGCGCATAAAGGTCCCGGCACATACGTTCCAAGTCATAGAACCTCCTTTCGCGAGGAAATATAGTGGTGAACTCCTGAACCAAAGCAAGGAAATCCTTAGCCATAGCGACATTTTTCGTCAAATCACCCTTGTCCTTTCGCAGTTGCTTCAGGCGCGGTTTAAGACTCTTAAGTCGCTTAAGGACCGAAAACATCGGGAACCCTACAGAAGGTACCTGCCATGCCTGTTCCACCAAAGGGATGAACCGGCTGTCCCGCACAAGGAAATTGGCAAAGCGGAAACAAGAGCCTCGTTGCGTGTGCTGTTGTGTTGTTTGAAGCACCAAAGGGCTATGGTCCGACGTCGCAGGCATTTCACATCGATAACGAATATCGAGGAAAGCAGAAAACCATGTTGGATTGTCAACCATCCTATCCAACCTTCGCCAGATCGCGGCATGCCCCACCGGATGGTTATACCATGTGTAGAAAGGTCCCAGCCGTGGGACATGCGAGAGATCAGCCTCAATAAGGCAATTAGCCAAATCATCGCAACCACCCTGATTTGGTGTACCACCACGTGTCTCATGGGGTTCAAGGATTGCATTAAAATCTCCCAACACAAGCCAAGGGACCTCAGCTCGAGTTTGAGACAGTGTTACCAGCTCATCCCAAAGTACACGACGCTCATCACGAAAATTCTTCCCATAGACAAAGGAAGCCTAAAAATCCACCCTATCCGCCAAGGACTCAATCTTACAATGGACAACTTGAGAAGAGAATGATTCAACAGTCACCGCAACATATCTTGAATCCCAACCAATCCAAATACGCGTTCCAGGCCCATCCTCATAATCATAGAACCAACTCCAAGCCCTAATAGAACTAGAAATAGAGGCTGCATTTTGGGCAAAAACCCGCGTTTCAAGAAGCCCTATGATCTTCAAATCGCTTCGCTGAATCAAATCCTTCACTGCCCATCTATGGTCTAACTTATTTAGACCTCTTACATTCCACACAGCAGTCATAATCATTGAGGCACCAAGGAAAGGGTGCTCGGGCCCTTATTTGTGGATTGTTCAACATCTTGCCTCTGCTCTTCATTCCCAATCTCCGATGTATTAATCAACTTCCCATCATTCACACTCACATAGTCTGGCTCCATCAACGTCAATATTTCGAAGCGATTTGTGGATGTGGGTGGTGTCGCTGAAGCTTCCTTTGGCCTATTTCGGGACCGAGTGAGAGATTGTGGTTGAATGTGAGATCTCGGCCGAGATGGCTCAGCGTGTCCTTTCGATCCCTCCAAGCGTTCTATTTGCTGACCATGGGTCTTCTTACCAACTTCCCGCCACTCCTGTCTTGTCTTTGGTAGTGCTGGCACGGCAGGCGCAATCTTTGGAGCAGGTGAAGGCCGCTTAGGGCAGCTACTTTCCCCGTGGTTGTAAGAATTACAGACCTTGCATGGAGCCTGGCGCCACTCGTATTCAACCCGCACCATAACAGTCCCTGAGCTACCACCATCAGGCATGGGCATACGTAGTGTAAAACTGTCAAGGTACGGCTCACACAACTTCTTCATGACGCAAACCCTAGCATACTCAATGCGCTCCATACTCAGTGTCATTGCATCGGGAAACAAAGGTTGACCAACCGCACTTACAATAATCCCAAGTCCCTCAGGTGTCCAGAATTCCGAGGGGACATGATGAAAACGGACCCACATGGGAACCTCCAGATGGTCTTTCTTCTCCAGTGTCATCCCCATCCGCCATTCCTGAAGAAATAAAGCCTGACCTTGATACAACCATGGCCCCCCTTCAAGGACCATCATCATTGCCTCCACTGACTGGAAACGGAACTTAAAGAAACCCGACGCCGTGGCCCTAACCTCCACCAGCCCCGACCAGATGGATCTGAAAAACCTTTCCACTAGCGAGAAATACGATTTAGGCCAAGAAAATATCCAACAAGCGTATGGGCCCACCGCTTCATCCCCTTCGCAGCCACCTCCCAAGATGGACTTCCACGGAGTCCGAAATGATCACCGGTGGTGTATATCGCAACTGGACCCTTTTAGGGTTAAGACCAGACTTGCCCCCTCGAGTAACATCAGCAAACGTGATCGGCGGGGGTTCGGCATCCTCCCCTTGCACCCGCACCTTTTCGCTAGAAACCCTAGTCGCAATAGGAACCAACTCGCACGACACAACTATGCTACAATCAATACCTTTGGTCATTCCAAGCCCCTTCATCGCCACCTCGGAATCAGATATCATTGATTCCATCGTTTGGCGCGGTGGTGTTGAAGTTTCATGGCCCGATAACAACAGAACCCTAGCCGTCTTAGGGTTTGCATGGATCCCGACTTTGGCCATGTCGCCCGCACTACCATCTGCCACCTCAGCCACCTCAGCCATGGATCCCACCTCTGCCCCAATACTCCTCACGGCAGGTAGTGATGTCAGGCCCGCATCCTGGCCCGATAGCGCCGAAACCCTAGATGTCAAGCTGTTCCCACCCTTTGGCCCCCTAGTAGAAACCCTAGCCGCCACAGTACTGCCCAATTCAGCCGTCAAAGCCATCGCCTCAGCAGCCTTGGGAGCCACCACCAATCCAGCCGCCCTTGAAGGTGGAGGCGTGCCTGGTCGCCGCCGCATCGTAACCAACTTATCTTCAAAAACTTGACGTGAGTAGGGATATCGATTTTTATACGGGTCAAACACATCAAATTTTAATATTTATAATAACCCTAAACGACGTTGAATCCGCAAGTGCACAGATTTATCATGTAGAAATTAGGGTATCGTCCCAAGAGATCAAGTTATCGAAAATAAATTTTTACGGGAAAATAATTTTCAGCAACATTCAATTTCTAATAAATAAATTTTGATAATAATGATAGGATTAAAAACCAAATCGAAAACACATGGAATCAGGTTGTGATATATTCGAATAAATTCGTGTAATGTCGCAGAAAGTCTTGTCAATTATTGACTTTAAATTAGACGTGTTAATGCAAAAAGTGTCACAATATCTAATCGCAACCCCCTCACGACGTCACCGGTCGATCATACGAGAATAGCATACTAAATACCAATTCGCATATTTTAAATTGCAATCCGGAGTTATAGTTAATCCCTATCGTCTCACGAAGTTTTGATCGATCATACTACAATGGGGCAAAAATTATACGAATCCAAACGAATGCAAAGTAACACATCAATAGAACACAATTTTTATAGAAAGACTTAACGTTCAGATACACGAGATTTTAATCAAAATCTCTACGACACATGACTGCGAACGCAACGAAAACATAAAAGATAGAGGAGAGGAAAAGGAACACCTAGAAACCGTATACCCGTGCCCCCGAGATATCTTCTTCGTCTCCGATTCGGCTTGATGCTTCGAGGCGTCGCGTCCCCGAACGAACGTTTGATGAGAACGCTGCTGCACTTCCACCTCCCTTGTGCTGCTCAATACCCACGATCGTCTGTCACGCACGATTGTGAGACGTCTGCAAGAGGTTGGCTGCGGGCGTCATTAGGATCGAAGTTCGCTCGGGAGTGTCGTAGGCGAGTGGCTGTGATGGTATGAAGGTATGCGTGTGTTTTTCGACTTCGGGTTTTCTCCTCTCTGGTGTTGGACATTTTGGGTTCTTAAATAGGGCCTCGGGGATGAAAAATTATGGAAAGATATGATGGGGAGAAATTATGGGAAAATATTGTGGGGGAATTTATGGGAATATATTATCTTCCCTATTTTTCCTTTCCTTTGCCTCGTTGGGTGAAATTCGATGTATTTGGACAGCTTTATAATGTGTCTTGATATCTTCTTGCAATCTTTTCCAAGTTTAGTCTCGTCTCATCCTTTTGGAGCCAATAATTCATGCTTTTGCTCTTCAAACTCTCAAAAACTTATATTTTGGTCCCTGCGAGCTAAAATACATCTAATATACCAAAATTAGCGCAATAAATGTCTAAAAACAAATGAATAATCATGCTAAATATTAGTACATCAAATTCCCCCAAACTTAACCTTTGCTTGTCCTCGAGCAAACATGTCAAAGAGTCGGCACGATTGAAATCAAGCGTTAGGCACAACAAATCATAAAAATCATGACAACACGAGCGAATTAATAATCCTAGACTTTATCACCAAGAATGCCTTCACCCTCAAAAGATTCACTCAAACTCTCATTTGTTTTTTGGGGTAAAGTGTGTGTTTTTATGGGTGCGCTCGCATCATGCATCAGAACAATGTCAACCATAACTCGTCAGAAAATCATGCCATGCCACGCAAAATAAATACTTAAATCAAAAGGTCTTTCAGCAGGGTTGTAACGTGGCTTGGGGTTTGGGTGTGATAGTCAGATGTTCGGGCTAAAGAAGAAAGGAAATACCCAACTTACACTCGAAATCACCCGCGAGTCAAACAAAGTGATGATATGCACGTTCATCTTTCGTGGCTCTGACTCCTACGTTCACCTCAGCTGATAGTAACTCGTGTTTCCCGATCCCTCCTGATCTATCCTTGATCTCATCGGCCTCAGATCAGCCTCAATCAAGTCATGTTTCATCTCATCTGGTTTACCATGCACCCGCTCCATAAGTGCGTTAAACGCCGATCCATCAAATCTTGAAGCAAAAGATGGAAAATCTCTCCCCAAATTGACAACGTCAAAGGGCAGATTCTTCATATCCGCCACCGTCGTTGATGACGACGATCCGCTCATCATAGATCCACACGTAGAAGAAGCCGATGCCATAACAAGAAATCCAACACCGAATCCAAACAAATAAAAGAAATCCGAAAAACAAAGAAATAAAGAGGACTACCCTCCACTCAACCGTGATTATCCGGTGAATGGAGGCCGATCAGTTTCGGTGACCGTCCGGCGAGTTATGCCGTGTCCGGTGACGTAGCAGATCGGCTGGCAGCCGCTAGGTTGGAGGCCTATAGTGTAGGGTTTCGCTCAAGGGTTTTTTCTCTCTAGGTTGGAGGCCTAAGTCTCTCAGCCTTTCAATATATATTCATCCATTTATATTCCAGAAATAATTCGCAAAATAGGCGATCTAACTGCTTCTCTGGAATCTGAAAGGAAAGCCTTTTCGGAAGAAAAAACCATTCTCTTAAGTAAAATTTATACTCTTGAAAACTTTTCTGATGTTTACAAACCTTCCACTTCTCATTCTGTCTCCAAAACATCTACGTATATAGATAAGAGTACAGAAATCAAGTCTCCTCCGTCTCACATAATCACTCGTACTGACTCTGTTAAGCATGTGGCAATAGGCAAAAATTTGAGAGGCAGAGAGACGAGAAGGCTGCTTCAGGACAAGTGAAAGAGGCAAATATCTGTGCTCAAAAGAAGAAGATGCCTTCAACGCTTGTCTCTCCTGTTTTCAATTACTCTACCTTTCCTAAGCGATCATCCTGTAATATCGCAGACTGTATTCCCGTATTTCGTACTAATACTCCTAGAAATTGTAATTACTATAATGATGTACTTCCGCGTTCTCATCACTATCAATCTCGCAAAAAGGCGCATATAATTCCTACCTCCCTCTCTGATTCTGCTTCACCCACGCCACGTAGACAATCACGAAAGGCAAAAAGGAAGAGATACGCCACACCCGAAAATGAGAACAAGAACAAGCACAATAAAATGCCCAAACACAAACAATTATGGATTCCAAAGTATTTACTGCACCAAATAGGCAATAACCAAGTCTGGATTCCTAAGTCAATCATTAAACAAGCCGACTTAGTACTCAACATAACAACAACAATATTGGATCCATCTCCTGCCATTATTACTGTACCCGTCCTCACACGGGTACCTAAACTCACCTAATTTGTTTTGCAGGTCCGTCATGTGTGGTACTTAGACTCAGGTTGCTCCTCACACATGACTGGAAATAAAGAGCTGTTGAGCAACTTCACCGAGGGCTATCTCGGAATGGTCTACTTCGGAAACGGCGATTCTGCTCCTATGCTTGTAACAGGCAACCTTATCCATGACAGACTTACCATCAAGGGAGTATCATATGTCGAATGGCTAAGCTACGCTTCTGTGACAAAGGATCTGAACAAACTCCGCTCAGACAACTTGGTCAAAGGACTTTCCTCTTTGAGATACCACAAAGAGCATCTCTACTCGGCGTGCGAAATGGGGAAAATAAGGAAAGCGTCCCATCACACCAAACACACATCATCGACCTCTAGACCTCTTGAGCTTATCCATATGGACTTGTGCGGACCAATGCGCACTCAGACCATCAATGGGCGAAGATATGTTTTGGTAATCGTGGATGACTTCTCGCGCTTCACATGGACCAAGTTTCTCCGAACCAAAGACGAAACATCAGATCTTATCATCGAATTTGTGAAGACTGTCCAGAATCTGTACTAGCTAAACATTCAGATAATCAGAACTGACAATGGGACGGAATTCAAGAATAGGAAACTCAGTGATTTCTATGCTTCACTAGGCATCACCCAACAGTTCTCAGCAGCGAAGACGCCCTAACAAAATGGGGTTGTCGAGCACAAAAATAGGACCCTGGTTTAGGCAACCAGGACTTTCCTGATCCATTCTTGACTACCGCACTTCTTATGGGTAGAAGCACTAAATACATAGTGTTTCACTCAGAATCGTGCATCGCTTCACAAGAGATTCAACCGAACTCCATATGAGATGATAAACCGCAGAGTGCCAGACGTCTCATTCCTCAGAGTCTTCGGATGCAAGTGCTATGTTGCCAACAAATGTGAAAATAGGAGCAAACTTGATCCAAAGGCATTCGAGGGTGTACTGGTAGGATACTCGACAAACTCCAAAGCCTATCGAGTTTACCTAAAAGAGAGGACTATCATGGAAAGCATCAACATCACGTTTGACGAAGTAGACCAAGTGGCTTCTGTACCAGTCAGTCTAGAGCCCGGACTTTGTTTTGGGGTAAGTCCCGTGTATATATATATATAAAATGAATGTACAAAAATGAGTGAGAGAGTTATCTCTCACAAGCAACCAGTAACAGGCTACTGGTATCAACAACCCAAAAACGAAGCAAAGCCAACTCGAACTACCACGCTACACGCCAAAGTCGCCTAATGGCCGCCCGCTGTAGATCAAACTTAGCAGAAGTACCACTTAGGCGCATGCAAACCATGTCGAGCACACAAGCCACAAGCCTATCAGGAGTCCTGATGGTTCCTTCCTTCCAACGCTTGTTTCGTGCCTGCCAAATATGATAAACAAGTGAGGCCAAAACGTGACGATACGCAGCCTGTAGGAGATGTTGACCTCGCCATCTCGCCGCCGCCCACAAGATACCCTCCCTCCAGTCCCGATAAGGCCACGCCCAACATATCCTTTGCCGTAATACTCTAAGGCATTGCCGTGAGAACCCACAATCAAAGAACAGGTGCTGAACAGTCTCATAGTGCAACGCATCGCAGAGAACACAAGCAGATGTCCCTTCTCTCTGGGCCACCCAAGGCTTATCCCTAGTCGACAAGCGATCACGAATGCCCAGCCAAAGTATAAACTCGTGCCCGGGAACCTTTAGAGGTCCCCCAAAAAGAACCGCCCATGTCACAGGCCGGCGACGAGTACGTAGTGCCTCTCTAATCAAGCGAGCCGAGGCGCGGCCATCCATCGACCCATTCCAGCAGATAGTGTCACGTCTACTCGGATCAACCAGGGGAAGATGACGATTGAAGTCAATATACTCAGCCGCCGATCTTCCTGGCCAATTCCAACCGTTGACGTCAATGACAACGCTCAAACGGGTCCCCGTGGGAAGCCCCATCGCTAGCGGGCCTCTAGGGTAGCGCTCCAGTAGTGAAGTAGCCAGGAGCCAAGGATCCTCCCACAACCATAGTGACGCTCCGTCCCCAATCCTAAAAGAGATATGTGGGCGTATCACCTGCCTCAACTGCATCAGCTTCCGCCAGCTCCATGATGTATTTGCCGAGATGGTGATGGCCCAAAACGAACGCGAGCGTAGCCGTGTACTGTACAACCATTCCACCCAGATAGAGTCCGGTGACCGGGTAAGAACCCTCCACAGTAGCTGGACCAGAAGTGACCTGTTATTAGTACGAGAGTTGACTAAAGATCAACCCAGCACCTCTTCAGTGGGTCCATCTTCAA
Organism: Lindernia subracemosa; assembly: GCA_028392965.1. Lineage (NCBI taxonomy): Eukaryota > Viridiplantae > Streptophyta > Magnoliopsida > Lamiales > Linderniaceae > Vandellia > Vandellia subracemosa. The sequence goes on along the minus strand of JAQPCC010000011.1, from coordinate 1,221,149 downwards.
AGACTCATACCTCTAGCGACGAGGATCTTGATATGCTGTTTGCGCATCCTTGTCCAAGACCTCCATTACCCACATTTACTGTTCCTGCTGAAGCTCCAAGCAATGATAGTTCGCCTCCAACAACGGAAAATCTCCACATCAGAGACGATACTGAACCAACAACTGACACATATGTCATTGCTAGCTCAGAAGCCGACACCTTTTCGTCTATTGATTTACAAGCTGAAGCATCTTCAGCAGAGGTAGAATCCCAACCAGATGAATCCACGAAACCATAGATCACTCCGGATTCGGAAAATCCCGCAGGTGAAGATACTGCTGAAACTTCACAAACACACGCAAGAAAATGGACCCGTGCTCATCCTAATTCGCAAATTATTCGGGGTCCTTCAAGTGGTGTCATTACTCGCGCTTCAACAATCAATGAAAGTCTCTACTCATGCTTCCTAAGTCAAAAGGAGCCAACCAGAGTAGTTGACACTCTTACCGATCCAGACTGGATAATGGCTATGCAGGAAGAAATCAACCAATTTGAAAGGTTGAATGTCTGAAAACTAATACCTAGACTGCAAGGGAAAACCATTATCGGTACCAAGTGGATCTTAAAAAACAAGAAGGATGAACAAGAGGTCGTGATCAGAAACAAAGCAAGGCTAGTGGCGAAGGGATACAATCAACAGTTAGGAATCGATTACGACGAGACCTATGCACCCGTCGCTAGAATTGAAGCCATCAGGATCTTCCTAGCCTTTGCCGCACACAGAAACTTCACTATATATTAAATGGACGTCAAAACGGCATTCCTCAATGTAATATTGAAGGAAGAAGTTTTCGTCTCTCAACCCGAAGGTTTTGTGAGCAGAGAAAACCCCGACTACGTGTACCAGTTGGACAAAGCTTTGTATGGACTCAAACAAGCTCCCCGAGTCTGGTATGAGGTCCTCTCTGATTTTCTAATCTCCTCCGGTTTCACGAAAGGGAAAATCGACACGACTCTCTTCACCAAAAGAAGCAGATCAGATATCATGCTCGTATAGATATATGTCGACGACATCATCTTTGGCTCGACGGACGCAAGACTCTGCAGAAACTAGCAAAAGTTTGAAATGCGTATGATGGGAGAGCTAAGTTTCTTCTTAGGTCTTCAAGTCAAACAACTCCATGACAGAATCTTCATCAACCAGTCCAAGTACATTCATGACATCTTCAAGAAGTACAACTTGGACAACTCCAACACTGCCAGTACTCCTATGTCTCCTTCATGCAAGCTAGATGCGGATACCTCAGGAAAATCCATCAATCAAACCACATATCATGGCATGATAGGATCTTTGCTCTACCTCACGTCTAGCCGACCAGACATAATATTCGCGACATGTCTGTGTGCTCGCTTTCAAGCTGATCTAAAAGAATCCCATATACTAGCTGTCAAGAGGATCTTCAAGTACCTCAAAGGAACCCCGAACTGCGGCCTATGGTACCCCATGGACTCAGACTTCGGTCTTGTTGGCTACACGGATGCAGATTATGCGGGTATTGCTCCCATTTTGCTTTAGTACTACTCCCCCTCATGAAGATCGAGTTGGGGAGATCGTCATGCGATGGGTCAAAATGAAGCGTCGCCTTTGGCTAGAAGATCACGTCGTCGGGACAAGGAAATGGCTTTGGTAGGCACAATGGGAGCTTAGGTTTGGTAATAACTCGACGGAGCCACACAGGCAATCCGTCGTATAAGAAACCGGGGTCACGAAGACTTCCCGTTAACATCTTGAGTCCTAACACTCCCCCCTACAAGGGCTATCTCCTCTTCTTGCGGAGGCTTTGAATGCTGTTCGGTTAAGACTCTCTTGACTTGACGCTATATTCTGTAGACCGGATGCAGATAGTGATCCACGCCCTGATATTCGACTTTGATGATGTCGGGGATCTTAGACTTTGTTCGCATCTTGTCCTGGTCTTTCTCCGTAGTTTGAAGTCGTCAAGTCTCTTTTAATCTTCTTCTTCTCGGCGCCGGATTCGTCTTCTTCGAAGGAAGTTGTCTGGTTCGGTCTCGAGGAAGCTTGTCTGGCTCCGGAAGAAGGTACGCATGGGGTGTTGTAAAATGTGCCGAGGCTCCTTTGGAATGTTCCATTCAAGTGTAGGGGAGCCCGGCTTCAGAGTGGTAAGCTCGGCGGAAGTTGATGGGCGGTCCGACCTGTTTGTTTATGCGTGTCCTCTTCTCCCCCTCATGGCGATTCGAGTTAACGAGATCGGCATGCTTGTATAGGAAGATTAGGAGGACACAAACGACAGGTCGGTGATGGTAATAACCAGACGGAGCCACGAAGGCAATCCGTCGACACGACTTCGAGACAAACTCCGAGACGTGGCCTGTGAGGACATGGCTTAAAGAACCGGGACCACATAGGCGTCCCGTTTACATCGTCTAGAGATTAGCTCAAGGCGATGGCCTGATTCAGTTGTTGTATTGATGTTGCAACGACAAGACTTCCTTCCAATCATGGAATCACATCTAAAGGAGATGTGTCTATGGAAGTTCTAGCTTGATCACAAAGATCAGGTGTTAGAAAAGTGTATGTGTCCTAGAAAATATAAAAATATTTGGGAAGTGAGGACACACTAGACTCGAGTGCTCAAGGAAGTGTGGTGGTGGGGCTGAGTACCACATAATTCAATATCTCCCGCTTCCGAGTGAAGCGGTGATAGTAGACGTGGTTCCCCGTGATTTCTTGAAACATCGGTCTATTGGGAGATCGATGAGTGGGTTAGGCTCGATTGTGCATGCGCCATTGGACCAAATGAGGCGACTTCTACCCAGGAGCTGACAAAAATCAGCACCTGCACCTATGTGGGATGGTCCGAATGTTGTGTGAGGTAAGGGATTTGTGTATCATCGGCTTTGTGGTCTTGTCAAGAATTGCCAAATAGGGGCGGCTTGTTAGGAATCCATTTCTAGTGCTCAAATGTCATGTTATCTTTGTCTAGGGACCAAATTGTAGTTTATGATAAATAGGGACTGATGTGATATATACCAAAGTATGCTTTGGTATATATAGGGCAAGTGTGTGTATTTTACACATAACTTGAGCACACCTTGAGCGAGGCTCTCTCTCATTTTAATATCTCTCTCTTCATCACAGTAGATTAGGCTTAATTGTGGAGAGGTATATGGATTGCTTGTAGAGAAAGCTATTGGATTAAATGAAGATTGATTGATGATTATCTATTGCTTCCGCGCGCTAATTACAAAGGTGAGTCAATCGATCTTAATTCTCAAGTTCAAGTTCATCTTAATTCGTTGGATGTTAAATCTGGAACCTACAATTGGTATCAGAGCAAACTTGTTTGTTGATTCTGTGTTAAATCTGCTTTGATTGAGCTTAATTTGCTGATTTGAGTTGAATCGCTGATGTTTGAAGTGACTTTGGTTCGACACTGTTCTATCTAATTTTCGCCTGATTTCTGTGTTAATCCAGTGTTAATTGTGTTGATCGAGTGATAGGTAAGCTGCGTCGATGCCTATTGTTCGATAATTGTGTTCTGATTAAGCAGAAATTAGGATTTGAGTGAAAAATAGGACAGTTTGCTGGTTTTCGCCAGATGAATGGCAGTTTTCGCCAGTTGAACAGCTGTTTTCGCTACATGAACAGCGGTTTTCGCTACATAAACTAGTATTTTATAAGCTAAATCGGTGTTTACTTGTTTAATTACGTGTTTTTTAGCTGATTTGACTTATTAGCGAAAACCAAACATTTTCAGTGAAAACCAGTTTTCGCTAGATTTATTGGCGAAAACCTTAAAGCTTTTCGCCATATACTGTTTCAGCGAAAACCTCAAAAGTTTTCGCCAGACACTCAGCGAAAACCTATAACTTTTCGCTATATATACTGTTTCAGCGAAAACCTAAACTTTTCGCTACATTTCTTAGCGAAAAGTTCATTCCTAGGGAAACCAGTGGCCAGCGAAAACTTAAAACTTTTCGCCAAACACTGTTCACACGAGAAGTTTTAGAGTTCACAACTTAGCGAAAACCTAATCTTTTCGCCACTTAGCGAAAACCTCAAAGCTTTTCGCTACATACTGTTTCAGCGAAAACCTAAGCTTTTCGCTAGACTTCTTAGCGAAAACCTAGAACTTTTCACCACTTCGCGAAAACCTCAAAGCTATTCGCTATATACTGTTCCAGCGAAAACTCCATTTTAGCGAAAACCTAAACTTTTCGCTACATTTCTTAGCGAAAAGTTCATACCTAGCGAAAACAGTGGGCAGCGAAAACTTAAATCTTTTCCCTATACTGTTTCAGCGAAAACCTCGAAAGTTTTCGCCACATACTGTTCACAAAGCTTTCGACGGTTTTAGGTAGCAAAAAAAAAAAAAAAAAAAAAAAAAAAAAAAAAAAAAAAAAAAGTCCTAAAATTTTTATTTTTCACTTTGAGATTTTTTTGTACGTACTTTATATAGGTTCCTGGTTCATACGAAAAAGTTTCGTGTAAACGAAATTTTTTTTTGGACTGGTAAAATTTTTCGGTACAAAATAAATTATTCTCAGTACAAGTTTTTTTTAAAATCATTTTAAAAAAAAAAATATTTGATACCTAAAACTTCCGAAAATTATTTCAATACGAAAACATAGCATAAGTTGACTAAAAGTCAAAATAAATTGAAAATCAAAATAAATCAGCTAAGACTTTAAGTCAATATTTTTTTTAATCAACAAAACAAGACGATCAATATAACATCCAACATATTTTGAGTCAAAATTAAAATTTCCAACATTCTATAAAACCAATACAATATCTGTGAACTTAATATTGGTTTTTGAGCTGAAACGCTAATATTGGAGAACTATTCGAAATTAGTCAAAATTAAAATTTCCAACATTCTATACCAATTATAATTTGCAAAATTAATTGGTCTGAACTGAAAAGATAAAATGGATAATTACTTAAGCGAAAATGATCTAGAACTTAAAGAAATCAAACACAACCTAGATCTAATTGAAAAATTATTAAATAAAAAACATCATAAGAAAAAGTCTTTATCTTCTTCATCTTCCTCAACAAGCTCAAAAACTTCAAGCTCAAAACATAAGAGAATACAATCTGAAATTATAGAACCTAACAATTCTCATGAACAAAAGATTATAAAAGAGCTAGAAGATAAACTCGCAAATAATGAGCGTATCCTAAGAAATCATTTATTAGAAGAAGATAATCTTAGGAGTGCTTAGATAGTGCAAATGAAAAATAATAAGTTTAACAACTAAGGCAGACTCACAAGAAACAAAAATATGTGAATTAAAAACTACTTTGTCTGCGTGCGAGGAAGAAAAACAAGGACTTTTACAAAAATTCTCATCCACAAACAATGAAAAGGAAATGGTCAATAAATTAGAAGCAATGCTAGCTAATAACGAGCGTGTTCTAAGAAAACATTTAGAAGTTGAAGCTAGTCTTGAATGTAATTGACCAATGCTAAAGATGAGCTTGTGAAATTAAAATTTAAGGCAGAAAATAATGAACCGAACATATCTGAATTAATAACAAACATAGCTGCCTATAAAGAAGAAATTAAAAATCATCAAGCTCAGAATAAATGTCTTTCAGAAGAATGCAATAAATTACGCATTAAAAATAAAGAACTCGAAATACTTATTGCAAAGAAAGAAACTGAGCTAAAATTGTCTCAAAATAAATCCACTCAAACAAATGAGACAATGCCTATCAAAAAGGAACATTCTATACAAACTATAAAACCCGAATTTAATTGTGAAAATCCAGAAACCGAACGCAAAATTGCCGAGTTAAATTCTCTTCTGGAATCGCAGCAAAAAGGGGTTCAAGCTAAAATTGATGAACTTCAAAAGGAGAATACATTTCTCAAAAATTCCTACAAAATAGGCGCCACCTCAACTTCTTACTCTGTTAAAAGCGAACCATTAAAAAACATATCTCCAAAACAGAATAAGAAAACACCACGAATGACTAAAGCTATCAAGAAAGAAAGAATTGAGGAAGATATATCATTTTTTATCAAAACAAGCGAAAATGTTTCCTCCTCTATTTCTAAAAAGGTAATTTCTAAAGTCATTCAAAAGATAAAGAAAGAAAGAATAAAGAAAGAAGCTACAAATATTAAAACAGACAATTCTACATTTTTTACTAAAACTGAAATATCCAAAATAATAATTGTCTGACAAATAAAAGTAACTCATTTTATGAAAACACCTATGTGAATGATGTGATTCTTCCTAATAGGAAATACGACAATTCTATATTGAATGCTATTGATTCTATTAGTTCGTATTCCTATCTCAAGTACCCAGTCAAAGTCAAATCTGAAAAACATCTTCAACGACTGGCGAAAGAGAAAATTTTCTCAACTAACAATAGACACACATTCACCCGTGCTAAAAATGATAATTTCAGAACGGTACAAATTTGGAAACCTAAGCTAGAAATGGAAATAAGTAGTCCTAAACAAACGTGGCTTCATATGACTACTTTATCTGCTAATTTTAATTCCAAATTTGAACCTTATGAGCTTTATAAGATTACTGCTAATCAGGGAGGACCCGTCCAAAAATGGGTACCAAAGTCCCGCTAATTTGTTTTGCAGGATCCCGATTATGCGTAGGTCCTCGGGTTGCTTCACACGCATAATCGATATGAGCTGCAGACAACCACCAATTCCCGACACGTGTGGTATTCGAGATTGCTCCACACCCGTGATCGGTATGAAATGTGAGCAATCATACTATATAAATAAATATTTTTTTTTTTTTAGATTTTACATTAAAAAAAAAAAAAAAAAAAAAAACTTTTCGCTAACTTTTCGCTCACTATTTCAGCGAAAACAGTTTTCAGCGAAAACCTTCTCTTTTCGCTAACTGTTTTCGCCATTTTTTTTTATATATAAATATATATATATATAGGTATAATAAAAAATAATAATAAATAATAAAAAAAAAACTTTTCGCTGAAAAGTCTAGCGAAAACCTCAAACTTTTCGCTAACTATTTCAGCGAAAACATTTTTAGCGAAAACTTTTACTTTTCGCCAACACTCAGCGAATTTTTTTTAGCGAGAACCTTTTCTTTTCGCTAATTGTTTTCGCCACATTATAAGTTTTTTTTTAGTTTTCGCCAATTCCTTTAAAAAGAAAATATATACATATATAAATATATATATATAAATATATATAGGCCTGAAAAAGAGATAAAAAAAAAAAAAAACTCTGAGCTTCATTGCTAAAAGAAGATGACTTGAATTTCATTGTCAAAATAGGTACATTAATGTCCTAGATATTAGACTTCATCTTTAGTATTGAGTTTCAAAGGAAGTCTAATGTATCATTCTTAGTACCTAAAAATTTGTCTATGTCGTCTTTACATTCTTTATATATTTAGATGGGGAGTGGATCGACAGATAGACAAGGCGCATGAACTTCAAAAGAGCACATTACTATAGTTCTCATATAACAAGCGTATATGGTTTAGGGGGAGTGATACTTATGAGTGCAGAAGGCACATTTAAGGGGGAGTGTTACTCCATGTATAAAGGGCGCTTGATCTTTGTAATATGCAATCCTCAAAAAGCGCATCTATTTAGGGGGAGCAGGGGCATCATATTGTTACAAGCGCACCATTTTAGGGGGAGAGTTACCTAAAACGGCGCAAGAGCTTAAAAAAAAGGGGGATGCCCTGAAGACAACTTTCGTACTTTGACGGGGAGTGCTACCTCAACCCAAAAAGCGCAAAGACACAAAAAGAGGTGTTCACATACCTGTTCCCATGGTTCAGTTAATCCCAAACTGTACCTATCCCAGGAACAACCCCGAGTGTATGTGAGGGTTTTGAGCGAATCACGATATAATCATTACACCTCAACCACAAACTATCCGGGCCATAACCATTATAGGTACATGACTGATTTTTCAGATCCCGGGTAGAAGACGCCTCATCGGGTCCAAAGGCGCATGCACAACCCTTCCTAGCTATCATTTGTCTCCCTAAAGACAAGTGTTTCAATATCTCACGGGGAACCGCATATGCTATCACCGTTTCACTTTGAAGCGGGAGATATTGAATCTAGTGGTCCACAGCCCCACACCACGACTTTATTCTATGCACTTAAACGTCTAGTGTGTCCCATAGCCTAAAAAGTTTTCTATTTTTTTTAGGACACATACATTATTTTTACACATACTATGCAGGTCTATGTGACCTAGCCCGAACTTCTGTAGACACATTTCTGACAAATGTGCTTCTATGATCAGAAGGAAGTCATGCCGTTGCAACATCAAAACAACAACGGTAGCAGGCCATCTTCTGGAGCACGACTCTAGAACGATGTCAACGGGTTGCCTATGTGGCCCCGTAGTCCCTTCAAATGCAAGTCTTTGTGACTTTGCATCAACGACCAAGAGTGACATCTAGGGATGTCTCACGATGATTGGTCGTCGGTCCCGTTTTCAGGTTACTTCATCCGGACTTCAACATCAACACGCTCCGCGCTTACACGAGGAATCACCTTGATCCGTAGGCATGACGATACAATTGAATCGCCATGAGGGGGAGAAGTATATCAAGGAGGCAAAGCACGTGATATCATTAAAGAAGCCGAGCTTACACCGCACGTGCTGAACCACAACAAACACGACCTCTCTCCATGGTATAAGCATAAACGAAGAGTCAATGTCCTTAGATCTGCACAACTCTGATCTATGCAAGAAGATGATAAAAATTCAAAGTTGCAAAGAAGAAAGGGGGAGCATGTACATAGGGGGAGAAAGAAGATTCTCCAGAAGCCCTCAACCTTTTCTTCAAGAAGCAACGAAGAACGTGTCTAATCCACAATTGAACACAAAGGGGGAGATTGTTAGGAATCCTTTCTTGTGTTCAATCGATGATGAAGACTGAAGATCATTAAAGACAAAGACTATTGGCGCTCCAATGACATTTGAACACTAAGGGGGAGATTGTTAGGAATCCATTTCTAGTGCTCAAATGTCATGTTATCTTTGTTTAGGGACCAGATTGTAGTTTATGATAAATAGGGACTGATGTGATATATACCAAAGTATGCTTTGGTATATATAGGGCAAGTGTGTGTATTTTACACATAACTTGAGCACACCTTGAGCGAGGCTCTCTCTCATTTTAATATCTCTCTCTTCATCACAGTAGATTAGGCTTAATTGTGGAGAGGTATATGGATTGCTTGTAGAGAAAGCTATTGGATTAAATGAAGATTGATTGATGATTATCTATTGCTTCCGCGCGCTAATTACAAAGGTGAGTCAATCGATCTTAATTCTCAAGTTCAAGTTCATCTTAATTCGTTGGATGTTAAATATGGAACCTACACGACTTTTATGCGCATGAATCGTCACTAACACTCGGTTGCGTTCCGGGGTTAGGTTCAATTTGGTCTGACTGAACCATAGGAACTAGGATTCCTGCATCCGTCAATTTTGATGAGTGCTGCTTGATCAGCAAATTGGAGCAGGTCGGTAGAGTGCATCGTAATATGAGCGCAATGAAGTCACCTTTGCCTTTTGAGGATTCTTGAACTCTTGAGGGTTGAGTTTTTTTCTGTTAAAGTCCGTCTTGGGAGGCGGAATAGCTTGATGATGAGAGGATTTTTCCTTTTTTTTTTATTTATTTATTATTTTTTTTTGTAGATACATATATATATATATATATTTATTGTAATAATAATAGAATAATATACTATATATTATATTATATTATATTATATTATATTATATAGCTATATAACTATATATATATATTTTTTTTGTTCCTCCCCCTCAAATCGTGCACCACCGTAAGAGTTTTTCTCCCCTATAAAATGTACTCCCCTCGAAAATATGGAATGATACTCCCCCTTAATGCATGCACGCCTAAAATGTAGATTTTCTCCCAAAAAAAATGAGCGTGATGAAAATAACGTCTTTTTCTTTTCAGTTCAGATGCATACTTAAAGAATTAATTTTCTTTAAACTAAGCAGATTACAATGTACGTTTTCTACCTCTGACGCTCCTACAGAAAATAGGTAATTTTTGCAATTCAGCTTGTATGCATACATGAAAGTTTAAGCTCGAGAATCTTAACATTGTATGCATAATGAAAGTGTACCTATAATATAGGGTATTTCGCATTTTAGCTCATGTATGCATGCATGCAAGAATTTGAAAGTAAAAGTCCTTTTGAAGCATGCATAGCTATATTGTACTCTATTAGTTTCAGAGTAGGTATATTATCTTTTCAGCTCGATATGCATGCCAAAATTTACTATGGAATGCATATATAGAATTTACCTATCTTAAAAAATATGTATGAATGTGGTATTATGCAATTCGGTTCAAAAGATAGAATGTACCACATATAGTCGTAGTTGCTCACGTCGTTTCTCTTTATCATGTATGTGGAGCCACTACGTCAAATTGCCATACATGAGGGATGTTTGAAGTCGCTCACGCTGCATACCAGTCATGGTTGTGGAGCAACTTCCGGAATACCAACCATGCTGGGATGTGTGGTTGCCCTCGTCTCGTACCGATCATGAGTATGGAGCAACCATCTTCTAATTACTACTCATGACCGGGGCTTTGTGGTTGCTCTCGTCTCATACCAATCACGCGTGTGGAGCAACCATCGTCTAATTACCACACGTGATTGGGCTCCTGCAAAACTTTATCGGGACTTTGGTACCCATTTTTGGATGGGTCCTCCCTGATTAGCAGAAAATAATTTATGCACATTTGGTTCAGATATACATCCTAAATCATCCTTTAAAGTCCTATTTAATTTGATTTCTGATTTAGGAATCCAAGTTTGGTGAATCTTAGAGGGAAATGACAATTCAGTGCCGGTGAATGTGTGTCTAGGTTTAGAAGATCTGAAGATTTTCTCCCTAGCCAGTCGCAGAAGGTGTCTTTCAGACTTAATCTGGACCGGGTATTTCAAGTATGAATACGAGCTTATCGCACTATATGCTTCATCAGATGATGAGTCGTATTGCCTACAAGAATTCACATCATTCACTCTATAATGATGAGGAATAAGCGTGGAAGTTCGCTTGCTTAAGCTTGGAACTTCTTCTTTGCACGCTTTTCTACTAAGAGGAATAGGAGAGGGAAAATCTTAAGCATGTTCGACCTTAATTTTTGAAAATAATGTTGATTTTCCTTTCTCCTTCCTAATTTTCTGTTCCATGGAAGTATTAAGCTTAAGGCTTTTACTTATCTTTTCCGCGCCAGTCAAAGGTGACTTAGAATGCATATTTTCTTTCGTCACCGTTGACTTAGAATTATTAGTAAAAGCTTTCTCAGTTTTAGGAACATGGATGCTTTTCTTTGTTTCCTTCACCTGTTTCGAGGAAGATGTATCTTTTGAAAGATCATTGGAAACAGGTAAAGACGGGGAATTTTTGAGATATAAAATCTCCTCTAAAAGCTTTTTCTTTTCCGCTCGAAAACCTAATCTTTCCGATTCCAAGGTTGCGTTCAATTCTGCAATTTTACTAGCAATCTCTGGAATTTCCCAACTAGAGATAGGTTTATTATGATGTAAATTATTTTCCCCGAAAGACACTAAGTTAGAAGAGGTATTTTTATCTGCTTGACTTCTATTTGCAATAGCGTTCTCTAAAAGTTCAATCTTAGAGTAAAGCATACGCCGTTCCTCTAAGATTATCTCATATTTTGATGAGACACGATTTCGCTCATCTTCACAAGAACGTAATCTTTTAATCATATCGCAGACATTCTTTTCACTAATCTCTAACTTAGTTTCTAAGCTAATGACCTTTGACTTTGTGTTAGCCAAATCCTCATTAGCGAAAGCTAGACATTCCTGTTGCTTAATCAACACAGAGTAATTATTAGCAAATCTTGCTTCTAATTCCTCAATTTTTCTAGCTTGAGCATCCATAATAATTAAATAATAATTTTTTTTAATTTTTTTTTAAATTTAAAAATTTAAAATTTGGCTTTTGGAAATTCAGTTCCGAAAAGTTTGGTTTTATCAAAAAGTATAGTGAAGTATCGAAGATAGTAAGTGTCGAAAATTTTTGGTTTGCACCTAAAAATTTTGGAATGATTTCGAAAACTTCGGGAAAATTACCAAAACTTTTTCTATAATATGCCAAATACGACCTAAGTTGATTGTTGGATACGTGATCGTTGATGCGTATAGTGGATTTGCATTCAAAAATTGACGAAAAAAGTTTTCTATACCGAAAATTTTTGGCCCGGAAAATTTATTTTGAAAAATTTCGAAAAACGTGTAAAATAGATTATGTCTGTTGGACTCAGAAAATTTCTCTATCAAATGATGTATAAAATTTTTTCCTCAAAAGTCCTTTTTATTGCTACTTAAAGCCTTTTTATTCCTCAAATGATGTATAAAAAAAATTTCTCTATCAAATGATGTGTAAATTTTTTTTTATTTTTTTTTGCTACTTAAAGCCATTTTATTCCGAGGGGGGGCCGAAAAATTTTGGGTGATCGAAAACCTCTAAGTGTAATTTTTTGAAGAGTGAGTGATCGAGAATTGAAGGTCACTGTTTCGATTGAGAACAGTGAATTCTCGGGTGAAAACTTTGACCGAAATTCGGGTAGGTAGAAAGAATTCGAGTACAAAGAATTTTCGGATATGTAGAAATTCGGAAATATTGATTCGGATGATTTGCCCGAATTCGGATAATTCAGTCCGAAAATTAGACAATCGCCGAGAGTGAGCAAATTCGAGTACGTATGCCCGAAAACTAGAAAATCGCCGAGAATTAAAAGCGAAAATTCGGGTGATGGAAATCGGATAAGTGCTAATTTTCGCCGAGAAAGAAATTCGGGTAAAATTAAAAATTTTGTCCAAAAACCTTAAAATTCGGGTGTTCTTAGACAGAGATTTTTGCCGAAAACAGGAATTTCGGGTACAATTTTGGGTAGAATTAAAATTCGCCGAGTTTAAGAAATTCAGGTAAAATTCGGGTGAAAACTATCCGAATTTCAAGGTACTGTTGCATTCATCTGCCCGAAAATCATCTCTGGGAAAAAATGACGAGTTTTCAATGCGATTTTCTACCGAAATCTCACTCAAATCAACTGAAAAATGTTGGGTAAGCACTTAAAATCACTCGAAAACAACTTATTTAGCTCTTGAGCTTGCAAAATCAGTAAAATAAGCTCAAAAACTCAAGATCAAGAGCAAAAAGGTTTCGAACTCAAAGCTATGAAAAAACCCAAAAATTTCAGAAAAATCGCTCAAATCCGAACGCGTTTGGCTCTGATACCACTTGTTGGTAGCCTTTTGATCCTAACAAACTAACTTAGGGATGATTTAACCACGTTTAAATATGGAAAGAATTGATTCAACGTGGGGTGTTGTGTTCTTGAGAGGTGTTGGGTGGCTCTCTTTCTCTCTAGATGAATTTTCACACAAAACACACTTTATTATGTGTTAGGGTTTTAGTATTTATACCACAAGTTGGTATATAATACTTGGGCCCCTAACAAAGCCCAATTACACTAAGCCTCTTATAATGATAGTCTTTATAAATAAACTACAAAGATAATTCTAATTAATTGAACACAATAAAATATTCCTAACATATTTTTTACTATATTTTTATTTGTTATTTATTTTTAATCTTTTATTTTATTTTAATTTAGTTGTATTTTTCTTTTTCTTTTTTATCCTTTTTTATGTTAATTTTATTATTTTAAATTCTGACGAATAACGGGTCAACACGTGTCATTTTCCATCCAAATTAACGGACATACTAACGGAGGGATCAAATTGGTTCATTTTCAAGAATATTAGGGACTAAATTTGTCCACGCGAAACATTAGTGACTAAATTGGTTCATGGGGTAAACATCGGGGACCATTTTGGATTTTCTTCCACAAAATTTTTAACTCCATATTAATCTTATCTCCTTGCACAACAACCTGGTTTTGTAAAATAAATCAATTTCATAAAAGCACGCAGAAGCATCACACATACGTGATTTATCTAAGAAATTAAAAGAATTATTCTAATTCATCTTATTGTGTAATGGAATAAGATTAACATTGAGTTAAAAAATTTATTTTGGAGCGAAAAGAAGCGGAGTACATGTGCGGTGCTCACGCTAGTTGCTCACGGTAGTTGTGCTATAACAAATATATATATATATATATATATATATATATATATATATATATATATATCATGAGCTATCCCTGCACAACTTCATCGTATTTCACATACTTCGGTTAAGTTCGTCTGAAGCGATATGAACCAAACAGCCGACTGTGAGATGATTAGTCTTCCAACGTCTAATCATTCTAGTCTATGCGTAAAGTCTCAAGTTTACCCGGACAACGATTGCTAATTTGTTGGAATAAATTCAAACACGTGAAATCCACTCGGAGATTTCATATCATCCATCTAACTAATTCTAGTTCATGCATTTCTATCTTTATTTTTACTTAGTTCCATTCACTCTCCTAATTTACATTGTGTTAGAAATATTTTCTAGTGTTCAATAATCATGTTATCTTTGTCTAGGGACTTTATTGTATTTTATGTAAATATAGGGACTAAAGTATAAATATACCAAAGTATGATTTGGTATATATAGGTCAAGTGTGTGTAGAATGCACACAACTCAAGGTAGAAATTCTCTCTCTAGACTAAGAGCTCTATCATCAACAGAGATTAGGGTTTGAATTAGAAAGAGAGTGTGAGGATTATTGTAGAGAGAATTTGGTGATTAATTGAAGATTGATTGATTGATTGATGATTAAAAATATATATAATATACTTTAAAAAAAAAACTTTATGCAAAGCTTTACTAATAAATATATATATATATATTATTAAAATAAGGATCAGTTTACGATTGAACTAAAAAAAAAAACTTTACATAGAAAAAAAAAAAAACTTTACGAATAATCTTTGCAATACAAAAAAAAAAACATTTTACGATAGGTAAACTTTATGATAAAGCTTTGTATCGTACTTTGCAGTCCTATTATATTAAAGAATAGCTTTGCATATATATATATATATATATATATATATATATATATATATATAAGGGAGCTTTGCGATTGTATTACAAGTTAAAAAGTTTTCGATAGCTCAACTTTATGGCTCTTATTCAACAGTAAACTAAAATCTACTGTTTGCGGCTCTCACAACTGTGCGAATTTTAAAATTCTTTTCAATTGAGACCCGTAAAATAAATCTTTACTTTACGATATCTACTGTTTACGGCTCTCAAACCACCGCAAACCTAAACTCAAACTTTAAATTTCTATTGTTTGCGTCTCTTATTCATCCACAAACATAACCTAAACTTTGCAAAAATTCACTGTTTGCGGATATAAATATTTTAAATAGTTTCCAAAAGTTTGCAGTTTATCTCTAAAATCAAATTTAAATTTTTAATCGAAAACATTAATAAAAAAAAATTTAAATCAATTCTAAAACACGTCAACGATCATACACATCCAACAATTTTATTTGAACAAAATTTAAAATCCAACATTCTATATAGAATTTAATTACCAACATTATTTGAACCTAAATTTCAAATTCCATATCTGAGCTAAAAAGATTAAAATGGATTATTATACATATGATCAAGAAATGTATGAACTTCATAAACAATTAAAGAAGGAAAGCCATTATCTAGCTCATCTTCCTCAACAAGCTCAAAAACTTCAAGCTCAAAAATTGAGAGAATGCAATTTGGAACTATAAATTCTAGCACCTCTCACGAACAAAAGATTATAAAAGAGCTAGAAGATACACTAGCAAATAATGAACGTGTCTTAAGAAAACACCTACTAGAAGAAGCAAATCGTGGGATACAACTTCAATTAGCCAATAAAAAAATAGTTAGTTTAACAACTAAGGCAGATTCACAAGAAACAAAACTATGTGAACTAAAAATAAGTTTGTCTGCTAGTGAGGAAGAAAAACAGACGATATTACAACAAATCTCATCTACAAACAAAGAACGAATAACGGTCAAAGAACTAAAAGATCAACTAGCTAATAATGAGTCTATTATTAGAAAATATATAGACAACGAGTCTAGTCTTCAAAATCTTTTGACCAATGCGAAGGATGAGATTACAAGTTTAAAGTTTAAGGCTGAAAAGTATGAAACAATCATACATGAACTAACAAAAGATATATATGTCTATAAAGAAGAAAATAAAAATTATCAAGCTCAAAGTAAAGGTCTTTCTGAAGAACGTACTAGATTACACTATAAAATTAAAGAACTAGAGGTTCTTCTTGCAAAGAAAGATCTATTTGAGCAGAATTTGTCTCTAAATAAGTCGACTCAAACAATTGAGTCAGCGCCAACCGAGGAACATTCTATACTATCGATAAAACATGAACCTAAGGATTGTTACATTCCAGAAAGTACTCACAAAATTGCTGAATTACATTCTCTTCTGGATTCCGAACGAAATGGGTTTTGAGCTCAAATGGATAAGCTTTTAAAGGAGAATTTAATTCTTAAAAATTCCGTTCGAAAAGACAAAAGAATGACTAAAGCTATCAAGAAAGAAAAAATAGAGGAAGACAAATCATTTTCTATTGCCACGACCAAAATTGGTTCTACCTCTATTCCTAATCCAAAAATGTCTAAAAAGTCATTCTAAAATCAAAATTAAAGGAAGAAGTTACTAAAGCTAAAGCAGATAATAATTACACATTCTCTATGAACACTGAAACGTCTAAAAATAATAATTGTCTAAACAAAAGTAGCTCATTTAATACACATTACAAAGTGAATGATGTGAGTCTAGAAGGTAGGAAATACGACACTTCTATACTTAATGCTATTGATTCTATAAGCTCGTATTCCTCTTTCAAGTACCCGGTCAAAGTCAAATCCGAAATGCATCAGCAACGACTGGCGAAAGAGAAAATTTTCTCTTCTACAAAAAGACACACATTCACCGATGTTGAAACGTTAAATTTCAAAAAGGTTCAACAAATTTAGAAACCTAAGCTACAAATGGAAATAAGTAGTCCTCAACAAATGTGGATTCCTATGACTACTTTATGTGATAATCTTGATTCCAAATCTGAACCTTCTATGCTTAAATTGTTATCTTCTAATCAGGGAGGACCCGTCCAAAAATGGGTACCAAAGTCCCGATAATTTGTTTTGCAGGTCCCCGATCATACATGGTAAATAGACGACGATTGCTCCACATGCATGGTCAGTATGTGATGATGAGCAGTCGTACAAGACCCCGACACGTGTTGTATTCGGTTTGCTCCACACACGTGATCGGTATGTGACGTGAGCAAACACACCAAATCAAGACTATTCCAAAGCTCTTGATTTGACATTGTTTTTATTTTTATTTTTTCGTTATAAAAAAAACCATAAAAAAAGGCCATAAAAAAAGGCCATAAAAAAAAAGAAAAGGCCAATAAAAAAAGGAAAGGCCAATAAAAAAAAAAGAAAGGCCAATAAAAAAAAAGGAAAACGAAAAGAAAAGGCCAATAAAAAAAAGAGAGAAAAAGGCAATAAAATAAGGGAAACAAAATTGAGCTACAATGTTTAAAGAAGGCCGAACCGATTTCAAAATTCAAAAAGCACTTGAATTTCGAGGGAGTCAAACTCTATATTTTCAGTTTTTGATTTTCATAGGGAGTTCGACTTACTATAAATAATGCTTAGTTTTAAAGAATAGTTGGTCTTCATATTCTATATTGTTTATTTAAGGGGAGTGGATATATAGATAGGCAAGGCGCATGAACTTCAAAAGAGCATATTACCATAATTCTAATGTAAAAAGCGTATTTGTTTGAGGGGGAGTGATACTTATAAGTGCAAAAAGTACATTTATTGGGGAGTGTCACTTCAAATACAAAAGACGTTTCTTTTGTAATATGCACTTTCACAAAAAGCGCATCTATTTAGGGGGAGCAAGGGCATCACATTAGAAATAGCGCAACAATTTAGGGAGATCATTACCTAAAAAAGGCGCAAGAAGATAAAAGAGAATGCCCTGAAGACAAACTTCAAGCTTTGAAGGAGCATCAACGTCAATTAGCGCATGGACAACACGAGTTGTTCACACACATGTTCTCATGGTTCAGTTCATCCCAACTGCACCTATCTCAGGAACAACCCCGAGTGTATGTGAGGGTTTTGAGTGAATCTCGATGCAATTACAACAACTCAACCACAAACTATCTGAGCCACAACCAATATAGGTACAGGACTGATTTATCAGATCCCGAGTAGAAGACGCCTCATCTGGTCCAAAGGCGCATGCACAACCTGTTAGGATCATTTTCTAGTGTTCATCATATAATTTGTATTGATGTATTTCTTATTGGGTCATTAGCTTAATGAGTTTGCTAGTTGGGGGCACTCTTGTAATTATACCAAAGTATGTTTAGTATAAATAGTGGGCTATTGCTTATTTAAATGTAAAACTTCCCATTTTAATTAGAAAGTCTATTTTGAGCTAAACCTAGAATAGTGTGAACTCTCTCTCGAAACACAAAACAGCCGCCACCTTCACATGAAAAACACGCACACACACACACACACTTGAAGGTGTGTACAATTCCATTGAGTTTGAGAGTTCTAGCTTGGATTAGGGACCTACAAGTGGTATCAGAGCCTCCGTGAGGCTTGGATGGAAGTGTTCTAGCTTTGTTGGATCGATTTTTACATGTTTTTGCTGTTGAAAATTCAAAAACCCATTTTTAAGCTTTTCGCAACATGAACTTCGCGTTTTTGCTTCGTTTTGGGTTTTGACTGGTGTTTCTGAGTAGTTCTGTGTCGATTCTATCATTCTAGCTCATTACCCAGTAGTTTCCAGCACTTTTCCGCATTTTCTAAGCTTTACGACTTTCAAAATTTACGTTTTCGGTACCAGAACACTGCTTTTCGGTACAAGAACACGCTTAATTTCTGCAGGAAAAGTTTTCGGCACTGAGGTTTTCACAGCTACAGTACCTCCAAAAAGTTTTCGCAATCCAAAAGTTATCGGCACTAAAGTTTCGCCGCTACAGTGCCCTCCAAAGTTTTCGCAATCTTGAACGTTTTCGGCACTGAAGTTTTCGCCGCTACAGTGTCTCAAAAAGTTTTCGCAATCAACCAAAGTTTTCGACACTGAGGTTTTCGCCGCTACAGTGTCTTCAAAAGCTTTTCGGTATCTCAAAGTTTTCGGTATCACAAAGTTTTCGGTATCTCAAAGTTTTCGGTATCTAGAAATTTTCGGCACTTCTAACTTCTCGGATCATCAAACTTTTCGGTACCCTATTTTTTCTCGAAAATTCATTCTAAAACGAAAACTCCCTTACGAAAACCTGAAACTTTTCGGACTCAGAAACTTTTCGGCAACAATCTTCAACTAAGTTTTTCAATTCAAGTACTCTCGATCCAAAGACAATTTTAAAACCCACCCAATACATCACATCACGCGTTCCACTTCAAGCAAATCTCACTCACACTTTATTAAAACAGAAAATGGACGCATATAGCATGGGAAGCGACATGAGACCACCTGTTCTTAGACAGGGCGAATACTCTATATGGAGAGACAGGTTCATCACGTTCATAGAGACGAAAGACCAAGCTAAGAACCTGCTCGAATCCATCAATCAAGGTCCAGCCCAATTCTGGCAAATTGTCCCAGCTGCCCCAAACAACAATCCACCGGTAGAAGAGTCACGTACCCTTAAGACACCAGATCAGCTCACAGATGAGGAGAGAATCCGCCAAAAGGCCGATCAACTTGCCAAGTCTTACCTTATGCAGGCCAACCCCAATGAAATTTACATTCAAATTAACAGTGCCAAAACGGCAAAGGAAATGTGGGATGCTCTTGACGTGCTCATGCAAGGAACGGATGTTAGTGTGATGATCAGGATCACTAACACCTACACTGCTTATGACTTATTCAAAGCACGAAAAGGAGAGTCCCTGCTGGAGACTTATCAAAGATTTGTCATCATACTCAACGAGCTGAAGATTGCTGGGGTTACCAAGGGACAATTGGAAATAAATGTCAAGTTCCTGAACTCACTTCTCCCAGGATGGGACCAAACTGCCATTCTTATGAGGCAGATGAAGGACTTGACCCAGATCAACATCCACACACTCTTTGACAACCTCAACCAGTACGCAAGATGCATTCCAAGAGAAAGAGAGGTGACTAGAGACATGGGGATGGAGTCTGCAGCATTTATTTCCGATGGGCCATCCAAGAAAATGTCGAAGGACAAGGTAGTTGTGCAACCAACCGCTGAGCAGGAAGGAGAGTCGGAATCTGACTCTGACGAGGATAGCAGGAATTTATGAAGCACATGGCATTGATCACTAGCTCGATGGCCAAGAGGTTCTTCAAAAAGGGAGGGTCCTCATCAAATTGCCAAAGGACTACTTCTGGCTCTAAGCTAAGAGCCAAGCCATGGACACCTCAGAGCAGAAAAATGCACAAACTGCTCCTAAATGCTACAACTGCGGCAAGCCTGGTCACTATGCCAGAGAATGCCGAGCCCCAAAGAAGAAGGATGCCAACTATTACATGAGAAAAGCTAAGTTGGCAGAACAAAAGGAAGCTGGGGTGGTGTTGATGGCTGAGCAAGATCACTGGCTCAAAAATACTTTGGACAGTGAGGAGGAGAACGTAGCACTGATTGCACGCATTGAAGAAAGCTCGGGAGCAGAGGCCTCAGGAAGAGATTCAACCTCGGAATGCCTAGCCGCAACGGAGACCGTTGAGGTAACCAAAGAAGAACTTGAATTTCTTATAAAATTGCAAGATGAGTTAACTTCCTTAAGTACGTCTAGAAAAGTAGACAAAAGAAGGATTAAAGATCTAGAGGACAGGTTAGCAAATAATCAACGAGTCCTAGAACAAACCTTAATAGAAAAAGGAAATGAGATGACTCGTGTAGTAATTGCGAATGAGAAGATGACTGGTCTGGAAAAACAAATTGTACAATTTGAATCCAAGATCAGCGCTCTAACTCATGAGATCAAGTCCTCAGAAAACGATGTTAAGGATAGCATAGGGAGATATGAAATGATATATAGGGAAATGTTACGATTATACTCCAAAATTAAGAAATTGGAGGATATAATAACCAAGAGGGCACATACGGACCAAACGATTTTCTTAAACCAACATGCCGATACTGAATTCTACCATCCTCTTACTGGCATAGGGTTTAACAATCCTCAAAACCTAAAGAAATGCAATGTCCGTCAATTTTATGACATTAGGTATATGGGATTAGGTATAACTCAGCTAATGCCCTTTATCAATCACTCTGAAATCCTAAGATTAGAAGAGGAAAAATGATAAAAGGCGCTAGCTGAAGTTGAGTATGATTACACGGATTTGAACAACAATTATAAAACTAGGTTTTGTCCGGCAATAACCGAGTTCGAGTTCGAAATCCCTCGACCCCCCGAAGGTGAAACCTTATGGTAGTCCTCAAATGAATCTGCTACATCAGAATATCCAGACACGTCCTGGTACATGCCTGAATGTATAAAGAAAATAGCAGAACTTCACTCTGTTTTAGATAGCGAAAGAAAAACTTTTGAGAGTGAAAAACAAACGCTTTTGAAAGAAATCGCACATCTAAAGAACAATCCTGCCCCTTTTGAAAGAAAAGCACCAAAAATTCCTAAGCTTCCTTTTAAATCTTCCATTACTAACCCAATGCATTTTAACTCTACAGGCTCTCTAAAGAAAACGTGGATTAAGAAAGGAGACAAAAAGAAGGAAAAACAAGATTTCAATGATGTTTTGTATTTAA
This sequence comes from Lindernia subracemosa, assembly GCA_028392965.1. Taxonomy (NCBI): domain Eukaryota; kingdom Viridiplantae; phylum Streptophyta; class Magnoliopsida; order Lamiales; family Linderniaceae; genus Vandellia; species Vandellia subracemosa. Next base: position 1,199,331 of record JAQPCC010000011.1, on the reverse strand, counting down.
AAGTTTTTCCTTCTAGAAACAAGTCGTTTTATTTTGATCAGTCTGTACTTAACTTTCTTGACTATGTTCATCCTTATTATTCCAAATTCGACCGTCCTTTACATTATTCTTCTAAAATGTTTTCGAAATCTGCTCTATCTAAGAAAAGGAAACGATCAACCACTAAAAATAACACCCAACCTGCAAAAACTAAGACTACCCAACGTTGGATGCCCAAGGTGAAACCTAAGGGAACCATGAGCCAAACCACGACAAGAAAATGGGTACCTAAGCCTAAACAAAATCCTTCCGCTGTAGCTAAAAAAAAAACTAGGCTAGGTAAAGCGTCTTATAAAACTAAAAATGATAGAGGAGGCGGACCCATTTTCAAATGGGTACCTAAAACCCTCTAGTTCCTGTTTTGCAAGTCTCTCATGTGTGGTATTTAGATTCTGGTTACTCCACACACATGACGGGAAACAAAGAGCTGAGCAACTACACCGAAAAATACGGTGGAATAGTCCGTTTCGGGAACAGTGATGGTGCCACAATCCGAGGTTATGGAGATCTAATTTGCAACCGGCTAACCATCAAAGAAGTCTCCCACGTAGAAGGATTGATGCACAACCTCTTTTTGATCGGGCAATTCTGCGATCGAGGTCTACAAGTATTGTTTCGTCAAAAGAGGTGCACAATTGTGAATGAGATGGGTGAAGAACTCCTGGTGGGCACTCGAAGGACAAATCTCTATACAATTGATGTGCGATCAATCAAGCCTTCTACAACAATATGCCTCATTAGTAAAGCGTCATTCTCACAAAATGAGCTATGGCATTGTCGACTGTCTCATCTAAACCTCAAAACCATCAACAAGCTGGCAACCAACAAGCTGGTTCTCGGACTTCCAGCACTGAAATATCAAAAGGAACACTTATGCTCAGCCTGTGAAAGAGGAAAAATGAAGAAAGCGTCTCACTCCACCAAACCAATACCTTCGTCATCACGACCACTGGAGCTGCTCCACATTGACTTATGCGGCCCCATGAGGACAGAAAGCCTAAGCGGACGAAAGTACATGATGGTCATCGTAGACGACTTCTCAAGATTCACATGGGTCCACTTCTTAAAGTCAAAGGATGAGACGTCAGTTCAAATTCCGATCTTTGTTAAAGCAACGCAGAATCTACTCGAATGTACAGTCCAACTGATTCGATCAGATAATGGTACTGAGTTCAAGAATCAAACTCTCAGTAAATTCTATGAGACTCTTGGCATCACTCAACAATTTACTGCTGTCCGAACCCCTCAACAAAATGGAGTGGTCGAACAACGAAACCGAACCCTAGTTGAAGCTGCAAGAACCATGCTGTTGCAGTCTTCGTTACCCCACTTCCTTTGGGCGGAAGCAATGAACACTGCTTGCTATACTCAAAACCGAACAACTATTCACCAAAGATTCGGAAAAACACCATATGACCTTCTCTACAAAAGAACGCCAAGCATCGTCCACTTCAAGATATTTGGTTGCAAATGCTTCATAGCCAACGATCGAGAGGAAAGATCGAAACTGGACCCCAAGGCTATTGAAGGAATATTTGTGGGATACTCCACCCAATCAAAGGCGTACCGAGTCTACCTGAAGGAAAAGAGAACGGTCATGGAAAGCATCAATGTTACTTTCGATGAAAGAATCGAAGTGGCTTCTCCACATCACAGTGGAGAACCCGGACAGTCAACCGTAATAGCTTCTGAGCACAACAGTTCAGAACCTGAAATGGTAGTTGGAGTATTGGCTCATAACCAACCAGAAGCAGCCACTCATACTAATCATACACGGATGCCTAGAACAAATCAAGAAACTCAAGAGGAGCTGGAATTGGACATGTTGTTCGAAAATCTGTACTTTCATCCTCCATCAACCCATCAGACATACGACCCAATTCCAGACTATACAGAACCAACAACTGACTTGGAACCAGACATCGAAACAACTGACCTTGGTCCGAGTAATCAACCCGTTGAGTCCGAGCCCATTCCACAAGAGTTCATCGAGTCATCCGACGCAGACGAATCAATTCTCCCTCACGAAAGAAAATGGACTCGAAGCCACCCATCATCGCAAATAATTGGCGATCCCTCAGCCGGTGTTCGAACCAGGGGCTCTACATCAAATGAGTGTCAGTATGCATGTTTCTTGAGTCAAACAGAACCCACAACGATCTTAGAGGCACTTAACGTCCCGGACTGGATAATTGCCATGCAAGAAGAGATCAATCAGTTCGAGCGTCTCAAAGTTTGGAATCTGGTTCCTCGACCATTGGGAAAGACTGTCATTGGAACCAAGTGGATCTTTAAGAACAAAAAGGATGAGGATGATATCGTAATACGAAATAAGGCAAGACTCGTAGCTAAGGGGTATAACCAACAAGAAGGGATTGATTATGACGAGACGTTTGCCCCTGTAGCAAGGATCGAGGCCATTCGCCTATTCCTGGCTTATGCAGCACACAAGGACTTCACTGTCTATCAAATGGACGTCAATACGGCCTTCTTAAATGGCATTCTCAAAGAGGAGGTTTACGTCTCTCAGCCAGATGGATTCACCAGTGAAGAACATCCAGACTTTGTGTACCGACTAGATAAAGCACTTTACGGACTCAAACAAGCCCCTAGAGCTTGGTACGAAGTCTTGTCGGATTTTCTCACGAATGCTGGCTTCACAAAGGGAAAGATAGATACCACCCTGTTCATCAAACACCATGGTTCTGATATAATGCTCGTACAAATATACGTGGATGACATCATCTTCGGATCATCTAACTCAGATCTTTGCATGGAATTCAGTAAACTCATGAAGACCAAATTCGAAATGAGTATGATGGGAGAGATGTCCTTCTTCCTTGGACTGCAAATCAGACAACTCCAAGATGGAATCTTCATAAATCAGTCCAAATACATCCACGACATTCTCAAGAAATACGGCATGGAGTCGAGCACACCGATGAGTACCCCGATGTCAACCACATGCAGGTTGGACTCTGATCCGTCTGGCAAACCAATTGACGTCACCTACTATCGTGGAATCATCGGGTCTCTTCTCTACCTTACAGCCAGTCGCCCGGATATTGTTTTCTCAACATGTCTCTGCGCAAGGTTCCAAGCAAATCCATAGGAGTCGCACCTACATGCAGTAACACGTATCCTTAAGTATTTAAAAGGAACTCCCAATCTCGGCCTCTGGTATCCTAAGGGCTCAGGTATGAAATTAATAGGGTATTCTGACGGCGACTTTGCTGGCTGTAGAATGGACAGAAAAAGCACTTCGGGAAGCGCTCAGTTCTTGGGAGAGAAGCTCGTGTGCTGGTCTTCCAAGAAGCAGAACTGCGTCTCAACATCGACGGCAGAGGCATAATATGTCGCTGCTGCCAGTTGTTGTCGCACCCAACTAAGGGACTACGGATTCGATTTAAATCGAATACCTATTTATAGTGACTCCAAAAGTGCCATTGCAATTACTTGCAACCCTGTTCATCACTCGCGCACAAAACACATAGATTTAAGATATCACTTCATAAAAGATCACGTGTTAAAAGGTACAATTGAACTATACTTCATAAGCACAGAGCTACAACTTGCCGATTTATTTACAAAAGCTTTGGATGAAAAACGATTCCAATTCTTAGTCTCGAAATTGGGCATGTTGAATCTCAATTACTAAGTCAATTGACCCTTAGAAATTTAATTCTTATCTATGTGGCATAACTATTTCCAATATGTGCATTTTCTTTTATTTTGTTATTTTAGTTAAATTTCTACTTCATGAATAAAAGCTCAAAAATAATAACGTTCGAAAATGGGTATGATTATTTTAACGAGATATGCTCGAATTTAGGGGGAGAAACCTTGATTATGCTTCGCAACTTTTAAATAAGGGGAGGAAAATACTTAATTCTTCAAAAGTTACGAACACATCGGTCAAGGGGGAGTATTTCATAATTTTTTTAATTTTAGATATACATCATTGAGGGGGAGTAAGAATTAGATGAGGGGGAGTATTTCATAATTTTTTAAATTTTAGATATACATCATTGAGGGGGAGTAAGAATTAGATGAATTCTATGCTATGTTATTGAGGGGGAGCATCAGCATTGTTGAAATTTATTAAGTCAAAAAGGTTTTCGCAAGAAAAAGTTTTCGCAATTTCTTAAGTCAAAAAAAGTTTTCGCAATTTCTTAAGTCAACAAAGTTTTCGCAATTTCTTAAGGGTTTTCGCTACTCTCGCAAATTTCAAAAAGTTTTCGCAAGTCATCTGCTATTGGGCCCTTTCGTTAACCTTTCTCAAAATATTTCCGGCCCAAATTCCATATACCGAAAACTTAAGCCCAAAGTTTACCGAAAACGTTTTTAAGCTTCCACGAGAAGTTTTCGCATCGTCAAAACCTTTTCACATCGTCAAAACCTTTTCGCTCCCTATCAAAGTTTTCGCAACTTGTTTTTTCTTCTTTTTCGTGCTCATTTCGTGTCCTTCTGCCTTCTTCGAACTCTCTAAAATCATCACAAACTGGTAAGGAACCTCATGAACCAACAGTTTTTTCCCAGTTTTGATCTAATCGCAGGTTTTCGGCAGAAGAACTAAGGATTCGATGTGCTTAACGACACGATTGATGTCGTTTAGGGATGGGCTTATCGATTCTATACCCAGAAATATCGATTACATGTAAATGAATCGAGATTTAGGGTTGAAATCGACAAAATCGCAGTTCATATAATTTTTCGGGGCTAGAACTTGCGTTAAAACCCTAAAACTTAAGTTTTCGGCAAAAACTAACTTTTCGGAGATTCTACTGTTTTCGGCACTCAACTTTTCGGCTAGAACTTGTTATAGAACTTTTTCTTAAGACAAAACGTTGACCTCATATTGACTATATGTTTGTTATAAAATACAACCTATTATCTGTTCGGTCTTCTAACGAACATTTTTTCCAGATCATTAAAGAATGGCGAACTTGACCATTGACGAGGTGTATCCCACAACCAAATGGATCGGGACGACAGACAATAACTTTCAACTTGATCCCGACAAATTCAAGTGTCCCGACCCAATTGTAGTGGTTGTGCTTCGAACACATCCTTTATGGAACGCCATCACAGCCACTACCAAAGTGCCCGAAGTCTACCTTCAACAACTCTGGGGCACGATGAAGAGGAAGATAGCCAATGATGAATCTGTCTTCTATGAAGCTCAAGTACAAAACTCAACAATAACAATAACAAAGGAGCTCCTACAACAAGTGCTACATCTTCCCATCCTTCCTGCCTACGAGGATCTCGCCGACGACGACGAACTCAAGGAAGGACTTTTGAAGCTGGGATACCGTCCACCGCTGAATCTTCTATCAGGATTCGTTCAAGGGATGATGCCCTATCCATGGAGAACACTGTTCAGCATCATCAACAAGTGTCTCTCACCAAAGCATGCGGGATTTGACAGAGGAAACATCAACATCCTCCGCTTGCAACACATCATCATCTACAACAAATCCTACGACTACGCAGTCATAATCATGGCGGACCTGGATGACCAACTACGTCACCGGGACAACCGCACCGTCAAGAATCGAGTCGTTCCCTACCTACGGTGGTTCTCTCTCGTTATTCAAAGATCAATGACGACCAATCCAGAGATCCCACCTCGAGATGAAGCCGAGAACTTCACTCCGCCAAAATTGAAGTATCTCGTGAAAAAGAAGGCGGAGCCAAAATGGGAGAAACGCCCTATGATGATCCCGCTCCACCTTCTTCAACATGCCGATCCCGAAATTGTCCAAGAATACTGCGACCAATATCGCCACACCAACCCCATGGTTCGGGAAGACCCCCCCGAACCTAGCCAAGGGGCTCAACCGAGTGGAAGTGAGGGTCCTGAGAGTGAACCGGCCGCACCACCACCGTCGCCGCCCCCGTCAACTCAACCACAAACACGAGACAGTGACGACGGGGACTCGGACGACGACACTGACACACTGGACAGATTTGGGCACCGCCGAGAAATACGCGCAAAAAGCCAACAAGATCTTCAAGTCGCGGCACCCATTTCTGCAGCGGCCGTCTCCCAACAACCAGAACAAGACCGGGCCATAACCACTATAGGAACAGGGACTGATGCGCTCAGTCTCCAAGTAGAAGCCGCCGCATCAGGTCCGCACATGCACCTACCGCACCCAGCCACTCATCTGTTTCCCAACAGACAGATGTTTCATACACTCACGGGGATCCTCGTCCACCATCTCCTCCTCGCTCGGAGGCTGGGGATGTTGAAATAAGTGGTCCACCGCCCCAGACCACGACCATCATTCAAAGCACATCGAGTCTAGGTCCTAGAATGCCCATATTTTTTCCACCTTTTACTAGGACACATACACATCTTTCTGACAGCTCTTTGAAGCTGTCCACAACGGCCATCGATGCCTCCACTACTGAGGTTCTTCGAAAGCTGGCCGGAAGACCCGATGAAGGAACCTCCTCCCTTCATTCCTCGTCGGGCCATCAGGCCACTCCCACCACAGGCCTGATGACAACAGGAAGCCTAAGTGGCCCTGGTACTTCGGTACATCTAAGTGATGTACCCTTAATGACCGCAACTTCATCGTTTCTCGACGAGTTGCTTGCAATGGTTGGAAGTCCCAAACGCGTCGAAGTACCCCTCACTTCGGCAAGTGCGGGCCACAGTGACTCTGTCATTGTGTCAACGGAACGCCTTAGTGGCCCCGATGGTGATTTCCCGTTCGTCAGCAAGGCCAAGCTGAACTCGCTCCTGGAGTCGTTCGCCAAAGCACTCAAAGAAGATATCTTGGCGACCGTTCGTGACACCTACGGGCTCAACGAACGCGACAAAGGGAAGGCCCCCGCCACAGCTGGCCCGTCCTCATCAACCCAACCCACACCTCCACAGTATACCATACCACCTCCACCTCCATCATTCTCACCACCACCACGAGGCCCCTCCTATAATATCCCTCTCCCCTCTCCCAACACACTAGCTCGTATGATCGACCCCGACACCATACCCATTGACGAGCTACAAACCTACTACCTCAAGCGGCTCATGACGGCAGATAACCTCACGCCTGATCAACAGTCTATCTTAGACTTTCTCTGCCGTCTGTCCGCTCCCCAAGGATCCCCATCGCCCGCAACGTGCCGAGACGTTGAACCCTCTTCAAAGAGGCGTCATGACGATCCTGACGAAGGCGATCGTCATGAGGGGGAGAAAAGACAGCGAACCTCGGCAACAACAACGAGGGGAAGAGGTAGAGGACGCCAAGCCCAAGCAACCCGAACCCCAACCAGCAAACAATACCTATCAAAGACCCAAAAGAAGAAACAAGCCTCAGACGACAACACTCCCAGCTTCGAAGATGCGTATCAGGATGATCCAACAACAGATCCTCATCAAGTGCTCGACGAATATGTCATGACAGAACCATGGTCAAAGAAGGACGAGTTTGAAGCAGAAGCCGTGGCAAGAATAACAAAATATAGAGAAGTATTCAAGAGAGCCATGGCCAACATCTACTCCTTCGACCCGATCGAGCTTGAAGAGGGCGAACATCTCGAGAAGCTGTTAGAAAACAACATGGACTACGGGATCTACAGAGCACCCGAAGTTCGAGTCCCAAGAAGCATATCAAGAATGGAAACTGACTGGGACAATGTGAGACTAACAACACCATTTCTCGAAGAATCATCGAAGCGCATCTGGAGGACACCAGACAAAATCAAGAAGCTGGATGAACTCAACCTGAGGGGGCTATCATATCTCAAAGGTAGGGACGCTACGGGCTATCTGTGGATCCTCGCTGATCGAGGAAGCATGCCGACAAGGACAGCCAAAGAACAGCGTGCCCACTTCCAATCCAAGTGGCCTTTGATCAACATCATACAAATGAACGACAAGAACGTGGGAAGAACACACTACCCAGAGTTCAAGGTGATGTGGAATGACGGCTCTATCTCAACCATCACCGAGGCCGATTTGCAATTTCTGAAAAGATCCGACGTCAATCAAATGTACTACCTCTGCCGGAATTTTGGAGCCACAAAGCACGAGTATAGGCAAGGGTACTACGCGATCAAGGGATTCATGCTCAGAGATGTCAAATTCCATGTTGCCCAAGATCTCCAGATGGCGTTGGAAAACGGAATGAAGAAGGTCAGCCTCACACGACCAACGAGCGGTGACTAACAATCTGGATAAATGCATTGAAGCTGAAGTATTTCAGAATCCAGAATTAGCCATCGTCTATCTAAACTCCAAGAAAGAAAAAAGAGTTTTGTTGGTGTCAGAGATTCCAAAGTTCAGTGATGGTACGCTGAAGCTGATCAGAGAAAGAGTAGAATTCTGGATCAACGAATATCACAAACCAAGATCACCAACAGAGAAAGAGATCGAGTATAGGAACCTCCTAGACAACATCAGAGAAGCCATTGATGAGAGGATCCAGCTCCGCAACGATCTCAAACACTTTGAAGTCAACTTGGGGTTGAGGAAGTCCTTCTTCAGACGAAAAAGATGATCGAGCCTCGTCGAAGAAGATGAACACTAAGGGGGAGAATGTTAGGATCATTTTTTAGTGTTCATCATATAATTTGTTAGGTCATTAGCTTAATTTGTTCTGACGAAAAAGATGTATTTCTTATTGGGTCATTAGCTTAATGAGTTTGCTAGTTGGGGGCACTCTTGTAATTATACCAAAGTATGTTTGGTATAAATAGTGGGCTAGGGCTTATTTTAATGTAACACTTCCCATTTTAATTAGAAAGTCTATTTTGAGCTAAACCTAGAACAGTGTGAACTCTCTCTCTACACAAAACCGCCGCCACCTTCACATGAAAAACACGCACACACACACTCGAAGGTGTGCACTATTCCATTGAGTTTGAGAGCCCTAGCTTGGATTAGGGACCTACACAACCTTTCCTAGCTACTCATTTGTCTCCCTAAAGACGGATGTTTCAATATCTCACGAGGAACCGCATATGCTATCACCGTTTTATTTGGAATCGGGAGATATTGAACAAAGTGGTCCACAGCCCCACACCACTAAACTTTCTTGATCACGTAAATGTCTTGTGTGTCCTCATAGCCTAAATATTTTTACATTTTCTAGGACACATACATTATTTTACACACACTATGCATGTCTACGTGACCTAGCCAGAACTTCTATGATCAGAAAGAAGTCCTGCCGTTGCAACATTATTTTACATACACTATGCATGTCTACGTGACACATTTATAGCAAAAATGAGCTTCTATGATCAGAAGGAAGTCCTTCCATTGTAACATAAAAACAACAACGGTAGCATGCCATCTTCCGGAGCACGACTCTAGAACGATGTCAACGGGTTGCCTATGTGGCCCTGTAGTCCCTTCAAATGCAAGTCTGTGTGACTTTGCATCAACGACCAAGAGTGACATCAAGTGATGTTTCACAATGATTGGTCGTCTGTTCCGTTTTCAGGTACTTCATCCGGAATTCAACGCTAACACGTTCCGCGTACACTCTGGTTTACCTTGATCACATAGCATGACGATACAAATGAATCGTCATGAGGGGGAGAAGTATATCAAGGAGGCCAAGCATGTGAACTCATTAAAGAAGCCAAGTTTTCAACGCACGTGCTGAACTACAACAAACAAGACCTCTCTCCATGATTCGAGCATACACGGCAAGTCAATGCTGATGATCTGCGTGACTCTGATATATGCAAGAAGGTGACGAATATTCAAGTTGCAATGAAGAAAATGAGGGTGCATGTAAATAGGGAGAGAATGAAGATTCTCCAGAAGTCCTCAGCTATTTCTTCAGACAGCAACAAAGACCGTGTCAAATTCAAAGTTGAACACAAATGAGGAGATTGTTAGGAATCTTTCTGTTGTGTTCAAATGATGATGAAGACTGAAGATTATCAAAGACAAAGACAACTGGCACTTCAATGACAATTGAACACTGAGGGGGAGATTGTTAGGAATATTTTCTAGTGTTCAATAATCATGTTATCTTTGTCTAGGGACTTAATTGTATTTTATGTAAATATAGGGACTAAAGTGTAAATATACCAAAGTATGCTTTGGTATATATAGGTCAAGTGTGTGTAGAATACACACAACTCAATGTAGAAATTCTCTCTCTAGACTAATAGCTCTCTCATCAACATAGATTAGGGTTTGAATTATAAAGAGAGTGTGAGGATCATTGTAGAGAGAATTTGGTGATTAATTGAAGATTGATTGATGATTTAATCCCGAGCTTCCGCGCGCATATCGATTAAGGTAATCTCGATTAGTCTAATGCTTGAGTTCATAATATGTGTTAAATTTGGGAATTACACATTGTCTAAGTTAAAAGAAAATGGTCAATGAGGCATTGGTCTAATGGTCAAGGAGGAGGCCTTAATAATGATTTGTGAGTTAGGTCGTAGGATTGAATCCCCCTCCCACAATTCCTTGAGTAGTCTCCATGAGATTTATTTTCCAAGACTATCGTTGTCAGGTGGGTTTGGGACGTATTCATCTGACCCCGGGATTAGTCCCACCACTGGAATGTGTGGCGCAATTAAACCTCCGCCAGGTCTGTGTGGCGCAAAGTCCATGTCAGCATTTAGGGACTAGCCCATAGCCAGGTCGAGTGGGGATACCTCGGGACAGAAAAAAAAAAGAAAGAAAAATGACCCTTTTTCGATTACTTTTTCACGATAAAAAAATAAAAAGGAGTATTTAAATTATTTCTCCATCCCACCTCAGCAGTGATTGGCGACCAAGCCCAAGAAATAATCGAATAAGACAGATAATAACTATTATTCGTTTATATATATATATATATCTCACACACACACACAGCAATTTCATTTAGAGTAAATTAAGTTCCAGGCCCTATTAGACTATTTTCATTAGAATTCAGGCCCCATTTAGTTTTAAAAAATAGAAAAGGACCTATTTTAAGTTTTCCTTAGAGTTAAGGACCCATTTTAGCTGAAAAGACTCATTTGCCCTTCACTGTTACAAAAATTACATACATTTACCATCATCTCTCCCAAATGATTGAACCAAACATCACGTTCGATCGAAGCAAAAAATTATGTTCGAAAGCTAGTTTAATCTCGACGTTAATGACCGAATAATGTTAAATCGACCACAATTTCTCATGGGTATTAATAATCAAGGAAAATTATAGAAGTTTATCATGAAATAATTCTTCAAACTCAATTCGAAAATCTTGTTGAGAAACGAGTGGAATCTCGAATTTAATAACCAAATAAGGTGAAATCGACTCAATTCGATTATGGGTTTTAGTAATCAACGAAAATTACTGATATTAATCATGGAATGATGCAGAATTTTGGTGCGATCCAAGATTGAAACGTGTTATTCGAGTAACACAACACGCTACCTGGGTAACACTTTATGCAATTAATATAACACATGTCTAGTAATTTATAACTTTATTGCAACAACAATAACACATAATTCAAAAAAAATTAACCGATTCTTATCATGTTAATAACACATCCACTACATAGTAAGAGACGCGAAGAACAAGCTAAGAACCGCCGAAGGCAACCAAAAATCATTGAAATCTAGTTGAAATACCGTTAAAATCTCGATGTTAATGACCAAGTAAGGTGAAATCGACCTCAATTTCACATGGATCCAAATAATTAACGAAAATTACTGAATTTTATAATTGAATAATGCGTTAAATCCAATTTAAAATTTTCGTTAAAAAATGAGAGAAATTTCGACTTTAATGGCCGAAAAAGATGAAATCGACTCAATTCGATTATGGGTTTTAGTAATCAACAAAAATTACTGATATTAATCATGGAATGATGCAGAATTTTAGCGCGACCAAAGATTGAAATGTTTTTTTATTTGAGTAACACAACACGCTACATGGGTAACAATTTATGCAATTAATATAATACATGTGTAATTTATAACAACTATTGCCACAAAAATAACACATAATTAAAAAAAATAACGATTTTTATCATATTAATAATGCATCCAATATATAGTAGGAGGCGCGGTGAACAGGGTGAGCGTCGTAGGCCCCCAAAAATAATTAAAAAACGATAGAAATCTTGATGTTAATGACCAAATAAGGTGAACTCGACTCATTTTAATCATGTATTTTAGTAATCAAAGAAAATTACTGATGTTAATCATGAAATGTTGCGAAATTTTGGTCCGTCACAAGATTGAATTTATAACAAATTTTAGTAACACAACACGCCACCTGAGTAACACTTTATTAATAATGCATCCAATATAATGCATCCAACAAATTTCAGTCTTCATCATCAGTTGAATACAACAGAATAATTTCCAACAATCTCCCCCTTTGTGCTCAACTTTGAATGTGACACGGTCTTTGTTGCTGTTTGAAGAAATATTTGAGAGCGTCTGGAGAATCTTCAGTCTCTCCCTATTTACATGCCCCCTCTTTTTCTTCTTTGCAACTTGAATATTCGTCACCTTCTTGCATATATCAGAGTCGCGCGGATCATCAGCATTGACTTGTCGTGTATGCTCGGACCATGGAGAGAGGTCTTGTTTGTTGTGGTTCAGCATGTGCATTGAAAGCTTGGCTTCTTTAATGAGTTCACGTGCTTGGCCTCTTTGATATACTTCTCCCCCTCATGGGGATTCATTTGTATCGTCATGCTGTGTGATCAAGGTGAAGCAGAGTGTACGCGGAACGTGTTGTCGTTGATTTCCGAATGAAGTTCCTGAACATGGGACCGACGACCGATCATCGTGAAATATCCCTAGATATCACTCATTGTCGTTGATGCAAAGTCACACGGACTTGCATTTGAAGGGACTACGGGGCCACATAGGCAACCCGTTGACATCATTCTAGAGTCTTGCTCCAAAAGATGGCCTGCTACCGTTGTTGTTTTTATGTTGCAACGACAGGACTTCCTTCTGATCATAGAAGCACATCATTTAATGATGCATCTACAGAAGTTCTGGCATGGTCACGTAGACCTGCAATATGTGAGTAAAAGAATGTATGTGTCATAGAAAATTTTAAAAAACATTTAGGCTATGAGGACACACTAGACATTTACGTGTTCAAGAAAGTCGTGGTGTGGGGCTGTAGACCACTTTGTTCAATATCTCCCGCTAAATGATTCGGTGATAGCATATGCGGTTCCCCGTGAGATATTGAAACATCTGTCTTTAGGGAGACAAATGAGTAGCTAGGAAGGGTTGTGCATGCGCCTTTGGACTAGATGAAGCGTCTTCTACCCGGGATCTGATAAATCAGTCCTGTACCTATAGGGTTATGGCCCGGATAATTTTGTGGTTGAGTTGTGATAATTACATCGTGATTCGCTCAAAACCCTCACATACACTCGGGGTTGTTCCTGGGATAGGTGCAGTTGGGATGAATTGAACCATGGGAACAGGTATGTGAACAACTCGTATTGTCCATGCGCTAATTGATGTTAACACTCCCTCAAAGCTTGAAGTTTTCCTTCAGGGCAATCTCTTTTAATCTCTGCGCCTTTTTAGGTAACGCTCCCCCTAAATTGTTGCGCTATTCCTAATGTGATGCCCTTATTCCCCCTAAATAGATGCGCTTTTTGTGAAAGTGCATTTTACAAAAAAATCAAGCGCCTTTTGAATTTGAAGTGACACTCCCCAATAAATGTGCCTTTTGCACTTATAAGTCTCACTCCCCCTAAAATATATGCGCTTTTTACATTAGAACTAAGGTAATACGCTCTTTTGAAATTCATGCACCTTGTCTATCTATCTATTCACTCCCCCAAAATAAAAACAATATAGAATATGAAGAACGAATATTCTGTAAAAGTAAGCGCTATTTATAATAAGTCGAACTCCCTATGAAAATCAAAACTGAAAATATAGAGTTTGACTCCCCCAAAATAAAACTCAAGTGCCTTTTGAAATTTGAAATTGGCTCGGCCTTCTTTAAACATTGAAGCTCAAAAGTTCTTTTCTGTTTTTTTTTCATGGCCTTTTCCTTTTTCTTTTATGGCCTTCCCCCTTTTTTTTTTTTTGGTAAAAAATAAAAATAGAAACAATGTCAAATCAAGAGCTTTGGAATAGTCTTGATTTGGTGTGTTTGCTTACATCATATACCGATCACGTGTGTGGAGCAAACCGAATACCACACGTGTCGGGTCTTGTGCGACTGCTCATCATGGCATATCGACCATACATGTGGAGCAATCGTCGTCTATTTACCATGTATGATCGGGATCCTGCAAAACAAATTATCAGGACTTTGGTACCCACTTTTGGACGGGTCCTCCCTGATTAGCAGATAAACATAGATGCGCAAATGATTCAAGTATGGAATTAGCATGTAAAGTAGTCTTAGACTTAGGTACCCACTGTTGTTTTGGACTACTTATTAACATTTGTAGTTTAGGAGTCCATACATGTTTAGTATTATGTGAAATAGACATTGTAGCTCGTACGAATGAGTGTCTAGTGGAGAATATTCTTTCTTTCACCAGTCTAGAAAGATGTTTTTCAGATTTTACTTGGACTGGGTACTTGAGATAGGACTATGAGCTAATAGAATCAATAGTATTAAGTATAGAAGTGTCGTATTTCCTACATCCTAGACTCACATCATTCACTTTAGAATGTGTATTAGATGAGCTACCTTTGTTCTTCAGACAATAGTTATTTTTAAGCATTTCAGCTTGATTAGAGAATGTATACTTATTGTCTGTTTTAGCTTTAGTAGCTTCTTGTTTTATCTTTGGAATGACTTTAGGAATTTTCGGAGGAAGAATAGATCTAGGAACAATTTTGTTTATTGTAATAGAAAATGAATTGTCGTGTTCTATTCTTTCCTGCTTTATAGGTTTAGTCATTTGATTTTTATGATCCTGTTTAGAAGATATATCATTTAAAGGTTCAGGTGTTACAGGATGAATAGTTGTAGTTGTGCCCTTTTCTAAGGAATATTTGAGAAATGAATTCTCCTCTAATAGTGTTAGGTCCGTTTTATCATCCAACGAAGAACTCGAGCATAGATTCGATAGATTTACCTCGATGATAATGCGAGCGGGAGCTTTAGGATTAAATCAATCAAATCTTCATTAATCACAAACTTTCTCTACAATTATCCTCTTTCTCTCTCTACAATTAACCCTAGCTTATATAGTGATTAGAGAGAGATTTTCTAGTGAGAGAAAGTTAAACTCAAGTTATGTGCTAATCACACATACTTGCCCTATATATACCAATCAATATTGGTATATTTGCATTCTAGTCCCTAACTATACATATATTACAATTTAGTCCCTAGACAAAGATAACAACATTATTGAACACTATAAAATATTTCCAACAATCTCACCCTTAGTGTTCAATTATAATTGCAGCTCCGGTTGTCTTTGTCTCTCGAATCTTCAGTCTTCATCATCAGTTGAACACAACAGAATAAGTTCCAACAATCTCTCCATTTGTGCTCAACTTTGAATTTGACACGGTCTTTGTTGCTGTTTGAAGAAATATCTGAGAGCGTCTGGAGAATCTTCAGTCTCCCCCTATCTACATGCACCCTCATTTTCTTCTTTGCAACTTGAATATTCGTCACCTTCTTGCATATATCAGAGTCGCGCGGATCATCGGCATTGACTTGTCGTGTATGTTCGAACCATGGAGAGAGGTCTTGTTTGTTGTGGTTCAGCACGTGCGTTGAAAGCTTGGCTTCTTTAATGAGTTCACGTGCTTGGCATCCTGATATACTTCTCCCCCTCATGGCGATTCATTTGTATCGTCATGATGTGTGATCAAGGTGAACCAGAGTGTATGCGGAACGTGTTGGCGTTGATTTCCGGATGAAGTTCCTGAAAATGGGACCGACGACCGATCATCGTGAAACATCCCTAGATGTCACTCTTTATCGTTGATGCAAAGTCACACAGACTTTCATTTGAAGGGACTACGGGGCCACATAGGCAACCCGTTGACATCATTCTAGAGTCGTGCTCCAGAAGATGGCCTGCTACCGTTGTTGTTTTGATGTTGCAACGGCAGGACTTCCTTCTGATCATAGAAACACATTTTTGCGATAAATGTGTCAACAGAAGTTCTGGCTAGGTCACGTAGACCTGCATAGTATGTGTAAAATAATGTATGTGTCCTAGAAAATTTAAAAATATTTAGGCTATGAGGACACACTAGACTCTTAAGTGTTTAAGAAAGGTGTGGTGTGGGGCTGTGGACCACTTTGTTCAATATCCCCCGCTTCCAAATAAAACAGTGATAGCATATGTGGTTCCCGTGAGATATTGAAACATTTGCCTTTAGGGAGACAAATGAGTAGCTAGGAAAGGGTTGTGCATGCGCCTTTTGACCATATGAAGCGTCTTCTACCCGGGATCTGATAAAATCAGTCCTATACCTATATTGGTTGTGGTCCGGATATTTTGTAGTCGAGTTTTAATGATTTCATCGTGATACGCTCAATACCCTCACATACACTCGGGGTTTGTTCCGGGGTTAGGATCAGTTGGGTCTACTGAACCTTTGGAACAGGTATGTGAACAACTCTCTTGTGTCCATGCGTTTTTTTACTTTAGGTAGCACTCCCCTTCAAAGCATGAAGTTTCTCTTCAGGACATTGTTCTTCTTAAGCTCTAGCGTCTCTTTATGGTAACACTCCCCCTAAATAGTTGCGTTATTTCTAATATAATGCCCTTTCTCCCCCTAAATTTCTGCGCTCTTGTAGAAATTTGCATATTACTCTCTTTCAAGTCAAGCACCTTTAGTAATTGAAGTAACACTCTCTCTTAAAATGTGCGCCTTTTAAGTATGCGCTTATGAGTATCACTCCCCCTAAAACATATGCGCTTTTTACAGTAAAACTACGGTAATACGCTCTTTTGAAGTTCTTGCGACTTTTCTATCGATCCACTCCCCCTATATACTTAAAAAATATATAAAGACTATGAAGACTTGACACCTTAGAAAAAAATGTAAGCGCTAACAATGATACATCAGACTGCCTTTGAATAACAATACTAAAGATTAAGTCTAACGGTTATGAAAGTCATGCGCCTATTGCTAATAAAATCAAGTCTTCTTGTTCAACTAAATCTCACCTCTTTTCCTCTTCTTTTTTTTTTAAGAAGTTGTTTTTTTTTTATGGCCTTTTTTTTTTCTATGGCCTTTTTCTTTTCTTTTTCTCCTTTTTTTTTATGGCCTTCTTTTTTTATTATTATGGCCTATATATATATATATATACGAACACAAATCAAGAACGTTTCGAATACGTCTTGATTTGGTGTGGTTGCTCACGTTGCATACCGATCACGTGTGTGGAGCAAACCGTATACCACACATGTCGGGAATGTGTGTGACCCTCATCATCGCATACCGACCATACATGTGGAGCAATCGTCGTCTATTTACCATGTACGATCGGGATCCTGCAAAAACAACTTTGGTACCCATTTTTGGACGGGTCCTCCCTGATTAGCAGATAAACATTTAGGCATAACAGGTTCAAATTTGAAAGCAAAATTATCACATAAAGCAGTCATAGGAATCCACATTTGTCGAGGACTACTTATTTCCATTTGTAGCTTAGGTTTCCAAATTTGTTGTACCTTTTTGAAATTTAACTTTTCAGCATCGGTGAATGTGTATCTTTTTGTAGAAGAGAAAATTTTCTCTTTCGCCAGTCGCTTAAGATGTAACTCGGATTTGACTTTGACCGGGTACTTGAGAGAGGAATACGAGCTTATAGAATCAATAGCATTAAGTATAGAAGTGTCGTATTTCCTACCTTCTAGACTCACATCATTCACGTTGTAATGTGTACTAAATGAGCTACTTTTGTTTAGACAATTATTACTTTTGGACGTTTCAGTTTTAATAGAGAATGTGTACTTATTGTCTGTTTTAGCTTTAGTAGCTTCTTGCTTTATCTTTGGAATTACTTTAGGAATTTTTGGAGGAAGAATAGAGTTAGGAATAATTTTGTTTATTGTAATAGAAAATGAATTGTCTTGCTCTATTCTTTCCTGCTTTATATGTTTAGTCATTGGTTTAGAAGATATATCGTTTATTGTCATTTGAGTTTTCTGATCCTGTTTAGAAGATATATCGTTTAAAGGTTCAGGTTTTACAGGATGAATGGTTGTAGTTGTGCTTTTCTAAGGAATATTTGAGAAATGAATTCTCCTCTAAATGCTTATCCATTTTTGCTCGAAACTCTTTACGTTCTGATTCCAGAAGAGAATGTAATTCAGCAATTTTGCGTTCATTTCCTAGAATATCACAATCTTTAGAGTTTGGTTTTGTTGATTGTATAGAATGTTCCTTGTTTGGCACGGACTCAATTGTTTGAGTCGACTTATTTAGAGACAATATAGTTTTTTTTATTTCGCGTTGCTCAGTTTGTCCTCGTTTAGGTAGAACATCTTCTAATTCTTTAATTTTTGAATATAATTGATTTCTTTGTTCAAGAAGACTTTTATTTTGGGCTGCACTATTTATTTTTTCGTCTCTACATGTAGATAATTCTTTTGTAAGTTCGCTTATAGTTGATTCTTGTTGTGCGATCCTTGTCTTTAAGCTCGTCAGTCTTTATTGTTCTATTGTTAGTTTATTTTTAAGAATAGATTTTTCTTCTAGACTCTTAACTATGCAGTTGTAATTATTTTCTAGCCTAACTTCTAATTCTTTGATTTTTATCAAGTAGTTGGCTTCCATATTTACTTTCTGGGTTGGATGTTTTCTATCGTTATCGTGTTTTGAATTGATATTAAATTTTGATTAAAACTTTTCGAATTTTAAAAATCAGTTAGAGAATTTTAATAAAAGATTTTCGAATGTATAAGTTTTCGCAGTGAAAATTTTGGTAAAACGTTTTTCGTATGAATAGTATTAGAAAAGTGTTTTTTTTTTTTAATGAATAGTATCCGAAAAATTTTCCGGATGAATTTTTTTTCGGATCAGAAATTTGCTTTTCGTATCAGAAAGTTTGTTTTTCGGATGAAAAATGTTTTTTTTTTCTCGAACAGAACCGTGGGAAAAAAGTAATTTTGGGATGCAGATTTTTTTTCGTATGAACAGTATTTTTGGGATGCAGTACCGTGCGAAAAAAAATATTTTTCGGATGAAGTGATTTTTTCGGATGAACAGTATTTTTGGATGAACAGTACCGTGCGAAAAAAAAAAATTTTACTTTTCGGATGCAGTAATTTTTCGTATGAACAGTGTCGTGCGAAAAAAAAGTTTATTTTCGGATGAACAGTAGCGTGCGAGAAAAAAAAAGTTTATTTTTCGTATGAACAGTATTTTTCGTACGAGAAAAAAAAATATTTTTCGTATAGGAATTTTTTTTTCTCGGATCCAGTAGCTTGCGAGAAAAAAAGATTTATTTTTCGGATGAAAAGTTTTTTTTTTCGGATGCAGTGTTTTCGTATGAACAGTGCATGCGAAAAAAAATTTTATTTTTCGGATGAACAGTGAATTTCCGGATGAACAGTAGCGTGCGAGAAAAAAAAGATTTATTTTTCGGATGAAAAGTTATTTTTTTTCTCGGATGAATAGTGTTTTCGTATTAACAGCGCGCGAAAAAAATTTTATTTTTCGGGTGCAGTGATTTTTCGGATGAACAGTGTTTTCGTATGAGATATTTTTCGTACGAAAATTTTTTTTTCACGTATGCAGTGCGTGCGAAAAACAAATTTTATTTTTCGGATGCAGTACTTTTTCGTACGATAAAATTGGATGTTTTGCGTAAGCTACAGTATACGAAAATAAGGAAGTCAATGCGAAAAATAAGTGAATGTGTGAGATACGAAAACTTTGGTCAATGCGAAAAATAACTTTGAAACGAAAATGATCTTATGAATGGTGCGAAAATATTGGTGCGAAAAAAAAACTTATTTCGTGCGAAAACGTGATTTTATACGCGAAATCTTCAAATAACACTCAAATTATTACTTTAAGCACAGTTAATCGATCGAAATTGAATGGGTAATCATCTTAAACACTCGATTAACACAATAGAAACCAAAACATAGTCGAATTAAGCATTTTCAGAGATGAACAATTTGAAGATGAGAAAAATAGATTCGATCGCAATTTGAAAATTAAGCTCAATTAATCGAAGATAATTGCAATTAACATATATCAAATGATTCGCAAGTAGTTTTCGTTCAGCATCAAGCGAAAAACAGCAATCAACATATGAAAATCAAAATCAGCGTGACCACTGTAGCATGCGAAAATACAATTTGGTGCGAACACATACGAAAACAAATTTCAGCAACCAAAATAGATCAATTCAACACGATTTGGCTCTGATACCAATTGTTAGGACCGATTTTCACATCCAACATATGAACTCGAGCATAGATTTAATCGAAATTACCTTGAACAAGATTGAGCGGAAGCATTTGGGTAATATTCAATCAAATCTTCATTAATCACACACTTTCTCTCTAATTAACCTCTTTCTCTCTCTACAATTAACCCTAGCTTAGATAGTGATTAGAGGGAGTGTTTCTAGTGAGAGAAAGCTAAACTCCAATTGTGTGTATTTTACACACACTTGCCCTATATATACCAATTAATATTGGTATATTTACATTCTAGTCCCTAACTATACATATATTACAATTAAGTCCCTAGACAAAGATAACTTGATTATTGAACACTATAAAATACTTTCAACATAATCGATCGAAATTGAATGGGTAATCATCTAAAACACTTGATTAACACAATCGAATCCAAAATATAGTCCAATTTTGCATTTTCAGCGAAGAACAGTTTGAAGATGAAAAAAATAGTGTCGATCGCAAATTTGAAAATTAAGCTCAATTAATCGAAAATAATCGCAATAACATATAACAATTCATTCGCAAACAGTTTTCGTTCAGCATCATATGAAAACAGCAATCAAAACAGCATACGAAAGTCATATAGATCATGCGAAAAAGATTTGGCACGAAGAACACATCATACGACAAAAAAAATTTCAGCAACAAAATTCATCAATTCAATCAACGATTCGGCTCTGATACCAATTGTTAGGTCCGTTTTATCATCCAACGAAGAACTCGAGCATAGATTCGATAGATTTACCTCGATGATAATGCGAGCGGAAGCTTTAGGATTAAATCAATCAAATCTTCATTAATCACAAACTTTCTCTACAATTATCCTCTTTCTCTCTCTAAAATTATCCTCTTTCTCTCTCTACAATTAACCCTAGCTTAGATAGTGATTGGAGAGATATTTTCTAGTGAGAGAAAGCTAAACTCAAGTTATGTGCTAATCACACATACTTGCCCTATATATACCAATCAATATTGGTATATTTGCATTCTAGTCCCTAACTATACATATATTATAATTTAGTCCCTAGACAAAGTTAACAACATTATTGAACACTATAAAATATTTCCAACAAATAGCTTATCAATTTTTGCTCGAAACTCTTTACGTTCTGATTCCAGAATAGAATTTAATTCAGCAATTTTGCGTTCAGTTTCTAGAGTATAACAATTTTTAGAGTTTGGTTTTGTTGATTGTATAGAATGTTCCTTGTTTGGCACGGACTCAGTTTGTCCTCGTTTAGCTAGATCATCTTCTAATTCTTTAATTTTTGAATATAATTGAATTCTTTGTTCAAGGAGACTTTTGTTTAGGGCTGCACTATTTATTTTTTCGTCTCTACATGTAGATAATTCTTTTGTAAGGTCGCTTATAGTTGATTCTTGTTGTGCGACCCTTGTTTTTAAGCTAGTAAGCATTTCTTGTTCTATTGTTAGTTTATTTTTAACAATAACTTTTTCTTCTAAACTCTTAACTAAGCAGTTGTAATTATTTTCTAGCCTAGCTTCTAATTATTTGATTTTTGTCAAGTAGTAGGCTTCCATATTTTCTTTCTTGGTTGGATGTCTTTGATCGTTATCGTATTTTTGAATTGATGTTAATTTTTGATCAACGTGTTTGAATAGATTTTCGAATGATTAAGTTTTCAGAAGTTTAGGTATCAAAAAGATTTTTGAAAAGCTTTAGAAAAGAAAAAAAGAAAAAAATTGTACCGAGAATAATTTTTTGTACCGAAAATTTTACCAGTCCAAAAAATATTTTGTTATCCAAAACTTTTTCGTATGAACCGGGAACCTTTTTAAAGCAGGTACAAAAAAAATCTCGTAGCCAAAAATTAGAAATTTTAGGACTTTTTTGGCTACCTAAAACTATCGAAAGCTTTGCGGCATAGAAAATCTTTTACCCATCTTAAGTTTTCGCATGTGTATATAATAGTTTGTCGTATGAGAAAAGTTTTTCGTATGTCAAAAATGATAGCTTTTCGTATTATAGGATTTTTCGAATGAATAGTATGTACGAAAAACTTTTTCGGATGAAGAGTATGCGAAAAACTTTTTCGGGTGAATAGTAGGGCGAAAAACTTTTATTTTTCGTATCCAATACTTTTTCGTATCCAAAGTTTTTCGGATGCTAATTTTTCGTATTGGAACAAAAATTGTTTTTCGTATGGAGACTTCTTCGTACGAAAGTCAAACTCAAAAGTTTTCGTATGAAATATTTTTCGTACGAGAAAAAAATGTTTTTCGTATCTGTAAGTCCCAGATTTCATCCAACATATGATTAAACTTGAGAATTAAGAACAATCGAGATTACCTTTTATTAATAACGCGCGGAAGACTTTGGTATAAATTCAATCAATCTTCATTGCAATCCAAGTTTCTCTCTACAATATACCTCACTTTCCCTCTCTACAATTAAGCCCTAATTATGCTAATGATGAGAGAGAAATCTATTCTAGAGAGAGAAACAATTACTCAAGTTATGTGTATTTTACACACACTTGCCCTATATATACCAAAGCATATTTTGGCATATTTACACTTTAGTTCCTATATTTATATAAAATACAATTAAGTCCCTAGACAAAGATAACATGATTATTGAACACTAGAAAATATTCCTAACAATCTCCCCATTAGTGTTCAATTGTCATTGAAGCGCCGGTTGTCTTTGTCTTTGATAATCTTCAGTCTTCATCAGAATTTGAACACAGCAGAAAGATTCCTAACAATCTCCCCCTTTGATAATTTTTGCCTTTGTGTTCAACTTTGAATTTGACACGGTCTTTTGTTGCAGTCTGAAGAAAATAGCTGAGAGCATCTGGAGAATCTTCAGTCTCCCCCTATTTACATGCACTCTCTTTTTCTTCTTTGCAACTTGAATCTTCGTCACCTTCTTGCATATATCAGAGTCGCGTGGATCGTCAGCATTGACTTGTCGTGTATGCTCGAACCATGGAGAGAGGTCTTGTTTGCTGTGGTTCAGCACGTGCGTTGAAATCTTGGCTTCTTTAATGAGTTCACGTGCTTGGCCTCCTTGATATACTTCTCCCCCTCATGGCGATTCATTTGTATCGTCATGTTGTGTGATCAAGGTGATCCTGTGTACGCTGAACGTGTTGGCATTGAATTCCGGATGAAGTACCTGAAAACGGGACAGACGACCGATCATCGTGAAACATCCCTAGATGTCACTCTCGGTCGTTGATGCGAAGTCACACAGACTTGCATTTGAAGGGACTACGGGGCCACATAGGCATCCCGTTGTCATCGTTCAAGAGTCGTGCTCCAGAAGATGGCCTGCTACCGTTGTTGTTTTGATGTTGGAACGGCAGGACTTCCTTCTGATCATAGAAGCACATCATTGAATGATGCGTCTACAGAAGTTCTGGCATGGTCACTTAGACCTGCAATATGTGTGTAAAAGAATGTATGTGTCCTAGAAATTTTTATTTTTTTTTTAAAAAAAACATTTAGGCTATGAGGACACACTAGACATTAAAGTGTTCAAGAAAGTCGTGGTGTGGGGCTGTGGACCACTTTGTTCAATATCTCCCCCTTCCAAATGAAACGGTGATAGCATATGCGGTTCCCCGTGGGATATTGAAGCATCTGTCTTTAGGGAGACAAATGAGTATCTAGGAAGGGTCGTGCATGCTAGGACCAGATGAAGCGTCTTCTACCCGGGATCTGATAAATCAGTCCTGTACCTATATGGTTATGGCCCGGATAGTTTGTGGTTGAGTTGTAAGGATGTCATCGTGATACGCTCAATACCCTCACATACAGTCGGGGTTTGTTCCTGGGTTAGGATCAGTTGGGTCTACTGAACCTTTGGAACAGGTATGTGAACAACTCTTTTGTGTCCATGCGCTTGTTGGCATTTAGGTAGCACTCCCTCTTCAAAGCATGAAGGTTGTCTTCAGGGCATTCTCTTTTAAGCTCTAGCGCTGTTTTTAGGTTACACTCCCCCTAAATACTTGCGCTAATTCTAATGTGATGCCCGTGCTCCCCCTAAATAGATGCGTTTTTTGAGAAATTGCATATTACGAAGAAATCAAGCGCCTTTTGTATTTGAAGTGACACTCCCCAATAAATGTGCCTTTTGCATTTATAAGTCTCACTCCCCCTAAAACATATGCGCTTTTTACATTAGAACTATGGTAATACGCTCTTTTGAAGTTCATGCGCCTTGTCTATCTATCTATCCACTCCCCCAAAAAGAATATAGAATATGAAGACCGAATATTCTGTAAAGGTAAGCGCTCTTTATAATAAGTCGAACTCCCTATGAAAATCAAGAATTTAAGATATAGAGTTTGACTCCCCTGAAATTCAAGCGCACTTTGAATTTTGAAATCGGCTCGGCCTTCTTTGAACATTGTAGCTCAATTTTTTTTTTCTTATTATATATTTTTTTTTTTTATGGCCTTTCCTTTCTGTTTTTTCTTTTTGTGGCCTTTTCTTTCTTTTTTTTATTTTATTTTATGGCCTCTTTTTTTATGGTTTTTTTTTTTGGACGAAAAGATAAAAATAAAAACAATGTCAAATCAAGAGCTTTGGAATAGTCTTGATTTGGTGTGTTTGCTCACGTCACATACCGATCACGTGTGTGGAGCAAACCGAATACCACACGTGTGGGGTCTTGTACGACTGCTCATCATCGCATACCGACCATACATGTGGAGCAATCGTCGTCTATTTACCATGTATGATCGGGAAACTGCAAAACAAATTATCGGGACTTTGGTACCCATTTTTGGACGGGTCCTCCTTGGTTAGCAATGAAACAATTATGCATATAAGGTTCAAATTTGGAAGCAAAATTATCACATAAAGCAGTCATAGGAATCCACATTTGTCGAGGACTACTTATTTCCATTTGTAGCTTAGGTTTCCAAATTTGTTGTACCTTTTTGAAATTTAACTTTTCAGCATCGGTGAATGTGCGTCTTTTTGTAGAAGAGAAAATTTTCTCTTTCGCCAGTCGCTTAAGATGCATTTCGGATTTGACTTTGACCGGGTACTTGAGAGAGGAATACGAGCTTATAGAATCAATAGCATTAAGTATAGAAGTATCGTATTTCCTACCTTCTAGACTCACATCATTCACTTTGTAATGTGTATTAGAAAATTTATTTTGATTCAGACAATTGTTATTTTTAGACATTTCAGTTTTAATAGAGAATGTGTAATTATTGTCTACTTTAGTTTTAGTAGCTTCTTTCTTTAATTTTGATTTTAGAAGGACTTTGGGTATTTTTGGATTAGGAATAGAGGTAGAACCAAATTTAGTCGAGGCAATAGAAGATAATTTGTCTTCCTCTATTCTTTCTTTATTGATATCTTTAGTCATTCTTGCGCCTTTTTTAGAGGAATTTTTGAGAATTAAATTCTCCTTTAAAAGCTTATCTATTTGAGCTCGAAACCCGTCTGGAGTTTAGCAATCCTTAGGTTCGGGTTTTATTGATAGTATAGAATGTTCCTTAGTTGGCACTGACTCAATTGTTTGAGTCGACTTATTTAGAGACAAAGTTTTCTCAAGTTGATCTTTCTTTACCAGAAGAAGCTCTAGTTCTTTAATTTTAGAGTGTAATCTTGTGCATTCTTCAGAAAGATCTTTAGTTTGAGCTTGATAATCTTTATTTTCCTTTAGTTCTGTTGTTTCAGAATTTGATTTAGCAAGATCATTGTTAAGTTTAGCTATTTTCTCATTAGCTAATTGAAGCTTTATTCCTAGATTGGCTTCTTCTAATAGATGTTTTCTTAGGACAACTTCATTATTGGCTAATCTTGCTTCTAATTTCTTGACCATTTCGTTTTCATTATTTGTGGATGAGAATTTTTGCAACATTGACTTGTTTGCTTCATCACAGGCAGACAGACTTGTTTTCAACTCACATATTTTTTATTCATGTTCTGTGGTCTTAGTCTTAAACCTTATAATCTCATCCTTTGCATTGGTCAATTGACATTCAAGACTAGCTTCAATTTCTAGATGTTTTCTTAGGACACGCTCGTTATTAGCTAGCCTCGCTTCTAGTGTCTTAATCATTTGTTCGTAAAATAAATCCATTTTAATCTTTTCAGTTCAAATATAGAATTTTGAAAATTTAAGTTCAAATAATGTTGGTAATTAAATTCTATATAGAATGTTGGAATTTAATTTTGATCAAATAGAATTGTTGGATGTATATTGATCGTTGACGTGTTTTAGAATTGATTTAATTTGTGACGATTCTGTTAAAAAATTTTAATTTTTGATATTAACCGCAAACTTTTGATTTCAGTTCAGTTCATAAACTTTTCAGCACAGCAAAGTTTAGATACAAAATATTAATTATCGACTTAGATTGTATCTTAGACTTTGTATATTATTAAAAGAATGTAAGTTTTTGCGGTTCAGATTTGACACTGTATTAGTTTATGAATGAAAGAAAAGTTGTAAACAGTGCTTTTTGGTTTACGAGTAAAGAATGTTTACAAATGAGAATCGTTCGTAAACTTTTAATCGTTCGTAAACCTTTAAGAATGTTATCAGGGTAAGGTTTACGTTCGTAAACTGTTATCAGGATGAGGTTTACGAATGAAAATGATTCGTAAACACTGTATGGGAAGTTTACGAATGTAACTTATTCGTAAACTTGAACGGATGAGGTTTATGAATGAAATAGTTTTCGAAGACTAAGTCTTGAATGGTTTACGAATGATGAGTATTCGTAAACTTAAGGATTCGTAAACAGGAAGGTTTACGATCGTAAAGATTCGTAAATTCTTTTACGAATGAAAGTGATTCGTAAACTCAAACAGGAATAGAGGTTTACGATTACCTCTGTCGTAAACTCGACTTTATGTTTACGATTGAAGGTCGTTCGTAAACACTGACACTCTACCACTTAGTGAATCGTAAAACTCAGTTTATCTAGGTTTACTCTGAGATTCGTAAAATTATATTCGTAAACTGAGTTTATCTTGGTTTACACTAAGATTCGCAAACTATCGTTCGTAAACTGAATTTATCTAGGTTTACGAATGAAAATTATTCGTAAACACTGTTATTCGCAAACTAACGTTCGTAAACCTTTAATCGTTCGTAAACAGTACTCTTTAGTTTACGATTGAATAGTATTCGTAAACCTTCACACACTGTTGAGATCGTAAACAAGGTTTACGATTGAAAATCTTTCGTAAACAGTAGTTTCGTAAAATAAAGTTTACGATTGAAAAGTATTCGTAAACAGTGCCTTCAGATAGTTTACGACTGAAAAAGCGTTCGTAAACAGTGACTTCAAAGGTTTACGATCAAAAAGCGTTCGTAAACAGTTACCTCAAAAATTTAAGATCAAAATGCGTTCGTAAACAGTGACTTCAAAAGTTTACGATCAACAAACGTTCGTAAATAGTAACTACGTATGTTTACGATCGACAAACATTCGTAAACAGTACTTTCTGAAGTTTACGATTCAGTCTAGTTTACGATCAGAAATCATTCGTAAACCTAACTTCTAGTGAACTAATGTCCGTAAACATAGCAATCAGATTCAAATCGATCAAAAATACTTAAGTTTTCAAAATTAAGCTCAGATAATCGATCGAAATCAGTAATTAAACATGTAAAAACACTCGATTAAACCAGTTAAAAGCAAAACATATAGAATTTTCGAGGTTTTCACATGAACACTTTGAAGATCATAAGAACAATTCGATCGAAAATCAATAATTTGGTCCAAATTCAGCAATAATCAGCTCAATTAATCAACTATTAATCATCGCAAACAGTATCCAACACAACATCACAAACATCTAAGCAAGCAGCACACTCGAAAATGCAATGAACAGTGATGATCGCGATGAACAGTAGCAATGATCGTAAACAAGTTTGCGATGAACAGTAAAACGATCGTAAACTATATTTCAACAAAATCATGCATCGTAAACATCAAATTCAACTAGAAATCTATCAATTCTTAACACGCATGCTCTGATACCAATTGTAAGTCCCAGATTTCATCCAACATATGATTAAATTTGAGAATTAAGAACAATCGAGATTACCTTTTATTAATAACGCGCGGAAGACTTTGGTATAAACTCAATCAATCTTCATTGCAATCCAAGTTTCTCTCTACAATATACCTCACTTTCCCTCTCTACAATTAAGCCCTAATTATGCTAATGATGAGAGAGAAATCTATTCTAGAGAGAGAAACAATTACTCAAGTTTTGTGTATTTTACACACACTTGCCCTATATATACCAAAGCATATTTTGGCATATTTACACTTTAGTCCCTATATTTACATAAAATACAATTAAGTCCCTAGACAAAGATAACATGATTATTGAACACTAGAAAATATTCCTAACAGTATCACAAATATTTTTCGTATGGAAATCAAAAGTTTTCGGGTATAAAATTTTCGTATGTAAACTTTTTCGTACAGACCTTTTTCGTACGAGAATAAAAATGTATTTCGTATCAAAGATTTTTTCGAATGAATAGAGTGTGCGAAAAACTTTTGGTGCGAAAAACTATTTATTTGGTACGAGAACGTGATTTTATATGCGAAATCTTCAAATAACACTCAAATTATCACTTTAAGCATAGTTAATCGATTGAAATATGTTGGGCAATCACTGAAAACACTCGATTAACACAATTAAAACCAAGATATAGTCCAATTTTGCATTTTCAGCGAAGAACAGTTTGAAGATGAAAAATAAATTTCGATCGCAGATTTAAAATTTAAGCTCAATTACTCGAAGATAATCGCAATTAAAATGTAGTAAATGATTCGCAAACAGTTTTTCGTTCAATATCATGCGAAAACTACAATCAAAACATCATGCGAAAATCAAATTGATCATGCGAAAAGATTTTGGCGCGAAGAACATGTCATACGAAAAAAAAATTCAGCAATAAAATTTCATCAATTCAACAACGATTTTGCTCTGATACCAATTGTTAGATCCGTTTTTAACATCCAACCTATAACTCGAGCATAGATCAATCGAAATTATCTTGAATCTAAATGTGCGTGGAAACTATTGGTATAATCTCAATCAACCTTCATTAATCACAAACTTTCTCTCTACAATAACCCTTTCTCTCTCTACAATTAACCCTAATTTTGATAATAGTGAGAGAGATTTTCTAGTGAGAGAAAACTAAACTCAAGTTGTGTGCTAATCACACATACTTGCCATATATATACCAATCAATATTGGTATATTTGCATTCTAATCCCTAACTATACATATATTGTGTTCTTTTAGTCTTTTGGGTCTTTGTATACTTGAAATATTTATTTGTATTATTGTTTTAGACTTAGGCTCATTATATTATATGTTTAGTTTGTCTAGGGACCAAAAGTGTAATTATGCCAAAATATTGGCATAAAAGTGGGCTAGGGCTTCCATTTGTAAGAATCCTTCATTGAAAAAAGAACCCACTTGAAAGGAGCAGCCGCCACCTCTCTCTCTCTCTCACTGTTCTATCAACGAAAACACATAAAGGAGAGAAGAGAGCAAAATCCATATAAATCCCGAGGGTTGCTGGGTTTTGGTGACCTACAAGTGGTATCAGCGCCATCGTGTTAACGAATATGGTAACTAAACGGATTTTTGGTTCGAATTTTACAGGTTTTGCTGCCATTTTTTTTTAAGCTCATTTTCGAACTGTTGAACACCTTGAACTGCATTTTTAGCTTCGATTTTTGGGTTTTGACTGGTGTTTTTGAGTAGTTCTGTGTCGATTCTATCATTCTAACTCATTACCCAGTAGTTTTCAGCACTTTTCCGCATTTTCTGAGCTTTGCGACCTTCAAAATTTGCATTTTCGGTACCAAAACTGTGCTTTTCGGTACAAGAACAAGCTTTATTTCTGCAGGAAAAGTTTTCGACACTGAGGTTTTCGCAGCTACAGTGTCTCCAGAAGTTTTCGCAATCCAAAAGTTCTCGGCACTAAAGTTTTCGCCGCTACAGTGCCCTCTAAAGTTTTCGCAATCTCAAACGTTTTCGGCACTGGAGTTTTCGGCGCTTCAGTACATAAAGTTTTCAGTATTGAAAGGTTTTCGGTATTTAAAAACTTTTCGGCACCAAGCTTATATCGAAAGGAAAAGTTTTCGGTCTTCACAGAGAAAAGTTTTCGGCACTCACACATAGAAAAGATTTCGGTCTTCAAAAACTTTTCGATTCATACATAAAACTTTTCGGCTCTCAAAAGTTCTCGGGTCAAAGCCTTGAGAAAAGATTTTGGTCAACAAAAGTTTTCGGTCTTCACAGGAAAGTTTTCGGGTCTAAGTTTTGAGAAAAGTTTTCGGGCAAAAAAAAAAAAAAAAAAAAAAAGTCTTCGGCGCAAAAGTTTTCGGTAAAAATAAAGTTTTCGGTGTTACAGTAATTTTCGGTACTACTGTTCATCCGCAAAAGAAAATAAAGTTTTCGGTGCTACAGTAGTTTTCGGTCAAACTACTGTAGTTTTCGGTCAACACGTAGTTTTCGGCCCAATTAAGTTCTCGACCCAGCCCAGAAAACTTATCGTAAACATAAAACTTTTCGATACTTAAAAACTTTTCGGCACTCAAAAGTTTTCGGCATTGGAAGTTCTCGGTATTTTAAAAGTTTTCGGTACTAAAAGTTTTCGGGACTCCTCGCTTTTGAACTTTTCGGCACAAAAAACTTCTCGATAGAGGTTCTCGGCACTTTAAAGTTCTCGGTCCTTTAACTTTTCGGCACTTGGAACTTCTCGGTACGAAGGTTCTCGGTACGAAAAGTTTTCGGTACAAAAACTTTTCGGGTCAGTACTGTTTAACCGGGAAATAACTAATTCATAAAACGTTTTCGGTATTTAACTGTTTCAGTTTCGTAAAAAAAAAAAATCTTCGAAATTTTTTTCAAAAGTTCTCGGCATTCTGTGACACTCGAAACTCAAAAATTTTCGGGTTAGACACTAAAACTTTTCGGTACAGAAAAAGTTTTCGGTATTCACCTTAGGAACTTTTCGGCATTTCACTGTTTCGAAATTTTTTTTACAATGAGCTATCTTTTTACGAAAAAATTTTTCTTCTTTGCGAAAACTTACACTTTGAAAATTTTCTATGAGCAAAAGTTGGAACTTTTCGGTATAAAACTTCTCGGCAACAACACTTAGATTCTTTCTTTTAACTGCTCGAACCAAAATTCGTTTAGACCTACTCAACTAACACGCCGATCCAAGCCTAGCAACCCTCATAAACTACAATTAAAAATATATGGATGCTTCAAAAAGACAAGTGGAGGACCTCGCTTCATCTGACTTCGAGGTAAACTCTTTTGACTTGGAAAATGAACTCATTAAGTGTATCATTGCTTTGAATGAACTTAGCAAAGATCTTAAAGGGCAGAAGGCCTGAAGGATCCCAAGCAAAGAGTAAGTGTGATCTAAGTAGCCATCAAAAGGAGAAAACCCTTAAGATGCAGCTAAAAGAGACACACGAAATCATTGATTGTTTATCATCTAAGGTAGCAAAATATGATTTACAATTTATTGAGCTTACTAAAGAATTGTCTACCAGTGAACTGAACAGGAATAAAACAGTCAATGAGTTAAAGTCTAGGCTAGAAAACAATCAACGTGTCCTTACTCAAACCCTCAGAAAAGGGATGTGAAATGACAGTTCGATTAATGCTGAAGAAAAGGTCTCAAAATTGGGATCTCAAGGTGTACATCTTGAAACCCAAATTAGAGACCTAACCAAAAGCCTAGATACCTCTGAGTATGAGCGAGGTGCGTGGTCTGCAAAATATAATTGACTCTATGAGGCACGATTGAATTTATCCTCCAAAATTTAAATATTGAAAGCAATCCATTTAGAGCAAATGAGCTTAATAATTCTTTAACTGCCGAGAAAAGTGCTTCCGCTCCATATATTCAAGCAGTTATTTAGAAATTTGCAGACCTCAACATAACTTTGGAGTCTGAACGACAAAGTTTTACAGCTGAAAAGAGAGCTTTAATAGAATAAAATAGCCGACTTCTTGATCAGATTTCCGAGATCAAGAATCTTTCTCCAAAGTGAATTTAGATTGAGTGTTTTTAACCCCTAAACGGGAGGAAAGGGACGCGGAAGAATTCCTTTTTAAAGAAGAACGCATTGTCTTCTAAGTCCACTACCTCCAAATTCCTTACAAAACACTCCGAACTTTCAACGCCTTCTCCCTGCGACTTTTCAAGTGATTAATTCTTTTCAGGGAGAAGATCTTTTAAACAAGAACACGACTATTGCCATGAGTCTTCTTTTTCAAAACTTTTATTTGAACGCAATAGTCGTGATGAAAATATTGAAAATTTTGAAATTCTTCATCCTTCTTCTCACTCGTTTAACAAATTTGATCACTCACGAAGAAGTGATGAAAAGACTGCATTACAACGCATCGTTCCTAGATCAAACTCACTGTCTTCACACTCGGCCAAACAAAACGACATGTGGATTCCTATGAATACACAAAGGCAAGTGTGGATGCCTAAATCAAAGACTCCCGTAAAGGTTGACGTCAAATTTGATTTGGTCTCCTCATCTGGAATGTGCATTTATACTAACAACGATAAAGGACCCACTCAAAAATGGATACCAAAAACTTAGTTGTTTTGCAGTCCCATCAGGTGTGGTAACAGAGGTTGCTCCACATACATGGTGGGTATGAGATGACGAGCAACCGCAAGGCTCCCGGATACAACAATTCGGGACCCGTCCGTTCACGATACAGGCTTCTACACGAAAGCGGTGTAGGACCCGAGCCTACTCTAGCAAAGCTTCTGAACATGTCGGTTCAGAACCTGGTCTGATAACGCATGTTTTATTTTATTTTATTTCAAATAAATAAAAGTTTTAAAATAAAGCTCATGTGGAGGGTATGAATTTCCTTTTTCGAGATATGCTTTAACGTACGGGGAGAAACCTCGATTATATGCCTTGAGAAAATTTATAAGAGTTTTAAAATAATGTTTCTTAACACTCAAGGACATTAATCGAGGGGGAGTAAAATTAACTTCAAAATATTGTTGGGGAGCATTATTTTGAAAATTTTTAAAATATTGAGGGGGAGCAAGACTGAACTTAAAATTCGAACTTTTCATTCAGGGGGAGTTTTTGAAATTACGGTGAATTATTTTTTCTAAAAATTCCCTATATGTTTTAAATAATTTTGAGTCTTGCCACCTATCAAAAATTAATACCGAAAAATTTTGCACTTCAAATCTTGCAGTTACACATATTTCTTGTTTAAAATGTTTTCGT
Source organism: Lindernia subracemosa (assembly GCA_028392965.1). NCBI lineage: Eukaryota > Viridiplantae > Streptophyta > Magnoliopsida > Lamiales > Linderniaceae > Vandellia > Vandellia subracemosa. The sequence goes on along the minus strand of JAQPCC010000011.1, from coordinate 1,165,660 downwards.
AACTGTAACATTTAAAGTTTTCGGTATTTTCACAACACAAAGGTATATTCTAATTATGCGTATGACAAAATATTTTCGATAAATTTAAAATTGCATACGCATACGAGCTGAATTGAAAAATACTTTTTCACAATGGTACAGTTTAAATATGCATTTTTCAAAACTTTAAAATTCAACATTCATATTGCACACAGAATTGAAAAAGATACCATTTTAACGGAGGTCGATTTGAATTTCACATAGCGCATAAATTTCTAAGGAGTCAGACTTCATATTCCATTGTCTTGCTTTTCACAGGAAGTCAGACTTATTCTCACTCGCGCTTACATTTAAGGGTAGTCGGTCTTCCTTTTCTTTTGTGATTTTAGTCAGGGGCAGGGAAAAAGAGCGCAAACAGTTTAAAAGAGCGTATTACCAAAAAAAAAAAAAAAAAGGAGAGCGTATACATTTCCGGGGGAGTGATAGTCATTAGCGCAATAGGCGCATATAAAGGGGAGTATCGCATCAATCATAAGGCGCCTGATTTGAAGGGTAGTAATATGCAATTTCTCAAAAAACGCATAAATTTTGGGGGAGTAAAGACATGGTATTAAGAATAGCGCAACTGTTTAGAGGGAGTGATACCTAAATAGCGCCTAAGCTTCAAAGAGAGTGTCTTACACAACTTCATGCTTTGAGGGGGAGTGTCATCTTAGGAAATTAGTGCATGGACAACAATGAGTTGTTCACATACTTGTTCCATGGTTCAGTAAATCCCAACTGCACCTATCCCAGGAACAACCCCGAGTGTATGTGAGGGTATTTGAGCGCATCACGATGAAATCTTTACAACTCAACCACAAACTATCCGGACCATAACCAATATAGGTACAGGACTGATTTTTTCATATCCCGGGTAGAAGACGCCTCATAAGGTCCAAAGGCGCATGCAGAACCCTTCCTAGCTACTCATTTGTCTCCCTAAAGACAAGTGTTTCAATATCTCACGGGGAACCGCATATGCTATCACCGTTTCATTCGGAGGCGGGAGATATTGAACTCAGTGGTCCACAGCCCCATACCACGTATTTCTTGAGCACTTTAACGTCTAGTGTGTCCTCACTGCCTAAATGTTTTCCATTTTTTTAGGACACATACATTATTTTATACACACAGTGCAGGTCTACGCGACCATGTCAGAACTTCTGTAGACGCATCCTTTATTGATGTGCTATCTATGATAAGAAGGAAGTCCTGCCGTTGCTACAACTATTTCAACAACGGTATCATGCCATCTTCTGGAGCACGACTCTAGAATGATGTCAACGAGAAGCCTAAGTAGCCTCGGTTTTACTCCTCCCCCGATAAGTCTGAGTGATTTACCGTCAACGACCAGAGTGTCCCAAAGGGGTGGATTACGAGGACCGGTCGGAAGTCTTGAACCAATTTCAAGCCACACCTCGTGTGCAAACGGAGCGCCTTAGTGGCCCCGGAGGTGATACCCGCTTTGTAACGGAGGAGCTCTTCAACCAAGCCCTGGAGTCCGTTGCCACAAAATTCAAAGAAGATATTATGGTGGCCGTACGGGACAACAGGACGAACCCAGTCGAAGAAACACTCTCCTCCGTTCCTGAGCAAATGCCAAACCATCTCCACCACCCTATCCACCTCGATCTTTCTCATCCACAAACTACCCAAACCACTCCACCATCACCATTTCACCTCTGGTATTTCAAACGGAACCCGCTCCACATATCCCACATCCCCGAACATTAGCTCGCTTGATCAATCCCGACCATACCTCTTCACGAGCTACAACTTGCTTCCTCATGCGGTTGAAGACTGCCGACACTTTAACGGAGGGTCAACAACTGATCCTCGAATACCTCTGCAGTCTTAACGGCCCCAGGAGACCGAATCTATCAGATATGTGCCGAGGTGATCATCCCTCTTCAAAAGAAGACACGACGACCGTCGTGAGGGGGAGAAGAGACATAGAACATCGAGCACAACAAAGGGTAGAGGAAAGCATCCGAACCCACCAAAACAGTCCCAGACAAGTGAAAGCATAGATATATGAGTACAAGGCCATACAACAACAACAAGCCCCAAGGGAACAACGACGACCGAGTGTATCTTCTATTATTTCCAGTGCACACTCTTATCAAAATCCGCACCAGATCATCGACAACTATATCCTCGAGTTATCATGGACCAAACGTAGAGAGTTTGAAGCCAAGGCGAAATTCATAATTTTCCAACATCGCAAGACCTTCAAACAGTCTCTCAAAAATATCTACGTGTTAGGCGAAGCCGTGGATAGATAGCTGGATTTGGCAGCACCATGGATCGAGGACACGTGTCAAAAGATCTGGAGGAGGCCGGATAGAATGAAGATGCTTGATCAACTAAATATGAGGGGGCTATCAAAGTTGAGGCGGAGCGACAAAACAAGTAACTCATGGATTCTCCGTGTGCCGGCATGTGCGGAAGACCAAAAGAACTTGTTCAAAGAAAAGTCGCCCCCTTTTCAACAAGAGTACAAGTATACGAAAAGGACCTAGGTAGTATCAGATACCTAGAGTTCAAGGTGATTTGGTACGATGGTACGCTAAACCTCAACAAGAAGAACGAGAAAAGGCTACTCAAGATGTCTGAGATTCCAAAATTCTGCGATGGTACGTTAAAACTGATCAGCGAAAGGATCACAAAAAGCGAAGACGACTATCGCAAACTTTCTACACAGACAGAGCAGCAAAGCACTCACGTGAATCTCCTACGGGTTTCATGAGCTTGTTCTACAGGCAGAGGAGAAGATAGAGCCGTGCCACATCACTCAAAGACTTAAAGACAAAAGATGAAGAACACAAAGGGGGAGAATGTTAGGAATATTTTTATTGTGTTCTTTTAGTCTTTTGGGTCTTTGTATACTTGAAATATTTATTTGTATTGTTGTTTTAGACTTAGGCTCATTATATTATATGCTTAGTTTGTCTAGGGACCAAAAGTGTAATTATGCCAAAATATTGGCATAAAAGTGGGCTAGGGCTTCCACTTGTAAGAATCCTTCATTGAAAAAAGAACCCACTTGAAATGAGCAGCCGCCACCTCTCTCTCTCTCACTGTTCTATCAACGAAAACACATAAAGGAGAGAAGAGAGCAAAATCCATATAAATCTCGAGGGTTGCTGGGTTTTGGTGACCTACAAGTCCCTAAACAAAGATAACAACATTATTGAACACTATAAAATATTTCCAACAATCTCCCCCTTAGTGTTCAATTATAATTGCAGCTCCGGTTGTCTTTGTCTCTCGAATCTTCAGTCTTCATCATCAGTTGAACACAACAGAATAATTTCCAACATAAACATATAGCCCTTCATTACAAAACATATACTATTATCTCTTTAATGAAACATAGCATATTGAATCTCATCACGAACATGTTCAAAGATTATATTAAATCGCGAATAACATTTTATAGAATGTAAAACCTAAATCTTAAACATCGAATCCTAAATCTTCGACCTCGAACCCTAAACCTAGAAACCCTGGCGCATAAACCGCAATTTGTAACAAATAATCAACTTTTAGTAACACTTAAACCTTTAGTAACACTTATACTTTTACTGGTACCACATTATGTGTTTCAGAAAATTTTTAAGATCGGGCTAAATATGAACTCGAAATCAGTATTTCCGCCACACCACATCTAAATCCCAAACCCAAAAACCCTATACCCCAAACCCTTAACCCTAAATCATAAACCCTAAACTCCGAACCCTAAAATTTTTTACGGTTGTATCCTATAAACCATAAGCTTTAAATAATATTACCAATTTTTTGTGTCGTAAACCCTTAAGCTTAACTTCGAAATCCTAAATCCTAAACCCCAAAACTCTAAAAACTAGAAACCCTGGCGCATAAACTGTAATTTATAACAGATAATACACTTATTGTAACACTTAAACCTTATTGGTACCACATTATGTATTTTAGAAAATTTTAAAGATCCCGCCAAATCTGAACTCGAAATCAATATTCCCGCCCCAATCCGTCAGAAAATGAGCGTAAAATACCTCATCTTCATGAATATTCGAAAAATTTCGCCCAAAACTCCATTCAAATTCAGAAATCCTGTCAAAACCCTCTAACTCAAAATTATACTAAATAAATGACAAATGATATCACTTGAACTCTTTCTGGGACCATCTCATTATAATATAGTATTACATATTTGACATAGAATACCTCATACATGTTTCACGATGACAAATGCGCCAAGATTCATACCATTTTAAGGAACAATGAATTACACTAATTTTTTATTACGATCATTTTTTCAGCTCCGTTAATCTAGAACGACGGACGATGGAGCCAACATGATGGCCCGATGAAATGTACAGACTATGGGTATCTCGAATTTATACATATTAGATGTAATTTCGACCAAAAACATAATTCGATTTATCAATTTTTTCTTATTTGCGTCAATTAATATCGAAAATATCCATCAACAATATTATATTTGACGACGTAAATATCAAAATAAATCCTTTAGGACACGTCGAACTTGGTTTGCTGTAGGGAGTGCTCTTGCGAATGAAAATAAAATATATAGAAAAAGTTTCGATCGAGAATTCTCACCATTCTGTTGATACCATTTAATAACCCTGCAATAATACAAGAATAGCATGTAGTAACACTTAATTATTATGAAATAACAATATAATGTGAGATGGTAACAAAAAAATGGCGTATGATACATCTTCTTTCCGAATATTTTTAAAATCCCGCCCAAAATTTCCATCAAATTCAGAAATCCCGCCAAAATCCTCAAACTCAAAACTATACTAAATAAATGATAACTGATACCAGTTAAACCCTTTCTGGTACCTCTTCTTGAAAAAACATAGTTTCAGATATTTTGATAATGAATACCTCTTATTTGTTTTGCGATAACAAAAGCTTCAAAATGTATACCACTTTAAGGAACAGTGCTTAACGCTAAATATTTCCAGCGATTTGATTTTCAATTTCCTTAACCTTGAATGACGAATTATTGAGACAACACGGTGGCACGGCGTAATGTCTAGGCTATGGGTCTCTCAATTTTATACACATTAGCTGCAATTTTGGCCAAAAACATGATTCGATTCACAATTATTTTTTCTAATTTGCATTAATAATTTCGAAATATTCTGCTGATACCACTTATTAACCTTACATTAACACAATATTGACATATAATAACACTTCAGATATTGCAAATAACAAATATTATGTAATGGTAACAGAACAGGGACGTTCGGTACCTCTTTTTATAATATTTTTGTAAGGGTATTTTGGTAAGATCGAATTTTAGGTCCTTTACCCTAAATTTTACACAAACTTGGTCCTTAAAACTAGGGCCTGAATCCAAATTTTGAAACTTATTAGGGCCTGATTTTTAAAAGCCCCTTTCATTTATGAAGCAGCCTTTAGATCTCAGCTTTCCTTTCACGTCCGTTGAGAAAATAGTTAAGTAAAACCATTGTCTAATAAATCAATCCAATCCAATCCAATCCTTGTTCACATTTGCTATGCTAAACCACCATCACTTTTTCCCATAATCTTGAGTTCCAGCCCAGAAAAAAGCAGAAAAAGACACAATTCTTTCTTTATTTATTTCTTCCTTCTTTTTAAAGGGCTTTACTTTATTTGTAACTGATACAGAAAACACTCTGCTCATACTCTAACCTCTGAGAAGAATGCTTCGTCTTAGCTGCATTCTCTTGTTCTTCATGTTTTCCTCTTCTCTTTTACCTTCTTCACTCAAGAGTGTGGCGCTCTCTCATCAGCACCCAAACCTTGAATTTGTTACTCAGGATGTGCAAAGGTAAGCAATTTGTGCATATTTTTAGCTACATTCCGCCAAAAGGGGAAAAATCCCGATGCTTGATGTGCTTCAAATTTTATTTTTTCTTTGTGGGCAGTTGACGCAATGTGTTGTTTCTACAAACCCATCTCTCTATAATGTCACACAAATTTTATTACCTTCAAAATGGGGTTTGTTCGAATCACTGTCTTTATTCTGCATTTTTTTCTTTTCTTTTTTTTTTTTCTGTATGTTCATTTGTTTTCTTCACTTTGCTGTGATGGGCTTGAAAGGCTCGCCTCAAGATCTATGCTTTTCCGCTCAGCTTGAACAAATTTATTTCACGACTATATATTTCTTTAGCTTTTATTAGTTTCGTGTTTCAGATTTGGTGTTACTTTCACATATTCGCTTTTCTGTCTACTCTACACATACATACATTCATTCATATCCTCCTCTCCTCCCATGTGATCAGTGGGGTCATTGCTGTTCTGCATTTTCTCCATCTTGACTTTTCTGCCTCCTTTTTACCGTTTCTTCTTACTTTACAGCCCTTCAGTTTTACCATTTCCTCCAAGAATATTATTCTATTCAATGTCATATTCCAAGAATAATTGTAGGAGAGTGAACGAATCGATATCGAGAACGCGCCACCTCTCATCGGAAAAATCCCAATCCCAATGCCTCACCGGCAACCCAATCGACGACTGCTGGCGGTGCGACCCAAACTGGGCCAACGACCGCCAGCGCCTGGCGGACTGCGCCATCGGGTTCGGCCGGTCCGCGGCGGGCGGAAAGGGCGGCCGCTATTACACCGTCACCGACTCCTCTGACCACGACACGGTGGACCCGAAGCCCGGGACCCTAAGGTATGGGGTGATCCAGGACGAGCCCCTGTGGATCGTGTTCCAGGCCGACATGGTCATAAAGCTCAAGCACGAGCTCATCGTCAACAGCTACAAGACCATCGACGGGCGTGGGGCCAACGTGAGAATAACCGGGAATGGGTGCATCACTTTGCAATATATAAGCAATGTGATCGTTCACAACGTGCATATCTACGACTGTACCCCCTCGGGGAACACAAACATCAGGTCAAGCCCCACCCACGTTGGCTACAGAGGGAGGTCGGACGGGGACGCGATATCCATCTTCGGTTCGAGCGACGTGTGGATCGACCATTGTGCCCTTTCGCACTGCACGGACGGGTTGGTTGACGTGATTATGGGGTCCACGGGCATCACCATATCGAACAACTATTTCAGCCATCACGACGAGGTCATGTTGTTGGGCCATGACGATAATTACTTGCCCGACTCTGGAATGCAGGTGAGCTCCACATATCTACGGGCGAAATCGAAGTCAAGCGCTTTCTTTTTTCCTTCTGTTTGAATATATATATATATATATATATGTATATATGTGTGTGTGTGTGTGTGTAGGTGACGATAGCGTTTAACCGTTTTGGAGAAGGGCTTGTTCAGAGGATGCCGAGGATAAGGAGGGGTTACGTCCACGTGGTGAACAACGACTTCTTCGAGTGGAAAATGTATGCGATCGGGGGAAGTGCGAGTCCTACGGTTAAGAGCGAGGGCAACCGTTACACCGCACCAGCTGATCCTAGTGCTAAGGAGGTAGGTACAATATATGCTCCCTCTTTCTTTGTAAAAGAAGAATCTGTATGATAATAAGAAAAATTACAACTGAAGAGTTTTATTTTTCGAGTGAGATTTCGGCGTGCTCTTCTCTTACAAAACAAAATAGGTGACGAAGCGTGAGGACACGAACAAAGGCGAATGGTCGGACTGGAATTGGAGTTCAGAAGGGGACATAATGGTGAATGGAGCGTTCTTCGTGCCATCTGGCGGTATGCAAAATTCAAAGGCGTACTCGAACCTCGAGCCCAAGTCAGCGACCCTAATGGACCAGCTCACCATGAATGCCGGCGTCTTTGGTGACCGTAGGTAGGGTAGGTAAACTCCGAATATTACATTAGGACGACGGACGATGATCAGTTGGTTCGATTTTTAGGGTTCGATCTTTCTTTGCATATTAATTATCAAACAATGTAGGTAGGTGTGTTCTTGGCGCCTGGCGACGAGATCTATGCATGATGTTAGAAATAGGTTCTTGGAGCTGATGATAATAATTTGAAAATGCAGGGACAAAAGCGAGAACGGTGGAGGAGGGAGCACTACAACCGCCGGGGCAAGTGGCAGCGGCGGTGGTGGTAATGAGTTGTTTGGAATGATATTTGCAGGAGATGCTACAAGACCATACTCACATGCTGCTGCTATAATTTTGTTGTCCTTTGTAACCTTTCAACATTTATACTTCCAACCGTCGGGGTGAACTGTCAGTCAGTCAGTCTATGCAGCAATGCTCACTCACTCTCTCTGACCCCTTTTAATTTTTCTACTGTCAGTCATATTGATTCCCGACGACCATGCGAGGCGACCAAGAAGGCCGTTAGCCCTTCTCCACCTTTTAACATTTACTTAAATGTAAATAATGTAAGCCACACCATTTTTTCTTCTACCTTATCCAACCACGTGGGGTAATAAAATAACTTAACTCTCTTGAGATGTTGGCATATAAGCAAAATAAATTTGTTTTGTTTATGTGTCTTGTGCACCAACATGGGATCGCGGTGAACAACAAAAAAATGAAAAAAAAAAAAACCTTCATCACCTTCCACCATTTTTAGAGGTTGAGGAAGCTCATGTTGCTTCTCCTCTTTCATTTCTTCTTCCGATTTCTTTTTTCTTTTTAAATTCGTTCTTGGCCTGCCGATGTGGGAGTTTGTATCTCTGCATTGTATAACTTCTTTCTTCCTTTGTGGGAGTCCAAAAGACAAGTGTTTGAAGTTGAAGAAAAAAAAAAATATAAACATACGGAGTATTGTCTTGTTACCTTTTTCGTCTTTTTAGATTTGTGTTTGTGTTCGTTTCTTTCGTTTGAATGGTTGAATGAGAAAACTGAACTTCTTAGCCCGTCGTTTTTAATAGAATTTTTGTTTGAAAAAAAAAAAAATTAAGAAACGAAAAAACTTCCATCTAATGGAAGTATTAACCAGAATATGAAAATGCAGCAAAAATCAGAATCTATCTACGCGCGCTTAAAAACAATACATAAAAAACAAGAGCAGCAACATCGTTCGTTATTGCAAACTGAACATGATGTTTTCATACATTCTTCCAAGGAAAAAATGAAAAGAAAAGAAAAGGGCATATGATCAATAGGTTAAAACAACATGATCAATAGGGAAACTCTCAGCTTTCCATAGGTTACAAGTAAGTATCGATATAATAATCAATTGACTGACTGGAAAGTGAAAACCCGAGATAAAAAGGCACAGCCCCATTTCTTACCTTCGGTGTTTCTTCCTTGCTGTTTCTCATAGTCACTTCATATAGTTGTTCTTGGGGTGGGGCAACCATCAAAATTAGTCATTCCAAAACTTGTCCACAGGCCTTTGCTGACCTGACCTCCAAGTGCTGCATATATATCTCCAGCTGTGTCGCTTTCAAAACCAGCCACTAATCTTCGAGCATATCATCTCCATTAGGAAGAAGCTGAGAGGAGGCAGCTTCTTCAAGTCTCTTCCATTTCAGTTCTCGTTTCTCTTCCAACTCACTGGCCATGGCTTCTTTATCCTCGTGCTTCCTTTGACACTCTTCGAAAAGCTCAAAATCCATTTCAAGGAACATTCTTCGAACATTGGAACTCAAGCCAATGATTGCCTGATTCCAGTGGCTTTGTATATTCTTCTCCAGGGCCTCAAATATGATTGGTAAAATAACAACCCGATTTTCAGCCATCAGCCCAACTATGTGCTCGTTGTTCCACAGGAACAGGGCTCGTTCAGCTACCTGGTACCCACATATATATATATATACATATATATAAATTGCAAGTTGAAATCAATACATGAGACAGGTAATACATTAAGAATCAAGAACAGATATATAACAATAACAGTTTACAACATGAAAAACAAAAACACAGATAACATTGCAATTGTGCCACAAACTTCTATCACCAATTAGATTCCATGAGAACTGCCATGAACAGAAACAAAAGAACGAAGCATGAGATCTGGATGGGTCCAAGAGTTTCAATTGTAGAGGATAAAGTCTCGTTTAACAAATTTTAAGCATCGTATTGTCAATAAGGATAAATGAAAACCTCCTTAACTACATGGGCATTGTCATCAGCTTTGAGCATCAACAAGAAAAATGATTGCAAACATTGTAATGCTTGAAGTTACTAATTACTCAAAAAATAAATTATCCGAAATTTCTCAAAGAAATTGTATGTATCATTACTTCATAAATAGCTCCAAGTAGCCAATAATTGTTTGACTTTTGAAGGTGGTAAATCAGCGCATTTCCACAAGCAAAACAACTTGATTTAGAGAATCAAAACCAACCAAAGTTTCCGAACTAGATATAGATATAATTAAAGAAAATGGAAGTATAAATTAGAAAATACATCCCTAAAGGATATTCCACTCCATAGAGATTGCAAAAAATGGAAATATGTAGAAAAATATCTACTAACCTGAAAATGAGAGCTGTTGATGCTTCGCGCAATTTGCCTGAATAAAGGAACTATGCAGCGCTGAAACTCAGCAGACTGTGTAGCCTCCAAAATCTCCTCAAGCTCTCCCAGGAAAAGAACCTCCTTCCCACAGTTAGTAACTGGCCAATACTTCAGCAAACCTCTAATAACAGTATCAGCCAACCTGTAATCTTTCTCAACAAATTGTATTATACAGTAAGCCAACTGCTGATGATACAAAGATACGCATTTAGGCCTGTGCAATGGAATGAGGGCTCGGACGAGAAACAATTTGTGCTCTTCCTTCATTGGCAGCGCAAAACCATTAATTATACTCCCAAGAATCTCCAACAGCTCACCGATCCCATTATACCTCTCTGTCTCAAATATAAATCTATAAAATATATTGTTTAGCGCGTTCCTTATAAAGGGCCGATGAACCATAAACCGCCCATAGATACGGTGAAGGATGGTTTTCAAATACTCCCGCTCCCTCATGTCCTCAGAATCAAACAAATTAAGCAACTTCAGCACGAATGAGTGATCTAGGTACCTCTTCGCAACCTTAGTATCTGTGTCTGAAGATATTACATATCTCAAAAGCAGCTCATATATAAGCTGCAGATGAGCCCACGAAGGGTCCATGAACATCTCGTCCTCCTCGGGATCTCCGGCCTCTGACCCCGTATTCTCATGAGATGCAGGCGGCAAACATCTGAAGATATTAGCAGATATCATCTTGACCAACTCCTCTTGCATTATTTCATTCATCTTACACGAACCGGACTGTACCAAATCAACAAGCTCAGCCAGGGTTTGCCTCTTGATCTCCTTCTCCCGAGCAGATTTCACGGGATCGGAGAAATCGAGCACAATGCAACACATCTGGAGTTTACGGATGAACACACCGTGCCGTTCTGACAAAGGCATGTCCTTCAGCATAGGCAAAACTTCAACAGAACTGGGAATTTGTGCCATGATAGTCTGTTCTGACATGTGTGGCGGCACAGTGGTAGCAGCACCACCGGTGAGGCGTGACGCATGATTGACAGTGACATTGGAAGCCAAAGAGGTGGGTATAGGTGGCTCAATTGCCTCGGATTTTGAGGGCTTACGATGTCCTCTTTTCATTATTTTGTTAAACATTTTTCCCCTTTTTACTTCACCTAATCCAAGGGAGACCAAAACCCAAATGAATGCGAAGAAATAATTGAAGGAAAAGGACTCAATCTAATGCCTCTCAATAACAGAAAACACTCTTAAGCCTTATTAGAAAAATCTAAATAATGCCCACAGCAAGCAACACTTTACGTACCCATTCGGCCATTTTTTTTTTTTTTATCCTCCGGCCAAAATAAAATTGGCAGAACCAAAGATCCAATCCCCCAATGCTAGACGCGGAAACAACACAATAACAACACAAAACAAAAAAATAAAAATTCAGGATATGCGTACAACACCACCTTCCCAGAATCGCAACTACGAAAGGTCTATCTGCGTCGATTCGCCGAATCAATCGGGAAGAACAAGGTTGGGTCGGGTTTGCGTTTGTTGGGGCGAAAAATCAGGGTCATAAAATTTAGGGGGGGCGGGGGAATTATCGAGGCATGATAAAATCCAAATTCGAAATGGCCAATGAAAATGATCTTGCACGGAATCACCAAGCAATATCTATTTGAAAACGAGGATAAGCGGGCAACGAACAAACGGAAGGATTATGAAAAATCAGCCACCACAACCAGACGGAGAGAGAGAGACGATGACAATGGCAATGTTATTAGTTAGGGTTTGCCGTTCCACTATTATTAATTTTTTCATGTATTCATTTACATTCCCAATTTGAACTTGTAAGTTGTAATTATCCATAGAGGATATTTATTACAGCCCTAACAAGCCAGACTTGTGGCGTTAGATGATGCTTTCTTTTTTAATAAATAATAGGATTGATATATTTCATTTAAAATCCGATGAAGATACATACTCCACGTCCAAATGAACATGAGGAGGAGAATATAGAAAATCATTGATAACCAAAACAAAATAAATAAATAAATCATTTTCTTTCAACGCATTTTGACTGCAATTTAAATCACGAGTATATATAGATATATAATATGTACTAGTATTTTAAGCACACCCAATGCTCTAATATATACAAATATATAATATTATTTTATATTTTAAAATTTATTTATAATTAAAAATATTTAATATATGAAATTATAATTTAATATTAATTAAGGTCTTTTTCTTCAAAGTATGTAAACGAAGAAATAATAATTTATGGAAATAATTAGAAAATATCAAAAATTAAAGGATCAAATTATAAATATAAAAAAAATTTGACAGATCGAATTGGGGTAGTTCTTAAGTGACCCTAACCAATAATATAATAGAATAGATATATCAATATACTAGACTTTTTTGAGCGACGCGCAAGGCGTGACGATAAATGGCTATTTTTTCTTCTACTGACATTTTTATTATCAGTTATAAATTTATGTATCAACTACCAAACCAATGGAGATGAAGAAAATAAATCATCAGATAATGAAAAGCCAAAAGAAGTTCATTATTTCAGCAACATATACATTTTATTAATTATCATTGACATATTAATAATTATATCTTTAGAAATGACAAGGAAATATTGGAGAAAATAAGCGAAATAGACCAAAAATTTGCTACTCTTCAAGTCAAGCTTAAATAATACCTCTCTCTTTTGGGGTTTAGATGGGACTTTGTTCTCTCTCTCTCAAGCCACAAATCGATAATGAGGAAAACAAATATCTTGATAAATTGAAATAATTAGATAAATAGGTCATCATTACGATAAAATAGGGGATAAATAGGATATCACAGTGAGAAATAGATTACCACGATATTAACGGTTCATTCTTTCCTAGGAGAAGATGTGCACTACGAAGGAATTGGGAGTCATGGGTTTTCAGAATCTACATCTTTTTAATTCAGCACTTCTGGCCAAACAGTTTTGGCGTTTGCTTTCTGTGCCGAATTGCTTTTTTTTTTTTGCAGGTCTTTAAAGCTAAATATTTCTCACGCCCGGACATACTTTCGGCATCCTTGAAAAATAAAACATTTTTTACTTGAAGGAGCATTTTCTCAACTCGAAGAATCGTAAAGGCAAGTATGAGATGACAAGTGGGTAGGGGAAGGTCGATAAAGGTTTGGGGCGACTCGTGGCTTCATCAGGATTCCAATGGGAAAACCTTCGTATTTCTCAATTGGGCTCTTGGAACGATTCGATGATTCGAACTCTTTGTCTTCCAATTGATGCTGAACTTATTTTGACCAATCCTTCCAGTCGTACGAATTTCTCGGATAAAAGAATATGGCATTTTTCAAAGTTTTCTTACATACTTTTTGTCACGCCCCTGACTCGTGTCGATGGCGTGACAGCCGCCGCGTTTTTCAATAAACGCAAGGCGTCGATATCAACTCATACATCACAAAACGAAATCTTACAAAAGAAGTCGAATAAAAGTCAACAAAAGCATATATTTATATACCAAAAGAGGTTTTTACAGTGTACAAAAGGGCACGAAACAACGATCAATGAAGGAATATAAACACAAAATATCCTTCCAAAAATATACCCGCTAATGGATTCACCAACGTAAAAGAAAGATAGAATACCAAAGTCGAAGAAACAGCAGCGGAAACGATGAACGAGACTGGCAAACCTCCGATGAAAAGAGATATCAACAACCTAAAAAGAAATAAATATATATAGGGTGATCAAACCACTAGCTCAGTGAGATGATAATACAGACACACCTTCCCCGCATAGAAGGTGTATTCTCAATGATGATACCATAGCAAACCAAATATATTGATTATTTTACATTCACAAGGTAATCAGTATCCACCACAAGTACGAGAAAAAAACGATAATAAAAATAAATCATAAAACATATCATGAACATCAAGAAAGTACACAACATTACATAAACGACGCGTGGGTAGTCGTATCCCCCTCGAACTGAACTCCTCGTCGAGAGTTAGATGAGTCTGTCACCGTACTCTAAACCAATGCTATGACACAATCATATCAACTAGACCATGAAAGATCATATCAAATATGTATGAAATGCATGTCCCACAAATGTTGGCCGAGTCTCATTGTCGACTTTGTTACCTCCCCAATGTTCACCCTACAACTAATAATCAATATGTGACAAATGGACGAGTGAACTCGTTGGGCCTCACTCACCCGGGTTTGCTAAGCCATGAGCTAATTCTCAATATGCCATCCTCACTCACCCGAACGTGGCCATTCAGGCTACTACTACCTTGATATCGAGTGTGTGCATCATCAATTATCAATCAATATCACAACCATAAACCCAAAAATCAAGTCAATAGCATAGAATAGGAACATGGCATCACGTCACGTAATTTCCTGTTCATTCGTTAGCCAAAATCACGAAACAACATTTACGCCCAGGTTCTCATCAATGGAATAATAACGAATATGAACATTTTATAGCCGGCAAGGCTCACTATCATCAATCAACGATATCACATAATTTCATAAGAAGACGAAATAAAACCACTCATCACGAGGTTCACGCATCCTATGAACGAAATGTGTCCCCGTATTATCAACTTACAACATAGATGCCTAAGCTTTTCCAACGTCTAAAGCTACCCTCGAGTCCCTTTGTCGACGTTCCTTCGCCTAAAACAGGGGATCACATGCATCTTTTAAAACTATAACATAATAACAAATGCCCTTTTATCACGAACCGTCCATACATATAATTAGAAGGTATTTGGAATACTGTCCAAATGTATTCTGGAGCAACAACTAACTAAATTTCGAAATCATTCAATGATCTACACAAAAAAAAAAAAAATCTGTTTCACAGCAACATCTTCGAAAAATCATAATAAATCGTAGAAATATCGGAATGATTCGATTCCAGTAGCTATGAAAAGGTGAGAAAGTTAGCTTTCTACAGACACCAAGTTCGAATTAATCGGACTATTATAGCTAGGTAAAAATCGAATAAAATAGAAGCTGCGCAGAGATGCATTTTCCAGCAAACACAAAGAGGTGCAGTGAAAACATAACTAAGTGGGACTTGGGCTGAAAAAAATAAGTTCATGGACCGATCTAATTAACTTAAAGTGTTATACTTTTAGAGCTGTTATATCTATAGTTTTGGGCATCTATCTGTCCCTCGAGAAAAAGTAAGATAGGCAAAGTTAAAATGGAGGTTCCAAAAAGCTTTTACCTTATTAGTTTCCTCACACTCTTATCGATCCAGCCGACAGACAGAGCAGACCCTTAACATGGACTCCACGATAACACTAGCTCTCGTCCATTCAAGAACTCCTTCAGTGGTACGTGGAGAAAGCAGGTTCATTCGGACAAGCACTTTGTCTAGTTTGTGTATATGTGCGACTAAAAGGAGAAGATGGAAAGTTCACGGTAGCATACAATACAATACAATACAATACAGGGTAGCTGCTGTCTCCTTAGCAACGCATCGACATCCCATCCGCTAAATTGGTCCTTTTTGTGGAAGGCAGAGGTAGGTAGCGCTGATGGTTAAAATTTTTGTGTGGCGTCTTGCCTTGCCTTGCACGTGGGTCTCTCTCTACCAACTGCGGCTAATCTGTTCCAGCGGAGCTGCCTCCTCAATCCCAAATGTAGCGTACTAGCTATATTGAAAATGACCAACACACTTTTATCAAATGCTAAGAAGCGAAGAAATTCTGGAGGGTTCAATGTTAGGGTGGCTGGCTTTTGCGTATGAAAGCTTAGACCCGGGGGGCTTTCTCTGAGTTCCTCTCATTGTGTTGGGCTATGTGGCGAGCAAGAATTAACTGGATTATGGAAGGAGTTTGTACTCCTATCAGAGTTTCTTTAGTCCAAACAGTTGAAGTACAAATGCACAATTTGAGGGGTTGCTAGTGCAGACACAACGGTCATATGTTGGGAATATCCTCCAGCCGGTACCATTAAATTGAACTTTGACGGGGCCACACGCAAGGCTAGGAAGGGGGTCTTGATTGGTGTTAGCGCTAGAGATTCCAATGGAGCTTGCGTGGGCTGGTGGTCAAGGTGTTTTGGTGGTGATTTCGACCCGTGCGGTGTCTCGTGGTTGACATAAAATTATCATAGAAGGTGACAACTGGACAATTATCGACACGCTAGCTAAAGCATCGCAAAGCTGATTCAGCTAGAATTGGATGCATCCTTGATGATATACTGGCACTAGCCGGTTCTTTCGATACGATTTCTTTTAGCTTTGTTAAGCTTTGGGCTGCGTTTAAGTTGTCTGTATAAGAAAACGTCTCGCAATTTTATCTCAAGATTATAATCTATTCATTTATACGGGTTATATGTTCACTTTGCAATATTAACAATCCTACATTTTATTATTATCTTGTTTAGTTTACAATAACAAAACTTTTGTCTTTGTATTAATTATAAAATTAAAAAAGTAACCTTTATATCATCAAAACTTAGTTTACAAAAATAATGATTCTTATGAATATCGAAAAATATAAGATATGGATGTCAATTTGATCGTCATGAAAAAAAGGAATAAATTAGTATTGTTTATTTATTTTTACCATATAAATCAAATGAAATAACTATAATTTTATAATTTGGTGGAATAAGGTTGATCTTTTCGTAATTAATAGATGGGTTCGATTAATTATCTTACCCCGAACCATTGGATGAATTATACCGGGTTTGTTTGATAATAGTAGCGGGCCGATATTTTATAGTGGGCCTTATACCGTTGAAATTTATTTATAGTGAACAATATTAGATGTGATAATTTTACTTTATCTAGGCTTGTACGGATAACTAAACGCAGCCCAAGGCAAAATCTCTTTTTTTTTTTATAGGGAAGGTATTACTCCACCAACCAAAGCGATGACTGACATTGTGTTTTTGGATTACCATTGATTAATATTATTCGATTTTCCTCAAATAATAATAATAATAATAATAATAATATAATAATAATAATAATAATAATAATAATAATAATTTCTAACTTCATATTTGACCGTTTATTTTATATTTCAACCAAATTTCATTAAAGATATAAGTTTCTTGATTTGACAATTTTTTTTTCCTCTTGGTTTCTTTCTTTTTCCTCTTTGGTTTCTTTCTTTAATTGTTTTTCCTCAAATTCGCTTTACTTGTAACATTTTACCCTAGGCATTTTGCAAAGTTATTTTATTTTAATTTTTTTTTTTTGAGATAGCAAAATAAGTTTAATATAAAATATGTTGCAAAAATACGTAAAATGTTGGTTCCAATGACACTTCTAAAAAAAAAAAAAAACCTACTTGTAACAGCGTCTTCAAGCGCAAATGGCGCTTCTTATCGAATTTTAAGAGGCACGGCTTGAAGTGGCACCTCAATTTAGAAAATAACTTAGTGGCGTCTCTAATTCTTTGACGGTAAACATGCCAGTCCAATTAGCGTGTTTACCCAGTTTTGATTTAGCTTTTATATCGACTATTTTTTGTAATTTTGGGTTATTTTTTCAAGCGCGGCTCAATTTAAAAAATAATAAAGTGTCGCTTTAAGTGGCGCCTCTAATTCTTTGACGGTAAATGTGCAAGTCAAATTAGTGTGTTTACCTAGTTTTGATTTAACTTTTATATCGGCTATATTTTTTGCAAATTTAGGTTTCTTCAAGCGCGCCTCAATTTAAAAGATAATGAAGCGCCACTCTAAGTGACACATCTAATTCTTTGACAGTAAATGTGTCAGTCAAATTAGTGTGTTTACCTAGTTTTGATTTAACTTTTGTTGAGGTTTATGCCCTAGATGTCGTACGAGGATTAGATAGTACGAAGGCATTAGTGTAATTTTGATGTGTTTAATATTTATAATTGAATTATTTGATAATGAAATTATTTATGTTTATTTATTGTCAATTTTAGTATGACAAACAATACAAAGGGAGATTATTATTTCGTCTAAATAAATTAACCTTGCAGTCGGGTAATAAGACGAATTAATAAAATCCCAATATTTACAGTTCAGTTACTGATTCTGTGGGGACAGAGAGGGGGCACCAGTAAGCTGACATACTGTAATATTAAATAAGTCCGCAAGTCTTAGTCTCCAGTAGGGTGACTGGATTGACGAGTACGACTTGTTTGTCGACGGGTCCAAAATAGTTGTGCTAACCATTCACTTGAGAAGTGGGAGCTCGTGACATTGATACAAAACGAATCAGGGAATTGTCTGTATTTGGACACTGACTCGTAATCGAACGATCACATGCTGGTAAAGTCGTTGATCGATCGATTGACTATAGTAGTCTACGTGAACCTTAGACCGAAAGGGTTAACTCGGGGTTGGTCTTGAGGTCTTGATTAGTCACTAGTTTGCTAGGCCCGAATTGCATGAAGCATGGGTCAGCGACGAAATGCGGTCTTGACTTTTCGATGTGATTGTCGGTTATACCGCTGAGCGGGATTTACGGCCTTGATTAAATTCAAGGTTAACGTCCTATGCAGTTTCGATGTGCGAAAATTTACCTAAGCCTCTGGCCAGAGCACATAACTGACTCACGAGTGTTGTGGAGGGCAGTTTGATAAATGTCACCGACACGAACATCATAGTGTCGAATCCTGTAAGTTCGACTACGCGTGACTTTCACTCCACCGGGACAAACGTAAAGGATTTATACATAGTACGAAAATCTATAGTCGGTTCGTGAATAATATCTATTCGTACTCAACTCGGGATCGGTTCGGTACCATGGGGCTGGCTAGGTGAATACCGAACTCTTGGATTCCTCCCAGAGCCGGTTGAGACGAACCAAGAGAGTCGGGCTTAAAAAGGGCAACCGACACAACGTCTATATGAGAATAGAGTAGGCTGGGGCCTGGATTGAGAGATTAGGGTTTGGGGCTTGGCCGAAACCCTAAATGGCCGAAAACTTGGTTAAATCAAGTGAGGGGCAAAATAGTCTTTTCACCTCACGAAATATTTTGGAAATATTATATTGGATATTTAATATTTAGTATATGATTTAAATGGCCGCGTGGGCGGTGCCGACTCGGTCGTGACTAGGGTCGCGCGGTCAAGCCTCGAATCCCAATGGGCCTGGCCCAAATCTGATAAAAGCCCAAATATGGACTTAGGCTCGGATCTATGTAAAATTATCGTGATGCATGTAATATTTGAATTACGTGGTGATTGATTGGGGATTATGTTCTGTTTTTTACCGGGTGATATGTTAAGGGTGACAAGGACCCCATCGGGTTGTACTTTACAGTTTTTCTAGAAAGACGGGCTTTGTTGTTTTAGAGAAAGATCCCCCCGTCATAGGCTATAGTAGTACATGAATGATGGCCGAACGAGAGACGATCTAGACGAGACGAACGAACAAGACGGTGGCCGAGGTGTCCGTTCGTGACAAGCCCCAAGACTTGGAGTTTTACTTTTTGTACAAATAGGATAGAATTAGAAATATCCCTGATCTTTCACATTTACTTTAATAGGTTGAAACTAGGTTTACTATTAAAGTCTATTATGTGCGTGTTGGTTTCGAACGTGATATCGTGCATAATGTGCTCGTTCTTATCTGTGAGGATTCTCCCGAAGTTAGACTTTAAAATATCAAGTGAGTAAAGGAGCGGGGCTCCTATCTTCTATCAAGTCCAAAAACGTTGTGACATTGGGGTACGGTTTTGGTTGACCGAGTTACGGCGCTAAAACCCTCGCATTTGACGTGAACATATTTGGATGCAGTTTTTATAATGTCGCTAGCCAACCACTCTTCGTCCTCTTACAAAGTGTTATCCTACGGAGGCGAAGTTCACTCAAAAGTGGAAGGTTAGCTGGACGTTGATAGGTAGCAGTTGGACAGTCATTCCCAAGAAGTCTGAGTTACAGGCCGAGGGACCCCGACTGAGACAAATTCGTTGAAACTTCTATGTGATAGAATCGTGTGGGATATGAACATGGCTGATCAAATATACCAATAAACTGTTAAGTTGAGGCTAGTTTGATGCAGTGCGGGTAAATCAACGCCACTATGAAACTACTCAACGAGGTTTCCGAAATTCCTAACGGGAGACAGGATTTCGAGAAAAATAGTGGGAGTCAGACAAAAAATTAAAGTCCTATTTTAGTCTGATTAAACACTTCAAATCCTAACTATATGTTTTCCTTCTGCAGTTTATTTTCTTCTCTATATTATACGATGACAAACCCATTATCCGTACTTTTGGAAAATTTGATGGGACCAAATTATGTTGATTGGCTCAGAAATCTGATGATCGTCCTCAGATTGGAAAAATTGGAGTATGTCTTGGACATCGAGGAGCCTTTGACTCCTAATGCTGATTCGACAGAGCAAGACCTGCAGTTCCACGATAAGTGGGTTGAGGATGCTGAAAAGGTCCACTCCTACATTCTATCGGCTATGAGCCCAGAGCTGCAGCGTCAGCATGAGTTTATGAGTGTTAAAGAGATACAAGTGTATTTAGCTGGGCTTTATGATGAGTCGTCTAGGAGCGCTCGCTACGCCATCACGCATAGTCTCTTCAACACAAAGCTCGCAGAGGGTGGTGATGTCCATGCTCATTTACTGAAGCTGAATGAGTATATGGAGCGATTGGATGCACTGGCATTTGGTTTACCTCACGAGGTGAAGATCGACATCATATTGCAGTCCCTCCCACCGACCTTCCACCAGTTCGTGGTGAACTGCAACCTGAACAATCGGGAGTATTCGAAACCTGACTTGATCAATCAGTTGGTTGCAGCCAGTACTCAGTATCGCAGCGATAAGGGTAAGGGCAAAGAAGTGGCTCTTGTTGCGACTACTCGGTCAAGGGGTCGAAGAAGAAGCCGAACAAGCACAGCGAGCCTAAAGGTAGAATCGCCAAGAAGGCGAAATCCAAGAAGGCTGTCAAGTCGGGCGCGAAGCCCACGGACAAGTGCCTCCACTGCCAGCAGCTGGGTCACTGGAAGCGCGACTGTCCTAAGCTGAAGGCGTCGTCTGACGCTTCAGGCAAGCAATTAGTTTTCGAAGCTAATTGTTCTGTGTATTCTACTTCATGGATACTTGACTTAGGGGCTAGCTCCCATATTTGTGTTTTGAACCAGGGTCTGGAACGAAGTCAGAAGCTTCAAGCTGGTGAGGTCTCGATCAACGTCGGCAGCGGACATAGTGTTGCAGCAACGCACGTGGGATCGAAGACTTTTTTATCATCTTTGCATTCTTTAGAACTTTCTAATGTTTTGGTATTGCCCAAGGGGCTTAAAAACATTGTTTCGATTCCTGTTTTGAGCAGACTTGATTATGAGTTTCGATTTATTGATGATGTTTGCCATATTTATTTTAGAAATGAAAACGTTGGAAAGGCGACGTTAATAAATGGTTTATATTACGTCAATCTAAGAGATAAGATGGAAACTGTAAATGCAATTACAAACTCGTCGACAGGGTCAAACGAGCGATACATCTGGCACCTACGTTTGGGTCACGCAGGGGAAGCGAAGATTGACAAGATGGAAAAGGACGGCCTGATTCGTATAGCGAAGTCAGGCCCGATCCCAACTTGTCAGTCTTGCATCCTAGGCAAAATGACCAAATCACCCTTCACAGGGACTTTTACTAGGGCCACAGAAGTGTTGGGTTTAATCCACACTGATGTATGCAGACCGTTTAAAGTGACGGCCCGAGGATAATTGCCGCTACTTCATTACGTTTACGAACGATTAGTCCCGCTATGTGACTGTCTATTTGATGAGACAAAAGTCTGAAGCTCTTGAAATGTTCAAGGAGTATAAAACGTTAATGGAGAAGCAAACTGGCAAGGTCATTAAAGCCGTTCGATCATGTTAGGAATATTTTTAGTTGTGTTCTTTTAGTCTTTTGGGTCTTTGTATACTTGAAATATTTATTTGTATTGTTGTTTTAGACTTAGGCTCATTATATTAGATGTTTAGTTTGTCTAGGGACCAAAAGTATAATTATGCCAAAATATTGGCATAAAAGTGGGCTAGGGCTTCCACTTGTAATCATCCTTCATTGAAAAAAAAAGGGGCAGCCGCCACCTCTCTCTCTCTCTCACTGTTCTATCAACGAAAACACATAAAGAAGAGAAGAGAGCAAAATCCATATAAAATCCCGAGGGTTGCTGGGTTTTGGTGACCTACAAGTGGTATCAGAGCCACCGTGTTAACGAGTATGGTGACTAAACGGATTTTTGGTTCGAATTTTACAGGTTTTGCTGCCATTTTTTTTAAACTCATTTTCGAACTGTTGAACACCTTGAACTGCATTTTTAGCTTCGATTTTTGGGTTTAAGCTGGAGTTTTGAGTGTTCCTAAACTGGTCTTGATCTTTTGAACTCAAAAGAATTGTTTCCAGCAGTTTTAAGAAGTTTTTAAGCCATTTTCGTACCCAGATTTACGTTTTCGGTACTAGAACTCGAGTTTTCGGTACTACTGTTTATCCGAAAAGTTTTCGATAAAAAAAAAATAAACTTTTCGGTACTGTTTTCGGCGCTACAGTACCTTTTCGCGGCTACAGTAGTTTTCGTTACTACTGTTCACCCGAAAACTTTCGAAAAAAAAAAAAGAGGTTTTCGGTGCTACAGTAGTTTTCGGTACTACTGTTCACCCGAAAACTTACGAAAAAAAGAGTTTTCAGTGCTACAGTAGTTTTCGGTACTACTGTTCATCCGAAAACTTAAAAAAAAAAAAAAATCTTTTCGGTACTGTTCATCCGAAAAGTTTTCGGTAAAAAAAATAATAAAAAAAATAATAAAAAATCTTTTCGGTACTGTTCAACCGAAAAGTTTTCGGTATAAGACTTTTCGGTACTGTTCATGTACTATTCATCCGAAAAGTTTTCAAAAATAATAATAAAAAAAAAAAATCGGGTACAAACTTTTCGGGTCAGTACTGTTTAACCGAGGGTTATCTACTTCATAGAAAGTTTTCGGTATTACTCTTACAAGTTTTCACAAATGATTTTAAAATGTTTTCGGTATTTAACTGTTTCAGTTTCATAAACGTTTTCGATATTCTTACAAAAGTTCTCGGCGTACATGTGACACTCGAAACTCAAAAGTTCTCGGGTCAGGCTATAAAACTTTTTGGTACAAAAAGGTTTTCGGAATTCACCTTAGGAACTTTTCGGCATTTCACTGTTTCGAAATTTTTAAGAAGTGCTATCTCTTTACGAAATTTTTTTTTCTTCTTTGCGAAAACTTACACTTTGAAAATTTTCTCTGAGTAAAAGTTAGAACTTTTCGGTATAAAACTTCTCGGCAACAATACTTAGATTCTTTATTTTAACTGCTCAAACCAAAATAATTTTAAACCTACTCAACTAACACGTTGATCCAAGCCTAGCAACCCTCATGAACTAGAAAATTAAAAAAATATGGATGTTTCAAGAAGACAAGTGGAGAACTTCGCTTCATCTGACTCAGAGGTAAACTCTACAGACTTGAAAAATGAACTCATTTAGTGTATCTTTGCTTTGAAAGAACATAACAAAGATATTGATAAGGGCAAAAAGGCCTGAAGGATCCCAAGCAAAGAGTGAGTGTGATCTAAGTAGCCATCAAAAGGAGGAAATCCTTAAGATGCTGCTAAAAGAGGCACACTAAATCAATTGATTGTTTATCATCTAGGGTAGCAAAATATGATTTTTAAATTATTGAGCTTACTAAAGAATTGTCTACCAGTGAACTGAACAGGAGTAAAACAGTCAATGAGTTAAAGTCTAAGCTAGAAAACAATCAACGTGTCCTTACTCAAAACCTCATAGAAAAGGGGTGTGAAATGACACGTTCGATTAATACTGAAGAAAAGGTCTCGAAATTGGAATCTCAAGGTGTACATCTTGAGACCCAAATTAGAGATCTAATCAAAAGCCTAGATACCTCTGAGTGTGAGCGAGGTGCGTGGTCTGCAAAATATAATTGGCTCTATGAGGAACGAGTGAAATTACTCTCCAAAATTCAATTATTGGAGGACAATCTCTCATATAGAGCAAATGAGTTTAATAATTCTCTAACTGCCGAGACAAGTGCTTCCGCTCCATATATTCCGGCAATTACTGAGAAATTTGCAGATCGCAGCATAACTTTGGAGTCTGAACGACAAAGTTTTGCAGCTGAAAGGAGAGCTTTAATAGAACAAAATAGGCAACTTCTTGATCAGATTTCCGAGATGAAGAATCTTTCAGCAACTAAGAAAACTCCAAAGTCCATTTAGATAGAGTGTTTTTAACTCCAAAACGGGAGGAAATGGACGAGGAAGAATTCCTTTCAAAGAAGAACGCGTTGTCTTCTAAGTCCACTACTTCAAATTTTTTTTTTGAAAAACACTCCGAGCTTTCAACGCCTTCTCCCTGCGACTTTTCAAGTGATTAATTCTTTTCAGGGAGAAGATCTTTTAAACAAGAACACGACTATTGCCATGACTCTTCTTTTTCAAAACTTTTATTTGAAAGCAATAGTCGTGATGAAAATATTGAAAATTTTGAAATTCTTCATCCTTCTTCTCACTCGTTTAACAAATTTGATCACTCACGAAGAAGTGATGAAAAGACTGCATTACAACGCATCGTTCCTAGATCAAACTCACTGTCTTCACACTCGGCCAAACAAAACGACATGTGGATTCCTATGAATACACAAAGGCAAGTGTGGATGCCTAAATCAAAGACTCCCGTAAAGGTTGACGTCAAATTTGATTTGGTCTCCTCATCTAGAATGTGCATTTATACTAACAACGATAAAGGACCCACTCAAAAATGGGTACCAAAAACTTAGTTGTTTTGCAGTCCCATCAGGTGTGGTAACAGAGGTTGCTCCACATACACGGTGGGTATGAGATGACGAGCAACCGCAAGGCTCCCGGATAGAACAATTCGGGACCCGTCCGTTCACGATACAGGCTTCTACACGAAAGCGGTGTGGGACCCGAGCCTACTCTAGCAAAGCTTCTGAACATGTCAGTTCAGAACCTGGTCTGGTAACGTATATTTTATTTTATTTTAAATAAATAAAAGTTTTAAAATAAAGCTCAAGTGGAAGGTATGAATTTCCTCTTTCGAAATATGCTTTAACTATGGGGGAGAAACCTCGATTGTGTGCCTCGAGAAAATTTATAAGAGTTTTAAAATAATATTTCTTAAAACTCGGGGACATTAATCGAGGGGGAGTAAAATTAACCTCAAAATATTGTTGGGGAGCATTATTTTGAAAACTTTAAAAAATTGAGGGGGAGCAAGACTGAACTTAAAATTCGAACTTTTTATTCAGGGGTAGTTTTCGAAATTACTGTGAATTATTTTCTTCTAAAAATTCCCTATATGTTTAAAATAATCTTGAGTCTTGCCACCTATCAAAAATTAATACCGAAAAGTTTTGCACTTCAAATCTCGCAGTTACACATATTTCTTGTTTAAAATGTTTTCGTAACTGTAACATTTAAAGTTTTCGGTATTTTCACAACACAAAGGTATATTCTAATTATGCGTATGACAAAATATTTTCGATAAATTTAAAATTGCATACGCATACGAGCTGAATTGAAAAAAAAAATACTTTTTCACAATGGTACAGTTTAAATATGCATTTTTCAAAACTTTAAAATTCAAAATTCATATTGCACACAGAATTGAAAAAGATACCATTTTAACGAAGGCCGATTTGAATTTCACAAAGCGCATAAATTTCTAAGGAGTCAGACTTCATATTCATTTGTCTTGCTTTTCACAGGAAGTCAGACTTATTCTCACTCGCGCTTACATTTAAGGGTAGTCGGTCTTCCTTTTCTTTTGTGATTTTAGTTAGGGGCAGGGAAAAAGAGCGCAAACAGTTTAAAAGAGCGTATTACTAAAAAAAAAAGGGAGAGCGCATACATTTCAGGGGGAGTGATAGTTATTAGCGCAATAGGCGCATATAAAGGGGAGTATCACATCAATCATAAGGCGCCTGATTTGAAGGATAGTAATATGCAATTTCTCAAAAAGCGCATAAATTTGGGGGGAGTAAAGACATGGTATTAAGAATAGCGCAACTGTTTAGAGGGAGTGATACCTAAATAGCGCCTAAGCTTCAAAGCGAGTGTCTTACACAACTTCATGCTTTTAGGGAGAGTGTCATCTTAGGAAATTAGTGCATGGACAACAATGAGTTGTTCACATACTTGTTCCATGGTTCAGTAAATCTCAACTGCACCTATCCCAGGAACAACCCCGAGTGTATGTGAGGGTATTTGAGCGCATCACGATGAACACTATATTTATACTTTAGTCCCTATATTTACATAAAATACAATTAAGTCCCTAGACCAAGATAACTTGATTATTGAACACTATAAAATACTTCCAACAATCTCCCCCGTAGTGTTCAATTATAATTGAAGCTTCGGTTGTCTTTGTCTCTCGAATCTTCAGTCTACATCATCAGTTGAACACAACAGAATAATTTCCAACAATCTCCCCCTTTGTGCTCAACTGTGGATTTGACACGATCTTTGTTGCTGTTTGAAGAAATATCTGAGAGCGTCTGGAGAATCTTCAGTCTCCCCCTATTTACATGCACCCTCATTTTCTTCTTTGCAACTTGAATATTCGTCACCTTCTTGCATATATCAGAGTCGCGCGGATCATCAGCATTGACTTGTCGTGTATGCTCGAACCATAGAGAGAGGTCTTGTTTGTTGTGGTTCAGCACGTGCATTGAAAGCATGGCTTCTTTAATTAGTTCACGTGCTTGGCATCCTTGATATACTTCTCCCCCTCATGGCGATTCATTTGTATCGTCATGATGTGTGATCAAGGTGAACCAGAGTGTATGCGGAACGTGTTGGCGTTGATTTCCGGATGAAGTTCCTGAAAATGGGACCGACCAATCATCGTGAAACATCCCTAGATGTCACTCTTAGTCGTTGATGCAAAGTCACACAGACTTGCATTTGAAGGGACTACGGGGCCACATAGGCAACCCGTTGACATCATTCTAGAGTCGTGCTCCAGAAGATGGCCTGCTACCGTTGTTGTTTTATGTTGCAACGGCAGGACTTCCTTCTGATCATAGAAGCACATCATTTAATGATGCGTCTACAAAAGTTCTGGCAAGGTCACGTAGACCAGCAATATGTGTGTAAAAGAATGTATGTGTCCTAGAAAAGTGGAAAACATTTAGGCGATGAGGACACACTAGACATTTACGTGTTCAAGAAAGTCGTGGTATGGGGTTGTGGACCACTTAGTTCAATAGCTCCCGTTTCCAAATGAAACGGTGATAGAAGATGCGGTTCCCCGTGAGATATTGAAACATATGTCTTTTGGGAGACAAATGAGTAGCGAAGGAAGGTTGTGCATGCGCCTTTGGACCAGATGAGGCGTCTTCTACCCGGGATCTGATAAATCAGTCATATACCTATATTGGTTGTAGTCCGGATAGTTTGTGGTTGAGTTGTAAGGATGTCATCGTGATACGCTCAATACCCTCACATACACTCGGGGTTTGTTCCTGGGTTAGGATCAGTTGGGTCTACTAATCCTTTGGAACAGGTATGTGAACAACTCTTTTGTGTCCATGCGTTTTATTGACATTTAGGTAGCACTCCCTCTTAAAAGCATGAAGTTTGTATTCAGGGCATTCTTCCCTTAAGCTCTAGTGCCTTTTCATTGTAACACTCCCCCTAAATAGTTGCGCTATTTCTAATATGATGCCCTTGCTCCCCCTAAAGTTGTGCACTCTTGTAGATTTTTGCCTATTACTTTCCTTCAAGTTATGCGCCTTTTGTGATTGAAGCACACTCCCCTTTTGAACATTTCGCGCCTTTTTGATATTGCGCTTATGAGTATTACTTCCCCTAAAACATATGCGCTTTTTACAATAAACTATGGTAATACGCTCTTTTGAAACTCTTGACCCTTTTCTATCCACTCCCCTCTTTTTTTTTTTATGGCCTTATTTTTTTCCTTTTTTTCTATGGCCTTATTTATTTATTTATTTATTTTTTTTAATGGCCTTGTTTTTTTTTTTTTATGGCCCTTTTTTTTTATGAACAGAAAAATAAAACTACAAACAATGTCAAATCAAGAACGTTGGAATAGTCTTGATTTGGTTTGTTATCTCACGTCACATACCGATCACGTGTGTCGAGCAACCAGAATACCACACGTGTCGGGGATGTGTGTGACTGCTCATCGTCGCATACCGACCATACATGTGGAGCAGTCATCGCCAAAATACCATGTATGATCGGGATCCTGCAAAACAAATTATCGGGACTTTGGTACCCACTTTTGGACGGGTCCTCCCTTATTAGCAGATAAACCTTTAGGCATAATAGGATCAACTATGAAATCATCATGTAAAGTTGTCTTTAACTTAGGAACCCAAATCCGTTTTGGACTACTTATTGTCATTTGCAATTTTGGAGTCCATACTTGATTATCCCTATATGGTTGAGACAAAGTTGATTCGGTGAATGTGTGTCTATTTGAGAATATTTTCTCTTGCGCCAGTCGCATAAGATGTTTTTCGGATTTGACTTTGACTGGGTAGTGTAAGTAAGAATACGAGCTAATAGCATTAATAGAATCATGGATAAAAGAATCGTATTTCCTATATTGAAGAATCACATCATTCACAGCACAATGATTGTTTGAAAGTTTATTATTATTCAGACAATTGTTATATTTAGAAGGTTCAGTGTGTATAGAGAATGTATAACAATTGTTTTTAGAAATATTTGTTGTTGCTTTTTCCAACTTTGGAAGTTTAGGAATGACTCTAGTAATTTTCTTTGTAGGAATGGAGGTAGAAACATTTTCGCTTGTTTTAGTAAAGAATGATTTATCTTCCTCTATTCTTTCTTTCTTGACAGCTTTACTCATTCGTGATGTGTTCTTATTCTGTTTTGGAGATATGTCTTTTAATGGTTCGTTTTTAACAGAATAGGAAGTTGAGGTTGCGCCCTTTTCTAAGGAATGTTTGAGAATTGAATTCTCCTTTAAAAGCTTATCCATTTGAGCTCGAAACCCATTTCGTTCGGAATCTAGAAGAGAATTTAATTCAGCAATTGTGCGAGTACTTTCTAGAGTGTAGCAATCCTTAGGTTCGGGTTTTATCGATAGTATAGAATGTTCCTCTCAAGTTGTGTTTGGCACTTGCTCATCTGTCTGAGTTGACATATTGCTAAACATAGGCTTTTTAGCTTGTCTTTTCTTCGCAAGAGTATCTTCTAGTTCTTTAATTTTTGAATATAGTGACTTGCGTTCTTCAAAGAGACAATTATATGTAGCTAAAGAAGTTTTATTGTCATTTTTACAATAAGACAGTTCTTTTGTAAGTTCGTTTATAGTTGATTCTTGTTGTGCGACCCTTGTCTTTAAGCTAGTCAACATTTCTTGTTCTATTGTTAGTCTATTTTTAAGAGTAGCTTTTTCTTCTAAACTCTTAACTAAGCAGTTGTAATTATTTTATAGCCTAGCTTCTAATTCTTTGATTTTTATCAAGTAGTTGGCTTCCATATTTACTTTCTGGGTTGGATGTTTTTTATCGTTATCGTGTTTTTGAATTGATATTAAATTTTGGATCAATGTGTTCGAATAGATTTTCGAATGATTAAGTTTTCAGAAGTTTAGGTATCAAAAAAACTTTTTAAATGATTAGAAAAGAAAAAAAAAAAAAACTTATACCGAGAATAATTTTTGTACCGAAAAATTTTACCAGTCCAAAAAATATTTTGCTACCCAAAATTTTTTTCGTATGAACCGGGAACCTTTTTGAAGCAGGTATGCAAAAAATCTCGTAGCTAAAAATTTAAAATTTTAGGACTTGTCGTGTATGCTCGAACCATAGAGAGAGGTCTTGTTTGTTGTGGTTCAGCACGTGCATTGAAAGCATGGCTTCTTTAATTAGTTCACGTGCTTGGCATCCTTGATATACTTCTCCCCCTCATGGCGATTCATTTGTATCGTCATGATGTGTGATCAAGGTGAACCAGAGTGTATGCGGAACGTGTTGGCGTTGATTTCCGGATGAAGTTCCTGAAAATGGGACCGACCAATCATCGTGAAACATCCCTAGATGTCACTCTTAGTCGTTGATGCAAAGTCACACAGACTTGCATTTGAAGGGACTACGGGGCCACATAGGCAACCCGTTGACATCATTCTAGAGTCGTGCTCCAGAAGATGGCCTGCTACCGTTGTTGTTTTGATGTTGCAACGGCATGACTTCCTTCTGATCATAGAAGCACATCATTGAATGATGCGTCTACAGAAGTTCTGGCATGGTCACGTAGACCTGCAATATGTGTGTAAAAGAATGTATGTGTCCTAGAAAATGTAAAAAAAATTTAGGTTATGAGGACACACTAGACATTAAAGTGTTCAAGAAAGTCGTGGTGTGGGGCTGTGGACCACTTTGTTCAATATCTCTCGCTTCCAAATGAAACGGTGATAGCATATGCGGTTCCCCGTGAGATATTGAAACATCTGCCTTTTGGGAGACAAATGAGTAGCTAGGAAGGGTTGTGCATGCGCCTTAGGACCAGATGAAGCGTCTTCTACCCGGGATATGATAAATCAGTCCTGTACCTATATGGTTATGGTCCGGATAGTTTGTGGTTGAGGTGTAATGATTTCATCGTTATTCGCTCGAATACCCTCACATACACTCGGGGTTTGTTCCTGGGATAGGTGCAGTTGGGATGAACTGAACCATGGGAACAGGTATGTGAACACCTCGTATTGTCCATGCGCTAGTTGATGTTGACACTCCCTCAAAGCTTGAAGTTTGTCTTCCGGCATTCTCTTTTCTCTCTTGCGCACTTTTAGGTAACACTGCCCCTAAATTGTTGCGCTATTCCTAATGTGATGCCCTTGCTCCCCCTAAATAGATGTGCTATTTCAAATATGATGCTCTTGCTCCCCCTAAACATGTGCGTTCTTGTAGAAATTTGCATATTACTTTCTTTCAGGTCAAGCGCCCTTAGTAAATGAAGTATCACTCCCCCTTTAAGATATGCGCCTTTTAAGTATGCGCTTATGAGTATCACTCCCCCTAAAACATATGCGCTTTTGATTATAAAACTACGGTAATACGCTCTTTTGAAGCTCTTGCACCTTTTCTATCGATCCACTCCCCCTAAATAAAAACAATATAGAATATGAAGACCGAATATTCTGTAAATATAGAGTTTGACTCCCCCAAAATAAAACTCAAGTGCCTTTTGCAATTTGAAATTGGCTCGGCCTTCTTTAAACATTGAAGCTCAAAAGTTTTTTTTTTTTTTTTGTTTTTTTTTTTTTTTTTTATGGCCTTATTTTTCTTTTTTTTTTTTTTTTTTATTGGCCTTATTTTTCTTTTTTTTTTTAATGGCCTTCTTTTTCCTTTTTTTTTTATGTCCTTTTTTTTTTATGGCCTTTTTCCTTTTTTTTTTTTATGAATAAAAATAGAAACAATGTCAAATCAAGAGCATTGGAATAGTCTTGATTTGGTGTGTTTGCTCACGTCACATACCGATCACGTGTGTGGAGCAAACCGAATACCACACGTGTCGGGGTCTTGTGCGACTGCTCATCATCGCATACCGACCATACATGTGGAGCAATCGTCGTCTATTTACCATGTATGATCGGGAACCTGCAAAACAAATTATCGGGACTTTGGTACCCATTTTTGGACGGGTCCTCCCTGGTTAGCAGTGAAACAATTATGCATATAAGGTTCAAATTTGGAAGCAAAATTATCACATAAAGCAGTCATAGGAATCCACATTTGTCGAGGACTACTTATTTCCATTTGTAGCTTAGGTTTCCAAATTTGTTGTACCTTTTTGAAGTTTAACTTTTCAGCATCGGTGAATGTGTGTCTTTTTGTAGAAGAGAAAATTTTCTCTTTCGCCAGTCGCTTAAGATGTAATTCGGATTTGACTTTGACCGGGTACTTGAGAGAGGAATACGAGCTTATAGAATCAATAGCATTAAGTATAGAAGTGTCGTATTTCCTACCTTCTAGACTCACATCATTCACTTTGTAATGTGTACTAAATGAGCTACTTTTGTTTAGACAATTATTACTTTTGGACGTTTCAGTTTTAATAGAGAATGTGTATTTATTGTCTGTTTTAGCTTTAGTAGCTTCTTGCTTTATCTTTGGAATGACTTTAGAAATTTTTGGAGGAAGAATAGAGTTAGGAACAATTTTGTTTATTGTAATAGAAAATGAATTGTCTTGCTCTATTCTTTCCTGCTTTATAGGTTTAGTCATTTGAGTTTTCTGATCCTGTTTAGAAGATATATCGTTTAAAGGTTCAGGTTTTACAGGATGAATGGTTGTAGTTGTGCCATTTTCTAAGGAATATTTGAGAAATGAATTCTCCTTTAAAAGCTTATCCATTTTTGCTCGAAACTCTTTACGTTCTGATTCCAGAAGAGAATTTAATTCAGCAATTTTGCAAGTATTTTCTGGAATAGAGCAATTCTTAGATTCGGGTTTTATAGATTGTATAGAATGTTCCTTGTCTGGCACGGACTCAATTGTTTGAGTCGACTTATTTAGAGACAATATAGTTTCTTTTATTTCGTATTGCTCAGTTTGTCCTCGTTTAGCTAGAACATCTTCTAATTCTTTAATTTTTGAATATAATTGATTTCTTTGTTCAAGAAGACTTTTATTTTGGGCTGCACTTTTTATTTCTTCGTCTCTACATGTAGATAATTCTTTTGTAAGTTTGCTTATAGTTGATTCTTGTTGTGCGACCCTTGTCTTTAAGCTCGTCAGCCTTTCTTGTTCTATTGTTAGTTTATTTTTAAGAATAGATTTTTCTTCTAGACTCTTAACTAAGCAGTTGTAATTATTTTCTAGCTTAGCTTCTAATTCTTTGATTTTTATCAAGTAGTTGGCTTCCATATTTACTTTCTGGGTTGGATGTTTTTTATAGTTATCGTGTTTTTTGAATTGATATTAAATTTTGATTAAAGTGTTCGAATAGATTTTCGAATGACTAAGTTTTCAGAAGTTTAGGTATCAAAAAAAATTTGAAATGATTAGAAAAGAAAAAAAACTTATACCGAGAATAATTTTTGTACTGAAAAATTTTACCAGTCCAAAAAAATGTAACCCAAAATTTTTTTTTTTCGTATGAACAGGGAACCTTTTTGAAGCAGGTACGCAAAAAATCTCGTAGCTAAAAACTTAAAATTTTAGGACTTTTTTTTTTTTTTTTTTGCTACCTAAAACTATCGAAAGCTTTGCGGTATCGAAAATCTTTTTCCCATCATAAATTTTCGTATGTGTATAGAAATGTCTGTCGTATGAGAAAAGTTTTTCGTATGAGATAGGATGCGAAATCTTTAAAGAAATAATAGAATATTTATACGAAAAATTTTTGCAAAGGTTTTCGTATGGAATAGTGTTTTCGTATCACAAAACTTTTCGTATGGAAACTTTTTCTCGTACGCACTCTTTTTCGTATTGAAAATAAAATTGGTTTTCGTACCGACACTTTTTCGTATGAGAAAGATTAATTTTCGTATATAAAAAGTTTTTCGTACCAAAAGATTTTTCGAATGAATAGTATGTGCGAAAAACTTTTTCGGATGGAGTAGGTGCGAAAAACTTATATTTTTCGTATCCAAAGTTTTTCGTATGGAAAACCTTTTTCGTACGAGAAATAGTTTTCGTATTCAAACTTTTTCGTACGAGAAAAAATATTTTTGTATGAAAATCAAAGGTTTTTGTATATAAAGTTTTCGTATCACAAATCTTTTCGTATGGACTAAACGTTTTCGTACGACAAAAATAGATTTCGTACGAAAATAATGTATTTCGTATGTTTTCGTACGACGAAAAAAATATATTTCGTATCAGAGCAATTTTCGTACGAGAAAAAAATTATTTTTCGTATACACAAACTTTTTCGTATGGAAATTTTCTCGTACGACAAATTTTTCGTATAGGATTTTTCGTATGGAATATCAAAGTCTTTTTCGTACGAGAATCAGTTTTCGTATGTGAAATTTTTTTTTTCTCGGATGAACAGTAGCGTGCGAGAAAAAAAGATTTATTTTTCGGATGAAAAGTTTTTTTTTTTCGGATCAACAGTGTGCGAAAAACTTTCCGTATCCAAAGTTTTTTTTTTTTTTGCGTAAGCTATAGTATACGAAACTTATAAAGTCAATGCGAAAACACTTATGACTGTGAGAGATACGAAAAATCTAGGTCAATGCGAGAAAGAAAATTGTACGAAAAAAAACTTATGAATGGTGCGAAAAACTATTTCTCTGGTACGAAAACGCGATTTTACGTGCGAGATCTTCAAATAACACTCAAATTAACACATTAAGCACAGTTAATCGATCGAAATTGAATGGGTAATCATCTAAAACACTCGATTAACACAATAGAAACCAAAATATAGTCCAATTAAGCAAAATCAGCGAAGAACACTTTGAAGATGAAAAAAAATATTTCGATCGTAGATTTGAAAATTAAGCTCAATTAATCGAAGATAATCGCAATTAACATATATCAAATGATTCGCAAGTAGTTTTCGTTCAGCATCAAGCGAAAAACAGCAATCAAAATAGCATACGAAAATCATATAGTCATGCGAAAAAGATGAAATGGCGCGAAGAACACGTACGAAAAACAAATTTCTGCAACCAAAAATTGATCAATTCACTCGATTTTGGCTCTGATACCAATTGTTAGGTCCGATTCTAACATCCAACGAAGAACTCGAGCATAGATTCGATAGATTTACCTCGATGATAATGCGAGCGGAAGCTTAAGGATTAAATCAATCAAATCTTCATTAATCACACACTTTCTCTCTAAATAACCTCTTTCTCTCTCTACAATTAACCCTAACTTCGATAGTGATTAGAGTGAGTGTTTCTAGTGAGAGAAAGCTAAACTCAAGTTGTGTGTATTTTACACACACTTGCCCTATATATACCAATCAATATTGGTATATTTGCATTCTAGTCCCTAACTATACATATATTACAATTAAGTCCCTAGACAAAGATAACTTGATTATTGAACACTATAAAATACTTCCAACAACAAGTGTTTCAATATCTCACGGGGAACCGCATATGCTATCACCGTTTCATTCGGAGGCGGGATATATTGAACTCAGTGGTCCACAGCCCCATACCACGTATTTCTTGAGCACTTTAACGTCTAGTGTGTCCTCATTGCCTAAATGTTTTCCATTTTTTTAGGATTGTGCGACCATGCCAGAACTTCTGTAGACGCATCTTTTATTGATGTGCTTCTATGATCAGAAGAAAGTCTTGCCGTTGCAACATCAATTACAACAACGGTATCAGGCCATCTTCTGGAGCACGACTCTAGAACGATGTCAACGGGAAGCCTAAGTGGCCCCGGTTTTACACCTCCCCCGGTAAGTCTGTGTGATTTACCGTCAACGACCATAGTGTCTACCCAAATGGGTGGATTACGAGGACCGGTCGGAAGTCTTGAACCAAGTTCAAGCCACACTTCGTGCGCAAACGGAGCGCCTTAGTGGCCCCGGAGGTGATACCTGCTTTGTGACGGAGGAGCGCTTCAACCAAGCCCTGGAGTCCGTCGCCACAAAATTCAAAGAAGATATTATGGTGGTCGTTCGGGACAACAGGACGAACCCAGTCGAAGACACACTCTCCTCCGTTCCTGAGCAAACGCCAAACCATCTCCACCACCCTATCCACATCGATCTTTCTCATCCACAAACTACCCAAACCATCTCCACCACCATATCCACCTCGATCTTTCTCATCCACAAACTACCCAAACCACTCCACCACCACCATTTCACCTCTGGTACTTCAAACGGAACCTACTCCACATATCCTACATCCCCGAACATTAGCTCGCTTTATCGATCCCGACCATACCTCTTCACGAGTTACAACTTGCTTCCTCATGCGGTTGAAGACTGCCGACACTTTAACGGATGGTCAACAACTGATTCTCGAATACCTCTGCAGTCTCAATGGCCCCAGGAGAACGAATCTATCAGACATGTGCCAAGATGATCATCCCTCTTCAAAAGAAGACACGACGACCGTGATGACGACCGTCGTGAGGAGGAGAAGAGACATAGAACATCGAGCACAACAAAGGGTAGAGGAAAGCACCCGAACCCACCAACACAGCCCCAGACAAGCGAAAACAAAGATATTCGAGTCCAAGTCTAGACAACAACAACAAGCCCCGAGCGAACAACGACGACAAAGCGTATCTTCTATTACTTCCGGTGCACTCATATCAAAATCCGCACCAGATCATCGACAACTATATCCTCGAGGAATCATGGACCAAACGTAGAGAGTTTGAATCCGAGGCGAAATTCATAGTTTTCAAACATCGCAAGACCTTCAAACAGTCTCTCAAAACTATCTATGTGTTAGGCGAAGCCGTGGATAGACAGCTGGACTTAGCAGCACCATGGATCGAGGACACGTGTCAAAAGATCTGGAGGAAGCCGGATAGAATGAAGATGCTTGATCAACTAAATATGAGGGGGCTATCAAAGTTGAGGCGGAGCGACAAAACAAGTAACTCATGGATTCTCCGTGTGCCGGCACGTGCGGAAGACCAAAAGAACTTGTTCAAAGAAAAGTCGCCCCTTTTCAACAAGAGTACAAGTATACGAAAAGGACCTAGGTAGTATCAGATACCTAGAGTTCAAGGTGATTTGGTACGATGGTACGTTAAACCTCAACAAGAAGAACGAGAAAAGGCTACTCAAGATGTCTGAGATTCCAAAATTCTGCGATGGTACGTTAAAACTGATCAGCAAAAGGATCAGAAAAATCGAAGACGACTATCGCAAACTTTCTACACAGACAGAGCAGCAAAATACTCACATGAATCTTCTACGGGTTTCATGAGCTCGTTCTACAGGCAGAGGAGAAGATAGAGCCGTGCCACATCACTCAAACACTTAAAGACAAAAGATGAAGAACACAAAGGGGGAGAATGTTAAGAATATTTTTAGTTGTGTTCTTTTAGTCTTTTGGGTCTTTGTATACTTGAAATATTTATTTGTATTGTTGTTTTAGACTTAGGCTCATTATATTAGATGTTTAGTTTGTTTAGGGACCAAAAGTGTAATTATGCCAAAATATTGGCATAAAAGTGGGCTAGGGCTTCCACTTGTAATCATCCTTCATTGAAAAAAAAAAGGGGCAGCCGCCACCTCTCTCTCTCTCACTGTTCTATCAACGAAAACACATAAAGAAGAGAAGAGAGCAAAATCCATATAAAATCCCGAGGGTTGCTGGGTTTTGATGACCTACAGATCAGATCGAGGCGGCAAATACATGAGCCTTGAGTTTGATGCATTCCTTAGAGATAGTGGCATCAT
Organism: Lindernia subracemosa; assembly: GCA_028392965.1. Lineage (NCBI taxonomy): Eukaryota > Viridiplantae > Streptophyta > Magnoliopsida > Lamiales > Linderniaceae > Vandellia > Vandellia subracemosa. The sequence continues at coordinate 1,127,861 of JAQPCC010000011.1, read as the reverse complement.
TATACAGTTTTCACCTCCCGGAACGCCACAATTAAATGGCATAGCCGAACGAAGAAACCGAATGCTTTTGGATATGGTTCGGTCGATGATGAGTTACACAGATCTCCCCCATTTCGTTGTGGGGTTATGCTTTAGAGACAGCAGCCTATATCCTTAACAGGATACCTACCCCTTCTGCCGACAGGATCCCTTACGAAGCTTGGCATAATTGTAAGGCATGCCTAAATCACATTAGGATTTGGGGTTGCCCCGCCTTTGTGAAAAAGTTACAGGCAGACAAGTTAGAATCAAGGTCGATTATGGCCAGATTCGTCGGATACCCCGAGGACTCAATGGGGTTCTACTTTTACGTTCTAGACGAACACATGGTGTTTGTCGCTTTACGCGCCGCCTTCATGGAAGAAGAGTTCGTTAGCGAAGGCGGTAAAGGGCGTGAAATAACTCTTGGTGAGTTAAGCGACGAATCAACTCCAGTTGTTACAGAGTCGTTAGACGACGTTCCAGAAAACCCGACTCAGCCGCAATTGCGCAGGTCCAGTAGAATATCTCAAATGCCTGAGAGATATGGTATGGTACACGTCGAGCATGGGGATGCTGCGATGGAGGGATGCGTTGGTGTAATACCCGAGCCCTCAAACATCTCATTTGGCCAATATATTCATGCATTATACTTGCCAACTTATATGAATTATGTAGTTGTTTTTATATATGCATAATTCATATGAGTTTTACATGTTGCATATGAGGTGGATTTTTATATTTTGCATATTTTTTGTGATTTATTTGGCTAACGTAAGACTTTAATATTTGACATCATTCTAGGAATAAAATAAAATAAATAAATTACAGGAATAATAATAATAGAGTAATTATAAATAAATTATTTAGGAATCCTTATCCGATTAGTTGAGTCAATGTCATAATAAGACACGTGTGAATCGGTAGATGCGACTAGTTACACGTATTGTTATTTGATGCATTAAGTTTGTGAAAAATTCTGTAATTACAGATTTAATAGGGTCCTATAGTTAATTTTGCAATGATCTAATATTAAAATATTTTTACTTAATGGCAAAGAAAGGATGTAGAACGTGTTATTAGTTTAAGGCATGGAAAATAATATAAAAAGGGATAATAATCTCAAAGAGAATGACTAACCGCCATTGTCCTTGTCTTTTTCTCTCCATTTATATAGTTAAGCTACCATACAGAATAACCTCACATGAATCAAAAGGACAAATAACGAGCAGAATAAAAACGAAAGAGGGGAGATGAAAAAAAAGGGGTGAATGAAAGAACATGAAACACACTTGAGATTTTGTTTATGCTTAGGTTAGTTGCTCTCAGAAGACACGAGATTTGTCATCATCACTATGTAAGAACTAGTATATAATGATGCTTATTCATTAAAGAAATATGTTGTTTTAATTATATGCGGGAATGATGTATACGTGGTTTTGCATCTATTTCAGCATTAGTAATATTCATATATCTTCGGAACCACAAGAACAGACTAACGTTTAGTCTTTCGTCTAACTAGAAGAATCCAGAGTTGCTTCAATAGGTAAGTAAAAGTCCAACTACGACGCATGGACATATTATTCGGTGTTTATATTATACGTGCTTCGATATTTCGATGATTATTCTGTGGCGTTGTTATTATCTGATGATTGATATTTGCATATGAGCTACGTGAATTCATGAGCATACCATTCACCACGTATACATGTGCATGCATATTATCGGGTAATGTTGAGTGTTGGCATGCATAGTCGTGATCGCCGGGGAGCGATGTATATGTGCCGATATTGGCATGCAGTGAGGTGTGTGTGGTTATTACTAGTGCACCATCGATGGAAGGGGCGACCTGGGAAGGAGCGACCTAGGGTATGGAACCCTAGTGTAGGCTACCCAGAGTAGGCTGCCGTCATATGTTGAGGCAGAAGGGGCGATCTAGGAAGGAGCGACCTAGGGAGACCTAGCGTAGGCTACCTGGAGTGGGTCACTGTCATATTATTGATGCGGTAGGAGCGACCTGGATGGGGCGACCTGGATGGAGTGACCTAGGGAAACCTAGCGTAGGCTACCAGCGTGGGTTACCAGCATAGGCGACCGCGACAGAAGGGGCGACCTGGGAAGGAGCGACCTAGGGAGACCTAGCGTTGGCTACCCGGAGTGGGCCACTGCCAGATGATTTATTGAGCTCTTGGTGGTGCATAGTATTTTAGCCACGGGCCCAGACAGAGGATGAGAGAGATGATGCATTTTGAGATGCCGAGTCACATGTAGATTATGCAAATGATGAGGATTTGCATATTCACGAGCATGCATGATTTTTACTTACTGAGCTTCTAGCTCATATAGTTCATGCGTTGTAGGTGATCGTGATTACACTGTGTGAGTGACGTAGATGGCAAGGCTGGCTGTTCGAGCTTCCACGGGCTTTTGAGGAGGACTGTACATGGATGACGACCTGTGTGGCGGGCTAGTCTCTTTTGCTGCATCTGATGTGTATGTTTTGGTTGTGTGTGATCGTGAGGTTGTGTAAATTTGTCTTGACGTATGGTTTTGTGTGAGTCTACGTATATCTTGTGTTGGTCGAGTCAAGATGTATATGTGGGATTCGTGGATAGTTTGGTGCTTGTCTTGTTGAGACATTATTTGGTTCTATGATGCACGTGATGTGAGTATCTTTTGATTTAATTCAGGGGTTTTTGATGAGTTTTAAACGGAACTCACGCAATTTATTTTCTCGAGTTAGCGTCGTTAGGGTCGTTTTGGTTGTGTGTGTGGGGTGGTCGCCACAGTTGGGGACGATCCCGTCACCTACGACCAGGCAATTACCGGTACAGACTCCCTCAAGTGGCTTGAGGCTATGCAGGCCGAAATGGACTCTATGCATTCAAACCAGGTTTGGACACTTGTAGACCTACCCAACGGTTTTAGACCGATCTGGAACAAATGGATCTACAAGAAGAAGATTGGATCTGACAGACAGGTGGAAACGTACAAAGCTAGGCTTGTAGCGAAAGGGTATAGTCAAAAAGAGGGTATTGACTATGAGGAGGCATTTTCACCAGTCGCGATGATTAAGTCCATTCGCATTATGCTTGCGATAGCAGCATACTATGACTACGAGATCTGGCAGATGGACGTAAAGACCGCGTTCCTGAATGGATTCCTCCAGGAGGAGATCTATATGGAACAACACAAAGGTTTTACGTCAGATGCAGATGCTCAAAAAGTATGCAAGCTGAATCGGTCCATTTATGGACTGAAACAAGCTTCAAGGAGTTGGAATCTTCGATTCGATGAAGTAGTTAAGAACTACGGATTCATAAAGAACGAAGATGAGCCCTGTGTTTACAAGAAGGCCAGTGGGAGCAAGATGTCGTTTCTAGTATTGTACGTAGATGATATCATTTTGATAGGAAACGACATTGGGATGCTCTCAGAGGTCAAAGCTTGGCTTTCGACCGAATACTCTATGAAAGACCTGGGAGAAGCGACTTATATTCTACGAATACGCCTATTTAGAGATAGGGTGAAACGGTCAATTGGCTTATCCCAAGCCCTTTACTTAGATAAAGTCCTTAAAAGGTTTAAGATGGACGACTCTAAGAAAGGGTTCCTACCTATGAGGCATGGGATTCATCTCTCAAAGGCTATGTCTCCTCATAACGAGGTACAAAGACAAGAGATGAGTGGAGTCCCCTATGCTTCAGTTGTGGGTAGTCTGATGTACGCGATGCTTTGCACGCGACCAGACATAGCGTACGCTGTGAGCATAGTGAGTAGGTTTCAGGCGAACCCTGGTAAGGAACATTGGGCGGCAGTAAAGACAGTCCTTAAGTACCTTAGAAGGACTAAAGACTTGATACTGATTTACGGCCCTGGAGAATTAGAGGTAGATGGTTATACGGATTCGGACTTCCAATCAGATGTGGATGACCGAAAGTCTACTTCGGGTTTTGTATATACGCTCAATGGTGGCGCAGTAACTTGGAAGAGTTCCAAGCAAAGCACGACGGCTAATTCCACCACTGAGGCGGAGTATATAGCGGCTTCAGAAGCTGCCAAGGAGGGTGTTTGGATACGCAAGTTCTTAGAAGAACTGCAGGTGATACCTAGCATAGTGGATCGCCCGTTACCATTGTGGTGCGACAATAGCGGAGCGATCGCATAAGCTAAGGAACCCCGTGCTCACAGTAAGTCCAAGCACATAGAGAGAAAATACCACGTGTTACGTGGGTTCGTTGAGAATGGCTCGATAGCCGTGCAGAAGATCGCCTCAGCAGAAAATGTGGCGGATCCGTTCACGAAGCCACTGTCTCAGGCAGTGCTAGATCGTCACCTCGATAAAATGGGGTTGAGGTACTATAGCGCGTGGCATTAGTGCAAGTGGGAGATTGTAGAGGTTTATGCCCTAGATGTCGTACGAGGATTAGATAGTACGAGGACATTAGTGTAATTTTGATGTGTTTAACATTTGTAATTGAATTATTTGATAATGAAATTATTTATGTTTATTTATTGTCGATTTTAGTATGACAAACAATACAAAGGCAGATTATTATTTCGTCTAAATAAATTAACCTTGCAGTCGGGTAATAAGACGAATTAATAAAACCTCAATATTTACAGTTCAGTGACTGATTCTGTGGGGACAGAGAGGGGGCACCAGTTAGCTGACATACTGTAATATTAAATAAGTCCACAAGTCTTAGTCTCCAGTAGGGTGACTGGATTGACGAGTACGACTTATTTGTCGACGGGTCCAAAATAGTTGTGCCAACCATTCACTTGGGAAGTGGGAGCTCGTGACATTGATACAAGACAAATCAGGGGATTGTCTGTATTTGGACATTGACTCATAATCGAACGATCACATGCTGGTAAAGTCGTTGATCGATCGATTGACTATAGTAGTTTACGTGAACCTTAGACCGAAAGGGTTAACTCGGGGTTGGTCTTGAGGTCTTGATTAGTCACTAGTTTGCTAGGCCCGAATTGCATGAAGCATGGGTCAGCGGCGAAATGCGGTCTTGACTTTTCGACGTGATTGCCGGTTATATCGCTGAGCGGGATTTACGGCCTTGATTAAATTCAAGGTTAACGTCCTATGCAGTTTCGATGTGCGGGAATTTACCTAAGCCTCTGGCCAGAGCACATAACTGACTCACGAGTGTCGTGGAGGGCAGTTTGGTAAATGTCACCGACACGAACATCATAGTGTCGAGTCCTGTAAGTTCGACTACGCGTGACTTTCACTCGACCGGGACAAACGTAAAGGGTTTATACGTAGTACGAAAATCTATAGTCGGTTCGTGAATAATACCTATTCGTACTCAACTCGGGATCGGTTCGGTACCACGGGGCTGGCTAGGTGAATACCGAACTCCTGGATTCCTCCCAGAGCCGGTTGAGACGAACCAAGAGAGTTGGGCTTAAAAAGGGCAACCGACACAACGTCTATATGAGAATAGATCAGGCTGGGGCCTGGATTGAGAGATTAGGGTTTGGGGCTTGGCCGAAACCCTAAATGGCCGAAAACTTGGTTAAATCAAGTGAGGGGCAAAATGGTCTTTTCACCTCACGAAATTTTTTGAAACTATTATATTGGATATTTAATATTTAGTATATGATTTAAATGTGATTTAAATCTTTATTATTGTTTTAGAAAAATAATATTTAATTTAGAATTAAATAATATATATATATATATTAGATATATATATGATTTTCGATTTATTATATAGTATAATTTCGAAAATTATTAAATATATATATATATATATATATTGGATATTATATATTTAAATATACTAAATATAGAATTAATATTAATTTATTAATTAATTATTTCAAATTCAAATTTAAGTTTGAATTTGAAAGAGAAGACTTAGTAAACCAAGACCAAGTCAAAGTGACTTGGTATGGCTTGAAGTGGGTGAGAAAAACTCTTCCCACCTCACTTGAAAATTTCGGCCAACACTAAGTATAAGTAGGGTTTGATTTTTGAAATTATAAACCTAAGTCATTTCTTGGAAAGAAAAGAGAAAAACCCTAGTTTTCTCCTCCCTCTCTCATCTCTCTCGTCTCTCTCTCTCACTCTCTCCCTCTCGCTCTCGGCTGCCGCGCGTGAAGAGGAGGCTCCGCCGACCTTGCTGCCCTAGCCGCCTCAAGCAAGGTTCGGTCGTGACGTTGTAAGGTGCCGGCGTGACGCTCTTGCTCCGTTCGTGCGCATAAAGGTGCTAGGAGAGGGATACAACATCCCGGGGAATAGAATGGTTCGTAGCTAGCCATCTCCTTTGGTTTTCGACAAGGTATTATGGCTTAAAACCCTTTCTTTCGTGTCTTATGTTCTCGTGTCAATACCGAGCGGTCCAAGGGAAGGCGGGAATCCCTAAAAGTTTTAAAATTCCGCCGTTCAAGGAACGAGGGCATCGGGATCCTACCGGGATTCCCAATAACTTTTATATGAGCAATTTTGAGTTTTTTTTTCAAGCGCGCCTCAATTTAGAAAATAAAGAAACGACACTTTCAGTGGCGCCTCTAATTCTTTGACATAAATGTGCGAGTCAAATTAGGGTATTTATCTAGTTTTGATTTAACTTTTATATCGACTATATTTTTATTTTTTATTTTTGGTTTGAAAATAACCTTACGTAATGTCAGGGAGGTGAACCCATCGGGTACGCTTTGGAGCAACTCGAATCGATTTTTTAAAAGATTAGTCCCAACCCTAAGGGGCAAAATATAACGATTACAGTACTTTCATGAATTACAATTTTAGTGTCAATTGCATTTTTCAGAGGAAACGTTTGAAAAAATAGCAGATTTGAGTTCAGTCCCCATTTGGAATTTTTGTTTTATTGTTGATATGATACATACATATGCTACTTTTTCTCCATACGAGAGAGATCTGCTTTTTGAAAATATTTTCCTCAAAAATTATGCCAAAATAATAATAATAATAATGATGATAATAATAATAATAATAATAATAATAATAATAATAATAATAATAATAATAATAATAATAATAATAATAAATACAATTTAATCTCATATAGCACATTTCGATGAAATGATAATAGCGCAATCATCATTATTCAGATAAAATCATCTATTTTGTGATATTACTACTGCTTGGGAAAATTGTACCAAGTTCAACAAGGAAATAGAATCTGTGTTGTTTGTTGGTTAATAAATGCCTAAATAGAATAATAATAATAGTGTGCTTTTGAAAAAAGTGCTCACAAACATTAAAAGTCACTACATTTTTTGCCCCTTAATCCGTAACACAAAGAAAGTACGGGCACACTCAACTCAAGTCTTAAAATCACCGCCTTTGCCCCTAATTAAATCCAAGAGTTTCAACAAGCGAAAACTAATGCTTATTTTCAACAAGACCAATGAAAGAAAACTAATTTAACTTCAATAATATACGTAGTATAATAGATAGTAATTACACTTGACAACTTCAGTAGAAGAGAGATTTGCATTTGCATTGCATGCTAAATTAGTTGTAAATAAAGCCAACAATCAACACAAGAAGGCACCACAGTATAAACAAGAAAACCAACTGACATAATCTACAAGATAAAAACACAACTAGAAATAACTCAAAAAAATAATAATAATAATAATAATATTCCAGGACAAGACTCACATTTTTAACTAAATGGCCACCATGGCATGCATGATCAGTTCATAAAAATACCTGTTGATCGAAGACCACCGTTGAGATCGTGATTCAATGTACTTTTAGTGTATGCGTTTATATCCGATCGATCTAAGCTTGTCGATGCTCAATCGGATCGAAATTCGCAGCTCAAACACACACACACACGAAAACAGAGTTACGTGGTTCGGCTGTTTTCTAGCCTACTCCACGGACCAACCGAGCACCCTTTTGTATTAATCACAAACACGAAACTTACAGACCCACACGTCTACTACAACTTTCGTGTTGAACACTCACTGTGATTCTCACTCTACAAGAAGTTACATGCTCGCCAAGATGGGTAGTCGAAGCTCTGCGATTGGTTTATTTATAGCTGAAGTCACATATAACATGTGACTCTCAGCCATTCTCAGCCGTTGATCTTGCCTGATCCGACGATCCTCAGCTCGCGCGTCATACAACATAAAACGTGTGACACTTATATAAGAGAATTCCCGCCTTAATCGACACCCGTCCGATCTCAATCCAACGGTTCTCATTAATTCATCATCTAATAGAATAAGTAATGATCTGAGCCGTTGATGTCTTACGCGCGTGATCCAATGGCCGATATTTAAACGTCGAACTTTAAACGTTGTCCCTCAGATCTCGCGCGAACAGGATCGGACGCTCCACATTCAATTTGGCGATTTCAGCTTTTCCACGGCTCTTCTTCTTCAGAGCTCGATCTAGCCTCTTTCTGGCCATCTCCGGCGACTGTCCGACGAGGTTTAAGCTCGTATTTCCCAACAATACCGGTAGGAACGCCCGGAGATGGAGGAGCAGAGTTCAAAATCGAGGCATACTCCCCAGCTTTCGCCACATCTTCAGCATCAGCAGCAGACAAAATCTCCACATGCTCGAGCCCTAACTGCCGCTTAATCAGCTCCGAATTCTCCTTAAGAACCTCAATTTCCCCAAAAGGCAGCTTCAAGTCCAATGCCTGAACACCAACGGCCTTAACCTCATCTTTCTTGAACCTTAGTTATAAAGGGCATACACTGCTTCTGCACCTGCTTGAAATTCCCAGCTTGACCGACCGATCTCACTCTGCTGCAGATCTGAGAGGATTTCACTGTCGGGTGCAAAACTGTCTGCTTTAGCATCGTACTTCTTCTGTAGTATCATCAGGCACTCCTTTTTCCATCCCTCGTACTGTTCGTTGTTGACATAATATTATATCAAGCCTTTTCGTGGGCTTGCTTGTTTTGGACGTTGGCTGGATTTGCTTTTGCCTTTCTTGGAACCCGAAGTCTGCTTCTGCAGTATCTTCCTAATTGAGACAATTGAATCTTGTAAGTACTTGTTTGCCCTCTTGAGCGTTGGATCTGGTGCATCTGATCTGCGTGTGGCCACCCAGCTTTAACACAGTACCCATCTTTTTTCAGCAGAGTCTTCCAAACGTATATATTCTCCATAATGTGGGCATATCGGGGTCTGAACGTCCATGAATTCTCCACAAAAGGTCTCGGTTCGTCCCGCCCCAACCCAACCGCAAGAAAGCCTGTACTCATCCCTTGCAGCTTGGAGATCGTAGAAGCCACTCTTCAGGGCTTCACGGAACAGATATTCGCCATAGTTCTTCTCAGTCAAGTGGACTGCAATGTTCATCTCGTTTGCAAAGACATGATCTGCAAAAGTAGAAGGTGGGGTGGACCACCTCGCAAGGAGGCCTCAGCTGCCATAACTTCCTCCATCCATGCAATCTCCTTTGTGAGACGTAGTATTGCTGTCTCGAACACGAAATTAGCATCGTCCATGCCGTCGCCTGCATCTGCCAGTGCAAACCTCGTGGCATCGGCTGAGAAATCGCTGATGGCCTCGCGGATGGTGCGGAAGTTTCCTGTTGATTTCGACATCTTCTCAGAGTTCAACATGATGTGCCCGTTGCATCTGAACCCACGGGGCCAGTGGCTCTTGGGAAGCAGCCGCAACGTGATTGTATAGGCAAAACGTCAGATGGTTCTGAATTAGACCTTTCCCAGATACCCTCAGGTCAAATGGGTACCAGTATTCAAACTCTTTCTTCATTTGATCGAGCAGAGAAGAAGCTATGTCTGAGGGCTTTTTTTCATTTTTATTGTTTTATTGAAAAAAAATTTCAAAAATACCACGCGGCACACCAAGTGCCGCGTTCTATTTCTTTTTCTTTTTTCAATTTTTTGTTGAAAGCGCCACTTGAAGTGGCGTTTTTTATATATTTTTTAATTTTTTTTTCTTTTTTATTTGTTCATTTTTCTTTTTTTTTTTTTTTTTTCCTTTTTTTTTCTTTTCAGGGGTTGATTCTTTTTTTTTTTCTTATTTTCTATTTTATTTTTTTCTAATTTTTATTAATAATAAAAAATATTTGTTTTTAACGGATCCGGTTGTAGAAGACTTTGACTCCATTACACATAGTAGATTTTTGTCTTAAAAAATCTCCATCAAAGTCAAAAGCAGACGACGACCCAGTTGCTAATTTGCTACTGCTTAGTTGGGGGAGCAAAGCAAAAAGTGATAGTCAAGCGAATAATTGATAGGTTTGCTGACGTCTGAGCTGAGACATATCCCATCCCATCGTCCTCGTTTGATTTCAAGCGATAAATTATTATGAAACAAAAGCGGGAAACTTTGCTTCACTCCCGTTGATCACACACACACTCCTTGCGCCTCCGTAGAAGAGAAAAAAAAAATCGAGGGGATACTGAACTATAAGTGTTTGTTTGGTACGTCAGTTTATATTTAGCAGGTTTAAGTTAGTAAAGTTTATATAAAACTAATTAGTGAGTATAAAATAAAATGTGTGTTTGGTTAACGTGTTTAAATAAACCCACCTGAGATGGTAGGTTTATGTAAACCCTCCTACATGAGTTTAGAACTGTTATATATAAACCCATGTTTTATATAAACAAATGAACCAAACACCTCAAAAAGTCTTAAACCAACGTTTAAAATCATTAAACCCTCCAACCAAAAGCACTTAAATGTATTATTCTTAGCCTACCCACGACGTTGTTTTGCCGGAATCAGTTGACGCGATGATAGCTACTATAAGAACGGAGAAGAACCAGCCGCCGCTTAAGGGTTATAGTAGAAAAATTCTGGCCGACATTGGAGAGGAAGCTTCTCTGCGTCTGCTGGGGAAGGTGCGAACTCCTAGTCGGAAAATAACCAGTTTCAGTGGCTTCGTTTCTTATTTGGTGACGATGGAGTACCCAGAAGTTGCCTCTTCTGTGCGAAGTGCCTATGGCTTTTCTCCTCAGAGCCAGAAGACAGGGCCTTTTTCGTCTCCTCTTAAGCAGAGTAAGCGACTCTTTTGCCTTAATGTTCTAACATTTTTTATGGGGCTTGAACGCTGCTCTAGTCTAGGTTTATGATTTGTGGGTTCAGTAACCATTTTTTTTACTATCTCTATCGATCTCTCTCTGATGCTGGTTAGAGGGTGGAACTGTGGGGACTAATCCGAATGTTCCAACGCATCCTTCGTCGTCAAATGTGCATAAGACTAGGCCTTACGGAGTTGCTTGCCAGTTGAATTTTGAAGATGAAGTTGCGGAGAAGAGATGCCATTTTGAAAGAGATCAGGCGGATTGCAGAGCTCAACAGATGGGAATCAGTCAGCAGTTGAGGATCCTTAGCGAACTCGAATTCAGGAAATTATTTTTGGTTCTGAGCTACATTGGGTTGGGAGGTCAGTTTTAACTTTTATGTTGTGTGGTGAGCGTGTTTGGCTGTTGGAGTGTTTGAAGTGAGACCAAAAAGGTATCGTCAAATTTATAGGCAAAAAAGCTGGAGGCTGTCATAAGCATAGAAGGTGCTAATGAGATTTTAGGAATGAGAAGTGTTCCTATGAGTGAGTTTGAGAAGAAGATTTGGCATGCATATGGACAGCGATTTGCCGAGTCAGATCGTATACAGGTTAGTTTTAAGTTAACGGTCATAGAAAAACGATCTTTTATTATGTCCACACTAACATTTTTATTAAAAAAACGAAAATATAAAAAAATAGTAACAACTTTAGAGGAAGATTTGACTTATCACTTCATGTGTATATAAATTAAAAATAAAATTATTTTATATTATTAAAAATATACAAGTCTTGTATTATTAAAAAGAATTTTATTTTAATTTTACGTTAATTATTATATTTTATTTATGTTATTAAAAACAAATATTTTTTATTATTAATAAAAATTAGAAAAAAATAAAATAGAAAATAAGAAAAAAAAAAGAATCAACCCCTGAAAAGAAAAAAAAAGGAAAAAAAAAAAGAAAAATGAACAAATAAAAAAGAAAAAAAAATTAAAAAAAATATAAAAAACGCGGCACTTGGTGTGCCACGTTAACCTATTATCGATTTTCTTTCAAAGTCTGCGGTATTTTTGAAATTTTTTTTCAATAAAACAATAAAAATGAAAAAAAGCCTATGTCTGAGATTTAGGATTTGGGCCACCGAGAAATAAGAAATCCCAAACCTCGTCTGTCAGCTGTTCGGGACGAATCAAAGAAATTTTGGAAACAATATACTGTAATTAAGTAATATAAATTGAAGTAAAAGTATATCTTCATATTAATAAGGGTATTTTTGTCAAATCATATTTTCGAGTAATTTACTTTAAATTTTTATAGAAATTGGATCCTTTAAATTAAATTCTTTTTTGATAGAGCTAAACAATAAATGAAAACTTTAAAAGGGCATGACATAAAATTATGCAATTGACCAGCACTGTTCATTTCCAGCTCATCATCTACGTATCTTTCCAGCCGACGACGAAAACCAAATTTATAATGATAAAGGGGAGATACAAATTACATCCGAGACGAATAAAAAAATACTACTGTTTTGCGCGTAATTAAGTGAGAATTGGAATCGAAATTCTCCGATCCGTCTTCTTCAACCCGTAAATCGACAGATCTCAGTCAGCATAATCTCTAATGCGTTGTGAATATTCTCATATCTTCACTAAACCTATTGTTGATTATTTGATTTTCTCTTTTGTGTGCAGAGCTGGGGTTAAATAGGTTGCATTGTGATGTCAATCTTCGACGGTCTTCCAATTTCCAAAGATAAATCGGTGAGCTACTTTAGCAGTTTATGTACCTCTTTTTTCTTAATCTGTATGGTTAACTTACTAATTATGTAAGCTTATGCTCGTTGTACAAAGTAGTTCTATTTGTGATTGATGGTCATTCGTGTGGGACTGGGAAAATTGTCTAATATGTTGCTCGTTTAGATGAGGTGGATATTTTTGCTATATCAATGGGTTGTGTTGTTTTGGTACAATTGAAGTCATCTTGTCTTAGGATTATGCCCTTGTTCTTGAATTGCTGGTAGATGTCTATGGAAAACCAACCTCGTGACCTTCACCATCTAGTCATAATTGTTTTCCTGTGTTGGTTACGGTTGAATTCTTGGATAATATAGTTCAGAATTCTCCGGAAAAAATTATGAATCCAGGGCAGATGACTGTAGCATATTGTTTGCGAATGAAGCACATTATCAATCAGAAACATAAGGATAATTATGCCCAGCCCATTAATGCATACCGGAATGATCACTGTCTTAGGAAAATGTGGTGCTCGTTATATTCATCTAAGGAAATCTTAGGAAGTTGTATAATTTCATGTGTTGATCTGTCATGTCACTGCATGTCTGTTATGCCGCGCATCGAGTATTTTATCGCAAATGTTGCTTTAAAATGTTTACCCTTGCATAAGTTCAATTCTATTATTTTGTGTCATATCTTTCAATTTAGTTTTGTCATTTTTGCCATGTCCTGCCAACATGTCCTTTTCGTGTATAATATATTTTATAAGTGCTGACAGAGTTTTGACTGGATTTCTGTTTCTTCCTGCATGGTGTTTGAAGTATTTAAGAGAAGAGCTCTCAAAAATAGATGAAAGTTGGACAGCAGCACGTTTTGATTCATTGCCTCATGTTGTACATATTCTGACATCTAAAGATCGGGAAGGAGACGTTCTCGTCCTAAAGGAGCAAAGCAATATAATTGAAGAAGTTGTTGATGAAGTTGTTCACGCATATCATGGTGGCTTCAACAAAGCAATTCAAAATTACTCTCAGGTTACATAAAGCATACCTTCTGCATTCGTTTCTTTAATGAATGACATCTCTTAATTTGATTGATGTTTTGTTCCACGGCTGATTTAATTTATTGTTTGTTTTGAGGGAGTTGTCAGTTAAGGTTAATATTTTTTTTTTCCTATTTAGCAAAGTTAGTGAACCTTCCTAGAGTTAATAAGCCATTATTTACAGTGTCCAGTTATGACTTTAACACGGGTTAACTGTTTAAATAATTGTTGTTGCAAGTGCAGTTCATGTTTATTGGATTATCCACCATGTCTGCTGATAGCACAAGTAAATGGTTCTAGAAATCTTAGTGATAAATGGTAAAATTCATATTTTTGTATAGAAGATCTCTAGTTGTCCTCAAGCTTTCACTTTGAGAAGTTCTTATTAAAGGGTTAATTTGCATCTGCGATATATGATTGCCTCCTCGCTTGAGGAGGCAGCTTTTCATATCTTTCTGTGATAATTGCTTATAATTTGGTCTAAGTACTTGAAAAGTTACGGTGGTCTCTGTGTCTCAATTTCTGAATTATAAAATCCAGCATTGTGAGCCTGTATCCACTTTTCTGTTCTTCTTACCATTGTATCTGGAGTACTCATGCAATTAATTGCGACTGCCACTATAGTTTCTGATCAATAGTTACTGAATTTCACATTCTAATCTCTTTAAGCAACTAGTAATTCTTGCAAAAAATGTTTTCTTATTTATTGTATCAGATTAGACATAATTCATTTGTTGGCTTATCCAATTAATCACCAATTGGATGGATCTTTCAGATTTTGCGGTTATTCAGTGAATCTGCAGAAAGCATTGGGTCACTAAAGGTCGATCTGGCAGAGGCAAAAGTACTCCTTGGTGCACATAATAAGCAGCTGCACCAGTTGTGGTATCGATCTGTTACATTGCGGCACATAATTTCACTATTAGATCAAATTGAAAGCATTGCCAAAGTAAGATTTCCTTACCTTCTTATATTTTTATACTGTTCCCTATATTCTTCTATGTTTGGGCTACTGCTACATTTCCTGCTATTGATTATTTTTTATTGGTATTCTGATAGGTGCCAGCTCGCATTGAAAAGTTCATAGATGAAAAGCAGTTTTATGCTGCAGTACAGCTACATGTTCAGTCTACGTTAATGCTCGAGAGAGAGGGTCTTGAAATGGTTAGTTCCATTTTCTTTTTGTCATGCTTGTATTTAAAGACCATGCCTTCAGGACAGAGCTTCTAGACATCCATTTTTATTGGTATATGAACCACCAAGAATATGTCTGTTTGTATTCCCGTAGATTTGTATTTGCACATAAATATATTTGTTTGATATCACCAATTCCAACTGCAGTGTGAGTGGTAAATATATATGTGTATATATTCGTATTGGTAAATATATGCAACATGTTTTCCCTTCACAGTTAATGATTAAATATTGTTTTATTTCATGGCTTCTATAAGGCTTCACACTTTATTCCTTTTGATGTTCTATTTGGGTATTTCGAACTCTCTGCTTTCTTAAACGGAAGAGACCCACTGCTGTCCTCCAACTCAAAGCATTTGAATTTAAGTTGCTCTCATTATGCTATGCACTCTCTAATTCAATGTCTAGCCTCCAAAATTTGCAGTTGTATTCCCCTTGAGCTCCAAAACTTGTTGCCTCAGACTTGATTGTGGCTTCATGGGCATGATGGCCTATGCAAGTCTCCGCTGTATCTTTTCATTTATTTGGTGTACCACATAATTCAAAATTGTTCCACAAGCTTTAAGAGCTCCATTAGATTCTAACCAGATACTATTGGGTGGATATATTTGGTTTAGGTTGGTGCTCTTCAAGATGTCAGGTCTGAACTGACAAAGCTTAGAGGAGTAATATTCTATAAAGTTTTGGACGATTTGCATGCCCATCTCTACAATAAGGGTCAATATAGGTAAGTAGCTAGGTGTAATTATTGTTTGCAGTTTTCCTATTCTGTTTTCAGAAATATCCCTGTGCTGACCATGAAAATGTGAAGACTTTCATGGTTTAACCAAAACCTTGGATTGATTATACGGGATGTTTTCTCGGCTCGTTTACCGAGTCATGGTTCTTCTTCAGCGTTGCTTTTAGAACCAGAAAATGTTTGTGTTTGCATTTCTTTGCAGCTTATGTCAGTAGTTTGAATTATTTGTTCAATAACCTTTACATTTAACTCATCTCTTGGCGGATTCGTCCATTTCTTTCATTTTCTACACTGTTTGGACTCTGCTGAGCTAAATGTGTCTGCTGTTCCCATCCTGTGGCAGTTCAGTAGTCTCAAGTCTGATCGAAAATGATGATGCAATTCCAGCTACTTCCGCTCTGTTTTTTCCCATGAATAACTACTCACGCTCGCTCTCTCGAAGAACAAGATTGCTTAAAGGAGACAATGGGACAAATATCGTAGGAGATGGGCTTTATAAACCCAGTTCAGTAGATGGAGGGTAACGAATTTTCTGCAACTCCTTTTTAGTTGTGTCTCTTTCTCTTTCTTCATTGTAGACTAGTTAGTAAAGCTATGCACCAATATATTTTGGAGATGTATCAGAAATATTTGAGTAATAAATTATTGGACCATCTGAAATGTGCAAATTCGTCTCATATTTTTAATCTCACTTTGAAAGCATATTATGCTTGACTTTCTTTCCTTATAAGGCTGAGTAGCTCAATAGTTTGAGGTTCATTGTTACTGGATAAATGTGTTTTGGTTTTTATATTTAATCCCTGCTTAAATTTAAAGAAGCAAACTTTTTAGGCCTATAGTACCAACCACTTTTATCTTGAAAAGCTGGAATGGAACTAAATAAGGCTGTTAAACTTCTTCTAAATGAGATCTTGCAGGAATTATTCTGTGGTCCACCAATCATGTCAAACGCATCCAACCTAGATTCTTTAAAACATTAATCATGATTTCTTCTAGTGTTTGGTCTACATGTATACGTGATCGCTTTTCCTTCTCTTTAGGATTACACCTTTAGTTCATACGCATAACTTAACTTGCCTATCATTTTGCACAACTGCAATATGACCTCAGAGTATGTCCTAAATTGAGAATGTTTTTTTCAGCCATTTCACTCTCCTCCTTTCAGTTCATCTTATGATGGCCACAATGAGGATAGCATGACAGATAGTCCTGATGATTCTGTATCCGACATGAGGGTTAATGGTGGTTCGAGGGATGCAAAAACATGCCCTCGTCAAGTTCCCATTTGGCTGGGGGATTCAACGCCTGATGAATTTGTTGTACGATTCTATTTTTATTCATATCGAACTTTTTGGTTGGGAGTGTTGTTGGTCCTGTGAGCTGAATAATGAAGTTTAATGCAGGAATCTATGAGAAAGAGTGATGATGCTCCACTGCATGTAAAGTACTTGATGACTCTGGTTGAGTGCCTCTGCATGCTTGGAAAAGTTGCTGCTGCAGGTGCTATAATAAGGTATGCTGTCGTGTCGAAAATGTGACAAGCCTTTAATATACTTGCTACTTGAACTTTGCAATTTTGTAAGTGTCCTGGCTTTCCTTGCTTGCAAAGTGGATGTTAAATAAAACATTTTTTTAGTGCGATCGTAATTTGCATTTCCACTTTGTGTTTACTTGACAAGTGTTAAATTTTTAAAATTTAAGTTGCAAAATGGGAGATACCTTTCTTGAGATGCTGAAAACATATTGTTGGAAAAAATTCTCTTGGCTTTTAATTTATGTAACTGCACTATCCTAATGCTAATTGGTTTTAAGAGAGAGAAAATTTTATTATGGTATCAGAAATGGGTCTAAAGGGGATGTCCTATCCTATCTATCGTCACGAACACCCTTTTATAGTATTAAATATCCCTTTTAGGCAGGCTTCTCAAGCATATCAATTCCCCTTTGCTAGGTGGGAAAATAAACTAAACGTATATGAAATGATAGATCTCCCTAATATATTTAGCTTTTAGGGTAGATGGCTTATCCACATTTTACATTTAAGGAATTATTTATAGTGGGGAAACTGGGTGTGGGATGAGTTACTTCATTTACTTATAACTTTGACTTGTGATATTTTTCAATGTAGGATTACAGTAGCAATACTCTCACTACGCATGGTATGATTATTTTTGAGAATCGATGACAGAAAAAATTGGACAACTCTGAAACAATACGTATGATGATGTGCCACGTAACAGATTATATTAGTATATGGCTTTCGCACACACTTATCGAATGCAATTATTTGTGTCATAAGAATTACATACAGTGCTTCAATTTAAAGGCAATATGCTGTCCTGGAATACAGTGTATTTCTAACTTTTAAGTGCATGCTTTTTTTTACAGCCAGAGATTGCGACCCACTATCCATGAGATTATTATTACCAAAATTAAGGCACAAGCTGGGCGGGTTCCTGTGTCTAGACCTGCTCTTGCCCATGCAGTCTTCTTGCCTACAATCACAGGTCTAAACTCTCTAAAGGTGCGGCTGGAGAGTCACCAATTACCTAAGCGGAAGAGTCAGAATGGTGTATCACTCAATGGAGTTTTATTAGCACCAAGCCCTGTCTCCAGTGTAATGGCTCCAACAGGAACAGCTCAAAATGCAGCAAGGGAACTACTTGATTCACTGTTAGATACTGTTGTTCGAATATTTGGTGAGATCAATAAACAGTTGTTCGTGTGGGTGGCACATTTTCTCTACAATTTATGTATACTTACTTAATCTCCTAGTACCAAATTGATTTTTCAGAAATTCATATCATAGTCGGTGAACTTCTGGAATCAAAATCTTCTCAGCAAGTTGACTTGAACACGCCCAAAGCACTGGCTGCTGATATCAATTGGAATAATGAGGCCGACTCTTCTCATGATACGGGAGGCTATACCATTGGTTTTTCCTTGACTGTTCTGCAGGTTTGTACTAATTTATTATCTTATTTTTCAACCTTGAAAGCTTTTGCTTAGACATATGTAGTGATTCTGTAATGATTGCAGAGTGAATGCCAACAAGTTATATGTGAGATTCTACGAGCAACCCCTGAAGCTGCATCTTCAGATGCCGCTGTACAAACAGCTAGACTTGCTAGCAAGGTCCCTTCGAAAGATAAAAGGTAGCCACTTTTTCTTGTCATACATCTTATCGATTTTTGTATTTGTGTTATTTCATTTTCTTGTCCTCATTTTTAAGTGTCTGAGATCCATTAAAATATTAAATTTTCGATGGGTATCTTCAATCAATGAAAATTAACAAAATCGAAACGTAACAGGGTGGTCAACTATTTAGAGGCCAGACAAATGCTAGTATGTTGCATGTGATTATTAATAAGTTTGTCCGCAAGCATTAGAAAATTCTGTTATGACAAGTGATAAATGGAAAGCATGAAGAGTTGGCTGCAATAGTTTTTTAGTTGAACATAAAGCTATTTGACTCGTGGAATGCTGTTTCTCATTTACTTAAATGTCCTCATCAATGTTGATAGTATCCATAATTTGATTGCTCGTTGCAAAGTTAAAATTTACTAGTTTTTTTTCATCAAAAAAACCTAATCATATTTTTATTCTCTTTTGGCTTTCAGGGATGGTTCAGAAGATGGCCCGACGTTTGCGTTTCGTTTCACAGATGCCAGTGTTTCCATTCCTAACCAGGGTAAGACAAAAATTTCAGATATCTTGTACCATCAAGTTCAGCCAAAATAGAATTCTTTGATTTACTAAGTGCTGTGTTTCTTTTTTCAAAACAATTGTTTGCTTTATTGCTCTAAGGAAATAATATTTTGATAAGGGCTTTACATATCATCCATCATTTTTCTGACATGGTTAAGTAATGTGGCCTTATTCTTAGCAAATCTGGTAAGAGATGTGATTGACATTTCAGTGCCATCTAACGTTGGTTGTAGTACGATGATGTTGTCTCTGAATGTCTAGATTTTTAGTGGATGAGCTGATTCGCATAGATTCCAAAATTATCTGCAAACTGAGATATGGATGGCTAAGATACTGCTGTTCAGCTTCGGTCTCATCATTTTGGAAGATAATGTAATAATGGCTGGCTAATGTATGTCCTTGATCTAATGTTACTTAACTGCCTGGGCTAAAACAGTTATCTTTTTTTTTCGTTTGGTTGGCGAGCGAAATGCTCATTTAGTGGACCTGGTCCTTGTGGATGTTATTCTTGTTGTCCTGTTGCTGGAATGTCATTTGCTCGGACAGTCCTGAACTTGAGTGGGGCTAGCTTTGTGGCTGAAAACTAAACTTGCTTGAAATATTGCAAATACACCCATAATAGCTGTTGGAAATGCTCTTATTATGGATTTTACTTCAGAACACAAGCTGCAGGTTTTCCTTTTCAAGATTGTTGATCTCATGTAGCATGTTGAAATGAGACAAACTATTTACCACTCAAACACGAACCAATTTATGTTATATAATAATGTTGTTTGATTTGTAGGAGTTGCTTCCTTCACAATCATACTTATCTCCTTTATAAACTTTAAATACATATTGTGATTCATTCGAACGAGGGAATTAAGTTTTCGAACCTTATAAAAATAAACACCACCTTTTTAAAATATACTTACCTCTTCTATTTTATCATTATATCACAAAAGGAACAATTACTCGAAAGAAATTAAAGACCATCTTCTTATATTTTTATCTCTCTTATATCATTTACATTATCTCGATTTACTCATGAGTTTTTGCTTCTAATCAGAATTTAATTTCATATAGGAAATGATCTTGTTCGGCAAGGATGGAGTAGAAGGGGTTCAAATGCGCTTCAAGAAGGTTTTGGGACCGGAGCTCTATTACCTGAGCAAGGAATCTATTTAGCAGCAGCAGTGTATCGGCCAGTACTTCAGGTATGGTTAGTTGGAGGGAACACCATGTTAATGATATACAAGTAATTTTTACTGAAAACTGGTTTGATTTTTATTTCTCCTATTATATCTTCAGTTCTCTGATAAAGTTGCATCAATGCTTCCTCAAAAGTTTTCCCAACTTAGGTGAGTGCATCAAATTTATCACTGCATTGTCCTATTGAGATGTCGATGACTGTTCGTCTGTTTATTGATTTTATTGAGATGCGATACGTTATGCCGCTTCAATCATTATATTAATTCTTATACAACTTTTTATGGATGCTGTTATATTTTAGTATGATATGTTAGTTAAATATGTGATGACATTTAGCATCTTACATGGTTTGTCCTATTCAAACATTAAATTTATTCGTGATTTCGTGTACAAGATTTGTATTAATGATGTTAGATTTAGTATGATAAGCAAGTTAGTGACATTAAGACTAGCATGTATATATATAACTTTTCCAGGTATTGTTGACCTGTATATAAGAAGCGGTGGATCCTGTTCACTAAAACACATTTTCCCCTAGCCACTGTTCTCTACAAATATCTTTGGCTAATTTAGAATAAATAAAAAACCTTCTCCTTCTGTAATCTTTATGTATATTGGTAAAATCTGGAGAAAAACTGACTATTCATATTGATATACACGATACGTGGCAATTTCAAATCTAAAATAGCTGATTTTGTCAAGAGTTCATAACTGTTGTGGATTTCTGTTATATTCTTTTGCTTCTGCATTTGAATTTGTGTTAATTCTTAATCAAAAGTCTGATGCTCCAGTAATGATTTGCAGCAATGACGGATTGTTGGCATTTATGGAGAATTTTGTGAAGGACCATTTTCTCCCAACAATGTTTGTAGACTACAGGAAAAGTGTACAGCAAGCCATATCAAGCAAGTGTTTTGTACTCTTTCCTTATCAGATAGTTCTTGATCTTGGGATCCATATCTTTGTAATGTTCATTAGTACTTGATTGTTGAATTCTTACCAAGTCTCCATGTGTTTACATGTCCTCTCTTTGTTACTTCTAGAGATTAAAATCGTGTAATCTCATCGGTATTTGCTCGAGAAATTGTTAACCTCTGATTCTGTGTTTAATTTCCTTCTGTATTCTTCTGTGGATAGGCCCAGCTGCTTTTCGCCCTCGAGCTACTGCAGCTTCCTATACTTCATCAATTGAGAAGGGAAGACCCGTGTTACAAGGATTATTGGCAATTGATTATTTAGCGAGAGAGGTAGTCTCAATATTCGTCCTCCACTACCGATACTTTTTTTTATTGTGATAAAAGCTCACAAAGTGAGTGTTGAATTTTTATTTATATTCTATCCTATTTTCACTAGGTAGTTGGGTGGGCTCAAGCAATGCCTAAGTTCTCTAGTGATCTCATAAACTACATTCAAACGTTTCTGGAGAGAACATATGAAAGATGCCGTACATCCTATATGGAGGTATGGATATTCCAGTCTAACTTTTTTTTTTTTTTTTCACATTTCAAATAAGCATTATCCGAACTAAAGTCTTTTACTAATACTATCACATAACAAGAGAAATGGAATTGTTGAAAAATGTGAAGAAAGAATTTAAAAAAACGAAAATTGACTCTGATTTGCTTATTCTTATCCTTGTTTTTTGAAATTTTATCCTAGTCTGGAAGTAGTCGTTTTCATCTTTTCTGTGTTGTGTAAGAATCCATATTGCTTATCTAATCATTTCTTTGATCTTTGAATCTATGATGTCAGGACACCCTTTGTTTTATGTAATTTAAGCTGAGTAGTTTGTTGATAGATATGCTGATATTTCTTAACCCTGAAGTTCAAATGAAAATACTTTTTACTCTGCACGAATTATCATTTTTGAAATAAGTGGAACCAGTGAAGTTGTAATCGGTTGTTTTCATAGAAAATGATTGTCAGCCTCTTTTGATTGTAAGTGTCGATAGAATCTTCCTCAAGCATTAGTTATTTCTTAAAGCGAACCTTTATCTTTGTTTCAAATATCAGGCAGTTCTTGAGAAGCAAAGTTATATGCTCATCGGAAGATATGATACTGATAATCTGTTGCGCCGTGATCCAGCTAGTGTATGTTTACCAAATTCACTAGATCAAGGAAACATAGATATTGATCCTTCTACTGCTGAGTCAACTAAAGTGGAAACTGAATTAAGTGATATCCTATTGAACTTGAGGCCCATCAAGCAGGTATATTTTCCATATCTAGCTGTGCCTTCACTTACTTTACATGTCATGTACATTTGCAGGTTGGCTATATTATGGCGCTCTGTGTATTTTAGCTTATTGATTTTCCCTTTTTTTTCTTGATGTTATTCAGGAAAACCTAATTCGTGATGATAGCAGACTTATTTTATTGGCTTCATTGAGTGATTCATTGGAGTATGTTGCTGACTCAATAGAAAGGCAAGTTACTGATTTTGCATTGATTTTGCTTAAATAGATTGTGATTTCATCTGTAAGTTCTATAAAACGATTATGATGGTGTATGGCCATCTAATGGGTTAACAAGACAAGACTACTAATATCATCTAGTTAATTCAATTTTTTTGTTTCTGGTGTTTCGTCCTTAGATATTTGTGGTGGGGGATCTTTGGAGACTCTGGTTTTCTGGTCATTACAGGGTTTTTTGAGCGTCCAGTCTGTTAAAAGTATTAACCATCTGAAGAGCCCCTTTATTCATAGTTGGATTTGAAGTTTCTGTGATTGTCAGTAGGATCTGCCTTTGTAGTCCATTGTAATCACTTTGAGATACGGTAAACTTAGTATATTACAATGCTTTATTGCAAGTCCCTGTTTGTGAAAAATGGATTAAATGCTTTATGTTAATCAAATTTCAAGTAGGTGCAATATTGGATATGCTAGAAGAATTTCATAAACCCGATATGATCAGTTTATTCTAATGCAGTTTTCTAGCCAACGTCCCCCCTGTCTGTAGTTTACATTAATAGCTTACTGTAACTAATTTTTAATAGGTCACTTACTTTTGGTGGCTTACATCCCGTTTGTTGTACAACACAGGCTTCAGGAATCGTCTACCAGAGTGTATGATCATGTAGAACCAACTAAACCCATGCATCATCGTAGGGGAAGTAGCGCGCCTCCTAAAGATCTCGTATCATTTGCTGAAGAATATAGGAAATTGGCCATTGACTGTCTGAAAGTTCTACGCATTGAGATGCAGTTGGAAACTTTATTTCATCTGCAGGTATGCGATATTTGTGGGATGGGAACTAGTTCTTACAATTAGGTTCTGTAATCATATATAATATGACGCTTAAAAATGTGATATATTTAGGAAATGACAAACCGGGAATACGTGGATGACCAAGATGCAGAGGAGCCCGATGACTTTGTTATTTCATTAACCTCTCAGGTTAGTTACATACTTTGTGCTTTCTGGTTCTGCTATATAGAGGGATTGGAGGTGTTATTTTATTCATCGTACGCTGATGAGAGATGTGCGAAAGCTTTTCATAAATTCATCTCCATTGCTACTTCGTAAGGTCTGATTTTAGTAGGAATACTTCTGATTGATCTTTGTTTCCATGACCTCAGTCTATCTGCAATTCAAACTTTTTCCTTGCCAAACTCGATATGTTTGATGTTTAATGCATTTTATGTAAGTATATATCTGGAGTCATATTCCAGGACCAAACTAAAGACTTTACCGTCGCACAAATATGCAATATGTATTTAGCCATGCCTCAAATGACTGACAGCACTTCAAATATGTGGGGCTTGAGCTTCTGGAATGCTACTGATTATTATAAGTTCTATAGAAGGGTTTATTTAGTGACTGTTGGTTATCCTTTGATATAGTCATGTCTTTGAACTTTGGTTTGTGTTTGGGTACTTCATGGGGATTTTGCTGTATCCAGCATGACTTAAGATAGTCTATACTGAATACTTATTGCTACAAATATCAAGGGTCATGTGTAATTGAAGGATGCCTTGTAGCTCAATGATTTCTGCGGGATCCATTATTAAAAGCAATGAATTCGTCGGTGGCGAAGGATCTACATAACTGACCTTGTATTTCGTGTTGACCCATGAGAATTTTGTTAGATAGTGCTTGAGTCTGGCTTGCAATTTGTATGAAATTTTCAGGACAATATTTTGTTTATTGTGAGAAAGAAAATCATTAGTGTCTTATGCTTATGTGAAATCACCGTAAAAAAGAGTGTGCACATTAAAGAAGAATGCAATTTCCTGTACGTGCTTCTAAAAAATAAGCTTATTTTAAATAAATTATTACTAGAATAACTTATGATCCGGTGAAAACAGATAACACGTCGGGATGAAGAAACGGCCCCTTTTGTTGCGGATATAAAACGGAATTACATATTTGGAGGAATATGCAGTGTTGCAGCAAATGCATCCATAAAGGTTTGTTTTCACCCTGTTCAAATCTTTGCTGGATTGGATAATGGAGAAACTTCATCAATAAACCGCACATCACATTGGCAATCACTGAGGAGCAACAATTTTTCTTCTTTATCAGGCTTTGGCTGAAATGAAATCTATCAACCTTTTTGGTGTGCAGCAGATTTGCCGCAATTCAATAGCGTTGGAACAGGTTTGTGAACTTTTTCACTTTCCTTATCCCTGTGATTTCTAGGGCTTTGAAAAGATTCTGTTGACCGGTTTGGAGAAAAGGTTTGTTTATATTAAAACGTGCACAACTTTGTCCGGAATGTGATAAATCTTGATACAGTACTAAATCCCATAATCCCGACGAGCCTTTATTTGCATCCTTTCTTTCAAACTTTTGCTCGATTTATGACCGACCATTGTATTTGAATGGTAAAAAGGTGAAGTGTGCCTGACAAGTAAGGCATCCTATACTTCTGAGTCATAATAACCTTCAGTTTTGCAAAAGGCACACTGTCATATTTATTTTATACTGGAATTAGAATTTATCAACATATATGCATTTCATGAGAAAGGAAGTGCAAATGTGACAGGTCGATCAATCTTAGAATAATAGTTATGTATGTGTTTTCTGTTGCCTGTCAACCTGATGCATGTTCTCTTGTATAAGTTATTGTAACAAAGATATCGCGATGAATGAAGGGAAATGTTATATGTGTCCCAAACCTGGTCTCTGTTGAGCCTATAATCTTCTTCTTCTTCCTCGTAGGCTTTGGCTGCAATCTCTTCCATTGACAGTGAAGTCGTACAGACAAAGATGGATCATGTCCGTACGTATTATGAACTCCTGAACATGCCTTTCGAGGTAAACCCATTTTTATATTTTTATGTCATTTTTCCTTATTCTTTCTTGATGATGTAAATCGTCTGACAATATTTCTTCGTTTCAGGCTCTGCTTGCCTTTATTTCAGAGCACGACAACCTATTCACGGCTGCCGAGTGAGTTATCATGAGCATTTAAATCACTACTGTTTATTTCTTCCTTTCATCTTTAATGTGATGAACTAATTAACTGTGTTAATCAGATATGCAAATCTATTGAAGATCGAGGTCCCAGGAAGGGAGATCCCTGATGATGCTGAGGATCGCGTCGCAGAGATTTTGGCGCATTGAAGATCTTGGTAAAGGTGGCAGATCATCAAATTGATATATCATCATCATCATCCTCCTCCTCTTGAGTTGTTATGGCGAGTTTCAGTGTAAAATGATTTTTTTGCACCTCTCTCTCTCTCTCTCACTTTCTCCCAAGTTTCAATAGTAGATTGTTATTGTTGTCTTCTGTTTTTATACGATACGACCATAGCGAGAGGCTCTCAGAACTCTTACCCCCTCCTTTTCATTTGGGTTCCTTTTTTGTTTTTTTTTTTTTTTTTTTTTTTTTTTTTGGTGTGGAAAGGAAAACTATTCATTTGTATTGAAATTTATATTATTATTAGTTTGTCCTAAAACTTATAACTATTTAATTTTGAAGAAAGTTAAGTTGTGGTAGCATCATTGGTCTTTGTCTGTGTGTAGTATTCAACGAGCGATTTGCGCGTAGCGATTTCCCGTTCTAATAATAAAGAGTGGGGGTTGGGGGAATTCCCCGGTTAGAAGGAGCACGCGGCTTCCTTAGGCAACTAAATAACGAGAGAATGACAAAAGTAGTTAAGTTTTTAAATTGTAATTACAAAAATAGTTAACTTTTTGAAACTATTACAAAACTAGTTAACTTTTTTTATTTTAATTATTATTATTTTCATTTTTATCCTAAAACTGTCTAAAATTGCAAATTTTCAATATTATTGTTTCAATTAAGCAAAATATTACTGATAATTACATTTTTAATCCCAATTCATTTTTAACAATTTTTACTCAACTCATTTTTTAACCCTCGGTTAATGTTAACTTACGTTTTATATTTGATATCTTGGTGCATACCAATCGAACAACTGCAAGAATTTTAGAAAGCTTGTAAAGTAAACATGTCAAGAAGCCTCAAGATTTTTCTTTTATTTGTTTATTTTTTAGTTGCATGATCGATTCCATGTAGATAAGCATTCATTAAAATTCAAGTTGTTCTTTGATTCGACTTTATGAATTCTTTTATGTCCACCAACACACTAATAATGTATGATCATTTACAAACTTCTATAATAATGATAAAATACAGAGCATGCCAAGAATAAATTAATTGCAAGAATATTTCTAGAAAATAATATCGTGTAATGTTAATTAAATATAGTATACTTACATAAACATCCATAAAATATTCAAATGAGCATTATCTAACAAAAATCAATTTCTATAAAAGTTGTCACAATTCATCATCATTATTTTCCCTAGAGTGTTTCTTGCGAGACTTTTGATCCATTTCACATGGATATCGTCGTGTTCGCTTACACCCGACTTTTCTCTCTGGACGTAAATAATGATTATGTACCAGATGAAAAGGAAGATTTCAAAGCGACTCCTCTAATGGGCACTCAAATTGATAACGATATGTCACCTCAAACATTGCAATTCCAAAATTATCTGGAACATATTCACATAGATCTTGAAAAGCTGAAAAAAAAAGAGCAACAAGTATTCAACAACAACAACAACAACAACAATAATAATAATAATAATAATAATAATAATAATAATAATAAAAATAATAATAATTGATCCAAGTTAGGGTTCACGGTTCCTTATTCATCTCTTTTATTTGTTTATTAATATAATAATAATGTCTCAATGCTTATTATTCTCTTTATTTATTTATTTTATTAAAAAAGTAATAATAGTAAAGTATTATGATTAACGTGGTAACAAAGTTTGATGAGAAAATGTTTTTAATAAAAAATTATTAAAAATGAATTGAGGTTAAAAATATAATTATTAGTAATATTTTGCTTAATTGAAATAATAATAGTAAAAATTTGTAATTTTAAATAGTTTTAGGATGAAAATGAAAATAATAATAATTAAAATTAAAAAAATTAACTAGTTTTGTAATAGTTTAAAAAAATTAACTATTTTTGTAATTACAATTTAAAAACTTAACTACTTTTGTCATTCCCATCTGATGGGTGTATATACATGCGTTTAAAGTTATTTTAGATAAACACATGTTTTATATTAATATATGTACCAAACATATGAACATGTAATAAACTCATCATAAATCCACCTTCCAAACATCTTCTTAAGATGTTCGTGATAGCAATCAGGAACCATCCAATCAGTTGCTTGCCCTTATTATTTTGTTGCTGCCCCTACTGAACAGTTTTCGACAAATTTCACACTGAATTACCATTGGCGGTGTTTTGAAAGAAAAATTCTTAAATTCGACAAATTTCACACTGAATTACCATAGGCGGTGTTTTGAAAGAAAAAATTCTTAAATTTCGGTCTCGAACAGTTTTGGGCGGTTACAATGCAGTTATGCAAGTTTTAAATGTTACAAGTAGTAGACCCATATTTTATCGAATAATATCACTATTACTTAAACAAGTGTCGTGTCAGCTCAAACGAAGAATTAACAAAGTCATACTATTATATCAGAATCAAATTCATGCATAATAATCAAATCATAATGCGGGAGTTCATTTTAAACATAAAATATAAATAGTCGATCAAGTTGTTATTTTTGAGCCAAATCGATGTCAACCTTAATTAGTTTTCACCCAATCCAATGTATTTGGTCTTTCATTTTTTATACAAATATGTTTATTAATCTAAAAATTAAAGTTAGAATATAATTAATATTTGATTAGCATTAAAATAAAATTAGATGTAATTAGCAAAAAAAATTATAATTCTAAGAATATCGTGCAGTTTGCTTTGGTTCGACTTGTACAAAAAATCCACACCACAAACGATTTTTACGGTGCGGTTTAGTAATTAAAATTAAACAGCAGTTTATGAGGTTAATTTTGTAAGTCGGTGTCGTGCTGGCGGTATGGATGGTTTTGTAAAATCGTTGCACACCCCTAACTACTACTATTAATAAATAATAACAATAATTATAAATCAAAATTACTATCATCACATATTTAGATATAACTATCAGAAGTCTTGCAAGTGACGTAACGTTAAAATAAAGTTGTGATGCATGGATATTGGATAGTAAAAAGTCCCAGTTTGTTTAGCTAATGCACATTATATAGTACTAAATACTACATGATGATATCCAAGTTCTGATATGAAACAAGAAACACCTTAAAACCGAACTCAGTCGACATCGAAGCCTCTCGCTCGACCCAAAACAAAAATGCATGAAAAACTGCATAACAAGCGATAGTAAACGTCTTTGCACAACCCATCCATCGCCTTTGATATGTATTCGCAAGGCGATGACTGCAAATACTACCCAAACCATCACATTGGACTGTACTGTAAATGTCTCTCGTAAAAGTCTATCAGCTGCGTACGAAACAATAGGAATGGCGGTCAGTTGGTAGAATGCAGAGCATACATTACAAGCTCGGGAGAAAGTTTGTTTCTAAAACGAAATGATCGATAGAAAGAAGGGACGACTTGGAATACTTACCAAGAGAGGATTGTTTGCCTTCAAAGTCTTGTTATCAACTATTACTTTGGTTCCATCAGATCTGCCGATGATCATATCATAGAATTTAGCATATCCAACATATAAAGATCCCAAAAGCCACGACAGATGATAATATCTATGATTATCCACCGAGGAACAAACAATGAAACGAAACCATGAAGGCCACATATGGCCGAATAGTTTCCAAGTATGTTTCAACGTTTTTTGAGAAAAATATATATGACGACTTCAATACAAATCTAAGTTTAATGGGTCATTTTCTTTATAGCAACTCCGAAGAATCAAGTTGATATAAGAATGGAATCACTGACCTCAAAGCCTCAAAGGCCAAAAACACTTCTTGTCTCCCATCTGCTATAGAAGCCTTATAGCTTATAGGACGTATTATCTCTTTGATACTCCAAAGGCTTTTCGAATCTTCCAGCGCACGCCCGCAATTACCTCCATCAGAGTCCCGATTCTGAATTCGCATAGGTGCAAGGCTTGAAACCCCATCATCTACCGAGCTCATTGCTTCGTTTTTCTTAAACCTCTTGACCGGGCCTGATTTCCTCCTTTTCGCACCAGTACAAGGGCCCGAGCCCGATTGAGCCGGGCCCACCTCATCGCGGTCCCTCAATCGACTGCCTCGGGGAAATTCACAGAGCTTCAAGTCCAACTCGTTCTGATCCTTTTCGACTTCGGCTGTGGTAATAACAGATCCCATTGTTGAGGCGGTCAAATCATTCTTGTTCATCTTCTCCGGCAATTCGAATCTGCTTATAGGCTCTTCGACGATCCTAACGATGTGAGAAGGTACACTATACGTGGCCTCGGAAGGGGAGAGTTCTGAGGATTGTAGCTCTGTTTTTTCTTCGATTGAACGCGGATGACGCCGGTCTTGCGCTTTCTCTTGCGTGTAGGACGGATTTTCCCCGATTTCAAACTTAATTATCCCGAAAAAAGGAGATTATGTGAATCCAAAACAAGAACAGCGGAAAACAAAATAAAGTCAGGTAGTTAATTGAATATGTAGCTGTCACTGCGAATGAATTCAAAGTTACAACGATGAACGCCTTAATGAAAAAGAAAAAAGAAAAAATCAAACCTTTCTTCAAATGCATCGATAATATCGGAACACTGACGCAAGTTCGCCACTGGCTCCCACGTGTTTGCTGTCTCTGACCAACCTCGCCTTGCCGTGAAAAAAAAAAGGAAAACAATTACAAAATATACTTACTTTCTTTTCTTTCACACGTGTCGAAATACCTAACGTAAGGTGAAACGACTCAATCCCACGACGACTAATCAGGAGAAAAATGCTGGTTAAGAAGTTACAAAGGCTACTCCGCTCATTAACAATCGGTGTTAAGATGAACCCTTTGTGAACTTGTTCAACACGCAGTAAAGACAATGAGCCATTAATTATCAGAAGTGTCTTCTTTACCTCACACACACACACACACACTAATAGTAATCAGAAATTTGTCCTTTTTTGCCTCACACACATACATACATACACAATAAAAGCATGACTTCACTTCATCCAAACATTACAGTTCTTTCATCATGTGATCAAGAACATATACAAGAAATCAAACATGCAAACTTAGGAGGTCTATTACTCACCATTTAATCAAATACTGAGCTTTCCCCTTCAATTTTCGCCATAATTCCAAAGAGCACGGAAAAGAAAAAAAAAATGCAAGAGTCAGCTTCTCGAAGATAACATAAGACTGCAAAAAGAAAAGAAACAAAAGGCAGACCTTTCGAATTCGCTTTCTTCGAACAGCCTCAATCTCATAGTAACCATCGTCGAGCTTTGTTCTTCGTTCCTCTCCTTCGCCGTGACTTTGGCTCTCCAACGGCTCACACTCTGTATCACCTTCCGATTCCTCGTCCTCGCTTTCTTTTTCGCCCTCGCAAGCCTCCTCCGCTGCATCGCTGCTTCTCAGCCGATGCTCCTCCGATGTTTCGGCCTCCGATGGTGGTGAGGGTGGCGCCAGGACATTATCGGTAGCTCCTTTCATACTGTGCTGTCAGTGCCGGGGAAATTTTGACAAAAGGGACTCAGACCTAAAAGAATTAAAGAGAAGGAATTGTGATTCAAAATTACAAAAATATCCTTAGTAAAAGATCATTACCAATACTAACTATTCCAACGAGCTCATTAACGATATAATTACTTCATCGAATTCGAAAAATGCATTCATCGAATTCGAAAAGTGCATTCTTCAACTCGAAAAAAAAAATCGAACTCAAAAAATCTCAAACACAAAGTGAATGAGAATCAATAATAGGAAGATCGGAGAGAAAGAATGTCGAAATGCCCAACCGAAGAAACGTCGAAGAGCTTGTCGATGCTGAAAAAATTTCGGCAACAATTTCAATTTTACGGTTTAGTTGAAATGAATTAAGAAATATTGAGTTTTGAATTTAGGATTTAAGGTGGATTCGATTTTTTCTGTTCTTGATTTTGATTTTTTACGGTTCTTCGATTTTGATTTCTAATTCTATTTTAATTCGAATTCGATTTTAATTCGATCATAATTCGAATTCGATTTTAATTCGAAACGAATTCGAATATGATTCGAATAAGAGCAACAATTTGATTTTCATGTTGCACGGTGATCTCTACTCCTTTCCTGGTTCCCATAGTTCTTACATGTGGCTATGCTTCAGCAGCTTATATATTCAGATGAAATTATTCACAGCATGACTTAATAGATTTTAAGCATCAGATCAAAGGGAGCTCGATGAGTAAGAATGTTGTTGCACTTCTCGAGGCGAAGATGAGAGTTGAATCTGAAGCATGAAGAGGTTACATATACGATCTGATATGTGTTGATAGTTTCAGATTAATGCATGACTTATTTTGATCTTTATTTATTTCGTTGGTTTTTGTTCATAATCGAAGTAAATGATTTTGTAATCATTTTATATTATAGCATGACTTGTATCTTGAGAATACTACAACTCAAGCTTATTCGAATTCGAATCAGCCTTATTCGAAGTCGAAAAGGCTTATTCGAAATCGAATAAGACTTATTCGAATTAGAATAAGAGTTATTTGAAATCGAAAAGGCTTATTCGAAATCGAATAAGACTTATTCGAATTAGAATAAGAGTTATTCGAAATCGAAAAGGTTTTATTCGAATTCGAATTGCGTATTCTAATTCGAATAATGCTTATTCGAATCAATTAAGCCTTATTAGAATTAGAATATTAATTTTGTTATTACGAATTCGAGATATCAATTAGTTTTTATAATTATTACCGTAGTAATTACAAAATCCTAATTAATATTTCGAATTTATAAATGAGAATATAAAATTACAATCATTCAATAATTCTCATATGTCACAAAATTCAAAATTACTTTCATATAGGAACAAATTTCTTAAAATCGATTGAGGGCTTTTGTTTGTCGTTGAATTTAATTATAGGGTCGTTCACTAATGCATGAATCACAAATACTAAAGCCTTAGTCTATAATGTGATACACAAAATAACATGAGCTTATTGTATAAGCTAAGTTAGTTTTTCTATAACTAACGTGATACACAAATTTTCAATAACTTCTTGTATAATGTTTAATCTTAATCTTGAATCAAGTTTAATATTAGTCTTAGGTGGGTCAATCGTGTAATGAGTTATGTCAATGAATTGCTATGATGATTATATCAATGTTTAATGAAGATGTCTAATAAGTTGGATAAATGTTTAATGAAAGATGTCAATGAGTTGCTATAAGGACTTGTGTCAATGAGTTGTGATAACGTGAATCAAGTTTAATCTTTGTTTTGAATTATAATTAATGATTTTAATAAGTTTTACCATAATGATTATAAAGTTCTAATTGATATTTCGAATTCGTAATAACAAAATTATTCTAATTCTAATAAGGCTTAATAGAATTCGAATAAGCCTTATTCGAATTAGAATACGCTATTCGAATTCGAATAAGACCTTTTCGATTTCGAATAACTCTTATTCTAATTCGAATAAGTCTTATTCGATTTCGAATAAGCCTTTTCGACTTCGAATAAGGTTTATTCGAATTCGAATAAGCTTGATTTGTATTATATTCGAATTAGAATACGCTATTCGACTTCGAATAATATTCTAATAATATTCGAATTCGAATTTAAAATCGAATTGATACGCGAATAATAAATTCAAAGTCGTGTATTCAAATTCGAATAGTATTCTAATACTATTCGAATTCGAATTCAAAATCGAAAAGCGAAATTGAAATGAGTTTTTCATCAAATTTTCTCGATCTGGAGATGTTTGCGCCCAATACATGATGGAGACTCAAAACCCATATCAATGTGTGTTGGATTGGTGTTAAAACGAGAAAAAAGCTAGCGATTTGGAGGAGAACGATTGAGTCGACCAACCACGTTCGAATATAATAAAGATATATTTTAAAGTATTAATATAATCATTAATTAAGTAGGGATTTAACTATAATCAAGTCCAATCCCTTATTTTTAATAAAAAAAGTCAAGGTCCCTTTTTTTTAATTTCCCACTCTTTTAATCCCTTATTTTAAATTAGCCCGTCAGTGCCGAGCTTTGAGGCCTGCGAAGTTGGGAGGGTTTATTTTTCAAATTTATTATTAATTATTATTATTTTATCGACATATTTATCAAAGTTACGGATAAATACAGCAAAAAGTCGTCCGTAAATTTGTTATTTATTTGATGTCGATGTCAAGAATAAAATCTTCAGATCTGCTTTTGACCGACTGTGAGTCAAACAATTTCCAAACGTTACGTTGACTTTTTATTAATTAATTGTCATGCCCCGACCCACGTTCCGACCCACGTCAAAGGTGTGACAGCCGCCGCGTTTATAAATAAACGCAAGACTTGATATCAAAACTCAAACACGAACGAATCATACGATAGAATGAAAATCGAAACTCGATGAAACATATATACTGGATATCAAAGGAGGTTTTACAAAGTACGAAACATCTCGACATATCGATCAACGAAGGAATAAATGTACAAACAAAATTTCCTTCCAAAAATATTTCCGCCAATAGATCCAACACGAACTGAAGATACTGTACCCAAAATGGAAGAGATCGCAGCGGAATGATGATCGCAAAAAGGCAACCTCCGGTCAAAATGATATCAACCTAGAAAAGGATATATGTATATATGGGGTGAGCAAACCACAAGCTCAGTGAGAAAATAATATGGACACACATTATCCTCACGATGAGGTGTATCCCCAGCGATGAATAACCAATACAATAATCAAACATCACTACGTCGAATTATCGCACAAACGAAATCACGTATATTAAAGATAACAAATCACATAAATGACGCGTGGGTAGCCCTAACCTCACTCGAGCTGAACTCCCCGTCGAGAGTCAGATGAGTCCGTCACCGTACTCTTG
This sequence comes from Lindernia subracemosa, assembly GCA_028392965.1. Lineage (NCBI taxonomy): Eukaryota > Viridiplantae > Streptophyta > Magnoliopsida > Lamiales > Linderniaceae > Vandellia > Vandellia subracemosa. Next base: position 1,092,839 of record JAQPCC010000011.1, on the reverse strand, counting down.
ACCAGGTATCGTGAATGATCGTAACAACTACATATATGGTATACATGTCCCACTCTAGTGACGTTGGCCGTAATAAATCCTAACGATCACCTTCCAACAACAATGGCGAATGGACAAGTGACATCGTTAGGCCACACTTACCCGGGCTCGCCAAGCCACGGGCTACTAATGCCAGTCTCACTCACCCGAATCGTGGCAGTTCGGGCTACTAATCATATGCCACTCTCACTCACCCGAATCCTGGCTAGTTCGGGCTACTAATGTCTCGGTACCGAGTATGCAACATCAAAATAATACATATCACAATTATGAGTCCTCCAATCAAATAAATCATATACGTCATCACGTTCATATAATTCTCATGAAATCATCAAATCAACCCAAGGACCAACTTATATGTTTAATATCACGTCAACAACAACAATTACGAATATCCTATAGCCGGCAAGGCTCACTATCACATGAACATTACAAGATCACATAAATCTCATTGAATAAGGCAAATATCAATAACCTATAGCCGACAAGGCTCTCTATCAATCAAGCATAATGTCGCTTAAACACATAAAAGAATGAAATAAACGACTCATCACAAGGTTCACACATCCCGTGAAGGGAAGATGTCACGCCCCGACCCACGTCAAAGGTGTGACAGCCGCCGCGTTTATAAATAAACGCAAGGCTTGATATCAAAACTCAAACACGAACGAATCATACATAGAATGAAAATCGAAACTCGATGAAACATATATATACTGGATATCAAAGGAGGTTTTATAAAGTACGAAACATCTCGACATATCGATCAACGAAGGAATAAATGTACAAACAAAATTTCTATCCAAAAATATTTCCGCCAATGGATCCAACACGAACTGAAGATACTGTACACAAAATGGAAGAGATCGCAGCGGAATGATGATCGCAAAAAGGCAACCTCCGGTCAAAATGATATCAATCTAGAAAAGGATATATGTATATATGGGGTGAGCAAACCACAAGCTCAGTGAGAAAATAATATAGACACACATTATCCTCACGATGAGGTGTATCCCCAGCGATGAATAACCAATACAATAATCAAACATCACTACGTCGAATTATCGCACAAACGAAATCACGTATATTAAAGATAACAAATCACATAAATGACGCGTGGGTAGCCCTAACCTCACTCGAGCTGAACTCCCCGTCGAGAGTCAGACGAGTCCGTCACCGTACTCTTGACCAGGTATCGTGAATGATCGTAACAACTACATATATGGTATACATGTCCCACTCCAGTGACGTTGGCCGTAATAAATCCTAACGATCACCTTCCAACAACAATGGCGAATGGACAAGTGACATCGTTAGGCCACACTTACCTGGGCTCGCCAAGCCACGGGCTACTAATGCCAGTCTCACTCACCCGAATCGTGGCAGTTCGGGCTATTAATCATATGTCACTCTCACTCACCCGAATCCTGGCTAGTTCGGGCTACTAATGTCTCGGTACCGAGTATGCAACATCAAAACAATACATATCACAATTGTGAGTCCTCCAATCAAATAAATCAGATACGTCATCACGTTCATATAATTCTCATGAAATCATCAAATCAACCCAAGGACCAACTTATATGTTTAATATCACGTCAACAACAACAATTACGAATATCCTACAGCCGGCAAAACTCACTATCACATGAACATTACAAGATCACATAAATCTAATTGAATAAGGCAAATATCAATAACCTATAGCTGACAAGGCTCTCTATCAATCAAGCATAATGTCGCTTAAACACATAAAAGAATGAAATAAACGACTCATCACAAGGTTCACACATCCCGTGAAGGGAAGATGTCCCCATATTATCAACTCACAGATAAAAGCTAACTTTCCACAACGTCACCAGCTGCCCTCGTGTCGCTCGACGTCGTTCCTTCGCCTAAATAAGAAGATAAAAATTTAATATAAATATTAGACGAGCGAACAATAATCTTCAACTTCGTTCAAAACCTTATTATACAACACATGCCCTGCCATCAAAACTGTCCGAAATCTACTTAAATATCATCACGAGGCATTCGAAATATCGCGGAAATACATTCTGAAACAGCGAGATAGTTTCGAAGTACTTCGACAAAAATGCAGAAAAATTTCAGTTTCATGGTCTCTTCTTCAAAAATTCTTAATAAATCGTAGAAATGTCGGATTGAGGTTATTCGAGTGGCTATAGGAAGAGGGAAAGTTAAGTTTCAATAGGAACAAATTTCGTAAGAATCGGAACACGATATTGATGTAAAAATCTCGAAATACAGAAACTGCGCATAGAAGACTCAGATTTTCAGCATGAACTTCGGAAATTCATATCAATCCGCACAAATATCGGATCGAGTTCATTCCAACGGATATGGAAAGCACAAGAAATTAGCTTTCCACAGAGATCAGTTTTAAAAGTTTCAGAATAGCATAACCAAATAAAATCTGGGAATTAATGAAACTGTACAGTGCGCGATATCTGAAGATTTCTGTTCCGCAGCAGAAAGTTCAAAAACTTATATAAAATCGAAGAAACATCGGATTGAGCTGTTTCAAGCGGCTATGAAAACCCCAGTAAGCTAGCTTTCCACACAGGTAAAGTTTTAAACATTCGGAGCAGCATAAATATGTCAAAATAGCAGAAAGTGAGCAGGTCAAAGTTACGGATAAATACAGCAAAAAGTCGTCCGTAAATTTGTTATTTATTTGATGTCGATGTCAAGAATAAAATCTTCAGATCTGCTTTTGACCGACTGTGAGTCAAACAATTTCCAAACGTTACGTTGACTTTTTATTAATTAATTGTCACGCCCCGACCCAAGTCCCGACCCACGTCAAAGGTGTGACAGCCGCCGCGTTTATAAATAAACGCAAGGCTTGATATCAAAACTCAAACACGAACGAATCATACGATAGAATGAAAATCGAAACTCGATGAAACATATATACTGGATATCAAAGGAGGTTTTACAAAGTACGAAACATCTCGACATATCGATTAACGAAGGAATAAATGTACAAACAAAATTTCATTCCAAAAATATTTCCGCCAATGGATCCAACACGAACTGAAGATACTGTACCCAAAATGGAAGAGATCGCAGCGGAATGATGATCGCAAAAAGGCAACCTCCGGTCAAAATGATATCAACCTAGAAAAGGATATATGTATATATGGGGTGAGCAAACCACAAGCTCAGTGAGAAAATAATATGGACACACCTTATCCTCACGATGAGTTGTATCCCCAGCGATGAATAACCAATACAATAATCAAACATAACTACGTCGAATTATCGCACAAACGAAATCACGTATATTAAAGATAACAAATCACATAAATGACGCGTGGGTAGCCCTAACCTCACTCGAGCTGAACTCCCCGTCGAGAGTCAGACGAGTCCGTCACCGTACTCTTGACCAGGTATCGTGAATGATCGTAACAACTATATATATGGTATACATGTCCCACTCCAGTGACGTTGGCCGTAATAAATCCTAACGATCACCTTCCAACAACGATGGCGAATGGACAAGTGACATCGTTAGGCCACACTTACCCGGGCTCGTCAAGCCACGGGCTACTAATGCCAGTCTCACTCACCCGAATCGTGGCAGTTCGGGCTACTAATCATATGTCACTCTCACTCACCCGAATCCTGGCTAGTTCGGGCTACTAATGTCTCGGTACCGAGTATGCAACATCAAAACAATACATATCACAATTGTGAGTCCTCCAATCAAATAAATCATAGACGTCATCACGTTCATATAATTCTCATGAAATCATCAAATCAACCCAAGGACCAACTTATATGTTTAATATCACGTCAACAACAACAATTACGAATATCCAATAGCCGGCAAGGCTCACTATCACATTAACATTACAAGATCACATAAATCTCATTGAATAAGGCAAATATCAATAACCTATAGCCGACAAGGCTCTCTATCAATCAAGCATAATGTCGCTTAAACACATAAAAGAATGAAATAAACGACTCATCACAATGTTCACACATCCCGTGAAGGGAAGATGCCCCCATATTATCAACTCACAGATAAAAGCTAACTTTCCACAACGTCACCAGCTGCCCTCGTCTCGCTCGACGTCGTTCCTTCGCCTAAATAAGAAGATAAAAATTTAATATAAATATTAGACGAGCGATCAATAATCTTCAACTTCGTTCAAAACCTTATTATACAACACATGCCCTGTTAGGTCCGATTTTCACATCCAACATATGAACTCGAGCATAGATTTAATCGAAATTACCTTGAACAAGATTGAGCGGAAGCATTTGGGTAATATTCAATCAAATCTTCATTAATCACACACTTTCTCTCTAATTAACATCTTTCTCTCTCTACAATTCAACCCTAATTAAGATAATGATGAGAGAGTTTTTCTAGTGAGAGAAAGCTAAACTCAAGTTGTGTGTATTTTACACACACTTGCCCTATATATACCAATCAATATTGGTATATTTGCATTCTAGTCCCTAACTATACATATATTACAATTAAGTCCCTAGACAAAGATAACTTGATTATTGAACACTATAAAATACTTCCAACAATCTCCCCCTTAGTGTTCAATTATAATTGAAGCTTCGGTTGTCTTTGTCTCTCGAATCTTCAGTCTTCATCATCAGTTGAACACAACAGAATAATTTCCAACAATCTCCCCCTTTGTGCTCAACTTCGAATTTGACACGGTCTTTGTTGCTGTTTGAAGAAATATCTGAGAGCGTCTGGAGAATCTTCAGTCTCCCCCTATTTACATGCACCCTCATTTTCTTCTTTGCAACTTGAATATTCGTCACCTTCTTGCATATATCAGAGTCGCGCGGATCATCAGCATTGACTTGTCGTGTATGCTCGAACCATGGAGAGAGGTCTTGTTTGTTGTGGTTCAGCACGTGCATTGAAAGCTTGGCTTCTTTAATGAGTTCACATGCTCGGCCTCCTTGATATACTTCTCCCCCTCATGGCGATTCATTTGTATCGTCATGCTGTGTGATCAAGGTGAACCAGAGTGTTCGCTGAACGTGTTGGCGTTGAATTCCGGATGAAGTACCTGAAAACGGGACAGACGACCAATCATTGTGAAACATCCCTCGATGTCACTCTTGGTCGTTGATGCAAAGTCACACAGACTTGCATTTGAAGGGACTACGGGGCCACATAGGCAACCCGTTGACATCATTCTAGAGTCGTGCTCCAGAAGATGGCCTGCTACCGTTGTTGTTTTGATGTTGCAACGGCAGGACTTCCTTCTGATCATAGAAGCACATCATTTAATGATGCGTCTACAGAAGTTCTGGCAAGGTCACGTAGACCAGCAATATGTGTGTAAAAGAATGTATGTGTCCTAGAAAAGTGGAAAACATTTAGGCGATGAGGACACACTAGACATTTACGTGTTCAAGAAAGTCGTGGTATGGGGCTGTGGACCACTTAGTTCAATATCTCCCGTTTCCAAATGAAACGGTGAGAGCAGATGCGGTTCCCCGTGAGATATTGAAACATATGTCTTTTGGGAGACAAATGAGTAGCGGAGGAAGGTTGTGCATGCGCCTTTGGACCAGATGAGGCGTCTTCTACCCGGGATCTGATAAATCAGTCATGTACCTATATTGGTTGTAGTCCGGATAGTTTGTGGTTGAGTTGTAAGGATGTCATCGTGATACGCTCAATACCCTCACATACACTCGGGGTTTGTTCCTGGATTAGGATCAGTTGGGTCTACTAATCATTTGGAACAGGTATGTGAACAACTCTTTTGTGTCCATGCGTTTTATTGACATTTAGGTAGCACTCCCTCTTAAAAGCATGAAGTTTGTATTCATGGCATTCTTCCCTTAAGCTCTAGCGCCTTTTCATTGTAACAATCCCCCTAAATTGTTGCGTTATTCCTAATGTGATGCCCTTACTCCCCCTAAATAGATGTGCTATCTCAAATATGATGCTCTTGCTCCCCCTAAACATGTGCGCTCGTGGAGAAATTTGCATATTACTTTCTTTCAGGTCAATCGCCTTTAGTAAATGAAGTATCACTCCCCCTTTAAAATATACGCCTTTTAAGTATGCGCTTATGAGTATCAGCTCCCTAAAACATATGCGCTTTTGATAATAAAACTACGGTAATACGCTCTTTTGAAGCTCTTGCACCTTTTCTATCGATCCACTCCCCCTAAATAAAAATAATATAGAATATGAAGACCGAATATTCTGTAAATATAGAGTTTGACTCCCCCGAAATAAAACTCAAGTGCCTTTTGCAATTTGAAATTGGCTCGGCCTTCTTTAAACATTGAAGCTCAAAAGTTTTTTTTTTTTTTGTCCTTTTCTTTTTTTTATGGCTTTTTCTTTTTTTTTATATGTCCTCCCCCTCTTTTTGTTTTTTTTGTTTTTTTTTTTTATGGCCTTTTTTTTTATGTCCCTTTTTTTTTTATTGTCTCTTCTCTTTTTTTTTATGGCCTTTTTTTTTTATGAAGAGAAAAATAAAACTAAAAACAATGTCAAATCAAGAACGTTGGAATAGTCTTGATTTGGTTTGTTTGCTCACGTCGCATACCGATCACGTGTGTGGAGCAACCAAATACCACACGTGTCGGGGTCTTGTGCGACTGCTCATCATTGCATACCGACCATACATGTGGAGCAATCGTCGTCTATTTACCATGTACGATCGGGATCCTGCAAAACAAATTATCGGGACTTTGATTCCCATTTTTGGACGGGTCCTCCCTTATTAGCAGATAAACATTTAGGCATAATAGAATCAAGTATGAAATCAGCATGTAAAGTAGTCTTTAACTTAGGAACCCAAATCCGTTTTGGACTACTTATTGTCATTTGCAATTTTGGAGTCCATACTTGATTATCCCTATATGGTTGAGACAAAGTTGATTCGGTGAATGTGTGTCTATTTGAGAATATTTTCTCTTGCGCCAGTCGCATAAGATGTTTTTCGAATTTGACTTTGACTGGGTATTGTAAGTAAGAATACGAGCTAATAGCATTAATAGAATCATGGATAAAAGAATCGTATTTCCTATATTGAAGAATCACATCATTCACAACACAATTAGGAGCATTTGCATAAGAAAGATTTGGACAATTGTTATTTTTAGAAGGTTCAGTGTGTATAGAGAATGTATAACAATTGTTTTTAGAAATATTTGTTGTCGCTTTTTCCAACTTTGGAAGTTTAGGAATGACTCTAATAATTTTCTTTGTAGGAATAGAGGTAGAAACATTTTCGCTTGTTTTAGTAAAGAATGATTTATCTTCCTCTATTCTTTCTTTCTTGACAGCTTTACTCATTCGTGATGTGATCTTATTCTGTTTTGAAGACATGTCTTTTAATGGTTCGTTTTTAACAGAATAGGAAGCTGAGGTTGCGCCTTTTTCTAAGGAATATTTGAGAATTGAATTCTCCTTTTGAAGTTCGTCTATTTTAGCTCGAAACCCGTTTCGTTCGGAATCTAGAAGAGAGTTTAATTCAGCAATTGTGCGAGTACTTTCTAGAGTGTAGCAATCCTTAGGTTCGGGTTTTATCGATTGTATAGAATGTTCCTTGTTTGGCACGGACTCAATTGTTTGAGTCGACTTATTTAGAGACAATATAGTTTCTTTTGTTTGGCGTTGCTCAGTTTGTCCTCGTTTAGCTAGAATATCTTCTAATTCTTTAATTTTTGAATATAATTGATTTCTTTGTTCAATGAGACTTTTATTTTGGGCTGCACTATTTATTTTTTCGTCTTTACATGTAGATAATTCTTTTGTAAGTTCGCTTATAGTTGATTCTTGTTGTGCGACCCTTGTCTTTAAGCTCGTCAGCCTTTCTTGTTCTATTGTTAGTTTATTTTTAAGAATAGATTTTTCTTCTAGACTCTTAACTAAGCAGTTGTAATTATTTTCTAGCCTAACTTCTATTTTTTTGATATTTATCAAGTAGTTGGCTTCCATATTTACTTTCTGGGTTAGATGTTTTTATCGTTATCGTGTTTTTGAATTGATATTAAATTTTGATTAATGTGTTCGAATAGATTTTCGAATGATTAAGTTTTCAGAGGTTTAGGTATCAAAAAAAATTTGAAATGATTAGAAAAGAAAAAAAACTTATACCGAGAATAATTTTTGTACCGAAAAATTTTACCAGTCCAAAACAAATTTTGTTACCCAAAAATTTTTTTTTTCGTATGAACCGGGAACCTTTTTGAAGCAGGTACGCAAAAAATCTCGTAGCTAAAAATTTAAAATTTTAGGACTTTTTTTGCTACCTAAAACTATCGAAAGCTTTGCGGTATCGAAAATCTTTTTCCCATTTGTGCAAGTTTTCGTATAGGTTTTCGTATGATAAATGTTTTCTTAGTCACTGTAGCGTTCGAAAACTTTGACAAATGTTTTTCGTATGGAACCAAAAATTGTTTTTCGTACGGAGACTTTGCCGTATGAGAAAAAGATTATTTTTCGTATATAAAAAGTTTTTCGTACCAAAGGATTTTTCGAATGAATAGTATATGCGAAAAACTTTTTCGGATGAAGAGTAGGTGCGAAAAACTTTTATTTTTCGTATCCAAAGTTTTTCTCTTTTTTTTTTTTCGGATGCTAACTTTTTTGTATTGTAAGAAAGTTTTTCGTGTTCACTGTAGCATTCGAAAACTTTTAACAAATATTTTTCGTATAGATTTTCGTACGATAAAAGTTTTCGTATTCACTGTAGCGTTCGAAAACTTTGAAAAATGTTTTTCGTATATGTTTTCGTACGACAAAAAAATGTTTTTCGTATATGTTTTCGTACGACAAAATAGTTTTCGTATACCGAATTTTTTTTTTTTTTTTTCGTATCTAAAGTTTTTCGTATGCTACAGTATACGAAAATGCAAAGTCAATGCGAAAAAATTTAGGGAATGTGAGAGAAACGAAAACTTAAGTCAATGCGATAAACACTTTGATACGAAAACAATCTTAGGAATGGTGCGAAAATATTGGTGCGAAAAAAACTTATTTCGTGCGAAAACGTGATTTTATATGCGAAATCTTCAAATAACACTCAAATTATCACTTTAAGCACAGTTAATCGATCGAAATTGACTGGGTAATCATATAAAACACTCGATTAACACGATCGAATCCAAAATATAGTCCAATTAAGCAATTTTGCGTGAAGAACAGTTCGAAGATAAAAACAATTTTCGATCGCTGATTTGAAGATTAAGCTCAATTAATCGAAGATAATCGCAATTAACATACAACAAATGATTCGCGAACAGTTTTTCGTTCAATATCATGCGAAAAACAGCAATCAACATATGAAAATCAAAATCAACGTGATCACTGTAGCATGCGAAAATAAAATTTGGCGTGAAGAACACGTACGAAAAACAAATTTCTGCAACCAAAAATTGATCAATTCACACGATTTTGGCTCTGATACCAATTGTTAGGTCCGATTTTCACATCCAACATATGAACTCGAGCATAGATTTAATCGAAATTACCTTGAACAAGATTGAGCGGAAGCATTTGGGTAATATTCAATCAAATCTTCATTAATCACACGATTTCTCTCTAATTAACCTCTTTCTCTCTCTACAATTCAACCCTAATTAAGATAATGATGAGAGAGTTTTTCTAGTGAGAGAAAGCTAAACTCAAGTTGTGTGTATTTTACACACACTTGCCCTATATATACCAATCAATATTGGTATATTTGTATTCTAGTCCCTAACTATACATATATTACAATTAAGTCCCTAGACAAAGATAACTTGATTATTGAACACTATAAAATACTTCCAACAATCTCCCCCTTAGTGTTCAATTATAATTGAAGCTTCGGTTGTCTTTATCTCTCGAATCTTCAGTCTTCATCATCAGTTGAACACAACAGAATAATTTCCAACATGCCCTGCCATCAAAACTGTCCGAAATCTACTTAAATATCATCACGAGGCATTCGAAATATCGCGGAAATACATTCTGAAACAGCGAGATAGTTTCGAAGTACTTCGACAAAAATGCAGAAAAATTTCAGTTTCATGGTCTCTTCTTCAAAAATTCTTAATAAATCGTAGAAATGTCGGATTGAGGTTATTCGAGTGGCTATAGGAAGAGGGAAAGTTAAGTTTCAATAGGAACAAATTTCGTAAGAATCGGAACACGATATTGATGTAAAAATCTCGAAATACAGAAACTGCGCATAGAAGACTCAGATTTTCAGCATGAACTTCGGAAATTCATATCAATCCGCACAAATATCGGATCGAGTCATTCCAACGGATATGGAAAGCACAAGAAATTAGCTTTCCACAGAGATCAGTTTTAAAAGTTTCAGAATAGCATAACCAAATAAAATCTGGGAATTAATGAAACTGTACAGTGCGCGATATCTGAAGATTTCTGTTCCGCAGCAGAAAGTTCAAAAATTTATATAAAATCGAAGAAACATCGGATTGAGCTGTTTCAAGCGGCTATGAAAACCCCAGTAAGCTAGCTTTCCTTAAACATTCGGAGCAGTATAAATATGTCAAAATAGCATAATACAGAGGCTGCGCAGAGATGTACTTTCCAGAAAGTTGCAGGAAATTCTGTTTTTGCAGCAGAACTTCAAAAATTCACCAAAACTTAGATACTTGTCTAATTTAGATGATTCAAACTGATTTGGAAACCTCAAGGATTAGCTTTCAATCGAAATAACTCTCGCAACAATTGGTGCAAAATAACTAGCTCGAAACTGAAAACTACAGAAGTTGCGCATGCTGTTTTTCTTTAAAAAACAGAACTTAAATTAAAAGAACTCTCCTTACCTTGAAGCCAAACCTTGAAGCCAAAATCAAAAGAACTATGCTTGTTGATCTAGCTTCCTAGGGTATCTCTTCTACTCAAGTGTGTGTATGTGTTAGGTTTCTTTGGTAGCTTAGGAGTGAAGGAAGAAGAGAATGATCTACGTACTTATCATCTAAGGTACAAGTGGGCTCTTTTTTTTTTTTTTCTTTTGGGCTGAAAATTAAGTTTTGGGCCAAGCAATATAGGTGTTATATTAATAAATAAAATATTTAGAGTAAAGTTTGTAGTGTATGCATTTTGCTGGAATCACCGTTGTTAAAATCTGAATATTCTAATAGGATAAAACTCAAAATAGTACACAATATTTATCATATTTATCATGTAAATCAATTTAGTCACCGATGTTTCATCTGAACCAATTTAGTCCCTGATTTTGTCGATTTTTGACCAATTTGGTCATTCCGTAGCGATAAACGTCAATTTTAACGGAAATTTCACGCGTGTCTTATAATAAACCATGTCTAGATCGATAAAATTGAAATGATTACTGAAATTAGGGCACTAAACTAAAAATTTCTACTCCAAAATTCGAACACGAGCTCTAAATCGTCAGCTTCGTCGAGTTTCATTGACATTTGAAAAGAAAACACTACAAACCGTCAAATCCAACAAATATTCCAAAATTCGATACAGACATAATTTATTGTGGCCGTGTGCGTGATTCTCGCTAAAATTGACGTTAATCATGACGGAATGACTAAATTGGTCCAAAATCGACAACATCGAGAACTAAATTGGTTCAGATGAAACATCATGGACTAAATTGGTCTACATGGTAAATATTAGGGATCATTTTGCGTTTTCTCCATATTCTAATCATATTATGCATGATATAAGGGCTTGGGATCCTCTATTCGAATTTCTGTATTCCACTTCGTATTCCAACCTACGAAAATCGTTACACATTACTCCGCCCAGTGTTAAAACATCCGTAAATATCATTACATCCATAAATATCATTACACCAGGTGTTTAATAAAAAAAAAGTGTCAATATTACAACAATTTTATTAAAAAGATAATTTTTGGTCTTATTTTATAAATAGCAAAAGAGAAAAACACTTATATAATTAAAAAAAAAGCCTATTCCAGATATCTCAAATTTATATTGTGTCGGGTGGTGTTATCTTTTACAGTTAGCCATATTGAGATTTCTATTTTATCCCACATTGGATAATTCAACTCGCCCAACTCACTTAATATATTATAAGGACAATCTCATCTATCACCAACTAATTTTAGATTGAAGTCCTCAATTTCAAATATTGAATTATATAATATTGAACCGTGTGTTTATTTGCAGCTTCGGAAAAAAAATGTTTAAAGTTGGTACCTTTAGAATAGTCGAAATTTATTCAAAATATATAATTTGCTTTGTAACCAAACCATATAGTTAACAAGGATTGCATATTTGCATGTAACAAATAATATAAACTAGATTTAATTGCAATGCAATGAATCGCATAAATCATGCATGATGTCAGCTAAATAATTCTAATTATCATATACATCTGAAATAAATTTAAAAGAAAAACGTATAATTGGTAATGACATATTAGATTAGACTAATTAAATATCTGCTGCTAGTTGATTTGCAGCTAAAGATGGGAATGGATATCGATATAGAAATTGGAGCTAAATTAGGATATTACTAATAGGGGTGAGCAAATGCGGATATCTGCATTTTCGGATATCCAAAATTCAGATATCCGGATTTTCGGATAGATAAAAATGAAGACCGCATCCGATCCGATTTTATTCGGATATCCAAAAATCTGATATCCGCTATATTCGGATATTTAAAACGGATATCCGCATCCGCTTTTTAAATTTAAAATTGAACTTCTTTTTTATAATTGATATTTATTTTGTTTTTAAGTTGTTCATTTTTTTTATTTCTTACCCAATATATATATATATATATATATCTTCTTACAGATAATAATTCATACAAAATATAAACGCAGTTAAAATATACTAATATTTTAAACGCATTTGATGCGTGTGTTCTAATTATTTTATAATTTTAAGAGTTATTTTAAGCCTTTTAATATAAAGCTTTTATTTTAAATATTTTATTAATAAAAGAAAAATTAATTTGTGAGAATATAATTGAAATAATTAAAAATACAAAGATTAAAATTGTAATAAAAATTACATACCAAATTATTTGGTAAGTGATTACCATAGAATGCTGATAATTTATAAATATTATAGTATAGATATGATTTAACAATTGCATTACACGATAATACTCTATTAAAAAATTCGCATGATAGTTCTGTAGTTATCCGTTATTCTCTTTTCGTCACTTTCTTTCCTCTAACTTTTTTTTTTCAATTCTCTATTCAAGTTTTGCAAGAATAATATAAATTCTATATATTATATTTTGTGCCATAGTTCAATAATAGATTTTGCACATCTTTTTTCTTTTTTCTTTTTTTTTCTTTTGTGCCACTTTTTTCTTTTTTTTTTTGGGGGTCATTATTTAATTTATTGTATTTTTACTTTTTAAAAAATATAAAACCGGATATCGGATATCCGAATTTTAAACCGAGCACTATCCGGATCCGATCCGGTTTATTTTAAAATAAAGCGGATCGGATATCCGATCCGGTTTTTAAAACCGGATATCCGATTTTTCGGATTTTAAAAACCGGATATCGGATCGGAATCCGGTTTTCGGATAATTTTGCTCACCCCTAATTACTAACGTGTAGAGTCGAAAATAGGACAATATACTAATATTTAGGAATGATCGGCAATTAATAGAAATAAGTTTTCTGATTTCTTCTAAAAAAGATCAGATCGATAAGAAATACTTATATGAAATACTAAAAATATTGTTGTAATGATAAATGATTATTGTGTATTTAAATCAATTGTTTAGTTGTTTGGCATATCACTCATTAAATAGTAGAGATCGATAATATTAAACTAGTATTTTACGCACACTCGACGTGTGTGCTATAATATATAAATATATAATTAGTTTATATGTATTTAAAATATTTAATTGATGAAACTATAATTGAAAATTTAATCATATATTATTTTTAGGTATATAAAAAGATTAAATTGATTGTAAGGAAATAAATTTGAAAATTTAAAATTTGAAGGATAAAAGGGTAATTATATGAATTAAAATAAATAAACAAAATTAGAGTAAATTAATAATTAATCAATAAAATTTAAAAGGCAGTTACTATAACTGCAAGACTCTTAATGGAAAAAGAATTGAAACGGCAGATTGAAAAAGAAAAAGTACGGTTATCCAATTCAGTCTCTACCCAGAAGCAAACGCAAAATTCTTCGAACATTCTTCAAACGGCAGATTGAAAAAGGATTGAAGGAATCGGTTCAAGCACTTCATGGCTTCGATCAATTTTACTAGTGGACGATCAGACCAGGCACGTTGATTCCAATCGTTTCCCTTTTCTTCGAATTTTATCCTTTTTTTTTTCTGGCTGATTGTTGTTATTTCGTCAGTTCAACGTCTTTGCTGCTAGTGTAATGATAGGGGGTTGTCTTTGTAGTGGATTTGATCACTTATTAGTGGGCTTAACTAGTTATTACAAGGGTGTTTCGTGGGTGTAGTAGTGCAATCAAATGCTCGATCAATTACATATTTTTGCGTTAATGATGATGTGCTGTGTAGGTGTGGGTTGAGGAGAAGTCGTCTTCAAGAGTGTTGTGCCTGAACAGACCTAAGCAACTCAATGCGCTTTCCTATGATATGGTATGTATGCTTACTTCTCATTACTAATAGCTTGTTCATACTTCAGAACTCGAGCAAAAGCTATCTTTCGCTGTTGGGCTATTTCCTATTTTGTAAGAACCTGAAAATGCATATATAAAGCTGATGAGTGGACTTTAAGTGAATGGAAATAGACCAAGAAAAAAATTCGTTTGTAGAGTAGAGTTGTAGAGGTTCGCCTGTGATAGGACATTTCTTGCTACCTTATACGTTCTCAAGACATTTCTTGCTACCTTGTACGTTCTCTTATTTTTATGATATGAATTAGCTTGCTTCTCTTTTTTCTTACAAATATTACTTCTGTTTGCGAAGCACATTTTTGTGTATTATAGTTGTGTAAAATGATTTAGGCTTAACATGTGTCATCTGTCCATGGTTTTCAATGCCTAATGCGTTCGTTTTGCTCTATCTTGTGCTTAACTCTTTCTTCCATACGCCTGACTCAAGGTGTCTCGACTGTTAGATCTTTTTCTTGTCTACGAGGAAGATCCTTCTGTCAAATTAATCATCCTAAAGGTACGTATAACGATTTGCATCATCGCACACACTACAGTCCATTTATAAAATATCATTTTGTTTGTTAATGGCTTTAATAAATAGGGAAAAGGAAGAGCATTTTGTGCTGGAGGAGATGTTGCAGCAGTTGTTCATGACATTAAGCAAGGTACTCTCGGGCTATTCATCTTTGTAGGTGTAATAATATTCAGTTAATTGATTTTGATTGATATAAAATTTGGTAATCCCATTAATCTAGGGCAGTGAATTCAATATCATTGCTAGTTATCGTGTAATGGCTTAGATCAAATGATGCTTTTCTCTTTCTTTGAGCTCAGGTAATTGGAAGGCGGGGGCTGATTATTTCAGAAAGGAGTTTACGATGAACTATGTGATTGCCACATACAGTAAACCCCAAGTTCCATGTCAAACTTAATAAATAAATAAACAAATAACCCATAGTTGTTATGTTTGTAATATAATCCATAAGGTATTACCTTAGTTGATCGTAGTTTGTTTCTGTAAATATGTTCGAAGGTTTCTATTCTTAATGGCATCGTCATGGGAGGTGGAGCTGGTGCATCTATACATGGTGGATTCCGTGTAGCTACTGAGAATTCGGTAATGTATATTTTTTTTCTCCATTAATAATCAGTAACATATAGAAGCATTTCTTAATGGCGCATTTTTGAAACATTTTTGCGTCAAATGGATGTTATATGGTGAAAATACGATCCTACCTTCAAAAATAGTATGTGTTACTAAAACAGTTCCTATTTATCTTTCTTTTTTTTTTTTTCCTTCTTTTACAGCTTTTTGCTATGCCTGAAACTGCTTTGGGACTGTTCCCAGATATAGGCGCCTCTTACTTCTTGTCAAGACTCCCTGAATTTTTTGGTAAAATTCCGCTATATATTATGGTGTTCACCCACCGTGAGCACCTTTGAAAATCAAGGAGTAACTATTTACTCCTGATAGTTGATTCATAAGCAACATAATATTTCTCATTTATACTACACTTGTCTTTGTATGTCATGCCTTGAGATAAATACTATTATCACCTCTTGCTTATGAATGCAACTAATCGCAACGTTCGTACGGACAAAGGATGATAGTTGTTTTTTTTTTTTTCACTGTAAGAATATATGTATTTTCTAAAATGATGTTCATTTTAAGCATAATTTAGGATTTTTAAGAAGGTGGACGAAGAGTTTTTTATATAAAATTTTGAAATAAGATGATTCAAATGGATGGACAAGGAGACTTATGAGGATCAACAAACAATTGATAAAATCGAGGAAAAAATTGTCCAAATTTAAAGAACAGATAAAGAAAAAGACAAAAAGGGAATCTTCAAGTCTGTTTAAAACTCTTATAAGAAAATTAAATGTTTAAAAGGGAAAAATGAGTTCTGAAGAAATTGTTAATGTGTATCTTGAAGAAATGAAAAGGGATATAAGAAAAAATTTAAGAATTAGTATATTGGATATTTCGATGGGAACGTCCTCAAAAGATGAAGAATTCTGCCAAGAAGGAGAACGACAAGATCCTTATAAAATGGATGATATTCTTGTTGAAGACATGATTGATCATGTCAAGACAAATATTTTGAAGAAAGTCGAAGAAAAATCCAAGAAGGCCAAATGATTCCTTGTTGAAATGCATTACCCTAAGATGATAATATCTAAAGAACTTTAATAAATTATTTGGCCGGAAAAAGTAAGTGAAAAACAACTAATGGAGCCAATTGAAAGAATAATTTCTTTATTTAATAATTGTGATTCTCTTTCTCTCTCTCTCTCTTACCCTTGTAAAATATTGTGTGATCAATAAAAGTAAAGCTACTCTTCAACAAAATTTCAAGTAAGAGTTTTAATTTACTTTGTTTTAAATCTTTATATTATCATACCCTTAATACAAGCCTAAACAAATTTGTTAAATTGTACTATGATAACTTCCTTGTATTCGTCTTGATTTGGTTGGATTGATCTTAACAAATATTCTTTACTTTATTTGTCTTATATTTTTTATGTTCCTTGTTCATGAATGTTATTTGTTTTATGTTTAGAATGATTTTCAACTAATTGGTATGACATATGTAATTATTATTTTGACCTTTACTTTTTTAGTTCATTAAAATATTAACCTTACAAATCATCTTTTTTTTTTACACATACAAACAATATTAATTAAAATTAAATTTATGATTTCATCTATTAAATAGTTTGAATCATAAATAATAAATATAAAATAATATATATATATATATCATAGCACACACATCGAGTTGCGTAAAATACTTGTTGTTGTTGTTGTTCTTCTTCTTATTATTATTATTTTTATTATTATTATTATTATTATTATTATTATTATTATTATTATTATTATTATTATTATTATTATTATTTGTTACTCCCGGAGGAAATTACGGGTAAAATATCTGATACTGACCCGAAAAACAACTCGCAGAATATGCCCCTGAACCAAGACCCAATGCCGGTAAGCCCGAGGTCCCGACCTCATCCGAGCAGTTACCCGAGCTCAAAAGTACGAGCATGCCTCGCCGGCGACAAGCGTCCGACGTCCCGAGCTCGAGTTTGTATGGCCGAGCTCCCGACTTCAAACGACTTCATATGATACCGTCCCAAAAAATAACTCGTAGAATATTCCCCAGAACCAAGACCAAAGGCCGGCAAGCCAGAGGTCCCGACCTCGTCTGAACACTCACCCGAGCTCAACGGTCTGAGCTCGCGTCGTCACGACAAGCGCCAACTTTCAGAGCTCAGGTTCGTCTGGCCGAGCTTCCGACCTCAAACGACTTCATACGATTCGACGTCCTGCTACCTTGAACATAGGGAGACATATTTTCGCGAAAGGACACACCTCCCTTCGTCAAAACACCCACCAAGGGGTCGCGATCCTTCATCCTCATGTACCTATCGAAGGGTCGTCACCTTTCAGCGAAGGGATGTCTCCTTCTAAAATAGCCCCACCGACTTAGTATAAATACACTAGGTAAAAGAACAAACGAGACAAGTAATTTTCACACAACTCAACACAACCAGTATTCTAATTCTTCTGCTTCCCATAAAGCAAAAGAAACAGTACTGACTTTAGCATCGGAGGGGCTTTGCCGGAATCAACCCGACGCCCTTCTAACCCGTGTTCTATGCAGAAGACATGTATGAGAGACCCATCAAGATTAGCAGGAGGCGACCCAAAGCAAGACCCTCGGTGACCCGAATTTTTCGAAAAGAATTATTATTATTATTATTATTATTATTATTATTATTATTATTATTATCTATACTTTAATTGTTCAGTACTCTATAGTAAGTAACTTTTAATCAATTTGGTGTATTATTTGTAATTATCATTTTACCATTCACCTTTTAATTTATTCCAATTATATCCTAATAAATCAACTAATTCAATTTAATTTCATAAATTGAACATTTTAAATTGAAAATAACATATTAAACATAAAATAATATTATATATATATTTATATATCAAAGCGCATGCATCGAACGTGCGAAAAATACTAGTTATTATTAAATGAGAACATCCTTTAAAAACAGTCATAATTTTGGTGTATATTTACAATTTAACCCTTCATTTTGTTATTTATTCAATTATAACCTAATAAATCAGTTTTTTAATAATACACCATTAATTTAATATATATATATATATATATATTAAATTAAATTTAAAATAAATCGTACACTATAAAATAATATCTTAATGCAGACAAACCGCTTATAAAACTAATTATATAGAAAGGCCTATGGCCCATGGATGATAATAACCAACTCCTGATTAATTTGTAATACAAATTGAATTTATAATAATACTTTAACCTCTCATAATAATTAAAATAAATTAAATTCACAATAATACCCTTCGATTTTTACAGCTTATTAAAAAAATTAAATTTAAAATTATGCTTATTAAAATGAAAATTTTTAATTGCACAGATATTTGGTTGTACGAAATTACTAGTATTTATTAAACAATTATTATTATTATTATTATTATTATTATTATTATTATTATTATTATTATTATTATTATTATTATTATTATTATTATAATAGAGTTTTGTATTTGTAGGCTGGACAATAATTTGGGCTTCCCTTCGTTGTTGGGCTTCTAAGACCAATTGTATTGGATTAAACTGCTATAAAGTGGCCATATATATATTCTGGAGAGAAAATGGGCCCCAATTCTAAAAAATATTTAATAATTATTTTTATTAGTTTTTCTTCCACTCCCACTTCCGAACTCAGGCGACACGTGTTAGTTCACTCTTCATTTTACAACCTCCCTCACACAAACGCAGAGACAGAGAGGTTTTGGAGTAATGGAAGAAGTCGACGAAACAGATGTTGAGACTCCTCAGGTTTTGATTTAGTTTTACCTCATCGTAGGCTCGAGATGTATGTTATTTTTCATCTCTGCTCCTATTTTCGAACGGCCGAATTGACTTGCTTATGCATTCCATCTTAGTTTTGTTTTTTTTATACGATCTGTGTGGAATCGGCTTGTTTTACGTTTTCATGCTAGTATATTTATGTTATGTGTTATGAATTTGGTTAGCCACGTAATGCCTGCCTGTAGAAGAATGGAAAGTGCATTATTAGTACTGATTGATTAAGATTTTCGGAGAGGAGGAGCTTACAATAGATTGCTAGCGAAGTTTTATCGCTGGATCGGATGGTGGATGATGCTAGTGGAATTATTATGTTTTGTTTGTCCTTTTTTATTCATGATCTGGAAATGCTTGATGAATAGATCAAGGAGTGGCCACGATTGAAAAATTATGAACGGAAGAGGAAACATAATTTGGATGATACGGAGCGACGTGTAGTTTATGCTCTACTGAACCTAACATAAGAGGATACAATTTAGATCTGCAATATGAATATTTCTGGAGTGGTGGATTTAGAATTTTATTATTACTGTATACAATTGAACAATGTAGTAGTCAAATATGCTATGTCGAATCTGATCGAGTTCTTGGTTTAGAGTTTTGTTTGACGGGCAATTTACCGTTTAGTACTTGTTTTTTTTTTAATTTCTGTGATTAAGAGAATATGTTTGAGGTGGAACATAGGGACACTATGATGATTTGAAATGAGCACTTCAAAACTTCTATTTGTTTTTATTCATTGCAAGAGAACTGGTACGTCCTCACATGTTGCATGCATATTAGAAGCAAGCAATTGAAAAACAGAAATACCTCTGCTACAACAGTCTCGTTCTTTCAACTGCCGTTCATATTAATGAAAGTACATTTCAACTTTTCAATTTTTGTTCGGTATGAAATATCTTTTTGTTGCTTCATGCAACAGGTATACATGGCATGCATCAGTCATGGAAGAAGGTAATTTTGTTTTAAGAATAGTTCCACAATCATGGACCCGTATGGCTGACATTTGCAGAGGGGATCATTTAATAGTGTAAATGCAACTCTCTTGCAGAATTGGAGTGTCTTATTATGATGCCACTTTGCGTCAACTGTATGTTTTGGAATTTTGGGATGATGATGGTGAAGATTTTCCTATGATTGAGATGGGTATTTGAATATTTAATTTCTGATGAGTGAGGAACATGTTTTTTCTGGTGGTTGTGGCTACAGTATAATTATTTCTGACCTAGTTTTGATTGACTGTCATACAGTGAAATATCAAGCCCAGCCACGTTTCATTTATACTAGCACTAAAAGTGACGGGCCATTCTTGGCTGTGTTGCAAAATAGTGGTAAGTCATTCAATAAAATGGATCCGACTTCCGTAAGTATACTTTTAAAATAAGATCGAAAAACTTATGCAGATGAATTGGCCAACACTCCAACAGTGAGGCTTGTCAAGAGTTCAGTATTCGGCTACGAGCAAGCGTGGCATAGGTAAGAATATGATAAAAGAAAAGTATGTATCTTCATCCTATTATATTGGTCTTTGAGAGATTGATGGATTGAGGATATACTATTTTGGCATATGGGTTTCACAACCGCAGATTTAGTTAAGGAATGCATTGACATTGCTTTCCTAACTAGAATTTACTATTATCTGTGATGCATGTATGAAAGTAACCGTAACCAGTGAACTTGAGTTAAAAGGTGATGACAAGCTGCAATCAGAGAACATGTTTAGAAGCTTTGATTTTTTTGTTGACATGGAGCCGCGCTTTAGTCTTCATGCTATTTTATGTTGCTCACCTGTTCACTGGTGATGATTTTATTGTGCATTAACAGACTAATGTACCTGCGAGTTGATGGAATGGATGAAGGGTTGAACGCCAAAGAAAGGATCTCATTTGTAAGTTGAATATAATATGTGATTTTTGTTGTTTGTGTTTTGCCACTCATCTTTCTCCGTTGCTACCTGTGGAATTTCTTTCTATGTTCTCTTCTTCTCAGCATTCGTTCTCTACCTTTGTGTTGTTATTTATGCATTTCAATAGTAAAACTGCACCTTAACCTTCACTTAGATTCAATGCTCAGTTATCTCCCCTAGACATCCCAGGACAGAGCCTATAAGTGGTTTGCTCGTTGTAATCTACTAGTTCTTTAGGCTAGCTCAAGATGTAGAAGATGTGTCTCTTAGTCACCTAAAAATCTTCCTCGTTCCACTTGTTCTCTTGTTCGCAGTGAGTTTTTCGCTGATCATTTTGACTAATGCAATGCTCGTTTAATGGTATCTTTTTCATAAACAATCAACAGTGATTTGAATTGCCATCACTGTGATAAGAATTATTTTATTCCGAAACCTGATTATAAAATAAATTGTATGTGCAGTGCCAGACTTCACTCAACCTCAAGTCCTTATATATATATATATATATATATATATATATATATATTTGCGCTGTTTAGTTTATGTTTAGGCTAATCTTCTTGTCTCTCTGTTGCATTGTAGCTTAGTTCTATGATGGACGTACGAAGTGATGTTCAAGTCCGTGCTAGTGGTGGACTTCTTGCTATCTTAGAGAATGAGATGATAGTAGACACACCTGAACATAGTGAGAGTGGGACCGGATCAATAACAATCAATTCAATCTGTGAAATTTCATTGTATCTTTTTTACTATACGCTTCAACAAAATTTGAGGTTTCTAGCAGATAAGCCTTTCCTTTTCTGCTCTGCTTATCTATTCCTGATCGGAGTTCGGAACAATCCAATTCAATTGCTGAGAAATATTCTTTAACATGTTAGAAACCATTATCTCAAACTAGATTCAGCTGCCCTCGAAGCATTGCAAATATTCCAAATTGACAAACATCCAAGTCATATGGGCATTGGTAAAGCAAAGGAAGGGTTAGTACTAAAGCATGCCTCTGTGTTGGATCTATCTTCCCCTGCGAGGCCTTGTTGCCTGATTCCAAAAAAGACCATATATGGGAATCTTTAATCTAAAGATAAATTCATGCTACATTGGTAACATTCTTGTTTACATCATGTTTAATTGCTTTTATGTTTTGCAGGTTCTCAGTATACGGGATGATGAATAAGGTTCTGAGTCTATTGTTTACATCTCGTAATTATGTATTGTGACTGTAATAGAAACTGAATCACTAATTCTTTTCCAAATTTCCAGTGTGTAACACCAATGGGCAGGCGTCTGTTGAGGTAAACTTACTTAGTGAGCTATTGCATTTCTCTGCTGAAGGTCTTCTCTTTTGGAATCCTTACACTGAGTTGCATTGACATAGGAGCTGGTTCTTGAGACCTGTGCTGGACCTTGAGAAGTTGAATACTCGCCTTGATACTGTATCCTCGTTCTATATTCTGTTCACATTTAGGGTTACACAGTAAATTTGTGTAAGATTCTCTACGCGAGCTGCGCAGAGCTAATATGTTATATCATCAACTCCACAATATAAAGAATTTGAGTGAAATGACTCAAGGCCTTGATACTGTTTATTCCTGTGATCTGCATGCTATGTAGTAATTGAATGGTAACTTAAATATACTGATGTGTTTATATCGTATCGATATTAGTTTTATCCTTAATATCAAGATATCTTTCTTCCACTCTGCGGAAGAACTGTCAGTTTCTTTACGTCAAACACTGAAATCTGTAAAAGATATTCCTCGAATACTCAAGGTACATAAACCTCTTAGTTCTCTTCATAGATTATTGAACCTTTATTATGATCATAGTACCATGTACTTAGTTATGGATCAAGAACTACATTTTTTTTATAAACAATTGAAGTGTTCCTAAATTTGGCTCTTTTCATAAATGTCCATTTCTCATACATATCCTTTGATGGTTCTAAATTGAATATATTTTATTTTTTATTATAGAAACTCAACTCTCCAAGTTCCTTATGTACAAGTAGTGACTGGACTACCTTTTTGAAGGTAAGGCATTATTCCTTCTGATCATAAAGCAATAGTTTTATCCTGCCCTGCCCACTCCCAATTTCTTGTCTTTAAGGGTCATGTACTTATTTCTCATGGACAAACACAAACTATCACATTCTAAGTCTACTGCCCCTTTTTCTTTATTCTGCACTGAAATGGAGAAAGTTTCATGTTCGTATGGACTGCATGGATCGAAAATTGTATATTTTTGCTTACCAAATTGTGCTGATTTATATCACATGTTAGGACAATTTTCTCAGCAATGAATATTCTGTTCCTCCTCTTGCTTTTATAGATTTGTTTAGCCATTCTCTTTTTCAAGTAGTAGAAAGAATGAAGATATTATTTGACAGAGCATGAGTGCATTGCTCCACATCGACAAGATATTTGAAGTACGCATTTCAGAATCACTTCAAGAGCAACTGCAGCATTTAAAGCTGGACATTATTGAGAAGGCATGGCTGTTTTTGTAATCTGAATAAGCTACTTGTAATTATTCAATTATTGATTTACCTTTGTATAACATTTTGGCTTAATATGTCTTTTCTCTTTAAGCTAATGAAAAAATATTTGGATAATTTGAAGGACGTCAGCTTTTGAATTATGTTGCAGGGTCGACTTTGCATCTCCACGGATCTGACCTATGTATATGAACTGGTGAGTTAAATTTTCATCTATCTAATGGATTTTTTCTCTGTTGATGGAATGATCCCTTAGTTTACAGAAGTCTGCATGATGCTTAGTAATATCTTCAACTCTATATCGAAGGCGTACAGAGGATTTCTGTGTGCAAAGAAAAATAAAACTTGGTATTCCTTTTCCATCCATTTGTTACGTCATATGCAGTATCACTTTACAAGTCATATGAAGCACTTCAATTTTGTTAAATCAACAAAAATAATTACCATTATGCTACGTGATAATACTATGATTTATGCTCAAATGTTAATTGTATGTGTTTATCTGCACTTTCATTAGGTCATTGGAGTCCTTGACGTCAGCCGTAGCAAAGACAAAGGTTATGAAACGTTGGTGAAAGAGGGATTTTGTGTGGAGGTGGGCAATATATTTACATTGCTGAAACACGTCAATTTTATTGATTACTTTATCGCATATCTTGCTATTGTTTTGTTATTACACTAATATAATCTGTGTAGCTGGATGAGCTGAGACAAATTTACGAGGAATTGCCAGAATTTCTGGAAGAGGTTCTAGCTATTGATTTTTTCAGTTGGAATGTTCAGTGACTGTTGAATGTACAACTTATATGAGGATCTTAAAATGCACGTATAGGTTTCATCATTGGAACTTGCCCGATTACCTCATATGGCTGGGGAAAAATTCATTCCTTGTATTGTTTACATACATCAAATCGGTATGTTATGTTTTTTCATTTTTTTTTCTAATATCAGCTATCCTTTACTCATTTTCAATTAATTTTTAATCTTATGTGGCTTATCGCCAATCATTTAGCACATTACAATTGTTAATTGTTTACAATGAAAACCGTTCCCTGCCCTTTAGATACTTTAGTTCCAGTGTATGCTTTTCTGAGTTTACAGGAGCGTTGGATTCAACATGGCTTCCATTAAGATATATCTGTTGTTCTTGTTTCGTTTTATGTCTAACAACCTAATGAGATAGTAACTTAAAAGGTAAAAACTGATTATGGGGCGGGCCTTGTGGTTTATGAAATTTTCGGAGCTTGATTGATCTGTTATGTGCTGTTCGGATATGCTTCGACTTTTTAATCCTAGTTGGTCTTATATTTTGCACAGGCTACCTAATGTGTATTTTCGAAGAAAAGCTTGACGATAGCATTTTAGAGAAACTTCAGGACTTTGAATTTGCAGTGAGTTTAGACATCTTCTACTTCTGTTAGCTGTGCCATAACTCTCATTCACTACCTTACTGTTAAAATTTGCAGTTTTCTGATGAAGATGGGGATTCCAAGAAATTCTTCTATAGAACTGGAAAGACACGGGAGCCTTGGTTTAAAAAAGCGCGCTCCGGAATCGCTTAAGCGCTGGAGCTCGCTCCAGATAGACCAGAACGCTTCGACTAACAAAAGCGTTGTCTATACAAGAAGCGTCGCTTAAGCGCGGAAGCGCTCGCTTTTCGTTCCTTCGCTTAAGCACTGTGAAGCTCGCTTTTAGGATAGATGGTTGACTTTGACTAATGTTGACCGTTGACTAGGTTTAGTATATTTTTATTTCATTTCTATTTCTTTCCAACCCACCAATCGTCACTCCTCTCCAAGTCTCCCAACCTCAGACTGGCGCCGCCCCTCCCCAACCCTCCTGGTCGCCGCCGTTGCCTCTCTAGTCGCCGTCCTTGCTGCCGCCGGTAAGGAACTCTATTTTTTTTTTTTGAGCAAGCAGCTGGTTTTATAGATGTATTTTTTTCTATTTCTTTGTTTGGGGTCTTTTATTTGGTGAATTATTGAATTTTATGGAGTCAATTGGCATGGGTATGATTTAATTTGGTTCCAATTTTTCAGATTTCATTAATGGATTCACAATCACAAAAGGATTTGGGAGTGTCTATCGGTTCAAGCAAGACTGATCCGGCTAGACAACACGGGAAGCAAGACCCGATAAACAAGTCTAATTTCACCTGTAACTACTGTGGGAAGATTACCAAAGGGGGTGTCTACCGATTCAAACAACACCTTGTCGGTGGATTTGCAGCTGTGGTTATGTGTCGGAAATGTCCGGAGCATGTCCGGGAAGAAATCACAAATTACATGTTAAAAAAGTCGGACTCAATGGGAGTTTCTGAGATGGGATCCACCAATGACATAAGCATCGATATTGAAGACGATGATGGAATAAATCAAATTGTAAAGAGATCAAAATCATGTGTAACTAAGTTTGCTTCAGCTATCAAGGGTCCTATGGACATGTTCTTGAGCTCTAATGCTCAAGATATGGTGAATGCAAGAAAAGACGGGAAGCTACAAACCATTAATGAGGTTTGTAAGAATGAGTTGAGGAAGAAAGCATGTAAAGACATAGCGAGGTGGTTTTATGATGCGGCTATTCCGTTCAATGCGGCAACTTATGAGAGTTTTGAAGTTATGATTGAATCAATCGGACAGTTCGGTCGGGGAATGAAGCCTCCGAGTATGTACGAGTTGAGAGTTCCTTTGCTTAAGGAAGAAGTTGATGATACCTTGGTGATGGTTGAGGAGCACAAGAAAGAATGGGCTAAAAAGGGTTGTTCTATTATGTCCGATGGATGGCGTGATTCGGTTGTTCAAAAGGATATCATCAATTTTTTGGTAAATTCTCCGAGAGGGTCTGTCTTCATCAAATCTGTTGATGTTTCCAACGTGGTGAAGGATGCCGATTTATTGTTCAATATGCTTGATGCGATAGTAGAGGAAGTTGGGGAGGAGAATGTTGTCCAAGTGGTAACGGACAATGCATCCAATTATGTCAAAGCGGGTAAGAAGAATATTACTTTACGAAATGAGTTCATTTAATATTTTTAGGTTATTAATTTTTCTATTTTCTTGTTTTATATTGGATAGGAAAAATGCTTGAACAAAAGAGACGACATCTTTATTGGACTCCTTGTGCGGCTCATTGTGTTGATCTAATGTTGGAAGACATAGGCACGCAAATTCCGAAGGTCAAAATTGCTTTGAAGAAAGCAATATTCATTACTGGGTTTATTTATAACCATGTTGGTGTAGTGAATATGATGCGAAAGTTCACCAATCAAAAGAATTTGCACAGGCCGGCAGTGACTAGATTTGCAACCTCTTTCATTACACTTTCTCAAATGCACAAGCAAAAGAATAATTTGAGGAAAATGATAACTTCTGAAGAATGGAACACAAGTAAATGGTCAAAAGAAGTGGGAGGCAAGAAGGTTAAAAGTTTTTTATTGCAAGAGACTTTTTGGAGGAACGTTTTGTATAGCTTGAAGTTGTGTGGTCCATTGGTGAAGGTGCTAAGAATGGTTGATGGGGAGAAAAAGCCAGCTATGGGATATATTTATGAAGCCATGGATAGGGCTAAAGAGGCCATTCAGAAGAGCTTTGCTGGGAAAACGGCTCATTTCAAGAATGCATTTGCGATCATTGATAAAAGATGGGAATGTCAATTGCATCGACCTTTGCATGCAGCAGGTTATTACTTGAATCCACAATTATTTTACAATAATCCGAATATTGACGAAAGTGATGAAGTAGTGCAAGGATTATATAAATGTGTGGAGAGGTTGGCGCCAGATATAGCCACTCAAGATAAGATTATGTTGGAATTGAGTTCTTATCGAGATGCTACTGGTCTCTTTGGTCTTCCAATGGCCGTAAGACAAAGAACGATGAAAACTCCGGGTAAAAACTTCTAACATAAAGATATTATGTATTTTAAGTTTTTAATAAATAAATGAAAAGAAAAGTATTTGCTCTTTTAACTTTTTTTATGTTAATGTTAATAGCCGAGTGGTGGAGTACGTATGGAAATTCCACTCCGAATCTGAAGAAATTTGCCGTGAGAGTGCTTAGTCTCACTTGTAGTGCCACAGGATGTGAAAGAAACTGGAGTGTCTTCCAACATGTAAGTTGTCCAATATACATTATTTTATTCCTTTTTATATTCGTATTTGTTAATTTTTTTTTATTTCTTATTCAGTTGCATACCAAGAGAAGAAATAGATTGGCACAAGGCCGTCTAAATGACATGGTGTTTGTGAAATTTAACCGTCAACTAGTACGGCGCTTTCAAGATGACAAAAAAGATCCAATCCTTTTGAGTGAAATTGATGAGAGCAATGAGTGGCTATTGGGAATAATGGAGGAGAATGGTGAAGGTGATGAAGACTTGGTGTTTGAGGACGACAGCTTGACATGGGATATAGTGTCTAAAGCATCTGGTGCGGAGGAGTGTTCCTATCTGACAAGAGGATCTATGAGTGTACCACGCAATGCTAAAGGAAAAGAGAAAGCCTCTAGTTCAAAAGGAACACATGTGATGGGTTTGATTGATGAGGAAGAAGAAGAAGATATTGGAGAAGATAACTATGGACAAGAGGACGATGTTGAGATCACTCCTTTGAATGACGAAGAGGATGATGACTATTAGATTTTAGACTATTGTCTATTAGTTATGTTAAATTTTGGTTTATGTTTGTGATGATGAATTTGTGAACTTGTCGCTTTTGAACTTTGAACTTTGAATGATGTTGATCTCTATTGTGTTTACTAGCAATTTGTGTTATTTATTCATTGACATGATATATATAATTTCTATATTACATATATAATATTAAAAATTGTTATTTAAGCAATAAATATCACATATATAAAATTTACAATTAATTTATGAAAAAATATTCTTGCTATACGAAAAGCGTTCGCTTTCGCTCATCGCTTCACGCTTAAGCTTTGGGGGCCTTTTCGCTTCGCCTCGCTTTTCGCCTTTTTAAACCAAGACGGGAGCTGGATAACCTTCTAGGAGACATTTATCACAAAATTTTGGGTAATTGAAATTATTTTCTTCAGATATTTAGTAGTATTCCTAGTTCTTTTTAAATTTTCATTGTTCCTTGTGGAAGAATTTTATTGATGTTGGCATTGTGCCAGGAAGTGCAGATTGAGTTTCCTCCATCAGTTTCCCGGTTTATGATAGACTTCTGGATGATATTTTCCATATTGTACTTATATAACTTTCGAGTGTTTCAGTAGCTGATACTACGTTTCTATTTTTTTTATTCTTTGCTTTATCTCTATCTCCAAGACATGGAGAGAGCAATCACAAGAGACCTAGTCAACCATATACAACAGTTCTCTGATCCAATACTGAAAGCTGTTAATTTTACAGCCGAGCTTGATTGGTAAGTAAACTCCATCCTTTCACTCGATTTTAATCAGTATGTGCTTCTATTTTCTGACTTATATTGTCATACCTGATGAACTGTTATCTAGCTATTTATCCATGGCTTTAGTTGCTCATCAGAACAACCATGTGAGACCAGTATTGACTTCAGAAAGCATTCTTGATATAAGAAACGGAAGGTGTGAGATAATGATTTAAGGTAGCTTTGGCTCTGTATTGTCTTCTGAGAGTATGTTTTATTGTTGCTTCTAGGCATGTTTTGCAGGAGTTGGCTGTGGATACATTCATTCCTAATGATACAACGATTCTGGATGAAGGTACATGTATGACGTGATAATCATCAGAATTTCTTTTACCCTTATAATTCATGGGATTTTCCTGAGAAAAAAATATCTGAACTCAACTAATCAGGAAGAATCAGTATCATCACGGGGCCAAATTATTCTGGGAAAAGTATCTTCATTAAACAGGTTGGTACAATGGACATTATTTCCTCTGGAACAGTTGACAGTTCATTCCGTTTCTTTTTTTCCTGAAGGAATTAACTTATTTTGGGGCCTTGGGAGACTCGTAATGTAATAAATTTCATCCTTGGAATGCACAAGTTTGAGAGCTAAAAAGTATGCTGACCATAACGGTGTTTGTAGGTTTAGAGCCTTTCCACTATGAACATGTCAGATGTCTTAGTATGCTTGGTCTGCAAAGAATAAATTATCATCAGAGAATTGGATGCAAGTACATAGTAACTGCAAATATGTGTGGTCGTAGTTTTCGTCATAGTTAGAAAAGGCTCCTATTTCTACTGGTCAGATATTCTAACTTATTGGCCCAGAAATAACAGATAAGGATACCTTTTTGTTACTTTTCTTTTGTTGCCTATATTTCAGGTTGCTTTGATCGTTTTTCTCTCCCATGTTGGGTGTTTTGTACCCGCAGATGCTGCTACTGTGGGTTTAACTGATAGGTGTATATTAGTCCCTCCAATCTTATTACTTTACCCATCCACTTTTGATGGGGATGTCGTAAAAATGTATAATAAGCATAATCACATCAGTCATTTATAGGATCTTCTGTGCTTTGGGTGCAAAGTTTATGACTGCTGAACAATCAACATTCATGATTGACCTTGAACAAGTGGGCACGATGTTGAGGTATGTCAAGCAATCACAGATTAGAATATTCTGTCTGGATCTTGCAAAAAGCATTGCGATTAGATATGGACTGGCATGAAATCGACCTTATGATTCATTTTTTCTATATCGCTTGCTTGCTTCCCTCAGGCATGCAACTTCTCAGTCTTTATGTCTAGTAGACGAATTTGGTAAAGGAACTCTTTCTGAAGGTTAGCTCCTAGTTGAGCTTGAGTCTACTTCTATTTTGGAAGATTAAATCTGTTTGTTGATATATACTCTAACAATTACAGATGGCATTGGCCTCCTTTGTGGAACCATAAATTATTTTGCTTCATTTGATCATCCCCCAAAGGTTTTATATCTTTAAACATCCAAATTCGGACGGTCTTTATTTCCTCTTTCTCTTTATTTCCCATTTTTTGTGTTTGAATTTTCTCTCTTTTTCCAATGGAAATACTGACAGGATGTCTCATCCCCTTTTCTGTAGGTTATGCTCTCCACTCACCTGAGTGAGATATTTGACAATGGCAATTTGCCAGAGGTAAGTAAGATGCATAACTTTGCACATCATCCTTCAGCTAAGTTAATCCCGTGCAGACAAGCAAGGTCAAGTATTACACAATGAGTGTGCTTAGTCCGGACAACCAACGCACAGATGTTAATGATATCGTATTCTTATATAGGTTAGTGCCTGAGGGTAGTAGGTTGTTGTCGTTTGGTGTAGTGTCAGTCATAGCTCATTTTTATTGTCTGTGGCAGGTTGGTCCCGGGCCGTTCCCCTCTTAGCTATGGTAAGCCATGGGAACCTTTCTCCTTTCGTTTTGAAGTGGATGGAAATTGAAAATAAAATCATTAATGAATTCCTAAGTCTCTATTCCATTACACTTGTCTTGCAGGATTACACTGCGCTCTACTTGCAGGTACGCAGATTTGATCTCTGAGCTCACTACCACCGCAATATCTTTGCCTGAATTATATAACAAACATGTATCCTTTGACATCCCTTGTCCATGCCATTGCTTAAGGCATTAAAAGGTGTTTGTGCTTGTACTTTATTTGATGTAGGAGTCTCTGAGGAAGTAATAAAGAGGGCCGCAAGCATACTGCTCTGTAGCGGGAATGTTAAGAACGTCGAGAGACTCGTGAACGAGAATATACGTGCACAGGACGAGCATTATAAGGTATGCAATGCAGCTCATTATTACTACTACATGAGTTCAAGTTGAGACATCCGTACTTAAGTTTTATGGAAATATCTATGGTTCGTCCCAAAATTGAAGTGGAAAAAAAATAGCTATTGAAAATTGACATATCGGTGAGAAATCTGTTGTTGTCCCAAAATAAGTAAAATTGGATGGATATATTGGTAATATTGCGGATATTTTCATGCTTTTATTTTATTTTCTTGTTTCTCACTTCTTTCAATTTAAATGCAATGCAGGAGGCTGTTGATAAACTGTTAGCTTTCGATACGTCACACGGCGATCTGCGTCCTTTCTTCGATAACCTCTTCCACTCTATGCATTAATTAAATATAATATTACTCTTTTCCACCTTAATAAATATATACAAAGCAATGAGCTAACCGACGTTATATATAATATCGGCCTCCATTTATCTACAATGCAATCCTCGCTATTTTGTGAAATACTTGTTGACCCTATTTAACTTAGAAAACTCATGTTTTTCAACTGAGATGTCGTGATCTTTGGGGAAAAAAAAAACACTGAGATCTCATTATCCAATTGCAAAATAATGCAAATTTGAAGGACCGAAATACAAAAAAAAATGTATTTTAAGGATCGAATTCAAACCAAATGAATTTTTTAACTGTGTATAATCAACGTATTATGTACCTTCTTCATCACTAATTTAAAGCCCTCTCTCTCTCTTGTGAAAAAACTCTCCTCTCACTCTCAAAAATCCTAACTCATTTTTACATATTCTCCCTCCTTCCTCTATTAATGGAGTTTGGGGGATGTTCTTCGTTTTTTCTCGGCTCCTTGCTTTCTAATTTTGTTTCTTGGATTTTTTTTGTAGTCTTTCCTAGTTACAGTTTTAGTCTCTCATTTTGGGAGTTTGTCCCCCCTCATGTGGTTCTTTTTCGGAATAAAACTCAAAATGGTACTCAACGTTTACCATAGATCAATTTAGTCTCTGATGTTTCGTTTGAACCAATTTAGTCCGCAATGTTGTCGATTTTGGACCCATTTAGTCCTTCCATCACGATAAATGTCAATTTTAACGAAAATATCACGCGTGCATCACAATAAATCATGTCTGGATCGATAAAATTGAAATGGTTACTGAAATTAGAGCACGAAACTAAAAAATTCTCCTAAAAAATTCGAATATGAACTATAAACTATATGTTTCGTCGAGCTTCATTGACATTAGACGAAAACAGTACGAACCCTCCAAATCGTGCAAATATTCTAAAATTCAATCCATACATGATTTAGTATGGACCACGTGTGAGATTTCCATTAAAATTGACATTTATCGTGACGGAAGGACCAAATTGGTCTAAAATTGATATCATTGAAAACAAAATTGGTTTATGCGAAACATCGGAGACTAAATTGGTCCATAGGATAAACATTGGAGACCATTTTGGATTTTATTCCATGGAGTTTGTCTCCCCCTCATGGGGTTCTCTTCCCCTATTTGGGACTTTTTTCCTTTTTGTGAGTTTTTCTTTTGTCTGTCGGTGAATCTCCGGGAGGGTTATGAAGCCAAAGATGTCAAGCTTACATATGAGCAATAGGTCCGTTGGAGTGGTTTGGACAGTGCTGAAGATGAGCTTTTTGTTGGATGTTATCCAGAAGCATGGTCGGCTTTGGTTCGAGTTGGCAAGTTGAATCGAGGTGGTGTTGTGACTCGATGACAAGTTGTCTTTGTTCCAGCTGTATTATTCATGTTGAATTCATTGTGTTTGTTGTCTATATAGATTCCGAGTTGTTTTGGCATGTGTTGTGTTTTTTCTTTTTGCAAGTTGGTTGTTTCGTGTCTGTCCATTTGAGTTCTTGAGCAGGGAGCTTGTTTGAGGTTCTTTTAATCACATTGTAATTATTTTGTTTGTAATAGAAGTCGTTTTGATGAAAAAAGAAAGAAGAAGTATAATCTATTAATGTTTGTTCATTTGGATAAGGTGGAGCATTTATTTTCCTCACAAGTATAAAGCTCATCAATTGCATTTATTGTCTTTTTGGTTGTAGTCATTATGATTGGTTTATAAATAGCCTCGTTATCATTTTGTAAATGAACACACAAGAAATCGTAAGGCTTATTGTATACGTTTGTATCACTTCTTCCATTATCTACATATATTATACTTGTTCTAGTAATAAAAGATTTATATATTATAAAGTAGATATTTGATAATAAATGTATTGTATAGTTTGATTATCTGTTTCATTTTTGTGTTCCCATAATGTGTTCCATTAATCAGGTATTGATACGTGTTCCACAAATCATTTTTTTTTATATATTCTTTAAAATAATTTACAATTAAACTTTATATTATAATATATATTTATATAGCACACGTAGAGTGACTAGTAAAATAAAAAGGCCCAATCCCAAATAAACCACTGCGGAAGAACCGTAAAATCGCAAAACCCTAATAGGAATTAGAAACCCTTCCCCTGCACTGCACTAACTTTAGGGCTTCGTCTGATTTCTCGATTATGGCTGAAGGAGAGCAATCCCTTGGCTTTGAGAGTCGCGGCCACAATAGAGGAACGTCATCTAAAAAGAAACCAAACATGGCTAAGAAAAGAAAGATGAAAATCCCTGAAGGAGCTGCTAAGAAGTTGAAGATTGATAAGAAAATGAAGAAATTATTCCAGAAAAGAGCAAGGGAGTACAATTCGGACGAAGATGACGAGGAGTTCGGCGAAGGTAATAGGCGTCAGTCTCTTGGGGTTGATAAAGGAAGTGATGATGATTCTGAAGGTGCTATTTCGGGGGATGATATCGGAGAAGAGAAAAATAAAGGGATTGAACATGGGGATGGGGGCATGGTTCGCCGTCGCGGATGCGGACATCGATGCGGACACGAGCGATACGGATACGTTGCATTGTCACGGCGCGATCGCGGACGATACGCATTTTTTTAAAAAATTATAAAATATATTAGTTTTTCTGCGATTATACAAATGTTAAAACACAAAATAAGTCTATATTACATATATTACAAATGTTTTCTACAAATATTTAATTCCATGTAGAGTGACGTGGCGGTACAAAGTCATCAATTAAGGTCTTGATAATCCATCACTAGACTGATATGGCTGACCAAACGATATGTCACGATAGTAGTATCCAAATCCTCGATAATCGATATATCAACAAACTTTCTTTCAAGTCCAAAATCTTTAGATTTTTTCGATGTATATGTTCATCGATTTTCATCTCACATCCACCTTCATTGTTGAAAGAAAATCGACGATTTTATAATGAATTGTTAAAACCTATAGAAAGAATTAAAATCCAGCATATCTTGTGATGCAATGGTTGCTAGACTAATTCATTTTTAATCATTTTTTATTAACAAAATGTTACTCGAGGCGATAACTTTTATTTTGTTCATCACAATGTTTTAAAAAATGTATTGCGTAATGTGTTGCGTTTTAGTTCCGATGTTGCGTAGCGTAAATAGCGTAGCGTATTGCGTGGGTATTATCTAGAGAAATAACAGCCGTGTCATAGTAACTGTGTTGTATGGGCGAACATAATATTTTGTAACTTTTTTATCCCGATGATGATATTATTGTCGAACTAATGATTTCGATCATATTGTATTTGAAAGGTAAATTTCTTGTTAAAATCGTATGGAGTTGTTAAGAAAGTTTGTGGTTAAAAAGATAATTATTAATAATTATGTTGAGAAATTGAGATAATGATGTTGAAAAAAAATAATTTTGAAAAGATTTGTGGGAAAAAATGAAAATAATAATTAAAACGGAAAAGTTGATTAGTTTTGTAATAGCATGCAAATGTAGTTTTGTAATAGTGGTATTAAAAATAACACTAAGTGCTTGTTTGGTAGATATGTTTAAAAAATTTAAAACTTGGTTTAAGACTTGTTGTAGTGTTTGGTATACGGGTTTATATAAAATATGGGTTTATATATAACATCTCTAAACCCATGTATACGGGTTTAGATAAACCTATCTCTCAGGTGGGTTATTATAAACCCACTAACCAAACATACATTTTATTTTATACCCACTAATTAGTTTTATATAAACCTTATTAACTTAAACCCTCCTAAATATAAACCCAAGTACCAAACGATCACTAATTGTGTTATTCTCTCTGAAATTATAGTCAATTTGCAGCCCAATAATAAAATTAATTGATATATTCTTCAATTAATTAATAGCCCGCATTAAATAAGCCCAAACATACATAAGCCCCAAAAAATAAGCCCAATTACAAAAAAATACCCAAAAAGGTTAAACTAGAGCTTTTTATCATTAAAAAAACCCCAAAAAAAAAAAATATCCCATACACTACACGCCTTCTCTATTGCGAGATGCTAAAGCCGCCGCCATCACGTTCACGACCTTCAACCCACACGTTATAGATCGAAAATCCGATATTGCGGCCGGTAAGCCAATAAATCGTTCGCTTCATTCCGAGATTTCGCCGCGACGCCAATGAATCACCCGCGACAGAACCGTAACCGCACCAACCCGTATCTCCGGCGCTGTGAGGGCCGATCCCGCTCCGGTACGGCCGCGACGGCCGAGATATCTCCGCGACGGCGAACCATGGATGGGGGTGCTTCGGAGGATGAAGATGGTGAGATTCAACCTGGGGTGATGAAATTCACCGAGGGTATTAATGCTTTTAAGTTG
Organism: Lindernia subracemosa; assembly: GCA_028392965.1. Lineage (NCBI taxonomy): Eukaryota > Viridiplantae > Streptophyta > Magnoliopsida > Lamiales > Linderniaceae > Vandellia > Vandellia subracemosa. Next base: position 1,056,474 of record JAQPCC010000011.1, on the reverse strand, counting down.
GCGTTTAAAAAGATTGTGAAGAAGAGCAGTGACGACGACGTGTTGGTGAGTTGGAATAAATTTTTCTTCCCTGATGATGATTGATGCTTTTCATCTGCTTTCAAAAACGGTCGTGAGTTTTCTTCCTTTTGTCGGGATTGTTGTAGGGTCCTGTGTTGTCTGCACATAAGAAGTTAATAGCTGAGAAGCTTGCTGAAGAAGAAGCTGAGAGGAAAGTTAAGGGAGAAGTCAGGAAGGAGAAACATTTGGTATATGTTGATAAAATGTTTTTGCCTGATTTTTCTTATTTTTCCTTAAGATGATAAATTGAAATGTGATATTCTTTTGGTATTTGCTTGGCTTGTTTTGATGAAAGGTCCGAGAGAAGGGACATATCAAGCCTGCTAATTATTTGGATGCCCATGAAAAGTTCCTACTTGGGGTGGCCACCAAAGGAGGTAATTTTTTTGTGTAGGTTTGAAGGTTGCAAGATCAGTTTATTTTTGTATTAGAGACTGACCATGTTTTGTTCATGTTCATTGGATGCTAATGGAATTCAGTTGTCAAGTTGTTCAATGCGGTAAGTTGGGTTTTCTGCTTTTTAGCAGTACCCATGAGTTCATATGCTTGTCACTTGACTCGTGTGTTTGCTGTATAGAAGAAGTTTAGCTTCTTTCTCATTGCCTTCTGCCGTTGTGTAGGTGAGCAAGGCCCAAAGTGCTCAAAAAGGTTTAAATCCGTCCAGGACTAAAGATGAGAAAGGTAGACCGCTTGACTTCGCATTTATATAACATATCCCATCACTCAATGGTGATTGAGTAATTTTCACAACTCTATGGTTAATGACCTAATGCTGCTATGCTCCAGTGATAAAGAAACGAAGAAAGGATGCCTTCTTCTCGGAGCTTAGCAAGACAGGAACCCAGTCGGTTGGGACAGTAGTTAAGGTATGCACATATATTTAATCATATGCTGAAACACATCTTTGTTGACCATTAATTTGATCTATGTTGGAGTTGATTTTTCAGCTAAGTTACTGTGATTTGGAAACATGTAGGTCGGCTCAGGGGATGGTGAAGCTCCTGCATGGGCTCCTCTGCGTGATAATTACATTCTAACTAATCCTAAGCTGAAAGATTGGGATAAGATGCAGGTAACAATTCTGCTGAAAACCCTATAAGAAAAGGCCTACACCATTCTAATATTGAATTGATGATCGATCATTCAGTCGTACTTGTGTTGATCTTGGGAAAACCAAGAACAGATGAATCTTAGTGTTTATCGTGATTGAAATAGGAAATGTTTTTATGTACGTTTCCCTTTTCATTCTCAGTTTAGAATCCATTTTTTTAAATACGCCAAAGGCTTATGAACCTGTGCTTTTAGGATACAAAAGCGGCTGATGTCATGGCAACACAATCAGAGTCGGATTCGTCAGACGACGAGTAATCATCTCAGTCTCTGAAGAAGTGAATCTGTCGATTCGCTATTCTGGTCCTGAGAAGTAGCCTTTTCCAGGTTATTTAATAGGGAAAATGAAAGAATCTAAGATCTTCTTTGTCATTTTATTCTCAAATAGTCTTTGAAAGTTGTATAACATGCTAAATTTTGAAAAAATTAGGAGGGCTTTTTCCTACTAGTTACTACTGTACTGTCATTCGTGTCCAAACTCCAAAGAATTAGGACAGCAAGTAGAGTACTAGTTTACACTCATACTTCTTGTCCGGGAATATAATCAAATGCCCGAAAAAATCGATACTAAGAATCGTACGGAGTCGTTTGGATCAGAATCAGAAGAAACAAACTTGCATGAACATAGAAACAGATTGGAAAATCAAACAAAAGTTGCAGAAGATACTGAAAGTAAGGCGAGCAAAAAGAGGCGAACCAAGAAATCGAGGAACTGCTGCTTTTATTTGTTTTCTGGCTCGTCTTGAGAACGAGCATATACGTTTCCTATTGTTGTCTCTCCTTTTGGGGTAATAATTCATACCGCAGAGCAAAAAATGCTGTTCCACTTTCAACCTTACCGCACATTTAGCCACTGACCACGAATTTTGAACACTGTAATTACATTAAATATTTGTAAGGACATACAAGATCCTCCGTTTCGTGCAAACTATTAAATCCGAGCCGAAGACGCAGTAGTAGTGCCACAATACTAACCTAAGTGGAAGTTAAGTAACTGCCATTACTACTACCTAAAGCAGTTGCAGTAAAGGTAGATACAAGAACGGTCGACGCAGAAAACTAAAGCAGCTCCCTTTACTCTTACTTACCAGCGATTTCGTATGCAACCCACTCATCGTTGCACGACTTAACGACTGCGCCTGTGGGAATCTGGTAGTTGGAACCGCGACGAACAATAAGGGTCTTCGAATAGTTGTCGTTAGATATGATATCAACAGCGCGGGCATCGACAGGGCCCTGCAACTAGTAAAAACCCGAATTTGAACAGCCCGGCGCAAGATTTACATCGGGCAGCTGGCTTGACCCTGACCTTGGCTCCTCTAGTTGATTCTTGGCTTCTGAAACTGCTGAAGTAATATTTCGAAAGAAAAGATAAGGTGACGTGATATTAAGACATAATGCATATATTCTGACAATCCAACTCTGAGCAGAATTATTACCTTCATTAGCTTTGACCGAATGGTTTCTAGCTGGTGCAGTGGGCTGGACGTGTTGAGGCATTTCAGCAGCAATGTGTGGTCCAGCAATAGACGAATGGTCCATGGATTGTGTAGATGCAGCTGAAACAAATGAAATCGGTTATAAAGAATCACAAGATATCAGCTTTCAAATAATGAATCATCAGGTCAATTGTATATTAGAGTAGAGGATTAGGAAGATGAGGTTTAAAAAGACAATCCTAAGTTACGGATAATAGCAACGCTATATTAGCAGACTTTTGCTTTGTTTGAAAGCAACAAAAGTTTCGTAGCTCAAATATGCTGCTGCCCATTTGCGTTATAAATGTCTTGAATAGATATTGGATACAAAAACAATCAGTTCATAAATTTGTTTCCAACGCAAGTATTAGTTCATTACCCTTTGTCAAAGGCAAGTAAGCAACTTTCGCAGCCATCGTCTCAGCAAGCTTCTTGTTTTTTACTTCAGTCAGGCCCTTTAAACTTACAGCCTGCGACCTCCACAGTGGACTTAAAGGACAATTTGTGTGAAGGACCAGAAAAAGTTGTCTCATACGTGGGGAATACGATGCCTCTTTTTTGTAAAAGCTTGCATCCTGTAGTGTAGTCAATTCAAATCCCCGTTAGTTAATCAGTGGTAATAAACTAAGCGAAATACACAAACTAAGGACGACTTAGGGTACTCACCTCTTGATTCAAATCAACCCACAAATCCTGGCAAGCCTTTTGGGCAGCGGCTTGTTCTGCATCCTTCGTTGTGGAGAAAAATACGTCTGATTTATACTCTTTTCCGCCTACAGATACAGTAGACCTGAAGACTCGGGCATTGAATTCATTCTTATACAGAGGGAATGCCAAGTTATTCTTCTGGCAATATTGTTGCAGCTTGGTCTTGTAAATGTGCTGTATACCTATGAAGGAGACAAAAGGAATGGATGTTGCAAGGGACAAAAAAAAAAGGGAAGCACAATCATCCTTCGCCATAGCAAATGTAGATCACTTGTGACTTGGCTTATAGTCAGCCATTGGCACAAAGACATTTTCAACAAAAACTCAGACACCATTGCAATAACTTGAAACAAGAAATCAACACTAAAGTTATAAAAAAGGCTTAGTCTTTAAATATTTTTATTCTTCAAAGACAACATCTAACGAAGAAAAGGTCTTAGGCGTCGTCAAAACTCTAACCTGTTTGAATTTAAGAACATCAAAACAGGTTGATAACTCCATGTTCTGGTCTGGTCTGGTCTGGCTTCCAAATAGCAGAGTTAGCACTCTTTTGCTTCGCAACCTATCTTTGATTTGAGTACTGATGGGGCTTTACCTCAGAGTTAATTGGCATAATTGTCCATTTTTTGCTCTCATTAGTAAAAGCATATTAAAGATTTCTGTATGATTTGATGATGGCTGCAGAGAGATCTATGGTTATGAAAAGAGATACACTTATGACAAAAGTTTTCCCAAAAGGGTGATTACTAATTGCTGCTCTACAGTATGAAACAGGACGAAAATACAACATCAAAAAGACTTTCTTCAAGTCTAACTACGCCGCAATGAGCTGCTGAACGGTTACGGGCGAAACATAGTCCGATCCTGCGAAAAGCATATCTATGAAGATGCGAGCGCTTGCCTCGGTGGGATGGTATATGTCCCAAAACAGATGGCTGCTTCTCTCTTTACAAACCAGGGCGAGGGGCGTGCAAGGAAGCTGCGCTCGTAGTCTTCCCAGCCCACAGCAAGCCGCCTTCGTCTCATTAAACCCTAATCATACATACACACATTCATTCATTTATACACACACACACACACACATATATATATATATATGATGAAAATTTCGAAGATTTTTAAACCCTACTTACCATATGAGGCTGGGCTGGCGATGAAGTTCTCGAAGACGGTAAAAGTATCGAAATAGGAGTAATGGAAACCGTCGGTCTGAGACTTCAACCCTTGCAGCATCTGCACGAGGCCTTCGTTGTACTTCTTGGACCAGTAGTTTACGTCTTCTTTGCAGTCGTTTTTCTCGCTGCGGAATCTTTGCTTGGGAGCGCAGCCGATCGGAGACAGCCCGATTAGTATGAACTTACGGCCTCCGAGACCGTATATTCCCTAATAATTAAACTTCATTAGACAAAAAAAAAACACGATTTTTAGACAAAGAAATGGAGATGATTCCTTTGTTACTTAAACATACCTTGAGCATGTCCTTCAAGGCGGAGAGCATTTGATCGACGTACTGTTGGGGAGTGCTCTTCTTAGAGGCTTCCGACCCGTCGTTGAAGTAGCCGATGATGTCGTTGCTTCCAATTACGATGGCGAAGATTGACTTGGAGAGGTGTTCGTCGACGGCGGCGAGTGAGCACATTTGCTTGAGTAGGCCTTGACGCACGCCAGAGAAGTATGCTACTTGCTGTGGCAATGGTACCGTACGTTTCTGACATCTATATAATGTGTCAGACTGAAGATCTGAAGGTCGCGTTCGATCTAGCAATTTAATTATTCTAACCCCAAGCCCAATATTCTGGCCCACTTAACTATCGGCCCAAGACTAATATAACTGGCCCACTTTACTATGCCCAAATCGTACCAATATTTCCGAGACTAAAGATTTTTGAAGGGATTTTTTTGACGACTCCTCCATATAGCTATTATTTAATAATAACAACGATGTTATAAAAATATTAATTGTAATTAATATTATATTAAGATTATTTTATTATAATTATACTTATATTAAGATTATAATGATAATATAGCTTATAATAATAAAGAGAGAGATTAGAGAGAGATTAAGTAATTCAATACTTGGTGTGATTTACAATGAACTCTAATAATTTACTATTACAACTAATCACATTAATTACAATTATACACCTCACACTAAAATACAAACTTTTCAATTAAACACCTCATCTTATCATCTTATCATCTCATCAACATTTAATACAATACTTCCAAATCACTAATCATTTAAAACATCCACATTAATATTATTTCATAATACTCCCCCTTGGATGTTTTCAAAGAATATGCCTCGTTAAAACCTTATTAGAAAAAATCCAATGAGATAAAAACCTAATGAAGGAAAAAGAGTACATGATTCTTTTAGATACGCTTTCGATTGTTGCCTCATCAAAAACCTTACTGGGAAAACCACATGGGAAAAACCTCAGTGTAGGGAAAAAGAGTGCAACGCGTATTTACTCCCCCTGATGATGACATCATTTAAGATCTCGAAGTTTTTGAACTCCAATTGAATATACCAATCTTTTGAAAATTATTGGGGGAAGTGCTTTCGTGAATAAATCTGCAAGATTTTCACTTGATCGCACTTGTTGTACATCAATATCACCATTTTTCTGTAAATCATGTGTAAAGAAAAATTTTGGTGAAATATGCTTTGTTCTATCTCCCTTAATATATCATTCCTTTAATTGGGCAATGAGCATTATCTTCATATAAAATCGTCGGAAGTAACTTTTCCGATAATAACCCACAAGTTTGTTGTATATGCTCTATTATCGATCGTAACCAAACACATTCTCGGCTAGCTTCATGGATAGCTAGAATTTCTGCATGATTAGATGAAGTTGCCGTTAAACTTTGTTTAACTGACCGCCATGAAATAGCGGTTCCGCCATGCGTAAATAAATAGCCCGTTTGCGATCGAGCATTATGTGGGTCGGATAGAAAACCAGCATCTGCATACCCAATCAAATCTGCTTTTGATTCATTTGGATAGAACAATCCCATATCAGTTGTTCCTTGAAGGTATCGAAATATCCGTTTAACTCCATTCCAATGTCTACGAGTCGGTGACGAACTATATATTGCCAATAGATTTACAGCGAACGCTATATCAGGTCGCGTATGACTCGTCAAATACATTAGTGCTCCAATAGCATTGAGATATGATACTTCAGGACCAAGTAGTTCTTCATTATTTTCACAGGGTCTAAACGGATCTTTATTCACATCTAAAGATCGAACAATCATTGGAGTATCCAATGGATGAGCTTTATCCATATAAAATCTTTTCAATACCTTTTTCGTATAAGTCTCTTGATGTACGAATATCCCATTCTTTAAATATTCGATTTGTAGTCCAAGACAAAATTTCGTTTTACCAAGATCTTTCATTTCAAACTCCTTTTTCGAACAATTAACGGCTTTTGATAACTCTTCAGGAGTTTCAATTATGTTAATATCATCAACATAAACTGAAATGATGACAAATTCATTTCCAGATCTTTTCATAAATATGCACGGGCAAGTTTGATCATTTTTATACCCCTCTTTCGATAAATATTCACTTAGGCGATTATACCACATACGCCCAGATTGCTTTAATCCATAAAGCGATTTATTTAGCTTGATTGAGTACTCATTTCGGGGCCCTGAATTTTCAGGCAACTGAAATCCCTCGGGAAGTTTCATATATATATCACTATCAAGTGATCCATATAAATAAGCGGTGACAACATCCATTAGACGCATATCGAGTCCTTCACGTACTGCCAGACTAATTAAATAACGAAAAGTAGTTGCATCTACCACAGGAGAATACGTCTCCTCATAATCAATACCAGGTCGTTGTGAAAAGCCTTGTGCAACAAGCCGTGCTTTGTATCTCACAATTTCACCGTTTTCATTTTTCTTTCTGATGAAAACCCATTTATATCCAACCGGCTTTACATTTTCTGGTATGCGGACTACAGGTCCGAAAACTTTTCGTTTCTCAAGTGATTTTAATTCTGCCTCGATTGCATCTTTCCATTTTGGCCAATCATTTCTTTGTTTGCATTCTTTAACAGACATTGGTTCATGATCCTCATTCTCATTTATTTCATTCATTTCATGTAGCGCTACATTAAATGAGAATTTATCGTCAACGTTGACTTTTTCTCGGTTCCATCTAATTCCATTTTGGGCATAGTTTATCGAGATCTCTTCATTATCATTATTTTCATAAGTTTCAGGTACCTGATTTTCATTATCATAATCATTAATGATCATTGACTCTTTTAGAGTCGATAAATCCTCGACTGGACCATTCTTATTATTTGCTCCTTTTCTTTTCCGAGGATTTTTATCTTTGGAACCCGAGGGCCTACCACGTTTCAGTTGTGGCTTAGGCTCGATCCTTATATGTTCTCCAGGAACATCAACTTTTGCAGGAGCATTCGCAGCTGGTATATGTGACTTAGTCACTCTTTTAAGGTCAGTAAAACTATCTGTTCAGTTGATTAGCTAAACCTTGTAAATGAATTATCTTTTGAACTTCTAGTTCACATTCTTTCGTTCGAGGATCATAATGATTTAGCGATAATTCATTCCAACTAATACTCATTTCCCACTGTTTCTTTTCTCCACCTAATGTCGGAAAATTCGATTCATCGAAATGACAATCGGCAAATCTAGCCGTAAATAAATCTCCAGTTAGAGGTTCTAAATATTTTATTATCGATGGAGATTCAAATCCGACATATATTCCTAACCTCCTTTGAGGTCCCATCTTAGTGCGTTGTGGTGGAGCAATTGGAACATATACTGCACATCCAAAAATTCTCAGATGGGAAATATTTGGTTCCTGACCATAAACCATTTGTATCGGGGAGATATCGTTATAACTTGTTGGCCTGATGCGGATTAGTGCCGCTGCATGTAATATAGCATGTCCCCAACAAGATGAGGAAAGTTTCGACTTCATTAATAATGGTCTTGCAATTAATTGCAACCTTTTAATCAACGATTCTGCAAGACCGTTTTACGTATGAACATGTGGCACGGGGTGCTCAACATCAATTCCAATAGACATGCAATATTCATTAAATGCCTTGGAAGTAAATTCACCAGCATTATCAAGGCGTATTTTCTTTATTGGATAATTCGCAAAATGCGCTCTTAATCGAATCAACTGAGCAAGCAATCTCGCAAAAACTACATTCCGCGTTGATAACAAACATACATGAGACCATCTAGTTGATGCATCAATCAATACCATAAAATATCTAAATGGTCCACACGATGGATGTATCGGTCCACAAATATCACCTTGTATACGTTCCAAATATTTTATAGATTCATTCTTTATTTTTACTGGTGATGGTCGAATAATCAACTTCCCTTTAGAGCAAGCAGCACATGATAATTCATTCAATTGAAGAATCTTCTGGTTCTTCATTAAATGTCCACGTGATTTTGAATTATTCTCCGCATCATAATTGAACCGGGATGGTGTAATACCCGTAAAATCTTAATACGGGGATTACACATAATGAAGTTAATTTTGGGCAAACCCGATCTGGTGCAATTGACCCCAAATAATAGTTGGGCCCAAACCCGATAAAGAAGGGAAAAGGATGGGCTGAAAAATAATCGGAACCAAAGGGCCAAATGGCCCAATAGCCCAGTTTCTTTACAATAAAGAAAAGTTTTCTTCACATGGGGGGAAAGACACGTTGCCCATAACTCATCTACATGCTTAGTATAAAACAACCTACAAAGGAAAACTGATCTCTTATTATTCAAGCCAAGCAGAGACAAACAAGGGAAGAAAGAAGTAACCTGGCAGAAGGATTTCTAGCGAACAACAGTCCAGAAAATTCGTAAGATAGCTAGGACGTGAGGTAGGTGAAACCTACAACCCCGAAAAATCGTTCTTAACAGCTTTAATATTCATGGTGAAAGGATCACCAAGTTTCCTTTTAAAATTCATAAGCTGCTTTGTGTGTTATATGATGTTGTTTTAAACCCAAAATATGGGTTTTCTTTAGCTGTGCGTGTTTATATTCATGTTTTCTGGAAATATTATGAAGTTTATATATATATATATATATATATATATATATAATTAGGGTTTTGCACTGAAAAGGATTTTTTTATCTAAGTTACTGTTCAAAATTTTGTTTTCGCGACTTGAATTAGGTTTTCGCAGCATGAGATAAGTTTTCGCTACCTAAAAGAGGCTTTTCGCCACTTATTGTTCGCGAATTGAGCTTTTCGCTAGTCACTGTTCAAAATAAAAAGGTTTTTCGCGAACCAAAGCTTTTCGCCACTTATTGTTCGCGAATTGAGCTTTTCGCTAGTCACTGTTCGAAATAAAAAGGTTTTTCGCGAACTAAAGCTTTTCGCCACTTTTCATTGGGTTTCGCGAACCAAAGCTTTTCGCCACTTATTGTTCGCGAATTGAGCTTTTCGCTAGTCACTGTTCAAAATAAAAAAAAAAAAAAAAAGGTTTTTCGCGAACCAAAGCTTTTCGCCACTTTTCATGAGGTTAAAACTTTTCGCCACTTAGAAAACTTTTCGCCAGGTCAACTTTTAGTGGGCTTTTCACGAGCCTGGTGGGAATACTTTGAGTCTTAGTCCAAATTTCAACCCAAATCTTTTAATATAAAGTATTTTCGAGATTTTGAGGATATGATTTAAATGTATGATTTAATAATTTTGGTGTTGTTCATATATACGAAATATGGCTTAGGATTTGTTGTGCATACATTCACAATAAGTCATGACGAGAGTAATGATCGCATTTGTGCGATGGGGGAGTGTATGTCTTTCTTTGGCAGTGATAAGTGAGGTTAAGACTCGTAGGTGCACCTGACGGGAGACAGACGTGATCGATCTGTCTACTCAGGCTTGAGCAACCTGAGGTGCCCACCGTCGTAGGATGGCTCGACTTGACGGGAGATAGACGTGATCGATCTATCTACCCGGGTACAGCGTGAAAACGCGACTCGGGGTGCCCACCGCCATGAGATGTGATTTCCGAGTCTGTGTGACCGGATGATTGATGTGGTATTACGCGCGAGGTGCCGAGTCTAACCTAGGGCCCTGATTTATTGAGATACGAGAAAATGAGCGTGCATTTGTCATGTGAGATATTGGGATTTGGGGACATGTGCACGCATGCATTGCATTATTTTGTGTTCACCTACTGGGCATTTTTGCTCAGGGTTACGTGTTTTATAGGTACTAATGAGTAGACGGCTGGTGGCGGTGACTCCACGGGCTTTTGGGGGCGGATGCAGTACATGGGACGCGACCTGTGGAGGCGTAGGATTATTTTGATATTTTGGGGTTTCGGCCCGTTGTAAAGACCTTTATAAAACAACTCTTTTATATATTGTATAATATACTATTTTGTTTTTGTAAAATGGGCTTTCCGCGGCTTTCGTTGCGGAAAATCCGTCAATTATCCTTTATTAAGAAGTGGGGTCGTCTCAGGTGGTATCAGAGCATAGGCTTTAGATTCTGAAGACTGTCCATGTACTGCTGCCCAAAAGCCGGGAGAACCAACCGTGTCTGTAAGTTTTAAGTTCTGACGAAAGTATGTGGAAAATGATTATATGCTTATGTGTGTCTGTGATTGAAGAATATTTACAAGATGCCTAGAGGACGACCGAGACGTGAATATGTTGAGGAGTCGAGCCAAAGAGGCGAGCCCGAAACCCCTACACACGAACATGATACTGTCAATAGACTGACCGAACTGATTCAGCGTCAGTCGGAGCAGATTAATAACCTTATACACCATCGAAGCTCGTCGGAGCATCGTCCTTCCCCGCAGCCCGACCGGGTAGAAATAATCGGGGAGCGATTCCGAAAACTGAATCCTCCCATCTTTACCGAGGCCGCCAGCCCTGCGGTGGCTGAGGACTGGATAGGCACTATAGATGACATGTTCATCTATAGCAGAGTGCCTGATAATGAGAAGGTACTTTGCGCCGTTTCCCTCCTACGGGAGAACGCGCGCTATTGGTGGAACACTGTAAAGGTGTTGGAAGACCCAATCACCATGACGTGGGACAGGTTCAAGGAGCTGTTATTCACCAAATATTTCACCGCCCACGAACAGGAGCAACGTATGCTCCAATTCATGAATTTACGACAAGGAAGCATGCCGGTGGCGGAATACATCCGTCGCTTTGAAGAGTTGTCCCGTTTTGCCTCGTTTCTTGTGGCAACCAACACCCTGAAGGTAACTCGATTTATTCAGGGACTCAAGCCCGAAATCTATCGGGATTTGAGCATAGCCGGCGCACGACAGCTGGAATTTATGCAAGTTACCGAACGCGCCTTAATTGCCGAGCAAGCAGAGCGGGTAGTTGTGGAAGCCCAGGAAGCGAGGAAAAGGAGAGAGAATCAACAAGGCGGAGGGGAAAACAAGAAACGCCAATTCTTTGGCAAAGGGCAGTCTAGCCAAGGAAACCGACCGGGCCAACAAAACTGGCGCCCGAGGCCGAATCAAGGGCCGACAAATATCTCTAATCGACCTCAGAATGTTACGCCTCAATGCCAGCAATGCGGGCGCTATCACTTTGGGATATGCTATGGAGTAAGGCAACCTCCGCAGTGCTACCAGTGTGGAAAGGTGGGGCATTACGCCAGGGCATGCACGGAGAGACAACCCCTGGTGCAGAATCAGTCCCAACCATTGATCCGACCTCCACCTGTACCAGCACGGGTCTTTACATTAACAAAAGAGGAGGCGGAGACAAACCCCGATGTGGTGACGGGTACGTTGAATATTTACCATGTCCCGACTTCTATTTTAATTGACTCGGGAGCCACACATTCTTTTGTGTCGGCTGATTTCGTGACAAGGGTCGGAATATATCCTACCCATTCTAAAAATAATTATTTAGTTAGTTTGCCACATGGGAACCCGACTCGAACCAATTTAGTGATAGAAAAGTGCCCAATAAATATGAAGGGTAGGGAATTGTTAGTCAATCTAATTGTAATCCCGATGAATGATTACGACATCATATTCGGGATGGATTGACTTTCGAAATACGGAGCCGTAATTGATTGTTCTAGGAAAGTCGTAAGATTTCAATCACCCGAAGGAGGAGAGTTCGTCTTTTCGGGAAAGGTGAGCAAGGATAGAATTCCCCGAATATCTGCCTTGAAGGCTCAGCGACTTTTAAATACTGGTTGCGAGTCCTATTTTGTGTTTGCTATGAAAGCCGAGGAATCCCCTTTACCAAAACTTGAGGAGGTTCCTATCACAAACGAATATTCCGACGTGTTTCCCGACGACCTTCCGGGTTTACCCCCTGAAAGAGAGATCGAATTCAAAGTCGATCTTGTGCCTGGGGCTGCCCCGATATCGAAAGCCCCATATCGAATAGCGCCGAACGAGCTACGGGAATTGAAGGAACAGTTAGAGGAGCTGTTACTGAAGGGATTTATCCAACCGAGCTTCTCTCCATGGGGAGCACCAGTTCTTTTCGTTCGTAAGAAAGACGGGTCGATGAGATTGTGTATCGATTATCGTGAGCTGAATAAGATCACGATAAAGAATAAGTATCCGTTGCCGAGGATCGAGGATTTATTCGACCAATTGCAAGGGGCAACGGTATTCTCTAAGATCGGCCTGCGTTCTGGGTATCACCAGTTAAAGATCCGTGAAGCAGACGTCCCCAAAACTGCGTTCAGCACGAGGTACGGCCATTTCGAGTTTCTGGTCATGCCTTTCGGGTTGACGAATGCTCCAGCCGCTTTCATGGATCTGATGAATCGGGTATTCAAGAATTTCCTAGACCGCTTCGTGATCGTCTTTATAGACTGTTAGGATCATTTATTGTGTTCTTTATATTTTAGATGCTTCCGTCTTTAGTGTATTTAGTTCTTTGGTTTAGATGTTATTTGGGTTTGTAATTTACTTTATTATAAGTATTAGTTGTTTGGGTTAATTAGGTTTTGGGCTTGATGGGTTTTAATATACCAACTAATGTGGTATATAAAGACCCACCAAGCCCTAGTTTCACAAGTGTTCCTTTTGCAAGTATTGTGCCTCCTTGAACAAGCTAACCTAAACACTCTCAAGCTAAAATCATTCTAGGTTGCTTTCTTTGTTGCTTGCATTATATTAGATGAAAAGGGACTTACAAGTGGTATCAGAGCAAGCGTGAGGGAACTTTGAAGCCATTTTTGGAGTTTTTGAGCTTTTTTCGTCATTTTTTTTGGGCTGTTTTTGAACTACTTTGGCTGTTTTTCTGCCTTTTCTGAGCTGTTTTTGGGGTTTCTCGGCCATTTTCTGGTATTGGGGAACTTATTCCAACAAAAACAGCATTTCTGGGCAGATTTTGGGCATTTACAGCAAGATTTTCGGATTTTTCTGGGTTTCAGCTTGAAGATCTTCATCCTGTTCATCATTCGCGAAACAGACAAAGAATTCGCGAACCTCTCTGCTTTGCGAACCGCCACTCTCGCGAACTTCAATTCGCGAAGTGTTCCACTACATCCGCGAACCTCAACACGCGAACAAGGATCACGAAGCTCAGGCCACTTCACGAACCCCGCTTCATCCGCGATCTTTCGATTCGCCAACCGTCAGTTCAGCTTCGCGAATCAATTAGCCAACCCGTGATCTCACTTCGCCAAAGTAGATCACGAACCGGTCTTCAATTCGCGAACCAGCCATTTCGCGAATCCTTCGACTTCACGAATCCAGCTCAAGTTCGCGAACCCTTCGACTTCACGAATCCAGCTACAGTTCGCGAACCTCACTAACTTCAAGTTTCAACACTTCAAAGTTCCACACACGTTTAAAGATCACCCACATCTAATATAGTATGGACACACTCGCCATGGGAAGCGACGTCAGACCACCAGTGCTGCGAAGAGGCGAGTTCTCTATCTGGAAGAACAGATTCCTTAACTTCCTGGAGATCAAAGACAACGGAGAGGAAATGATCAGATCACTCCAAAGCGGCCCCGAAACATTTACGACCACACTCCCCGGGGACAACACCGTGACTTCTCCCGTCCTTCCACAGATAGTACCCAAGTCTCCAGCCGACTACACTGATCTGGAAAGACGAAGCATTAGGGCAGACCTCATGGCCAAGACCTACCTCCTACAAGCCATGCCAAATGAAATCTACATTCAGGTAGATAGCTTCCAGACTGCCAAGGAAATGTTCGACGAGATCTCTAAGTTGATGCAGGGCACTGATATCGGTTTAAGAGCCAAGAAAGCCAACACATTGGCGGCTTACGACTCCTTCAAGGCTCGACAGGGCGAGCCAATTGGTGAAACCTATCGTAGGTTTATGATCCAAACCAATGAGCTGCGGAAGATCAGCATCATGAAGTCCAACTTGGAGCTAAATGTAAGATTCCTTACATCATTACAGCCTGAGTGGAAGAAGATTGCCACAAATTTCAGGCAGAACAAGGACCTCGATGAAATTGACATCCACAGCATCTACGAGAGCCTCGAACAGCATTCAGATGACGTAAACGAGGGGGTGGAGGAGCAGAAGAATAAGGCTGTGGCCGACTCACTAGCCTTTTGTGCATACATTCACAATAAGTCATGACGAGAGTAATGATCGCATTTGTGCGATGGGGGAGTGTATGCCTTTCTTTGGCAGTGATAAGTGAGGTTAAGACTCGTAGGTGCACCTGACGGGAGACAGACGTGATCGATCTGTCTACTCAGGCTTGAGCAACCTGAGGTGCCCACCGTCGTAGGATGGCTCGACTTGACGGGAGATAGACGTGATCGATCTATCTACCCGGGTACAGCGTGAAAACGCGACTCGGGGTGCCCACCGCCATGAGATGTGATTTCCGAGTCTGTGTGACCGGATGATTGATGTGGTATTACGCGCGAGGTGCCGAGTCTAACCTAGGGCCCTGATTTATTGAGATACGAGAAAATGAGCGTGCATTTGTCATGTGAGATATTGGGATTTGGGGACATGTGCACGCATGCATTGCATTATTTTGTGTTCACCTACTGGGCATTTTTGCTCAGGGTTACGTGTTTTATAGGTACTAATGAGTAGACGGCTGGTGGCGGTGACTCCACGGGCTTTTGGGGGCGGATGCAGTACATGGAACGCGACCTGTGGAGGCGTAGGATTATTTTGATATTTTGGGGTTTCGGCCCGTTGTAAAGACCTTTATAAAACAACTCTTTTATATATTGTATAATATACTATTTTGTTTTTGTAAAATGGGCTTTCCGCGGCTTTCGTTGCGGAAAATCCGCCAATTATCCTTTATTAAGAAGTGGGGTCGTCTCAGATGGCCCAACCGGTCATGCCAAACAACAAATGTATTATCATCAGTAAACTTCTGGTTTACGATAGCATGTGATTCAATTGTTTTAAGCTATGTGTAATATAGCCAGAGTCAAAAGATGGTAATATTTCCACAATTCTTTTGTCATTCGATATCACTTTTGTGATATGCAAATATTTAGTATCTCATTTTTCTGCAGTCTCAATATGATATCCGTTATGTCGAATAGCTTTAAAGCTTAATAAATTTCTTTGAGACTTAGGAGAATATAAAGCATTTTCAATTATCAGCCTTGTTCCTCTGGGCAGTAAAACATTTGTTGAGGTTTATGCCCTAGATGCCATACGAGGATTAGATAGTACGAGGGCATTAGTGTAATTTTGATGTGTTTAACATTTGTAATTGAATTATTGGATAATGAAATTATTATTGTTTGTTTATTGTCGATATTAGCATAACAAACAATACAAAGGCAGATTATTATTTCGTCTAAATAAATTAACCTTGCAGTCGGGTAATAAGACGAATTAATAAAACCCTAATATTTACAGTTCAGTTACTGATTCTGTGGGGACAGAGAGGGGGCACCAGTAAGCTGACATACTGTAATATTAAATAAGTCCATAAGTCTTAGTCTCCAGTAGGGTGACTGGATTGACAAGTACGACTTGTTTGTCGACGGGTCCAAAGTGGTTGTGCCAACCATTCACTTGGGAAGTGGGAGCTCGTGACATTGATACATGACGAATCAGGGGATTGTCTGTATTTGGACACTGACTCGTAATCGAACGATCACACGCTGGTAAAGTCGCTGATCGATCGATTGACTATAGTAGTCTACGTGAACCTTAGACCGAAAGGGTTTAATTCGGGGTTGGTCTTAAGGTCTTGATTTGTCACTAGTTTGCTAGGCCCAAATTGCATGAAGCAAGGGTCAGCGGCGAAATGCGGTCTTGACTTTTCGACGTGATTGCCGGTTATACCGCTGAGCGGGATTTACGGCCTTGATTAAATTCAAAGTTAACGTCCTATGCAGTTTCGATGTGCGAGAATTTACCTAAGCCTCTGGCCAGAGCATATAACTGACTCACGAGTGTCGTGGAGGGCAGTTTTGGTAAATGTCACCGACACGAACATCATAGTGTCGAGTTCTGTAAGTTCGACTACGCGTGACTTTCACTCGACCGGGACAAACGTAAAGGGTTTATACGTAGCACGATAATCTATAGTCGGTTCATGAATAATACCTATTCGTACTCAACTCGGGATCGGTTCGGTACAACGGGGCTGGCTAGGTGAATACCGAACTCCTGGATTTCTCCCAGAGCCGGTTGAGACGAACTAAGAGAGTCGGGCTTAAAAAGGGCAACCGACACAACGTCTATATGAGAATAGAGCAGGCTGGGGCCTGGATTGAGAGATTAGGGTTTAGGGCTTGGCCGAAACCCTAAATGGCCGAAAACTTAGTAAAATTGCGTGAGGGGCAAAATGGTCTTTTCACCTCACAAAATATTTTGGAAATATTATATTGGATATTTAATATTTAGTATATGATTTAAATGTTATTTAAATCTTTATTATTGTTTTAGAAAAATAATAATATTTAATTTGGAATTAAATAGAATATATATATTAGATATATATATGATTTTCGAATTTGATTTTGAATAATTTCGAAAATTATAATTAAATATTTATATTGGATATTATATTTAAATATACTAAATATAGAATATATATTAATTTATTTAATATTAAGTTTGAATTTGAATTTTGAATTTGAATTCAAAAGAGCCAAGACCAAGTCAATGGAAGACTTGGTATGGCTTGAGTGGGTGAGAAAATTTCTCCCCACTCCACCTAAATATTTCGGCCACTTCAACAAGTATAAAAGGGTTTTGATTCCTAAGTCATTTTGGAAAAGAAAAGAAAACCCTAGGTGTGATTCTCTCTCTCTCTCTCGTCTATCTCTCTCGCCGTCTCTCTCTCTCGATCCCTCGGTGGCCGCGTGTGAAGAGGAGACCCTGCTGCCAGAGCCTTGGCCTAGCCGTCTCAAGCAAGGTTTGGTCGTGACGTGTGTGTGGTGCCGGCGTGACGCTCTTGCCCCCGTTCGTGCGCGTTTTGGTGCTAGGAGAGGGATACTACATCCCGGGGATTTGAAGGGTTCGTAGCTCGCCATCTTCTTGTATTCATCAAGGTATAATGGCTGTAAAACCCTTCTTACGTGTTTATGTTCTCGTGTTATTACCGAGCGGTCCAAGGGAAGGCGGGAATCCCTTAAAGTTTTAAAATTCCGCCGTTCAAGGAACGAGGGCTTCGGGCCCCTACGGGGATTCCCAACAACATTAGCTCTTCCGGAGCCCTCAATTATATCCGTGCTACCCGATATAGTAATAACGTTGGCTTCTTTCATATCAAGATGATTGAAATATTTCTTATTTTTAAGAATTGTATTAGTCGTTGCATAGTCTGCAAGACACAATTCTTCATTGCATATGCCCGCATCCATCAAATAAATATCCTTTATAAACAAAGACATAATATTTATTATTGAAAAAGAAATATTGCATTACAAACATATAGATAACTTAAAACAACGATATATAATAAAACACATAATAGTAAAGCATAATACATAAATAAAATCATAGCTGATTAATTTTCTTCGATCAGAAAATCCGCAGCTTCCAAATGAGCATTTTCATCATTGATATCAGAGGTAGAGGCGAATTCACCCTGAACAAAATTCATTTCAATTTTCTTTCCTTTGCCCTTTTGAGATTCCTGATATAGCTCAACAAGATGTTTGGGCGTACGACAATTGCGCGACCAGTGGCCAGAACCACCGCAACGATAACATTTTTCATCATTATTCTTTTGTTCAGTTTGCCTCTTCTCATCTTTATTATCATAACTTTTCCTCTTCTGGGGAATATTTTGATGACACCACGATAATTATGATAACCATCACGGAAATATTGATAACCACCACCATAATATCCTCGGCCACGACCACGGTCTTGACCACGACCTTGACCACGACCACGTCCACGGCCGCGATATCCACCACGACCACGTCCACGATCATTACCTCAACTATTGTCATTATTAATTAAGACTGCATTCGCTTCAGGGAGTGCAATAGAACTAGTCGTTCGAGATTCGTGAATTTTCACCAGCAATTCATTATTTTGCTCAGCCAAAAGTAAACAATAAATTAGATCGGAATACTTTTTAAATTTTCTCTCCCGATATTGCTGTTGTAATACCATATGGATAAAATGTGGTGAATGTTTTCTCCAGCATATCGTTATCAGTAATTGTCTCTCCACATAATTTCAACGTGGAAGTAATTCTATAAACAGCAGAATTATATTCACTTACCGACGTAAAATCCTGCAATCGTAAATTCAGCCATTCGTACTTTGCATTGGGGAGAATAACAGTTGTCAAGTGGTCATATCGTTCTTTCAGGTTTTTCCACAACTCAGCTGGATTCTTTTCTGTTAAGTATTCAACTTTCAGATTTTCGTGAATGTGGTGGCGAAGAAAAATCATAGCTTTCGCCTTGTCTTGTTCAGTTGTGGTTTTCGCGGGATTAATGGTGTCACCTAAACCTTTTGCTTTCAAATGGATTTCAGCATCTAGTACCCAAGGTAAATAATTTTTTCCAGTGATATCGAGTGCAACAAACTCAAGGCTCGCCAAGTTCGACATATTACTATAATAAAATACAAAACATGTTATTAAAACATTACATAATATTAAAAAAAACTTATAATTAATCTTCTTTTAAATCTTCTTTTGTATCTTATTTTGTAAAAGTTCTTATAAAAAATGATATCCACATCCAGATAAGTGTCGCCGTAATAATAATTATAAGCAAAAGATCAAACATCGGACAAAGCGACATCCTTCAAAATAAAATATATTTCAGTAATTATAATATTAAAGAAATTACAATTAATAATTATATTTTAAAAATATTGGTAAAAATATTATACACATAGCGGAAAGGATCACCGTAAATAATGTAAGGAGTAGAAGATCCATCTTTGTATAAAACGACATATTTTTTATTAAAGAAAAATTAATAATATGCCGCTACTGAGGTTGGGATTACCGCAAGACCTCGTGGACTTGTGTTGTGTACGTGCATAAATAAAAAAAAATCCACACGCCTCCACGGGGATCGAAACCTGGACCTCTCGTCACTTGTAGTGAACGATATTCCGCGAAACCAGTCGGGTATTGGAGTTTAGTTATAATACCTTTAAATAATACTTTTATTATATATATTTTTAAATTAATCACAATTAATATACGATTAGTATATATTAAAAATTAAATTATCATACATCGACTAAACTCATACGAGATCTTCGACGGAGGTTGATCTTGACGACGGAGAGCGGTCGTGCTGATAACGTGTTATAAAAATATTAATTGTGATTAATATTATATTAAGATTATTTTATTATAATTATACTTATATTAAGATTATAATGATAATATAGCTTATAATAATAAAGAGAGAGAGATTAGAGAGAGATTAAGTATTTCAATACTTGGTGTGATTTACAATGAACTCTAATCACCTATTTATACTACTAATAATTTACTATTACAACTAATCACATTAATTACAATTATACACCTCACACTAAAATACAAACTTTTCAATTAAACACCTCATCTTATCATCTTATCATCTCATCAATATTTAATACAATGCTTCCAAATCACTAATCTTTTAAAACATCCACATTAATATTATTTCATAATAAACGAATATATTTTTCCGACATGATCTAATTAATGCATGAATATGGAGTAGTATTATATCGATGCTTTTCTCATTTACTATCATATCGCTAGTTAATAATTTTTTTTTTCAAAAAAAAAAAAAAGATATACTTACAACAATGGGATCGTCCGAGGTAGAGTTAAAAATTCCGGCTCCCCCAGAGCCAAAGCTTACGCCTTTAACGTAGACATCATTCGGCCGACGGAGGGCTCGACAGTCCCAACTTCTCAGCTGTTTTACAATAACAAACACGCACTCATTTTATCTCATACAAAAAGTCCTTTGAAGTATTTATTACATGACAAGCGTGTGTTATCATATCATTACCTGCAAAATCGGCAGCATTCTTGCCATTGGAGAATCTCCCAGTAGCTTTGTTGCCTGGATAATCTATCCCATTGTACGGAATATCAGCTTTGATTAGAGAGAGCGGCAAGTGATTGTTATTGCCGACGTCGACTAATGAGTCGCCGAATACGTACGAAGCTCGCACGCTTTGAGCCTTCGAATAATGGAAAACTGAAAGGACAAACACAGAATAGAAATATAGAAAGGAAAACTTATTACAATTATTCAGTAATCTTTTCCCACATGAAAACCCCATTATTAGAATAGTATATATAGAATGATTGAGTACTTCTTAGGAATGTATTATAGGGTTTTTGGTGACTTTGTATGATGAGCAGAAGAACTGAGGGTTTTATATATAGGGGTTTGGAGGGAAGAAGCTAAGGTTTTTGTGTACTGTGATTACTATTGAAATGTGAACAAGCTGAAATTTTATAGACTAAGGGTGTTATTCTTTAGGATTTTCTCAGGTGGAAAATTTGACCCTTTTTTTTTAATTTCCTGTAGTTTATTAGTGGAAAGTGTTGAATAAATACCTAATTTTTTAAAAATGGAAAAATATCATTACTTGTAGATTGCAGTTCATTATATGGTTGGTCTTTATGGAATTTATATGAGGGTTTTTCCTCCTCTCCACTTATCTTGGTTGGAGTTTGATTGACTTGCTAGGTGGGCCATTTAAATTTATAAATTAGATTGTTATATTAAACCATGATTAATAAGTAAATAAATTGGAATAATGATTACATCTTTAATTGCAAATTATGTATGTGTTTGTCAATTTTTTTTGATTATGTATGAGCTCGAATAAGAAGATATATATACATATATATATATGGTCGACATGGTTACACTACTATTTAGAAAGAAACTGAAAGTCGAAATGGTTTTGTAACGGAGGCACATTATTTTGTCAAACAACATTTTATGTGGCTGCAATTTAATGAGGTATTTTCATGAATATTTCCTTTTTTATATATAAAATCTAATATTTTCCGATATTCACATTGAAATTACGATAAAAAGACAACAAATTGGGAAGCCATGTATGTTACATCAATCAGTTGTAGCTGTCTAGAGAAGAGCAAGTGATAGGCTTTGTGGCCCTTTTGAGTTTATCACTTTGTCTGAACACTAAAATAGAAATATCAAGCTAAAGCGTTTCCATTGGAGATACAAAACGAAACCTCCATCGTTCACATATTTTTTTTTTCCCAATTAAAATTTTTTAGAAATTGTGAAATCAAGTATATTTTCGTATATAAGTATATAAAATAATATATAGTATATTGAATGTATATGCGGGATGAAAGAAAACTGATTTATTGTGAAGGTCGGGGTTTCAGGGTTTGTCCTTAAAATGATATTTGTCCCACAAATTGTACTTACGAGATACATCAGTCGTTTTCCAATATAACTATAATAAACGTCTCGTAATAGGAGCACTTTTAATTCTAAGACCAGCAAACTTAATCGATGTTTTTTGAACTCACATGAGTTTGGAATATGAAATCTTGATGGGAGAGAAGTAAGAAATGCTTTATGATATCTACTATAACATTAGATAGAATGTGATTCTTAAAATGACAAATGACCCTTCTCATTTATAGATGTGGCTGGAATCTAATACAAGTTATGACTAAGACTAATCATGATTTTCAACTTTTAAATACAAATATTTTGGCCATTCTTCAACTCTATTTGCTGAGATTATATGTCTTACATCGGAAAATTAAATTCAACCGACTCAATATATAAATTGAAGAGATCTCTCCTCCTCTCCCATCACTAACTGGATTTATGATGGAACCCTCAATTTAACATGGTATCAGAACGGATTCGATCTGCGTGTTATCATATTTATTTGACTCACCGCCACTCAATTTGGTCCACCTCTTTGATTTATATATTCGGAAAGCTAACTTCATCTGGCTCAATATAGAAATCAAAGTGGTTTCTTCTCCTACCATCAATTGGTTTTATGGCGAAACCATTAATTGAACACTATTCGCCAAATCTGTCTTTTCCCGAATCATTGCAATAACGAAATCACCAAACCATTATGATATAAAATATAATACTTTTATTCAAATGACAAGATATGAATTTTAATTCAAATGTTATTCATAGCAGAAAATCCTTTTCCGTAATAGATTTCAATCCGAATATATCATTTTCAATCCAAGTTTGGAATGATTAGATGAGACACGATAAGCATCAATAATTTTGTTATCAACGCTGAATTCAATATCTTACCATAGTTCACATTTCACATCTATAGCTGTAGTAGTAGTGAGGGATGACCCTAGAAAAATATGCTCGAGTCTGACATATTTAATTTAATTTTCTCGAAGATTATCAGAAAATTCAAATTGTCCACAATATTTACCATGTGGAGCAATTTAGTCACCGATGTTTTGCTTGAACTAATTTAGTTCCCAATGTTGTCAATTTTGGACCAATTTAGTCCTTTCATCATGATTAACGTCAATTTTAGCGAGAATTTCGCACGTGCCCCACACTAAATCATGTCTTGATCGAATTTTGAAATATCTGCAGGATTTGGGGGTTTGTACTATTTTCTTCTACTGCCAATGAAGCTTGACGAGGCAGACGATATAGAGCTCATGTCCGAATTTTGGAGGAGAAATTTTTAGTTTTGTGCCCTAATTTCAGTAATCATTACAATTTTATTGATCCAAACATGATTTATTGTGAGACACGTGTGAGATTTCCGTTAAAATTGATGTTTATCGTGACGTAAGGATCAAATTGATCCAAAATCGACAACATCGAAAACTAAATTAATTCAGCCGAAATATCGGGGATTAAATTTGTCAACATGGTAAACATTGAGATATTTTGGTTTTTATCCCGAAAAAAATATTAAGATATATCCATCAAACTTGGCAACAATGTTTATTACAACATATCTGACAAGCACTTGAAATGCCTTCCTACCTTTTACATTTAATTGGGGGGATAATTCGTAAGGTGGATAGGCTCGTTTTTTCATCATAAATTTACATATCCGCGTACATTGCCGTAGTAAACAAAATAACTGAATTTTCTAACACCTATAAATTGGGAAAAGATTATTTCATGTTTTCTATATTCTTTGCTCTTTAAAAAAATAAGAAGATAAATTGAATAAATTATTTGAGTAGCTACATTGAATCGTCGTGTACTTTATAACATTCATTTCACGTGCAATATAGTACAAAATGATAACCAATATTTGTTATGTAAATTCATAAATAGTGTTAGTTGTTAACGGGTTGAATTGTAACATCATGATTCATGATCATACACACACTTTTGGGCCCATATTAGCGGGCTTTTAATTAAATACAATGGTTTGTTATCGGAGAAAACCCAAAATAGTTCTCAATGTTTACCACGTTGACTAATTTAGTCACCGATGTTGTTGATTTTGGACAAATTTGGTCATTCCGTCATGATTAACGTTAATTTTAGCGGGAATCACGTCTGGATCGAATTCTGGAATATATACATGATTCGGGGGTTCGTACTTTTTTCTTCTACTGTCAATGAAATTCGACGAAGCAGACGATTCAGAGCTCGTGTTCGATTTTTTACGGTTAGGGTTACACTACACTATCACCATCAACTATAACTTTTGGCACAACGGTAGTCGATTGATCCTAGAATTGGTATCAGAGCATTTCACTGATTCGATTCTCAAGGGGGAGATTATTGAGGAATAATAATTCTCTGCTAAGAGAGCGATTGGACCGCGACGCGGGAGGTTTAATGGTTAAAGTTGTACCCTCACGATCCGCTATAGCTAGGGTATGCGTTTGATCCTATATGAATGATTTACTAATTTATTATTATTATTATTATTATTATTATTATTATTATTATTATAGTTGTTGAGCGAAGAATTCCCGTTGGATATATTTATGGTGTTAGACTTCCAACTTTCTAATTGATTGAACATTACCCTCCATCTGTGTATGTGTATGGCAAAAGAGCCTAATCGTTTGCTTTTACTTTTGTACCAAAACCAACACCAAGCTAAAGAACATCTTCAAATACTTCATTTGATCACAAACCAAGACTTCAAATAAAAAAGAAAAATAATAAACGAAATAGAGCAAATGGATTTAAATTTCCTCAGTCGATGATGATGATGATGGTGATGAACTCAAGCCTTTTTCGTCGAACCCCACAAGAACCGTGTTCGAACCGCGTCGATCTTCTCGGGTTTGGAGTTTCGAAGTTTCTTGGGATCACGCAAATAACAGACTTCACCTTCACAGATGTATTGCCTTCTCTGAGATTGCTCCATAGAAAAGCATCTCAAAATGTTGAACAAAGGCAACATGGCATGACCCCTTCTACTACTTCTTACAATAAGTACTCTCTCTCTCTTCGAAGCATTGAATTGTTCCAAAGTCTCAACCACATTATAATGGTCTATACAAATGAGTCATGTTGCTTAATATATTATTTATTTATTTATGTTTCCAATGTTACGTAGTCTAAATTTAGGACCACAAGCAACGGCAATAAAACGTCATATGGATGGCATATGTTTACACGTTTTTATGTAATAAATAAAAGAATAAAAATAAGAGACCATAAACTAATGGTCGTGATTACTTTCGCGTTTTGATCTTTTTTAAATGCCTCCGATGCCTTCTGTTTCACTTATTTACAATTTATAAAGAAGCTCCTTCTTCTTCTAATGTTTATCTATCTAGGCCTAGCTACCAATGTTAATTTCCATCCCCGCCCTCAACTTAGGCTCCGTTTGATTTGCGAAATTCGCTAAGAAAAAGGAAAGAAAAAATATAGAGGAACAATGGTCGAAACGCAAAGTACACTTGTTTAATGCGCTAACTTAGTTTTCCATCGCGCTTTCCACATACGAATTCTGAATACCAAACGCACCCCTAGGGTATTAAATGGAGATAATTTCCGCACCATTGCCAAGCCTAGCAATAATAGTCTTATAGCAATGGAATATTTCAAAGTCAACACAGAATATTAACTTTCTAGAATCCATTCCAAACAAGTTGTCTCATCATCAAAGAGCAAATCAGTCTTTCGGAGAAACCAACGAAAGAGAATATTATAAAGAGAATTAACAAACTTTTACTTTTTCATAGTTATTATTTACACAGATTGACCTTAAAAATCTCAGTTGGGAATTTACCCAAACGTATTCTCACCACTGTATGTCATGTAAAGGAATCCATCCTCATCTATATATATGCTCCTCATAGATCGTAGACATCATTGCAGCTAAGGATAAAAAAGATGGATACTATTAGGTGAGAAGGCAGATAACTAAGGCAGTACCAAAGCCACATATAAACATAGGTGGATTGATTAATAAGCGAATTCACAGAGATTTTAACCGACATTAAGCATAGCCATACTGTGTAGTAAAACATTTGTGGTGGATAAGAATTGAATACTTTCTGAGTAAGAAATGGCAAGGATTAAGTTCTAGAAGAGTATACCAGTGGGAGGGAGAACATTCTTGACAAAAATGAATAGCTTGATTCTTTTTCGGACAACATAAACGAATTGGCCAACAGTTAGATGAGCGGGAACAAGGTATCTGCAGTTTTAAATCCCACAAACTCGTTAGGGCTACAAACAACGATCTCAATATGGGATGAGCACAATGGGTGGATTCGAACGTTAGGCATGCTTAATCAATTTTAAGCAGGTTAAAGGCCCCAAATATTTCGAGACACGTGCTCAGAAAATCACAAATCATAAAAAGTAGTAGTTGTTGGTTAACCGACTTTCTCTTGTCAATGTCGGGAATATCAGATCTGTCCGCTTTCTCTACAATAACCTGCGCCAAGGGTTAGCATAAATCGTTGCCCAACAGCTGAAATGATATCGTTTATCGAAGGTAATAACGTAATGACACTTGACTACCCTATTACCGGAATTCTGTCAGGGTACTTCTCCCTGATCCGAGAAGCCTCAGCTTGTCGCTTCTCTGAAACATGATAAGGCGTGTAACTGAATAAGTTTCATCACAATGGATCACTTCAACCAGGAGGAATTAGCTCAGGTTTTCATGGACAAATCAAAGTTAGGAGCTTAAACAAGCTATCTCAAACTTTAGGAAACGGAATACACATACACGATAACCAAACTGCTCTGCTCTGCTCTGCTCCATCTATAAAATCTGAACCAATGCACACAAAAAATGAACCTTCAAAGGAAGGCAAAATTACGGTGAGTTTTTCACATATAGATGAGTTTGCTTGCATTGCTTTTTCAGTGACTATAATTAGTTCCCAGCAGATTGACTCAATCCACCATCTTCATAACAAGCAATCTAAACCATGAACTAGTGGTAACAATACAAACATATACACTATGATCAACAATAAATAGAGCAAAATAAACAAAACAGTACTCTCGCCAATCACACAACGCGAAAGAATTATCCAGCACGAAAGTATTGTCCGACACAAAAATACATGATATACATCAATTGCATCATAAAAACTCAGACGCAGCAGCTTGAACCCGAGCCGAACAGTAGTACGATCATACTCAACACAAATTAGTACTCCATAAATCCGATCATCAATCGATATCATATTTTACCAAAACAAACAAGCATCTACGACCAAAATATGCTAAAGTTCAAGCAACTAAAGATCTCGTATCATTTGCTGAAGAATATAGGAAATTGGCCATTGACTGTCTGAAAGTTCTACGCATTGAGATGCAGTTGGAAACTTTATTTCATCTGCAGGTATGCGATATTTGTGGGATGGGAACTAGTTCTTACAATTAGGTTCTGTAATCATATATAATATGACGCTTAAAAATGTGATATATTTAGGAAATGACAAACCGGGAATACGTGGATGACCAAGATGCAGAGGAGCCCGATGACTTTGTTATTTCATTAACCTCTCAGGTTAGTTACATACTTTGTGCTTTCTGGTTCTGCTATATAGAGGGATTGGAGGTGTTATTTTATTCATCGTACGCTGATGAGAGATGTGCGAAAGCTTTTCATAAATTCATCTCCATTGCTACTTCGTAAGGTCTGATTTTAGTAGGAATACTTCTGATTGATCTTTGTTTCCATGACCTCAGTCTATCTGCAATTCAAACTTTTTCCTTGCCAAACTCGATATGTTTGATGTTTAATGCATTTTATGTAAGTATATATCTGGAGTCATATTCCAGGACCAAACTAAAGACTTTACCGTCGCACAAATATGCAATATGTATTTAGCCATGCCTCAAATGACTGACAGCACTTCAAATATGTGGGGCTTGAGCTTCTGGAATGCTACTGATTATTATAAGTTCTATAGAAGGGTTTATTTAGTGACTGTTGGTTATCCTTTGATATAGTCATGTCTTTGAACTTTGGTTTGTGTTTGGGTACTTCATGGGGATTTTGCTGTATCCAGCATGACTTAAGATAGTCTATACTGAATACTTATTGCTACAAATATCAAGGGTCATGTGTAATTGAAGGATGCCTTGTAGCTCAATGATTTCTGCGGGATCCATTATTAAAAGCAATGAATTCGTCGGTGGCGAAGGATCTACATAACTGACCTTGTATTTCGTGTTGACCCATGAGAATTTTGTTAGATAGTGCTTGAGTCTGGCTTGCAATTTGTATGAAATTTTCAGGACAATATTTTGTTTATTGTGAGAAAGAAAATCATTAGTGTCTTATGCTTATGTGAAATCACCGTAAAAAAGAGTGTGCACATTAAAGAAGAATGCAATTTCCTGTACGTGCTTCTAAAAAATAAGCTTATTTTAAATAAATTATTACTAGAATAACTTATGATCCGGTGAAAACAGATAACACGTCGGGATGAAGAAACGGCCCCTTTTGTTGCGGATATAAAACAGAATTACATATTTGGAGGAATATGCAGTGTTGCAGCAAATGCATCCATAAAGGTTTGTTTTCACCCTGTTCAAATCTTTGCTGGATTGGATAATGGAGAAACTTCATCAATAAACCGCACATCACATTGGCAATCACTGAGGAGCAACAATTTTTCTTCTTTATCAGGCTTTGGCTGAAATGAAATCTATCAACCTTTTTGGTGTGCAGCAGATTTGCCGCAATTCAATAGCGTTGGAACAGGTTTGTGAACTTTTTCACTTTCCTTATCCCTGTGATTTCTAGGGCTTTGAAAAGATTCTGTTGACCGGTTTGGAGAAAAGGTTTGTTTATATTAAAACGTGCACAACTTTGTCCGGAATGTGATAAATCTTGATACAGTACTAAATCCCATAATCCCGACGAGCCTTTATTTGCATCCTTTCTTTCAAACTTTTGCTCGATTTATGACCGACCATTGTATTTGAATGGTAAAAAGGTGAAGTGTGCCTGACAAGTAAGGCATCCTATACTTCTGAGTCATAATAACCTTCAGTTTTGCAAAAGGCACACTGTCATATTTATTTTATACTGGAATTAGAATTTATCAACATATATGCATTTCATGAGAAAGGAAGTGCAAATGTGACAGGTCGATCAATCTTAGAATAATAGTTATGTATGTGTTTTCTGTTGCCTGTCAACCTGATGCATGTTCTCTTGTATAAGTTATTGTAACAAAGATATCGCGATGAATGAAGGGAAATGTTATATGTGTCCCAAACCTGGTCTCTGTTGAGCCTATAATCTTCTTCTTCTTCCTCGTAGGCTTTGGCTGCAATCTCTTCCATTGACAGTGAAGTCGTACAGACAAAGATGGATCATGTCCGTACGTATTATGAACTCCTGAACATGCCTTTCGAGGTAAACCCATTTTTATATTTTTATGTCATTTTTCCTTATTCTTTCTTGATGATGTAAATCGTCTGACAATATTTCTTCGTTTCAGGCTCTGCTTGCCTTTATTTCAGAGCACGACAACCTATTCACGGCTGCCGAGTGAGTTATCATGAGCATTTAAATCACTACTGTTTATTTCTTCCTTTCATCTTTAATGTGATGAACTAATTAACTGTGTTAATCAGATATGCAAATCTATTGAAGATCGAGGTCCCAGGAAGGGAGATCCCTGATGATGCTGAGGATCGCGTCGCAGAGATTTTGGCGCATTGAAGATCTTGGTAAAGGTGGCAGATCATCAAATTGATATATCATCATCATCATCCTCCTCCTCTTGAGTTGTTATGGCGAGTTTCAGTGTAAAATGATTTTTTTGCACCTCTCTCTCTCTCTCTCACTTTCTCCCAAGTTTCAATAGTAGATTGTTATTGTTGTCTTCTGTTTTTATACGATACGACCATAGCGAGAGGCTCTCAGAACTCTTACCCCCTCCTTTTCATTTGGGTTCCATTTTAGTTTTTTTTTTTTTTTTTTTTTTTTTTTTTTTTTTTGTTTTGTTTTGGTGTGGAAAGGAAAACTATTCATTTGTATTGAAATTTATATTATTATTAGTTTGTCCTAAAACTTATAACTATTTAATTTTGAAGAAAGTTAAGTTGTGGTAGCATCATTGGTCTTTGTCTGTGTGTAGTATTCAACGAGCGATTTGCGCGTAGCGATTTCCCGTTCTAATAATAAAGAGTGGGGGTTGGGGGAATTCCCCGGTTAGAAGGAGCACGCGGCTTCCTTAGGCAACTAAATAACGAGAGAATGACAAAAGTAGTTAAGTTTTTAAATTGTAATTACAAAAATAGTTAACTTTTTGAAACTATTACAAAACTAGTTAACTTTTTTAATTTTAATTATTATTATTTTCATTTTTATCCTAAAACTGTCTAAAATTGCAAATTTTCAATATTATTGTTTCAATTAAGCAAAATATTACTGATAATTACATTTTTAATCCCAATTCATTTTTAACAATTTTTACTCAACTCATTTTTTAACCTTCGGTTAATGTTAACTTACGTTTTATATTTGATATCTTGGTGCATACCAATCGAACAACTGCAAGAATTTTAGAAAGCTTGTAAAGTAAACATGTCAAGAAGCCTCAAGATTTTTCTTTTATTTGTTTATTTTTTAGTTGCATGATCGATTCCATGTAGATAAGCATTCATTAAAATTCAAGTTGTTCTTTGATTCGACTTTATGAATTCTTTTATGTCCACCAACACACTAATAATGTATGATCATTTACAAACTTCTATAATAATGATAAATACAGAGCATGCCAAGAATAAATTAATTGCAAGAATATTTCTAGAAAATAATATCGTGTAATGTTAATTAAATATAGTATACTTACATAAACATCCATAAAATATTCAAATGAGCATTATCTAACAAAAATCAATTTCTATAAAAGTTGTCACAATTCATCATCATTATTTTCCCTAGAGTGTTTCTTGCGAGACTTTTGATCCATTTCACATGGATATCGTCGTGTTCGCTTACACCCGACTTTACTCTCTGGACGTAAATAATGATTATGTACCAGATGAAAAGGAAGATTTCAAAGCGACTCCTCTAATGGGCACTCAAATTGATAACGATATGTCACCTCAAACATTGCAATTCCAAAATTATCTGGAACATATTCACATAGATCTTGAAAAGCTGAAAAAAAAAGAGCAACAAGTATTCAACAACAACAACAACAACAACAACGACAACAACAATTATGGCGACCCCACTTTTTAAATATAGATAGTTGGCGGGTTTTCGCAACGAAAGCCGCGGAAAGCCCATTTTACAAAAAAACAACATAGTATATTATACAATATATAAAAGAGTTGTTTTACAAAAGCCGTGCTAGTCTTTACAACGGGCCGAAGCCCCAAAATATCAAAACAATCCTACGCCTCCACAGGTCGCGTCCCATGTACTGCATCCGCCCCCAAAAACCCGTGGAGTCACCGCCCCCAACCGCTACTCACCCGTACCTATAAAACATGTAACCCTGAGCAAAATTGCCCAGTAGGTGAACACCAAAATAAAGCGATGCATGCGTGCACATGTCCCCAAATCCCAATATCTCACATGACAAATGCACGCTCATTTTTCTCATATCTCAATACTCAGGGCCCTAAGTTAGACTCGGCACCTCGCGCGCAACATCACATCAATCATCCGGTCACACAGACTCGGAAATCACATTTCATGGCGGTGGGCACCCCGAGTCGCGTTTTCACGCTGTACCCGGGTAGATAGATCGATCACGTCTATCTTCCGCCTAATCTCATCTCATGACGGTAGGCACCCCGAGTCGCGCTCCCACGCTGTACCCGGGTAGATAGATCGATCACGTCTATCTCCCGTCCAGTCGAGCAATCCTACGATGGTGGGCACCTCAGGTTGCTCAAGCCTGAGTAGACAGAGCGATCACGTCTGTCTCCCGTCAGGTGCACCTACGAGTCTTAACCTCACAAATCTCTGCCAAAGAAAGGCATACACTCTCCCATCGCGCAAATGCGATCAATACTCTCGTCATGACATGCCGTGAATGTATGCACAACAAATCCTAAGCCATATTTCGTATATATGAACAACACCAAAATTATTAAATCATACATTTAAATCATATCCCCAAAATCTCAAAAATACTTTATATTAAAAGATTTGGGTTGAAATTTGGACTAAGACTCAAAGTATTCCCACCAGGCCCATGAAAAGCCCACTAAAAGTTGACCTGGCGAAAACCATTTCTTTTAAGTGGCGAAAAACTTAGGCTAGCGAAAAGTAGCGAACAGCTCAAACTTGGCGAAAACTTTGTAAGTGGCGAAAAGCTTTTTCATTTTGAACAGTAACTAGCGAAAACTTTATATTAAGTAGCGAAAAGTTTTGGTTCGCGAAAACTTACAAAAAGTTGGCGAAAAGCTTGGTTCGCGAAACTTCACAAAAGTGGCGAAAAGCTGGTTCGCGAAAACCTAACAAAAGTTGGCGAAAAGCTTGGTTCGCAAAACTTCACAAAAAGTTGGCGAAAAGCTTGGTTCGCGAAACTTCACAAAAAGTTGGCGAAAAGCTTGGTTCGCGAAAAACCTTTTTATTTTGAACAGTGACTAGCGAAAAGCTTAATTCGCGAACACTAAGTGGCGAAAAGTTTTAACCTCATGAAAAGTGGCGAAAAGCTTTGGTTCGCGAACATTAAGTGGCGAAAAGCTTGGTTCGCGAAAACCTAATTATTGGCCCGCGAAAACTTTTTCCTCTCACATACCGAAAACCTTAGGCCCGCGAAAACTGATTTTTCGGCCCGCGAAAACTTTTTCTTCCTCACAATTCGCAAAGTAACTGGCCCGCGAAAACTTAAAATGGCCCGCGAAAATGGTTTTCGGCCCGAAACAAGGAATCATTCTAAAGTAAAGAACAGTAGACGAAGAACACTAAGTTCTTCATATCTTCAACAAATACCAGAAACTCATAACATAATTAAAACCCATATTTTGGGTTTTTAAACATCAATCATCACACATAACATTTTATCAAACCAAAAACGATGGTGATCCTTTCACCATAAATATAACAGCTTAAAAATATCAGTTTTGGGTTTGTAGGTTTCACCTACCTCACTTCCTAAGCAGTGTTTAAGCAGATTTTTGTTGATGAAGATTGGAAGAAGCTTTTGCCAAATTTCCTTTGTCTCTTTCTTCTTTCTTTCTCGCCTTCCTCTCCTTGTTCCTTTTCTTCTGAAGTTTTTGAAGTATAGTTGTATATTTAAGTTGGGACAGACTTACGTGATGACAAGGAGGTGATAAGGTGGTGATGCAATTTTCCTCTTAAGCTAAGAAATGTTCTTTTTTGTAATTTTCCTTCTTTTGTATCTTTCTTTATCGCAAACTATTTTGGCCATTGGGCCATTCAGTCCTTTTGGACTTAATTATTTTTCAGCCCATCAAAGTTTTCCTTCTTTATCGGGCTTGGGCCCAATTATTATTTGGGCTCAATATCAAGCCTGCCCAAACTTATCTTCACCAATTTCGAAGTTTTGCGAAATTCCCGTATTAAATTTTTACGGGTATTACAACAACAACAATAATAATAATAATAATAATAATAATAATAATAATAATAATAATAATAATTGATCCAAGTTAGGGTTCACGGTTCCTTATTCATCTCTTTTATTTGTTTATTAATATAATAATAATGTCTCAATGCTTATTATTCTCTTTATTTATTTATTTTATTAAAAAAGTAATAATAGTAAAGTATTATGATTAACGTGGTAACAAAGTTTGATGAGACAATGTTTTTAATAAAAAATTATTAAAAATGAATTGAGGTTAAAAATATAATTATTAGTAATATTTTGCTTAATTGAAATAATAATAGTAAAAATTTGTAATTTTAAATAGTTTTAGGATGAAAATGAAAATAATAATAATTAAAATTAAAAAAGTTAACTAGTTTTGTAATAGTTTTAAAAAATTAACTATTTTTGTAATTACAATTTAAAAACTTAACTACTTTTGTCATTCCCATCTGATGGGTGTATATACATGCGTTTAAAGTTGTTTTAGATAAACACATGTTTTATATTAATATATGTACCAAACATATGAACATGTAATAAACTCATCATAAATCCACCTACCAAACATCTTCTTAAGATGTTCGTGATAGCAATCAGGAACCATCCAATCAGTTGCTTGCCCTTATTATTTTGTTGCTGCCCCTACTGAACAGTTTTCGACAAATTTCACACTGAATTACCATTGGCGGTGTTTTGAAAGAAAAATTCTTAAATTCGACAAATTTCACACTGAATTACCATAGGCGGTGTTTTGAAAGAAAAAATTCTTAAATTTCGGTCTCGAACAGTTTTGGGCGGTTACAATGCAGTTATACAAGTTTTAAATGTTACAAGTAGTAGACCCATATTTTATCGAATAATATCACTATTACTTAAACAAGTGTCATGTCAGCTCAAACGAAGAATTAACAAAGTCATACTATTATATCAGAATCAAATTCATACATAATAATCAAATCATAATGCGGGAGTTCATTTTAAACATAAAATATAAATAGTCGATCAAGTTGTTATTTTTTAGCCAAATCGATGTCAACCTTAATTAGTTTTCACCCAATCCAATGTATTTGGTCTTTCATTTTTTATACAAATATGTTTATTAATCTAAAAATTAAAGTTAGAATATAATTAATATTTGATTAGCATTAAAATAAAATTAGATGTAATTAGCAAAAAAAATTATAATTCTAAGAATATCGTGCAGTTTGCTTTGGTTCGACTTGTACAAAAAATCCACACCACAAACAATTTTTACGGTGCGGTTTAGTAATTAAAATTAAACAGCAGTTTATGAGGTTAATTTTGTAAGTCGGTGTCGTGCTGGCGGTATGGATGGTTTTGTAAAATCGTTGCACACCCCTAACTACTACTATTAATAAATAATAACAATAATTATAAATCAAAATTACTATCATCACATACTTAGATATAACTATCAGAGGTCTTGCAAGTGACGTAACGTTAAAATAAAGTTGTGATGCATGGATATTGGATAGTAAAAAGTCCCAGTTTGTTTAGCTAATGCACATTATATAGTACTAAATACTACATGATGATATCCAAGTTCTGATATGAAACAAGAAACACCTTAAAACCGAACTCAGTAGACATCGAAGCCTCTCGCTCGACCCAAAACAAAAATGCATGAAAAACTGCATAACAAGCGATAGTAAACGTCTTTGCACAACCCATCCATCGCTTTTGATGTGTATTCGCAAGGCGATGACTGCAAATACTACCCAAACCATCACATTGGACTGTACTGTAAATGTCTCTCGTAAAAGTCTATCAGCTGCGTACGAAACAATAGGAATGGCGGTCAGTTGGTAGAATGCAGAGCATACATTACAAGCTCGGGAGAAAGTTTGTTTCTAAAACGAAATGATCGATAGAAAGAAGGGACGACTTGGAATACTTACCAAGAGAGGATTGTTTGCCTTCAAAGTCTTGTTATCAACTATTACTTTGGTTCCATCAGATCTGCCGATGATCATATCATAGAATTTAGCATATCCAACATATAAAGATCCCAAAAGCCACGACAGATGATAATATCTATGCTTATCCACCGAGGAACAAACAATGAAACGAAACCATGAAGGCCACATATGGCCGAATAGTTTCCAAGTATGTTTCAACGTTTTTTGAGAAAAATATATATGACGACTTCAATACAAATCTAAGTTTAATGGGTCATTTTCTTTATAGCAACTCCGAAGAATCAAGTTGATATAAGAATGGAATCACTGACCTCAAAGCCTCAAAGGCCAAAAACACTTCTTGTCTCCCATCTGCTATAGAAGCCTTATAGCTTATAGGACGTATTATCTCTTTGATACTCCAAAGGCTTTTCGAATCTTCCAGCGCACGCCCGCAAATTACCTCCATCAGAGTCCCGATTCTGAATTCGCATAGGTGCAAGGCTTGAAACCCCATCATCTACCGAGCTCAATGCTTCGTTTTTCTTAAACCTCTTGACCGGGCCTGATTTCCTCCTTTTCGCACCAGTACAAGGGCCCGAGCCCGATTGGGCCGGGCCCACCTCATCGCGGTCCCTCAATCGACTGCCTCGGGGAAATTCACAGAGCTTCAAGTCCAACTCGTTCTGATCCTTTTCGACTTCGGCTGTGGTAATAACAGATCCCATTGTTGAGGCGGTCAAATCATTCTTGTTCATCTTCTCCGGCAATTCGAATCTGCTTATAGGCTCTTCGACGATCCTAACGATGTGAGAAGGTACACTATACGTGGCCTCGGAAGGGGAGAGTTCTGAGGATTGTAGCTCTGTTTTTTCTTCGATTGAACGCGGATGACGCCGGTCTTGCGCTTTCTCTTGCGTGTAGGACGGATTTTCCCCGATTTCAAACTTAATTATCCCGAAAAAAGGAGATTATGTGAATCCAAAACAAGAACAGCGGAAAACAAAATAAAGTCAGGTAGTTAATTGAATATGTAGCTGTCACTGCGAATGAATTCAAAGTTACAACGATGAACACCTTAATGAAAAAGAAAAAAGAAAAAATCAAACCTTTCTTCAAATGCATCGATAATATCGGAACACTGACGCAAGTTCGCCACTGGCTCCCACGTGTTTGCTGTCTCTGACCAACCTCGCCTTGCCGTGAAAAAAAAAAGGAAAACAATTACAAAATATACTTACTTTCTTTTCTTTCACACGTGTCGAAATACCTAACGTAAGGTGAAACGACTCAATCCCACGACGACTAATCAGGAGAAAAATGCTGGTTAAGAAGTTACAAAGGCTACTCCGCTCATTAACAATCGGTGTTAAGATGAACCCTTTGTGAACTTGTTCAACACGCAGTAAAGACAATGAGCCATTAATTATCAGAAGTGTCTTCTTTACCTCACACACACACACACACTAATAGTAATCAGAAATTTGTCCTTTTTTGCCTCACACACATACATACATACACAATAAAAGCATGACTTCACTTCATCCAAACATTACAGTTCTTTCATCATGTGATCAAGAACATATACAAGAAATCAAACATGCAAACTTAGGAGGTCTGTTACTCACCATTTAATCAAATACTGAGCTTTCCCCTTCAATTTTCGCCATAATTCCAAAGAGCACGGAAAAGAAAAAAAAAATGCAAGAGTCAGCTTCTCGAAGATAACATAAGACTGCAAAAAGAAAAGAAACAAAAGGCAGACCTTTCGAATTCGCTTTCTTCGAACAGCCTCAATCTCATAGTAACCATCGTCGAGCTTTGTTCTTCGTTCCTCTCCTTCGCCGTGACTTTGGCTCTCCAACGGCTCACACTCTGTATCACCTTCCGATTCCTCGTCCTCGCTTTCTTTTTCGCCCTCGCAAGCCTCCTCCGCTGCATCGCTGCTTCTCAGCCGATGCTCCTCCGATGTTTCGGCCTCCGATGGTGGTGAGGGTGGCGCCAGGACATTATCGGTAGCTCCTTTCATACTGTGCTGTCAGTGCCGAGCTTTGAGGCCTGCGAAGTTGGGAGGGTTTATTTTTCAAATTTATTATTAATTATTATTATTTTATCGACATATTTATCAAAGTTACGGATAAATACAACAAGAAGTCGTCCGTAATTTTGTTATTTATTTGATGTCATGTCAAGAATAAAATCTTCAGATCTGCTTTTGAGCGACTCTGAGTCAAACAATTTCAAAACGTTACGTTGACTTTTTATTAATTAATAAATAAAAATATTCAGATTAAAGTTTGTAGTGTATGCATTTTGCTGGAACCGCAGTTGTTAAAATCTGAATATTCTAATAGGATAAAACTCAAAATAGCACACAATATTTATCATATTTATCATGTAAATCAATTTAGTCACCGATGTTTCACCTGAACCAATTTAGTCCCTGATTTTGTAGATTTTTGACCAATTTGGTCATTCCGTAGCGATAAACGTCAATTTTAATGGAAATCTCACGCGTGTCTTATAATAAATCATCTAGATCGATAAAATTGAAATGATTACTGAAAATAGGGCACAAAACTAAAAATTTCTACTCCAAAATTCAAACACGAGCTCTAAATCGTCTGCTTCGTCGAGCTTCATTGACATTTGAAAAGAAAACATTACAAACCGTCAAATCCAACAAATATTCCAAAATTCGATACAGACATGATTTATTGTGGGCGTGTGCGAGATTCTCGCTAAAATTGACGTTAATCATGACGGAATGACCAAATTGGTCCAAAATCAACAACATCGAGAACTAAATTGGTTCAGATGAAACATCAAGGACTAAATTGGTCTACATGGTAAATATTAGGGATCATTTTGCATTTTATCCATATTCTAATCATATTATGCATGATATAAGGGTTTGGGATCCTCTATTCGAATTTCTGTATTCCACTTCGTATTCCAACCTACGAAAATCGTTACACATTACTCCGCCCAGTGTTAAAACACCCGTAAATATCATTACATCAGGTGTTTAATAAAAAAAAAAAGTCAATATTACAACAATTTTATTAAAAAGATATTTTTTGGTCTTATTTTATAAATAGCAAAAGAGAAAAACACTTATATAATTAAAAAAAAAGCCTATTCCAGATATCTCAAATTTATATTGTGTCGGGTGGTGTTATCTTTTACAGTTAGTCATATTGAGATTTCTATTTTATCCCACATTGGATAATTCAACCACCCGACTCACTTAATATATTATAAGGACAATCTCATCTATCACCAACTAATTTTAGATTGAAGTCCTCAATTTCAAATATTGAATTATATAATATTGAACCGTGTGTTTATTTGCAGCTTCGGGAAAAAAATGTTTAAAGTTGGTACCTTTAGAATAGTCAAAATTTATTCAAAATATATAATTTGCTTTGTAACCAAACCATATAGTTACCAAGGATTGCATATTTGCATGTAACAAATAATATAAACTAGATTTAATTGCAATGCAATGAATCGCATAAATCATGCATGATGTCAGCTAAATAATTCTAATTATCATATACATCTGAAATAAATTTAAAAGAAAAACGTATAATTGGTAATGACATATTAGATTAGACTAATTAAATATCTGCTGCTAGTTGATTTGCAGCTAAAGATGGGAATGAATATCGATATAGAAATTGGAGCTAAATTAGGATATTACTAACGTGTAGAGTCGAAAATAGGACAATATACTAATATTTAGGAATAATCAGCAATTAATAGAAATAAGTTTTCTGATTTCTTCTAAAAGAGCTGGTCTTAATGGTAAAAGATAAGAAATACTTATATGAAATACTAAAAATATTGTTGTAATGATAAATGATTATTGTGTCTTTAAATCAATTGTTTAGTTGTTTGGCATATCACTCATTAATTACTAGAGATCGATAATATTAAACTAGTATTTTACGCACACTCGACATGTGTGCTATAATATATAAATATATAATTAGTTTATATGTATTTAAAATATTTAATTGATGAAATTATAATTGAAAATTTAATCATATATTATTTTTAGGTATATAAAAAGATTAAATTGACGGTAAGGAAATAAATTTGAAAATTTAAAATTTGAAGGATAAAAGGGTAATTATATGAATTAAATTAAATAAACAAAATAACGGTAAATTAATAATTAATCAATAAAATTAAAAGGCAATTGCAAGACTCTTAATGGAAAAAGAATTGAAACGGCAGATTGAAAAAGAAAAAGTACGGTTATCCAATTCAGTCTCTACCCAGAAGCAAACGCAAAATTCTTCGAACATTCTTCAAACGGCAGATTGAAAAAGGATTGAAGGAATCGGTTCAAGCACTTCATGGCTTCGATCAATTTTACTAGTGGACGATCAGACCAGGCACGTTGATTCCAATCGTTTCCCTTTTCTTCGAATTTTTTCTTTTTTTTTTTTTTTCTGGCTGATTGTTGTTATTTCGTCAGTTCAACGTCTTTGCTGCTAAGTGCTAGTGTAATGATAGGGGGTTGTCTTTGTAGTGGATTTGATCACTTATTAGTGGGCTTATCTAGTTATTACAAGGGTGTTTCGTGGGTGTAGTAGTGCAATCAAATGCTCGATCAAATACATATTTTTGCGTTAATGATGATGTGCTTTGTAGGTGTGGGTTGAGGAGAAGTCGTCTTCAAGAGTGTTGTGCCTGAACAGACCTAAGCAACTCAATGCGCTTTCCTATGATATGGTATGTATGCTTACTTCTCATTACTAATAGCTTGTTCATACTTCAGAACTCGAGCAAAAGCTATCTTTCGCTGTTGGGCTATTTCCTATTTTGTAAGAACCTGAAAATGCATATATAAAGCTGATGAGTGGACTTTAAGTGAATGGAAATAGACCAAGAAAAAAATTCGTTTGTAGAGTAGAGTTGTAGAGGTTCGCCTGTGATAAGACATTTCTTGCTACCTTATACGTTCTCAAGACATTTCTTGCTACCTTGTACGTTCTCTTATTTTTATGATATGAATTAGCTTGCTTCTCTTTTTTCTTACAAATATTACTTCTGTTTGCGAAGCACATTTTTGTGTATTATAGTTGTGTAAAATGATTTAGGCTTAACATGTGTCATCTGTCCATGGTTTTCAATGCCTAATGCGTTCGTTTTGCTCTATCTTGTGCTTAACTCTTTCTTCCATACGCCTGGCTCAAGGTGTCTCGACTGTTAGATCTTTTTCTTGTCTACGAGGAAGATCCTTCTGTCAAATCAATCATCCTAAAGGTACGTATAACGATTTGCATCATCGCACACACTACAGTCCATTTATAA
The DNA here is from genome assembly GCA_028392965.1 of Lindernia subracemosa. Classification (NCBI taxonomy): domain Eukaryota; kingdom Viridiplantae; phylum Streptophyta; class Magnoliopsida; order Lamiales; family Linderniaceae; genus Vandellia; species Vandellia subracemosa. The sequence goes on along the minus strand of JAQPCC010000011.1, from coordinate 1,015,442 downwards.
AATATCATTTTGTTTGTTAATGGCTTTAATAAATAGGGAAAAGGAAGGGCATTTTGTGCTGGAGGAGATGTTGCAGCAGTTGTTCATGACATTAAGCAAGGTACTCTCGGGCTATTCATCTTTGTAGGTGTTATAATATTCAGTTAATTGATTTTGATTGATATAAAATTTGGTAATCCCATTAATCTAGGGCAGTGAATTCAATATCATTGCTAGTTATCGTGTAATGGCTTAGATCAAATGATGCTTTTCTCTTTCTTTGAGCTCAGGTAATTGGAAGGCGGGGGCTGATTATTTCAGAAAGGAGTTTACGATGAACTATGTGATTGCCACATACAGTAAACCCCAGGTTCCATGTCAAACTTAATAAATAAATAAACAAATAACCCATAGTTGTTCTGTTTGTAATATAATCCATAAGGTATTACCTTAGTTGATCGTAGTTTGTTTCTGTAAATATGTTCGAAGGTTTCTATTCTTAATGGCATCGTCATGGGAGGTGGAGCTGGTGCATCTATACATGGTGGATTCCGTGTAGCTACTGAGAATTCGGTAATGTATATTTTTTTTTCTCCAGGGCATTGGTAAATGCCTTGTGAGTGATTTCAGAAAGGTCTGTCGTGCGATGCGAGGAGACATCAGCAAAGATTTCATTGAGGTAATATTGGACCAATTCGAAATTGTGTGAATAAAATACAAAAACAGAAAATTATAATCAAAATAGTAAGTCATATATAGTCATCGGTGAACATCGATGAAACCTTTTTTTCCGCCTTTAATTTCAGGGTTGCAGAGCTATACTGATAGACAAAGATCGAAATCCAAAGGTTTGTTATGATAGTTTCTTCCTTCGACATAAGCCATTACATAATAATAGTAGTAGAAACCGAACATCATCGATTCATTTAAAGTTTTCATCTTATTATTTTACAGTGGGAACCATCCAAGTTGGGGTCAATAAGTGATGAGATGATTGATAAATATTTCTTCAAGGCTGTCGATGATAACCTTGAAGATCTGAAGCTTCCATTGAGATCGAGTTTTCCTTCATACGCAGTTGCCAAGCTTTAAGGCTCAGTTTGGCATAAAGATTCTGATGTTGTAAAGAAAAGGGAAGGTATAATGGTACGATAAGACGCATAACGTATCATTACTTGATACACTAACATTGTTTTCTTTGTCTTTTTTCCCGCAGAAATTTTGCCTACCAAACAGAGCGTAAAGGTTTATCGACCAACATGTGATCAAGAGATAAGAATCCTCTTAACCTATAAACTAGAAACTTCATTCTGCAAACTGTTTATTAGCCCTTCATTTTATAACAACAGTAGAGTAGGCCCATCATATATAGCCATAAATACGAAGTCTTCCATCATATTAAATTTTCCAAATGTCATCCTATGAATTAGGTCAAATTGTTCTAAATAATAATACGTTTCTCAATCGGCTACTTCACTATTCCCTTGCTATATAGAATATGTTAATTCTTAGATAGGCTTTAATTCCCTTGCTTCTCTTTTTTCTTACAAATATTACCTCTGTTTGCGAAGCACATTTTTGTGTATTATAGTTGTGTAAAATGATTTAGGCTTAATATGTGTCATCTGTCCATGGTTTTCAGTGCCTAATGCGTTCGTTTTGCTCTATCTCGTGCTTAACTCTTTCTTCCATACGCCTGGCTCAAGGTGTCTCGACTGTTAGATCTTTTTCTTGTCTACGAGGAAGATCCTTCTGTCAAATTAATCATCCTAAAGGTACGTATAACGATTTGCATCATCGCACACACTACAGTCCATTTATAAAATATCATTTTGTTTGTTAATGGCTTTAATAAATAGGGAAAAGGAAGGGAATTTTGTGCTGGAGGAGATGTTTGTAATATAATCCATAAGGTATTACCTTAGTTGATCGTAGTTTGTTTCTGTAAATATGTTCGAAGGTTTCTATTCTTAATGGCATCGTCATGGGAGGTGGAGCTGGTGCATCTATACGTGGTGGATTCCGTGTAGCTACTGAGAATTCGGTAATGTATATTTTTTTTCTCCATTAATAATCAGTAACATATAGAAGCATTTCTTAATGGCGCATTTTTGAAACATTTTTGCGTCAAATGGATGTTATATGGTGAAAATACGATCCTACCTTCAAAAATAGTAAGTGTTACTAAAACAGTTCCTATTTATCTTTCTTTTTTTTTTCCTTCTTTTTACAGCTTTTTGCTATGCCTGAAACTGCTTTGGGACTGTTCCCAGATATAGGCGCCTCTTACTTCTTGTCAAGACTCCCTGTATTTTTTGGTAAAATTCCGCTATATATTATGGTGTTCACCTACCGTGAGCACCTTTGAAAATCAAGGAGTAACTATTTACTCCTGATAGTTGATTCATAAGCACCATAATATTTCTCATTTATACTACACTTGTCTTTGTATGTCATGCCTTGAGATAAATACTATTATCACCTCTTGCTTATGAATGCAACTAATCGCATGAAAGATCACTAACCCTTGATATACTAATAAACTTGGATCTTGTTGTATCTATAAGAATTCTATTTCTGCAAATCTCACTTTTCTTACGATTGGTCAAGTTTCAGAATAACCTTTGATGCAATTTCCAACTTTTTTGATGCAATTTCCAACTTTTTTTCTGATTTTATCTTATATCAAATTTTGCTGTCAGGAGAATATGTGGGCCTAACGGGCGCACGTTTGGACGGTGCTGAAATGCTTGCTTGTGGCCTGGCGACTCACTTTGTTCTTTCAGAGGTAAAATAAACATAAATAATAATAAAAAAAATTAAAAGTGTTTCCTCAGAAGTTATTATTTGTAAGAAAACTGAGCTGCTCAACACGTAAGAATACTACTAAAACCTTCAGCAGTAGATTCACTCGGACTGGATATTCAAATGCTAGGTGCATCAGAGCATATATTTAATTCTAATTATTCAGTTTCGAAATATTTCAAATGAATTCTAATTGTTAATTTGCTTCTACTATTTGACAGAGACTGTCATTACTGGAAGAAGCGCTCATTAGATCTGATACCAGCGATTTTTATGTTATTTCATCTACCATTGAACAATTCTCAGTTACACCAAATTTGAAAAAGGATAGCGCATACAACAGGTGAAACGCCTTTAATCATATTCATGTGATTTCACAATTATGCGATGAATAATGTTGTTAGTCAATCACAATATTGCATCCTAGGTAATTACAATGTTCATATTTTTTCCAGTCTAATGTTTGAATGAATGAATATGATAATAGGTTGAACATCATCAATAAATGCTTTTCGCGAAGAACAGTTGAAGACATTTTAGCTGCCCTTGTATGATTTCAATCTAGTTTTTTTTTTTTTACTTTCTGCTTCTTACACAGATAAGAATCGAACTGTTTTAAATTTTCCTTAGATTAATTTGGTTCCTCACGTATATATCTCCATGTACACATGTATAGGAGATGGAAGCTGCGCATGAGAAAGACGAGTGGATCTCTTCGACAATCCAATCATTAAAGAAAGCATCTCCCACAAGCCTCAAAATTACTCTCAGATCAGTATGACATAGTAGTAAAACATTTTCTTTACGCTTCTTATTGGTTTGTCAAACATACGACGTAGGGACAATTTTTTTTTTTTCAATTTAAAATATCGTTTTCAGATTAGAGAAGGACGGCTCCAGGGCATTGGTAAATGCCTTGTGAGTGATTTCAGAAAGGTCTGTCGTGCGATGCGAGGAGACATCAGCAAAGATTTCATTGAGGTAATATTGGACCAATTCGAAATTGTGTGAATAAAATACAAAAACAGAAAATTATAATCAAAATCGTAAGTCATATATAGTCATCGGTGAACATCGATGAAACCTTTTTTTCCGCCTTTAATTTCAGGGTTGCAGAGCTATACTGATAGACAAAGATCGAAATCCAAAGGTTTGTTATGATAGTTGCTTCCTTCGACATAAGCCATTACATAATAACAGTAGTAGAAGCCGAACATCATCGATTCATTTAAAGTTTTCTTGTTATTTTACAGTGGGAACCATCCAAGTTGGAGTCAATAAGTGATGAGATGATTGATAAATGTTTATCCAAGGCTGTCGGCGATGACCTTGAAGATCTGAAGCTTCCATTGAGATCGAGTTTTCCTTCATACGCAGTTGCCAAGCTTTAAGGCTCAGTTTGGCATAAAGATTCTGATGTTGTAAAGAAAAGGGAAGGTATAATGGTACGATAAGACGCATAACGTATCATTACTTGATACACTAACATTGTTTTCTTTGTCTTTTTCCCGTAGAAATTGTGCTTACCAAACAGAGCGTAAAGGTTTATCGACCAACATGTGATCAAGAGATAAGAATCCTCTTAACCTATAAACTAGAAACTTCATTCTGAAAACTGTTTATTAGCCCTTCATTTTATAACAATAGTAGAGTAGGCCCATCATATATAGCCATAAATACGAAGTCTTCCATCATATTAAATTTTCCATAAATACAAATGTCATCCTATGAATTAGGTCAAATTGTTCTAAATAATACGTTTCTCAATCGGCTACTTCACCATCCTTGCTATTTGGAATATGTTAATTCTTAGATAGGCTTTAATTACCGTATCTGCTGACATTCCATCATGTTATCGAAATTCAACAAGCATATTGCATAAGAAGGCCTAGATTTATTTTTGGCGGTTAGAATTACGTCGGAATAGATGTATACGAGTCGAGGTTGACGAGCTATTTGTTTTCCAGTTTGAACTCGATTATATATAAATGGAGCTAGAACTTGGCTCGATGGCTTGAAGCTCGAACTTTTAAATTTATATTTTAAAAAATGAATTTATATATATATATATATATATATATATAACACTAAATAATAAATAAATTTGTGAGCTTTCGAGCCAAGAGTTGGCTGATGTTGCCCGTGACTTTGAACAACTTTCGACTATAATGTGTTTAAAATAGAAAAGCTTGTTAGTGTTTGTTTCCTAAATATGATTCTTGAGTATTAACATGATATATGGGCAAGTGACGAGATGTTCGATAATTATTTTTCAAAAGTTATCGACGATGGCTTTGAAGATTTGAAGCTTCCATCCATTTGAAATCGAACTTTCCTGCAAATTGCTTTCAAGTGTTATGTGATAATAGATTTAGTAGGATTTGAGGAACTAACAGTTCCCGCACTCTGTTTGGTTTGCGGAATTTGGTGAGAAAAAAAGAAAAGGAAAGGTGTAGAGGTACAACGGTCGAGGCGTGGAGTACAATTGTTTGATGCGTTAATTTAGTTTTCCATCGCGCTTTCCACGCACCAATTCTGCATACCAACACACCCTTATCATACAGAAGTTAGAAACTGTTGATCAATCAAGATAGGGCGAATACCTAACTTGATCCCTAATGTTTACCCTATGGAACAATTTAGTCCCCGATGTCGAAAATGAACCAAATTGGCCCTCTGTCATTGTAGCTGCCAATTTAAACGAAAAATGACGCTTGTCAACACACGATGAAAGCAATATAAAATAAAATAAAATTGATGCGTGCTGACACGTGTCATTTTCCGTCTAAATTAACGGCCACATCGACAGAAGGACTAATTGGTTCATTTTTGACAATATCGGGGACTAAATTGGTCCACGAGAAACATTGTAAACTAAATTGTTCCATAGGGTAAACATCGGAGATCAATTTTGGTACACCTACCCAACTCTACAAGATTGTGACACATAAGCAAAATAATTTTTTTTGCATTATGTGTCAACATCTCACTAGAGTCGGGTTATTACCCACTTAGGTAGGGTAGAATAGACCTTATTGTAAATAATGCATGCTTGAATCTTCGGCTGCGCTACGCTAAGCAATCAATTCTTTCTAATTAGACTTAATTACCCCAGCTGACTCCCTTCTATCATATTCAAAATAATCAACTATTAATAAATGAGTACAACACTGAACATGCTAAAAACAACAAACTTTCATTTCTCTTACACATCTTATTCTGTTTCAGAATGGAAGTACCACCTTTGATTAGTGCAAGTCTGCTATTTACTCTAAGATTAACAGCTTTTGTCTTCTTGTTTCTTGATAATTCGTTACAATCATCAGCTTCAACTTTCCATGAAAATGAGATCGATAAACTCGCTTTGCTTTCGTTCAAGTCCCACATAACCAAAGACGCTTTAGGGGTCTTAAACTCTTGGAACGATTCATCCCATATTTGCGATTGGGAGGGCATTCGATGTGACTCTAAATTACTCTTTAGGGTCATTGCGTTGAACCTCAGCAATCGACAACTCGTCGGAACTATTTCTCCCCACGTGGGAAATCTCTCCTTTCTCGAGATTCTCGATCTTTCACAAAATTCGTTCGACGGAGATATTCCTTATGGACTTGGCAATCTTCCAAGGCTTTCGACGCTGAACATGAGTTATAACTCCCTCGGAGGTAGGATTCCTAGCGATCTTTCTAACTGTTCTCGGCTCAATAACTTGGTTTTCTTTCAAAACAATTTGACTGGAAGTGTTCCATATGAGCTAGGATTGTTATCTGAGCTGCAACAACTAAACCTTGGGGTCAACTGTTTATATGGTACCATACCATCTTCTCTTGGAAACTTAACAAGCCTTCGTGCGTTAGATTTGGCGTACAACTCATTCTACGGTGAAGTTCCATGGACAATATCTCAATTAAAGTATCTGAAGTACCTTCTCTTGCCAGTAAACAGTCTATCTGGTGAGTTTCCTCCTTCACTCTACAATCTGTCTTCACTTGAAATGCTATCCTTGGCTGCTAATAACTTCACAGGCAGTATACAAGATACACTCGGCTCTTCTCTTACCAACCTCAGAAATTTGTTTATGGGAAAGAATTCGTTTGCTGGATACATTCCTGAATCACTTGCGAATGCCTCGAAGCTCGAGATCATTGATTTCACCTTGAATAGTTTCGTCGGGAGAGTGCCGTCGAACCTGGGAAGTCTTGAATATTTGGCGGAACTGTATTTAGGGGCAAATAGTCTTGGAAGTGATTTGGACTTCATCACCTCTTTAGCAAACTGTAGCAACTTGCGTATCCTCAACCTCGAATGGAATAGGTTTGGAGGGTTTTTGCCGGCCTCGATAACTAATCTTTCCACAAAGCTGACGAACCTTGCATTGAACGACAATTCTATACGCGGAAACATACCAAGAGAGATTTCGAATCTTCAGGGCCTGAAGGGTTTTCACATGGAATCGAATTATCTAAACGGTACCATTCCCAAGTCTCTTGGGATGCTTACAAACTTGGAACAACTCACGTTAGAAAACAATCAACTGAGAGGAAATATCCCAACGAGCTTCGGGAATTTGACTCAAGTGATGTGGTTATATTTGTGGAATAATACGTTAGAAGGGGAGATACCGCCATCTCTGGCTAATTGTGCTAAGATGGTTATATTTGATTTGAGCTTTAATAATCTCTATGGGACAATACCTCAGGAGCTAATGAACTTTACATCCCTTACAATCTTAAACGTGAATTCGAACTTTCTGACCGGTCCCATTCCAGAAAATGTAGGAAACTTGAGCAGTCTTACACAGATTGATCTTTCGGACAACAAATTCTATGGTAAGATTCCCAATGCCATAGGGAACTGTTTGAACTTGATTTTGATTCACTTACAAGGAAATCAGATTGATGGAGAAATTCCAGATTTGTCACTTCTTGAAGGCCTTACTATATTGGATCTGTCAAACAACAATATCTCTGGAAATGTTCCATTTTTCTTATCGACTCTTTCCGCTTTGGCATACCTAAATGTTTCTTTCAACAATCTGGAGGGTGAGGTGCCTTCAACGGGTATATTTTCTAACGTCACTGCGGTTGATGTTCATGGAAATCCTAGCCTGTGTGGAGGAAACCCAGAGTTTCATTTGCCGATTTGCTACAAGGAAAGAACTCGAAAATCAGGTGCGAAAAAGCATATGCGCCTAATATTGATCATAGTACTGCCGACTTCACTTCTAGTTCTTTCGTTGTTATTACTATTGATTCGCCTTCTAAGAAGGAAATTTAATGTACAATCGAGTGCGTCGCCATTAACAAGAACCATTAACTCCTACCCCAAGATTTCTTACCAAGATCTTGCGCGTGCTACTGGTGGATTTGCTTCAGAAAACTTGATCGGTTCGGGTAGTTTTGGAACCGTTTACAAAGGTGCCCTCACTCCAGACGGCGAACATGTTGCAGTTAAGGTTCTCAACCTCGAAAGAAAAGGAGCGTCCAAAAGCTTTATGGCTGAGTGCGATGCCTTGAAGAATATCCGCCACTACAATCTCGTCAAGGTGATCACCGCTTGTTCGAGCATTGATTTTCAAGGAAATGAGTTTAAAGCTTTGGTATATCAGTTTATGTCGAATGGGAACTTAAGCGACTGGCTGCATCCCGAAGAAGAAGGAGGTGAAAATGGGAGCAAAAGGTTAAGCATCCTTCAGAGAATCAGAATAGCATTAGATGTGGCTTCTGCACTAGAGTACTTACATCATCAGTGCGAGACGCCGGTGATTCACTGTGATCTGAAGCCACACAACGTACTTCTCGATGAAGATATGACAGCTCATGTCGGTGATTTTGGTTTGGCTCGTCTTATCCCTAATCTGAAGATTATAGAAAACGGTAGTAACCAGTTTAGCTCTCTCGGGATCAAAGGAACAATAGGATACGCAGCTCCTGGTAATTATAGCTCGAACAATATGTGTATTATTACAACATTCTAACATAAACCTGAAAATTGATGAAGACAATAATAATTTTGCAGAGTATGGCATGGGAGCGCCTGTTTCGATTCTCGGGGATGTTTACAGTTTTGGGATCGTTTTGCTAGAGATTATAACTGGGAAAAGGCCAACCGATAGTTTCTCGCCAGAAAAAGGATTGAAACTTCAAGAGTTTGTCGAGTCTGCGCTAAGAGATCAAGACATTAAAGTATTTGACAATTCATCTTTGTGTGAGGAAGTGACGGGGGAGGCTCAGACATGGAGTGAAGGCTGGGATCATCTTACAAACGAACAGATCGAATGTTTGGTCAGCATCCTTCGAATAGGCATCGCTTGCTCATCTGAATTGCCGAGAAATCGGATGAATATGATTCAAGTGTATCAACAACTGTTGGTAATCAAAGACACCTTCAGCCGCAAAACATCCAACAGAAGACGACCTTAGTAAAGAAAGCATCATGCATTCATTTGCTTTCGCTCACCATAGCCAGTTTTCATAATTATGTGAAAATGTGATTTTCTTGCTATAAGAAACACTCAGCTTCCTCTTTTATATTATTCAAGCATTGCAATGTAACATTATTATGAATCAAAGTAGTTATTCATACAGGTTACACAGACCTCACATCTATTGGTGATTCTAGATGCACAACTCGGATTCGAAAACCAGAAAATGATAAGGTAAAGTAACTTCTGAAGATGAGGCACGGCGCGCATCACAATCAACACATTTTTCTTTATTTTTCTTTTAAAAATAAAAATATCTTGCAATTTAGTTTTTTTTCAAATGTTATTACAACAAGCAGCGTACCGTGAAGCTAAGCATTAAGAGGTAGAGGTGACAGAGGTAGAACTCCCATGTCCGGGCGAGGGTAAGTAGGATATAGAGATGAGGTTAGACCTATATTTCTCGGCTCCGTCGTGGGCCTTAGGTTCGGTTGATTTCTCAGGCTCCGTATTCTTTGGTGGCGTCTCAGTAGGTTCCTCAGATTCCAACGGTAATCCATAAGATAGCGCAATAAGCGACTCGCGGGTCATATCCTCCTCGTTAGGCTCGGTGTGCTGAGGAGGTTGCTTATCCATTAGAATGATAATTCTTACTGTTCTGAAAAGTTCAAACTCAAATGCATCAGGTATAGATTCAAGTTACTTCTGATATCATACACTAAACAGTGTATATTATTAGCTAACTAACACAATGAAAACGAATAAGAAAGGGCAAGAAAAGTCATCGAATGGAATTTTTAAGGGCAAATCGCAGAAACAAACAGATTGCAATTTGTATCCTTGTAAACAAGCATGCATTACTTCACCAATTGCCATTCACAACATATATGAGTGAGATGAACAGACAACTATGTGATAATACAAACTAGCATGAACTAACAAAGTCAATAGCCAGGGAAATCTAGAAAGCTCAAGTAAGTAATTATCCCGAATTTCAAAAAAAAAAAAAAAAGTGCAAGCATACAGCAAACAGAAAAAAAAATACAAAAATTGAAACAATCAAATCTGAACGATTATTAGTTGAAAGCTAAAGCTAAAACAAAAGCGAATTAAGAAGGTAGAACAACAAAAGCTGGAGAATCACCGATTGAATGGAACTTGGTCGTAGCGTAGCTTAGTTTGGACTTGGAGAGCTGATTGATAGAGCAAAGCGCGTGATCAATATTCGCAGTGGGAACATAAACGGTCAAAGCCCATTTCGTCAAAACAATTTATATTGGGTTCAGCAATTAATTAATAGACTCGCATTTAATTTAAATAAAATTAACTCTCAAAGATTGGAAATTTGAACGCATATTCGAACTTGGGTCAAATTATTTGCTCTCTCCAAGTATTAATTTAAAGATATTTACTCTATATCTATTGGGATATCTTCTATCCTATCCACTTCGGTAGCAATCCAACTTTAATCAAAATTAAAATTTTTTTAAACGCAACATCTTAACAGAATTGAGTAGTATTCCAACATGGATAAGTAAGAAAAGAACCCCCTCACCTTAGAGCTATCAAAATGGATCGAGCCCATCGGGTTAGCCCGTCCCGTCATGAAAAATAGGCGGGGTGGGTTGATATATTATAGGCCCGTTTAAAAGCGGGCCTACATGGGCCAACCCATTTGGACCACGGGTTGAAGCGGGGCGGGGCGGGTTGGCCCGCTATTAAAAAAAATAAATAAATAATATTTAATAGTAATTAATATATTATATAAAATATATTTTTATATGAATTATTTTGAATGTGTAATATATTTAATAAAATATAGGTTTTTTTTTTAATTTTCAAGTTTCGCGGGTTGGCCCGCTAGCCCGCCACCCCGCTTTGAGGCGGGGCGGGCTACTGGTTTAGTAGCCCGTTATGTTGGCGAGCTGGCCTGCCCCGCCCCGTTTAATGGCGGGTCATGGCGGGGCGGGGCGGGCTGACCCGTTTGACAGCTCTACCTCACCTCAATTGCTTATATGCGGATCAGTCAAACTAGAGGTGAATGTTTGGGCTTGATCCGTGAATCGGTCCGCCCGGCCCGAAAAAAACGAGCTTGAGTTTAATTTTTAAGCCCGAAGTATGAGCGGACTGTTTGGCCCGGCCACCAGGTCCGCCGGACCGACGGATTGGGGGCCAAAAAAGCCCACGGGCCGCGGGCCAAATCATGCCTCCTATTTTGAATTTTTTTTACTTTATTTATATAGAAAATATTTTAAAAATTCAATTTCATAAGGGAAAATATATTTTGTGTATATGAATATAATATTTTTTTTTCAAAGTTATATATTTTTTATTATTTTGTATAATACTTATGTATTAATTATAATAAATAATGAATAATTAAGTATTTTTTATAAATTAAATTTTAAATATTTTAAAAAAAATCAGGGCCGATGGGCTCGGGCCGGACTTCTCCAGCCCGCAAAGACATCAGCCCGGCCCGTAACATTCAGACAGCTCGGCCCAACTTTCAGCTCTAAATCAGACATCAATAAAATAGAGTAAAAGAATCGTAAGTTATAGTAGTATTTTAAGCACACTTTATATATTTATCACTCTTTGAAGCAAACTAATGGTTCGATGCTCGTTGATTCCAGGAAAGAGTGTGATGGGAAAAAATATATAAACAAAGCAAGTTGTTAATTCCGTTAAATGGAAGACATGGAAAATGAGCAAAAGAGCGATTCTTGCATGTCATTATTAAAGCTGTGTACGTGTGAGAAGCTATGATATTTTTACCTTAAGATGTATTGCAGGCGAGAACTGATGAAAGTTGTTACCCTCGGTAATTCCTGCAGTAAGAACTTCCCAAGCACCAAGAGCATCGCGCTCGGAATAAGTGTGCTACTCGGACAGAATACGAAACGAACTGCTCAGGCAGAATACGAAGCGATAAGAAGATGCAGTTACTCGTTGAATAATGGCCCTTATTCTAGCATTATGGCAACAGTCGTTACGCTATATTAATAGTCATAAAGGACTGAAATAAGGGGCATTTATCCGAGCGGTTACAAAGTATCACCTATATATAGAGCTTCGCTCCAAGACAGGATCATCATACATTTCTCTGGTATTACTATACATACTCTCTGCTCATTATTTCCCGAGAGATACTCTCTCTCGGTACCTTTTAGAATCCTCGCTAACTTAAGCATCGGAGAGGGTTCGCCAGTAACTTGCTGGTCCCTTTCTAACCCTTTTTCTCGCAGATTCAAGCAGATTGAAGCCCGACCATCTCACGAACATCATTGGCGCCGTCTGTGGAAAACGTAGTAAAATATACATGGTGGATCCCGGAACTACCTCACCTCCTCTAGGGGGAGGAGGAGTACCCTTGACCGAAACAAGGTTCGCGGAGATGGTAATCGAGGCCGTCAATGTGGCTATCAACGCCAGGCCCGAGTTTTTTGAATTTGAGAAGATGAGAAGTGCCATGGAGGAATGGCGAAATGAGCGAAATACGGATCGGAGAGATCGATGAGAGCTGGAAACGGAGAAAAATAATAGGAGGAAACGGCAAACGTCTTCCACGAGATGCAAAGAGTCACTTGACATATCAGATACTTCTTCTGCCCAAGGAAGGAACTCTCGACGGGCGAATAAATGACGTCAGGCTCATCGAAGCCCCTCTAAGTCCACGGCGAGGACACGCCGTTCTCCGTCTCGTCAAACCCGAAGTAGATCTTGGAGTCCTTCGTACAGCTCCTGGGATTGGGACGAAACAGACACCCACCATAGCTTGGGCAATAATCGAGACCGAAGAAAAGGAGAAATCCCTAAGGAGCATCGGCGTAAGGGAAAAGACGAAGAAGAAAATGTTCGAGAAATGATGGAGGAGGAAGGGACCAAGAGTAGCCCTTTTACAACTAAAATCTTGAAGGAACCCCTTCCTCCGAATTTCCAGATGCCTGAGTTAGCTCGTTATGATGGCACTAAGGATTCTCGAGAGCATGTCGATGTTTTTGTGGGCACAGCGGCCCTCTATCAATTGGGGGATGCTGTGAAATGCCGGGCCTGCGCCACTACCCTGGTGAAAGGGGCGCATAAATGGTTTCTGATGCTGCCCTCGGGCACAATCTCTAACTTCCAAGAATTATCCCAGGTTTTCCTCAAGCAATTCTCCAGCAGTAAGCAGCAAGCTCCCTCGGCTGCAAATCTTTTCCAACTGAAGCAGAGAGAGAAGGAGAGCCTGAGAGAATAGTTGAAAAGATTCAATCAGGTCCGAATGGAGGTGCCAACGGCCAAAGCTGACCTGCTGATAGGAGCTTTCCATAATGGATTAAAGGAAGGGGAGCTATTTCGCTCGTTGGTGAAAAAGTGCCCGCGAACGTTAGAGGAACTGGCGACTCGTGTAGACAAGTATATCAGGGTAGAAGAGGCCCAAAATCACAAACAGATGGAGAGGCATAAGAATGAAGCTCATCGAGGGGAGAAAATATTTCGACCCTCTGAGTGACCGCGAAAAGAGAAGCCCAACACCATACCGCCACGTTTTCGATGGTGAGTCAACAAAATACGGGCGGTAGAGATATGCGATGAGTTGCAGCTCTTGAGGAGGCCCCCATGATCTTTCAAGGGGCCCAAGAACCCAGTCTCGAGCAAGTATTGTGAGTATCATGGGGATTATGGACACACAACTGACGAATGTTATCCTCTCAGTAGGGCCCTGGAGGATATAGTGATAGCCAACCCAGAGGCCCGAGAACTACTGACCGAGAGCCCACACGACAGCGATAACCCTCCCAGGAAGAATAGCCCGGAGGCTTCCAATCAAGCCCCCTTTGGAGGGATACCTTGCCGATCTAGAGGGGTTAAGAAATCCCAGCGAGGTAATCGAAGGCAGTACCCCTCCCCTCGAGGATATGCCCAGGCCGAATCTCCAAGGAGACATGAAGGGTTGAAGAGGATAAACATGATCACGGGAGGGTCCACAGGAGGAGACTCTCATAGAGCCTGAAAGGCTAACGTTCGACGACTTGAGAATATGGAGATACAGGTGGCCCCGCAAAAAGGACCTGTCATATGTTTTGGGCCAGAGGATTTTCATGAAGGAACTGACACCCACGATGACGCCTTGGTTATCCGAGCAGAAATAGCCAACCATGACGTGGGGAGAGTCCTGATTGACAACGGCAGCTCGGTCAATATCATTTACAAGGCTGCCCTGGACCAGATGGATTTGGGAGGATATCAGTTGCAGCCCGTGAGGATCGCCCTCTACGGATTCACGGGTCACGCCATACGGACAGCGGGAATATTCAATTTACCACTCACTCTCGGGAAAGACAAGGGAAGGAAGACTCGGGTCATTCCATTCACCATTGTCGATCATCCTTCATCGTACAATGTCATATTGAGAAGACCATCACTCAGTTCGTTCGGCGCTGTGGCTTCAGCCTTACATCAGAATGCCAAATTCCCAACATGAGACCAAGTGGGTGAAGTGCTGGGGGATAGAAAGGCTGCTCGAAAGTGTTATGCCGACGAGGTACGAACCTCGGATAGGGCATGGAAGCGAAGAAAGGATGAAGTGACCGAGGATAAACAAGGGGGATCCCTCTACTGTATTCGAGAAATGGCCGAGCCAGAGGGAGACACTGACGAAGTTGAGGAAGTTTTGATAAATCCCCCCGAGGGTATGGTCAAAATCGCTCGAGGGTTATCAGAAGATTTACGAACTGGGCTAATCCAGTTTCTGCAAAAGAACCAGGACGTGTTCGCCTGGTCCACTAATGATCTGAGGGGAATTGACCGCCGGGTGATGGAACATAAGCTCAACATCTCCCCAGGAATACGGCCAGTATTTCAGAAGAAAAGACAGATGGGGTCTGAAAAAGACGCCGAGGCTAGGAAGCAGGTGGATGAGCTACTCAAAGCGGGGCACATCAGGGAAGTCCAATTTCCTACATGGCTATCTAACGTGGTGATGGTGCCGAAATCTTCGGGAAAGTGGAGAATGTGTGTGGATTTTCGGGATCTCAATAAGGCCTGCCCAAAAGACTACTATCCTTTGCCTCGAATCGAGCAACTGGTAGACTCCACAGATGGGCATGAACTGCTTTGTTTCCTTGACGCTTTTTAAGGATACCATCAGATAAAATTGGCCCGAGAAGACCAGGAAAAGGTTAGTTTTATCACTTCCGATGGTACATTTTGCTATATGGTCATGCCTTTTGGGTTGAAAAATGCGGGGGGCCACATACCAGAGGTTGATGGATAAAATCTTCCGCGAGCAAATCGGTAGGAATGTGGAAGTATATGTGGACGACATCCTGATAAAGTTAAAAACGACGGAGTGTTTTCTAAATGACCTAGAGGAAACATTCCGAACCTCCCGAAGGTACCACCTTAAGATGAATCTTGAGAAATGCACCTTCGGGGTGAAATCAGGAAAATTCTTGGGTTATATGGTGACGCGCCGAGGTATTGAGGCCAACCCCGAGAAGGTGACAACTATAGTAAATATGGCCTCGCCGAAGAGTGTGAAGGAAGTGCAGAGGCTCAATGGCCGTATAACTGCCTTGTCTAGATTCATTTCTAGATCTGCTGACAGAAGTTTTCCTTTCTTTGAAATCTTGAGGAACGCTAAAAGGTTCGAATGGGATGAGGCATGCGAGAAGGCGTTCCAAGAGTTAAAGGAATACCTCAAAAGTCTGCCAGTCTTGAACAAGCCCGAGCCTAAGGAAGAGTTAATCGTCTACTTAGGAGTCTCTCCTCAGTCGGTAAGTTTTGTTCTGATACGCGAGGAAAATTGAGTACAGAAGCCCGTCTACTTTATCAGCTATTCGTTGAAAGTCGCTGAGACTCGGTATCCTCTCCCGGAGAAGTTGGCATTGGCGCTGGTAATCACTTCAAGAAGGTTGCGCCCCTACTTTCTATCTCACCCCATTACCATCAGGACCAACAGTCCTCTCGGGAAGATTATTTCCCACCCCAATAATTCAGAGAGATTAGCGAAATGGGCAGTAGAGCTGAGTGAGTACGTGATCAATTTCCAACCGAAGACGGCGATCAAGGCACAAGCATTGGCGGATTTTTTGGTCGAGATCGTAGGTGATAACTCAGAAGAGACCTGGGTTATGTACGTCGATGGCTCCTCTTGCCGCACTGGCAGTGGTGTAGGAATCCTAATGATATCACCCTGGGGAGAAGAGACCAGCTTGGCGGTAACGTTGGACCCCAAAGCATCTATTAATGAGCCCGAGTACGAAGCACTCCTCATCGGGCTCCGAACCGCTCGACGAACGGGTGTAAGTCGACTTATTTTGCATTCTGATTCGTAATTGGTGGTCCAACAGGTTGAAGGGAATTTTGGGACGAAGGAAGAGAGGATGACAAAATACGCACGGGCATACGAGACATTGAAAAAGGAGTTTCTAGAGTTGAGGGTAGTACAAGTAGAAAGGACGAAGAACGAGAAGGCAGATCGTCTAGTGAAATGGGCGAGTTCCGTTTGTCCCCCTAAAGGCCCCGAGGACAGAACAGTCTTCGAAGTTGCCGAAGTCCAGGACTTACCTGAGGATGACTGGAGGAGAGACATATACATTTTCTTGGCCGAAGGGAAACTGCCCGAAGAGCTTTCCATCGCCAGGACGGTAAGAAGAAGAGCCCTACGGTTCGTGATATTCGGAGGATTACTCCACAAGAAATCCTACATGGGTCCTCTGTTGCGCTGTTTGTCTAAAGAAGAGGCCCAAAAGGTCATTCGGGACATACATTCAGGCATATGTGGTGGCCACCTAGGAGCCATGGCCCTCTCTCGAAAAGCTTTGTTGGCTGGGTTTTTCTGGCCCACCATGAGGCGAGATTCCTTGGAGCTAGTCAGGAAATGCGAGCAATGCCAGAAGCATGCAAACCGGCAAAGGGTTCCGGCAGAGATGATGCAAGCTATAACGCCCTCATGCCCTTTCGACATGTGGGGGATGGATATAGCCGGCCCTTTCACACAAGGGGAGGGGCAAAAGAAATTTCTACTGATGGCCATCGACTACTTCTCGAAATGGGTGGAAGCAGAAGCCTTAGTCAGGATCACGGAAGAAGCGGTGATCAACTTTCTCTGGAAAAACATAGTCTGTCGATTTGGGATTCCTCGGAAGATATTGACGGACAATAGAAGACAATTCACAGGGAGAAAACTAGCCGAGTGGTGCCAAAACTTACAGATCGAACAAAGTTTCGTGTCGGTCATGTATCCACAAAGTAATGGGAAGATTGAGGTGACTAACCGCACTATATTGCAAGGATTAAAAACTCGGCTGGAAGGATTGAAGAAGGCCTGGTTTAATGAGTTACAAAGCGTCTTATGGTCCTACCGGACCACCGTTCGTGAAGGAACCATGGAGACCCCTTTCAGCCTGGTTTATGGGAGTGAGGCTGTATTACCCACGAAGGTAAGCCTCGGGAATGCTCGATTGATGACATATTCGGAAGCCAACGATGAGGTACGCAGGATGGAGCTGGACTTGATTGAGGAGACCAGGGAAAGAGCGGCTCGAAGGATTAATATATTCAAAGGTAAAATGGCCCGAGTATATAACTGTCGAGTACACCTAAAGAGATTCGAAGAAGGAGAGCTAGTGATGAAAGAGAAGCTCCGCAAAGGGAAGAAGGGCAAGCTATCTCCCAAGTTTGAGGGACCCTTCAGAATCGTCAGAAAGGTGGGAAACGCGGCGTACTACTTGGAGAAAATGAATGGGAAGAAAGTTGATAGACCATGGAATGCCCGATATTTACGGAAGTATTATCTGTAATTCGATCAATATAATAAAGTGTTTTCGAAGAAATTATTGAAATGACCCGTGGAGACAAAACTCCCGGTCTCAAGTTTTATGACCCGTGGAGACAAAACTCCCGGTCTCAAGTTTTATGACCTGAGGAGATAAAACTCTCGGTCTTAAGTTTTATGACCCGTGGAGATAGAACTCCCGGTCCCGAGTTTTTATAACCCATGGGGATAACACTCCCGGTCCCAAGTTTTTATGACTCGAGGAGATCAAACTGCTGGTCCCGAGTTTCTTTTGATTAAGAAGAGACAAGTTCATGGTTCTGAGCACGAAGAAAATTGTTATTCAACGATAGAACACGGAAAGAACATAAGAACTAAGCTTCACTAAGCTCCACCCGAGGGGCCTGCTTCTGTTACTTCGGTACTCGTTTTCATGACATGCGCCTCATCGGGCAAGTCCTCGAAGGCTTGGTCAACGTCCAGGAATGAGAAAGGGTGGACCTCAGAAGAATAGCCGTTGTCCCGAAGCTGATTCAAACAGCCATGGAAGCCCCAGTCGAAAAAGGTGTTGCACGATTGAAGAGACTGCATCTTCGAGACATACTCCGATAGGATTTGTTCCTCACGATGGCGTCGAAACTCTTTCTCGCGCTGCAAATCCTGGGTCAGACGGGCTATCTCCTGGTCACGGATGAAGATCATCCTCTTAAACTCCGCCAGCTCTTTCTCCCTCTCGTCAGACCTCCTCAGAACGTCGCAGGATAACGAAAAGGCCTGAAGAGTGCAAAACTAAGCCCTAAACCCCTTACTTGAAAAACAATCAGGGAGATAGGAATATACCTGAGTCTGGGACGTCACCCATTTATCCCAAAAGGAAGAGTCAGAAGTCGCTTTCAGTAATTTCTTGTCCGAGAGGCCCAAGAAGCCCCCCATAAATAGCTTCGGGTTGGAACTTGAATCTCCTGTTAGAAACGGAGGTTGGTCCCCGAGTGCTCGGGAAATAATAGAGATGGGAGCGCCAAGCCCCCTATCGGATCGGATCCTTTTTAGGGTGCCACCCGTAGGGGTTGACGATGGTCGTTTAGGGAGACGCAAAGCAGGCTGCTTCCCGCGGGCGGGTTTCGCTAGAGCCCGATCCATTCTCTCTTCTGCAAATGTTTGTTGAAGAGGGATGTAAGGGGATATCTGTAAGAAATAAAAGATTGAAAAAGGTCTTACCCAAACTTCCCTCGAAAGTATCACCACTTTCAGAAAACCCGAAAAGACAGAGCAAATCATCGTTAATCAGCTCTGTAATCCAGAATCTTCTCTCACCCATGGCCATTAAGAAGCTATCAAGCTGAGAAGGAGAGCCAGGTCGCTCGGGGAGATGCAAATGACTTTGCCAGCCGGGTTGGACACGACTCAGGGAAGACTCTGATCGAAAAGGGCGCACGTAGAAAAAGCGGTTTGTCCAGTCTGGTGGCGATACATAATTTCCCAGAACAAACTCTTCCCGATGCCTTAACAGAAGGGAGATTTCGCCCGACTCTTCGCTCTCGACCCTCAGCAAGGAAAACAGCAAAGATACCGAAAGTTCTAATCCCAACAAACGGATTAAAACTGCGAGCAAAACCAGCAGACTATAAGAGTTTGGGCTAATTTGACTCGGACAGATTTGTAAGTCTGAGCAGAATTCTAAAACAAATTCGGGGAGAGGGAGACGAAGCCCCATATCGAACTGGTCTGCAAAGAAAGTATAAAAGCCCTCAGGTGGTGATCCAACGACATCGGTTGGTTTGGGTACTCTGATTTCGAAAGCAAAAGAGATCTTTGACCTCTCATGAAGACTCGTCATATTGGCGGATATCAAAGAGGAAGTTTTCGCTAAAAACCAAGGAAGTCCCGAATCTAGGCGAGATTTTTCAAGTTTTTGAACCCACCTGTTCAGAGCATCTGCGAATAAGTGGGAGTAGGGAAATCATCAAGCCTCGGGGGTACGAAGGGGTCAAAAGGGATTTCCACCCGAGGACGAGCAGAAGGTAAGGTAATTTCCCGAACTTCATTCGAGGACGAATCGCTGGGAAGGGAAAGCCTCCTTACCACACCTGCTCCGTCAGAACGTGGAGAATACATTGTCGAAATGAGTCTTTTCTGGAAATTATGGACTGTTGGAGCCTACTTATAGGAGAAGGTTGGAACCATAAAATGGAAAGTAGCGGACCAAAGTCGAAATCAAGGAAAGAAGCGGATATCGAGGAAGGATAAAACGAAATTGGTGCGAAGATCTCGCCCAAAAATAATAATAGGAGATGTGCTTTGGAAGATTTTTGACGAAAATAGATATTCGTGGATATTTTCGGAAACAATTTAGACGAAAATAGTTGGCTACATGTATTCTTGGAATTGATTTAGACAGAGAAGGATTCATGGATAAGAAAGTAGAGACGATTTACATATTCGCCTGAAGGCTTAAAGTCTTGACATCCAAAAACAAAAAATAAACCTAACTTCTAGTTAGGTCCCTCTTCACCAGCAGGCTCCTCCTGAGCCGTCTCTTCTTCGGGCTTTTCCCCTTCACCCTGAGCCTCTTCTGGAACGTCCTCCTCGGGAAGTAACGGTTCCGCCTCCTGGGTCGTGCCTTCGTCGCTCGGAAGAATCTGGAAGGAAGCTTCGGCATCCAGGAATGAGAAGGGATGCTCGGGAGATGCGTACCCGTTGGCCCTTATTTGAGAGCGGCAGCCCTCAAAGCCTTGTTGGAAATAGAGGACCGCTTGCTCTGCTAGCTTCGTCACTTGCCCTTCGAGATCGCTCACTCGGGCTTCATGATCGGCGGCTTCCTTCTCAGACCGCTTCGCGCTCTCATCGGCCTCCTTCTCGAGCTGCTTGACTTTTCTCCTCAGCTCCCGAACTTGTTTCTCTTTTTTCTCCCGAAGATTGTCCATCTCGAGAGAGACACTGGCCACCTGGGCGGTTAGCTTCTCTTTCTCTTTCGCCCACTGAGCTTTCTCTTCCTTGTGGGCAGCGAACGACGTCTTGCACGTCAAGATACGTTCAACGCTCTCATTGGCCCAGGCGACAGACTGGCAAAAGCGAGAATTAGTACACTAGTTTTGCCCGAGGACTATATCAAGCTATAGTGCGTACCTGCATGAGAGAAGTCCCGAGCGAAGCGAGCACAGTGTCGAGAGAGGCTTGCTCGGTCATAAGTTGATCCTCCTGAGAGGTCAAAGACCGCATGAACTCTAAAGGCACCACCGGATCCGTGTGGGTGAACACGAAAGGAATCGCCAGAGTAACTTTCTCCCGAGGAGAGGACTTTGACCGGGAAGGTTTGGAAGCCTTGGCCCGCTTCGAGGAACCTTCGGGAGCTGATTGAGCCGGTCGCTTGACGCCCGAGGATGGAGGGGTGGGTTGGACAGGCAGGAGGAGGCCTTGCCGAAGAGGTTGTTGGGGCGAGCCCGTTTCGACCAACGGCTGCCCCCGAACAGCACGACGTGGACTTAGCGGAAGCGGAAGCGATCCCGTAGTGTAGGTTCCGAATTTTAAATTTTTATCATTAAACTCGCACGAACACGTCCCGGGAACGGTCCGAGGACCCAAGCACCCCGGCCCGAGCCTCAGGAGACCATGGCTGTTCTCTGCCATGGTCCACGGCCAGTGGCACCACGGCCCATGCCCGTGGACCAGCCTTAGCTGGAGATGGCAGCGGTGGACCTCGGCCGAAAACCGAAATCTCTCGTTTCGAACCCCGAAATGATTTCCAATCGATTCCAAACTTTATACCATGACTCCATACATGTCTTAAGACATTTTAATGGATCATTCGAGGTCATACAAGACCATTCGGGATTTATCAAATAAATCTAATCTTGGTTCGAAACCATACCCTTGTTGAGCGTGGCTAGTTCGTCACAGCACGACGTTCGAAAACGCGAAGCTTGAGCAAATCATTCTTCGTCTCGGACTGTCCCGAGCAAGTTCGAAATGCCGATACGCTCTCTTTGGCACCTCAGAGCAACCCACGGATGACTAGGGTTGCTAGGAGGAGGTTCTAACTTAGCTATGAAGCTTAGTTGAACTTGGATCAAACTTTTCTTTTCTTTTGTTTCTCCCTCAAGATCCTAGATCTATTCTTGCTTGAAACCTTTTTCTTTACATCTTCTCTTACCCATTTTCGTTCTCATAGTGGTATATTAGCTAAAACATGACAAAACATTCAACTACCATGTAGTTGATATGTCATGTAGTAGTTGAGATGCTTTTTGTCATGTTTTTCAACCAAAAAAGCATCTCAACCACTCCAAACCACTCCAAAAACGTGAATGGTTTTAACCAAGAGTAAGTGGCACTTAAATTAACCTTTAACCAAGTCTAACCCATGTAAAGATTTGAGGTTTTGCAATTGAGCCCTTGGAAAAATCGAATTAGTTCGATTGAGTCCGAATGATTATAATTTGATCAAATAGATCCAATCCAATTAATCTAAATTCTAATCAAGCCCAAACTTAGTTAATAAATTAAGTACTTGATCCATCACAAGTCTTAATCATTCCCGAGATCAAATTCAGAATTTAACTAAGTGTCTATACCCTGTATAGACGTGCCACTGTGTCAACGAATTCTCAATTCGTTACGCACCTTTGAAAAGTTTGTCCCGACCAATAGAGATTGTTATCCTTTTTAAGCGTGACTCACTTGGTTCGTCTCAACTAGCACGGGAGGTATCCGCGAGTCCGGTATTCGCCTAGCCAATCCCGCGGTACCGGACAGATCCTAATTGAGAACGAATTTTGATCCAATCTAAATTCTGTCGAACCGACTATAGATATTTGTTGAATATTCTTATGCCCTTCACATGCGTCCCGGTCGAGTGAGAGTCATGGTTAACGTCAAACTCACTGAACTCAACACTATGTTATAATTGAGACTGTCGCAATTACGAAACTACGCTCCGTGTATCACACGAGCTAGTTTATATTGCTCCGGCCGGAGGCTTAGTAATCACCGTCTTCAATTATCTCATAGGACGTTAACCTCGTATATGAGGTAGTGAATCCTGATTGCGATCAAAGCCCGGCAATCACCTCCGTAAAACCGGCTGAGTTTTGCCGCTGGCCCATACCCTTTATAAGAGTATTTAACATGCCTAGCAAACTAGCGTCAAACCGAAATCGCGGAAGCAAATCCGCCGATGAGCCTAACGGTCTAAGGCTGCTATAGTCTTCATTCGATCGTTGACAACCCCGCGTTAAGCCATGCGATCAAAACGAATATCGAGCCATATGTTCGAATACTTCGATGCCCCGATTGGCAATATTTCCGTCACGACCTCCCATCTTCCCAAGATGAACGATTGACACAATCGTTGCGTTGGAACCGTCAGCGGACAAGTCGTAATTGGTAATATAGTCACCCCACTAGATTCCTAAGACTTGCGAACGTTTATTTAGTGTACAGAATAAGATCCGATCGATCAACTCGTGCACAAGGGTTTTATTTATTTACCGCACTACCGAAAGCTAGTAGACTTTAAACTCGGTTAATAAATAACGAATGCCTCAAATTAATAAAATACAATATTTTATTAATTAAACGGTTACAATAAACCATTTATATTTTTCGAACTAATACAACAGGGGTCACCCTATTCAACTCAGTCCTCTGAACGGCATTCCGAGGGCATACCTCCTAACAGCCTCCCACTTGCACTCTAATGACGTGCGCTCTGCTCTCAACGCCACGCTGCCTGGTATCGAATACCCATCATTTCTAGATGTCGTTCCAGCACTAGGTGGGACAAAGACTTTGTCAGTGGGTCCACCACGTTATCCGCGGCAGCAATTTTCTGCACAGCTACGTAGCCGTTTTCAACGAATTCTCTAAGAATATGGTATTTTCTCTCGATGTGTTTGGATTTGCTATGAGACCGTGGTTCCTTTGCCTGCGCTACAGTGCCGCTATTATCGCACCATAGCGTAAGCGGTCCGTCCGCAGCTGGGACCACTGAAAGTTCATTTAAGAACTTTCTCATCCAAACAGCCTCTTTAGCAGCCTCAGAGGCCGCTATATATTCCGCCTCACACGTGGAATCGGCAGTCGTGCTTTGCTTAGAACTTTTCCAAGAAACTGCCCCACTGTTGAGCGTGAATATAAAACCCGAGGTAGACCGTCGGTCATCCACGTCTGATTGGAAGTCCGAATCGGTATATCCCACTACCTCTAGTCCCGCATCTCCATAGACCAGCATCAAATCTTTAGTTCGTCTAAGATACTTAAAGATTGTTTTGAATGCTGTCCAGTGTTCTTCTCCTGGGTTCGCTGAAACCGACTCACCACGCTCACAGCGTAGGCGATGTCCGGTCGCGTGCAAAGCATCGCGTACATCAAGCTACCTACTGCAGACGCATAGGGAATTCTATTCATTCTTTGTCGGTCCTCCTCACTTTGAGGATACATCGACTTTGAAAGATGAATCCCATGTCGCATCGGTAAGAAGCCTTTCTTGGAGTCATCCATCTTGAATTTCTTCAAGATCTTCTCTAAGTAGAGGGCTTGGAATAGGCCGATCATGCGCTTCGCTCGATCCCAAAATAAGCGAATCTCTAGGATTTACACCGCTTCTCCCAAGTCTTTCATGGAGAATTCGGTCGAAAGCCACGCTTTCACCGAAGAGAGCATGCCTACATCGTTTCCTATTAATAGGATGTCATCTACGTACAATACGAGAAACGATATCATACTCCCACTGCTCTTTTTGTAGACGCACGGTTCGTCCACATTTTTCTCGAATCCGTAGTTTCGAACTACTTCATCGAAACGTAGATTCCAACTACGAGATGCCTGTTTCAGTCCATAAATGGACCGATTCAGTTTGCACACTTTCTGAGCATCTGCATGCGACTCAAAACCCCGTGGCTGTTCCATATATATCTCCTCCTTGAGGAATCCATTTAGGAACGCCGTTTTGACGTCCATTTGCCAGATCTCATAGTCGTAGTGAGCGGCTATTGCAAGTAGAATTCGTATGGATTTGATCATAGCAACATGCGAGAAGGTCTCCTCATAGTCGACCCCTTCCTTCTGGTTATAGCCCTTGGCAACCAGTCTGGCCTTGTATGTCTCAACTTGTCCATCAGATCCAATATTTCTCTTATAGATCCATTTGCATCCAATCGGTCTAAAACCGTTTGGAAGATCCACTAGAGTCCAGACCTTGTTAGCATACATCGAATCCATTTCCACTTTCATAGCCTCAACCCATCTCGTTGAGTCTACGTCAGTCATTGCCAAATCGAAAGTTGAAGGATCTTCTCTAAGAAGTGCCTTCGTCACAGCATAGCCATACTGGACTTGTGCCATGCCATAATACCTCTCAGGTTGGCGTGACTCTCTTTCGGATGGGCGCAATACTGGTTTTATTGGTTGTTTGCTTGGACCATCCGATACTATATCCTGTGAGGGCATTTTGGTCGACTCTTCCAGAGTCACCTCTCGCCTGACGCCACATTCTCGAATGAACTCATCCTCGAGAAAATGTGCGTGTAGGCCCACAATGATCCTCTGATCCTCGTGGAAATAGAATAGGTACCCCATGGAATCCTCGGGGTATCCTACGAAACGACCCTTCACAGCTCTTGACTACAACTTGTCTGTTTTTAACTTTTTCACATAGGCGGGGCAACCCCAAATCCTAATGTGATTCAAGTTCGGTAAACGGCCAGTCCATATCCGATACGGAATGCCATTTTCAACAGACTTTGATGGACACCGGTTCAGGGTGTACGCTGCTGTCAAAAGCGCGTAACCCCACAATGATAATGGTAAGTCCGTATAGCTTAGCATAGATCGAACCATATCTAATAAGGTCCGATTTCTGCGTTCAGCCACGCCATTCAACTGTGGCGTGCCGGGAGGAGTCATCTGTGATATGATCCTGTTCTCCTTCAAGAACTGATCAAACTCGATACTCATGTACTCGCCGTCTCGATCCGATCGAACGGCTTTAATGAGTTTCCCAGTTTATTTTTCCACTAACGCCTTAAACTCCTTGAACTTTTCAAGAGTTTCAGCCTTATACCTTAACAGATACACTAGCCCATAACGGCTGTGATCATCCGTGAAGGTAACAAAATAGTGGAAATCACCTCGAGCCTTTATATTGAAAGGTCCGCAAACGTCCGTATGAATTAAACCGAGAATTTCAGTGGCTCTATTAAATTTCCCGGTGAAGGGCGATCGAGTCATCTTACCCCGAAGACAAGATTCACACGTTGGATAGGGATCTGATCCCATCGGCATAATAATGCCAGTTTTCTCCAACTCGTGAATTTTGTGCTCTCCAGCGTGACTCAATCGGAGATGCCATAGATATCTCAAGTTTGTTTCTAACTTTCGTTTGTTGGTGATTGCGTTCACAGATTTTTCGGTATGGGGGTTTAAATAGTAAAGACCATTTAAAAGAGTTGTTGTTCCAACAATTTTGTTTCCAAACAAAATATTGCATTTATTTCCTTGAAAATTAAATACATAACCACTCCCGCTCAAAACAGGAATGGAGACAATGTTCTTTAACCCCCGGGGAATTACAAGTACATTATCTAACAGCAATAGAAAACCAGTATCCAAACATAGTTTTTTCGATCCCACATGGCTTGCCGAGACACTGTGTCCGCTCCCCACGTTGATCATCACCTCCTTGTCCTCGAGCCTTCTACTTCGTTCCAGATCCTGCGACATCACGGAGATGTGAGAACTGGCTCCAGAATCCAAGATCCACGAAGTAGAATATACAAACATAGAACATACAGTTTCTAAAACATATAGTTCTTTACCTGAAGCAGCCAGCTCGT
Organism: Lindernia subracemosa; assembly: GCA_028392965.1. Taxonomy (NCBI): domain Eukaryota; kingdom Viridiplantae; phylum Streptophyta; class Magnoliopsida; order Lamiales; family Linderniaceae; genus Vandellia; species Vandellia subracemosa. The sequence goes on along the minus strand of JAQPCC010000011.1, from coordinate 988,639 downwards.
CTTTGAGCTTGGGACAATCCCTCTTCCAGTGGCCCAGCACACCGCAATGAAGGCATTTGTCCGTTGGCTTCAGACCGGTTTGTTTGGTCTTCTTCTTTTTGTCAGAAGTCAGCCTCGAAGGCCTTCGCTTGTTCAACCTCATTTTGCCCTTCGCGGGCTTAGTGTTTGCCACAAGCGCCGTCTGTTTCCCCTTCATCATCTGAGACTGTGTTGACACCAACTGATTTAATAGTTCAGATAAAGTCAGCTGCTTGTCATTCAGATTGAAGTTCACTATGAACGAATTGAAGGAGGGGGGCAGCGACTGCAGAATCAGATCGCATTGGAGATCACAATCAATAAGAAAGTCGAGAGTCTCCAATCTCTCAATCATATTGATCATTTTCAACACGTGATCTCCAACGTTTTCACCCTCAGACATCCTCGAGCGAAAGAGTTATTCCGATATCGAATACCGGATTGTCCTAGACGGAGTACCATACAATTCTTTCACATGCAGCAATATCTGACGTGCATCCGTCATGTGCTCATGGCTACACTGCAGAGCATTGCTCATTGACCCGAGTATATATGACTTCACGATTTGTTCGTCCTTGTTCCGCTTATCGTAAGCAGTACGAACTTCATCGCTAGCGTCAGCCCCTGGGGCCGGCAGCATTTCAGAGTCCAACACATAAGTCAGCGATTCAATCCCGAGAACAATTCTCAGATTGCGTAACCAATCGACATAGTTTGACCCAGTCAAACGGTTTTCTTTGAGCAGTATGTTTAATGCGGAAGACATTTTATAATTGAGAGAAATACACAAATCTGCAGAAAATAAGACCTGTTAGATCGTTGTATAGTTCATCAAACGCAAACAAGGACTTTTGTTTCGTTTGACTCCCACTATCTTTTCTTAAACCCCATACTCTCATTATAGGTTTCGGAAGCTCGTTGATAACTTCGATAGTGGAGTTGATGTCCCCGTAAGCTTAAGCAAACCTCAACCTCTGACGTTTTATTGATTTGCCCAAGCCAAAGAAGTCGCGTTCCACACGAACTCGTCTCACGAGTGTTTCAACTATCTTTGTCTCAGCACGGCGTTCGAAAACCATACCCTTGTTGAGCGTGGCTAGTTCGTCACAGCACGGCGTTCGAAAACGCGAAGCTTGAGCAAATCCTTCTTCGTCTCGGACTGTTCCGAACAAGTTTGAAATGCCGATACGCTCTCTTTGGCACCTCGGAGCAACCCACGGATGGCTAGAGTTGCTAGAAGGAGGTTCTAACTTAGCTATGAAGCTTAGTTGAACTTGGATCAAACTTTTCTTTCTCTCTTGTTTCTCCCTCAAGATCCTAGATCTATTCTTGCTTGAAACCTCTTTCTTTACATCTTCTCTTACCCATTTTCGTTCTCATAGTGGTATATTAGCTAAAACATGACAAAACATTCAACTACCATGTAGTTGATATGTCATGTAGTAGTTGAGATGCTTTTTGTCATGTTTTTCAACCAAAAAAGCATCTCAACCACTCCAAACCACTCCAAAAACGTGAATGGTTTTAAAAAAGAGTAAGTGACACTTAAATTAACCTTTAACCAAGTCTAACCCATGCAAAGATTTGAGGTTTTGCAATTGGGTCCTTGGAAAAATCGAATTAGTTCGATTGAGTCCGAATGATTATAATTTGATCAAATAGATCCAATCCAATTAATCTAAATTCTAATCAAGCCCAAACTTAGTTAATAAATTAAGTACTTGATCGATCACAAGTCTTAATCATTCCCGAGATCAAATTCGGAATTTAACTAAGTGTCTATACCCCGTATAGACGTGCCATTGCGTCAACGAATTCTCAATTCGTTACGCACCTTTGAAAAGTTTGTCCCGACCAATAGAGATTGTTATCGTTTTTAAGAGTGACTCACTTGGTTCGTCTCAACTAGCACGGGAGGTATCCGCGAGTCTGGTATTCGCCTAGCCAATCTCGCGGTACCGGACAGATCCTAATTGAGAACGAATTTTGATCCAATCTAAATTCTGTCGAACCGACTATAGATATTTGTTGAATATTCTTATGCTCTTCACATGCGTCCCGGTCGAGTGAGAGTCATGGTTAACGACAAACTCACTGAACTCAACACTATGTTATAATTGAGACTGTCGCGATTACGAAACTACGCTCCGTGTCTCACACGAGTTAGTTTATATTGCTCCGGCGGAGGCTTAGTAATCACCATCCTCAATTATCTCATAGGACGTTAACCTCGTATATGAGGTAGTGAATCCCGATTGCGCTCAAAGCCCGACAATCACCTCCGTAAAACCGGCTGCGTTTTGCCGCTGGCCCATACCCTTTATAAGAGTATTTAACATGCCTAGCAAACTAGCGTCAAACCGGAATCGCGGAAGCAAATCCGCCGATGAGCCTAACGGTCTAATGCTGCTATAGTCTTCGTTCGATCGTTGACATCCCCGCGTTAAGCCATGCGATCAAATACTCCCATGCCCCGATCGGCAATATTTCCGTCACGACCTCCCATCTTCCCAAGATGAACGATTGACACAATCGTTGCGTTGGAGCCGTCAGCGGACAAGTCGTAATCGGTAATCTAGTCACCCCACTAGATTTCTAAGACTTGCGAATGTTTATTTAGTGTAGAGAATAAGATCCGATCGGTGTCGCCTCTCTCATCCCATGAGAATCGATCGATCAACTCGTGCACAAGGGTTTTATTTATTTACCGCACTACCGGAAGCTAGTAGACTTTAAACGCGGTAAATAAATAACGAATGCCTCAAATTAATAAAATACAATATTTTATTAATTAAACGGTTACAATAAACCATTTATATTTTTCGAACTAATACAACAGGGGTCACCCTATTCAACTCAATCCTCTGAATGGCATTCCGAGGGCATACCTCCTAACAGAGGTCGCTTTTTCCGATGGGATTGTTTTTTCTTTTGCCGAAGGGGTCACTTTTTCCTTGACCACCTTTTCTTTGCCTTTTGCGAAAAGGCGCTCTTTCGCGAGTTGAACGGCCCTGTCCATTCGTGCGCCTACGAAAAAAGGAAAGAATGGTTATAACTAGTCAAGACTAGAACTTACAAGGATATGGAGATATACCTATGTCTGCTATAGCCGGGGTCGCCTTCGAGCAAAACCCAAAGTGATGAAGAAGGTCGTTTTGGATTAAGCTCGAGGCCAAGAAGCATTTTGGCCCGATGGCATAAAAAAACTGGTCCACTTCTTCTGCAGGGGCAGGATCTATGGGATTCCTAATATTTACGTTTTCGGGCCAAGCCTGGAAAGAAAATTGGGACTCAGCTCTAGATGGTCGGGGCTGTACAAAGACATACTTGCTCATCCAACCTTTGTGAGAGGAGGGGTTGCCACGAACAAGTTCATCGGCCCGAAGGGAAGACAAAAAGAACTTGCCGGGCTCTTTTCTGTTGATTTTGAGGATGGAAATGATCATAGGGACGGAAGGATGAAGCCATAATGAAGTAGCAACATCCCGAGGGAAAGAAGAAGACTATACGAGTTGGGAGCCAACTGACTCGGGAGGATGCCAAAATATACACAAATATCTATAATAAAAAGAGAGATGGGGAAGCGAAGGCCCATCTCTACTTGGTTTACGAAAAAGGTCTGGAAACCTAAAGGGGGACGACTCGCTACGTCGGCGGGACCGGGAATTTTTATACGATAGTCCAAAGAAAGACAAGCTTTGGACCTGAACTCTTTAAGCTTTGCGGGACGGAAGGTAGAGACTCTAACTTGATGCCACGGGAAATTCGCATGAGAACGAAATCGTTCCGTCGCGCGTACCCATTGGCCAAGAATACGCCGACCACAGTTGCCGGGGAAGGGATGGTCAGGATCGAAGATAGAAGTATCTTCTTCCTCATCCTCCTCGGAAGAGCTAGCGGCATCGGGATAGTTTTCGAGATCAAGATGCTCTAGTTCTTCCTCGGGAGCAAAATCATGAGTATCTACAACCCTAAGGGGTGACACTAAGGGAATCTCCTCGACGGAGCTATCTTTCTCATACCTAAACCTAACTTCCCTAACTTCCTCACTACTAGAAGACATGATATACTAAGAAAGGAAGAAGAAGCGGAACTTACAAGATCTTAAAAGGCTGAAGACGCTCGGGCACTTTTCTTGACTGAGACTATAAGTGAAGGATAAATAGAAAAATTGCGTGGGGTATATATAGGCCCACCCTGGAGAATCTGGACCGATCAATTCTAGGTCAATTGACGGATAAGGAAAAGGCCACGTCGATCCGATTACTTCAAATAAATGAAGGAATCTCAACCGACGAAGTCCAGCCCAATCGACGAACTGAGCGAGAGACACGTCATACAAAAAAAAATCGAGAGGGAAAATTCCCGCCATAAGAATGCACGTGTCACTTTCCTAAAATGCCACGAGGAACGAAAATGGGGAGATCGCGTTTTGCACTTTGACGTCCAAAAATTATTTGGACTAGTCGAGGGGGGACTAGTGTTACCCTCGGTAATTCCTGCAGTAAGAACTTCCCGAGCACCAAGAGCATCGCGCTCGGAATAAGTGTGCTACTCGGGCAGAATACGAAACGGACTGCTCAGGCAGAATACGAAGCGATAAGAAGATGTCGTTACTCGTTGAATAATGGCCCTTATTCGAGCATTATGACAACAGTCGTTACACTATATTAATAGTCATAAAGGACTGAAATAAGGGGGCATTTATCCGAGCGGTTACAAAGTATCACCTATATATAGAGCTTCGCTCCAAGACAGGATCATCATACATTTCTCTAGTATTACCATACATACTCTCTGCTCGTTATTTCCCGAGAGATACTCTCTCTCGGTACCTTTTAGAATCCTCGCTAACTTAAGCATCGGAGAGGGTTCGCCAGCAACTCGCTGGTCCCTTTCTAACCCTTTTTCTCGCAGATTCAAGCAGATTGAAGCCCGACCATCTCACGAATCCTTGAACTTTCGTCTCGGCCAAATCCTCTGCTCGGAGATTTTTCCGGCGAACATCATTGGCGCCGTCTGTGGGAAACGTAGTAAAATATACATGGTGGATCCCGGAACTACCTCACCTCCTCTAGGGGGAGGAGGAGTACCCTTGACCGAAACAAGGTTCGCGGAGATGGTAATCGAGGCCGTCAATGTGGCTATAAACGTCAGGCCCGAGTTTGCCGAATTTGCGAACATGAGAAGTGCCATGGAGGAATGGCGAAATGAGCGAAATACGGATCGGAAAGATCGACGAGAGCTGGAAACGGAGAAAAATAATAGGAGAAAACGGCAAGCGTCTTCCACGAGACACGAAGAGTCACTTGACGTATCAGATACTTCTTCTGCCTAAGGAAGGAACTCTCGACGGACGAATAAACAACGTCAGACTCATCGAAGCCCCTCTAAGTCCGCGGCGAGGACACGCAGTTCTCCGTCTCGTCGAACCCGAAGTTAGCTCCTGGGATTGGGACGAAACCGAAGAAAAGGAGAAATCCCTAAGGAGCATCGGCGTAAGGGACAGGACGAAGAAGAAAATGTTCGAGGAATGATGGAGGAGGAAGGGACCAAGAGTAGCCCTTTTACAACTAAAATCTTGAAGGAACCCCTTCCTCCGAATTTCCAGATGCCTGAGTTAGCTCGTTATGATGGTACTAAGGATCCTCGAGAGCATGTCGATGGTTTTGTGGGCACAACGGCCCTCTATCAATTGGGGGATGCTGTGAAATGCCGGGCCTGCGCCACTACCCTGGTGAAAGGGACGCAGAAATGGTTTCTGATGTTGCCCTCGGGCACAATCTCTAACTTCCAAGAATTATCCCAGGTTTTCCTCAAGCAATTCTCCAGCAGTAAGCAGTACGCAGCAAGCTCCCTCGGCTGTAAATCTTTTCCAACTGAAGCAGAGAGAGAAGGAGAGCCTGAGAGAATACTTGAAAAGATTCAATCAGGTCCGAATGGAGGTGCCAACGGCCACAGCTGACCTGCTGATAGGAGCTTTCCATAATGGATTAAAGTGGCTCGGACGATCACACCTGCAACAAAATTGAATTCCAGTCTGAAATTTATCTAAGTTCTAAGCTTTGTGCAAGATTGATTGGGACCATTGAACGCGCAAAATAATAATAACAATTATCATAATATTCTTAGCGCAGCAAAGCAATAACAACAACAACAACAATAATAATAATAATAATAATAATAATAATAATAATAATAATAATAATAATAATAATAATAATAATAATAATAATAATAATAATAATTCCAATAGTACTTGTTGACAAAATTGCTATGTGTTTTTAGTCTCGAATTTTCGTCCATCTAACTGAAATTTCGTCGGACTCACACTCACACAGCAGCTACGTGAAAACCCATTCAATTTCATAGCTAATTGACTGAAAATTCAACAATTTCGACGTTAAATTCAAAATTTAAAAAATTTACTTGCTGTGAAGTTGTTAAGCTGAAGAATTTCGTGGAATGTTGGTTAAGTATTCAGATTACTAAGGTGAACGTGTCAACTAACTAAGTGATAGAAATTTATGTGGTTTGATAGCTTTTATTGTTAAGGATGAGAGAGAAGATAAAGCAAGTATCGTCGTTACAAATAAGTTTTGATTTTATGTTTTGTTTGCACGGTTATATAATATTAGTATTTTCCGCACACTCGATGTGTCTGCTTAAAAGATAAATAAAATATTAAATTATTTTCATAATATCAAATTATAATTTAATTTTAATTGTAAATTATTTTTTATAAATTAAAAATATGATTTTTGGGTATAATTGAAATAAATTTAAAAATTAGGGATAAAATGGTAATTTATAGTGACATACTAAATTAATTTGGTTAAGTATTCAGATTACTAAGGTGAACGTGTCAACTAACTAAGTGATAGAAATTTAGGTGGTTTGGTAGCGTTTATTGTTAAGGATGAGAGAGAAGATAAAGCAAGTATCGTCGTTACAAACAAGTTTTGATTTCATGTTCTGTTTGCACGGTTATATAATACTAGTATTTTCCGCACACTCGATGCGTGTGCTTAAAATATAAATAAAATATTAAATTATTTTAATAATATCAAATTATAATTTAATTTTAATTGTAAATTATTTTTTATAAATTAAAAATATGATTTTTGGGTATAATTGAAATAAATTTAAAAATTAAGGGTAAAATAGTAATTTATAGTGACATACCAAATTAATTTGATGGTAGTTACTATATGGTGCTCTCTCTTAATATATAGTATAGATAATTTCGTTTTTGCTATGTTTATTTTTTATTTTTAAGGTGATTAAAAGAAGATGCTCATGAGTTAACTAAAGTCAAGACTATTGAAAAAAAATGTAAAAAAAAATGTTTTGAATAAGGGGCAATTTCGATTCAGGCCCCACCACACTTTTAAATTAGGGTTCAGACCCTTGTCAGAAAAAGTATAGTTTTAGGGACATATTTTGTGTAAAATTTAGAGTAAAAGACCTAAACTTTGAACTGACCAAAATACCCTTACAAAAGTGATCAAAGAAATGGTATCGGACGCCTATTTTCTGTTACCCACTTATATTTTCGCAGATATACAAAGTGTTACAGAACGTTGGTATTGTGTTACTGTAGGGTTCACAAGTGATATCAACAGAATAATATTTAACTTCCACGATCGAAATCTCATGTACATTTTATTTTCATTCGTACGACCAAGTTCGATGCGTCCTCAAGTGTTTAATATGATTTTTACTTCGTCGAATGTAAGATTTGTAAGGTTAACGATAATGTGGGGTTCAAAAGTGCATTTATGAATGAAATTAATCGAATTAATAATGTGGTACTGGGAATCTATTATAGAGTACCAGTATTATCTAATATGTTATATTTTAGGGTTGTGTTGTTTTTTCTAACAGACAAATGTTATTATGTACATTTAATGTGGTATCATAATGACTGTATGTTGCAAATATGCGCCACAATCCAGAACTTCTAGAACGTTCTTAATGAAGTGTTTTCGTTTGCATTACATTTGTTATATTTTTTGCAGAAAGTGTTACTCAGCTCCAACATGTTAATATTTCAAGAAAATCCAAAACCTTCTACAATGTTATTAATGAAGTGTTTTCTTTTGCATTACATGTGTTATATTGTTTGCCAAAAGTGTTACTCAACTCGAATATGTTTCAAGTTGCCCAGACAATCCAGAACCTTCTAGAATTTTCCTTAATGAAGTGTTATCTTTTGCATTACATGTGTTATATTTTTTTGCCAAAAGTGTTATTCAACTCGAAACGTTTCAATTTTGGGGAAAGTTCATTTTTTATTTCCAATCTAAGTGAAGTCTACGCAAATATTGTGGTACTGTGGGTTAATAAGTGGTATTAATAGAACAAACTAATTTGACGGTCGAAATTTACTGTATATCATTTGCACGAGCACCTTCATGCACCAAACAAAGTTCGGTGTGTCCTCGAGGTTTTTATTCTGATCATTACGTCGTCAAATGTAAGATTTATGATGTGCTTTTTTTCGAATATAATTGACGCAAATAAGAAAAATAATTCTAAATCGAATCGAGTTTTCGGCCAAAATTACAACTATTAATATAAATTTGAGTGACCCATAGCCTAGGCATTTCGTCGCGCTACCGCTTTGGCTCCATCATTCGTCGTTCATGGTTAAATAATTAAAAATGAAATCACCGAAAAAATAGCTGAAAATCATTGTTCGTTAAAGTGGTATGAATTTAAAAGCATTCGTTATCTCACAACAAAGAAGATGTATTTTATGTGAAACTATGTTTTAAAGAAGAGGTACCAAAAATGGTTTAAGTGGTACCAGATGTATCATGCGTTATTTCTGCGGCAACATCAGTTGTAAACTATAACACATGTGTTATATTTATTGTAAGAAGTGTGTTTTTAGTTGCAAAAAGTGGTACTCAGGTAGCGTGTTGTGTTACTTAAATATCAAACGTTTCAATCTTAGGTTGCATCAAATTTATTTGTTATTCCGTGACTAACAACAAGAATTCTCGTTGATTACTAAGACCCATGTCCAAATTGAGTCAGATCCACCTTATTCGGCCATTAAAGTGGAGAATTCACTGATTTTTAAATAAGATTTTCGAATTGGGTTTGAAACATTTTTCAATTATAAACTTCTGTAATTTTCCTCGATTATGAAGACTCATGATTGATGTCGATTTAACCTTATTCGATCACTAATGTTGGAGATTTCAGCGATTTCAGCGGGTTTTGGGTGTTGTCGGCGGTTTTCGATCTTCCTCTTGGCCCCTTGCCTTTGGAAACGAATTGTTATTTTTTTTTTATTATGTGTTATTTCTGCGGCAGTATTTGTTATTAACTATAAGACATGTGTTACACCAGAAAGCAAGAAGTGTTTTATTAGTTGCAGATAGTGTTACCCAGGTTGCGTGTTGTGTTACTGAAAAGACAAACGTTTCAATCTTAATTTGCATTAAAATCCTTCCTTATTCCGTAATTAACATCACTAATTCTCGTCGATTACTAAGACTCATGTTCAAATTGAGTCGAATTCACCTTATTCGGTCGTTGAAGTCGATATTTTACCCGTTTTTCAACAAGTTTTCCAAAGTGAGTTTGAACCATTACTCCATTATATACTTCGAAAATGCTCGTTGGTTATGAAGACCCGTGAGAAATTGAGGTCGATTAACCTTATTTGGTCCTTATTATCGAGATTGAGCCACATTTTAAATATTTTTTTTGCTTCGACGTGATTTTGGTACAATGGGAGAGATGATGGAAAAGATATGTACATTCTGCAATATAGAAGGGCACATGAGTCTTTTCAGCCTAAATTAGTCCTTAACTCTAAAACAAACATAATATGGATCCTTATATAAAATTTTAAAAGCAAGGTGGCTTGAACTCCTATAGAAAGTAGTTAATAGGGCCTGAACCCTAATTGACTCTAAATAATTCCAAGTCAAAGGCTATTTTTTAAAAGATCCATTCACTCGCTCAGTATTCGGATCGCTCTCTTCAACGGTTCGACCATACATTTGATCTTTTCCCCTCTCTCTCTCTCTCTCTCTGTGCAAGCTTATATTCATCTGATTCGTCGCTCGAGATAAAGATCCCAAGATGAGCGCAGATCTGGTGGCTGCGAGCACACATGGAAATCTCGACGAGCAAATTGCTCAGTTGATGCAATGCAAACCACTATATGAGCATGAGGTTTTGATTCGTAACCATGTTTTTGTTTACGTTATTTTTTATTTTATAATTTATTTTTTTGGGGGGTTTAATGTGCTGGACTGATTAAATGCTTCTGTTTCGATGTTCTAGGATTTTTTTTAGTCTTGGTGATTATTTTACTGTGAATAAAACGAGGATTATGAAAATTATGATGTCGAGGATTGGAGTTGATAGATTTTGGTTATACCTCTAGGGCTTGCAATTGAAAAAAGAAAAAAATTATATTTTTCTCCCTCGAATTAAAGACGTGATTTTTCAAACGCTGTACACTAGTGATTATAAATGATATTTAACTATTTCTTTTATCTAGATATTGCTGGTAAATTGGACTGAATGAGTTGTCGGGGTGGTCCTTTTGGAAAATTATTCTTGTATGGTTACGTTGAGGACTTTGAAGAAGTGCTTAAGAACTTTCCAAAGTTAAGAGATGAAGATGTCAGTTAGTCGAAACTGGAGATATGGGAGTGTTGTACTTTGGTTGTAATCGGGGTGTTGAATTGGAAAACTTTTGATGGATAAAGTTATTGCTCTGATTTTTTTAACTTTCAACTGGGTTGAATTTAGAGGAGCGGAGCTTGTGATACTGACCAATTGTTTGAGGAGGAAAATCGGAGAAATAAGCTTTTTCAGTAGTAAAATTTGATAATGGGGCAGAAGGGCCTGCGGGAAAGAGAGGTTGAAGGTGTTTCTTAATGCGACACTTTCGGGCTGGCGTGTTTTGGACTTTTTAAACTTTGCTATTTTTTTATTGGTTATAGTTAAAGCTATCTGTGATTGGTTGAAGAATGATATAACCGTAAAGTTATACAAAGTAGATGTAGTATTCCCTCGTCTCTGTTATTCCTTGCATATCTCTCTAATTCATGCTTTATTATTGGTTGTTTCTTTTTGGTATTACGTATTCAGATAAACTCAAAATAATTCGTTAGAATGAGAATGTTCATCATGTTTCAAATGTAGGTTAGTGGCTTATGTGAAAAGGCAAAAGAGATACTAATGGAGGAAAGCAACGTACAGGTATGCATTTTGGCATTGTTTATTGAGTTTTCTGATTCTGCATTCAAGATCATATGAAGTTTTCTGTCTAGCATAGAAATGGCATCTGCCATAAAGAAGTATAACATCCAATAAATCATTTGATACTCGGTTTTCGTAGTACCTGACTGTATGAATCTGTTTTTGTTATTTAATTAATTAATTGACACTGATTTAAAAGTTGTATTCAAAAGTTACGTTATGACTGTAGTTGCATATTAACCGGATGAAGTGGAGTTGTGACAATGGAATATATTGTATTGGGATTGGCCTGTTAGTTACTTTTTGCTGATACATTTTGTTTGCAAAATGAATGGGGGATCTAGAATGTTTCCATGCTGCAAAAATGCCTCTTATTTGGATCTGTACTCGACTTTTCCTGCCTTGATTTTTTTTTTCTGCTCCTTTCTTTTGTAATATATTGTGGTGTCTTATTGCAGTGCAGCCTGTAAAAAGCCCTGTCACAATTTGTGGTGATATTCATGGACAATTCCATGATCTTGCAGAACTTTTCCGCATTGGAGGAAAGGTATTAGTTGCCTGCATTTCTTTTTTCTGTCCATCTTTGGATCCCTTACGTAAATGGAATTGAGGTTCATGTTGCGCCATGTGTAGTTCATTATCAAAGACACATTTTAAGCATGCTCAGTCTCCCATGTCATGGAGGATTATTTATCCTTGTTCCCCCTTTGCTTTGTATTGTAATTCATCATTACTATATGTCAATAATTCTTCGGTTGGCTATATCACTGTTGCTTTTTCTTATCCAATGGTGTCTCATTTCTTTTTTCACAGTGCCCAGACACCAATTATCTATTTATGGGAGATTATGTCGATCGAGGTTACTATTCTGTTGAAACTGTAACGGTAAGTACACTTAAGATTATATTCTACGTGACACGATACCAATCAATATTGCTTGGTATATGGTTTATGTAATTCATCATTTAGTTTTTTCCTTTCTCCCATATTTTCGTGTACTGTTTCCGATAAGGGAGGCCTTGTTGAATATATTGATTGTTATTATTTATTCATTACTGAATATGTAATGGCGTTGACGTATAACTTTCTCTTTGTATTGGATTCTTATTTGTTTACTTTTTGCAGCTTTTGGTGGCTCTTAAAGTGCGATATCCTCAAAGGATCACCATTCTTAGGGGAAATCATGAAAGTAGACAGGTAGAATACTTGTATTATCCATACCTGCGCGTGCCTCCATATAAGCTCCCTTTCTTATTGATATGCGAAACTTCTGTTTAACATTCTTAATGGATTGTTTTGCTGAAGCAATTGATTTCTTTTTCTTGCAGATTACTCAAGTCTATGGGTTTTATGATGAATGTCTGAGGAAGTGAGTGTGGGTTTAGAATTTTGGAGGACAATTTTGAAAAACATCTCCCTTTTTTTCTGGATAACTTTTTTTCCTTTCTATCGATCGCCCATGTTAATGCTAATACATTGAAACGGCCAATCCTATCCATTTACAGATATGGGAATACTGAAGTCTGGAAAATATTTACTCATCTGTTTGACTACTTCCCTCTGACTGCTCTGGTTAGTAAGAATTTCTGTTATTGCTCTTCTGCGGTTATGTTGATCAATTTTGTTGCTACTCCTAAATAGCCCCTTTGTATATCTTCAAAATTAAATTGTGCAATTGTTTTCTCCTTGTACATATACTCTGCGGCAATGTATCTAGATGCAGTTGATAAGATTGATTTCTCTTTGTTACCACTTCCTTGCTAGTTCAAGAGTCTCGATTTCATCTGTATTGATGTGACTGCAGGTTGAATCAGAAATATTCTGTTTGCACGGTGGATTGTCCCCGTCGATTGAAACCCTTGACAGCATAAGAAGCATTGGCCGTGTCCAAGAAGTTCCTCACGACGGCCCCATGTGTGATCTGCTGTGGTCTGATCCTGATGATCGCTGTGGTTGGGGTATATCCCCTCGTGGTGCTGGCTACACTTTCGGCCAGGTACCTTAATCTTCTCTCATTCTCTGCGTCTGCCTTCGAAGTCTTAATTCGGTGGCTTATTTCTACTCTCATTAATTTATGTCCACTTTACATTGGCAGGACATATCAGAGCAATTCAACCACACAAACAGTCTAAAGCTAATTGCTAGAGCTCATCAGCTGGTCATGGAGGGATATAACTGGGCCCATGTATCACAATCTCTCTAACCTTTTACTGCGACCACACTGTTTTAATAATCTAGCTATTTCTTGAAATCGAATTTTTGGCCGTCTCTTCGACAGGAACAAAAGGTTGTCACAATCTTTAGCGCACCGAATTATTGTTATCGCTGTGGTAATATGGCTTCCATCCTAGAAGTTGACGACTGCAGAGAACATACGTTTATCCAAGTACTCTTCTCTGTCTCTCTCTCTTTCTCATCCTAGCCATGATCACTAATTGTGTAAGTAAAGATATCAACATTTTTGTACTTTTGAGACGATTTTTGTTTCTTTGTTTTTCAGTTTGATCCAGCTCCAAGGAGAGGGGAGCCTGACGTGACTCGAAGAACGCCGGATTATTTTCTCTAGAGAAGGGCTCCTCGACCGAGTGCTTTATCTATGTATGCCACCCTTTTGTTCGGAACTGCGGGCTTTGGTGTAAGATGGTATGCAGCTCTTCTGTGAGGCCTTAAGATATAAATATATGCGATCATCGTATGTAATAAGTATTCTTTCCCATGTTAGGGTTGCCCATAGCCGAGTTTGAGTTAGTGAAGATGAGGTTTTCGTTTATGTTTTTTCTTCTTTGTGCGACTCTTTTTGCCTTTTTAATTTCACTTTTTAATATTGTATCACTTTTAAGCGCTTGTTGATACCTCAGTTTATATTTAGGAGAGTTTAAATTAATAAGGTTTATATAAAACTAATTATTGGCTATAAAATAAAATGTCTGTTTGGTTGGTGGGTTTACAATATTACACCTCTAGGGGGTGTATATACATGTGTTTAAAGTTATTTTAGATAAACACATGTTTTATATTAATATAGGTACCAAATATATGAACATGTAATAAACTCATCATAAATCCACCTACCAAACATCATCTTAAGCCACTAACCTACAGAAGGCTTGGCAAAGCAAGGCAGGCAAGGCCTAACTTGTACTAACACTAGATTCTTCTACACTGTCTATTTTTCTCTCGCTCGCACTTGGAATCAGCTAGCTTGTAAATCAGCCAAAGTCTTCCACCTATAGATCTCAGCCAGGGCAGTCCAAAGGCCCCACTTGACCTTTGCCTCTTTTTCGCCCAATGAGCTTGCTGTGCGCCAACCAGCCTGGCCAACCCATGGCTGCACTTTTCTTACCTGCTCAGACATGGCAGAGACTCTTGGCCTTGCTGACCAGTGTCTTAGCTTGGTTTGGGATGGTTCCTGCGTAATGCTGGCTCCAATGTAGCTGTTCAAGTCCTCGGCCAATTGCTGGTCTAAACTGCAATGTTGGCCTGACAATTTCTGGCCATTTTGTGCTTCGAGGAGACCTTTCAGATCGCTTGGCAGGGCTGGTAGAGACCATTGGTCTAGCTGGCTAATCGCTGATCTGTTCCGGCAGTGATGCTATCGGAAAGCCGAGCTGCCTAATTCAAAGAAGAGATAGTGGAATGCTGACAAGGCTGGACAGGTTCTGACTGCCTCGCTGGCTGCATTCCAAGGTGCGCTGCGCTGTGCTGCCGATCGCCAGACGGCTGCTAATCCCACGCGCGCTAAGTTCTTGATGCTGCGCGCTGTGACGATCACCCCAAATTCACCCATAAAATAACTAAACAACGTTTTATGAAAACAAATTATGTGACATTGTTTACAACTCATCTAAATACCCTAAAGACTGATAAAAAAAAGTTCCTCAAAACCACGAATATTTAAATCAGACAATAACATTTAAATATCCAAAACAAACCATCAATAGCAAAATCATAACATACAATCAATATATATATATATATATATATATATGTACAGTCCACCTCAAAAGATCGTGGGAGCTCCAAAGACCATCCCCGCCGACCTACGTTAGTCACGCAAGATCGTCATGTTCACCTACAACACATGAACTATATGAGTTAGATGCTCAATAAGCAAAAAGCATGCATGCAGCGTAGATATGCAATCTCTCATCAAATGCATAAGCTACGTGTAACGATATACGAGTCAATATATCAAAATGTATCATCGCTCTTCTCTTCTCTCTCTCTGGGCCCGTGGCTAAACTAATATGCACCATAAAGAGCTCTAAAAATCAAGTGACAATGCTCCATACTGGGTAGCCTACTCTAGGTCTCGCTCATTTCCAGGTCGCCCTGCTGTCACGCGGTCACCTATGCTGGTTGGCCTATGCTAGGTCTCACTAGGTCGCCCCATTTCAGATCGCTCCTACCGCATCAATAAAATGCAGTTGCTCCACACTAGATGGCTTACGCTAGGTTTTTCTAGGTCGCCCCTGTCTAGGTCGCTCCTCTTGCCTCAACATATGACGGTGGCCTATGCAGGTTTCCCTAGGTCGCCCCTGCTCAGATCGCCCATACCGTCAATGGTGCAATAGTAAAAGTCATGACTCTACTACGAGTCGACTGTCAATAATCAACAAATATATCGCTCTCTGACGATCACGACAATGCATGCCAGCACTTGATTATACTCGCTAAATATACATGCACGTGAAGATGTCAATGAATGATATGTTCATAAATTTACATACCTCGTATATGTATTTCGGCAAACAAATTTAACAACGTAACATCACAATATTCAAAATATCAAAGCATATTATTATAAACACCGAAAATTATGTTCATGGGTCGCAATTGGATTTTCACTTGTCGAAGCAACTTCAGATTTCTCGTAATTTGACTATATGCTTAAGTGTTCCGTTAATTTAGGCTTGTAGTTCTAACATATGGGATATTCGACATGTATCACATGCATTAATAGTTAGAATTATCATATTTAATAACATTGGATTCTTATCAAATAATAATGCATGACCCTTGAGTTTTATGTCTCTTAAAGAGCATAAAAATGAGCATTAACATGGCATCAATATGAGTCATGAAAGAGCATGAATTCCAGTCTAAAATGACCATGAACATGACTCTTGAAGAGCAGGAATAAGAGCCTTGAATAACCATGAACATGGTCATTCAATGAGAGTCTCTTGAGTTGGTTGATCACTACTATATATACCCCATTTCTCTTGCTTCCATGAACACATACACACATAGAGTTCTTGGAAGAGGTTGTTGAATCCTTGAAAGCTACAGGAGAGTCCTTGAAATAGCTTTTTAGGGCAGTGAAGGATTCTTCACGCCTCAACCTTCGTGTGTCATTCTTAAGAGATATTAGTACAATCTAAAAAGCTATGGCGAACAACGATGAGTTCGAGGATCTGAATGCTTTTCTCAACGACGATGAGGATGTTCTTGGTTCTCATGATACCACTGAGACTCCGTCAAATCCATTCTCGGTGAACCAAAATGCCAATTTCAACCCGATGGCCACCATGGTGAAGTACCCGTATATATCTAGGATAGAAGAGTTCCATGGTGCAAATTACAAGAGGTGGAAGGAGAGGGTGTTCTCCTTGCTCGACATGCATGGTGTGGCATGGGTGCTCACAACTCCACTCACCGAAGACATCAACTTCATGTAATGGGAGCAAGCAAATAAGATTTGCAGACATACTATTATCTCTACTATCCCTAACTCACTCTTTGATGTTTATGTGAGTTATGATAAGTTAGGATATTACGTGATATTTATACCCGTAAATTTGCATATTTGGTCGTTATCTATTTAAATATTCTCGAATATCTTATGTTTGCGTGTTATTTCTTATTTGATAGATATTGGACCAAAAGCGAGAAAAAATGGGGAGTTATGATCATTTTGGGAGTCTTGGGGGTCCTTTTGCAATTTTCAGGAGTATTCAAGCAGCTTTGAAATTTACCAATAGGTGAAATATGGAAAGGCTTTAAACATGGAAAGAGAAAATGAGAGAATAAATTGGAGGATTTTTATTTCTTTAAATCTAGAAGTGAATAGTTTCCATATCAAGGCTCAAGGATACATACATGGAAAGAAGGATCTCATGCAATCTCCCATAAAGAGGGCAGCTCTCAACCCTAATCTTACCCTGATGGCTGCCACCTTACACACGCTCAAGGCCACACACACGTAGAATTGGGGCAGAGCAACCAACCAGCCACCTCACCCTCACCACAAGGCTGCCTCACCTCAGGCAGCCATCACCGCATCCTTCGCTCTCACCTCCTCACCTCACCAAGCAGCCACCTCACCAACGAACCACCACACGGCACTCTCACCAAGCAACCACCTCTCACCAAGCAGCCAGGTCACGAAAGCCTCTTGCTGCCTCACCTCACGCAACCCTCACCCAAGCAACCACCTCTCTTGAGCAGATCCACCAAACGCCTCACCTTAACCCTCTCTGCCATACGCTGCCATCACCATCAACACAAAGGCGACATACACGCTGAGAGACGGCTAGGAACGGAAGGCTGAAATAAAAACAGCAAGCATCGGGACTCACGACTGAATACCCCATCGAGCCGACGCTTGACGACTCGGCATCGTGAGGGGAGGAATTCCATAACTTTAATATTTCGTTTTCAATAATGTTTTCTTTAGATTTGTAGTTGATTTCGTTTATTAATAAGCTAGGCTAAGTTCTTTTGTGATTAAGACCATATTAGGCCGGATTATGAGTTCGTATTAATGTTCTTCGTATTTTATTTAATCGTATGACTTGAGTTATGTGTTCTATGTTTGAATTTAATGCTTGCTATGCTTGATCACCATATGCATGATTATTGATTGATTTATGAGACTGAAAAAGTGCTTAGATCGGTTAGAACAATAAACATAGGGCACCACTACGTAAAACCAATCAGAGATGGAATTCAGTTTCGTATGTGTGGTTTCCGAGACCTTAGGCGCCGAAAGTGTCTAAACTCGGGAAAATTCATAAAGCCAAAGGCGTGCGGAGTAACTACAGTCATATAGAAATATAGGGATTGGTTCACTATTGCATACGGTTGCTAGTTACGTGAATAACGGGTAGCACGTATGACAGGAATTTCTACCTTGACTTGATTCATGTTGATTAGAAGGAATTGATTGCATGAAGACGTAGGATTAATACGTGCCGAGTATGTGCTTTAATCATATTTGTCTCTTATTGATTTTCAAACCATTATCTTTATTTACTTTTGTTTTCTTATTTGCATTCTCTTTTAATTCATCAAATCTTTATAAAAATCATAAAAAATATATTTAATCTAAATTAGGATTCAGAATATTTTCTTAGAATTAATCTAGCTGTCTTCGTGGATCGATACTCAGGCTTCGTCCGTTTTACTATTTGCACGACCTAGTACACTTGCTAGTATTCGAGTGTGTCAAATTTTTGGCGCCGTTGTCGGGTCAGCGGTATTATTGATTTTAGGATTTATCTTATGTTCTGTTTAGATTTTTTTATTAGTATTTTTATTTTTATTATATTTTTTGTATTGTGATACTCTCATCTTTCTCGTTTGTGTTTTGCAGGAAAGACGATGCAGCGGTACTCACGATATTCTCCCAAATCTTATGAGACATACGATGATGAATTAGAGTGTGATTTTTGTGGATGTCAGCATCTCACTAGTCATTGCAAATACAATCAATACAAGCCTCTAGGATTATGGTATGGCGGGCAGAATAATCACTTTCAAGCCCGCTATGTAGAAAACACAAAAAAGTGGGATGATCAATATTATTCAGATGATGGCAACCATTCAGATTATCTCTCGACTGATTATATTTCACCACCTCAAAAAGAGAAAGCCGCTTGGGAGATAGCATTCGAGAAGATGGTGATAATGCAAGGAGATCAAGATCGTCGATCACATGAGCGGCTCCATAATATAGACACCACGATGCAGAATTTGATGGTCCAAATGGAAATGCTAAAAAACACATTATCTGGACTTCAGAGTAACATAGAAACATATCCAAGAGAGAATGCATCGGAAGACAATCAGATAAGTTGTGAGAAGACGCTAGAAATATTGCTGGAACAAAATGAAGTTGAAGTTGAGATCGAGCAAGAAAAAGCCGATCAACGCACAGAGGCTACTGTAGATCCCGTTCTAGCAAAGTCAAGCCATCTAGAAGTTATTGAGGATATTCTTATTCAAATGGAGTTGAAGGAAGAATATGCATCAAATTGCACAACTCATCAAGAAATAACCGAGCATATTCTCCCCAGCGATAAGACTGTTGTCAAGATTGAGTGGTGCGATAGCTTTAGAGTTTTGGATTGCAAAACTAGTGAGCACGTGACAAGGCGTGAAGAATTCGCAGCATATAATATTGTGGAGAAGAGAAAGATTGAGCCAGAGACTTTCGATCCGATTCTACGAGCTTTTATGAAGTCACCAGATCACTCAGCTGGCCTATTCGCGGAGGCATTCACTAAGACACCGATGATCATGGGTTTTGATATTATTTTGGATCCGAAAATCGACCTATGGAGAGAGTTTAAAGATTGCAACCACAGGAAGCTATACCATTATGAGATCAAATTTCTCTCCAAAAAGATGAAATCAAGATGTTCAGTACTTCTACTGAACATGCAGATTCGTGGACCATCAACACGAACAAGAGTCAAGCTAACGACTATAAAACAACGCTTCTTGGGAGACAACCCAAGTATTATCTATGTATTTTTACTATTTCAGTCCTATTGTTTATATATTCATTATCTAAAGTTCGTTATCACGGTGTTCGTTTAGTCATGTTCCTCACAGGATCGTAAATAGTTTGGGGGTGGTCCGTCACAAAGAGGTAGCTCGTTTACTGTGGAGCAACCTTTGCAATGTCCCACATCGATCGATGCATTATTCAGGGCAGTGTCACTTAAACTCTTTCTTTGCTTTAATTTCTACACATTGAGGACAATGTGATAATTAGTTTGGGGGTGGGGTGACACATGCTAGATTTATATGCTCACATGTTTACGTATCGATGTAGTTGATTAATAAAAGTTGAGATTGGAACATCATTTATGAAAGCTCCTGTCTGTGATGAAAATTTTAAAATTTTTCTTGTGTCGAGATAAGATTCAGCGAGTTAAATGTGAAAGTCTGTCATGTTATGTGTTTTGATATTAGCATGAATATCTGACTACATTGATTGCTTTAGGAAGATAATGTGTATCATGATACACAAATCCAGCGTCACATGTGAGTTTTTGAGCCTTCAGAAAAGATTATTAGAGCAACACATTACTTGCTCAATGTGTTTTTCATGAGTGTCACACATGGACTGAATATTTTCGAACTTGCTTTGTTATGCATGTCAACATTACTATGTGGACTTTATGCGCGAAAATGAGAAGGGCACCTAGGATTGAGTCGCTGGCCTAAATATCTCCATGCCTTATATGTTTATCACTTAGTGAGCCCCTTTTAGCCTTATTTGACTTATTTGTTGATATGGAGCTTACATATTAAGCCATGTTAGCCTCATATTTAGCCTTACTACCCGCTATCAACGTATTATTTACTGATCGTTTGGTGGGAGAGCATCGAGAAATGCTACGTCGATGCGCGAAAAAAAACGAGCTATGAACTCCTCCCTCGATAATCTATCATCCTAAAAAGGATTGAAAGAAGAGGAGCATAGTATCTATATATATATATATATATATAAAAGGTACTAAGAACCCTTCATGCGATAATCTCTCATTCTGAAAATAAGAGAAGAAGGGCTTAGACGAAAAAAAGAAGAAGAAAAATAAAATCGAAAAGAAAAAAAAAAGAAGGGCTGAGAAATGAATAAGCACCGGCGTGAGCAAAGTGACAAGAATATGAGAAGAGCGATTCAGTGATTAATATGCTTGATTCTTTCTTAGCTCACTTTTCCTATACGACATACCTCTTTAACCCGACCTCCATTACAACCGTTGATAAAGACCCTTTGATTCGTGCACGACTTCTAACTAAGTGATTGCGACGTGATATATTTGCAAGCTTAGAGTAATATCTTTCTATATTGTGAATTGAACATTTTGATACATATCCCGTAAAATACTTTGAGTGACTTGAGCGATCCATGTGAGAGTTGTTGAGTGATACGTGTTAGAATTTTGGAAATATATTTGTTGCTATGATATGATTACGAACTATCAATTCATGTTTCGTGTTTTGCCTTAATCATTCATTAGTTGATGATGATCTCGACCTACTGTGCTTTTATTTTCTGAGATAAAATATGGGTGACTCATTTGATGATGTTGTGTAATCCTAACTTGATTTAATCTTGTTTCGCTTTTATGATCGAGGACGATCGAAGCTAGTTTGGGGGTTGTTGATAAGTTAGGATATTACGTGATATTTATACCCGTAAATTTGCATATTTGGTCGTTATCTATTTAAATATACTCGAATATCTTATGTTTGTGTGTTATTTCTTATTTGACAGATATTGGACCAAAAGCGAGAAAAAATGGGGAGTTATGATCATTTTGGGAGTCTTGGGGGTCCTTTCGTAATTTTCAGGAGTATTCAAACAGCTTTGAAATTTACCAATAGGTGAAATATGAAAAGACTTTAAACATGGAAATAGAAAATGAGAGAATAAAGTGGAGGATTTTTATTTCTTTAAATATAAAAGAGAATAGTTTCCACATCAAGGCTCAAGAATACACACATGGAAAGAAGGATCTCATACAATCTCCCACAAAAAGGGCAGCTATCAACCCTAATCTTACCCTGACGGCTGCCACCTCACACACGCTCAAGGCCACACACACGTAGAATTGGGGCAGAGCAACCAACCAGCCACCTCACCCTCACCACAAGGCTGCCTCACCTCAGGCAGCCATCACCGCATCTTTCGCTCTCACCTCTTCACCACACCAAGCAGCCACCTCACCAACGAACCACCACACGACACTCTCACCAAGCAGCCACCTCTCACCAAGCAGACGGCTAGGAACGGAAGGCTGAAATAAAAACAGCAAGCATCGGGACTCACGACTGAATACCCCATCGAGCCGACGCTTGACGACTCGGCATCGTGAGCAGAAGAATTCTATATCTTTAATATTTTGTTTTCAATAATGTTTTCTTTTGATTCATAGTTGATTTCATTTATTAATATTCTAGGCTAAGTTCTTTTGTAATTAAGGCAATATTAGGCCGGATTATGAGTTCGTATTAATGTTCTTCGTATGTTATTTAATCGTATGACTTGAGTTATGTGTTCTATGTTTGAATTTAATGCTTGCTATGCTTGATCACCATATGCATGATTACTGATTGATTTATGAGACTGAAAAAGTGATTAGATCGGTTAGAACAATAAACATATGGCACCACTACGTAAAACCGACCGGAGATGGAATTCGGTTTCGTATGTGTGGTTTCCAAGACCTTAGGCGCCGAAAGTGTCTAAACTCGGGAAAATTCATAAAGTCAAAGGCGTGCGGAGTTACTACAGTCATATAGAAATATAGAAATTGGTTCACTATCGCATAGGGTTGCTAGTTACGTGAATAACGGGTAGCACGTATGACAGGAATTTCTACCTTGACTTGATTCATGTTGATTAGATAGAATTGATTGCATGAAGACGTAGGATTAATACGTGCCGAGTATGTGCTTTAATCATATTTGTCTCTTATTGATTTTCAAACCATTATCTTTATTTTCTTTTGTTTTCTTATTTGCGTTCTCTTTTAATTCATCAAGTCTTTATAAAAATCATAAAAAATATATTTAATCTAAATTAGGATTTAGAATATTTTCTTAGAATTAATCTAGCTGTCTTCGTTGATCGATACTCAGACTTCGTCCGTTTTACTACTTGCACGATCTAGTACACTTGCTAGTATTCGAGCGTGTCAAGTTACACAGATGCAAAAGCAATATGGGATTCCATGTTGGAGAAATGTACTGCCGAGGATGCCGTAAAACAAAAGTTTGTTTGTTCTGGCTTCTATCGGTGGGAGATGGTGGAAACTCGTGATGTTCATGAGCAGATCAATGAGTATCTTCAACTTATTAAAGGTCTCAAAATGGAGAACATCATTCTTCCCGAGGAGTTTGTGGCTGAGTTGCTTCTCGAGAAATTACCTCCTTCTTGGAATGATTATAAGCAACAACTCAAGCACAAAAACAAGAAGAAGAATTTGAATGAGATGATGAAACATATCATCATTGAGAATAAACATCAGATTCAAATCCGTGGGGTTTCTAAAGACTTTCAGACGAAAGCAAATCTTGTGGAGGAAATGGATAAGAGATCCAAATTTCCTAAGAAAACGTTTTCGAAAGTTTCGAAGGGTGAGAGTTCGCTCAAGCACCCGTCCACGTATTTTCCTTTCGATCGCATCAACTTCAACAGAAACTTGTGCACTGCGGCACCCCATGCGAAACCTCCAATCCCCCTCAAATCGTCAATGTAAGGGAGGAGGTACATCGGCAGATTGTACGTAGCAGTTGGAAATAAAATACAGGAAAATAAATACAAAATGTACAAACGAACAAAATCATCGATGCTCTCTGCCCCAGATTCTGAACTAATTCTCACCAATGCCTTGGAAATATCAGACCTACTAACAGTGTATGACTTTCGCTCACCAAAACAACGACGTAGAAATGACATATCCTTGTTCACCACTAAATTCTCTACTATAAACTCCCCCTCGCATCTCAAACCCAAAAACATGGAAAATGCTTGTTTTTTAAATGGAATTAAAGTGTCCAGTCCGAAACTAAAGCTACAAATATTTGCATTAAAACGACCTAAAATTCCTTCTAGACGACCCTGTGGTATTTCCACAGGGTGTATCTTTAAAAAATGAGCAAACGGACACCTACTTACAGCCCGTTTATGCTCTTCGCTGACCGTATTCCACAAATTGTCCATCTGCTCCCGAAAACAGTTGACATGGCATCGGGTTCGTCTGCTTGCTGCCGTAGAAGCCTCAGCTACCGTCTTCTCTTCGTTAGTCGTCTGCTCAGTTTTCCTCTTCTTCACCATTTTTAAACTGTTTCCGAGGGAAAAAACGAGTCAACAATCGAACACCAGGACCACAAGAAATTTAACCAAATCCCCAAACAAAACCCCCAAATCAATGATTTCCGAAGCAGGTCAAGCAAATAAAAACGTAAACATCTCAAACCTGAATTGGGTAACTCCGTCGACGAGGTCAAACCGATCGTCAGGCAATATATCGCAGGTTAATCGTTCCGGGATGGGTTTAGTCGATCTTCACTTTTCGCACTCGATTGAAGGGTTTTGTTGGTGTAATTGAATATCTCGTGTAATGAATAGCTCGTTTATTTGGTTAAAATTATACTACAAAATTTTAATAATTTCTGTGTTAGTATAGTAATAATAAGACATGGTATACAAATAAGATGTTGTGGTGTAATAACACCTTTCGATTATATAATTTAAATTATACAATAAATAATAAGTAATAATGTTTTGGTAAAATAATTGAACTTAAAGGTACAATAATGGAGATAACAGGTACA
This sequence comes from Lindernia subracemosa, assembly GCA_028392965.1. Taxonomy (NCBI): domain Eukaryota; kingdom Viridiplantae; phylum Streptophyta; class Magnoliopsida; order Lamiales; family Linderniaceae; genus Vandellia; species Vandellia subracemosa. The sequence continues at coordinate 963,805 of JAQPCC010000011.1, read as the reverse complement.
ATTTCGTGAAAAGCAGAGTTGTTCTAACTGAACTATTGGTATAATAAGCGGAAATATTGGTAAAAATGTCGGTTGAGATTGTAATCATGACTGATGGTATAATCCCTAGCTTTGTTGGTATTTAAAAACATAAAATTATTAACGACATTTATTGGTATGATATGCAGTACTGTTGGTATAATAGTTATTTGGTGATATAGTCATCAACACTGATGGTATAATGGCTACTTTTACTAAGTTTAATTAGCAGATAACTGTCGGAATAATTAGTTTAAATTGGTATAATTATGACGGGAGTTGGTATAATACTGAACAGTAACATCGGTCATTTGTTGGGATAAACAGTTAACCAATCGTTCATAATTTGTTGGTATAATAACGAAATCTGTTGGCGTAATTATTGGTAAAAGATCGGAATTAGATAGTATGATAAGTACGTTTGCTGGAATTGTTATTCCCATACTCAGTTATTACATGTTTTGTCTTTTTTGGTATGCCGATGTAATCTGTTGGTATAATTTTGTGTGGAATTGATCAGTATTTATTGGTATAATCGATACGTCTGTTGGTATTATGTTATGTGCTTTAGTATAATTAATTTGATTTATTCTGTTCATATAATTTTCATATTGAGTGGTATAGTAACTAGTTCTGTTAGTATAATTATTTGTAAAATTTATCAGTATCAATTAGTATAATAAATACTTCTATTGTTATAATTTTCATATTTATTACGGTACTTTGTTGGTATGATTTTGGTATTTGTTGGTATAATTATCGTACTTGTTGGTACAATTATTGGTAAAATTGATCCATATAAATTGGTATAATTTGTACTTTTCTTGGTATAATTGTCTTCTATTTTGGTATAATAGTTAGATTTAATGGAATAGTTGTTTGAGTATTCAGTTGGTATAATATTAGTACTTATAGGTATAATAGTGATGTTTGACGGTTTACAGGATGCTTTTATATTTTTCTGGTATAATACTGGCGGGATCTAGTATAATATCTTTGTTTGTCAGTAGAATTGTGCCTTCAGTTTTCGGTATAATAACGTGCTTTCTTGGTTTAATACTGACGACAGTTGATATAATAATAATAGAGCTTTTCTGAGTCATTTAAGTAAGGTTAGTTTCGTCTTTTCAATGTTTGGGGTACTAAACATGAATGTTTTTGCAGATCGGTATTTAAGAGGAAAAAATAAGTAAAGTAGTATTTAAGAGGAATTTTAAAATTCGATCGGGTCTGAAACGGAATTTGCCCTATATATTAATAGATTTATCTTTATCCATTATTATTATTAATATTATTATTATTATTATTATTATTATTATTATCATCATCATCATCATCATCATCTTCATCATCATCATCGTCGTCGTGGATTGAAAACCTTAATGGAATTCCACGTAAGGTATCTGCCCATTATCCAAATGAATTTACACGTATAACTAGCCGCATCTAGCGCTCGTCGCATATTGTATTTCCAACACGACTAAACTAACTGAATAAGGATTTCTAAATACTTTATCTTATCAGAACTCCTATAATTTATTTATCCTAAAATGATGTCAAATTAATAACTATTACGTTTGCCATATAAATCAACATACGCAAATGCACAGAACATGCAAAGTAAGAATTCTCATGTATTATAACATGAAAAAGCATGTATTTCATATACGTTAGAAAAATGCAATGCATGAATTATATTGGTCGAATTAAATTTTCGAAGGTTCTGGTATCACATGCGCACTGGCCTAAGATGTCGTGTGCTGCTAAGTGCCAGAACCACGATGCACAATGTTGTGCATACGATGTCTAGTTGGTCTGCGCACCAAGCCTCGCCATCCATACTTAGCCAAGTCCGTATGCCTGTTGGCCAACTCGCGGACGCTGATCCAAAATGCGGCCGAACCTTATCTGCCGCACGTACCTCGATGACTTAGACTCATCAGCTCCAACCATCGTTGAACCGATGTCAACGGTCTACTCCGTTCAACACCGTGACACGATATGTCATCATTCATCGAAACTCAAAAGTGATTTAAGAATCACAATCTATTTTTCGAGGAGATTTCATAAACTATTAATTTGCTAAAAAAATACCGGATGAATGTGAAATTAATTAGTGAATCTGTCCAATAAAAAGATGTTAAATAATTAATTATATAGGTACTCGGAACGATATCCCACGTTGAAAAAAATATCAAAAAAATCATCTTATTATATATGACTACTCATTATGGATTATCAAACAAGTGGTGAAACAATCGGTGGGAGGTGGGCTCAAGGGCCTACGAGCTCCGGCTTATGATCGATACTCGGATGCTTATCTGAGCTACACTTATAAACGATATGTCCCTATCTATCGCGCATTGGTGTTGGTAATTAGTATTCATTTTGTTTATTACTTATCGAACTAGAACAAATATTCTATACATTAGTATCACATCACACACTAGCGATCAAGTTTTTGGTACTGGGGGAATAAATTGATATTAGGAATACTCTAGTTCGTTAATTTAGCAATTTTTATTAATTAATTAATTAATTATTATTCCATTATTTCTTTGTTCTTTCTCTTGGTTTGCATTTATTAAGTATGCTTAGTTTAGCTAACGCAGTTCTTTGATCTCTTAGGTACAATCACACGGTGGATGACCCAAAGCCATCCATTGTATCCAATCATTGAAGAAGATCATGACTTCAAACGTAAGTTGTCACGAAGATTGAAGTGCGATCCTCAAAGCTCGTCCAGCAATTCACAGGAAACCGTTAGCAACTCTCAGACAAAATAATCCGTAGATAGTATAGTTTTTTTTTTTTTTTTTTTTTTTTTTTACCTTCGAAACTCATATTTTATTGAATATTAGCAAACAATAAGTTCGCCATTTCTTGTGTAGGCGGGGTAGAGCCTTCCCCATCATACCCAATGGTCCGAAAGGAGAGGAGTCACTGCAAGATCTGCTCAGGAATGTCACATTTTGTGGAACATAGTCGACAATCATTACACTTTCATTTGATAACAACAACTTCGAATTGAAGCATTGTTGGCTGCAAATGTTGTTTGAGACGACACAATTCAAAGAAAAACCTGATGATGATTCTTATTCACACATCAAGGCACTCTTAACAGCGAGGGACGCCATCAAGATCAATGGAATCCCAAATGATGCAATCAAGTTGATGCTACTCCCTCTCTCTCTCTCTCTCTCTCTCTCAAAGATAAGGCAAATGAGTGGTTAGAGCTACTACCACATCGATCTATCATCACCTGGGACGTGCTGCAAAGCACATTTCTTAGACATTTCTTCCTATAAATGAAGGTCTTGAAGTTGAAGACAGAGATTTCACTTTTTCATCAGAAGAATTCATTGAATCTCTACGAGGTGTGGGAGAAATACACGACGTTACTGATAAAGTGCCCACAGCATGGTATGTTGAAGGCTACTCAGATTAATAGATTTCACGAGACCCTCAACGATCAGACAGTTCATATCTTAGATGGAGCCGCAAATGAAAGACTTGTCAAAGCTCAATGCCACGGAGCCCTGGAACTTAATTGAAGATTATACGAGGAACAATTCCGTGTGGGCTAACACGAGAGAATGACAAAAATAGTTAACTTTTTAAAATGTAATTATAAAAATAGTTAACTTTTTAAAACTATTACAAAACAAGTTAACTTTTTAATTTTAATTATTATTATTTTCATTTTTCACAACAAAACTGTTTATAATTGCAATATTTCACTATTATTATTTCAATTAAGCTGATAATTATATTTGTAACTACAATTCATTTTTAACAATTTTTTCTCAACTCATTTTTTAACCCTCGTTTAATGTTAACTTACGTCTGATATTTGATATTTTGGTGCAGACCAATCGAATAACTGCAAGAATATTAGAAAGCCTGTAAAGTAAACATGTCAAGAGGCTTCAAGGTTTTTGTTTTATTTGTTGATTTTTTTTTTGCTTACATGATCGATTCCATGAGGTAAGTATTCATTAAAATTCAAGTTCTTCTTTGATTCAAGTTCGTGAATTTTTCTCTGTCAAATGTACGAATATTGTATGATCATTTACAAATTTATATAGTAATGAGAAATGCAGAGCATGACAAGAATAAATTAATGGCAAGAAAATTTCTAGAAAATAGTATTGTGTAATATTAATTAAATATAGTCTACTTTCATCAATATCCATAAAATATTCAAACAAGCATTATCTAAAGAGACAACCAATATTCCTTGAATTGTGGAAACCGAGGAACACAAAGAGGTGCCGCCGGTATGTGTTCAGTTAACAAATATGCCGCGGGAGCATTGGGCGGATGACGAATTGAGTATGGTTGCGCCATTATTATGGCGGAGGGGGAACAGATTGATTATTCACGGGCCTGCGTGGTGAAAAATTTCGATGAACCATATTTGGAGGAAGTTGAGATGTGGTGAGGATGGACACAAGGCGGGCGGGGTCGTGTATCATTGGTATATAGAATACGGATAGAAACACTTTAGTGCTGGCAAGGTTGGGCATGAGGAAGGAAGCTGCTCCATGAATGAACAAAAGCGAGCGCAACAAAATCAGCCTAACCGCGAATGGGATGGCGTGTTATTACACAAGGTAGAACGAGGAGTGAATCATCAATACAAATGGAGTTATTGAGCCAATAAATAATCGATTTGCAGTACTATTTGAGGAGAATACATTAAATGAATACTATAACTTGGATATAGTCAGTCTATCGACGCGATATATCTATCATACACATCCGATCCCATACTAGAAGAGGGGCAGGCCATATATCGAGCAAAAGGTACATGCTGTAGGTTTAACAATTGCCTAACAAATCTTCCTATACTTGAATACACCAAATATTAGGTGCTCCAATGTATGCGAGAATATACAAAAGCTGAAAGCACTCAAACTCTGACTCTTAAGCAATTGAGAATGGAAAAAGGGAATCTTAGCCGAAAGAAGCATACAAATTTATGGAGTGATATGCCAAGGAATTCTGAGGGATTTTCCGAATGAGAGTGGAGTGAACACTACGGTGTCTGGTAGATCTCGAACAGATGCACCTTTCGCAAAGAGCAAAATTGGCATGGTTAAAGGAAGGAGATCAAAGTACGACGACGTTGCAAAGGGCTGTAAGTAAATCATATACTGCTATCCATTGAGGATGAAGCTGGGGAAAGAGTACATGTGCCGCACCTTGCAAGGGAAACAATGATAAGGTGTTACCAAAATATCTGAACGAATACATACAACCCTTCCTGAATGGTAACAAAATTCAACAGTTTATTTCTGGGCACCTTGACAGATGAAGAAGCATCACATATATGATTAGAGATGTGACAAATCAAGAGGTACGTACAAGACACTATCTTCTCTATACATGATCAAAAGGGGCCCCGACCGGACAATTTTACAGTTGTGTTCTATAAAAAAAAAACATGGTACATAGTCCGGAGGTTTCATGGCCGGTTAAAAACTTGTTATTATTTGAAGAAGTCAACTCGACTATAATCATAGTTATACCCAAAAGTTCCTAGACCAAGTAAGGCCACATATATTCGGCCTATCTCTTGTTGCAATGTGCTATACAAGATTATGTCAAAGATAATTTCTAATCGAATAAGAAGAGCATTACCTGGACTTGTACATAATACACAAACAGCTAAGCAAAATAAGTGATAAAATAATATTGGCACAAGAGATTTGCAATGGCTATAAACGAGCTAACCTTCCCGCTCGGGTAGCATTCAAGGTAGATTTAGCGAAAACATATGACAATGTGGAATGAGATTTTATCTGGGCTACGAAGAAAGGTATGAAGTTTCATCCTACCTTTGTCCACTGGGTGAGAATGTGTGTGGGTACTCCTACTTTCTCACAATATCAATGGTCGGGCGGAGGGATATTTCCAAGGATAGCGGGGGATAAGACAAGGAGATCCCATCTCACCATACCTTTTTACGCTTGCGATGGAAATGCTCCATGGAATTCTAGTTTGTTGTATAGATGAAGAACCAAACTTTCAATATCATTGGAAACTTAACAAAACAAAGACTTTCATGCGAAGATTTGCGGATGACCTTCTCTTGTTTTGTCACGGGGACATATACGGTCCGTGGAAACTTTGAAAAAAGGGCTGGAATCTTCGCTAAACTAACTATCAGGGCTGTAGTAAGCGAGCCCTCAAAAAAGCCACATGTTTGTATCGTAAAGAAGGGCAGCGAGCATGAATGAGTTACAATCTGTTATGGGGTTTCAGCAAGGTGAACTTGGTCAAATATCTTGGGGTTCCACTAATCACAGATTAACAACTGCATGCCTAGCTAATATACGGAAAATGGATGGTACGGTTGGATCTTGGATGCATCGCTCACTTTCAAGACAGTCTTAAGTGCACTCCATGTGTATTGGTGCATGGGTGATCTTTCTATTACTTAAAGGAATACTGCGACTTATTGAGAAACAAATTAATAAGTTTCTTTGGGGACAGCGAAAGTGGCTTGGGAGGATGTATGCTTACCTCGGAGGGAAGGAGGCCTTGGAATACGCTCGCTCTATCAAAGTCAACTCACAAATAGAGCACTTATATTACGTCTGGAGTATTGTGACGTAGGACACACAGTGTAGGTTTGGATTATTGAATGGGTGTATCAAACGAGACTGAACCGTAAATCCGTATGGCAGCTGTGCATGAATCGTGCCGTGTGAGGGGCCATGCCATGGTATTGAAAGCAATTACTGAATAAAGACCAAGTACGTAAGACCACTTATTCAGATTCTAGTGGGCCATTGAGAAATCATCTGTGTATGGTGGGACGGACCTGTGGCTAGTTACATGACAGATTCCATCTCTATCGATGCGCGGCTGAAAAAGGTGATTTCCAGCCAAGGTTGGGGCATGGGAATATGGCATATACCTCATTCGCCAGATTATACGACTGAGATTGCCCAGCCGTTGCCGAGTGTACATAATCATATATTATACGCAGTGGAAATTTAAAATTTTTATATCAATATATATCAAACCGGTTCCGCCAAGATCCATGCGAATCAAACTTAACTACTTCATAAGATTATACCTCATATTACCTTTGAGATGCGTACGTATTTAAATACCAAACGTATGGTATCTCTACCAATATCCACTAAGAACTCGATCAAAGAATCACCTTTCTCTAGCTAGCAATACTCGGATGATCGGATTTGATTCACGTAGGCAGAAAACTCATTTTCTGCTCTATATAATAATGCTCAAAGTATCTTTTACATATGGTATATATATGCATATATATCGCATGTACATATGAGAAGGAAAGATTATATTATTATTATTATTTAATTCTTAAAAGTCACGGCACATCACCATCCTTATTAGACAAGATTTTTGCAAGCAATCATTTTAATCATATTTAATATAAAGATTGCAGGATCATAACCTAAAATAGCCGATTTCCTTCATCTCTTCATCCATATATAAAAAGCATTAAGATGCTAAATATATATCTCATATATATTTCATATCATATCTTATATGTTATTTTGAATCTTATTAATATTTTTGTATTATATGATAATCAAATAAATTATCTTATAATTAATTTGTTATCATATTTACATCTCCATGTAAAGTACAACAATTAATTTCTTTGATCTTTTCTTTTGGTGTGACCCTAGGATCCATGTCACATTGATAATAGAATTAACTCATTATAATTCTATAAATCATAATTAGTACCTAGCAAATACATTAAGATTACCCAAGTGACATAGACAATAAGTATCTCGAATACGTATCACCATCCTTAAGCAGTAATTGCCCGTGTCAATTCTTTGTCACATAATATCCTAAATAAATTCAAGGTAGGAATGTGTCATCCTTGCAAACTTATTTATTTTCTTGAGTCCAAAAGTTTATCATAAATATGATTAACTCCTTAATCACATTGCATGCATTACGATCTCACTTTTATCAAGGGGCCCATGGTATTATCACTCACAAAATATGAGGGACAAAATATTCTTGATGAACCAAATCCACTACACTAGCCACGCCTATTGCAGCATACCTGTATGGTTACCTTTTACGGCTAACGTTGGGCAATACCAACAAACATGCATGTCTAGTATTAGAAACTGAACATCTCATATTATAGAATTCAAGACACGTATGAAACATTAATGACACAAAGACAATCCATAATCTGTTTCACTTTCGGGTCTATCCGATATCATAATCCCCATTATATATCTGTGTGATTAAATTGATAACTCTTTATCAAATAGTTTATAGAATATTACTATCATTTAATCCACACATTAATCTTAAACACAATAATTAGTGTTCCATGCTAAAATCAAGATTAAGGATAATTTTGAGTAAATATTATATATTACAATATGGAATTCTACAATTTAATTCATCAACTTAAATGATCCATAAATAATAATTTAATCAAGGAACAAAATGATATAAATCATTCAATTCATGAAATAACATTTAAAGCGCAATAATCCAAATAATTGGCTTTTAGATCACAAAACTAACATATTGTTCCCAGATGAAGATGATGGATGCCTTTAGGTGGAAAGGGTCATCAGATGGGAGGTTTTCATAACGCTTTGGCTTCGGATTAAACTGGGTAAAGTAATACATACATACATACGATCACAATTGTGTTTGGAGGGATATTTAGCATATACCTAACCTAAGCGTGAATTTGTGCTTTAGATGGCTGGCTGGCTATAAGGGAGAAATTAGCTACCCGGCCGAGATAAACCATGGAGGGGGGTGTCAAGTTGAAGAAACAACCAACCACCTCTGTTCTTTGTGTGTCCATTCTTGATAGATGCTGAACCAGAAAGTGCAGATGTGGCCCTGGTTGGAGGAAATTCGGAGGAGAGCAGTCATTCGATGGAGAAGTAAACAAACACATGGTGAATTTTAGCAGAAAGAAATACAAGATGGGTAGTGGTCAAGACAAAACGGCTATCTCGATGGAAGAAGCATTCCATGTTGTAGCTGCTCGAATAAAGATGGACTCGATTCGTACTGTGTAATAAACCATATGCATACGTAGGAACAACAGTCATATAGAAATATATGGACTGTTTCATTATCATGTAGGTGTCTATACACAAGGGAACGGATAGTACGTATATTAGGAAATAACAACTTAACTATATTCATATTGATTAGATAGGTTGATAGTATTAAGACGTAGGAATAATTTGTACCGAGCACGTACCCTGATCGTGTCTATCGTCAATTGAGTTATCTCCGTTTATCGTATATATTATTTTGTCATTTATAGTTCGTCTATCAATTATTAATCATAAAATTCGTCTTAGTCTAAATTGAACTTAGGAATACGACTCTATAATTAATTAAGTGGTCTCTGTTGATCGATATTTGGACTCGCGTCTATTTTATTACTTCCACGATCGAGCATACTTGCTAGTATTCGAGCATGTCACTTCTATTATTTTTTGAAAAAAAAAAAAAGGTATCGAAAGTAATGCAATTATTGAATGGTTTTCAAAGATAGGTTAAAGCGCAACGAGCCATGGCGCTTTCTGAATGCGCCACAAGCCACGACGCTTTCTGAAAGCGCGACAATCCACATCTCCTTCTGAACTCACCATAAGTTGTGGCTATTTTACATGCACCCTCTCTTTCCCTGATTTACGGACAAATTTTCTGAATGTGTACAGCTTTAATCAAACTTGATAATTGCAAAATTTCAGATTGTGTGCAGCTTTAATCAATGTTTGTAGTAGGGATGGCAATGGGTAGACCCGCTGAGATCCAAAACCTGATTCGGTTGACTCGATACTAATTGGTATAGATAGATCCGACTCAATATCCGATTTAGGAGAATGACTCGTATCTTCAAACGGGTCCTTAACTGGCATTTTTATCATCCCTAATTTGTAGCTTCAATATGTGCAGCTTAAATCAACGTGTGCAATTTTAAACGTACTTTGTGCAGTTTTAATCGAGGTGTGAAACTTTAACCAGGTTCTATAGCATTATTAACCCAAAAGTAATTATGTAACACTTTCTATAAATAACACTTATGAATAAGCATGTTCAACATTAAGAACACAATAAATCCGCACAATAGACACATGCTCCTTAATCTGCGCACTAGCTAGAGACCCACCATTAATCAGCACATCAGAAAACTGATGAATCAACATATTCCACAAGTAGCAAACAATACCTTTGCGGATTATTTTTATGATGATGTCACGGAAAATATTGATAGCTCCTTCATTTATTAGCTAGCTCTAGGGTGAAATGAAGCATGATCAACTAATAAATGACAATCTAATGGATGACGTCCATTGATATTGTCATTTTTTAAATGCTAGATATCAAAGGAATTTTGTTGTACCATTTATAATGATTAAATTTGGTCATTTGAAACGTCATTACTTTTTATGGAAGAAGTTACGCACCGAAATGGGAGACTGAAGGTAGAGGTTAGATTGATGCAAACCTTAGGCAACGACTTAAGTGGATTGAGGTAAGTATTCTACTCTACCATTAAATAGAAAGTATATTTGTGATTTTAAAATTCTAATATGTTTCACTTGCAATGATTTAATTCTATGAAGCCTGAGTCAAAGGAGCAGTGTCTTTATGAAATTTAGAAATTTATCAACCCGCCAATATTCTAGCTTTGGCGTGCTTACAATTTCAAAGAATGAGATGCTAGCATAACCTATTCCGAGTGAAGAAACATCAAAAAAATTTGAAGAATAAAGAAGTTACAGCTAATACTAGCTTCGTTAAAGATTCAAGTGACGATGACTTCGTGGAAAAGCCCCCAAAGGAATAAAAGGAATTAAACAAAAAGTAAAATGTGGGAAAAAAGAATGTCATGTCTATTTCTAGAGGCAAAGAAGATACTAGTAATGATGACTTCGTGGACAGGCCCCCAAAAGGACAAAAAATTTAAACAAAAAGAAAAACATGGCAAAAAAACATGTCATGTGTAGTTCGAGAGTCAAAGAGAATACTAGTGATGATGACTTTGTCGATATGCCCCCGAAATGTTTCAAAATTTACGTTCCAAAATGAATGTGTAGTACTCTCTATTTGATCCTCAATTATGTTAATTACATATTTGTGTTTCTAGCAACTTTGTTTCCGTATTGTTTGAATTTCTAACAACTTTGTTATGTTTCAGTTTGTACCGTTTGAGTTTGTTTACCAAATTTTTCGTAAATACTTAAAAACCAAAACTGAAAAAAATGAAAAATACATGAAACTTAAAAATACTTCAAAAAAATCGAAAAATTACATCAAGCTTAAGAATACTTAAACTTAAATTGAAAATCTCCCGCATTTGTTGCACGTTCGAATGGACCGTAGTCGTGAATGTTAATGCCAATGTCCATTTTTTTACAATAATCGTCATTAGTAGGTAGACATTATTACATAAAAAAATTATTAAAGATTAATAATGCATTTTTTTGAAATTAAATTACCTAGCAGCGTGCAGTGGCATCAGTTGCACCATCTCATCGTCGTTCCATGTTGTTGTCATATCAACTACTACCCCACGAATAATAGGCTTCCATGTTGTTGTCATATCAACTACTACCCCACGAATAATAGGCTTCAAAGGAAAAAAATGTATCCAAGCCCAAACCTAAATAATTGAAAGTCGTTAAAACTAAAAGATAATAAAGTTTGTTATATTTCAAAGGAAATAATACGACATACATGCAAAATAGAAGTGCTCCCCCAATGTTCTGTATAAAATCCTGTGAGTCCGTACACAACTCTCGATAAAAGCATGCCAACGCAATGCTGCCCTAACTGTAGTTGTGAACCTCGTCAATAGCTCCAAAAATTGTCAGCAATTCAAATTCACACGCGACGGGAAACATCATTCACCCGATTACTAATAGTGCATATCGACGCGCTTACCCAGTGCTGTTATCTTCATCTTTCGAAGTCCTCTTCCGTTGTGATAAATCTAGTCTTTGTATGACAATATTGCCACCAATCGGCTTTACTCTTTGCATACACAACTCCTGTCACAATTGCTCTCTCGATCGGTAAGCGCCACAAAATCCGAGCATCTAGAAGTGTCACTGTGACTTCTCCAACAGGCGTATGGAAGGTCTCGTAACCCCATCACTCAACCAACGCTGTGACGAGATGTTGATCCACCTTTTAGGATCTACAGTTATAATATACACCATAAAATAAAACCTCATTGACTCCAACTTCCGAAGTACATGAATATGCAATTGGATCGGATTACTGGACATACCCTACATAGAAACTTCTAGATCCCTCGTTCAAAGGGTAACATCAAGCTTAGTCTGATCTCGAAAAATGACCGACAAACGATGCATTCATTGTTATGTCTCGTCCATGCTGCAAATAAAATAAAAAGGTAAAACAATCGTACCAACGGTTTCAAGAAATAATTGGATGTGGTTGCTGGCAGTATTGCACGCCACCACCGCACCACGCACAACACCGACAGTCTCCTATCCCACCGTGCTCGCCGATAAATGTCACCATCGGTGACAACCAGCGAACGCCACCACATCGAACATCACCACCAAGACAATTAAAAAAAACGTCCCACCGTCGTGGCAACCCCCGCTATCACCAGCCACTCGCCGGCGACCACCACCGCTATACCTACAAAGCTGGGGACAGGCTCTCAAAATTAAAAAAACTTCAACCACCGTTCCAAAGTGCCACGATCGCCGGTCACCCAACACAATCGTACTCACTGACGCGAATACTCCTTTGCAACTGGAGGGCACAAATCCTCGCTGGCGTCGGCGAGGAGTTGCCTTAAATAAACAAAATTCAAAATCCCCAAAAAAATGAAATTAATACCTTGACAGTCGGGGTTAGAGCTGTCAAAATGGGTCGAGCCCATCGGATTAGCCCGCCCCGCCATGAAAAATAGGCGGAGTGGGTTGATATATTAAAGGCCCGTTTAAAAGCGGGCCTACATGGACCAGTCCGTTTGGGCTGCGGGTTGAAGCGGGGTGGGGCGGGTTGGCCCGCTATTAAAAAATATGAATAAATAATATTTAATAATAATTAATATATTACATAAAATATATTTTTATATGAATTATTTTGAATGTGTAATATATTTAATAAAATATAGGTATTTTTTTTTAAAATTTTCAAGTTTCGCGGGTTGGCCCGCTAGCCCGCCACCCCGCTGTGAGGCGGGGCGGGCTACCGGTTTAGTAGCCCGTTATGTTGGCGGGCTGGCCCGCCCCGCCCCATTTAATGGCGGGTCATGGCGGGGCGGGGCGGGCTGACCCGTTTGACAGCTCTAGTCGGGTTACAGAATGATTATTACTGACACACGGACAGACGGATTTCAATTTCGGGAATAGTCAGAATTCAAGATTCGGCGTAAGAAGATGAAGGTAGAAGAGAAAGAAGGAAGAAGAAAGACGAAGAAGAAGAAGAAGAAAAAGGGGGCTAGGATTCACGGTTGAAAGCACCATCTCTTGTGGCGCCTTCTGACTGCGCCACGTGTACCTATTTTCGTTATGCGCTCGAAATCTGCATTACTTTTGATATATTTAAAAAAACAGTAAATGCGGAAAAAAGCCCAAAATAGGGGTTTTTTTTAAAAAATAGCGCTTGACCAAGTCAATTTTAAAAAAATAGCGCTCTTGACTTTTTTTTTTGGTCAATAGCACTCTTTTTAATTAACACTTAATCATCTTCTTTTAATCCCTTAATATTATTAAAAAAAAGAAAAAAAAAATACAACGCATGAATGTATTAAAGCTGCACGACCATTTTCCAGCAGTAAGCATTCATTCCACCAAGCAAGCTCAACACATTTTCTTCTTCCTCTTCATCGTCCCTAAAAAGCACCTACATTTTCTTCTTCTGCTTTTTTTGTCAGTCGACCCGACCTAGAACACTTGAAAGTCCTCATTGAAAGATTTTCGAAATTCAAACTCTTTACTGTAAGTATTTTCGTGGTTGGATTTTGAAGATAACACTCGAATTTTGTAATTTTCTGTCCTAAACCCTGTGGGGTCTCAAAACTTCCAAATTCCGGTTGGAAGGACGAACATGTTCAATGTTCGTTTTTTAAAACGTCCAGCTGATCAGATGACCCCTGCTTGAAAGCAGGCGCCCCGCGCCATAGATCATGGGACCCGCACATAAAATCAGGTCCCCGCATTTTAGGTCAGGCGTCCCGCGCGCGTCTGATCATGGGACCCGCATATAAATTCAGGGTCCCCGCACGTAAATTCACGGGACCCGCGAATAAGTTCAGGGGTCCCGACCGTCGTCCCCGCTCATTAGAGCATGGGACCCGCACATATATGCAGGGTTCCTTCACGTAAAAACTGGGGACCCGCGCAGAAGCGCTTCTTATTGATAGGTCCCATGCCCATACGCCTGGTCCTAAACCCTAATTTAATTTTTTCAAATGTTATATTGAACTTTACTTCTTTTATAGGTGATAATCATGACGATCACGAGCATTTTTTTTCAAGTCGATGGTCAATGGATAATTTGCGAGGACAATACATCGAAGTGGGTTCCTGATCCAAGTTGCCGGTGGCAATCAATCTTGGTCGATGACGGTTCATGCACATTGGAGGATCTCACTGACGAGATTTTGAAGGCAATGTCGTTACGCAAGGACAATACCAAACTTACAATAAGCTACATGCCTTGCATAGACTACAATTTTGCGCGACCCATCTACATCGAGAACGATTACGGCGTACGTGCTTACCTTGGTTTTGGTTGTCCACGGTCAAGACCACCTCTTCACGTCCAAGTTCAGTTATTCGTCAGTGCTCCACCGCCACATCAACCTCATGAAAATGATTTATCGAACGTCAGCCTTATAGCGCAGTGCGACGCAAACGCAGAAATCCAACCATTTGAGGGTTTTTGCAGCACATCTTACAATGAGCCTTACCAACGTAATGATTTTACTGGCTTTGAAGGCGATTATTCCGGAATGGGCGGCGACGAAGATGATAATGAAGACGACCAAGTCGGTGGAGAAGATGATAATGATGACGAGCAAGTCGGACAACCCGAGGAGCAAGGTGCTTCAGATGATGATGATGATGATGACGACGATGTTGATGTCGAGGACCACGACGCTATAGATGTGGCCGATGATGGTACGTATTCGTTTACGGATGGTTCAAGCCTATATGTTGGACAAGAATTTCGTAGCAAGAAAGAATTCAAGGACGAAATCACTAAAATCGCAATCGCTGCGTGTTTCGAATTCCGACTGGATAGGTCGAACAAAACCCTGTACGTAGTGAAATGTGCCAACGAGAAATGCGAATGGCGAGTACGAGCTGCTCAGGACAAGAACTCCCCTTTTTCTCAATCCGAAAGTACTGCAACACGCACACATGCGGTGTGTCTCATCGACGCCGTAGACATCGGCAGGGAAGTTCATCGCTTGTATCGAGCACGTTGTTGGAAAATTTCAGGGCTCCTAAAGACTTTCCCGCACCCAGTTCAATACAGTCGATGATGCAGAGCAGGGGAGTAGAAGTTTCATACTACAAGGCTTGGAAAGGGAAGCAAATTGCGACTGATGAACTAGTCGGTAACAGGGACGATTGCTATGGTTTACTGCCGGCCTATTTAGATGCGGTGAGGCAAGCCAACGAGGGCAGTATCACCGATTGGGAGATGGACGAAGACAATCGGTTCAAGTACATGTTCTTGGCATGTGGCGCATGCATAAGAGGCTTTGCGTACATGAGGAAAGTCGTTTCTATCGACGCCACTTTTTTGAAGGGGAAGTATAAAGGGGTCATGATGATTGCCACGGCACAAGACGGCGATTACCATCAATATCCTGTTGCATGGGGTCTTGCTGAGACGGAGGGAACTGAGTCATGGACGTGGTTTCTGACGAGATTGCGACGTTTTGTTGCGGAGAGCGATGATCTCGTAATCATTTCTGACCGAAACAATGGTATAAAGAATGTTGTCCCGACCGTTTTCCCGCACGCATTTCACGGTTTCTGTGCATGGCACATTCTACAAAACGTCAAGACGAAAATGAAGAAGAAAGGTGCTTGCCCGATTTTCTGGCGTGTAGCGACTGCTTACACAAAGAGCGAGTCTGACCGTTATTTTAAACAGCTTGAAGACAAATACAAGGAAGTGGCAGCTTATCTTAACGAAGTTCCCAAGGCTACGTGGACGACAACATATTGCCCTAGATCAAGATACAACATAATGACGACCAATGGATCCGAGTCCATAAATGCTGCTCTACGTAAAGATAGAGAACTTCCAATTATTGGACTGTTGGACTCGGTTCAGCGACTAACATCGTCATGGTTCAGTAAGCATCGGCGAACTGCGGCAGCTTCGATCGCAGCGAATGTCACTAGGTTTACACCGAAGGTGGAGTCGATCATACGAGAGAACTTCGGCGAGTCGCAAAAATTTCATGTGTCGGAGGTCGGGCATCTAAGGTATAATGTGTACGGGCAGCATGTGAACGAGGTGGTCGATCTAGAAACGCGCACTTGTACTTGCATGATGTTTGACGTCAATCGCATCCCATGTCCACACGCGATTGCAGCTTGTGGTTACGCCCAAGTCCCGGTATATTCATTAGTGCATGATTATTACACCTTGGAGGTCTGGAAGTTAGCTTACGAAGGGACCATATGCCCGGTAACGGATCGCATTGAAAGTAGTATTCACATGTTGCCACCTCTTGTTCGTTCACAACGTGGAAGAGCACGGAAAAACAGGTTGCCTTCGGTCGGGGAATTTGGTAGGAGATAAAGTCCTTGTATTGGCGCATATTTGTGTTACGTTATTTTAGCATTTGTGTTGTGTTAAGTTAGGTTGTGTTCTGTGCGTGTAATTTTCTGCATTGTTGCCATGTTAAGTTTTCTTTAGTAACAAGGGACCCGCGCGTATTTGCGCATGAGACCCGCACCTGAAACAAGAGTCCCGCACATCTAAACAAGGGACCCGCGCGTTATGTGCAGGGGACCCGCACTTTGAAACACGGTACCGTGCTGATAACATGTGCGCTTATGGACGGTCTTGGGTTCTATGCCAACTTAGGGTTGGTCACGTTCGCTTATTGTTCAATTATTGGTCAACAGTATTTTCTCATTTCACTTGTCAGACTGTCACGACTTTACAGTCTGTACAGCACAGATGATTTGACATTTGACATTTGATGCATTTCGTTAATAAAAGGGTGAGATAATAATATTATTATTAAAATTATTAAGAAGTTAATAGTTAATAAAATAATAATTACTTGATGAAAATTTGTTAAAAAATATCAATAACATTAACAATACCAAAGGCTTTGACGTAAAAAAAAAAAAATTAATCCAACTTGTATTTCGAGTTGACCAATCTCACCGGTCAAGATTCAAAAAAAGCACCCACAAAAACATACCTTGTGTTGTTGAACATTGTAGGATTAGTAATCTTACACATTGATTGTTATTATTGTGATTTCATCAAAATTTTCGGTTTTCTGCTATTATATGATGGCTTAATATTGTAGTAACGGATAAACAATGTATACAAACGCACAATTATGGCATAATTCCATCAATTAACAAGTCAAAAATCGCACATGAACACAAGGGACCCGCACGTCATCGCAGAGGACCCGCACGTAAAAACATAGGACCCGCACGTAAAAACAGGGGACCCGCACGTTGAACAGGGTCCCGTTCAAATTAGGCGCGTGTCCCCAGCGATATCAGGCATGGTCCCGCGCATATACACAGGGGACCCGCGCGTTATGAGCAGGGGTCCTGAACTTAAATTCTGGGGACCCGACCATGAACGTGCGTGGCACATCCAGGGGACCAAGGATGCGCCGCACACACAGTCAACCCATTCTCAATTATTGACCAATTATTGGTCAAAAGTATTTTCTCATTTCACTTGTCAGACTGTCATGACTTTACAGTCTGTACAGCACAGATGATTTGACATTTGGCATTTGATGCATTTCGTTAATAAAAGGGTGAGATAATAATATTATTATTAAAATTATTAAGAAGTTAATAATTAATAAAATAATAATTACTTGATGAAAATTTGTTAAAAAATATCAGTAACATTAACAATACCAAAGGCTTTGACGTAAAAAAAAAAAATTAATCCAACTTGTATTTCGAGTTGACCAATCTCACAGGTCAAGATTCAAAAAAAGCACCCACAAAAACATACCTTGTGTTGTTGAACATTGTAGGATTAATAATCTTACACATTGATTGTTATTATTGTGATTTCATCCAAATTTTCGGTTTTCTGCTATTATATGATGACTTAATATTGTAGTAACGGATAAACAATGTATACAAACGCACAATTATGGCATAATTCCATTAATTAACAAGTCAAAAATCGCACATGAACACAAGGGACCCGCACGTCATCGCAGAGGACCCGCACGTAAAAACATAGGACCCGCACGTAAAAACAGGGGACCCGCACGTTGAACAGGGTTCCGTTCAAATTAGGCGCGTGTCCCCAGCGATATCAGGCATGGTCCCGCGCATATACACAGGGGACCCGCGCGTTATGAGCAGGGGTCCTGAACTTAAATTCATAGGACCCGACCATGAACGTGCGTGGCACATCCAGGGGACCAAGGATGCGCCGCACACACAGTCAACTCATTCTCAATTATTGACCAATTATTGTCGTTTTGATTTTTACGGTGGGTATGATAGGTGTCAGACCGTCATGTCAAATTAATATACAATCACATAAAGTTAATATCCAACACAGTAAAATTAATACTCAACACAGAAGACACAGAAAATTAAAATTCAGCAGAGAAAAATAAATTTCAGCACCTAATATTAAAATCCAACACATAAAATTAAATTTCAACACAGAGAGATTGAACTAAAAACTGTCCCAATCGTTTTTCAAAATAGAAATGGCGAGATATTTTCGAAAATCTGCCAATCGAGCAGCCGTCAGGCAGGAGACGTCGTCCTTCGGCACCATAAGCGATATCGCCGCCCGCAACATTGCCACACCGTGGTCTCCACTGAATGACAAATAAAACGTAGCAATCATTAAAATACGAAGCACAAATAAAACGCAACAATCATTAAAACTTACGGGTGCCCTTGTCTTCTGAAGTCGCGACACCACTCAGATGGCCAACTCTTGCCCTTGAACACCCGAGTTGTTAGCTTCAACGCCTTGAAAATCGTCGGGACCATGATCGACAGGCTATTGAACTCACGGTTCACGTAGCGCATGTCCCCGTCATAAGTTGGGTCGGAGTCGTAAACGGTGAATATCCGCTTTTTGGTATCAATGACCAACAGCACCCAATGGCTTCGGGTACGGACCGGGATGGCGATGTAGGACGCTATGTCCCACGGCGTGTTCATCCAAAGGTCATCTTCTCCCTTAGCGTACTTGAGCCATTGCTTGAGCCCTTTCGGGTGCGCCGTCCCTTTGATACTTACCCCTTCCGCATCGACTCGGGTCTTAAACATGTGGGGCATGTACGCCACGCTCCTCGTGCACGCCGTGCTAGTTCTCTGCATTGCGAGGATCCCATATATGGATTCATCGACGTGCTGCAATATTCAAATATAGAACATTATCGACAATATTCAAGTAAGCGCAAACGAATTTCGTAAATTCATACGTACCATGTCATCGAGCGGCATACCCTCAGTCGCCAAGTTTAGTAGCCACCGCGGGTCGTGTTTTTGGAGCCGGCCCTCGATTTCCGTACCGTGGACCGATATCAAAGCTAGCAGCTGAGCTTCGACAGTGGGCCAGAATTTAGCGATCTTCACTTGGACGTGCCGCTCGAACATCGAAAGTGTTGGCGGGCGGACTTCAGTCGTCGGTGGGAAATCTGTGAACGGCGACATCTGGTACTTCAATGGCTTCTTCGGCCGCTCAGGGGTACTATCCTTCAACACGCCTTTTCCTTTGTCGGCCGCTCGGTCAGAAATCGAAGCCTCGGTGTGAGCCTCGACCTCCTCAGGCTCGACCTCCTCAGCCTCGTACTCCTGAGGCTCGACCTGAGGCTCGACCTCCTGAGCCTCGAAATCGTACCCGCCCCTCCACGACGATGGGTCCACCTCTCCCTCTCGCTCTGCCTCTTCGCCGGTCCATTCCGATTGGACGAAATCGGCCCAACGGGGATGCTCCCATTCGGACGGACTGTGACCGTCCCATGTGTCCCCCCTCGGACCCTCGTACGACCTCGTGGCGTTGGTCCATCTATCGTCGTAATCTATACAAGAAATGCACGCAATAAGTATATAATAATTTTTTCACAGTAAGCCGGCTCGGATCGTGATTAGTAAATTAATAAGTAATCTACACAACTAATTAAAAAAATTTATACAAAACTTACAATGAGCCGGCTCGGCAGGCGGAGTGCGCGATCCACCAAAAAATCTACTCGCCAGGTCGTTCCGTAGATCCTGAAACGAGTCCCCCAACCCTCTGATGCTATCGCCCCACGATTGCATGAGGCTCCAACGAGTGTCGTTCGTCTCCCACCGTTGAGCCTCTTCGTTTCGGAACTGCGAGAGGGCGGTCCCAAGTTCGTCGAATCGCTGCTCCACACGAGTAGAAAACTCCTCGAAGCGTGCCTCCGACGCAAAGCCATATCCATGTGATGGTCCCTCCGGTGGAGGTTCGGGGACTTCGGGGATCTGGGCGATCTGTTGGATCGCAACGCGCTCGTTGCGATCTCCTTCCGCCCGACGACGGGAACAGCTAACATCCACTCCCTGCTCGAGTAGGCCCGTCACACGGTCGAACACTTCGTGCTCCGCCCCGACATCAAAGACGCTCTCCCGATAATACATGGCCTTCAACTCGTCCCCTGACGGCACTAACAACCCTCGTACAGGGGACCCGTGGGCGGCAGCTACGACCGCCTCCAGCTTCGGGCATCCCTTTCGACTCCAATCATTCGTCACCCACCTCAACATGCGTGGCGTAAAATCTTCTTCTCTGCGCCCCGCAAACTCACGTGCAACGCCCGGTATGCACTCGTATGCTAGTATCTGAAGACAAATAACGAAAATAATATTAGCAATTATTTATAAATTACATCAATAATATGTCAAAGCTCATGTAGAACTCACCTGAAGTGGCTGTACGAACCCACTGATCAGCCAACTGCTTTTTGCGTTCGCCCCGTCACTCCTCTCCCGTAGATTTTGTTTTACGGCCCGTATGACCTCCTTGAAAGCCACGCTGCCCCACGGAAATTGGGAGAAAGCCATCTCGTCTTCGACAAGCTGAAGGACCCAGGAACTGACGATGGTATCCTTCTTTGAGAGTCGAGGCAGCAACACCGCGGTGGCGAAGTAGACGTCTGCCAACTTCAACTTGTCCGTTTCCACTCGTTCCTCGTCGCCAGCCAACTCCTCCAACCGATGCTTCATGTGCGACATGCGGACTGTGGACATGCCGGGAAAATGTCTTTCGGCGAACGCTGCATCGGGGTACACTTGCGGTAGCTCAACTGCGAACTTCAGCCCGGTGATTAGGCAATACTCCGATTTTGAAAATCGGAGTGGTTTGTTGCCAACAATCATCCAAAGCTCGTCGCGGTTGTGCAACGTCGTCTGCCTCTGGATGAGGTACCACAGCAACTGGGCCGAGAGATTGAAATCCACGGCGGCACTAACGAGTCGGCCGAACGCACTCCCGGCCCTATATGTCTCCCACTCTTGCTGGTTCATACACCTTCTTATCAACTCGCTGGCCTCGGGGTATAGCGAGGTCAGCGTAACACGGCAATCATAACCTTCGTCGCCTCTCAATTGCTTCTTCATCACAACCTAATTTATACCTAATTATAACATAATTTAGCAAATTACAGGGTATGAATATTGAAAATATAAAACCCTTATGCACAGCTGAGCATGGGACCCCTGCTTATAAGAGCAGAAGACCCGTGCTATTATACAGCGGACCCGTGCTTATACTCATGGGACCCGCGCGAGAACCTCATCATCTTATGCGCGGGACCCATGATAATATACATGGGTCCGATGCTTGCAAGCACGGGTCCGATGCTTTGAAGCACGGGTCCGACGCTTGCAAGCACGGGTCCGATGCTTTGAAGCACGGGTCCGACGCTTGCAAGCACGGGTCCGATGCTTTGAAGCACGGGTCCGACGCTTGCAAGCACGGGTCCGATGCGTTCACAACCTACATGCGCTACCAAGCACGGGTCCTATGCTTGCAAGCGTGGGTCCTCGGCGACCAACCACGGGTCCTATGCTTGCAAGCGTGGGTCCTATACTTGCAAGCATGGGTCCTATGCTTGCAACCACGGGTCCGCATTAAATTAGGGTTAGAACAAATACCTTCACTTTTTGGGGTCTCGCGTTGATTGCCATTGTCGATTGACGTTCGGAATTGCGTTTGAGTTGCAGAGGAAATTATTTGAGAGAGAGAGAACAATTTTTGTGTGCAGAGGAAAACGATTGAATTCAAAGAGGACCCGTTGCTTTTTACCCTTTCTTTTACTTTTAATTTTACTTTTACTTTTAATTTTATCTGTACGGGTCTGCTGCTTCAGATTCCTTACAGTAAACCTTCAAACCTTTGTACTTCTTTTCGTTAATGTGTTGTTGAAGTTGTTGGTTGTCATTAAATAAGGGTAAAATAGTCTTTCACACAGAATTAGTAAGGGTACAAAGGTAAAATCATATATTGAGTGCTATTTTTTTAAACATGATCAGGTCAAAGGCTATTTACTTAAAAAATCCCCCAAAATAGTCGTTAGAACATGCAGTCTTTGACCATTAAAAAAAATTAATTTTTCATAATTTAAAAAAAAAAATGGGTTTGAATCGGAATTGGAGTTTCGAATTGCTGGTTCTAAACCTTAACCGTAACCGGGACGGTTCATTTACGGTTCTGCCAATCTCGATACTGTTGTAACGGGGACCTATAAGAAGGTGATCCATAGACACTTATGACATAACCCTATTATTATTACTAGGTTCAGGCCCGTGCGATGCACGGGTTAACGTGTGAAGCCAAGTTAATACGCCTCTTCGCATATATGAACTACAAGGATCATTTTAATAAATGCGTACTAATTTTTGGGAACCGGTTTGATGGTACTATGTTTGTAGTAATTATCTAACAATGAGTGTTTGATACTCCGTTGAATAATTTTGTAAAACTCTTTGTATTTTAGCTTTGAGAATTATCGTTTTTAGCAACTCTAACAATTTCCGTCTAACGCAAATACAAACATTTGATGGAACTGTTGTTATTACAACATACTTTTAATTTGAAAAATTTACAGCTTGACTTGATATGAAAAGTCTCTCCACGCCGCCGCATATTCTGCAAACTCGGTGCTCATGAAGGCGATATACTTTGATGGGATCAGACATCGCAGTTGCATACATTCTTCGATGAGATGTATTATATATATTTACAAAATTTGTATTTTATAATGTAAGAGGAAAATAATTTTTGAAAATAGTATGAATAAATTTTATGTCATACAGTCTAATACTTACTTCGTAGTTCAGCCATTTACTCTCTGTCTTGAAAACGTTGAAGCATTCAAAGTTGAGTTTCGTTCCGCACAGTCCTTTCACGGAGTTATTGTGTCCTAAGTTCTGTATTCCTTCCAATGCTTTAGGCAACATTTGTAACTTGTATTGCACGTGTTCGTCACGTTTATGGTATCTATATTCTTTTCTTTCATTCGTTCTGCTTGTTAACTCGAATTTTATTTTGCTTGACCGTAGAGCTTCATCAATATTTGAAGGTGTCTGTTAGAAGAGGACTTGTTGATTTACCGACGTCACTGAATCTTTCTGTTTTGAAATTGCCTTCTTGATATGACGTTGAATTATATTCTGCCTCAGTAGGTTGCAAGAAGTTCTTTGTGACGTCTGAAACTGAAAATTGCTTGAATAATCACTTATGTTTTGGGAGAATTCTTTGTTTTCCAATTGTATGTTATGCAGTGGCACATACGGGGATGTGGTACGACCGTTCCAGATTGGTATGTTGCAAACTTGTCGAGCAGATATTCATATGCAAGTACCTAGGTTAAGAAACAATTTGGACGCTTGAGCTGACCTTTATACAGAAAAATAAGAAAAAGACATAACTGTATTATTTATTACCTGGAAATTGGAATGGATGCAGGATGACCTCGTTGCTCAAGCACTGATGCAACAAATAGTATGCTGGCCATTTTCAGCTTTTCAATGTTTACCTCTTTTGATGAAAGTGCCCTCATTTGGTCTAATTTTTTCAATGATGTCTTGAAGTGAAACTCACTTGTTCTTTTGGAAATGTCCTTCGATGAAGTCCGTCTTCTCAACGGTGTTGACCATCTCTGAAAATTTCAGCCCTGTCAATAATACCTTGTTGATTCTTGCATTCATGGTAGTGTTATATGAATTTCTTCTCCCGTTCGGAGTATGCTGAATCAGATTCAAGTCGTCCAAGCTGTTACTTAGTGAACTCTATAAATCAACAAAAATAATTTTGCCACCATAGGTTGTTTCTTCATGTTGTTTTTATTTCTGAATTTTAACCTAAACAGTTTCTGCCCAGTCTTCCATTACGCACTTCAGATGAACAAAAATACTGAGATCAGTCGACGGACGGGACTTACTATCTAGATTAGATAAATCATCATCAACGTTCCCATTTACACGGAGATTCCAATGCAGTTTTCTCAACCACTTGCTCCAACATATAATATGATATAGGAAAACTCTTGTACGTGTTTTTAAAATCAAATGACTTCACCTTTATCTGAAATTGGAAAGTCCTTTCAATCAAATGTAGTATGCACTTAGGGACCGACAATCAAAGCTTGTCCCAGCGTCACCATGTTTTTGAAAATAAATAAATCTAATAAGTTATCAAATTGATATATATATTGACCAATACATTATAAAATAAATTAGAGAGTCTGATCGTCCCCATTCATTCCAAATTTGATCGAGCATATTTGGCCGTACATGTATTGTATGATTAGCTAACTCTCAAATATACAAATAATTAATAGTCTTACAAAGTTGAATTCTTTATCAGGAAGCAAGCCTAACCGGGACTGCGTCGTGCAAGGCCGTCACTGAAATTTTGCAGCTCTGCTTTGAAGCTTGAAACATGTGTAGTTTATACGTTAGTTTTACATGTCTGGTTGGTTGTAGTGTAGTGTCATGTTTATGTTATGACATTACTCATTGATTCAAATATTGTAATGGATTTATAGAACTTATGGGCACTGTGAATTTTTTCTCCTGAGTATGGACTTATATTGCTTGGATTGATCTATATATGATTTATGTGTTCTTTTTGTTGTAGCTTCGCCTCTTTTTAGTTAGATGCCTCTTTAGTATTTATTATTACGTTTGGGTTTTTAAGGTGAAGTGCTTATTAATGAAAATGTAATATTATTAATATAATACCACATTGAAAGTGAGAATTATAATTGTATGCGGCTCATCTTGTATAAGTCCTAGTCGTGTAATATTAATTTATAATGTGGAAAATGGATTTTGTTAACAAATCTTGGTGGTTTGAAGTCTCGCAGATTTTACAAATTTCTTTGAATAGTCTGAGAGAGTTAGTGCAATTATCAATTGATAAAGTAATTCGCGAAGACTGAAATTCGTTCAGTTGTACATATGTAAATTCTTTCAGCAACATGTTCTCACATTTGTATATTACCGCAGTCATTCAAATTATATAAATATTTGTAATAGGATTTAGGAAGTTGTTTTTAGAAGTTTTCTCAATTGTTACAGCGATTGCGCAATCACTAAAGTATTCTGTTCCGCATTCTTTGGATGTAGAAGTGTATTTAGAAGGAAGGATTCTATAGAAGTTCATTCAGTCGTATTTCATGTATGAATTTAACAATTTTTGGTTGGTAATGTTGTCAACTGAAGAAAACAACATGAGCTTGACATTTAGGCTTGCAAACGATTTAAGTCCCCTGTTTTTAGTGTCGCATGCGGTGTTTGTCTTTCACGTGGTATGATAGTCTTACAGTCTCACAAAAAATTTCAAACAATGACCGTCTGACAGCCTTAAATCCCAGCAATTTGACGTCCATGCAGTCGTTCAGTGATGCAGTCGCCGTGCATTTTTTTGATACATGGTACTAGTCTAACAGTCGCACAAAATACTCTACCAATGACAGTCGCATGACCTTGCTGTCCATCAGTCTCGCATTCATTCAGTCTTGCAGTCCTGTAGTCGGACATGATTTCCCAACAAAGATAGTATTAAGGCCTTGCAGTCTATCAGTAATTTTGTCAACGTATGTTGTTTTGCAGTATTACAGAATTCATAGTTACGTTAGAGTTATGTTGTAGGAAGATCATGCGGACTTCTATCATGTATTTAAGAAAGAGTTTTATATCATTAATTTTGTCAACTTTCTTGACATCATATAATGCAATAATTTTTTATTCAAACTATCTTATAGTATTATCGTTAATAACAACCAAATGAAAGTCGAACAGTACATCACATGATTGGTCATTAATTTTGCAATCATTGTTGAAAACTTCATGGTAAACAATGTTGACAACCTCATCGTCTGACATGTCATCATCTGCAGCTTTCAAAATCTTAATTCTTGAATGAGAGGTAACTCGCGAAAGTGCAACATACAACTGCCCATTCGTAAAACGGGTTTTGGTAGATATACTCCTACTCATTTTATGCTTTGTCCCTGGCTCTTGTTAATTGTCATTGCGTAGCAAAATTTTAGTGGATACTGTCTGCGGCGTAGTTTGAACGGCCACGTCGTGTCTGTAGGCGATAGAATGATTCTTGGAATCAGAGCTTTCATGCCCACGTGTGTTCCAGTAATAATTTCACATTCAATGATTGTGGAACCTAGACGTGAGATAACAATTCTGGTTCTATTGCAGAGTCCGTCTTTCTAGTTAATGTTTCTCAACAGCATTATAGGGACTTCATTCTTCAGGATGAGCCTATGGTTTGGAATTCCTGAAAATTCCAGAGAATTTAAGAATTCGACCAGATACATACTCTCCACTCGCCTGCCAAAATTACCTTCTATCTCAATGCTGTCTGCACTCAAGTATTCCGATGGTTGTCCAGGTGATACAGATAGCATGAAATTGTTTACTTCATCCACCGTTTCATTCCGAGGCAGGTCATTCAACCAGTATTCAAAATCTTGATACACGTATTTTGATATTTGCTGAATGCTATTGTGGAGTGGCTCAATTATCATCTCACGGGGTATTTTAACCGTTTCTACACCTTGTGGTGAAGCTGTATGCGGATTTCCATTGCCTATCTGCAGGACCCAATTTGCAAAATCTACTTCAGAATGATGCAGCCTCATATTATGTGTCAAGGTGTGCAAAAAACAATTATCCCATAGATAGGACCGATTTACTGCAGAGTCGACTGTATCTTGCCTTGATGCTTTTGGGATGACATGTAGCAGTTGTCTAAAATCTCCACCTAAGAGCATGGTCTTGCCACCGAATGGCCTGTTTTCTGCCATCGCATTTTTCGTCGACATCAAATCTCTCATTGTTCTATCCAATGCCTCAAAAGTATATTTGTGGGTTATTGGAGCTTCATCCCAGATTATTAAATCTGCATTTTTCAACAATTCTGCCAACATTGAACCATGTTTTACATCACACATGGAATTCTCTCGGAGCATTATTGGTATCTTGAACCTAGAATGAGCTTTTCTCCCGCCTGGTAGAAGTAAAGCGAAAATTCCCGAGGAAGCTACTGGTATGACTATTTTTTTCTGACCTCAACTTTGTTATTATCGTATTGTAGACATATGTCTTACCTGTACCCCCAACGTCGTACAGGAAGAATAATCTTCCTCTGTCACTGTAGACTGATTCTATAACTGCATCAAAAACTTGCCGTTGTTCTGTATTTAGAGAATCAAGTAGACGATGATGAGTAATAACATTTTCTTCAACGTCATTGTTCATTTCTTCCATCAACAATCTATTGCTGAGATCTATGAGCATAGTTTCCGGGGAAATCCATCAATGATTTGGAATTTTGATTTAACATTTTTTCAATTTCAATAAGAACGTAATTTTGCAATTCACTTTCGTAAGTTCCAATCCTGGGAATGCAAACAGACGACGTTGTCTAAGTGTTATGTCTTCTGACATTGCTGTCCAGAAACAATTCCATAAGTTGAATGGGTCACCTACTTCACAATATATCAGCAGTGTGGTTTGGAGTGGCCCAATGATTTGACTCTTCCATTGCCTGATGACATTCTAAATCTCCATCTAACAATCCTCTTCTATAACATGCGTCCTTGAATGTACGCAAAACTTCTCCATTCATTGTATGTATGTCCTCGTACGAAGTTGGACCCTTGACGATTGTAAGCAACATTTTCATATAATAAAGTTTTCCTCAGTTGGGTGGATATGAACAATTCTTCCAACTACAAAGCCCTTCTCATGTGGCATCCAACTTTTTGTGGCAGCTGTCCATACAAACTTTGTGGGGAACTTTACGTAAGTAAGTCTCCTTGCTACATTGTTACGTCGGTTTGTTTGCATCCATTCTGTAAACATAGTTCTTTGAACGAATATCTTGAGTAACCATATTCTCAAGATCATCAGAATCTTTATACATCAATGTTTGTTGCCCCTCAAGATGAACTGTCAGCCGCAATACAGCAGGTGTGCGATAGTGTATGTCGAACGCAAAAATTCTCCATATTGCTTCGCAAGCTGACAAATATCTACAGTCCAAATACATTTTGATTTCATCAGATCTGTTTTGGAATTGGTCATGTTGCTTATGTACGTCACTGCTAGTACGTGTGTCTTCAATGATCGATCATTGTAGCTTTGTCCACACCTTACTTGAAAATGTACTTGATTGCTTTAGTTCTGTTGCACCATTCTACGTTGACATGTGCTTTATATTTCTTCAGAAGAGTAAGGTTATGAGGCACAACATATATGCTGTCCATTATCACATCCTTTTTGGTGATGAATATGGTACTGTCTCTCCTTCGTCTATACATGCATATCCAGACTCGTCTATTGTTGTCGCCTCATTATACTTCTTTGGGAATTTTTTTGTGCAGACGTTTCGTTCCATGCATGCATTGTTTGGTCTGTCTGAACCACACGGTCCATGGACCATGAATTGCTTTACCTTACCCGTATTCGTCAACGTTCCTGTTGGGTATTTCCGCTGATATTACGGTATCAATGTCCGAGGGTGTTGGTTCCGATGATTGTCGATTAAGCCATACCAATATATGTGCGTGAGGCAGACCACGTTCTGAAATTTGATTTTAATGAAAATGTAAAGCATTAAATTATTATTTTTTTCAATGAAACGTCAAGGTAATAATTCTTCAATATATACGTAAGTTTGTCATTCAACAGACATACCTGCATTGCTGGTCCAAAGAAAGTTCCTGCTCGAATGTCGGCTACCAATTGATCGAGCTTTATTTTGAATACTCGGCACTACAAATCTGGCCGGTCATTTGAATGGTCATTGTTGTATTGCTGTATGTGGTCACCTATCTCGTCCCAGTTCGGATTTGCCGTAATGGTTATGAATAAGTGTGGATTACCATGCCATCTACATAAGGAAAGTGCGCCATGATAATTTTCTACCATATATCTTGGAGAACCTGTGAATGATGACGGAAGTATTATTCTTTTTTCTAGCGTTTTTGCATCTGTCTCTCCTTTGGAAACAACATCTCACAAATATTGCTGTAAATGTCGGCCCTCAAGGTTCTTTGATTATTCCTTATCCAAGGCAAACGTTCTTGTTCTATAGTTGTATATGCATCAACAACATATTGATGTAGAAGTCTTCCACTTCTGATGATTCTGTGACCATGAGATAGTCTGGTTTGTATATGGTATGCATAGAACTCATGCATTGTAACGTACGCTCTGGGAATTGAAACATTTGAAGGTCCATTATACGGAATCTGGTCATGGTAACTAGGCTCACCGAATGGAAAGAGCAATGGATATTGCATCGCCATGAATGAAGGGTGAGATTCACTTATTCTTTGAAGTTATCAACTTTTTTTTTTTGTACAATTATGTCTCTCTGTCCGGTAGTTAGAGGGATGTCGCCAACTATTAGGCCTGCAATCTCATCTGCAATCAGAAGGTCATATTGCCTCTCACGGTAACCACGACCAATTAGGCATATTGAAAAATTTGTTGTTTCATCGGATTCATATCTGTCTCTTGCCATTCTGAAAACCTTTGCAATATCATTGTTAGCGTTAACCATCTGAATGAGTCCAGCAACAACTTCTGTATCTAATTTTTCAGAACTTCTCTTGTCAACGTATTGATCCAGTTAGATACTTCATTAGCCGTATCATAAATGTATAACTGAGCAAATCTTGGTCTTTCACCTTCTGTTGGAAGTAATGATCCAATATTGTGATAATTCTGGCCATGTATGTGGTAAACAATATATGCACCGTTTCGTGGTTTAATTGTCGGATCTACTTTTGCTCCCATGGATGTAAAGGCAAGGATGGAATTATAAATTTTGATGTACTGTCGAAAGGAGTGGTCTGTAAGCTTACTTAACATATAATTCGGCGGTTGTCTAAGAGGAGGCAATGACACTCGACCTCTTCCACAGCATATAGAGAACACTAAATTCCTTTGTTGTTTTTTTGGGTTTGATTGATTCTGATTTCCAGACCAGAGCACTGCAAAGATGACACTGCAATAGTTCTTCTGTCTTCGATCGTTGAATGTTTGATGTCTGACCAAGATGCGTCCTTATGCAAGCTACAATGAATGTAAAAAGTTAACCAACTTATCTTCAATACCATAACTGTGTTTAAAATTATTCTGCAATGTTACCTCCTATTTGCGCTTGTGGTCAAACATTGTATGCCAGTATTGATTTCAATTGTTGGTCTGGAACATGTTCCTAGATGGTGTTTTTGCGAATATATTGAAACTGCTCAGTTTTAAAGTAGACAGTGGGTTTTAAAAATATATGTATATTACCATGAGGATAATTTGCCAACCTCGTGTGTTGTTAATCAATAGATTTGCATTTTCCGACAGTTGACGACTCGATTTCAATGCATTTGCTGATAATAAACACTTCGATTTCAATATTTTGATACGCCTTTCCCTAGCTATTTTTACACGAAAGTTATTTTGAAGCAGCCTATATCCAAATTCATTTGACACCCTAGGTAGAGCATTCGTTGCAGTACTCATGCAAGTTACGTGCATTATTGTATAATGCAAAAGGTTTCATATTTCACTCAGAATAATGTTTATTTTAAATAGTTTCATTAACTTACCGTCGGGGACATTAGTAGATTGGTCTGCATTCTTTCTGAACAAACACTTTGACCTTAATATTTTGATACGCCTCTGCCTGGGCAGTTTTGCACTGATGGCAGTTGGACTTGTACTACATGGCAATGCAAGCCAATGAACTTTTCTGTTTATTTTCTCCTTCTTCTTTTTTCACAAATTTTGATCCTGCAAATTCCTGCATCAATACATAATACAACCCAATCAGCTGATATTAATATGGAAAAGGAGCTTGAATAGTGGTCTGCAAGCCAAATATGACCGACCGCTCATTCCTATCTAATATCCGTTAAAATTGTGGCATTACCAAATCTTTCTTCTATATTAGAAAGACTTTGACAGATCTCTAAATAATGATGGTCAAAATTACTTTTTTGGTGTTCAAGATTTTGTGGCGCGCATGTTCCGTAAAAAAGGCCAAACTTCAGATCTCCAAAGCGTTTGCAAGAATCCGTTTTTGCATCGAATTCTCCAACTAACTGCTCTGTTGAAGTATGTAGCAGGACAGACAGATAGAAGGTGTTGCATGGTCGAATTCAGCTCAGCATCCATTTGGAATGTAAACCAACAGATTAATTGAATTTGTATGGAAAGAATTCAGTAGAGCAGAGTGATGTTGTTTAACGAATGATGACTTCAAAAGGCACTGTTCTTCAAAAAGAAAGAATAATAATGGGGAATGTAGAGGGCCAGGCCATCTTCTAGGCAGCCAAACGGTCAAATTAAACATATTTATGTAGTTAAGTTGAAGTGTGTCTGTCATCCTCTGGACATTGAACGTTCTTGTATTGTAATTTCTTATGTTGATTCCTTGCACCCGTATAACACAAATTAATTCCTATTGCATTTCTTATCGATGTATTCCGACAAATATATTTACCTTTGTTTTTTAATTGGCATTTTAATCAATGAATAACTTTTTATTTTTTTAACTAATGAACTCAGATAATCCTTTAAGCGCACCTGTTTTTCAAATATCCATTTTATGTATATTCTAAAGCTTTATACGTACTCTCACCAGTACAAATATATTTATAGGCTACGGCACTAAACCGTCGCCTATAATCCACGTGAGGGATTTTTATTTTTTTTTTGTGTTTTTTTTTTTTAAATTTAGTCGACTAAGAGTGACATTTACGGGGCAGTAACCATCGCCTATAATGTACAATACCTATTGGCGACGGTTCTTTTAGGTAGAAATCGTCGCCTTTAGATAAAAATAAAAAAATAATAAAAAAATAAAATAGGAATAGGCAACGGTTACTGATAATCCCAGTTTTGACGAATCCTACTCAATTAAGCATTGATCTAATCGATATTACCTCAGATTTAATTTTCGCAGCAGCTTGATCGGGTGATTGCTTGAGTATAAAACGATTCAAACACTTTTATTGATGGATCAATGAATACAAGTGTTTTCTCTCAAAGCTCACCTCAAACACACACTACTATGTGTTTTAAAACTCTCAAGCGTGTCAAATATTTTCCCATGGACCAATATATATACCAACTACACATTTGGTATATATTTACAATTTGATCCCTACTATGACTTTGACGACTTTCTCAGTCAGGGCTTCTTCTTCAATGTCCAAAAGACTTTTGGGCTGAGGCACATTCCTGATGGCATCAAATTTTGGACGAAGACCTTGAAGTACTTTCTTGAGCGTCCCGTCACAGTATTTGTGAATTTCTGATAGGAGCAGCAATTGTTTCTGACCTTCAAGGTTTTCGTAGATTAGTGAGAGCTCGGGCTCTTTGAAGATGAAAAGATTCTCAAATGCTTCAATCCTTTCAGCCCGGTTCTTTGGTGCCGTCAAGTTGACCTTCTTCATGTTATTTTCCAGTGCGATCTGAAGGTCTTGTGCCATGTAGAACTTTATCTGGCGAAGCATGACCCTTTTTAGTGCATCAAATCCCCAGCCTGTATCTAAACTCTTTGAGTATGAACTTCCTGTAGTTGTGGAAGATGCTCAGGATGTCTTGGAATTTGAGAAGAGGTAGGTCTGCTTCGGAGATCTTTTCAACCCTTTGGACTACGTTGTCAAAGTCAATTCTTTTGACGATGTATATAGGGAATTGTATGCTTCGTCAATAGTTGTGGTCTTCAACCTCAACTACATCAGCAATACGTCCTCCTTCCCGTACTCTTTGCATGTCCTTGTCGAGGCTCTTGTTGGGATCAAATGACTTCTGCGATAGCATGTAGAGATATGCTATCGCATCCGTCCCTTTTTAGGTGCGTGAGACCTCGCAAGTTGAGTTCGTCGAGCTGCTTGACTTTGTCCTCTTTCCTATAAATTCTCAGCCTTATATCTTCTTGAAAAGGAGCTACGATCCTTACATTTTCCCAAGGTGTATCCATCTGAGTCGTTCTTGATGATATTTTTGTAGGTGACTTGACTCGATGTTTGATCGCCTCGCAGAGCTGTGGGGATTCTGTGTTGTAGTCCTCTCCTTCTTGTAGCTCTGAAGGCTCTATTCGGAAGATATCGGTGATGGACTGTCTGATGATTTCTCGTATCCTCATCACGCGCAGGACAACCTCATTACCGGTCTCAGCCTCAGCCTGACTTGTCTGATCTTTAAGCACATAATCTTCAACAATCTCGTGAAGATTGATTTCTGGCAGGCTGATATCTGGCTGATTCGGAGCTTCGGTGGTTGTTGGAGAATATGGCGTGAAATCTAACACCGGCTTTTGGACTTCTGGGAGGAGGGGTCGGCTTCTTGAAGATGATGGCGGTGCCTGTTACCGACTTGAAGAGGTGGAAGGTTGTGTGGGAATTTGGGTGGTGGTGACCTGCGTGACGAGACGGGGCCTCTTCTCCCCCTCAGGAGGACCCTGATCTTCTGGGTCATCATGTCGTCGTTTGGAACCATGAGGTTCGTCACAACAGGTTTCTGTATGTGGTGTTTGTGGGGTTTGTAGGCGGGCTAAGAGCATTGTCATGTCTGGAGTTAGTGTTTCAGACATGAGTTAGGACATGAGAATGTCCCGAAGCTCGGGTAAGGGCATGGTGTATGGGTTTGGATAAGATGGAGGTGAGGGAGGGGCTGTAGGTGAGGGTGAAGGTGACGGTGGATCTTCGACAACGGGGGCTTTCCCTTTGTCCTGTACGGCTGCGGCTAT
Organism: Lindernia subracemosa; assembly: GCA_028392965.1. Classification (NCBI taxonomy): domain Eukaryota; kingdom Viridiplantae; phylum Streptophyta; class Magnoliopsida; order Lamiales; family Linderniaceae; genus Vandellia; species Vandellia subracemosa. The sequence continues at coordinate 929,266 of JAQPCC010000011.1, read as the reverse complement.
AGCAGCACGTACTTCTGGTAGCAACTGCTCTTTAAAGGCTGCCAGGGCAGACTCCAGGCGTTGGTCGAAGCGTTTCTCCGTCATATAGGGTAAGTCACCGACAAGGCCACTTAGGCGCTCCGTTGTCATGACGTCGGAATAAATTACCGACGCATTGCCTGCGGTCACGGCTGTAGTTGGGTTGACCGTGGCAGGGTTTCCTTCCAATCATCGAAGAACCTCTTCGATAGAGGCTTGTATGGAAGTAACAAGAGCCCTTTTGAAATAAAAAAACAATCTATTCGGGGGGGGGGGGGGGGGGGGGGGGGGGGGGGGAAATGAGAGATATTTTGTTTCACCACAGAAATTTTTTTTCTTCTTTTCTTTCAAAGAATTTCCATGATACATCAGAACAATCATTTCTAGGATTTCATGATTCCTAAAAAAAATGATTACAAGCTTGGTCACGAAGACCTAGCGGGGGTGGTGTTAAAAGAGTGTGTGTCCTAGAAAATGAGAAAAATTGTGGGAAGGTGGACAATAGACTCGTGGTCAAGAGAGGGGCGGTGGTGTTGGGCTGAGTACCACCTGTTTCAATATCAGCTACTTCCGAATGAAGTACTGATAGATTACGTGGCTCCCCGTGACTTTGTGAGATAGATGCCTGTTGGGAGACATCTGAATGGCCTAGGTAGGTTGTGCAAGCGCCATCGGACCTGACGTGGTGACTTCTACCCGAGTACTGGTCACAAAGACATCAATACTTGCACCTATGGGGGTGGTCCTGGGTGGTGTAGTGGTTAAAGGGATGGTCACCACCGTTGTTGGCGGTGAGATGGTGACCAAATCACTCGTAGATCCCTCACTCACTCTGTGGCTAGTGCTCCCTGGGTTAGGTTCAGAGGGGTTAATCTGAACCATGGGAGTAGTGGACGGAGGTGTTGGTGGAGCGACGCCGGTCAAAAATTCTTCGACTGCTCGGGATGACGCCATGTAAAGAAGGGCCTGCAGGATTGGCATTGGGTGGCCAGCGGTCTTGGCATCATTCTTGGGGCGGTGAAGAAACCGTATCTGCGGTGGTTTGAGAACCGCATCGTCTAGGCGTCGACTGATTTCTGGGATGGTTTCCATGAAGTGTTGAATGATGAGCGGGAACCATCTCAGGTAGGGGAGGTAGTTGTGCCTCTTGGAGTTGTCCCTCGAGTGTACTTGATCAGCCAGGTCCAGCCATATGAGTTCGGCGATGTCGTAGGGCTTGGAGTACACGATTCCGTAGAAGAGACGAAGGATGTTGTAGTTGCATCGATCGAATCCGGAATGCTTTGGGGAGAGGCACTTGTTGACTAGTCCAAACAGGGTCTTCCAAGGATGTGGAATTTGACTATGTTGGAAGCCCGAGAGGTGGGCTAGTGGCGGTGCATAGCCCATGAGAAGAAGTCCCTTTGTTATTTCTTCATATGTTGGAAATTCTTCATCAGCCGTCAAATCTGGGAGGCTGAGCACCGTCGTGAAGGTGGCCTTTGTGATTGAAACCACCGTTCGATCAATCTGGGCTTCATACCAGATTGAGTTGTCTCGGCCGACTTTCCTCTTCAGAGTCCCCCAAAATTGATGTACATAGACGAGCGAGACTAGGGCTGAGCGGTTGAAAGCGGGCCAAAGAGGATGGCCTTTGAGAATCTCCAGGATGATCGGGTCCGAGCAGTTGAAATTCGCTGGATCAACCATGAAGTTATTCTCTTTGATATCAACCCATTTCTCGTGAGGAAATACGTCGTTGGAGGTGGCCATTTTCTTTTCTTCCTCTTTTTTTTTTTTACTTCTTTTTTTTTCACTTCCTTTTTTTTTCACTCCCTTTTTTTTTTCACTTCTTATTTTTTTCTTCTTTTAAGTAAAGGCCTGAAGAAAAAAACGATTAGTAAAAGTATAACAAATGAAAAAAAAAAAAACGATGACGTCGACAACTTTTAGGACTTAGAAAAAATTTCTAAGTTTGAAACTAATAACAGTCCGCGAAACATAACATTTGTGAATCGAGAAAGTTTGTCAAATGAAATCTTTTTGCGAAAGGTAAAAATTGTCAAACAAAGTTTGTTTCGCAAAAAAAAAATAACTGTTGCATGAAAGTAATTTTGCGAAAGGCTAGTTTTTGAAAATTATTTCGTGAAAGAACAATTTGTCGAATCAAATAGTTTCACGAATTAAAGTTGTTTTGCGAATAGAGAGTTTGTCGCATGAAAGTTGTTTTGCGAAAAAATAGTTTGTCGAATGAAGTCGAGTTCGCAAAAGAACTGTTTTCGAGTCGAACATTTATTCGCAAAACTTTTGCGAACCTGTCTGAGAGAGATTATACGACAACCCAAAAATATCCGAATATCTTTTCTCGACCCGTAAACACCAAATAGTGTGAGAAAAAGTAATTTTGACCTAAACTCAAAATTGAAGCTCATAAACCCAATTTTTCGATAATGAGAATCAAGCTTGAGATTCGAAAACAGCCTAATAGTCTATCGACATGAAGATTAAAGTAATAGAAAGCATGTAAGCAGTATGATTATTAGTAGGGTTTAAAACAAATAGTATCTGAATGATTCGAACATACATAATCATTCGAGTTTGAGAACCCTACCAAGTCGACGATTAGGGCTGAGCTCTGTGGATTAATGGCGGGTTTATATCAAAGACACAGATATATCGAAAGATCTTAAGAGAAATTTGCAGAGAATGGTTAACGAGATTTGGGGATTTTTCGCGAAGTGAGAGAAAGGAATTTTTAGAGAAAGAAAGTTTTTCGAAACAATGAAGAGTTTTGCATTATATAGTATCGAAAAAGGTTTTCGAAATGTAGAAGTTTTTCGATATGAATACTGCTTTGCGAAAATATTTCGTATCGATAAAGTTTGTCGATATGACTAGAATTTAGCGCTTTTCATCTAGCGCTTTAGTAAATAAGTCGGGCAGCTGTAATTCCGTGCTCACAAAGTGCATATCAATGATTCCTTTTTCAACTTGATCCTTAATAAAGTGACATCTTAAATCAATGTGCTTGGTTCTAGAGTGATGAACAAGATTTCATGTTATCGCAATTGCGCTTTTTGAGTCACTATAGATTGGGATATGATTAAAATCAAATCCATAATCACGCAATTGCGTACGCATCCATAGTATTTGTGAACAACAACTCGCAACGGCAACATATTCAGCTTCCGCTGTGGATTGCGAAACACAATTCTGCTTCTTGGAGGACCAGCACACTAGTTTATCGCCTAAGAATTGTGTGCCTCCAGAAGTGCTTTTCCTGTCCATTTTGCATCCGGCAAAATCAGCATCTGTGTATCCGACTAGATCGAATCCTAAATCCTTAGGATACCAGAGACCTAGATTAGGAGTGCCTTTGAGATAGCGGAGAATACGCTTAACTGCAAGCATATGCGACTCTTTGGGATTGGCTTGATAACGTGCGCATAGATAAGTGGCAAACAAAATGTCTGGCCTACTTGATGTTAAGTATAGTAAGGAACCTATCATACCCCTATATAGTGTTTCATCTACCGGAATACCGCTAAGATCGGCATCGAGTATACAAGTCGGGGACATGGGAGTAGGCATGGTGGATGTTTTTGTCAACTCATACTTTCTAAGTATATCATGAATATATTTGGATTGACTTATGAAGATCCCTTCAGATAGTTGTTTGATTTGCAGTCCGAGGAAAAAGTGCATTTCCCCCATCATGCTCATTTCAAATTTTGTCTTCATAAGTATTTCGAATTCTTCACAAAGTGAAAGATTCGTTGATCCAAAAATAATATCATCTACGTAGATTTGTACAAGTATAATATGAGTATCAAGATGTTTAATGAAGAGGGTAGTGTCAATTTTTCCTTTAGAATATCCAGATTCAATTAAAAAATCGAATAAGACATCGTACCAAGCTCTAGGTGCTTGCTTAAGGCCATAAAGGGCTTTATCGAGTCTATAAACATGACTAGGATATTCTGGGCTTATAAAGCCATCAGGCTGTGCTACAAAGACTTCTTCGTGATGTATTCCATTTAAAAAGGCAGTCTTGACGTCCATTTGGAATACAGTGAAGTTTTTATGTGCAGCGTAAGCAAGAAAGATGCGTATAGCTTCAAGTCTTGCGACTGGTGCAAAAGTTTCATCATAATCTATGCCTTCTTGCTGATTATAACCTTTGGCGACCAGTCGGGCTTTATTTCTAATAATGACCCCTGCTTCATCCTTCTTATTTTTGAAAATCCACTTGGATCCTATTATTGTTTTTGCGCTAGGTCGTGAAACTAATTTCCAGACTTCTAGTCTATCAAATTGATTGATTTCATCTTGCATAGCAATAATCCAATTTGGATCAATCAAAGCTTCAGAGACACTGGTTGGCTCGATTTGACTAAGGAAACATGAGAATAGACTCTCAAGATTTATAGATGATCTCGTTCTTATACCAGATGAGGGATCGCCCAAAATTTGATCAGCAGGATGAGCACGTGTCCATTTCCTAATATTAGGTAATGGTGCTTCCGGGGAATCTATGTCATTTAGGTTCGGAAGGACTATATGTATGGGCTCGCCCTGAGAAAGTTGAACACTTGCAGGTGATACATCTCCAGTGTTAAGGAAGTTGCTAATACTGGGAAGAGAGACTTCACTTGAGGAAGGCTCTTCGGTAGAAGAAATATTGAAGTCATTATTCATAGTAGGGGTTTCAGGAGAGGAGATTGGTGATGAACTTCTGGTTCTATAAAGAGCTTCAAATAGGGAATCTAATTCAAGTAGGGCCTGTGTTTCCTGATCGGAACACTGATTTACACCAGGCAGATAGGCTTTAGAAAGTGTAGAAACAGGTCCTGAACTGATTTGTACAGGAGCCATCGCAGGAGCAGGCGTGGGTTCTGGACTGACTTGTACAGAAGCCAAATCGTCCTTGAACTCATCAAATGAAACATTAATGCTTTCAAGCACAGTGCGTTTGTTAGGAATATTTTTAGTTGTGTTCTTTTAGTCTTTTGGGTCTTTGTATACTTGAAATATTTATTTGTATTGTTGTTTTAGACTTAGGCTCATTATATTAGATGTTTAGTTTGTCTAGGGACCAAAAGTGTAATTATGCCAAAATATTGGCATAAAAGTGGGCTAGGGCTTCCACTTGTAATTATCCTTCATTGAATAAAGAATTTCCCACTTGAGAAAAAGGGGCAGCCGCCACCTCTCTCTCTCTCTCACTGTTCTATCAACGAAAACACATAAAGGAGAGAAGAGAGCAAAATCCATATAAATCCCGAGGGTTGCTGGGTTTTGGTGACCTACAGCGTTTATTTTTCAAATAAACGCGATAGGCTTTAGATGTGGAAGAGTAACCTATAAAAATTCCTTCTAATGCTTTGGGATCTAATTTGGACCTATATTCCCTATCATTTTGAACAAAGCATGTGCATCCAAAGACACGGAAAAATGAGATATTGGGTATGCGGGAATTGATTAGCTCATAAGGTGTTTTATCGAACCGTTTATGAATATTGGTTCGATTTTGGGTAAAACATGTTGTGTTTACGGCTTCTGCCCAAAAACTGTGAGGAAGCTTAGCTTGGATAAGCATAGAACGTTCGGCTTCAACTAGTGTCCTATTTTTGCGTTCAACTACCCCATTTTGTTGAGGAGTTATTGCGGCAGAAAATTGTTGTGGTATACCTAGGGATTCGTAGAATTTTTCTAATGTTTTATTTTTAAATTCGGTCCCATTATCGGTACGAACCACTTGAATACTACTTTGAAGTAGATTCTGAGTAGTTTTCACAAATGTGATAATCAACTCAGCTGTTTCATCCTTAGAGCGCAAAACTTTTACCCAAGTATATCTAGAATAATCATCAACAATTACTAAGATGTATTTTCGACCGTTGAGACTTTGAGTCTTCATAGGACCGCAAAGATCCATAAGAAGAAGTTCAAGAGGTCGAAAGGTTGAAGCAACTTGCTTAGACTTATGAGATGATCTATTCATTTTTCCTAGTTCACAGGCAGAACACAGATGTTCTTTCTTGTATGTAAATGTAGGTAAACCTTTTACCAACTTTTTAGATCTAAGCATGTTGATAGTCTTTAAATTTAAATGAGAAAGGCGTCGATGCCATAGACTGGTCTGTTGTTGAGATGCTTTCGACATCAAACAGACAGCTGATGATATCTATAGTATATAGATTGGAATTTCTGGATCCGACTAGTAATGTCTGACCCAGTTTGTCTTTCACACTGCATTGTTTAGCTATGAAGTTGACCTCTAGGTCTTTATCACAGAACTGTCCTATGCTAAACAAATTATGACTCAAACCCTCGACATACGACACCTTTGGTATAGTAAGGTTACCTTGCTTGATGTCACCGTATCCTAGAACCTGTGCTGAGTCGTTGTTTCCAAAGCGGACTTTTCCACCGAGTTGTTCGGTATAGTTGCTCAACAGCGCTTTATCGCCCGTCATGTGTATGGAACTGTAATACCCGTAAAAATTTAATACGGGGATTTCGCAAAACTTCAAAATTGGTAAAGATAAGTTTGGGCAAGCTTGAAATTGAGCCCAAATAATAATTGGGCCCAAGCCCAATAAAGAAGGAAAATACGTTGAGGTTTCTTTAAGAAGGGGGAAAATTACAAAAGAAACCCTTTCTTAGCTTAAGAAGGGAAATTACAAAGAAGACCCTTTCTTAGCTTAAGAGGAAAAACACGTCTATAGTTCATCACCTGCTGAACAAAAGCAGTAAAAACGATCATTAGAGATAAAATAAGAACAGCAAGAGATGAAGGAGAGGGAGGCGAGAGAGAAAGAGGAAGGAGACAAAGGAAATTTGGCAAAAGTTTCTTCCAACCTTCATCAACGAAAACCTGCGTAAACACTGCTTAGGAAGTGAGGTAGGTGAAACCTACAAACCCAAAAACTGATATTTTTAAGCTGTGATGTTTATGGTGAAAGGATCACCCTCGTTTTTGGTGTGTTTGAATGTTGTTTGATGTTTAAAAACCCAAAATATGGGTTTTAATTATGTTGAGTTTCTGGAAATTGTTGAAGATATGAAGATTTGAAGAACACACTGTTTTCGTACTGTTCTGTATTTTTCGTATGATTTTGTTTTCGGGCCGAAAAAGGTTTTCGCGGGCCATTTTGAAGTTTTCGCGGGCTGAAAGTTTTCATATGAGAGGAAAGTTTTTCGCGAGCCGAGAAAATCAGTTTTCGCGGGCCTAAGGTTTTCGGTATGTGAGGAGAAGAAGTTTTCGCGGGCCAAAAATAAGGTTTTCGTACCAAAGCTTTTCGCCACTTATTATTTGATTTTCGCGAACCAAGCTTTTCGCCAACTTTTATGAGGCTTCGGGAACCTAAAGTTTCTCGCCACTTAGTTTTCGCAAAGGGAGCTTTTCGCTAGTTGCTATTCAAAACGAAAAAGCTTTTCGCTACTTTCAAACTTTTCGCCAGTTAAAGTTTTCGCCAGCTTTTCGCCATGTCAAAGCTTTTCGCCACTTAAGGTTTTCGAACCAAAGCTTTTCGTCAGTTTTCGTACCAAAGCTTTTCGCCACTTAAAGTTTTCGAACCAAAGCTTTTCGCCAGCTACTGTTCAAAACGAAAAAAAAAAGGGAGTTTTTCGCCACTTCCACAGTTTTCGTATCAGGTCAATTTTTATAAAATATTTTCGAGACCCCATTTTCGGGTCAACTGATAGAGGAGTATTGGGTCTTAAATAATTTACTATTCTCGGGATTTTAAGTATTTGAACCAAAAGTACGTGTTAAATACTTTAATAATTTTTGAGGGTTTTCGGATATATTTAATATGTTCTGCGATTAATTATTCATGCATCCACGGCATGTCATGACGACGAGAGTATTGATCGCATTTGTGCAATGGGAGAGTGTATGCCTTTCTTTGGCAGAGATTTGTGAGGTTAAGACTCGTAGGCGCACCTGACGGGAGACAGACGTGATCGCTCTGTCTACTCAGGCTTGAGCAACCTGAGGTGCCCACCGTCGTAGGACTGCTCGACTTGGCGGGACATAGACGTGATCGATCTATCTACCCGGGTACAGTGTGAAAACGCGACTCGGGGTGCCCACCGCCATGAGATGTGATTTCCGAGTCTGTGTGACCGGATGATTGATGTGATGTTGCGCGCGAGGTGCCGAGTCTAACCTAGGGCCCTGAGTATTGAGATATGAGAAAAATGAGCGTGCATTTGTCAGGTGAGATATTGGGACTTGGGGACATGTGCACGCATGCATCGCATTGTTTGATGTTCACCTACTGGGCAATTGTGCTCAGGGTTACATGTTTTATAGGTACGGATAAGTAGCGGCTGGTGGCGGTGACTCCACGGGCTTTTGGGGGCGGATGCAGTACATGGGACGCGACCTGTGGAGGCGTAGGATTGTTTTGATATTTTGGGGCTTCGGCCCGTTGTAAAGACTTTTGTAAAACGAATCTTTTATATATATGTTTTTTTTTTTGTAAAATGGGCTTTCCGCGGCTTTCGTTGCGAAAACCCGCCAAGTATTTTATGTTTAAAAAGTGGGGTCGCCACAGGGTGGTATCAGAGCGTAGGCTTTAGATTCTGAAGATTGTCCATGTACTGCTGCCCAAAAGCCGGGAGAACCAGCCGCGCTTGTAAGTTTTCATTGTTAACAATAGTATGTGGTACATGACTATGTGCTTGTATGTGTCTGTGAATGAAGAATAGTTGCAAAATGCCGAGAGGGGTACGTAAACACGTTGGGGAGTCGAGCCGAAGAGGCGAGCCCGAATCTCCAACGCACGAACATAATACCATCGATAGACTGACCGAACTAATCCAGCATCAGTCAGAGCAAATTAGTGATCTTATACATCATCAGAGTTCGTCGGAGCATCGTCCTTCCCCACAGCCTGATCATGTACAAATAATCGGGGAGCGCTTCCGAAAATTGAATCCTCCCATCTTTACCGAGGCCGTCAACCCTGCGGTAGCTGAGGACTGGATAGGCACTATAGAGGACATGTTCATCTATAGCAGAGTGCCTGATAATGAGAAAGTACTTTGCGCCGTTTCCCTCCTACGGGAGAACGCGCGCTATTGGTGGAACACTGTAAAGGTGTTAGAAGATCCAATCACCATGACGTGGGATAGGTTCAAGGAGCTGCTCTTCACTAAATATTTCACCGCTCATGAACAGGAGCAGCGTATGCTCCAATTCATGAATTTACGACAAGGAAGTATGCCGGTAGCAGAATACATCCGTCGTTTTGAAGAATTGTCCCGTTTTGCCCCGTTTCTTGTGGCAACCAACACCTTGAAGGTGACTCGATTCATTCAGGGACTCAAGCCCGAAATCTATCGGGATTTGAGCATAGCCGGCGCGCGACAACTGGAGTTCATGCAAGTTACGGAACGCGCCTTAATTGCCGAGCAAGCAGAACGGGTAGTTGTGGAAGCTCAGGAAGCGAGGAAAAGGAGAGAGAATCAACAAGGCGGAGGGGGAAACAAAAAGCGCCAATTCTTTAACAAAGGGCGGTCTAGCCAAGGAAACCGACCGGGCCAACAAAACTGGCGCCCGAGGCCGAATCAAGGGCCGACAAATATCTCTAATCCCTCAGAATGTTACGCCCCAATGCCAGCTATGCGGGCGCTATCACTTTGGAGTCTGCTACGGAGTGAGGCAACCTCCACAGTGCTACCAATGCGGAAAGATTGGGCATTTTGCTAGGGCATGCTCAGAGAGACAACCTCTGATGCAGAATCAACCCCAACCATTGATCCGACCTCCACCTGTACCAGCACGGGTCTTTACATTAACAAAAGAGGAGGCGGAGACAAACCCCAATGTGGTGACGGGTACGTTGAATATTTACCATATCCCGACTTCTATTTTAATTGACTCGGGAGCCACACATTCTTTTGTGTCGGCTGATTTTGTGACAAGGGTCGGAATATATCCTACCCACTCTAGGAAGGAGTATTTAGTTAGTTTGCCACATGGGAACCCGACCCGAACCAATTTAGTGATAGAAAAGTACCCAATAAATATGGAGGGTAGAGAATTGTTAGTCGATCTAATTGTAATCCCGATGAATGATTACGACATCATATTCGGGATGGATTGGCTTTCGAAATACGGAGCCATGATTGACTGTTCTAAGAAAATTGTGAGGTTCCAATCACCCGAGGGAGGAGAGTTCGTCTTTTCGGGAAAGGCGAGCAAGGATGGAATTTCTCGAATATCTGCCCTGAAGGCCCGACGACTTGTTAACTCGGGTTGCGAATTCTATCTTTGTTATGCTATGAAGACCGAGGAATCTCCTCTTTTGAGACTCGAGGAGGTTCCGATTGCGAATGAATACCCCGACGTATTTCCCGACGACCTTCCAGGTTTACCTCCGGATAGAGAGATCGAATTCAAAATCGATCTTGTGCCTGGGGCTGCCCCGATATCGAAAGCCCCATATCGATTAGCACCGAACGAGCTACGGGAACTGAAAGAACAGTTGGAAGAGTTGTTACAGAAGGGATTTATCCAACCGAGCTTCTCTCCATGGGGAGCACCGGTTCTCTTTGTTCGAAAGAAAGACGGGTCAATGAGGTTGTGTATCGATTATCGGGAGCTAAATAAGATCACGATAAAGAATAAGTATCCGTTGCCAAGGATTGATGACTTATTTGACCAATTGCAAGGAGAAACGGTATTCTCTAAGATCGACCTGCGTTCTGGGTATCATCAGTTAAAGATCCGTGAGGCAGACGTTCCTAAAACCGCATTCAGTACAAGGTACGGCCACTATGAGTTTCTGGTCATGCCTTTCGGGTTAACAAATGCACCAGCTGCTTTCATGGATCTAATGAATCGGGTATTTAAGAATTTCTTAGACTGCTTCGTGATCGTCTTTATAGACGATATCCTTATTTATTCAAAAACGAAGGATGAACATGAAGAGCATCTAAGAACAATTCTAGGAACTTTACGGGAGAAGCAGTTATTCGCAAAATTCAAGAAATGCGAATTTTGGTTGACCGAAGTGGCCTTTCTACGACACATTATTTCTGGAGACGGGATTTCGGTGGATCCCAGTAAGATTGAAGCAATTAAGAATTGGCCACAACCAACCACTCCCACGGAAATTAGAAGTTTTCTCGGGCTTGCTGGATATTATCGGAAATTCATTAAAGATTTTTCCAGCATTGCCTCAACACTTACCAATTTGACGAAGAAGAATGTTCCGTTTAAATGGACGGAATCGTGTGAGCAAAGTTTCCAAGAACTGAAAAAGAGACTAACGACCGCTTTGGTTTTAGCAATACCGTCAGGAACAGAAGGATTTTCGGTGTATACGGATGCCTCGAAGAGTGGTTTGGGATGCGTGCTAATGCAGAACGGGAAGGTAATTGCCTATGCCTCCCGACAACTAAAGGAGTACGAGAAAAACTACCCCACGCACGATCTGGAACTAGCAGCTGTGGTATTTGCCCTGAAGATCTGGCGACATTACCTCTACGGAGAAAGATGCGAGATTTTTACGGATCACAAGAGCTTGAAGTACTTCTTCACCCAAAAAGAGTTAAATATGAGGCAACGACGATGGCTTGAATTGGTGAACGATTACGAATGCGTGATCAATTATCATCCGGGTAAAGCCAACGTAGTCGCAGATGCTTTGAGTCGTAAAGCCGTGAGTGCGGAGCTGTGCCAGATTGGAGTAGAAGTAATCAACTTCGGTGAAGTCGAAGTGAAAATGGAAGCACTAACGCTCAAACCAACCTTGTTGGAACAAATCACTAATGCCCAAAAGGATGATGATCTTTATGTGAAGATTAAAGGGGAACAAAACAAAAGCACTACGGCGGATTTGGAAATCCGAGGAGACGGGAGCTTACGATACAACGGCCGTCTGTATGTGCCAAATAAGGAAGAACTGCGATTTAAAATATTGACGGAGGCACATACTACACCATACTCTGTACATCCGGGTACAACGAAAATGTATCAGGATTTACGAGTTAACTATTGGTGGTCGGGGATAAAGAAAGATGTTGCCGCCTATGTAAATCAATGCCTGACTTGCCAACAGATTAAGGCGGAACACCAAAGACCGGCAGGAATGTTACAACCGTTAACGATTCCTGAATGGAAGTGGGACCATATAACAATGGATTTCGTCGTTGGGCTACCAAAGACTGTGAAAGGCCACGACGCAATTTGGGTAATTGTCGATAGATTGACGAAATCTGCCCATTTCCTGCCAATCAATAAAACATATTCCATGGAAAAGTATGCAGAATTATATATTCAAGAGATTGTTCGGCTCCATGGAATCCCAATTTCGATCATTTCAGATCGGGACTCGAGGTTTCTGTCTAACTTCTGGGGGAGTTTACAAAAGGCTATGGGAACCAAGTTGTCTTTCAGTTCAGCTTATCATCCCCAGACAGACGGACAATCTGAACGGACGATCCAAACACTGGAAGATATGTTACGAGCATGCGTGCTAGATTTTAAAGGGAATTGGAGCAAATACCTTCCACTGATCGAATTCTCATACAACAACAGCTTTCAGGCTACGATCGGAATGGCGCCGTATGAAGCTTTGTACGGACGTAAATGTCGATCCCCAGTTCATTGGGACGAGATCGGTGAGCGAGCGCTACTAGGTCCCGAAATGGTTCGAGAAATGACGGAAGCTGTTGCAAAGATTCGAGAGAGAATGCAAACAGCCCAAAGTCGTCAGAAAAGCTACGCTGATAAACGACGAAAGCCGTTAGAATTCGCGGAGGATGATTGGGTATTCTTGAAGATATCCCCAATGAAAGGCGTGAAGCGGTTCGGACGCAAAGGGAAGTTGAGTCCAAGGTATATAGGCCCTTTCAGAATCTTGAAACGAATCGGCGAGGTCGCATATCAACTTGAATTACCAGCGTCTTTAGAGCAGGTTCACGACGTTTTTCACGTGTCAACCTTGCGAAAATACGTCGCCGATCCAAGCCATGTGCTACCAAATGAAACCCTTTATCAACGGTTGAAACCGGACTTAAGTTACGAGGAGAAGCCGGTAGAAATCTTGATGTATGAAGTAAGGCGACTTCGGAATAAAAATATTCCGTTGGTCAAAGTTCGGTGGCGTAATCAGGCAATTGAGGAAGCAACGTGGGAACGAGAAGACGAAATGCGGCAGAAGTACCCCGAATTATTTCCGACTGCCTAAATTTCGAGGACGAAATTTCTTGAAGGGGGGGAGGATGTAATACCCGTAAAATTTAATACGGGGATTTCGCAAACTTCAAATTGGTAAAGATAAGTTTGGGCAAGCTTGAAATTGAGCCCAAATAATAATTGGGCCCAAGCCCAATAAAGAAGGAAAATACGTTGAGGTTTCTTTAAGAAGGGGGAAAATTACAAAAGAAACCCTTTCTTAGCTTAAGAAGGGAAATTACAAAGAAGACCCTTTCTTAGCTTAAGAGGAAAAACACGTCTATAGTTCATCACCTGCTGAACAAAAGCAGTAAAAACGATCATTAGAGATAAAATAAGAACAGCAAGAGAGGAAGGAGAGGGAGGCGAGAGAGAAAGAGGAAGGAGACAAAGGAAATTTGGCAAAAGTTTCTTCCAACCTTCATCAACGAAAACCTGCGTAAACACTGCTTAGGAAGTGAGGTAGGTGAAACCTACAAACCCAAAAACTGATATTTTTAAGCTGTGATGTTTATGGTGAAAGGATCACCCTCGTTTTTGGTGTGTTTGAATGTTGTTTGATGTTTAAAAACCCAAAATATGGGTTTTAATTATGTTGAGTTTCTGGAAATTGTTGAAGATATGAAGATTTGAAGAACACACTGTTTTCGTACTGTTCTGTATTTTTCGTATGATTTTGTTTTCGGGCCGAAAAAGGTTTTCGCGGGACATTTTGAAGTTTTCGCGGGCCGAAAGTTTTCATATGAGAGGAAAGTTTTTCGCGAGCCGAGAAAATCAGTTTTCGCGGGCCTAAGGTTTTCGGTATGTGAGGAGAAGAAGTTTTCGCGGGCCAAAAATAAGGTTTTCGTACCAAAGCTTTTCGCCACTTCTTATTTGATTTTCGCGAACCAAGCTTTTCGCCAACTTTTATGAGGCTTCGCGAACCTAAAGTTTCTCGCCACTTAGTTTTCGCAAAGGGAGCTTTTCGCTAGTTGCTATTCAAAACGAAAAAGCTTTTCGCTACTTTCAAACTTTTCGCCAGTTAAAGTTTTCGCCAGCTTTTCGCCATGTCAAAGCTTTTCGCCACTTAAGGTTTTCGAACCAAAGCTTTTCGTCAGTTTTCGTACCAAAGCTTTTCGCCACTTAAAGTTTTCGAACCAAAGCTTTTCGCCAGCTACTGTTCAAAACGAAAAAAAAAGGGAGTTTTTCGCCACTTCCACAGTTTTCGTATCAGGTCAATTTTTATAAAATATTTTCGAGACCCCATTTTCGGGTCAACTGATAGAGGAGTATTGGGTCTTAAATAATTTACTATTCTCGGGATTTTAAGTATTTGAACCAAAAGTATGTTTTAAATACTTTAATAATTTTTGAGGGTTTTCGGATATATTTAATATGTTCTGCGATTAATTATTCATGCATCCACGGCATGTCATGACGACGAGAGTATTGATCGCATTTGTGCAATGGGAGAGTGTATGCCTTTCTTTGGCAGAGATTTGTGAGGTTAAGACTCGTAGGCGCACCTGACGGGAGACAGACGTGATCGCTCTGTCTACTCAGGCTTGAGCAACCTGAGGTGCCCACCGTCGTAGGACTGCTCGACTTGGCGGGAGATAGACGTGATCGATCTATCTACCCGGGTACAGTGTGAAAACGCGACTCGGGGTGCCCACCGCCATGAGATGTGATTTCCGAGTCTGTGTGACCGGATGATTGATGTGATGTTGCGCGCGAGGTGCCGAGTCTAACCTAGGGCCCTGAGTATTGAGATATGAGAAAAATGAGCGTGCATTTGTCAGGTGAGATATTGGGACTTGGGGACATGTGCACGCATGCATCGCATTGTTTGATGTTCACCTACTGGGCAATTGTGCTCAGGGTTACATGTTTTATAGGTACGGATAAGTAGCGGCTGGTGGCGGTGACTCCACGGGCTTTTGGGGGCGGATGCAGTACATGGGACGCGACTTGTGGAGGCGTAGGATTGTTTTGATATTTTGGGGCTTCGGCCCGTTGTAAAGACTTTTGTAAAACGAATCTTTTATATATATGTTTTTTTTTTGTAAAATGGGCTTTTCGCGGCTTTCGTTGCGAAAACCCGCCAAGTATTTTATGTTTAAAAAGTGGGGTCGCCACAGGAGCAGCCAGAGTCAAGATACCACACATGATGGATCTGCACACATAAAGAAAATTAGGTAATCTTAGGGACCCATTTCCACATGGGTTTATTAATAGTATTCTGTTTGGGAGTGTGCTTGGGAACCCATTTGTATATGAGTTTCTTCTTTTTGATGCATTGGAGAATTGATTTCGCCTTTTTGACCCATTTGTAAGTAGATGTTGCTTTTTGTGTACTTGCGACGGTTAGCTCCTTTTGTTTCCAGACTTGCACTTTCTGTCTTGGAAGTGTAGTTTTAGGCATTCATCTTAGGTCTGGGAGTGATGACATTTTTTGCCTTCGATTCTTTTTGCAAGTTTTATAGTAACGTGACTTCTCCAAAATCCTTTTATTTGTATTACATTTTAAATTTTTCAGGGTGGATGTAGATTTATAATTGAGACCAAAGACTTGTTGTGCTTTTTGAGATAAACTAGATTTTTGTGGAGAATCAGGCAAACTTGTAATTGAATTTTTTGATAGCCATACAAAAGTACTCTTATTCTTTTTATTAGACGTAGAAATATCTAAGGATGACTTTCTTGAAGTGGAGATTTCCTCTTTTACTATCTTGAGTGAAGCTTCCTTAGCCTGATTTACTCATGTAGGCATTAGCGATTTTGCAGGAGTTAGATGACAGAAAGATTTGAGCGATGTACATTGGTTTTCTAACTCTTTTATCCTAGATAAAATGATTTTCTTTTCTTTCTGAAAAGATGTCCTTTCTGACACAAGAAGAGAGTGTATTTCGGCTAATTTTCTAAGACCTCCTGGCATATAGCATGAAGAAGTCTTCGATTCTTCTATTTCTGGCTTAGTTACTTTTGAGGAATTCTCGTAGCTAGTTGAGGGATCATAACAACTAACATTTTCTGGTGAAGAAAGTGTCCTATTTTTGTAACTTTCATTTAGAGTCATATAGTCACAAGGAATTTCTGCCTTAGCTTGGTTTTTGCGCTTGTCCTCTTCTAATTCTAGTATTTGAGACCCACTTGTAAAAGGCATTAATTTGGTAATACCTAAACCCATGTATCTAATATTGTAGAATTGTCGAGTATCTATTTTTTTCAGATTACATGGATTTTGAAACCCTAAGCCTTCGTGTGGATTATAGAATTCTGTATCTTTTGGCTGATTGAGGAAAATTGTTTGTTCAGTGTGGCCGTGTGAAGCTAGTGTATCCTCAAGATTCTTGATTTTTTAGTACAGTCTCTTTCGCTCGTCTTGAAGGATATTGAATCTATTGTTGATAGAAATATTTTCCTCATTGTGTTTTCTAAGTTCGGTTGAGAGTTCCTCTAATTTTATGCTTGAGTTTCTATCTGTTTCTCAAGTTTCCCTTTCTGTTATTGACTAAGATCTAATAAAGTTTTATGCCTAGTGTGTTCTTACAAATGTCTTCTAAAAACTATTTCATTGTTTGCTAGGTGTTTTTCTAGTTCTTTCAATTTTTTCTTATTGTGGCGACCACCCCAAACTCACCCGTAAAATACACAAACGACGCGGTTTTATGAAAACGATTTGCTTGACATTATTTAAAACTCGTCTACATGTCTTAAATATTTATAAAACGAAATCCTTAAAACCCCGAATATTTATAAAAGTCGATAACAACACAAACCGTCAACGACGAACACTCATGACACCAAAAGCACACGACAACGTCTTGACTCGATATATATAAACTATAAAATTAAAGATAGCATAAAAACACCATAAACACACATAAACGACTGGACTCGACTCGACTCAACATATATATATATATATATATATATAGACACCTACAAACACATACGCACACGCAGCAAGAGGTACTCGCCCGCCACACAGGTCGTCATCCATGTACAGTCTACCTCAAAAGCCCGTGGAAGCTCCGAACACCCAGCCTCGCCGATTACGTCAGTCACGCAAAGTCAACACGATCACCTACAACGCATGAACTATATGAGCTAGAAGCTCAGTAAGCAGAAACCATGCATGTGGTGTGAATATGCAAGCCCTCATCAAATGCAAACTCTGCATATATCAATATGCGACTCAGTGTCTCGAAATGTACCATCACTCTCTCTCTCTCTCTCTCTCTCTGAGCCCGTGGCTAAACTACTATGCACCATACAGAGCTCTATAAATCAAGTGACAGTGCCCACACTGGGCAGCCTACGCTAGGTCTCCCTAGGTCGCTCCTTCCCAGGTCGCTCCTCCTGCCACGCGGTCGCCTACGCTGGTTGGCCTACGCTAGGTCTCCCTAGGTCGCCCCCTTCCAGGTCGCTCCTTATCGCATCAATAATAGGGCAGTGCTACACACTGACTGGCCTACGCTAGGTCTTCCTAGGTCGCCCCTTTCCAGGTCGCTCCTCCTGCCTCAACATATGACGGTGGCCTACGCTAGGTCTCCCTAGGTCGCCCCTACCGTCTATGGTGCATAGTAAAAGTCATGACTCTACTGCGAGTCGACTGCCAATAACCGGCAAATACATCGCTCTCTGGCGATCACGACAGTGCATGCTAACACTCGACAATACTCGCTAAATATGCATGCACGTGTATATGACGGTGAATGATATGCTCATAAATTCACGTATCACATAGGGATATTAAACAAATAAATTCAGCAACATAAAATCATAGAAACACATATATTATAAACACCGAATAGTATGTTCATGCATCGTAGTTGGAGTTTTACTTACTTGATATTCCAAGTTTCGGATTAGAGCATGTATTCTCGTAGCTTGACTATATACACAGTGAATAAAACAACTATCCCCACAGTTATGTCTCGTTTTCTATAGAAGGATAACAGTAACAAGGTTATTTGCATCTCCGTATATGCTACAAGAAAATAATTCTTAACTAAGACATAATAACTCATTAAAACTGATATGGATTAATGTTACTTACCAAATATGATGAATCAAGCTCGATTTATTTTATGCGAAAGAGTAGAATGGAAAAGAACAGCAAAAGACTTCCAAGTCTAGTTCACGGTTCGAAACATTTTATTTTTATTTTCTCACAATCCCCGTTGTTTCTCTCGTTTACCTATAATTTGCATTCTTACATATATACACGCGTTACTCAATCCACATCTATATATAATACACGTGTTAGTGCTTGAGATAATTACTACTTCCTATTCTTTTTTTATTATTATTTATTTATTTATTTAATAGCATGGATACTCATGTAATTAGTATAGTATACGTGTAATTCATATAGTACTCATGTGAGACACATGTAAGTCTCATTCTTTTTCATTTTATTAAAATTATTTTATGCTGTATTATTATTATTATTATTATTATTATTATTATTTGCTTGAAATCCTAATAACTTCACACGACTAACTAGTAACATGTCTAACTTTTACAAATATTTTCTAAATTCAGTGTAAGTAATAACAACACGCGTAACTAGCCGCATCTAGCGGTCGACACGTATTTTATTTTCATTCCGACTCAACTATCCGGATAAGAATTTCTAAATATTTATTCTTATCATACTTCTTATAATTTATTTATCTTAGAATAATATGACCAATTAATACTCATTACGTTAGTCAAGTTAGATGCATAAAATATGCCACATATAAAAATGTCTATGGAATGCAAATCAAGAATTATTATGTATTATGCAACATATCATGTAAAACACATATTCGTATATGTTAGCAAATGCAATGCATGAATTATATTGGCCGAATTAACCGTTCGAGGGCTCGGGTATCACACTTATCCTTAAGCCTAGACGCATATAATTTTTGTAAATGTTCTAATTTAGCAGTAAGCATTGAGTTTGAAGTTGTTACCTCAGTTTCTGCTGATGATTCGGAGGAGAGAGCATCGAAATCCTCTTTGTCACTTTCGTTTTTCTCCTCATCGAGTTGTGCCATCAATGCGAGGTTTTCATCCTCACTTTCTGAGGTATCCTCAAACCAGTGATCATGCTCAGCCATTAGTGCGACTCCAGCCTCCTTCTTCTTTGACAATTGTAGTTTTCGGGCATAGTAGTCCGAGTTCTTCTTGCTAGGTAGGCGGCAGTCTTTAATGAAGTGTCCAAGTTTGCCACAGTTAAAGCAAACCATTTCTTGCTTTGGCTTTGTCTCAGGGGGTTCAGCACTCTTTTCCTTTGGCCTAGAGCTTGAGGATGTTCGTTGTTTGTTTGCAGACGATGATGATTTTTTCTTGAAGAATTTCTTTGCCATCATTTTATTCATCAGGGCCAATTGAGCTTTGAATTCCTTCATTTCTTCGTCTGAGTCTGAGCTCGATTGGTCATCGTCTGAGGATGATGGAATGATGATTTTTGACTTTGACGCTTTCTTAGTTTTCTTGTCTGTGACTAGTGCGAGAGTCTCATTGGTGTTCCTTTTACTAGCGACTTCTGTCACATCATCCATGTGTTGAGCGAGATTGTCAAAGACAGTATTTATGCTCAAATCATCCAAGTCCTTGTTTTGTCTCAGTTGAGTGGCAATCTTCTTCCACTCAGGTAGCAGGGATGAGAGGAACCTTATGTTAATCTCTATGTTGGTCTTTTGGAAGCCAACTTTTCTCATCTCATTAAGCAGAGTGAGAAATCTTTGATAGGTCTCACCTAGGTCTTCTCCTTGCTTTGCCTTGAAAGAGTCATAGGCTGTAAGAGTATTAGCTTTCTTAGCTTTAATTCCGACCTCTGTGCCTTGCATCATGTGGCTGATTTCATCCCACATAGCCTTTGCAGTTGACATGCTATCAATTTGCATGTAGATCTCATTTGGGATGGCTTGGAGAAGGTAGGTCTTGGCAAGTAAATCAGCTTTGGCTCTAATCTTTTGCTGCTCATTGTACGTATTAGGAGTTTTCAGTGTACGTGAGCCTTGTATTGGAGGAAAGTTGTCTGGTTGGGCTAGAATGATTTCCCAAAATTGCGTGGGACCATCCTTGGTGGAGGAAAATAATCCTTCAGCCTGATCCTCGCTTTCCAGAAAATTTAGGAATCTGCTTCGCCAAACATTGTATTCTCCTTTTCGTAGAATTGGGGGTCGCATGTCGTTGCACATTGAGTAAGCATCCATCTTTAGATATTTTTCTGAGGTATTGATGCAAAGAGTTGGATTCTAATAATCGTATTGCGTAAGTTTGATATGTGAAATTATTCTAAGTAATAAGCTTGGAATTGAGGAATGAGCTCCGTTGAAGACAGACAATAAAGCCCAAACTTTTGATCAATTTTGAAAGAGTTTTTCGAAGGGAGTTAACCGTTTCGATAAACTTCTAATGTTTGAAAACTTTTTATTTTTCGAAATGTGAGTTAGTTTCTCGATAGGGTATCGAAAAACAAGACTGATGCGAGTAATTTGCGGATTTCGCAAAAGTTTATCAGAATTTGCGAAACTTATGTTATTCGCAAAACTTAAGTTTTTGCGAATTCAAAGATATATTTCGCAAAATTCTTTAGATCGCAAAACTTATCAGTTCCGAAAAATTGTTTAGACCAAAGTTTTTTGAATCGTTGACTTGATTCGAAAGACAATCTTAGTTCGCAAAATTTTATAATTTCGCAAAACCTTTGAGGTTTTGCAAAACTTAATCTTGCGTTTCGCGAACCTGAGTAACTTCGCGAAAATACAAGTACAGTAAATTTCGCGAAGCTTTATGATGCGAAAAACTTAATGACTCTATTTCGCAAAACTTAATAACGCGAAACTATTGAGCAGCTTATTCGCAAAACTTCATTCATGCGAAAAGCAACTTCTGTGAGTTTCGCGAAAGTTATCTAATGCGAAAAACTTATTTTAGCGCTGATAACCCGGTTTCGACAAACACTAAACCTGTATTAGAAGCTCGAAAAATTAATCAAATCACAGATTTTAACTTCGAAAACAGTGTTCTTCGATCGAAAAACAAGTTCTTCATTCGAAAACAGAGTTCATCATTTGAAAATCAAAGAACATCAAATGATTCTTATCAATTCTTTGAATTTGATCCAAATTAGAAACAATCAGGCGAACGAAAATCAGTTAAACACGAGAAATTATGCCTAATTAAACCTAATTATCAGAGAATCATCAGAATTACTCAATCGACTTTCGAGAAAAATTAGGCGCCAAACATGAATTTTGCGCACATTTTGAATCGCAAACAGTGATGAATCAAAGTAGATGATCGCAAACAGTAATGAATCAACACCATATGATCGAAAACAGTAAGCTCAGTCACCACTTCATGTCGCAAACAGTGATTTCAAACAATTATCATGCGAAAATCACAGATATCGACACTCACAGATCGAAAAAATTGGAATCGACAAACAAACCTAGCAATTTAGGCTCTGATACCAATTGATAATCCCAGTTTTGACGAATCCTACTCAATTAAGCATTGATCTAATCGATATTACCTCAGATTTAATTTTCGCAGCAGCTTGATTGGGTGATTGCTTGAGTATAAAATGATTCAAACACTTTTATCGATGGATCAATGAATACAAGTGTTTTCTCTCAAAGCTCACCTCAAACACACACTACTATGTGTTTTAAAACTCTCAAGCGTGTCAAATATTTTCCCATGGACCAATATATATACCAACTACACATTTGGTATATATTTACAATTTGATCCCTAATATTTACAATATTTACAATTCCCTACCGAGACTAGCGGACATACTTTTGAACACTATAATTGATTCCTAACAGTTACGGGTTAAAACCGTCGCCTATTCTCTTTTAAAGACCAAAACCCTCTCTTCTTTGTCAACTATTTTACTTGTTCGATTTTACTACTCCACGCGACGACCTAACAATCGACGGCGGCTCCACGGTGAAGGCAACGGTTAACAAGCTCCACGGCACACGGTAGACGGCGGCGAAACCGACGGGATAATTTGGTATAATTTTGAATTTTTTTCTTCGAAATTGATTTGCGTTTTTCGATTTTTGACTAATATTTCGTTCAATCTTGCTCGAATTCGGTTGATTTCGTTGTATATATGTCGATTTTGTTGTTTATACATATCAAATTTGTTGTTTTTTTGAGTGATTTCGAAATATAAATCTAATTTTGAGTTTTTTTGCTTCGAAATTTAGAGTTTACGGTTTGATTGATTTCGTTTGATCGACGTATTGCTTGGGCAGCTGTGTTCGGGATTCTTCGAGCTTATTTTGGACGTTTACGGTAATTTTTAACTCCGTAATTGCGTTAATGGCATTTTTGTATGTGAAAAGTACGTGCTTAATCGTTGCAATTTATGTGATTTACTACTTTTATTAGCTTAGATACCCGTTCAAGATTTGCTCATTAGGAGTAACTCTTGAATGATCCCCGTTTTGGGACCGTTCTTAAACGTTCATTATCGCTTTAGGTTGTAAATGTATGTTTGAGTTTCGATATGTACAAAAAGTTTGGTTTCATTTCCCTTAAATGTTCTCTGGGTAGACATATGAATTGGGCATTTATATCCTTTCATATTTGTTGTCTACTTGGAGAACTATGGGGAAATGCTGCCGAATTTTCATAAATATTGAAGTTCAAACACGCATTTGCTAGTGATAATGAATATTTAAGATGAGTTAGGTTGGAGCGATACGGACCCTCAAAGCCATGCAATTGATTATATATGTGAATTATATTTGTTTCAGTGACTTGTCTGTATAAATTTACTTGTTATATAGTTTAGGTGATTGGAATGGATTGGAGTTGGATGTGTAGTATGCGAACAACGACTGAGTATTTGAATGGTGTTGATGAGTTTATGAATTGTGCAGAGCAGAATAAGAGAAAAAAGAGGTAATCAAAGATTTCTTGTCCGTGTCGTGATTGTAATAACCTAAGGTGGTGGAATAGTAACACTGTTATGGAACATTTGATAATTACGGGTTTTAGATCAGGGTTTACTAATTGGATATGGCACGGTGAGGCCGTCATTGATGCTAGTTTTGTGGGGGAAGGAACTAGTACAGGAGGTATACCTAATGCAGATGAAGATGTTGTAGTTGAAAGTTCTTCTGACGACAATGATCGTATTGATGACATGCTGCGTGATGTTCAAGAGGATTTTGAAGAACGACCTCTTATATTTGATAGTCTTATTAGGGACAACAATATTCCTTTGTACAATGGCTGTTCAAAATACACAAAGTTGTTTGATGTATTCAAATTATTGAATATTAAGGCTAAATTTGAAGTTTCCCTCAAGTGTTTCTCAACACTATTAGAAACACTCGCTGATATGCTTCCCGATTGCAATGAGCTTCCGACATCGACTTACGAGGCAAAAAAGCTATTGTGCCCCGCCCAAGCCCGCGGCCCGCGCGAGCTGGCATGCCTAGGGCCGCTTTTTGGCGGGCCTAAAAAACTGAGGCCCAACCCGCCCCTTTGGCGGGGTGGGGCGGGGTGGGGCGGGGCGGCCCGCGGGCCGAGGGCCTATTTGATGGCTCTAATTGTTATTATTATTATTATTATTATTATTATTATTATTATTATTATTATTATTATTATTATTAATTAATTAATTAATTAAGTTTAAAGGTGTGGATGTTTTTAATGTTGATATAATTAGATGAAATTAATATTGTAACTTTAGTGTAATTAAATATTTTAAAAATAGTTTTTTTTTGGAATATAATAATTTTATTCCATAATATTAATTGGACAAAATTTTACAATTGAATAAATAAAAAAACTGGTGAAAAATATGAATGAACAACAAAAAAGGTATGAAGAATATGAGTGAATAACAAAAAAAGGTAGATTTATTAGTATCACCAATTACAATCTCTTCTTCAAATAATATCATTAAATGTAATTCCTTCTTCAAGCACTTTTGACATTTTCCAATCAAGATCCACAACTTCATTGTTTGAATCACCAATGCCAGCACGATGTCCATTTCTCTGATCTATTTTAGAAGATCATTGAAAACTCTTGTTCAAGATAGAAATACTCATACGAGAGAAGAAAAACTCTCATAAGAGAGAAAAAAACTTTCATACGAGAGGATAAACAAAAAATAAAATCAAAAATAAGAAAATTGTGAAAGAGTATGAAATAGATGATGTGCGCTCTAACCTGATCCGCTGGCGACCATAGTGACATTAGATTTGTGGCCGCCAGCGGAGAAGAAAAACAAATTATGTTTTTTTTAGAGAGATTTTTGAGGAAAAAAAGGTTTTTGAGGAAAAAATGTTTTTTTGTGACTCGGTGTTGTAAAAATAGTTGGATAATTAATGTGATCAAATGTATTTAATGGCGTATGTATTAGTTATAATACTGAAATTAAGTCATTAGACTTGTATTGAAAATCATATCATATTATTGAAAAAAAAAAATCATACCATATTATGGGAAAATATTTTATCTCTCTAATCTTTTTCTCTAATATTATAATGTTATATTATCATAATTATGTCGTAATATTCTTAATACTCCCTCCGATTCTAAATAGAAATTGTTTAAGGAATATACACGCATATCAATACATAAAGTAAAATTTCTCTATACCCTTAATGAATTGTTTGATCATAATTAAATAAAGTTATACATATATTTAAGACGATGGGTAAAATTGTAAATGTAAAAGCTATTATTTTTTCACATAGCAAAGCGATTTCTATTTAAAAAAATTAAAAAAAATGTAAAGTGAAGTCTATTTAAAATCATAGGGAATATAAGTTAATAATATAAAAAAATCTTCATATAATATTTAATTATAATAGTAATTTTCGTAACAATTTTAATAACAGATATTTTATTCCATAGTCCTTTTGTAGCATTTCGCTTTTCCCAAAGCAAACAATTTAAAATTATGTGATGATTAGGGGTGTTCATTGGACGGTTCGGTCCGGTTTTTTCAAATTTCGGTTCGGTTTTTCGGTTTTCGGTTTTACAGATGCCTAATCCGATATCCGAACCATTTTAATTTGGTTCGGTTCGGTTTTTTACACTTCGGTTCGGTTTTTTTCGGTTCGGTTTTTCGGTTAACCGTTAAAGATTTTAATTCATATGTATGCATCATATATATAGGAATTAACTTTTATAACATATATATATGTTACAATTGCATTACATATATATATATGAATTAAATAGTAATTATATGATAATTGCATTACTCATATGTGTGCGTAATTCGTGTATATATATATACACGAATTATCTTTTATAACATCTATATATATAGGAATTAAATGTTATAATATAGTGCGTTATAAAATAAACATTGTAATTTTAATTATTTTTTATGAAAAATATAATTATTTTGTTGGACTTTATTATCACTATAAATATTAATCACTTTCATAAACTACAATATTTTAAACTTGTCTAATATAAATTATATATAATTAAATATATTTCGGTTTTTCGGTTATTTCGGTTATTTTTTCTGAAATCCGAAAACCGAACCGAAAAACCGAAATTTCCTAAAACCAAAACCAAAACCGGCCGAAAAACCGAATTAACCGAACCGAAATAACCGAAAATTTCGGTTCGGCCGGTTTTTTCGGTTTTATCCGAAATTTGAACACCCCTAGTGATGATGATAACAAGAGAAGGGAAAAACAAATAGTATAAAACGAAGATATAAGTGCTAATATCCATCCTCCCAATCGATCGAAACAAAGGAATTTGGCTTTGGCTGTATATTGCAAATCGATCGCCACAACCAATCAACGAAACTGCAATGGAATCATCTTTGCATTTTAGTCACTCCAATCTCTGCTCTTCTTCCTGTTCACCTCGTCACACCTGTAAGCAACCCGCAATCTTCGTCCCCTTCATCGTTTATACCATCTTAGATTTGGTTCGTGCCGTTTTCGTTTTCCTCTTACTTACTGTTATTCGGTTTATCGGTTGTACAGGCAGAATGGAGTACGGTGTCTGTAATGGATCCTTACATCTAATGGTAATTCATTTGAAATTTCTATGTCATCATCGTCCCTCTTGAAATGTTTTTTACTCGAGGGAGATGGTAAATGTTACAAGTTTGGGGATTTCTTTTATTATTTGTGTGTTTTATTTGTCTATTCTATCTCTAGGATTGGAGAACAAAAAATTATAATTATTGTGAGCGATCAAGATTCAATTTATTGTAATGCTTTTGTTAGCTGTTTCATTTCTCGAGTTCAGATGTAGAAAGAACTCAAAAATTTTGATTCGTCCAAAAAGTAGAACTTGATAACATTTTCTTGAATGAATTAGCTGCTTGTTTTTGAATGAATCAAATCCTCGCCAAAAAGGTGAGTTACAAGCTTTGTGTTAGGGCAGTTTAATGAAGTCTCATAGTGAAATAAATCTGTGTCAGTTGCGTCTGCTTCTCTCTTCCCTCCAATGAAGTGCAGTTCTAAATACATTGTTTAAATTGTTACGTTTTATGAACAGACAATTTTTTAAAGTAAAACGGTTGACTGGACCTGCATTAGTATCAATGTATGATCGAAGTGAAACGAAGAACAAGTAATTTCTATGTCAGCCTTGTGCTTGTCTTACCAAGTTAAATGCATATTTCCCTAGAGAGATGGGTACTGGTGGTGGACTGCTTTTCCCCACCAGCTTTTATTGATATCTGAAATTTTCATGATAGTTGGCTTCACATGGATTGCGCATTGGTAGCTTTTCGCAAACACAGCCTATTAAGAGACCTCCAATAATATGTGAGTGTGAGTGATGTTTTTTTTTTCAGCTTCATAATTTCCGAGCTAAATTTGTCATCTATTATAACTTTCTTCTTGGAAAGATATCACCTATCTCATCCCACGAGGAATATATATATTAATGAAAACTTATGAAAGTTGGATAAAGGATTTCCTTTAAGTCATCGCCACAGGGAGAAGCATCGAATTTTAGTTTTTCTTCTCTCACAGTTTCCATGGATATGCTACTGGTATTGAAAAATCAACTACGGATAGAACACATAATTTTTATGTTGATTTCGTTGCGAAAATATTTGTTTGTATCTAAGTTTTTAATAACGGAATTATGTATGTCGCTAGAAACTGAATTTGTAAACATTGATAGTTGTCACGCATGATAGTTGTTCCTGTTCGTTCTTATAGTTTACCCTTATACAGAATGATTGGGCACACTAGTACTGTAGTTCGGTTAACGTTCTGGAACTTATCTTCGCATTTATGCTCTGCTTTTTCTTTTTGGTAACTCACTCCGAAAAAAAACTTATCAGTACTATCCACATTTCCTCTCTGTAATGCGCAGACAATCTTCCCCATAGAGCTTTGTGTGGTTCAAGAGCTCGGAAACACTTTTACCAGAAATCAGATATTAGTAGGATGCATAAAGGTTTAAAATGTTGTAAACAGAAAAAAGTCGCAAGAGATGTGGTTGTTCGATCTGAGATCGCCAGTTCAGGAATCCCCGAAACTTCATATCCATTATCAGGTGAGTAACCAACATTATTCGAGTCATATTTTTCTTTATATCTACTATAATACTATTTTGTTGTAATAACTCGTTCTTCCGGACCTTAATCTCAGAGCTATGGTCGAATCCAAAGGTCAGAGGAATTTGCTTTTACATCGTTACTGCAATTTCAGCTATTATTCTGATCGTTCCAATGCTCCTTGAGCATCCCTTTGTGCTCTTATTTGACCGATACCGAAGAAGAGCTCACTATCTCATTGCCAAAACGTGGGCGTCTCTAACAGTAGCTCCCTTTTTCAAGATCGAGTATGAAGGAATGGATAATCTGCCTTCTTCAGACACACCGGCTGTTTATGTCTCTAACCATCAGAGCTTTCTGGATATTTACACGCTACTCACTCTCGGAAGAAGCTTCAAATTTATCAGCAAGACAGCAATTTTTCTCTATCCCATCATAGGATGGGCCATGTTTCTACTCGGTGTTATCCCCATAAAGCGCATGGACGGTAGAAGCCAGTTGGTAATTGGTTTGCTTTCCATGATTTTAGGTCTCATTTAGCTCTTCACTTACAGCAGCAATCATTTTATTGGCGTTAACTATTGATGTAGGAATGCTTTAGGCAGTGCATGGCATTGATTAACAAAGGGGCTTCAGTTTTCTTCTTTCCCGAGGGCACACGGAGCAAGGATGGCAAATTAGGTCCTTTCAAGGTATGAATTAGGGATTTTAATTTCTTACAAAATAACCATAATGGTTCTGTTAGTTCGGTCACACGAATTATTAATGATATGTATGAACAATATTTTGCAGAAAGGTGCGTTTAGTGTCGCTGCAAAGACCCGAGTACCAGTAGTTCCGATCACTCTGATTGGCATGGGTGAAATTATGCCTTCGGGAATGGAAGGAGTATTAAATAACGGGTCGATTAAGGTTGTTGTTCACCCGCCCATACGAGGAGATGATGCAGAAACACTTTGCGACCAAGCGAGGAGTGTTATTGCAAATGACCTCGGAGTAAGCGTAGTAGTGGAATCAGACGATGGCAATCAATGAGACCTTTTCTTTTTAGCAGTTTTTTTGACAGTGTATTTTACAATCCATCAATTGGTATTGACTTATTTTCCTTGATCATCGTTTAATAATCTACGCTAGCATCATTCTTTGCATGTAACACATCACTCTATCTTCAGCTCCTCTCTCAACCCTCAAAGGCACAATCTTTTGCAGTTGTAGGAAGGCCGGCTGCTACCATTGATGGGCTCAAGCAAGCAATTGCATGACTTTTTTTTTTTTTTTTTTGCTTTGTCAGTTGTGTATAAATGAGCTGTGGGATTAAATTCTGTGCTTTGGTTGTCTGCTAAGTTTACTATTTCTGTTTTAAATCTTTGTATAATGCAATGGCTCAATAAGTCCACAAATGTGTGTACAACAATAAATAGACCTAACTAAAAAATAAAATAGCCTTACTATTATGAAATAATTAATAATGTGGATGTTAAATAATAATATTAGTTAAATTATTGATGATTTAGAAGTATTGTATTAAATGATGATGAGAAGATAAGATAAGTTGTATAATTAAAAGATTGTATTTTTCTTGTGGGTTGTATAATAATAATATCTGGTATGGGTTCTTTTTTTCATCTATCTCTTCATATAATGATTTTAATGATTTGGAGTTTTTTATTTTCCCAATTTTTTATTGTGGCATAGTGATTAATTTTACTCTTTCGCCGATTTGATATTCTTGTACTCAATTAGGGTTTTTTCAATCGCTTCAAAATTACCAATTATGGTGTTTGTTGGTTGGTTCGAGTTGTGTATTGTTGGTATTTTAGTACGATGTGATAGTGTAGATTGATACTCTATATACATAATTTTAGTATTGTAAGCCTCATTTGTTGGTACTACATATCTGATTATAATAGTTTTCATGTAATTCTATTTATTTTCGGTGGGTTATTCAAATAGCCTAGCAGTCATGTAAGTTTTTTATTTATTTATTTATTTTTTGTCCCGTGTGACTGTAACTACAATATCTGATTTTGCAATAATTTATTTGGACTCTCTTACGGTTTATTTGATATGTGATTCTATTATTTTAAATTCTATTTATTTCTGATATGTAATTCAAATAATCCAACATTTATTAATGTTTACATAGACGACCTCAAGATGATTGAGGAGCATAATTGAGGAGATGACATCTATCTGTTTTTGTTGATGAAGATGATATCGACATACATGAGTACTCTAAGGAACAACACGTCGAAGATGTTAGAGTGCGTCAAATGAGTGGGATTAAAATTTGATTGGATGTTTTTTTTTTTGCATTTCGATTTTTACATCTGGACATATTTTTTAGTGTATTTACATTGATTTTTATTGTTTTTATTCTATTTATTTGTGGTTTTTAGTTGTTTTACTAATATTTGTGGATTTTAGTTGTTATAATTGCATTTGTTACGGTTGTTATGCATTTGATTGTTTTTGCACTTAATTTCTGAATTTTCTCTTAAGGTACCATATTTCTTCGAGGTAGTACCATAATATACCTCGAAGTAGTATCATAATTTGTCTTGACGTAGTACCATATTTAGCATAGATGTATTACCATAATTTGCATCAACATATTAGTACCACAATATGCGTTGACGTAGTACCAGAAGTTCCTCGAGGTACTATCATCAGTGTAATATAATATTAAACTACATACGCATGACAATGATGATTAAATCGTTAAATATGATAAATGATATATATGACCGATTTAAGTATCTAATGTGGCATCGAAATTAATACGAACCGCGATATCCAATGCTTACTTACCCTAAGATAAAAGGAAGCAATACCTTAAAATGTTTTGATGCATTACCATAATAGAATACGAAGCAGTACCATAACACATCACGATGTAGTACGAAAACTACAGAGAAGATAATACCATATATCGGTCCATTTACGGTCTACAAATAATCGATCATTACCTTAAACGGATAAATGTTAAACTAAAGATCACTGTATAAATATAATATTAAGCTATAAACATCTCATTCGAAAAATATATGTTAAATATTCCAATTTCCAAACTATATAGTGAAATATTTTATGTTTATAATAAACTCTCTTATATTGAAACTTATGTTTTAAACTACAAAACCGTGATTCTAAGGATTAACCCGTTAAATATGATATGAAATGAAACATATAAATGACTTACATAAACTAAAGTGACTTTACATCGAAACTAATGCGAAACGCGATGAAAAGCACTTACCTCAATATGTAGTTTGTGAATGATATGTTCCCCTAATATACTTTAATATCGTACCATAATAAAAAACGAAGCAGTACCTTATCATGACAAGATATAGTACCATGATTACAAAGAATATAGTACCTTATGTTGTCGATCCGTTTACGATGTACAAATAGTCGTTTATTACCTTAAAATTATAAATGTTAAACTAAATATCACTAAATAAATAAAATATTAAACAATAAGTATCTTATTCAAAAATTATAAGTTGAAGGTTGCGAATTCTCAAACTACATAGTGAAATGTTATTACAATGATTTTTATCTTATGTTGAAACTTGGGTTTTAAACTACAAAACTGTGATTCTGAGGTTAACCCGTTAAATATAATATGAAATGAAACATATAAAAAATTTACGTATACTGAAGTGGTTCTGAACCGAATCTAATGTGAAAAATGCGATACAAAACACTTACCCTTATATCTAGTACCAAAGTTGTGAAGTATATAATACTATATATTATGATGTTGAAATACCTTATTACGATGTCACACGGCACCCTATGCAAGTAATTTGTTGTAACAAATATTTACCGCTTAATCAAACATTACATGACATCCTCTTATGTTTTTGGTACATATTAAACATTCTTTGACCTGTCCGAAATTCTCTGACATGTCATATGTGTGTTTACAGATATATCAACTTATCTTTTATGATTTTGATTGTCGTACCATTTTTAATGCATTTGCAATACCTTTTTTAATGCGCTTGTTGTACCATTTTAATGTGCTTGTAATACCTTTTATAGATGTTTTGTAGTAATTAACATCTGTATTATGTTGTATATCCTCTTCAAAACCAAAAAATAACAATCATATTAGCAAAACAATATTTCATAATCATTCAAAAGTCTAATAGAAATCAAAATACATCAAACATATATAAGCACGACCAAACCACAATATATTAATACCACAATCTGCTATTATATTCAACCTATCTCAAAACAACACAAAATGATCGAGTCCACTCTTAAACTTACCCAAAGCAACACACCATGAACTGCACTTTTAAAAGTCCTCATATTCTTCTCCATTGCTTAAAATTTGCACAAATGAGAAAATGGTCCAAATGAATGAATAGGTCTTCTATGAGCACACAATCCAAATAATGTATGTACCCCGCAAAACCTATAACAAATGGTACGACAATGTAATTAAAAATACTGTTGCTACAGCACTTAAAAAGATACTACATATTAAACCATTAAGTACTATAAAAGCACATTTAATAGTAAACAATATAATTAAAATTAGTGTTTCATAACATTCATATACAAATGGTACGATATGGTTTCATAACATTCATATACAAATGGTACGATATGGTACGACAAACTAATTAAAAATGTTACTGCTACAACAATTACAAAGGTACTACATATTAAACAATTAAGTACTATAAAAACACGTTCAGTGGTACACAAAATAATTAAAATTGGTACTACAACATTCAAATACGACAATTAGAATTGTCAAAAAATGAACCCCATTTACTAGCAAAATCATATCACTCACACATACAGTTCAATGCTTATTAAGCTTTACCAACATAGAAATTGGAAAATACACATGGACTGGCTTGTACTGAGGAAACCTATGAAGGTCTGAATCAGGAAAACATACTATTTTTCGGCAAACCCTCGTTGGACTAACCTAAACCAGAAACCCACGCTGGATCGACCTAGATCAAGGAAACTAATGCTAGACTGGAATGTGAAAAACCGGCAATTTCTTCTTTCCTATTTTCTGTTTTTCTTCTAGATCGAATGAAAACGGTCGACATACCTGGACTGAGAAAACCCTTTGAAGCAGTTTCGGCGATGCAATGACCTGACAGACAGAAGAAGACGACCCCAATTTCTGAATTTTGTAGGGTTTGGAACAGAACTCGAAGACGTCAACGAAAAATAAGATGCGAGACCGAGATAAACCTTCTCGGTGATTTTCCGACGACAAAGCATGTTAAGGATGGAGAGCTTTGGTGAGGGATAGATGGAGAGCTGTGATTAGACGTATTCATAAGGTTTTAAAAACCGGAACCGAACCGAAACCGAACCGGTGGTCAACGGTTCGGTTAACCGGGGTCAACGGTTCCGGTTAAAACCGAAACCGAACCGTTATTTAAAACGGTTCGATTTCGGTTCTTGTTTTTTGAAAACCGAAACCGGCGGTTCAACCGCCGGTTTATAGTATAAAAAAAAATGTCCAACGGTCAAATGACCGTTGGAAACTAGTTTATATAATTTATAAAAAAAATTCTCCAACGGTCAAATGACCGTTGGAATCTGACCGTTGCATTTTTATTTTTTTTTTAATTTTTTTTTATAATTTTGTCTATAAATATCCGGAATTAATTTAGGTTTTTCCACACTTTGCTTTGCATTCTCTACTCAAATCTCTCGAATCTTTCTCTAATCTCTCTCGAATTATTCAATTTGTGTTATTATTATTATTATTATTATTATTATTATTATTATTATTATTATATTTATATTTTCGGAAAGAAAAAGTATAAAAAAATCGATCAAAAAATATGGAAGGTCGTGGAAGTGGATCTCGTTTTCGCCGAGGCAACAAGGGAAAGAGTCCGATGATAGCCGATTCCGAGTCGCCCCAATTCCGAGTAGACGGCAATGTGATGTTCGATATTCCGACCGATTGGGGTCAAGAAAATCGGACGTTTATTAGTGTCGACGATGCCGAAGCCGATCCCGATAACGACAATGAAGCCGATAGGTCCGATGCGGTGCCCGAAAGCCAAACTCAAACTCAAAGACGACGCAAACCACAATTGGCTCCGACGCTAAGATCCGATATATTCACGGTCCATTTCAAGAAAGTGGAGAGGCCGCCGGGGGGATGCCAAATTTACGATGCCGTTTGCAACTATTGTGGAAATAAATATGCATTTCCGAAAGGAGGAGGATACGGGACGTTTAAAACCCACTTGGAGAAGAAGCATCCCGACAAAGTTGGAAGTGAGCGGTCTCAAACGCAAATCCAATTCACGGCATCTTCGGCTATGCAAGGTACAAGTACAACGACAAGCTCTCCTTTATTTAAATATTCCGAAGTTGTGCATAGAAAAAATTTGGCTAAATTTGTGTGTGCTAAACATCTTCCTTTTAATTTTGCCGAAGACGATTTATACAAAAATTTTACTCAACTTAGTTTTAATCCCGCAAGCAAACCGATTTCGCGCTCTTCGGTCGTTCGTGATATTCGAAAAGTCGTGGGTGAATTTAAATTTAATTTAATTCAATTATTTTCAAAAATTTCCTTCAAAGTTTCTATTTGTTCCGATATTTGGAGTGATTATTTTAACACTCATAGTTACATGGGCATTACTTGTCATTGGATTGATGATTCATGGACATTGCAAAAACGTTTGATTGCATATAGAGAATTTGATTCCGAGCATAACGCACGACATATTGCACAAAAAATTCTTACTATTTTAAATGAATATTCTTTGACTACAAAAATTTTTTCCATTGATTTTGACAATGCTAGTGCTAACACCGCTAGTTTACCACAACTTATTCAAATTTGTCAACCTTCATTTGGTGCTCGATTTTTTCATGTTAGATGCATATGTCATATTTTAAATTTATGTGTTCAAGATGGTTTTAATACGTTGAAAGATAATGTGTCCGTCATTAGACATGCTATTGCGACTTTAACTAGACATACAACTCTTGTTAAAAAATGGTCTAAATATTGTAAAAGTGTAAACTTGACTCCACGAAAAATCTCTCTTGATGTGCCGACTCGTTGGAATTCTACTTATAAATTGTTGAATGATTCGTACGAGTATAAGGAAGCATTATGTGCATTTTTTAGTACGTTTCCCGAGCATAATATTACTTTATTTCCGACTTCTTGGGATTCGTGTTACAACTTGTTACAAATTTTGCGAACTTTTAAAGAAGCAACCGAACAATTATCCGGTGTTTATTATCCTACCTCGGTTTTGGTTTTAGATCATTGTGTTAAGATTGCAATTATTTTTCGAAAATATTCTTCTTGTCCTAGTTTGGGTGAATGTATTGCGCAAATGAAATCGAAATGGTTGAAATATTTTCCGAACATCCCCGACGTATTTTTAGTTGCTAAATTATTAGATCCCCGAATTCGTTTAGAAGGTTTAGAACAAATGTTAAACATTTATTATGACGGCTTGTTTGGTCCGAGAGAGGTATTTGATGTAGGTTGTGAAGACTCCGAAAGACCGAGCCCGAGCTTCGTCGCTAACGGTGCGAAGGATACATTATTATATATTTTTAAAGAATACAAGATCAAGTTCGGTGATGATACGACGAATGCTTTCGAATCTCAACAAGGCGAAGGTGGAAGTAGCTCGGGTTATGATCCAATATTCGCACAACTTGAAAGCATATACAACGTGATAGCACAAAAACGGGCAAGGAGATATAGTGGTGGAAATGCATATGCCGATGTCGACACTTATTTAACCTCATATTTTGAGTATAACTTAGAAGATTTCAATCTTCTAAAGTGTGGTCGAAGAAAGTGGCATCTTTTTCGGTGTTAAGGAAGATTGCAAGAGAAATATTAGCGTGTCCTGCCTCAACCGTTTCCGTCGAGCAAGCGTTTAGCGTCGGAGGATATACATTGGACTCACGGCGATCGAGATTAACCGTTGAAAATCTAGAGAACCAATGCTTGCTCGACGATTGGACAAGGGCCGAAACAAGAACACAAGAACCGGACTTCAACGATACGGACGAAGAAGGTGGAGATGAATGTGAGTTTTCGTCGAACACTACCGGAAGTGAAGATTATACGGTAATCGATTTTTTTTTTATTGTATTGAGTGGTATTTTTTTTTTAGCGATAATAATTATTTTTTAAATATTGAAGGTGTATTTTTTTTTTTGCATTGTATTTTATTGAGTTGTTTTTCTTTAGCGATAATAATTTTTTTAATGTTGAAGGTGAATTTTTTTCACATTATATTATATTGACATTGTGTTGTATTTTTTTTAACGATAATCAAACATATTTTAATATTGAAATTTGAAGGTGTAATGTAATTTTTTTTTCTTTTTACATTGTATTGAGCTAGTCAGTTGTAATTTATAAATAGTTGGATTGAAAGTTGGAATAAAAAAGAGTTTACATTATTAAAAAAAATCAATTTCCTTTATCATTTTTCAATTAATAAACAAAAAAGCAAAAAACAAAACCGGTTTGAACCGGAACCGGCGGTTCCGAACCGGTTCCAAACCGTAACCGAACCGTGATTAGCCGCGGTTTGGTTACGGTTTGAGCTTACGGCGGTTTCGAACCGGCAGTTCGAAACCGAAACCGTATGAACACGTCTAGCTGTGATGGCTTGGAGAAGGAGAGAGAAACTGAGGGTTTGGATGAGAACGATGTTGATAAAAAATATAATATAAAATCTAAAAGTAGGGGGCAAATTTGTATTTTCATTCAAATGGATAAATAAAAAAAGTTGTGATATAGGTACCTCAAATTCAAATTTTTTTTTACACCTTTCCGGATTGAGAGAATTACACTTAAATACCTATTAGCATAAAAAATCATCACTTAACTCCCCACAGATGGTTTTATATCTTTTAAGGACCAGATAGAAACATTTCTTACATATGAGGACCAATTTGACGAAAATACTCCTCAGAAATTACAATATTACAATTATACCTACAATTTTAATTAAAATAAAAAAAAAACAAAAAAATAGAAACAAGATCAGATTTTGAAGCCGATGAAACACAAAACACATAAACATCTCATTACGATTCTTCCAAATTGAACGCTCAAATCGAATACCCATGAAAAATCTCCACCTCCAAGGAACAATTTACGATCTTTTCCCTCGATTATTGTGTTTTTCGTTTCAAATCGTCACATCGAAATCGTTCGAACCATCATCGTCGTCGTCGTCTAGAAGTCGGTAATTTTTTATGTTAGCTTTCATTTAATTACTCTATTCGGTTTATTATATCCCGATTCGAGTTAGTAGGTCTGGATTATTGCGTTTTTCAGGCCTAATTTGGGGATTATTTTAGGCTGCTCGATGGGACTTTTTGAAGCTTGAACTGAGTCTTTTTATTGCTCTTTTTTGGGGTTCTTCAGGTTTTCAATTATGGATGTCGTTTTATTTTTGATACTTTGTGTATTATTTTTGGTACATATTGCATACAAATTTAATACAGTATATGCATTATAATGGTACATTTTGTTTCTATAGATTGGTACTGTATGTCTGAACAAAATGATATTGTATTGTGATTATGTTGCAATTGTTGTGTTTTGTTTATGCAGTAACTGCACCAAATATAAATTCAACTCAGTGCCATATTATTTACAGATGTGAGTGTACGAGCACCACTATATTTAGCACAGAAGCGGGAGAATTACACATTTCTCCGAATGTTCAATTGTGTGGTTAAATGGGTTTCGATCGACATCGAATTTGCAGAGGTGCGCATGAGGAGGACGATTAGGTTGCTGCAGACGCACATAATGAGGTTTCTGCTGAGGGTCAAGTAGTGGTCAGACACGAGAGAGTATTTGTATGTTTGATAAAAAAGAGGACGAGAATGATGCTAGTATTAAGTGATTTTATGTGTTGGATATACTCTATTTATTTTGAACTATTTTTGTTTGTTGGATGTTGTGTAAGAACTAGCTTGTAATTTGCTATGCGGTTATGTTGCTCGTTCCATTCTTTTTTCCATATGTTGCATATATGTTATGTCATACTGTTTGGCCAAATATTGCATTTAGGTTGATTCATTTGTGGATATTTTGATTACGAGTACGTCTTTTATGTTGTGTAATATTGGATGTATTCTGACAACACATATGGTTATGACTATGTTTGTTATTTCTAGAATTCTGGATACGTTAACAATGTAAAAAAGGTACGGTCATCGTGCTTACGAAGTACAATATACACCAGCTAAATGGTACGCTAAACGCATTAAAATGATACTGTTAGGAATCTTTTGTAGTGTCCTTTGAAATTTATAAGTCTTGGGTCTCTTTTGTAATTAGTGGTTTAGGGACTAGTTTGGAAAATTGTAATAGTTTTGGTAAGAACCTTAATATACCAACAAATGTGGTATATAAGGCTCAATTTGCCCTTTTATGGTTTTTATCAAAAGAATTTCAAAAGCAAGCCACATTTTACTTTCAAAGTAAGAAACACACACTTTCACACACACTCAAGGTGTAGCTCGAGTTTTAGGTTTAATCCTTTCTTTTGAACCTTGTTTGGTAATAAAAGGACCAACAAGTAGTATCAGAGCCTAACGTGGATCGATCACATGATTTGAATCCAGTTTCGTTCGATTCCGACGTGATTTGAAAGAGTATTTGCATGAAAACCATTTTCGATTTTTTTTTGTCCTTTTCGGGTGATTTTGAGCTCTTCTTGCTGTTTTTGTGCCCTTAGGGACTTGATAAATCGTTCTTGAGTGATTCTCTACTCTTTTAAATCGATTTCAGACAAGTTTGAGTAATATTTGAGTCAAAATCGTGTATGAAACTCGTATTTTCTGGTACAGAGGTATTTTTCGGGTAGATGAATGTAACAGTGCCCAGAAATTCGGCTCATCTTCCCGAAATATCTTCAACGAGCCGAAAAGTTAGTCGACAATAGTCATTTTCGGGCAACTAAACTTTAAAATCCATCCGAATTTGGAAAACTCTCGGCGAATTTGCACTTTCGGTCAAAGATCAACTTTCGGTCAAAGTTCACCCAATTTTCAAATTTCGGTCAAAGTTCACCCGATTTTCAAATTTCGGTCAAAGTTCTACTTTCGGTCAAAGTATACCCGATTTTTAAATTTCGGCCAAGACTTTCAATTCTCAAATTTCGATCAAGGACTACCCGATTCTTGAAATTCGGATTATTTTGCACGAATCTTCTTTTCATTCCTGCCCGAACTTTATCCTGCCCGAACTCTGCTTTACTTGGTACATGCCCGAAAATTTTACAGTTCTCGGACAGATAGACGCAAATGCCATAAAATACCCGAATTTCATACTCATTCGTTTTTTTTCAGTAGTGTTACACGGAGTTCAAATTAAACTGTTGACCAAAGGTCAACACTCGAATTGCACTACTAGTTATTTGACCTACTCAATTTACTTTCACTCAAATGTCAATTGACATTACTTAAAATAGTTTCTAAGTCCAAACCTTTAAACATCTCGATTCAAGGACTTTGAAAACACTAATCTTCTTCGGTCAATTAATTCTTACCCAAACTTTTCTAAATTCTCAAATATAATTGTTCGAAACTAACTATTCATCTCGCAGATCACTTACACGTCACGATCATTACCAAACAACAACATGGACGCCTACGCGATAGGATCTGACATTCGTCCCCCAGTGCTAAGATGGGGCGAATATGGCATCTGGAAAAATCGTTTCATCAATTTCATTGAAATCAAAGACGGCGACCTCGCCGATGATATGCTCTCTTCGATCTACGACGGACCAGCACAATTCTGGACCGTTGTTGAAGCTCAGCCCAATGCAGTCCCTCCAATCTTGGAGAGAACAACCCTCAAGCATCCCAGTCGCTACACCGACGCTGAAAAAGTACGAGCTAGAGCTGACAAACTCGCCAGAAACTATCTCCTCCAATCCCTTCCAAATGATGTATACATCCAGGTGGACAACATGTCCACTGCCAAAGAGATTTGGGATGAAGTCTCAAAGATGATGGTTGGGACGGAAGTCAGCAACT
Source organism: Lindernia subracemosa (assembly GCA_028392965.1). Classification (NCBI taxonomy): domain Eukaryota; kingdom Viridiplantae; phylum Streptophyta; class Magnoliopsida; order Lamiales; family Linderniaceae; genus Vandellia; species Vandellia subracemosa. The sequence continues at coordinate 889,493 of JAQPCC010000011.1, read as the reverse complement.
TGTCCAAGAGATCGAGCACTCTCACAGCCTATGACTCCTTCAGAGCCAAAGAAGGGGAAGAACTTCGAGGCACTTACCTTCGTTTCCTCACCATCATCAATGAGATGAGGAAGATCAACATCCAACGATCGAACTTCGAACACAACATCAAATTCCTCTCCACACTTCAACCCGAGTGGGGCAGAATTGCTGTTCTGATCAAACAACAGAACAAAGATCTGGATGCCATGTACATACATTCCCTTCACGACAATCTCTCTCAATACATCGAATACGCGAAGGAAATCAAAAACGAAGGAAAGACAAAAACTGAGGTGGAACCTGATGCTCTCGTGACCAACAAATCCACTAACAGAAGCTCGAAAGCATCTAAGGGAAAACAAGTCGTCTTATCCGACTCCTCAGACAGCGCTGACTCTGACTTTGGCTCTGACGAAGAAATCAACGACCTCAAGAAGCAAATGGCTATGCTGTCGAAGATGATGAACAAGAAATTTCCCAAGAAATCATCATCATCCTACAATCGACAACGAACATCCAGCATGAAACAAAAAGCCATCGCTCCCGAGGAACATGAGACTAAGGAAGCTGAAGCCCCTAAAAAATGCTTCAACTGTGGGAAGCTAGGTCATTTTGCTAAGGACTGTTACAGACCTAAAACAAAGGACTCTGAGTACTACAAGAGAAAGCTTCAGTTCTCCCAAAAGAAAGATGCGGGGATTGTGCTGGTTGTTGAAGAAGAGGAATGGCTTGAGGACACTTCAGACGAGGAGACGGATGAGAAAGCTTTCATGGTCAAGATCAAAGACGGTGACTCGGAGGATGAAGCAGTTGGCCCCAGCTCCAATGACTCTGATCTCCCCGGCCCTGACTCGGAGGTATATACTTCATCCCCAAATGATTTCACTGAATTGAACCATAGGACATGCAAACTCTCCATGCAATGTAGGGATTACATAGAACTAAAACGAAAATTCGACAATAATTATTCCTTACTAAACACACAACAGGAAGATATAGCTATTCTTAGGGAGTCATTAGCCAATGCAGAGTCCATAGCTAAAATCTTAACAAATAAGGTGGAAGATAGCGAAAAATAGATTAGCAATGTTAGTAAAATTTTGAAAGAAAGCGAAGAAGAACGCGTAAACGTCTCTTCTCAATATGACTTGATCACCAAAGAAAGAGTTAGACTCTATAAAAAGATCAAAGAATTGGAAGACCTCCTCACCAAAAGAGGTCAGACCGATCAAACCATCTTTCTCAACCAACCGAAGGATGTAGAATTCTACGACCCTCGTGAAGGTATAGGATTCCGAAGTAAACATAACCCTTCGAAAGATGCGGTATATTTCCTATATGACATCATACATCTAGATCTAACTCTGGAAACACTTATGCCTTACATCGAGTCATCAGAAGCGAATGAGACGGAAGATAAGAAAAGAAGAAACAAAGAATGGGCCCAAATTGCATTTAAGTATGCAGAGCTGAACGATAGCTATAAAACTATAATCTTTCCGCTGACTACAGACTTTGTCTCACCTTTCGATCCCGAAAATCAGGAAAGTACTTCCGAACAGGCCAAATCCATTTATTCATCCATCTACATTCCAGAAATAATTCGCAAAATAGGCGATCTAACTGCTTCTCTGGAATCTGAAAGGAAAGCCTTTTCGGAAGAAAGAACCATTCTCTTAAGTAAAATTTACACTCTTGAAAACTTTCCTGATGTTCACAAACCTTCCACTTCTCATTCTGTCCCCAAAACTTCTATGTATGTAGATAAGAGTACAGAAATCAAGTCTACTCCGTCTCACTTAATCACCCATACTGACTCTGTTAAGCTTATGGCAACAGGCAAAAATATGAGAGACAGAAAGACGAAGAAGGTCGCTCCGGAACGAGTGAAGAAGACAAATCTCTGGGTTCAGAAGAAGAAGCTACCTTCAAAGCCTATCTCTCCAGTTTCTAACTGTTTTAACTTTCCTAAGCGATTGTCTTGTAATATCGCAGACTGTAATTCTCTATTTTCCACCAAAACTCCTAGGAATTGTCCGAACTATTTTGATGCATTTCCACGTTCTCATTACAATCGATCTCGCAAAAGGGCGCATAATATCACTTCCTCCCTCTCTAATCCTGTATCACCTACGCGACATAGGCCATCACGAAAAACAAAAAGGAAGAGATACGCCACACCCGAAAATGAGAACAAAAACAAACACAATAAAGAGCCCAAACGCAAGCAACTATGGATTCCTAAGTGTTTACTGCACCAAATAGGCAATAATCAAGTCTGGGTTCCTAAGTCAATCATCAATCAAACCGACGTGATACTTAATATATCATCAGTACTATTGGATCCATTTCCTGCCATGAATACTGGACCCGTCCTCAAACGGGTTCGTAAGCTAACCCAACATGTCTTGCAGGTCCGTCATGTATGGTACTTAGAGTCAGGTTGCTCCTCACACATGACTGGAAATAAAGAACTGTTGAGCAACTTCACCGAGGGCTATCTCGGAAAGGTCTACTTCGGAAACGGCGACTCTGCACCTCTGCTAGGAACATGCAACCTTATCCATGACAGACTCACCATCAAGGGAGTATCGTATGTCGAAGGGCTAAGCTACAACCTATTCAGCATTGGACGTTTCTGTGACAAAGGATTTCAAGTTCTCTTCGAATCCAACAAGTGCAGCGTCATCGATGATAAAGGGTCAAAGCTGCTCACTGGTCACAGAAAGACAAATCTCTACTCCATCGACCTGAAGACAATACGACCAACCTGCCTCATCTCTCGCGCATCTCTGCATCAAAATGATCTTTGGCATCAGCGGCTCTCACATCTCAACTTCAAGGATCTGAACAAGCTCCGCTCAGACAACTTGGTCAAAGGACTTCCCCCATTCAGATATCACAAAGAGCATCTTTGCTCGGCGTTCGAAATGGGAAAAATGAGGAAAGCATCCCATCACACCAAACACACAGCTTCGACCACAAGACCTCTTAAGCTTATTCATATGGACTTGTGCGGACCAATGCGCACTCAGACAATCAATGGACGAAGATATGTATTGGTGATAGTGGACGACTTCTCGCGCTTCACTTGGACCAAGTTTCTCCGAACGAAAGACGAAACAACAGATCTTATTATCGAATTTGTGAAGACAGTCCAGAACCTCTACCAGCTAAACATCCAGATAATCAGAACTGATAATGGGACTGAATTTAAGAACAGGAAACTCAGCGATTTTTATGCATCGCTAGGTATCACCCAACAGTTCTCAGCAGCGAAGACACCCCAACAAAATAGTGTTGTCGAGCGCAAAAACAGGACCCTGGTTGAGGCAACAAGAACTCTCCTAATCCATTCTGGACTACCGCACTTCTTGTGGGCTGAAGCACTAAACACAGCATGCTTCACTCAGAATCGTGCATCGCTTCACAAGAGATTCAACTGAACTCCATACGAGATGATAAACCGCAGAGTGCCAGACGTCTCATTCCTCAGAGTCTTCGGATGCAAGTGCTATGTTGCCAACGAACGAGAAAATAGGGGCAAACTTGACCCGAAGGCATTCGAGGGCGTACTTGTAGGATACTCGACAAACTCCAAGGCCTATCGAATATACCTAAAAGAGAGAAGGACTATCATGGAAAGCATCAACGTCACGTTTGACGAAGTAGATCAAGTGGCTTCTGTACCAATTAGTCCAGAACCCGGACTTCTACGAGAGTTGACTAAAGATCAACCCAGCACCTCTTCAGTGGGCCCGTCTGCAAAGACCCATACCTCTAGCGACGAGGATCTTGATCTGCTGTTTGAGCACCTGTGCCCAAGACCTCCGCTACCCACACCTACTGTTCCTTCTGAAGCCCCAGGCAATGATAGCTCGCCTCCAACAATGGAAAATCTTCACATCGAAGACGATACTAAACCGACAACTGACACAGACATCATTGCTAGCTCAGAAGCCGACACCTTTCCATCTATTGACTTTCAAGCTGGAGCATCTTCAGAAGAGATAGGATCCCAACCTAATGAGCCCACGAAACCACAAATCACACCGGATTCAGAAGATCCTACGGGTGAAGATACTGCTGAATCTTCACAAACGCACACAAGAAAATGGATCCGGGCTCATCCGAATTCGCAAATTATTGGGGATCCCTCAAGTGGTGTCACAACTCGGGCTTCAACGATCAATGAAAGTCTCTACTCGTGCTTCCTAAGTCAAAAAGAACCAACCAAAGTAGCTGACGCTCTTACCGACCCAGATTGGATTATGGCCATGCAGGAAGAAATCAGCCAATTTGAAAGGTTGAATGTCTGGAAACTAATACCTAGACCGCAAGGGAAAACCATTATTGGTACTAAGTGGGTCTTCAAAAACAAGAAGGATCAACAATGGGTCGTGATCAGAAATAAGGCAAGACTAGTGGTAAAATGATACAATCAACAGGAAGGAATCGACTACGACGAGACCTACGCACTTGTCGCCAGAATTGAAGCCATCAGGATCTTCCTAGCCTTTGCCGCGCACAAAAACTTCACCGTATATCAAATGGACGTCAAAACAGCCTTCCTCAATGGAATATTGAAGGAAGAAGTTTTCGTTTCTCAGCCTGAAGGTTTTGTGAGCAGAGACAACCCCGACTACGTGTCCCGGTTGGACAAAGCTCTATATGGCCTCAAACAAGCACCTCGAGCTTGGTATGAGGTCCTCTCTGATTTCCTCATTTCCTCCGGTTTCACGAAAGGGAAAATCGACACGACTCTCTTCACCAAAAGAAGCGGATCAGATATTATGCTAGTACAAATATATGTCGACGACATTATCTTTGGCTCGACGGACGCAAGACTCTGCAGAAACTTTGGAGATTTGATGAAGCAAAAGTTTGAAATGAGTTTGATGGGAGAGCTAAGTTTCTTCTTAGGCCTTCAAGTCAAACAACTCCATGATGGAATCTTCATCAACCAGTCCAAGTACGTTCATGACATCCTCAAGAAGTACAACTTGGACAACTCCAACACTGCCAGTACTCCTATGTCTCCTTCATGCAAACTAGATGCGGATACCTCAGGGAAATCCGCCAACCAAACCACTTATCGAGGCATGATAGGATCATTACTCTACATCACGTCCAATCGGCCAGATATTATGTTCGCGACATGTCTATGCGCACGCTTTCAAGTTGATCCAAAGGAATCCCACATGCTAGCAGTAAAGAGGATCTTCAAGTACCTCAAAGGAACCCCGAACCTCGGCCTATGATACCCAAAGGACTCAGACTTCCGTCTTGTTGGCTACACGGATGCAGATTATGCGGGATGCAAGCTGGACAGAAAAAGCACCTCCGGAACCGCTCAATTTCTAGGGGGTAAACTCGTAAGCTGGTCATCTCGAAAGCAAAACTGCGTATCAACTTCTACAGCGGAGGCAGAATATGTCGCCGCTGCAAGTTGTTGCTCGCAAGTTTTGTGGATGAGAAGCCAGCTACGAGATTTTGGCATTTCACTAAATAACATTCCCATTTTTAGCGACTCTAAGAGTGCAATAGCTATTACCTGCAATCCCGTACATCATTCACGCACAAAACATATAGATATTAGGTATCACTTTATTAAGGAACATGTGGAGCAAGGCACAATCGAAATGCATTTCGTAAACACCAAACTTCAACTTGCTGACCTAGTCACGAAAGCATTGGATGAGAAACGATTCCAATTCCTCGTGTCTAAGTTAGGCATGTTGAATCGAGATCCATAATCGATTGTGCCTCCAAGAACCTTATATAGTGTACATAGATGTCATTCATGATTTTCATCAACTCTTTTATGTTTTTGTAGTGTGCATAAATTAAGGGGGAGTTTCTCTACATTATTTAAGAGGAGTGTTTGAAAATTATGCATAAATTGAGGGGGAGTTTGGAATTTTCGTAAAATCTTCAGTACCAAAATTCGCATTTCATTAAGCTTATTGAAAATTTGAAAAATACTGATTTTCGGGTCAAAAAATCTCCTCATTTCACGAATTCGGGTCATCTTTAACTTTTCGGCCTTAACTTACACAGTAGTTTTCTCCGAGTTTTGACACGGCGAATTTTCCTCATTTATGCCCGAATTCTCAAACACCCGAAAATACACAGTAAACGTATTAAATACGCAGAAGCGCCCGGATTTTAGTATTCATTCTCCAAAAACTCCCGAATCTTGCAAAATACGACACGAAAACCTCCCCGATTTCAAAATCATAGCTATCGATTCTCGATCCCAACTGCATATTTCTTAAAACCCTGCATATACTCATTCATCTTTGGTAAGAACGACTTCATTTCTGCAAATTTTACGTTGTTTTGCTTTGATTTCTGCAGATTTGCGCAAAAGAAACCTCGACATTCGGACGATTTTTGGGAGAAATTTGAATTTCTACCCGAAAATCCACTGTAGACTCACAGTGCTTTTCGCCGAAATTTATTTACCCGATTTTTAACTCGACGAATTTTCATTGTAGATGATCTCATGACTCTACCCGAATTTTACAAATACCCGATTTTCACTTCAAAACTTTCGGCGAAAACTTCACTGTTGCAAACACTTCATTTCGCCCAAATTATACCCGATTTTCATTACCCGAATTTACACATAAAATCGGAGATGACTTTTCATTGAAATGTTGACTGTTTGACTTATTGACCGAAAATCAAATGCTTACCCGATTTTCAAACTTGCCCGAATTATACTTAGGCGAAAAATTGACTTTCCCGAATTTTCAAAACGAAATTGCCGCTGATTTTCCCGAATTTAACACTCAATCGAAAAATCAAAGTCAATTCTTTTAAGTCCATTCGAAAAATCTTCACTAAGTCAAAAACTTTTCTAAGTCCAAATCAAGAACTAATTTCGATAACTTCCTGTTCTGAACACTAATATTTCTCTATCTTTTTCAGAACAACATGGTGCATACGATTGAAGAAATATTTCCACTGGCAGCTTGGGCCCCTCGTCTCCCAAACAATCTTGAACTCGATTTTGAGACAGCAAGCTGCCCTGATCCCATCATCCTACAAATCCTACGCAACCACCCTCTAAACACCGCCCTCACGATAACTGAGTACGTCCCAGAAGTGTACGTTCAGCAATTCTGGGACACTCTTACCAATCCCACACCAAGACCAAATCCATCCACACTCACAGCCCAAATCGACCGAACCCCAGTCGCTCTCACCCAAACTCTCATACGATCCCTCTTCAACCTACCATTCACCCTTAACTTCGACACTCACCCCAGTGAAGAGGATCTCAAACGAGATTTCCTCTTCGTGGGATATAAACCCAACGTACATAACACCATAAACCTCTCAGACTTCACCGCCAAGGACATTCCCCAACCTTGGCGGACACTTTTTCTTATAATAAACAAGTGCCTCTCCCCCAAACACAGCGGCCCCGACAGAAGCAATCGCAATATCCTCCTAATCTTCCACGGCATCGTTTTCAACAAACGATACGATGTCGTCCAATTGATCTGGTCGGACCTGCTGGATCAAATACGAAGATGGGACCTACCCTCAACGACGAAGGTTCTCCCATACCTGCGATGGCTGCCCGTCTTCGTCAAGCACTTTATGGAGAAATTTCCTGAGATCGAGTGACGGGACCCATCGGAAGCTTACAAACCGCCAAAGCTCGGCTCACTACAATCGTCAAAGACCAAGTTTGACCGGGAAGCCATGGCCATCCCCGACGACCTATTACGATTGGCAGACTCCAACCACCCGATCGTCGCTGCCTACCTTCGAGAGCACGGACTGAAAACATTCCTATGGTCCAACACATCCCAGTTGGACCTAACCCGGGAATTAGCCAATCTACAGCCTCAAGTCTAGGTTTAGGTAGCGCCGCATCCCCCGCTCGCAAACAGAAGAAAACGTCCAAGCGGGATGACGTAAGCCGCCAACAAGAGCGTCGCAAGAAACAAAGAAGCGACAGAGCTCCTCTGCCCATCAGTCCACAAATCACCCGGACCGAACCCTTAGGTACAGGAGACGACCTTGTCGTCTCCCGAGTAGAAGTCGTGGCATCGGGTCCAACCGCGCACCTAACCGAGCCTAGCCACTCAACCATCTCTCAACAGATGGTTGTTTCAATTGCTCACGAGGAGCCTCGTATGACATCACCTCCTCGCTCGGAGGAGGTTGATGTTGAAATAAGCAGTCCCTTGCCTCAGACTGCACCCTTTTTGAGCACGTTAGGTCTGTTGTCCTCACCACCCATATTTTTTCCATTTTCTAGGACACATACACCTTTCTCTGCACCTCCAGATCTTGGTGATTGACACGCTCGAATACTAGCAAGTGTACTAGGTCGTGCAAGTAGTAAAACGGACGAAGTCCGAGTATCGATCCACAAAGACAGCTGGATTAATTCTAAGAAAATATTCCTAACCCTAATTTAGACTAAGATAATTTTTATGAATTTTTTAAAGATTGATTTGCAGCGAGATAAATAAAAACGCAAGTAAGAAATAAAAGCAAATAAAGATAACGGTTTTTGAAATCAATTAACGAAAACGTGATCAAGACACATGCTTAGCACAAATTACTCCTACGTCGTCATGCAATCGATTCTATCTAATCAACATGAATCTAAGTCAAGGTAAAATTTCCTAAAACAATCACTACTCGTTTGTCCCTCAATAGCGATCCTATGCGATAGAGAACCAATCCATATATGTCTATATGAATGTAGTTTCTACGCATGCATTCAATCTTTATGAAATTTCCTGAGTTTAAACGCTTTCGGCGCCTAAGATCTCAGAAACCACACATACGAAACCGAATTCCATGTCTGGTCGGTTTTACGCAGTGGTGTTCGATGCTTATTGTTCTAATCGGTCTAATCACTTTGTCCGTCTCATAAACCAATCAAAGATCATGCATATGTTGATCAGGCACACACAAACATTAAAATCAAGCATAGAACACATAACATGACTCATGTGATTAAATAAAATACGAATAGCATTAATACGTTGTCATAATTCGGCCTAACACGGCCTTAATCACAAAAGAACTTAGCCTAGCATATTAATAAACAAAATCAACAACGAATCAAAAGAAAATATTATTGAAAACGAAATATTAAAGAGATAGAATTCTTCCCCTCACGATGCCCGTGTTGTCACGTGTTGGCTCGGCGCTTTCCGTCGTGATTGGGAAGAAGAAACACCCTTGCATGCCGTCTAGATCTTCTCGCTGCCCCTCTGTTCTTCGCAAGAGACGTGGCTGCTTGCTTGCTGCTTGGTAGTGAGGATGAGGTGAGGCAGCCGTGTGATATGAGGTGCCTATGGCTCGAGAGCTGCCTGCTTGCGTGAGGTGGATGCTTGGTGAGAGGATGCTGCTTGGTTGTGATGGGCTGCGTACGAGAGTTTTATGCCATGATGAGGAGGTGGCTGCTTAAGGGAGGTGAGACGATTCTTCTTTCCATGTTTGTAAGCCTTGAACCTTGACATGAAAACTATTGTCTTCTTGATTTAAAGAAATAAGGATCCTCCACTTTATTCTCTCATCTTCTCTTTCCATGTTTAAACCCTTTCCATATTTCACTAATTGATAAATTACAAAGCTGCTCCAATATTCCTGAAAATTGCGAAAGGACCCCCAAGACTTCTAAAATGATCATAACTCCCCATTTTTTTCTCACTTTTGCTCTAATATCTACCAAATAAGAAATAACACGCAAACATAAGATATTCGAGGATATTTAAATAGATAACGACCAAATATGCAAATTTATGGGTATAAAAATCACGTAATATCCTAACTTATCAGTGATCTGGCCAGAACGCTCTTCGATGTCTCCTGGCTGGATTCCAGTCAGGGACTGAGCGGAAGTCCCTCAGCAGCCAACGTCCCTACAACTGCTATGGGCCATCGAACCGAATCTATCTCGGTCTCGATGCCAACGGTGAGCCTTAGTGGCCCCGGCACCTCGGTTATTACGACAACGAAATGCCTTCGTGGCTCCGTCTCGTCCTTTTCCCCGTTCGTGACGGCGACCCACCTCGAGACATGACTACAAGACTTTGCCAAGACATTAGAAGACCAAATCCTAACCAAAGTCTACCGAGCGATGGAAGGCTCATCTCGAGACCCCGGGAAGGCCCCCGTCACCGACAGTCCACCTGCTGCGTCACCGCCGCTCGCTCAACCAACGCCACATACCGAACCGGGCCCGTGGGATGTCCCAACTGAAGAACTCCACGACATCCTACTGGCCCGACTCCAAAGTGCCACCCACCTCAACGAGCGGGAGATGGAGATCAAGCTTCGGCTCGAGACCCTACTCTCCTGCCGCGGCGAGGCAGAGGCATCCGCACGGCCACGTGATGACCCAGAGGATGAGGGTCATCCCGAGGGGGAGAAGAGACCGAGCACGACGCAACCAACCACGACGCAGCAGCTCACCCAAACCACCACCACCCAAACTACATCCACTACCCAAACCACCCAAAAGGGGGCTTCTTCATCTCAAAAAGAAGCTTCCTCACCAGCCCATACTACCCCAGCCACTACAAGCCTCTCATCACCTCAACCCTCAGTCAGAAAAAGCCCACCCATGCCTCACCAACCAGCTACCATCCAAAGTCCATCAGTTGACGCAGCCACTACAGTCGAAGAACTCTACAACCCTCATGATGCGGTTGAGAGATACATCCTCAATGTAGACTGGCTGCGTCAACCGACCACTCCCGAACTAATCAAGAGCTTAATGGAAAACGCCAGACACTTCCTGAAGAAGGCGGCCATAAGTTTAGTTCGGATAGAGGAAGAGGAACTCGAGGAAGGCGAAGACTACAACGCCGAAATACCAGAACTTCCCGAGCTTCTCCAACACAGAGTAGTGGACATGGACGATCCTCCAATGAAATCCAGAATTGGAGAAGACCTGAACCTGCCTTGGAAGAATTCCAAGATCGTGGCACCATTCCAAGAAGAAATTCGTAAACGAATCTGGAGAAAGGAGGATCAGCTCAAGAAGCTGAATGAGCTGGAGCTGAGGGGCATGATCCATCTCTCGGAACAAAGAGCCAACATGTACCTGCTAAGTCTCCATCGAAGACTTATGTTCGAGGGAAAAGGAAATGACCTGGAGGCTCTCCGAAGAGAAGAGAAGAAGAGGCCAAGGATTTCGAAGATGACGGGTGTTCGGACGGATTTCTTCTGCTCTATAGCCTTCCATATCTACCAAATTCAAAGACATGATGGAACAGTGGAAGAGCTAAATGAAGCAGATCTCGCCTATCTCAGATCAGAAGACATCGACAGGATGGTCGGAACTTTCCAGATGATAGGCACCCTCCAGAACCCCGAATTCAAGATGGGCTACAACACGCTAAAGAGATTCATGCTGCGCCAAATCAAATACGCTGCATCGCACGACCTTCAAATGGCGCTCGAAAGCAACCTGAAGAAGGTGAATCTCACAAAGCCCTCCTTCGAAAGCCTCGAATCTGAAGATTTCGGTGAAGGCCACATCTTTGATGGAGAAGATCCATCAGTGGTCTACATCAACTATAAGGGCAACAAGAGGTTGATGAAGACGTCGGAAATATTGAAATTCTCCGACGGAACCCTCCTGATCATACGAGACAAATTAAAGAGAATCTTGGAGGGATTGAGTGCTGAGGAGTATGAAATCCAAGCTAAGTTCGAAAAGATGATAGAGATAATATCTGACAGGCTTGGACATCGTAGATGGATACAAGCGTACGAGTACAAGTTAGGATTCAGAAGATCCGTCTACGAGCTAGTGAGACCCAAGAAGAAGAAGACGTCTAAGCGAAAAGGACACTAAGGAGGAGATTGTTAGGAATCTTTTGTAGTGTCCTTTGAAATTTATAAGTATTGGGTCTATTTTGTAATTAGTGGTTTAGGGACTAGTTTGGGAAATTGTAATAGTTTTGGTAAGAGCCTTAATATACCAACAAATGTGGTATATAAGGCTCCATTTGCCCTTCTAGGGTTTTTATCAAAAGAATTTCAAAAGCAAGCCACCTTGTACTTTCAAAGTAAGAAACACACACTTTCACACACACTCAAGGTGTAGCTCGAGTTTTAGGTTTAATCCTTTCTTTTGATCCTTGTTTGGTAATAAAAGGACCAACAGATACGCTATATTAATAATTGTAAAAAAAGTAATGAAAAATACAAAAAGTCAACTTTATCAATATCTGACATTTTTAAACGGTATATGAACCAAATTCTGACACTCACATAAAGTTCTGACACACATAGAAAATTCTGGCATTCACAGAAGTTGTAATAAACTTTGTACCTTTTGGGTACTTGTCTTGGTACGACAAACAACTTAAATATAGTACAATATATGTCCACTATAAGATACAATCATATGCTTCTCAATGATAATACATGCTATATTTGGTACAGTTATTAGGGTAATCGTTTTTAGTCTTGTTCGAATTAGCTTTTTATGCAAAACTAAATTACTATACGTATATATATAATATATATATTATATGTTTCAGTTGTTATCAAATTTGATGTTTTAACTCTTTCACGCATGGTTTTATATTTCAAACTCGAAGTTTTATTATAAGAGAATGATCATTATAAGAACATCTTACTATTGAAGCTAAAATTTTAAACTATAAATCCACGATTTTGAGGGTTAACTCATTAAGTATGATACGAAATGAAACTTATAACATATTAACTTATACTAAAGTATTTTTGCATAAAAAGTAATGTAAAACATGACAAAAAATGCTTACCCTAATAAGTTGTATCAATTATAGCATGTATATTGTACTATTAAGCAGTCTGTCATTGTACCTTTAACTAGCAATATATTGTATCACATCTAACTAGTTTTAGGTACCTAGATAAGCAGTGATACCGTACCAAGTTTTATTGGTTCACATAATATCTAAATTACAAGTCCAGAACGGTCACTTATAAATGTGAAGTCCTAAAATTAATAAATAAATGGAATACTAAACAAAAACATATATAATAAGTTGAACCATTTCAATTTAACAAACATCTATACTATGTTCTAGTAACTTATTCAATATTGTTCATCTTCTTCTATTGAAACTTGGGGTTTGTAATATAAAATCATGATTGTAGGAGTTACTCCATCAAATAACAAACAAAGTGAAATATATTACTGATATACATATAGAAATATGGTTTACCAAAAAACAAAAATGGAATTTCCACGAAAAATGCTTATCCTAATAAGTTGTACCAAATTTATCTTGCATAATGTACTATTGAACAACATGCGACTGTACCTTATTAAGGAGATATATTGTACCATAATTAAGTAGTTTACCGTACCAAAATTGAGGTACTTTCTGACAGTAGATATATTGTATTTTTCTGACATGAGAACTTTTCATGCGTGTCAGAACTTTTGGTGCGTGTCAGAACATTCTTTTCCGTGTCAGAATTTGTCCATAATATCATTAAAATCGTATTTTTTGTTGTGTTAGAACTTTCTGACTTTTTGTATTTTTCATAACTTTCTTACCTTTTAATATATCGTATTATTTTGATGCATTTAGCGTACCATGTAGCTGTTATTTGTTGTACCTTGTACACACGGTTACTGTACCTTTTTTTAACATTATTACCGTACCAAAACTTTTAGGCATTGCTATAATACTATGTTATCAGAATAAATTAAACATTAAACAAAAAAAAAAAAAAGATTTGACCACCTCCACGAATGCAACGTATCCGTCCATATGTTGAATTTACGTCGCGAATCGATATCCGCACACCTTCGTTAGAGGGAGTTGTGACTTCATTGATCAATAATAAGTGTGTGTCCTTCTTGTAAGCATACAACCCAAACAACGTGTCTCCATGAACTACACATTTAGACAATATAGTTATTTATCCCTACAAATAATTCAGCAATCGTTGGCAATGGTACCCTAACCATACATTAAAAGGTACACTATATAAAGAAATATGATACCGTAACTATACATGAAAAGGTACATTGTAGTAAGAAATATGGTACCGTAACTACACGTATAAATCTACACAATATACATTGAATTGATATATCAATACGAACGCATATGAAAAGAGGGGTTTTGACACAGTGACCTCATTTACTATCAAATCAAAATTCTCACGTTTACATCTCAATTCAAGCCCAGAAATGGCTCTTCACCATCTTTTTCTGCTCACTGTCGTCTTCTCAGCAGCTAAACGACATACTCTACTCAGCTCCGATGTCGTTTGTTGTTTCGAATGTGTCGTCGTAAGCTGACATTAATTGAACAGAACAAAAATAAAACTTATCTGGAATCTGAACCGATTATCTCGAGCGACATACATGGAGGACGACGACACCGATTTTGGCAACGAGCTAACCTGAGCGAAGACGACGATGAAAAATTTGGCCTGAATTTCGTTTCGTATTTTGCTTCTTCTGATTTTTGATTTTTTTTTTATTTTGATCTGTAAAATGATGAAAGAAATGAGAGTTCGATTTTTTAATATTAAATAAATAAGTTAAGGGGTAATATTGTCTTTTAAGAGGTGTTGGTCCTTAAGTGAGAGAATAGTTTTCTAATTGGTCCTTACGTGAAAAAATTTCTGACATGGGGAGTTAACTGATAGGAAGTTTAGCTTATGGGGATTTAAATGAAGTTGGCCCTTCCGGATTTAAGTCTAGTTTTCCGAAAAAAAAAATAAAATAAAATAAAGGAAAGAAAATTTGGTTGAATATGAAAATCAAAGAGCGCCTCAGGTTCGAATCAAATGAATGCACTTGGGGAGCCTAAAAATTATTACAGACTGTACAAGAGAAGTGCACCGAGCACAAGGCAATTTGAAATCCAACAAAGATAGATAGATAGATAGATAAACCTGTTCAAGAAAAGACGAAAAAGAAAAATCGAAGGCCAGAGTTTTATCTTAGTGCACTTTGTCACCAAAGGATGATGAACGAACCTAGAACAGAGAAGAGATGGAATGTGGACTGATGATATAAGCAAGAATGGGATTAAGATATAAAAATTGTCGAAACGACTTACTAGTTACTTGTGTTTCCCGTCGTGGAACTGAGCATTTCTCGAGGACTTGAAAGTTTCAAGAAACTCTTGAGCCTTTTGCATTTCGAGCTTTCGTCTTGACTTATCCCATTTGTGTTCAGCAGCCAAGATTTCGATGATGCGTGGCACCGCCCTCTGTGCAGCATCAGTGTCCAGAAATGCAAGACGAGACCTTCGGGCTATGAAGTCCACCGCCGATTCACAGTATTCGTGCCTTGCACAGTAAGCAACCTCTGCTTCTAGGATAGGGTACCCATGAGCAAGTCTCTTCCCCAAGTTTTCATTCTGAATTTAAAGCCACGTATAAATTATTCACTTGGGTTAGAGAAAAAAGGACAACAGCAGCATTCTAAATCTTATGATATATGATGGGTTTGGATCTGGGTAATGGACTTGGGGATGACTTCGAATGGACGACCCACTAAAAACGATTATGCAGAATATAAACTTATCTAGCTATATCCTAATAAATACAGCACATTCCTTAACCATTTCGACACAAGGAGCGGTTTTCAAATCAATCTGACGCCAAACATATATGAGTGATCATGAGTAAGACGGAGAGGGAAAGCTAAACAATATAAGTAAAAGACTAAACAGAAATAACACTTATAGAAAGATAAGTAAAAACCTGGGCTATTGCGGCCACTCGTTCAGCGAAAGTACCATAAGCATGGGACAAGTGCTTTGCTGAAGCAGTGTCCATTACACCTGGAACAACCTTTCCACCATATGATCTTTTCATGCGAACATATTGCTGGGCCAATATAGTGAAAGACGCAGGCTCCCAACCATCGGCACCCGTGACCTGTAAATTTTGGGTGATACATTTGCTGGAGGGGCTCAAATCTCCAGACTTTATAGCTGCATTAACTGCATCCTCGGCCATACTAGGAAGTATTTTGGGTAAAGTACGTGACTCAATTTATTGCAACAATATCAAAAGCAGAGGCTTTGAGAGAATAAATTGGAAAGATCATTATACCTTCTATATGTCGTCCACTTTCCACCGGTTATTGTAACTAAACCGGGGAGATCTTCACAAACAACATGATCCCGAGAGATGCTCTCAGTGTTTTTGGCACTTGGATCTATAGCCAGTGGGCGAATGCCACTCCATGCAGATAAAACGTCGGTTCGACGTACCTAAATCATTGCTTCTTAAATGAGATTTCTACCATGAACAAATTAAAGCATTGAAGCATTCTTAAGCCTCTAAATTAAAAGAAAGCCAAACGAGAACCACTCCACATGTCGTACAAAACAAATCTCACCTGGAAAAGACATGAGCTCAACATGGGATATTACACAAAAAGATGTTTTTCCTAGTCATTCCATATAAAACATCGATAATTAAAAACTAGCACTCTCATAAAGTCAAGTCTCAAAGTAAACCAAAGTGGATGATTGACTCATCCCATATTAGAAATGATCGCAGGACATCCTTTGAATGCCTGGTTCCCTAATTCTCAATGATACCCCACAATCAAGAAAATTGATCTTGTAAAACATCTGCCACATAACGATTCTCATATAAAGAAACCAATCAGAAATCATATGATTCACCGGATAATTGCGCAATTTCTAGTTTGAACAGATAACTTAGATCATATGAACTTCCTGATTTCAGCAAATTATAGATCTCACATATGACGACCAAGAAATAATCTAATTCACTATATAAACCAAAAATTTCAACTTTACATACCTTCACATTAAGATAGTCCGAAATGGCATCTAAAATGAACTCAATCTCGTCTTCGTGAGGTTCTGGCAGCATTGTAATAATGGTGTTGGAGTCCGTGGTGCCAGCAACAGTTCTTCCTAGCCACGGAAGCATGAAGACAACACGACCATCCTTTGTCTTTGGCACGATCAAGCCCATACCCTCAGGTGAATAATAATCAGGAAGCACAATGTGGACCCCACTGCTAGGGCAGATCATTTGTGTTGCTTCTTTGTCTGCCATTTTCCTTACGGAATCACAGAATGGGCCAGCAGCATTTATTACTACTTTTGCATATGCATCAAACTCCTTTCCTGCAAATGTTGATGACTAAGATTTAGCTGAGGAAGATAAATCTATTAATTGTTTAATCTTTGAAAGCAGACGTAAAAGGTATCATGTCCAGCGAGGCATATACGGGTGAAACAGAGAATGGGAATGCTGATCGGTTAACTGCGGAAATTTAGAGATTCCAAAAATAAAAAATGGGAAAAAGTTTCAGGGGAGATGGATCATTCTTTCGATGCTTTACATCATCAGAGGAAAAGGAGAACAAGCGGGGGTTAATGTTCTAATGTTATTGGATTATTATCTGATGCCTCATGTGAGTATTGTTGGAAAAGTTTGTCAAACGGGATGGTTTCTAAAACATAATAGAAAAGTTTTTCCTAACAACGAACAAGTCATCTTAGATCCAATATGTAACAGCAAACGATAAGACATCCCAAATGGCCCAAAAACAAACTTTCGAACTATATCACCACTTTAAGGTAAAAAAATAAAGTTGAGAATCCCTTTATAAAATTGCTATGAGTGAACAACTACGCTACCTGATAAGTTATTTCTTATTCGAGCCCCAATTATCCGTCCACTGCTCTCATCCCTGATAAAGGATATCACTTCAGCATGGTTAAGTACCGCAGCACCTGCTAAAGCAGCTGTGCATGCTAAAGCAACATTTAGGCGCGAGTCATTCATCTGTCCATCATAATAGACTACAGTTCCTTTCAAGCTTCTATCGTTTCCCTTTTTTGCTAGAGTGGGGAAGAGCTCAACAGATTCCTGAGCTGAATAGTATCTAGACAAGTGGAGCAAGTGTCTTCCAGCTACTAAATCATACATTTTCAGACCAGCCCAATAATAAACCACGTCAAACCAACTAAAACAAGGTGTCATACATGGCAGAGCATTGCAAAGGTGGGGAGCATTTTCGATAACTTGTTTGCGCTCTTCAAGGGCATGGAAAACCAGCTTTAATTGCCCATAATCCAAGTTGAATACAGCTTTCTCCAAATAGCGAACTCCTGAAAAGAAATTTCCAGTAAAATTAGTATTCTTAATACGAATGCGACTGCCAGAAAAAAATTAAGGGCACTTAATGGAGATTAGATTTGATAGGTTCGGAGATAGGACGACGCAATGATGGAAGCGGTAAAATGAAGTAGGACGTTATGGAGGATCTCGTCCCTGAGTCAACTATCCTAGGAGGAAGATACTATAATATCTTTCGAAAATGCATATGATAAATTTTCAGGGCAGTTCTCATCGTTCTCTAGCTTGAATGCTCAACATATATTGGAGCTAAAAGAGTAGAAGGTTAATGCAATTAGAAAATTAAGGAGCACCTTTCTAGCTCAGCATGCGGAGCAGTGTTAAGTATAATACCAAAGATATTAATTCGAGGTATCCACAACCATACCAATATCTGCATTTCCCTACACGTCAAAATATCATATAGCCGAATAATTGACTAGGCGACAAATCCAGCATAATGATAAAGTGGATCAAACTCAACAAACATCAATATTCTAACTGAACCATATATTTGTAATTATCAAGGCATTAAATCGTTGCAGTTATCAACACACTCCCCATCTAAACTCATTCAGTTGTAAAAGCATCTCATTCAATATGTATAGAATTAATGCAGCTCGGTTAGTTGGAGAATTGGGTTTAGTTACAAATTAATAGATTCCCAAAATTTAAAAGAAGCCAACGGAAAAACGAAAAAAAAAAAATTAAATGCTCTAAGAACCATTGGTATCTATGTTCCCCATTCACGTGAACAAACACATCAACAATTGGCTCGGTTACGTACTGAATAAGATCACATGATATGATGCTGAATTCAAAGCCACACCACAAACGCATGATTCAAAATGCAAACAGTACCAGACGTGAACAAAGAAACAATTAACACAGACACAAAATTAGACTACACAAAAAACATGCCAAAAAGCGAAAAAGAAAAACCTCCGTGAATTAGCTTCGTGGACCTCGAAGACGTCCCAGATGAGAAATCCTCTCTCTCCACAAGACCCACGCGTAGCCCCCGCGTGGCAGCGTCCAGAGCCGCCCCACAGCCGGTGGCACCTCCACCGATCACAAGGACGTCGAGGGGATGATCCGGTCCCGAGCCCATAAGAGCCGCCTCCTGGGTCGCACGAGGAGGAACGGCGGCCTCAGGATCAGAAATTTGATGCCGGAACGAAGCAAGTGGAGTAGACGCTCCACCCGGGTCCAATGAGGAGACGGAATGGTTCGGGAGGAGAGTGAAGTACGCTGACCCGGCGGCCGCGGCAGCCATTCCGAAGCGGCGGAAGCGTATGGCGGATGTTGACATGGCACAGTGTTTGATTATTTAACTAATTGATTGATCGATCGATCGATCGATCGACGGAATGGAAGGGATGGTTTCGGTTATGGGGAAAGTGGGCAGTGTGACAGTCTGTGTTTGTCTTCGATTGCGTTTAGTTATATTCTCCGCAGCAAGAAATACGTGTTGCGTTGGCATTGGTCATATTGAGAGGCGGCGTGTATTGTAATTTTGACCTATACTACATAAAGTAAGACGTATCATATATAGAGACAATAGATAATAAAGAGTAATATATATTCTAGTAAGTAATTGTGGATCAAATGAGTGAATACTGAATGGCTTGTTAAATTAGATTTTTTTTAAAAAAATTGACCTTCGTAAAAATACTCATTTATCCTTACTAACTTAACGTAAAGGACAATATTATCCTCTTAACCTCCCAAATAATTACTGTTCACTTCACTTTTCCCCATTTTTCACTGCCCCAACTTTTTACTTTTTCACTATCGGCGTTTTCATTTCAATTCACAGGTTAACAAATGATTTCTCTCGTTCACAGTGGCTGGGCATATCTCGTTTTCGTTTTCGGCTTCTCTCGTAACAGTTTTTTAGAGACACAACAAATTTAAGAAATGTCGAGGGAAGGCAATGCGATGGCTGAGAATGTGGGTTTTAACTTTTTTCTTAAACTGTTAAATTTCTTTCATTTCGGTTGTTCAGTGATTGTGTTGAC
This sequence comes from Lindernia subracemosa, assembly GCA_028392965.1. Classification (NCBI taxonomy): domain Eukaryota; kingdom Viridiplantae; phylum Streptophyta; class Magnoliopsida; order Lamiales; family Linderniaceae; genus Vandellia; species Vandellia subracemosa. Next base: position 869,328 of record JAQPCC010000011.1, on the reverse strand, counting down.
TCCTCTCGTTTGATTTTTCCCATTACGTGTGTTGTGTTGATTATAGAGGATGGTAGGGTTTGTGCGATGGACCCGTCTGCAGAGGCGGACCCATGATTTTATAACAGGGGAGTTCGTTTCAATTGTTTTTCTTTCAACCGAAAAAAATAAGGGTAAATTATGCTATACCCCCACGTGGATATACTGAAATGCGCATTACTATCCTATACTTTTTTTATTGCGTAAAACTCCTATGTGGTGTCTAAAACTTAGCACTATACCCCTCATGGTGTCTAAAATATAGCATTGTACCTCCCAATTAGGGGGTAAAAATGAGAAGGAGCGCATAATTAAATAAACCACGAGGGTGTTTTACGCTATTTACAAACCATAGGGGTTTTGATGTTTATTTTTTAAACCACGGGTGAGTTATATGCAATTTAGCCAAAAAATAAATATATTATAAATCTAAATATGATATATAATATAGTACATGTCAAAATTATCAATATAAGTACAATGATAATGCTAAAAAAATAATAATTAATTTCTACGGTTGACTGAAACACTAACAATACTAGAATGATTCTTTGATGGTAATTGCATTCTACGATATCTCATCTTCTGAAATTCTTGCAAAATTGCTTCGGTTTAAACTTTGACAAATAGCTCTTTCTCTATATAACAAAGTAAGCAATCCGACAGAAAGTCATCTCCCATCTATTGCGCTCTGTAGGTTTCCAAATTCAGCAATTATATATGCAGATAAATAAAGATATCGGTGTTACCGATTTGATACGTGAATTGTTGTGTAGCGGTTTGATCAATCTTCTTCAATCAAAGCACTCGTGTATATAGATCTTCAAGAATAGATTACACAGATGTCGCCTAGCACACACACACACTCTCTCTCTCTCTCTCAAATCTAACCTGCTTAACTTCTTGAATTCTTATTCTAATGATAAAGCCCTAACCTATTTATACCAAACATACTTGGTATAATTACATAATGACCCCTAGACTTTCGATATATTTTAATTTAGACCAATACAAAAATAACATTATAATTGAACACTATAAAATATTCCTAACAATTTCCCCCTTAGTGTTCACTTTGGATGTAGCTCAGTTATCTTTGTGTTGATCTTCGTCTGCTTGTTATGGGCTTCTCTCTTTTGTTAAATGACTTTCTGAGACTGAGAGCCCACTCAAAACGTCTTATGTAATTCCTCAGCTCGAGTCTTTCTTCAATGGATTCGATGCCTTTTTCGTCGTTGAGTCATATTCTGAGCCGGATGTCTTCTAGATAAGAAGCCACACTCTAATGTATTTTCAGGGCGTATCCATACTAGAGATACTTCTAGACATCTTCGTTAGTGATTCAACTCTATGTAGGATCGCCTCTTGGAGCTGTGGTGGTTCAATGTTGTAGTCCTCTCCATTTTGTACTTCGGTCGGTTCTATTTTGAGGATGTCTGCGATTGATTGTCTGGTGATTTCTCTGATTCGCATCATTCGCAGGACATCATCTGTTTCGTTCTTCCTTCCATGATCTTATAGTACAGAGTCTTCGACCATTTCACGAAGGTTTATCTCTGGCAGCGAGATTTGAGCAATAGTGGTTGTTGGGAATGTCGGCGTGAAATCGATCATTGATTCTTGGACTCGTGGGGACGTGATGAAGAGGGTTTGGAGGTGTGATGACTTGCGTGACGCGGGGCCTCTTCTCCCCCTCAGGGCGGTTCTGGTCATCAGGACCATCATGTCGTCGTGTAGTACCCTGGGGTGCGTCAAGGCCATGTGTGGGTAATCACCACCGGTGTCACATAGGTGTTCCGTTGTCATCACATCAGAATAAGTCCGATGTGTGGCATGCGGTCAGGGCAGTAGTGAGAGTGACCGTGACAGGGCTTCCAACCGAGAAGGTTGTTCTGAATGATTCACACAGAACTATCGTAGTTCCGGGGTTACATAGACTTCCCGTTGCCAGCACTACTGAGACAAGCTCAGAGGTGTGGCCTGATCGCACCACTGTGTTGATGTTGGTGGTGTCAGGTCTTCCTTCCAGTCCTCGAAGCACGTCGAAAAGATAAGTGTCTATGGAAGTTCTTGTCTGGGTCATTCCAGGGGAAAAAAGTGTTTGTGTCCTAAAAAAATAAAAAATGTAGGCATGGTAGACACTAGAATCGATGTGATAAAAAATGTTTCAGTGGCCTGGAGCTGGGTGCCACTTATTTCAATACCTCCAGCTTCCGAGTAAAGAGGTGATAGTAGATGTGTTTCCCCGTGGATATTTGAAACATCTGTCTGTTGGGAGATAGATGAATGGTTGAGGTAAGGTTGTGTATGCGCCGTTGGACCAGATGAGGCATCTTCTACCCGGGATCTGATAAAATCAGTCTTTTACCTATAATGGTTATGTTTCGGATAGTTTGTGGTTGACTTGTAATGATTTCATCGTAATACGCTCAATACCCTCACATACATTTGGGGTTTGTTCCTGGGTTAGGATCAGTTGGGTCTACTGAACCTTTGGAACGGGTATGTGAACAACTCCTTGGTGTCCATGCTCCTTTTGGTTTTAGGTTGCACTCCCCTTCAAAGCATGAAGTTTATCTTCAGGGCTTCGTCTGCCGTTTTATCAACCAACGCTCCTCCACTCGCTGCGTCTATCATGTTTCTCTCCATTGGTAACAGACCTTCGTAGAAGTATTGGATACGTGCTAATTCTGAAATTTGGTGATACGGACAGCTAGACACAATCGCTTGAATCTCTCCCAGTATTCGTGTAAGGTTTCTCCGGTACATTGGCTAATCCCATATATCTCCATTCTGATGTTTGCGGCATGAGATGCAGGAAACTTTTTTTCGAGGAATTGTTTCTTTAGCTCATACCATGAAGTGATGGATCCCGATGGCAAGTAGTACAACCAATCCTTAGCATGATCGGCCAATGGAAAAGGACACGAAGACTTATTTGATCTTCACTGACCCCATTTGGTTTCATGGTTGAGCAAACCATGTGGAACTCTTTCAAGTGTTTGTGTGGATCTTCTCCTGCGTTACCACGAAAGGTAGGAAGTAAGTGAATTAAATCTGATTTTAACTCAAAAGGCGTTTGAAGAATGGGAAATTCAATGCGAAGTGGTTGTTGGTGAACATCTGGTGTATCCATATCCTTCAAGGTAAGACAGACTGGCTGTCTTTGTTCTTGTTCCTCCATATCGCTTGCTGAAAATTTGTGGCGACCCCACTTTTTAACATAAATAGTTCGCGGGTTTTCGCAACGAAAGCCGCGGAAAGCCCATTTTACAAAAACAAAATAGTATATTATACACTATATAAAAGAGTCGTTTTACAAAGGTCTTTACAACGGGCCGAAGCCTCAAAATATCAAATTAATCCTATGCCTCCACAGGTCGCGTTCCATGTACTGCATCCGCCCCCAAAAGCCCGTGGAGTCACCGCCGCCAGCCGTCTACTTATTAGTACCTATAAAACATGTAACCCTGAGCACAATTGCCCAGTAGGTGAACACCAAAATAATGCGACGCATGCGTGCACATGTCCCCAAATCCCAATATCTCACATGACAAATGCACGCTCATTTTTCTCATATCTCAATACTCAGGGCCCTAGGTTAGACTCGGCACCTCGCGCGCAACATCACATCAATCATCCGGTCACACAGACTCGGAAATCACATTTCATGGCGGTGGGCACCCCGAGTCGCGTTTTCACGCTGTACCCGGGTAGATAGAGCGATCACGTCTATCTCCCGCCTAATCTCATCTCATGACGGTAGGCACCCCGAGTCGCGCTCCCACGATGTACCCGGGTAGATAGAACGATCACGTCTATCTCCCGTCCAGTCGAGCAATCCTACGACGGTGGGCACCTCAGGTTGCTCAAGCCTGAGTAGACAGAGCGATCACGTCTGTCTCCCATCAGGTGCACCTACGAGTCTTAACCTCACAAATCTCTGCCAAAGAAAGGCATACACTCTCCCATCGCATAAATGCGATCAATACTCTCGTCATGACATGCCGTGGATGCATGAATAATTAATCGCAGAACATATCAAGTATATTCGAAAAACCTCAAAAATCATTAGAATATTTAAAATATACTTTTGGTTCAAATACTCCCGAGAATTATTTAAGACCCAATACTCCTCTATCAGTTGACCCGAGAAATTGGGTCCAAACTCAAAAATATTTTATAAAAGTTGACCTGGCGAAAACCTTTCTATGTCGCGAAAAGTTTTGAAAAGCTGGCGAAAACTTTAACTGGCGAAAACCATTTCTTTTAAGTGGCGAAAAGCTTAGGCTAGCGAAAAGTAGCGAACAGCTCAAACTTGGCGAAAACTTTGGAAGTGGCGAAAAGCTTTTTCATTTTGAACAGTAACTAGCGAAAACTTTATATTAAATAGCGAAAAGTTTTGGTTCGCGAAAACTTACAAAAAGTGGCGAAAAGCTGGTTCGCGAAAACCTAACAAAAGTTGGCGAAAAGCTTGGTTCGCGAAACCTCACAAAAAGTGGCGAAAAGCTTTGGTTCGCGAAAAACCTTTTTATTTTGAACAGTGACTAGCGAAAAGCTCAATTCGCGAACACTAAGTGGCGAAAAGCTTTGGTTCGCGAACATTAAGTGGCGAAAAGCTTGATTTGCGAAAACCTCATTATTGGCCCGCGAAAACTTTTTCCTCTCACATACCGAAAACCTTAGGCCCGCGAAAACTTTTTTTTCCTCTCACATACCGAAAACCTTAGGCCCGCGAAAACAGATTTTTCGGCCCGCGAAAACTTTTTTTTTCCTCTCACATACCGAAAACCTTAGGCTCGCGAAAACTGATTTTTCGGCCCGCGAAAATGGTTTTCGGCCCGAAAACAAGAAATCATCCGAAAGTGAAGAACAGTATACGAAAAACACTAAGTTCTTCAAATCTTCATATCTTCAACAAATTCCATAAACTCATAACATAATTAAAACCCATATTTTGGGTTTTTAAACATCAATCATCACACATAGCATTTTATCGAACCAAAAACGATGGTGATCCTTTCACCATAAATATAACAGCTTAAAAATATCAGTTTTGGGTTTGTAGGTTTCACCTACCTCACTTCCTAAGCAGTGTTTAAGCATATTTTTGTTGATGAAGATTGGAAGGAGCGTTTGCCAAATTCCTTTGTCTCTTTCTTCTTTTTCTCTCGCCTTCTTCTCCTTTCTCTCTTGCTGCTCTTATTTATCTCTAAGGATGGTTTTTACTGCTTTTGTTCAGCAGGTGATGAGGCATGGACGTGTTTTTCCTCATGTCCTAAGCAACCCATCAAAATTTTCCTTCTTTATCGGGCTTGGGCCCAATTATTATTTGGGCTCAATTTCAAGCCTGCGCAAACTTATCTTCACCAATTTCGAAGTTTTGCGAAATCCCCGTATTAAATTTTACGGGTATTACAAAATTCTTCGTCTACCTCGGTGTTGGAATTTGAAATTATTGGTGCTCGATCCCTTTGTTTCTTCGCCTTTTGATTTGCTCGTGCAGTCTTCTCTTTCTCTGGATCAAATACTAGTATGCATGTACGAGAAGTACGGGCATAAACTAGGAAAAAAAATACAAATTAGAAGTAGAAGTAAATCAATTAGAAACCACCTTCCCCGGCAACGGCACCAAAATTTGGTCGGAATCGCAAACGACCAAATTTAAAGAGAAAAAAAAACAAAATTCTAACACCTTATTCACTAAATACGAGTATAGCGAAAGTAAGGATCGTATTCACATGGAAAATGACTGACATATTTCTAACTCAAAATTTGATCAAATATTATATAATTATAAGGGGGGTTTTGATGATAAAAGATTTAATAAAAATCAAGTTGCAGTAATAAAAGAGATCAAATCTGACAATGATAAAATAATAGTTGAAGAAATTATTCTCCGCCTAGATTAATTTGACTGATCATTAATTCATTAAAATCAGGTATATGCAAGCATAATCAGTTATAGATATCGACAAACATCAAATAACCAATCTCTTCTAACTTTTTTGGTAATTACGAGACGCTCTACAATAATTACTTCCCTAATCAAAAAATAATCTCTGGGATGAGATTTAAAATTTCGACAGCGTTAAATACGAAAGAGGCCCAACTATTGCCTAATAAACCTGAATGCCGATTTATTAAAATCAGATCCTTTAACTTCACAATCTCACTTTCACTTACCGAAGGTAGAGAAGCTAGCTATTGCTTGCGACTTATTAAACTAACAGACAATTACGGATTTGTTGTTTTAATTAGCAATGGATTTCATAAACATTGGCCACTATTTACTTAACCAAAGCGCATCGATTTAATTAATTAAAAGTTAAACGAATACTCACGCATTCATGAATAGGCTCGCTCAATCTCATAGTTTATAATATATCAAGGCTTCAAATAATCCTTCAACTATGGAGCAGTTTAGCCACTATTGACAAAAATGCATCCAAATTTAATTAATAATGTCGGCATATAAAATAGATAGAAAATAAATTTCTTACGACCGTGCAATAAAATTCTATTCTACTAATCTCCCTCAATAATCCACATGGCAGCACCAAACATTAGATGAATGGGCCAGCCACAAAGAAGAACCAAATACAACAGAAAATGGACTTTAGTAGTGAAAGACTAACGAAAGAAACATCAATGATTTGTAGCAGAACTATAATTCTCTTCTAAGCTATGATTGACCTAAGACTAATGATGACTCTACGACTTGTTAGTCCTCTTATGCTCGGCTGCTCCTTTATAGTTGAGATTTCTTGTATAATGAGAAATTGATTCCCATAATTGTCTGCTTTTCCATAAGTGTTAATATTTCTTCATAACTGATGGGAAATTCTTCATAATTGGCTGCTGGAATATTTCTTCATAGATGAGGAGAAGTTCTTCATAATTGGCTCTTTAATGATTTAAGCATGATCGATGCATGCTTTACTTCAATGCCATCTTTTACCTAAAAATTCAATAAAATAATAAATTAGCTCAATAGATGCTATAAGTCAAAATAATATAAGCTCAGATATTATGCTAATTATTATATCATATACTAACTCTTAAATCTAAGTATTATCTTCTTCTAAACTCATTTTTAAGTTCATCATTATTAAAAAAGCTGGTCCGTGCGCAGTGTCCGTGTTATACGATTTTGATGTATCTATATCTCCGATATTTTTTAAATTCGATCTCTTTAAAGCTAATATTCTCAGTTGTTCGTAGCCACTAGAATCGTCTAAATATATTATTCCTACGATTTATTATGAATTTTCAACGATGCAACTGCGAAACAAGGATTTTCTTTAAATTGTTGAAGAAATTTTGAATTCTATCATTGTTTCTGCTTTTAATGATACTGTAACATTATCACAGGCCTAGAGGTTATTGTTAAGTATTTTGCGCGGAAGTCTATGATAGTGGAAGATCTGTTTTTTGTATAGATTTGAAAAGACGTCGAATATTATCAAATTCTTGTGTATTGATGTACTTAAGTCGTTATTATCTTTATTGGCAAAGGAACATCGACCAGGGGCGCAAGAGCAGCTTCAGATGTTGGGAATACTTAGGAATTTATGTAATACGGGGACACCTTCTCTTCCTGGGATGTGTGAAACGTCGCAATCTGTTGTTTTTATTCGTCTTCTCATGAAATTACGTGGTATTGGTTTATTGATGTGATAGAAAGCCTTGCTGGCTATAGGATGTTTGTATCTTGATATCATTGATGAGAATTTGGGTGTATTTTTTGTTTCATGATTGGTTTCACGATTTGGGTAAGTGAGAGTGACATATTGAGTAGTAGCTCGGTCAACGTCACCGATGTGGGACATATATGACATACATGGTTGATACGGTTATTTACAATACACTGTCTAGAGTATGTTGACGGAATCTTCTGGCTCTCGACGTGGAGCTCAGTTCGAGGGAGGATATGGCTTCTCCTCGTCTTATATGTGTTGTGTGATTTCTTGATGTTCATGGCATGTTATGAGACTTTCGGCGGCGTTATATTTTCTTTGTTCAAATAGTTTCTATGATAGTTAAAAGTACTTGCCGGATTATTTGATATGTTTGGTTGTTGTGCTGGTACTCATCGTTGAGGACATGCCTTCTGTGGAGAATGTGTGTCTATATTATCATCTCACTGAGCTAGCGGTTTGTTCATTCCGTATATATTTATTTCATTATAGGTTGTTGATAACTTTTTGACCGGAGATTTGCCATTCTTTCACTGTTGGTACTCATCTTTTTCGTTGTTATTTCTTTCACATTTGTATAGTATCTTTCTTTTAGGTTAGAGGGGAATATCTTTTTAAGGGAGATTTTGTTTATATATTTATTCCTTCATTGACCAATGTTTTGAGCTCGTTTTGCATATAATATAAAACCTCTCCTAATATATAAATATATGTTATCGTTGACTTTTAGTCGACTTCTTTTGTGTGATTTCGATTTGTGACGTATTAATTTATATCGAAACCTTGCATTTTTTTTTTTTTTGTGAGAAACGCAGGGCCGAGGCGTGACACCCCTCTTGGCTGGTTAGCCGTTGTGATCAACTTTTTGAGAAATTAGATAAAAAGCTAGCTAGCTTTCGTTGGAAAAAGAACAAATAATAATAATGATAAAATTATATTGAAGGGAAGCAAAACTGTTCAATTCTAATAATCAAGCTTATAAAAGAATATATATTTCTTGCATTGCAGATACATATGAGTTGGCGCTATTTGGTTTACGACATTAATCATTCGTAGGACGGCTATTGTTATTCTCCTTCCTCACAAATGAAAAATCGTCCAAAGTAATAATCTCCACGAGTTCCTCTTCTTCACGATCTGGCAATACATCGTCGTCGTCATCGTCAACCGTCAATACATGATCGGGCGGTGCCGAAACTTGCGCATCTCCTCCACGATCCGAAGCAAAAGCCTCCGGAACACTCCTCAGCTTATCTTCCTCCTCGTTCTCAGAAGCCCTCGGAGACGTACCGTGCAGCTGGCCGCCTCCTTGGGTGTAATAAGCCGTGGAGGACTGATCGTAACCTCCTAACAGATAGGCCGGGGAGGTGGGCCTGCTGGAGAATGGGGTGGTGTTGGTCGATCGCCCGCCTTGCTTGGCCTGTTTCTTGGCCGTCTGTCTCCACCCTCGCAAGGCCGACGCTATTTGGTCGCCGAAGATGGCCGGCTTCATCTTGGTGCCCATCTGAATGAATCTCAAGCTCAGCTCAATTATATATATATATATACATATATATATATATATATATGCCGAGGAATTTTATGGTACTCACCTTATGTGAGCACATTGCGTGGGCACCAGTTGATGTGGCACTGATTCATGCCATATTAACGTGCCACATCAACATTAGAGATGATGTGGCATTATTTGACACATACTATGTGCAATTTATCGACACATCTGATGTTGATGTGACATGTTGACGTGACACATATCAGTATTACAAATCGAGTGCGACATAATGCGTCAACATGCCACATCAGCATCAGATGTGTCGATAAATTGCACCTAATATGTGTCAAATAATGCCACATCATCTGATGATGTGGCACGTTGATATACGTGTCACATCAACTGGTGTCCTCGCAAGGTGCTCACATATAAAATTCCTCATATATATCACACATACTACTAATTTGTAACTTTAAAGTTGGAACCACCCTCTTGATGAAGGGGATTAGCTAGGCTGCTTACCTGAGTAACCAAGGCGTAGAGAGGTAGAGTGACGTAGCTGCACAGAACCTGAATTAGGACCCTGCACCACGTTGATCGAGTCAGCGATGAGTGTTTATTATCATAATCTATTATAAACTTATATGCTCACTCACTTACCCCATTGAAATTCGAATGATGACGTCTTCCAAGTTCTCGTGGTAGCAAGAAGGGTATTCATATTCATACTGTTGTTGAAATATATGTATGTATATCAATGTGATGATATATGATCATTAAGAATTAGTTAGTAAAGATAGATAGATAGATAGCTACTTACCCAGCTCCAAACAAAGAAAGCGAGTTGAAATGCATTCTGCAAAATGCATGACAACAATTCAGTAAATCATACACACATTCAAATACATAGATAGATAGATAGATAGATACCGTGAAGAGAACTAAATGAATGAAGAAGAGCATCAATGTTGGGTTGTTAAACCAGAAAAGCTCGTCGCCAGGCTGAACTACAGGTGTGCCCCTCACTATCTCTCCCCTCTCTAATATTCTTCTTCCCATCTTTGTAATTATCACTTGTAGCTTTGCTCCCACCAATAATATTACCTGCCCTCATTCACAATAAAATATATAGCTCGCTCTTTAATTATAAAGCCATATGATATTATGAGACAAAACTAATATATATGTAACGTTTTACTCACAATTAGAGGAATGAACGGAAGCCAAAAGTGAGCGTACCACCCTGTGTGTCAATTAATTACCTTGTATTTATTTATACTCAATCAATTACTCTTAAAGACATAAATAATAGGCAAAATTAAAAATTTTCAACTTCAGACCACCACTATATTTGATAATTATTGCAAATAAAACTGCATGTCGAAACAAATTTTTGTCTTCGATTTTTTCCACCAAAGATAAGTTAGATATCCTACTTGACGGTATTCCATGTCATTAACCAAGTACGATTTATGACTTATTGTGATCGAAAAATGATCCTAGAGCCAATCTTGTTCGAAATACCAATTAATGATCTATTTTTACAATTATCAAATATATTTATCTAAAATTAAAAAAAAAAAAAAACCGCATACTCAGTTAACCAAATTTATAATCCAATAAATAGATCATATGTTCTATTGCTAGTTAACAAATAACAAAATGCAATCAACTGACCGTTGGTGTTTGTGAGAAGAAATAAGACGGCACACATCCATATTGTAGGGCTGCACAATAAATGTATATATAATTAGTGTAAGTTTAATTTATATATATATATATATATATAATACAGTAAGAGTGTTGCATATGAATATGTAGATGAATGTATATGTAATAATATAATAAATCACACCTTATTCCCACAATGGTTTTGAAATCTTCTTCGAGTGCTCTGTTGATGTATTTCTGGAAATCGAATGCTGATGCATGGCTCTGGGTCGCCAAGTGTGCCTGAATCGAAATATTTTATTTATTTATTTACCATAGGACTATATGTAATTTATGAACAATAATAAATTAATAAACTTTATGACACTTACGGTGATAAAGCCATGTCGAAGTGTCATGTAATCAACTTTTGCAACTGAGGTGAAAAACTGTCTGAAGAAACACACCTGAAAGCACACACATAATACATATATATTGACGTTTTTATTTTAAAATAAATAATTAAATGAAACATAGAAAGGTGGTAATGGAATGAACTTACTATCCACAGTAGAACAGGCGATTTGCTCCAGAAATGCAGATGTCTTTGTCCGAACGATGTGTCTCTAGCAAATCTGAATCTTTCAGGATCTATCAAAAAAAAAATTAAAATTACTCTTCGTTATACATAAATATTTGTCAAAGTGAAAGGTCAAACTCTAATGTAAACACTTACATGTGTACATATTTTATTTTAAAGAAAATGAAGGTCCGTTGAACACTCAGTACATAAATAAAAACGTGTTTATTGTTGTATATTTAAGAAGAAGAAGAAAATGTACATTGACTCATTCGTAGTTGAATCGGAACCCCTATTGAAAACCGACTCGTTATTTAATTCTTCAACCACCCATGGTACTATTACTATAGAAAAAGTATATTTATTGCCTATATTAATTATGCAAAATTATAAATTTGAGACACTAGATTTAATAATTGCAAAATAGGTAAGTAATATGTCAGACGTCAGTAATAAATTTGAATCTCTAATCCAATTTTAAAATCCTATATTAGGGTACTACAAGTCAAGTTTTGTGACAATTTTTTTTTATAATTATTACATATAATTTTATCCATATAATAATAACAAAAATATATATCAATTTCTGCAACTTGCAAGGGACATCACATTATTGGTCATGAATGTGAGACTTTACCCAACTGGCTAATAAAACCGTCATTAATTAACAACTAATAACCACACACAGATAGGATTATCAATCAAGTCTATGTTAGATCAAGTCAAGACATCGCATGTAATCGTAACGTAGCTTTTACTATTACTTAAACAATATTTATGGTATGTGACCGAACTTACCATTGTAGTATTGGTACTGAATTGTCTTGGTTTCATCCTCCCATGCTCTCCATTTCCTCATCTGTAGCCAGTACAATAATGGATCATCTTCATAAAAATAAAAATTACATCTATGGAAAACACAACACAAGCGTATGCATATTGAATTCTTGATTTCTTTACCTTAAGTTTTCCGAAGCCATAAGTGGCGATGCAATAAAGAATGTGAGAAATAGCCAACATAAAAATGAAGATATGGAGTTGATGTATCCCATAAGCCGACACAGCTTGTATCTTGCCCTGTAAAAAGATTTATAGTTGAACATATATAAAATAATATCGTATGAGAGCTTCTTCTAGATTACTCATAAGCTTATCAATATATATATATATATATATGTGTGTGTGTATGTGTGTGTATGTATTATATGTACTACGTACGGTTTTCAAGCAGGGATCATCGTACTTGGTAGCGTCTATCTTATGCTTGCAAGGATGCCAAGAATGTCCAACGCTTCTCGGAACACAAATCTTGGACAGATACTTTTGTGTGAATGTAAGGAGCAACGATATGAACCCCATAAGCATAAGCTCTAAAAATTTGAAACAAAGAAAAGAAGAAAAATAATAATTGTTACAAAGGGGGCCGTTTGATGATATTATTATAATAAGAGACTTGAAACTAAAATAAATACCGAGACCATTGTATTTGTCTATCACTTCTATACGTACCTGCTTTAATCTTCTCAAGTGCTTCAAATAAGGGTATCTTCCTCTTCTTTTTTAACCACTGAAGAAACGAATAATAAATAGAGAACCATTTTCGCGTCAGCATATACACATCATATGTGCAAGAAACGTGTATAAATTTCGACGACATACATACCGATCCGAGGTGGTGAAGAAGCTGCTCGAGCGCAAAAGATATAGCAACTAAGACAAAGAAGACTATTGCCACAACCCAAGTCGAAGTTATCTCCAAGGACCTCTCTTTGCTAGCCATTTATTTTCGATACTTGTATGTAATATATCTAATTGTTGAGCGAGTGCGCGCCTGTTTTCAAGAAAGAAAAAATGGGTCTACTTTTTGGACAAGAAAGATGTGTTTTATTATCTTCTCCATGTAATGGTGGGTGTTTGATATATATATATATATATATAGGCGGTTGAATCAAGAAAAAAAAAAGAGATATGAAGCCATGATGAGATGAGTCAACTAGTTTGAATTTTCAATGAAGCCGTGTCTTTGTAACATGTCAAAAGAATTAGCAAAACTAATTAAATTTTTATTGAACTGTTTGGACTTGGTATAAATGACGCAGACTGTTTCTCAACATAAAATTAGTTTATATTTCACGTTTCATATACATATATATATATATATATATATATTATATGTATAATGTATATTCGTTACATCAGCATCCTCCGTCGATGAAGGATAATATTGTTAACACGTACGGAGGAGGTTACGCAAGTTTTTGATGGGTGTCTTCTCTCAATGGGTATCGATCATCAACCAGCTTGAAATCATTCCAAAGTTAAATATCATTTAAATACGTATAACATAAAATACTATCACATCATTCCACATGTCAAAGAAAATATTTCACTTAAGGATCAGTTAGAAACTTATATTCCACTTAAAGACCAGATTTTCTAAAAATACAAAAATACCTTCACTTTAAGATTTTTTTTTATATATATTTTTCTTATTCTAAGCAAAACAAACGTTAAATACATAAACAAAAAGAAAAAAAATGAAAAACATAAACAAATAAAGATAAAACGTGGAAGAAGAAGTAGAAGAAGAAGAGTCAAACGCAGATATTCTCGATCCGAGCCAGACCAGGTGGATTTCTTTAAGAAGAAGAAGAAGAATATTGGGTTTTGATGGTCCATTTCTTTTCAAATTTGTTCGATTCAAGTAAGTACTATTTGAGTTGTCGAAAATTAAACCGAAATTGTCCCAACTTTTTGAGGTTTGCTCGATGTAGGTTAATCCTTAGTGGATTAATGTTAAACTGAGATTGTGAATTTGCACAATTCAACGTGGTCACCATCAGAAGTCAAATCTTTTTCATATCTTCATCTATTTACAAATTTGTTAGAAGTGAAACTATATAAGTTTGGTTATGCGTCTCCTGAATTTTTATTAGTATGTAAATGTCCTTTGCTTTTGCTGAACAATTCATCCTCTTATGAATCCAATTAATTGACTTTGCAGATCTATTTCTTTACTGCATATAAGAGAGAATCGTTTGTTTTCATGAATCTAATACCTCATCATTCCTTCTTCTGCACTTATATTTGGGGATTTCATTTATAGTGATGTTCTGCTTGGTTTTGCATATTTGTTATGTATGACTAATTTTATGTATATTGTGTACCAATTTACTTGTTACTGTACATATTTGCTTACAATGACGTAACTTTTTATGGTCTGCAATAGTTTTTGACATTGGGGCTAAAGAGCATTCACTGGTTAATTGTTGGTGGATGTATTTTGATTACGAGATGTAAAAAACCTATCACCATCGTTCAACTGGGATGCATCTGTTATGATAGATCAACAGATGATGGATATAAGTTGACTCATTTGTTGATATTCTGGGTCATATGTTGCATATAAGTTGATCCGTTTGTGAATATTTCGATTACGAACATGTTTTTGTGTTGGCCTAAAGTCGGTGGATGTATCCAGATAAAAGAAGGATTGTTCGATTGTTATTACTAAAATGTTGTTTTGTTATGCCTGGATTTTTTTTTTACGATAACAATATTAAAGAAGGTACGATAGCCATGTGTACAAGGTACAACAAACACCAACGAAATGGTACGCTAAATGCATTTTTATGGTATGCCATATTAATATTCATAAAAAAAGTGATGAAAAATAATAAAAAAAAAAGACAGATGCTGATAAGTTATGAACATTTTTAACAGTATCTGACATGTCTGGGGCAAATTTTGATATTACCTGATATGCATATAAAGTTCCCTTGTCAGAAATTGTTTAATGTCAACTTATCTGTTGCTTAATTTGGGTACAATAAACTACTTAAATGAGGTACATTATATCTTTACAATAAGGTACAATCGCAGGCTGCCCAATGATATAATATACAAGCTATATTTTATAGAGTTTATTAGGGTGAGTGTTTTCATTGCAATTCAAATTGTTTTTGTTGGGGAAATCGTATTTCCATATGTATATTTGTTATATGTTTCACTTTTTATCAAATTTCAGGGAGTTTACATGCATGATTCTATATTATAAACCCCGAATTTCACTATAAGAGGATAAACATTGTTAGAAGAACTTATTACAACATAGTATGAAAAAACTTAATACAACATATCCCGAATTTCACTATAGATTTAGTATATTGTTCCATTCTTTTGTCCATATCTTGATTATGAGCTTGTTTTGGTGTTGATGTAATGTTGGATTCAGTTTGAACACCGACAACGTTATGGAAAAAATGTTTATTATGGCTGAAATATTTTGTACGGTAACAATATTGAAAAAGGCACGATAACCGTGTGTACAAGGTACATCAAACATATGTTATATGATACGCTAAACACATTAAAATGGTACGATGTATTAAAAGCTGTAAAAAAGTAATGAATGTTATGAATCAATTATTGTGTTCAAAATTATGTCTTCTAGTCTTGGTAGTGAATTGTAAATATTATAAATATTAGGGACCAAAATGTAAATATATACCAAATGTATAAGTGGTATATATATTGGTCCATGTAGAAAATTAGGGCATGCTTGAGAGATTAAAAACACATAGTAGTGTATGTGTTTGAGGTGAGCTTTGAGAGAAAACACTTGTATACACATTGTTCATCAATAAAAAGTGTTTGAATTTTGAAGATTCTCAAGTCTAAGATAAGATCAAGCTTCCGTAATATCAAAACTGAGGTAATATCGATTAGATTTGTGCTTAATTGTCATGGATTCGACAAAACAGGGTCGACAATGAAAAATACTAAAAGTCAGAAAGTTCTTGTACAACACAGAAAAATATAATTTTAAAGGTATTATGGAACAAATTCTAACATAGGAAAGAATGTTATGACACACATAAAGTTCTGACACGCACGAAAAGTTTTCCAGGAAGAAACGTACAATATATCTACTCTGTCAGATGGTTTCTCAATTTTGATATGGTAAATTACTTAATTATGGTACACCATATCTCCACAATAAGGTGCAGTCACATGGTGTTCAATGGTACAATATACACGGTATATTTGGTACAACTTATTAGGGTAAGCGATTTTCGTGGCAATTTGTTTTTTTTTTTTGGAAAACTATATTTTCATATGTACATCACTTATATGTTTTACTTTGTATCATATTTGACGGAATAACCCCTACACTCATAATTTTATATTACAAACCCCAAATTCATTAGAAGAAGATGAACAATGATGAATAACTTACTACGATGTAGTATAAGATGTTTGTTAAATTAAAAATCTTCAACTTGTTATATATGTTTTATGTATATAATATTCTATTTACTTTTTGTTTTTAGGGTTTCACATTATTAATGGACGTTCTGGACTCGTAATTCAGATATTATGTGGATCGATAAAGCTCGATATGGTATCGGTACTTGTCTAGGTACGACAAAGTACTTAGATGTAGTAAGATATACTATCCGTTGAAGGTACATCCATATGCTCCACAATGTACAATATGTTATATTTGGTACAACTTATTATGGTAAGTGTTTTCATCACATTTTACATTAATTTCGATGCAAAAACACTTTAATGTACATAAATATTTTATAGGTTTCATTTCATATCATATATAAGATTTAACCTACAAAATCGTGAATTTGTAGTTTAAACTCATGCTTCAATAGTAAGATGCTCTTCCAAGGATTATCATCTTATTAGGAAATATGGGGTTTGGAATACAAAAGCATGCGTGTAAGGGTTAAACCATCAAATTTTATACCAAGTGAAATATAATATATATATATATATATATATATATATATATATACATATAGTAAAATAGTTTCACATAACAATGATGAAAAATGCTTACCCTAATAAGTTGTACCAAATATAACTCTTATAATTTACCATTGAGAAGTCTGTGACTGTACTGTTAGAAATATTTTCTAGTGTTCAATAGTATTGTTATCTTTGTCTAGGGACTTAATTGTATTACTATGCATAGTTAGGGACTAGAATGTAAATATACCAAAAATGTGTTTTGGTATATATAGAGAGAGTGTGTTTGTAGAAAACACAACACTTGAGTTAGGAGCTTTCTCTCTTTAGAAATACTATCTCCATAACTATAGGGTTTCATAGTTGAGAGAGTGTGAGCTTTGATTGTAAAGAAAAAGCTTTGGATTTAATACAAGATTGATTAAGAGTTAATCCTCAAGCTTCTGCGTACGCAATTTTAACTAGGTAATTCTTAATCTCTCTAATTCCTCAAGGTGTTCTCGTATGAACAATAGTCGCCGCCCCTCTTTTATCTAAAAACACTTCTCGATAGTTTGACGTTTCTTTCCGCAATCATCGACTGTCGTCTTAAGGCTTAAGCGTTCTCGTCAATGTTATCATGACTTGATTCCTATAGACTTTAAGGTTTAAAGTTGTTTATGTTATCTGTGTTCTGTGTACATCCGAGTGATCCTAGGTAACTTTGGATCGTCGGAAAAATTTTAAATGCCACCGTTCCCGGAGAACGAGGATTCCGAGAATCCGCCGGCCGATCCCCAACACAACCTTCATCTACACGCTTATTAATACTTTTATATTCTCCTACGCTCAACTCACCTGCCTGAAAAGAGAAACACCCTAATGATTTAGGCAGGAAGGAAAACACTATTACCTCCTAAATCTGAGCATGATAGGGGACGACCCCAAGAGGTCACACGAAGTTCAAGGAGGCAGTTCGAGGGAGGGCGCGAACTTTTTCTGCCATCATAAAAAAAAAACATATTGTATTATAATATTATAATAAATTAGGAGACGATCTCATTGATCACCTAAAATATAAAAAATAGCATTGGATTGTTTCAGTGAGAACCAATACAAAATTCACACACCCAAAACGTGTACATACGTGAAAATATTTAATTTATAATATGCAATTGATGCATTATGATGTCGTCGATGATTCAATTAATTAAGATAATTGTATAGGCAATATAATATAGATATATTTGAAAAATATGTCCACAAATAATGTAAGTCCTCGTGAGGACCGACCGACCCATAATATGTGTGTTTGTGTGTATGAAAAAGCAGACGCGTTAGAGAAGATGCTTAAAAACCTCAGCACATTATCCGAAATAAGAGATAGAAAGGGTCTTTGAGAAACTAATCAAACTTTGATAGTTTCCATAAATCAATATCAAGGTTGCACCGTTTGACCGTTTTGCCATTTCCGTGCTCGATCATTCATGCAATGCTGGTCCCTACTTTTTAATTTTTGAAAATGGCAGAAAAATAATAAATAAATAAACAAAAACTCATATGCATACTACTTTTGCTTTCCAATATGGTAATGAAATAGGTAAGATTTTGATATATCCTAATTTCATCGGTGGTAATTAGTCTATGAACGAGAAAAGCTAACGACTTAGGGACTTAATCCGCAGGTAAAGATTAGGTTATCAATTATCGACATCTTGTCCATAGATATAGTAGGGAATGAATATTGATATCTGATATGACAAACCTCTTGCACTTTTATCTAGGTTTTTTTTTTTTTGAGGAAAATATATAAATAAATTTCGACTGAATTGGACGACAATGGCGGGGTGCCTTATAATGCCTTCTTTTCGTGATATTTCGGGAATTTGATGGCATGAGAAGATCTTTCAAAAGGCGGAAGCATCACATGTATAATTAGTTATGTAATAACTATTCTGCTACCTAGAAAAGCCTTTGATATTTCAATTCGCTTGGAGAACTGTTTTCTGATTTGAAATTCTCCAGGAAAGCAAGTCAATTGATTACGATGCCTCGACCGAAAATTTAATTATTGAAATAAAAAGTCTCTACAATCATAGTAATGAATGCCCACCAGCCAAATAAAGTCTATGACATTACACAACACATCAAACATTATTATTCCTAATAATAATAGTAATAATATCAGTATATCTAGATACCGAATGTTCGATGAGGTTAGAATATAGTGTTGGCCAAAAAGTATATGACGGGGACCCACATCGATCTACGAAATAATTATAGAAAAGAGAGCGAGATATGTTGAATTTTTTTATGATTGTGGAATTAAAAAACCGTATTATTAATAGTCGGTCATATTTGTAGATGTGTCTTAGAGTGAAGAACAAAAGATTATAAAACTAAACCTAAGGTTCATTAGAAGTACCACCAAACTAATCTCTGCTAATCTTTTGAGTGACTTATGGGAAATACTTTTTAATTGACATGATGATGATATGATATTAATATTCTCTGCTGTAAGCATTAATTGCAGTATGTATAATCAATCATTCACAATAACAATTTTAACCACGCCGTTATTAAAAATTCGAACTATATAGAAAGGGTAAAATGTTGCAAGGTCAAGATTCCAGTTCCGAATATAAATTACTGATATATATATATATATATATTAGAAAATGATGCGTAATAAATTATATTACAAAAACTGAGAAGAGAGTTCGGGATAGGCAAAACTCACATTTTTTATTATATGTATACACGTATATGTATGTGCAGGGGTGGATCCAGATATTCGGACAGGGGGCCGTAATATGAATATGACATTAATGATGAGGGGCAACATAGAAAATGGTCATTTTAAAAAAAGTTTATCAATCAGAGTAGATTTTCTCATTGAAATATATTAAATATATTATCAGAAAAAAAACTAATTGATGCGGAATAGGTCTCGGGCACGCACGTTTTTATTCATTATAGTAGGAAGGGATGTGAGAACTCCGTAAACTACACCTGAAGTAGGGAAGATACCCAAGAATGGGAGTTGATACTCTTGTAAAAAGGATCAGTTCGCTTAAGACAGGTCCCAAGAGGAAGTAAGGGGACCTTAAGCCAGCGAACCCAGGAGGACCTCGTGGACCGACAAGAGAGAGTGCTTCTGGGACATAACAACCTTGAGAGATGACTACGGAGATCCAAAAGCAAGTAAGTCAGGAAGATTTGCCAGTGTCTGGCTACGTACAGGAAAAAAGACTCTGAAGATGGGACCATGTACACGTGTAGACCGCTCATTGGAGGACATTCTCTGACAAAAAAGATATTCTCTACTACAGTGACGCGCACACAGTAGCTCTGTATTGTCCTTGTTAGTACGGAGACAGCTCCCTCTAGATGGCTTGGATGGAAAGCATCGATAAAGGAAGGGATGGGAATTCATTTTAAGATAAGTCTTCACTGTTTCACACACCACTTCACACACAAACACTCGCATATCCATCTTCTTCTTACCAAGTCGTCTACGGCCCCACACCACTGAATTTTTATTGATCACATAGAGTCTAGTATCCCCACTTCCTAAATTTTTTAAACTTTTCTAGGAAACATACACGTTTAAATGCTAGTTTACGTGACCAAGCTAGAATTTCTGTAGACACATCTATGAAAGATGCGATTCAAAGATCAGAAGAAAGTCCTGTCGTTGCAACATCAATTACAACAACGAGTACACACCATCTTCTGGAGCTTGACTCTAAAATGATGTCAACGGGAAGCCTACGTGTTCCTGTAGTCCCTTTTACTGAAGGTCTTGGTGACCTTGCCATAACGAGCACAGTGACATCTAGTGATGTCTCACGATGACCGGTTGGAAGTTCCGTCACTGTTACTTCATCACCATCCATCGACCACACGTCCAGCTTGATCAAACAGCATGACGATTCAGATGACTTCTACCGTCACGAGGCTGAGTATAGAAGCATAAAGCACGTCTTGCAGCACAAGCACAAGACCAGACCTCCTCTCCATGTATTGAACAAACACAAGACGTCAATGCTAAACTGAAGATTGAAGCGAAAAAAATGACGCTAGAAGGTGATTGATGAACTACAACAGAGAAGAGCTTTCAACACAATGATTGCATCATGGAATGTGAAGGATTCTTTGAATCTTCATAGTCAAGCTACATTCGAATCAGAAGCCCTCAGCAAGAGTTCATAGTTCGCCATCAACGTTTATTAATCCTCTTACGAGCGATAAAGAGGGAGATTGTTCGGAATTCAAAAGTAGGGGAAGATTGTTATGACTATTTTATTGTGTTCAATAATATAGTTATCTTTGTCTAGGGACTAAATTGTAACAATATGTTAAGTTAGAGACTTAAGTGTACTCAAATATGTCTTGGTATATATAGGTAGTGCGACCAACGAATGGGACAATCATCGCGCATGGGACAATATCGGCCGTCGGGGTTCGGTTTAGAAGGAAATATTGATCCGCACGTGAAATCCAACCCAGGAGGTCCATGCCATCAAATGTCGGAAGCTCGACACGACACTGAACCATCGTTTTAAGTGTGTCTCCTGCAGCAGAATTTGGTGATAGCTCTTTGTTGGATCCCGACGTTGAGGATGATCGGTGATCCGTTTTTAAGATAGCGAGGATCTCGTCGAATTGTGATGCCAAAGTGGAAACTGTTGTGTTCAATGTTTTGACATCATCAAATAAGGTTGCGTATGACGTAGTCAGATTTTCGACGGTCTTCTCTAACCCCTCGAATCGATGATCCGTTGAACGAGTCATGGCGCGGCAGGTCGGACCAATTTGTTAGAGTGAAGACCAAGGACTCGAAATTCTTACACCCAAAGTGTCGAATTCCCGTGTGAGTAAGATCAATATTGTTGCAGAATTTGATAAACCACGACGCTGAAGCTAAATTTATATAAGAGTATTCACGCTTGAATAAACAATACGCAAACAATACTAATAGCCAATCAAGAGTAATCTCTTGCCCTCCCTAACTTACTTCCTAAACCATCGATGACCTCCCTTCCTATCTCTACCTTATTTATATACTAAAGAATTAACTAACATGAGATATACTAGGCATAAAATCTAAACAAACTAGTAATTATGATTTAATAATTCAAATAGCAAATCTTCTCAGCCTTGCATCTCTCACGTGTCCCCGCTTCCCTTGATGGGCTCGTACCTCTAATTCATTTAGCATCTTACTCGGCCCATCTTGCGTAATCTCTGACCCGATATTTTTCGGTCTCCTTCGGCGTGAGTACATAACAGTCTTTGTGTATTGAGATGGGGCTAGGAAGAGTGGGGATGGATTACAAACGTTTTGCATTTCATTCTTTAGGCCAAAGGTTGTGCAATCATATGTATGATTCTTATTATTGGTGTTTTTGTTTTAGAAGGGGTTTATTAATTTGTTTCTGCTGAAGGTCTTGATAAGCCAATTAAGATATCTACTTCCTTTGTTATTTCTAGAAATTTTAGTCAAGCCAAATCCTCTTCATGTACTACAATTCTATTAAGAAATTTGTGCCCAAGAATTTTTTTCTTCAAAGAAGAGCACCTACTTATCAGTTTTTAGTGCCACCGCCGTGTTTGAAGCCTCAATATTAAAACTCAACAACCATGGCGATAAATCTATAAAACAAAATAAGAAAATAGTGCTCCTAGAATAGTTAAAACTAAATGCCTAGATACGAAATCAAAGCTTAGAAGACAAAGAACTAAAATGACCAAAACAAGAAATTCAATTCAAAAGTGGATTCCAAAATTGAAGTTTTCTAGTACTAATAAGAAAAAATGGGAAATAAAAAGGGATAATACACCAAAAAAGGAACCCATTTTTAAATGGGTCGCTAAGCCAAAATTAGTAAATTCCCTAGACGTCAAATTACCTAGACTCACTAGGAAATTTGCCCGAAAAATTAAACCCACATATAAATAGGTACCTAAAATGCCTTGATTTATTTCATGCATACCCATCATGTGTGGCATCTCGATTCTGGTTGCTCCACGCACATAACTGGGACTAAGGAGATGCTGAGCAACTACGCCAAACGATTCGGTGGAACGGTCCGTTTCAGTAATAATCATTTTGCTTTTATCTTAGGGTATGGAAACCTACTTCAGACGAATTTGACGATTCAAGACGTCTCTCACGTCGAGGGGTTAAGCCACAACCTGTTTAGTATATGTCAGTTTTGCGATAGAGGACTGGAAGTCAACTTTCGCGCTAAACAATGTAGTGTGCGCAACACGGCGGGACATGCACTACTAGTCGGTTCCCGAAAATCAAATCTATATACCACAGATGTGAAAACCGTGAAACCCTTCACGGCTGTCTGCTTATTAACCGAAGCATCATCTCAGCAGAATAGCCTATGGCATCGACGTCTTTCCCACCTTAATTTCGAGACACTAAATAAGTTACGCAAAGACCAATTGGTCAAAGAGCTACCTACACCTAGCTATCAAAAGGAACATCCTTGCGCTGCTTGTGAGTTAGGAAAGATGCATAACGCGTCACATAAGACAAAACAAGTACCTTCTTCATCTAGACCTTTGGAGCTTTTGCATATTGATCTTTGTGGTCCTATGAGAGCTCAAAGTCTAAACGGTCGAAAATATATCATTGTTATAGTCGATGACTTATCGCGATACACTTGGGTTAAATTTCTCAAGACTAAGGATGAAACAGTTGACTTGCTTATTGCGTTTGTAAGAACCACTCAGAATTTTCTTCAAAGTAATATTCTAGTGATTCGTACCGATTATGGGACATAGTTCAAAAATGAAGAACTTCGACAATTTTATGCGTCCATAGGTATTACACAACAATTTTCAGCCGCCATAACACCACAGCAAAATGGCGTGATTGAGCGCAAAAACAGGACGCTAGTTGAAGCTGCTCGTACGATGCTGATTCAATCTAGCTTACCTCATTTCTTATGGTTGAAGCAGTCAACACAGCATGTTTTACCCAAAATTGCACAAATATTCATAAGCGATTTGGTAAAACTCCTTATGAATTAATCAATAGACGCATTCCTAACATCAACTTTCTTTGAGTCTTTGGATGTAAATATTTTGTTAAGAACGACAGAACTGATCGAGGAAAATTAGATCCCAAAGCTCTAGAAGGTGTCTTTGTAGGTTACTCATCAGAATCTAAAGCTTATCACATATGCCTTTAAAACATGCGATCGGTTATGGAAAGCATACACGTCACCTTTGACGAAACAACCGTAATGGCTTCTTGTCAAACCAGTCCTGGACCCGCGCTTACACCCGACATGGCTCTTGCTCTTTGACGAAATAGAGCCCACCCCGCCCCGCCAGCGGGCCCGACGTGCCGGTCCGCCTATATTGAAAAAAAAAAAAATTGATTAATAATTAAAAAGTTTTTAGCCCAATAAAAAAAATAACTCACAAGGCCCAACACAATAATTAATATGGCATATTAGTCAATTGAAAAAATAAAGTCCAACAATCACAATACAATATTTCATTAATCTAATATAATTATAATACTTAATAAATATATTTTTAATATTAGGCGGGCCGGCCCGCGAGCTAGCCCGCCCCGCCCCGCCAAAGCCCGCATTATACGGATGCACCAAGATCACCACGTGAACTTGAAAAAGGAGAATCAATAATAATATTTTTTTATTAAAACTTGAACTGGTTTCACAGCTTATTCTCACGATAATTATAAAACTAACATAATTTAATGATAATGGGAATTAGATGATTGAACGCCAAGGAAGCTTGAAGGATTGCTGCATGTGATTCTGTGCTCATTTATGTTACAGAAGCTTGACCATCCTTATCAGTCTCCCCCACCAAAATTCGACGTATCCTCGCGTCGGAGTACAATGGAACTTCCGGATCATGATAACGTGAGAGGTCAGCCACGTTGAAGGTACTCGAGATTCCCCAATCATCAGGAATGTCAATGCTGTAGGCGTTATCGTTTATGCGGCGTAGTACCGGGTAGGGACCATATTTTCTAGGAAGAAGTGTGCCGCTCATTCCCCCAGCAGGCCTTCTTTCCTTCCTAAGATGCACCATCCTCTTGAAAGACTTCGCTCCTCCAATGTTTATCAGCTTTAGTTTTGTACTGCGCAGTGGTCTTTGCTAGCTTCTGATGGACTTCTTGCTGAACCGTAACGTCGTCCTCGGCTACACGCTGCGCTGCCTTATTTCTGGAGTTGTTCCACAACATTCCAACCGTATCAAGCACCATCTTTGGGGAACTAGTATAGACAATAGAGAATGGGGACCTTCCAGTAGAAGAATGCACCACAGAATTATATGCGAACTCAGCTTGGGCGATGGCGAGATCCCACTGTTTAGGCCTGTTACTACAGATGCTGCGAAGTAAGTTCCCCAATGTTCTATTTACCACCTCGGTTTGCCCGTCCGTTTGCGGGTGTGCGGTGGAGCTGTAATTCAGCGTCGAATCAAACATCAACCACAACGTCTTCCAGAAATAACTCAAAAACTTGCTGTCGCGATCCGATGTAATAGTTCGGGGAACACCGTGGAGTCTAACGATGTCCCGGAAAAATAACCGAGCTATGGCAGCAGCGTCATTCGGATTTTGTAACCAGAAACCAGCGGGCACTCTTCAACCTCTTCCTATCCCCGAGTGGAAATGGGACAACATCACAATGGATTTTGTATCCGGATTGCCTCGAACCCAGAAGGGGAATGACTCCGTATGGGTTATTGTCGATCGATTGACTAAATCTGCTCATTTCCTTCCAGTTCGTACCAAAGATAGCTTGGACAAATTGGTAAAATTGTATGTTGATGAAGTCGTAAGATTACATGGCGTACCGGATCGAGACCCCCATTTTACTTCACGCTTTTGGCCTAGTCTTCAAAAATCCTTAGGTACGAAATTATTATTCAGCACGGCATATCATCCCCAGACTGATGGACAATCAGAGAGGACGATTCAAACATTAGAAGACATGTTACGTGCGGTAGTTTTGAATCTAAGCGGTAGTTGGGACAAATATGTGGCGTTGATGGAGTTCGCATACAACAATAGTTACCATTCAATCATTGGGATGGCCCCGTATGAAGCTCTATACGGTCGAAGGTGTCGAACACCACTCTTTTGGGATGAAGTTGGCGATAGGAAGATTGAACAAGTGGAGTTCATTGAAGATGCGGCGGAAAAAGTTAAACTCATCCGAGATAAGCTTAAAGCGGCTCAAGATCGACAGAAGAGTTACGCTGATAGTCGAAGACGCGATCTGGAATTCAGTGTAGGTGACATGGTATTCCTAAAGATTTCTCCGTGGAAGGGCATATTACGTTTTCGTCATCAAGGAAAGCTTAGTCCCCGATTTATCGGCCCTTTTCCTATTATCGAAAGGATTGGCAAGGTTGCTTATAGACTCGAGCTACCATCCGAATTATCTCAAATCCATAATGTCTTTCATGTTTCTATGCTTCGAAAGTATGAACCCGATTCGTCGCATATACTCGAAACCCCTCCGCTTGAGTTAAAAGACGATCTCTCATACGAAGTTCAACCAATTCAAATCTTGGATCGACAGGAGAAGAAGCTCCGAAGCAAGTCTATTCCTATGGCAAAAGTTTGTTGGCGAAATGACAAAGTTGAAGAAGAAACGTGGGAACTGGAAGAGCTCATGCGTTGTCAATATCCGCACCTTTTTTATTCGTTAGGTACGTTACGTTTCGAGGACGAAACTTTCTGAAGGGAGAGATAACTTATAACACCTATATTGCTTGGTCCAAAACTTAATTTTCAGCCCAAAAGAAAAAAAAAAAAAAAAGAGGCCACTTGTACCTTAGATGATAAGTACGTAGATCATTCTCTTCTTCCTTCACTCCTAAGCTACCAAAGAAACCTAACACATACACACACTTGAGTAGAAGAGATACCCTAGGAAGCTAGATCAACAAGCATAGTTCTTTTGATTTTGGCTTCAAGGGTTGGCTTCAAGGTAAGGAGAGTTCTTTTAATTCAAGTTCTGTTTTTGAAAGAAAAACAGCATGCGCAACTTCTGTAGTTTTCAGTTTCGAGCTAGTTATTTTGCACCAATTGTTGCGAGAGTTATTTCGATTGAAAGCTAACTCCTTGAGGTTTCCAAATCAGTTTGAATCATCTAAATTAGACAAGTATCTAAGTTTTGGTGAATTTTTGAAGTTCTGCTGCAAAAACAGAATTTCCTGCAACTTTCTGGAAAGTACATCTCTGCGCAGCCTCTGTATTCTGCTATTTTGACATATTTATGCTGCTCCGAATGTTTAAAACTTGACCTGTGTGGAAAGCTAGCTTACTGGGGTTTTCATAGCCGCTTGAAACAGCTTAATCCGATGTTTCTTCGATTTTATATAAATTTTTGAACTTTCTGCTGCGGAACAGAAATCTTCAGATATCGAGCACTGTACAGTTTCATTAATTCCCAGATTTTATTTGGTTATGCTATTCTGAAACTTTTAAAACTGATCTCTGTGGAAAGCTAATTTCTTGTGCTTTCCATATCCGTTGGAATGAACTCGATCTGATATTTGTGCGGATTGATATAAATTTCCGAAGTTCATGCTGAAAATCTGAGTCTTCTATGCGCAGTTTCTGTATTTCGAGATTCTTACATCAATATCGTGTTCCGATTCTTACGAAATTTGTTCCTATTGAAACTTAACTTTTCCTCTTCCTATAGCCACTCGAATAACCTAAATCCAACATTTCTACAATTTATTAAGAATTTTTTAAGAAGAGACCATGAAACTGAAATTTTTCTGCATTTTTGTCGAAGTACTTCGAAACTATCTCGCCGTTCCAGAATGTATTTAATAAGGTTGACGGCAGGGCATGTGTTGTATAATAAGGTTTTGAACGAAGTTGAAGATTATTGATCGCTCGTCTAATATTTATATTAAATTTTTATCTTCTTATTTAGGCGAAGGAACGACGTCGAGCGACACGAGGGCAGCTGGTGACATTGTGAAAAGTTAGCTTTTATCTGTGAGTTGATAATATGGGGACATCTTCCCTTCATGGGATGTGTGAACCTTGTGATGAGTCGTTTATTTCATTCTTTTATGTGTTTAAGCGACATTATGCTTGATTGATAGAGAGCCTTGTCGGCTATAGGTTATTGATATTTGCCTTATTCGATGAGATTTACGTGATCTTGTAATGTTCATGTGATAGTGAGCCTTGCCGGCTATAGGATATTCGTAATTGTTGTTGTTGACGTATATGATTTATTTGATTGGAGGACTCACAATTGTGATATGTATTATTTTGATGTTGCATACTCGGTACCGAGACATTAGTAGCCCGAACTAGCCAGGATTCGGGTGAGTGAGAGTGGCATATGATTAGTAGCCCGAACTGCCACGATTCGGGTGAGTGAGACTGGCATTAGTAGCCCGTGGCTTGGCGAGCCCAGGTAAGTGTGGCCTAACGATGTCACTTGTCCATTCGCCATCGTTGTTGGAAGGTGATCGTTAGGATTTATTACGGCCAACGTCACTGGAGTGGGACATGTATACCATATATATAGTTGTTACGATCATTCACGATACCTGGTCTAGAGTACGGTGACGGACTCGTCTGACTCTCGACGGGGAGTTCAGCTCGAGTGAGGTTAGGGCTACCCACGCGTCATTTATGTGATTTGTTAACTTTAACATACGTGATTTCGTTTGTGCGATAATTCGACGTAGTGATGTTTGATTATTGTATTGGTTATTCATCGCTGGGGATACACCTCATCGTGAGGATAAGGTGTGTCCATATTATTTTCTCACTGAGCTTGTGATTTGCTCACCCCATATATACATATATCCTTTTCTAGGTTGATATCATTTTGACCGGAGGTTGCCTTTTTGGATCATCATTCCGCTGCGATCTTTTCCATTTTGGGTACAGTATCTTCAGTTCGTGTTGGATCCATTGGCGGAAATATTTTTGGAAGGAAATTTTGTTTGTACATTGATTCCTTCGTTGATCGATATGTCGAGATGTTTCGTACTTTGTAAAACCTCCTTTGATATCCAGTATATATGTTTCATCGAGTTTCGATTTTCATTCTATCGTATGATTCGTTCGTGTTTGAGTTTTGATATCAAGCCTTGCGTTTATTTATAAACGCGGCGGCTGTCACACCTTTGACGTGGGTCGGGGCGTGACAGTTTCGGTGGTATCAGAGCGTGGTCTCATTCTTATGTCTTGCTGTACTTCTGAGCTTGGTTAATTTTCTTTCTTTCTTCGATGATGTCAATGGATCCATTTTCCATTCGTGGTGTCTTTCATGTTATAGTTATATGCTGACCTCGATCTTTTCGTTGATAGTCATTATGGCACCTCCAGCTACGCGAGGACGAGGTCGGGGGCGCGCTTCTCGTGGTCCTCCGAGTCCTCTTTCTTCTCCTTTTCCTCGTAGACCTCGCGGACAGACACCTCAGATTCCTATTCCGTCTAGTGAGCAACCACAACCTCCAGTGCGAGTTGATCAAATGATGACACCAGAACAATATCAAACTTACTACGAATATGTTCGTGTACATGGAGTTCCTCCACCTACAACGGGCCCTTCGACGTCTACTCAACCTCAAGCTTCAGATATACCTTTCGTCCATCGATCTGAAGCTCAAGAAGTTCCTCCTCGTAGTGAACCTGCTCTACATTTATCAAACGTAGCGGTTTCTCATCCTAGAGGCATGCATTATATTCCTGACTTGGTGAAAGCCGTCAGTGATATGGGAACTCCGATCTTCGAAGGTGTACGAGACGCCACGGAAGCAGGTGCTTGGCTTAAGGAAGTTATCGAGACCTTCGACACCTTGATGATCGACGAAGATCATCGTGTGGTTATCGCGACAAAACTTTTGGGCAAGGACGCGCGTCGATGGTGGCTGCATCTTAAAGAGACATCTTCCGATCGTATTACGTGGCCCGTATTTGTTGAGAGGTTCAAGGAACGCTACTTCTCTCAGTATAGCAGGGATCAAAAGAGGAAGGAGTTCTTCAGCGTCTATCAGGGTAATATGACGGTCGTCGAGTACGAGAGTCGATTTCTAGATTTGCGTGAATTTGCTCCTGAATCATATACGACGAGGGACTTGTGCAAAAGGTTCGAAGATGGCCTCAACATTAATATTCGCGATCGCTTGAAGTCGGGGGACAAATACGAGAGCCTCGACGAACTCGTGGAGGAGGCGTTGAGAGTCGAAGGCTTAATCCAAGCAAGACAGAAGTTGGCCGAACGATCTCAGAAGAAGAGGGAAGGAGACACACTACCAAGAAACGTGTCGAAGATGATTAGAAGCTCGGGATATTCGCCATCAACGACCGGTTCTTCTCGTTTTCGTGAGCAACCAAAGGGTGGTGAAAGCGTAGCGTCGGGATCTGTTAGTTCAGCTAGAAGGTGCAACAATTGTTTGAAATACCATGACGGTCCCTGCAAAGCTCAACAAGTGTGCTTCCAATGTCGACAACCCGGACACATCAGATCGGCTTGTCCTCGTCTCGTCGGAGGGCAGGGATCTATGCATTCTCGTGGCATGCCTCTTCATCCCCCACCTCACTTTACATCTGTAGATAGTCGATCGGGAGTGCGTGGTAGCATGGGTGTCTGTAATACCCAGCCTTCTATGCCCGGAAGAAATCAAACTCGAGTTTTTCACATGACTCAGGAAGAAGCTCGCTCGGACCCTAAGGTGGTGACTGGCCAAGTTTCTATTGGAGACTGTCCGATCTATATTATCGTTGATTCAGGTTCTGATCGATCTTATATTCGGGATAGTCTGACTACGAGTCTCCCGTATCGTGCTTCCCACTTATCACCTGCTGTTGTTGTTCATACCCCTCTTGGGGAACGTATCACTCGAGACTTGGTATTGAAAGCCTGTCCCATTTCGGTTGCAAATTCAATTCTAGAAGCCGACTTGATACCATTACCATTGGCTGATTTAGACGCCATTCTTGGCATGGATTGGTTATCTAATCATCACGCAATTCTTGATTGTCGAGCAAAGATTGTCACTTTTCATAGACCCGGACATCCCGAACTAGTTTTCGAAGGCGAACATCAATCTGAATCACTCGCCATCATTTCAATACTTTCAGCCCGTAAATTGATGCATAAGGGGTGTGAAGCATTTTTAGCTTCGATCGTCGACACTTCTCGTTCTACAACCACGATTGACGATATCCCTGTTGTGAAAGAATTCCCTGACGTATTTCCTGAGGATTTACCGGGACAACCACCTACTCGGGAAGTTGATTTTGTCATTGATACTCTTCCCGAGACTACTCCTATATCGATCCCGCCATATCGAATGTCCCCAGCCCAGCTTAAGGAACTCAAGGTAATTTTGGGAGATCTATTAGAGAAGGGTTTCATTCGGCCTAGTACATCTCCGTGGGGTGCTCCTCTTCTTTTCGTCAAGAAAAAGGATGGATCACTTCGTTTATTCATTGATTATCGTCAGTTGAACAAAGTCACAATAAAGAACAAATATCCTCTTCCTCGAATTGATGACTTGTTCGATCAACTACAAGGAGCTACCGTTTTCTCGAAAATCGATTTGCGATCTGGTTATCACCAGCTCAAAGTTAGGGAGTTTGATATCCCTAAGTCTGCCTTTCGAACTAGATATGGCCATTTTGAGTTCTGCGTAATGCCTTTTGGACTTACGAATGCTCCTGCAGCATTTATGGATTTTATGAATCGAATATTTCGGCCTTATCTGGATAAGTTTGTTATCGTCTTTATCGATGACATACTCATATATTCTCGATCAGATGATGAACACGCTCGACATCTTACCATTGTACTAGATACTCTTCGAGAAAATCGGCTTTATGCTAAACTCTCGAAATGTGAATTCTGGCTTCGAGAGATAAGCTTTCTGGGCCATCGCATATCCAAAGATGGAATCTTTGTCGATCCGGCGAAGATTCAAGCCATTGTAGATTGGGATAGTCCGAAAAATGTGACCGAAATACGGAGTTTTCTGGGGTTAGCTGGGTACTATCGAAGATTCGTCAAAGATTTCTCGTTGTTAGCTTCCCCTTTGACAAAGCTGACTCGAAAAGGTACTCAGTTCGAATGGAACGACGATTGCGAGAAGACATTTCAAGAGCTAAAAAGGCGACTCACCTCGGCTCCTATTCTTACGTTGCCTGATCCGGAGATTCGAGAATTCACCATCTATAGTGATGCGTCGAGACAAGGCTTGGGGTGTGTTCTTATGCAAGAAGGCAAAGTGGTGGCGTATGCTTCAAAACAATTAAAGAAGAACGAAGAAAATTATCCGACACACGATTTGGAACTTGCCGCCATTGTCTTCGCGTTAAAAATCTGGAGGCATTAGCTTTATGGTGCTACTTGCCGAATCTTTACGGATCACAAAAGTTTGAAGTATATTACAACTCAGAGGGAGTTGAACCTTCGACAAAGACGATGGATGGAATTGGTCAGCGGCTATGACTTAATAATCGATTACCATCCAGGCAAAGCAAACGTCGTGGCCGATGCGCTAAGCAGAAAATCTTTTACCCGACTTGCTCTTATTCAATCGAATTATCTTTCTCTTTTGGAGCAGTTTAAAGGTCTTCGTATATCGCTTCATTGTGGGGATTCAAATGAAGCTTCTTTGCTTGCTAAATTTGAAGTTAGGTCTACTCTATTCGAGCAAATCCGAGAGAAGCAGTTCCACGATACCCACCTACGACAAATTGCAAAGTCAAAACAAGAGGAGACAAGCGATTTCAGAACTCGAGACGATGGACTTCTTACCTTTCGCAATCGTATATGTGTACCGTCGGACGTTGATCTTCGTAGAGCTATCCTCGAGGAAACTCATTCTTCAGCCTATGCTATGCATCCAGGTAGCACGAAAATGTACAGGACTCTTCGAGAATATTACTGGTGGCCGGGTATGAAGCGAGACATCGCTGAATTCGTATCAAAATGTCTATCATGCCAACAAATAAAAGCTGAGCACCAGAAACCAGCGGGCACTCTTCAACCTCTTCCTATTCCCGAGTGGAAATGGGACGACATCACAATGGATTTTGTATCCGGATTGCCTCGAACCCAGAAGGGGAATGACTCCGTATGGGTTATTGTCGATCGATTGACTAAATCTGCTCATTTCCTTCCAGTTCGTACCAATGATAGCTTGGACAAATTGGTAAAATTGTATGTCGATGAAGTCGTAAGATTACATGGCGTACCGGATCGAGACCCCCGTTTTACTTCACGCTTTTGGCCTAGTCTTCAAAAATCCTTAGGTACGAAATTATTATTCAGCACGGCATATCATCCCCAGACTGATGGACAATCAGAGAGGACGATTCAAACATTAGAAGACATGTTACGTGCGGTAGTTTTGAATCTAAGCGGTAGTTGGGACAAATATGTGGCGTTGATGGAGTTCGCATACAACAATAGTTACCATTCAAGCATTGGGATGGCCCCGTATGAAGCTCTATACGGTCGAAGGTGTCGAACACCACTCTTTTGGGATGAAGTTGGCGATAGGAAGATTGAACAAGTGGAGTTCATTGAAGATGCGGCGGAAAAAGTTAAACTCATCCGAGATAAGCTTAAAGCGGCTCAAGATCGACAGAAGAGCTACGCTGATAGTCGAAGACGCGATCTGGAATTCAGTGTAGGTGACATGGTATTCCTAAAGATTTCTCCGTGGAAGGGCATATTACGTTTTCGTCATCAAGGAAAGCTTAGTCCCCGATTTATCGGCCCTTTTCCTATTATCGAAAGGATTGGCAAGGTTGCTTATAGACTCGAGCTACCATCCGAATTATCTCAAATCCATAATGTCTTTCATGTTTCTATGCTTCGAAAGTATGAACCCGATTCGTCGCATATACTCGAAACCCCTCCGCTTGAGTTAAAAGACGATCTCTCATACGAAGTTCAACCAATTCAAATCTTGGATCGACAGGAGAAGAAGCTCCGAAGCAAGTCTATTCCTATGGCAAAAGTTTGTTGGCGAAATGACAAAGTTGAAGAAGAAACGTGGAAACTGGAAGAGCTCATGCGTTGTCAATATCCGCACCTTTTTGATTCGTTAGGTACGTTACGTTTCGAGGACGAAACTTTCTGAAGGGGGAGATAACTTATAACACCTATATTGCTTGGCCCAAAACTTAATTTTCAGCCCAAAAGAAAAAAAAAAAAAAGAGGCCACTTGTACCTTAGATGATAAGTACGTAGATCATTCTCTTCTTCCTTCACTCCTAAGCTACCAAAGAAACCTAACACATACACACACTTGAGTAGAAGAGATACCCTAGGAAGCTAGATCAACAAGCATAGTTCTTTTGATTTTGGCTTCAAGGTTTGGCTTCAAGGTAAGGAGAGTTCTTTTAATTTAAGTTCTGTTTTTGAAAGAAAAACAGCATGCGCAACTTCTGTAGTTTTCAGTTTCGAGCTAGTTATTTTGCACCAATTGTTGCGAGAGTTATTTCGATTGAAAGCTAATCCTTGAGGTTTCCAAATCAGTTTGAATCATCTAAATTAGACAAGTATCTAAGTTTTGGTGAATTTTTGAAGTTCTGCTGCAAAAACAGAATTTCCTGCAACTTTCTGGAAAGTACATCTCTGCGCAGCCTCTGTATTCTGCTATTTTGACATATTTATGCTGCTCCGAATGTTTAAAACTTGACCTGTGTGGAAAGCTAGCTTACTGGGGTTTTCATAGCCGCTTGAAACAGCTCAATCCGATGTTTCTTCGATTTTATATAAATTTTTGAACTTTCTGCTGCGGAACAGAAATCTTCACATATCGAGCACTGTACAGTTTCATTAATTCCCAGATTTTATTTGGTTATGCTATTCTGAAACTTTTAAAACTGATCTCTGTGGAAAGCTAATTTCTTGTGCTTTCCATATCCGTTGGAATGAACTCGATCTGATATTTGTGCGGATTGATATAAATTTCTGAAGTTCATGCTGAAAATCTGAGTCTTCTATGCGCAGTTTCTGTATTTCGAGATTTTTACATCAATATCGTGTTCCGATTCTTACGAAATTTGTTCCTATTGAAACTTAACTTTCCCTCTTCCTATAGCCACTCGAATAACCTCAATCCGACATTTCTACGATTTATTAAGAATTTTTTAAGAAGAGACCATGAAACAGAAATTTTTCTGCATTTTTGTCGAAGTACTTCGCAACTCTCTCGCTGTTTCAGAATGTATTTCCGCGATATTTCGAATGCCTCGTGATGATATTTAAGTAGATTTTGGACAGTTTTGACGGCAGGGCATGTGTTGTATAATAAGGTTTTGAACGAAGTTGAAGATTATTGATCGCTCGTCTAATATTTATATTAAATTTTTATCTTCTTATTTAGGCGAAGGAACGACGTCGAGCGACACGAGGGCAGCTGGTGACGTTGTGGAAAGTTAGCTTTTATCTGTGAGTTGATAATATGGGGACATCTTCCCTTCACGGGATGTGTGAACCTTGTGATGAGTCGTTTATTTCATTCTTTTATGTGTTTAAGCGACATTATGCTTGATTGATAGAGAGCCTTGTCGGCTATAGGTTATTGATATTTGCCTTATTCAATGAGATTTATGTGATCTTGTAATGTTAATGTGATAGTGAGCCTTGCCGGCTATAGGATATTCGTAATTGTTGTTGTTGACGTGATATTAAACATATAAGTTGGTCCTTGGGTTGATTTGATGATTTCATGAGAATTATATGAACGTGATGACGTATATGATTTATTTGATTGGAGGACTCACAATTGTGATATGTATTGTTTTGATGTTGCATACTCGGTACCGAGACATTAGTAGCCCGAACTAGCCAGGATTCGGGTGACTGAGAGTGGCATATGATTAGTAGCCCGAACTGCCACGATTCGGGTGAGTGAGACTGGCATTAGTAGCCCGTGGCTTGGCGAGCCCGGGTAAGTGTGGCCTAACGATGTCACTTGTCCATTCGCCATCGTTGTTGGAAGGTGATCGTTAGGATTTATTACGGCCAACGTCACTGGAGTGGGACATGTATACCATATATATAGTTGTTACGATCATTCACGATACCTGGTCTAGAGTACGGTGACGGACTCGTCGGACTCTCGACGGAGAGTTCAGCTCGAGTGATTTGTTATCTTTAATATCGTTTGTGCGATAATTCGACGTAGTGATGTTTGATTATTGTATTGGTTATTCATCGCTGGGGATACACCTCATCGTGATGATAAGGTGTGTCCATATTATTTTCTCACTGAGCTTGTGATTTGCTCACCCCATATATACATATATCCTTTTCTAGGTTGATATCATTTTGACCGGAGGTTGCCTTTTTGCGATCATCATTCCGCTGCAATCTCTTCCATTTTGGGTACAGTATCTTCAGTTCGTGTTGGATCCATTGGCGGAAATATTTTTGGAAGGAAATTTTGTTTGTACATTGATTCCTTCGTTGATCGATATGTCGAGATGTTTCGTACTTTGTAAAACCTCCTTTGATATCCAGTATATATGTTTCATCGAGTTTCGATTTTCATTCTATCGTATGATTGGTTCATGTTTGAGTTTTGATATCAAGCCTTGCGTTTATTTATAAACGCGGCGGCTGTCACACCTTTGACGTGGGTTGGGGCGTGACAATCCTTGTATAACTCTTTGAGATGCTCGAACCCAATAATCTCGTTCTCCAAGGTCGTGAATAGGTTTACCCGTCGACTAAGTGCATCGGCAACTTGATTTTGGCTTCCTTGCTTATATAGTAACCTGAATGGAAACTTCTGTAGAAATTGAATCCAGCTCAAGTGCATGGAGTCGGTCACCCGTGTCTGGTTGTTCAAATATTTTAAAGCTTTGTGTTCCGAATATAGCACAAACTCCTTTGCGATGAGATAGTGCTTCCAAGTCTTCAACACTCGTACCACGGAATAAAACTCCTTGTTGTAGGTACTCCATTTTCGCCTTCCCTCACTAAGTTTCTCGCTGGAAAAAGCAACCGGCCTTTTTTCTTGAGAAAGTACAGCGCCAACACCTAAGCCACTCGCATCTAGGGGTGTTCAAATTTCGGATAAAACCGAAAAAACCGGCCGAACCGAAATTTTCGGTTATTTCGGTTCGGTTAATTCGTTTTTTCGGCCAGTTTTGGTTTTGTATTTAGGAAATTTCGATTTTTCGGTTCGGTTTTCGGATTTCAGAAAAAATAACCGAAATAACCGAAAAACCGAAATATATTTAGTTATATATAATTTATATTAGACAAGTTTAAAATATTGTAGTTTATGAAAGTGATTAATATTTATAGTGATAATAAAGTCCAACAAAATAATTATATTTTTCATAAAAAATAATTAAAATTACAATGTTTATTTTATAACGCACTATATTATAACATTTAATTCCTATATATATAGATGTTATAAAAGATAATTCGTGTATATATATATATACACGAATTACGCACACATATGAGTAATGCAATTATCATATCATTACTATTTGTAGGTTCCAGATTTAACATCCAACGAATTAAGATGAACTTGAGAATTAAATCGATTGACTCACCTTTGATACACGCGCGGAAGCAATAGGCAAATAATCATCAATCAATCTTCATTTAATCCAATGGCTTTCTTTACAAGCAATTCAATTCCCTCTCTACAATTAAACCTATTCTACTATGATGATGAGAGAGATTTTCTAAGGAGAGAAAGCCTCGCTGGGTCTCAAGTTGTTGTGTAAAATACACACACTTGCCCTATATATACCAAAGCATACTTTGGTATATTACACATCAGTCCCTATATTATCATAAACTACAATTTGGTCCCTAGACAAAGATAACATGACATTTGAGCACTAGAAATGGATTCCTAACAATCTCCCCCTTAGTGTTCAAATGTCATTGGAGCGCCAATAGTCTTTGTCTCTAATGATCTTCAGTCTTCATCATCGATTGAACAAAAGAATGGATTCCTAACAATCTCCCCCTTTGTGTTCAATTATGGATTAGACACGTTCTTCGTTGCTGCTTGAAGAAAAGGTTGAGGGCTTCTGGAGAATCTTCTTTCTCCCCCTATGTACATGCTCCCCCCTTTTTCTTCTTTGCAACCTTGAATTTTTTTTTTTTATCACCTTCTTGCATAGATCAGAGTTGTGTAGATCTAAGGACATTGACTCTTCATTTATTCTCGTGCCATGGAGAGAGGTCGTGTTTGTTGTGGTTCAGCACGTGCGTTGTAAGCTCGGCTTCTTTAATGATATCACGTGCTTTGCCTCCTTGATATACTTCTCCCCCTCATGGCGATTCAATTGTATCGTCATGCCTACGGATCAAGGTGATTCCTCGTGTAAGCGTGGAGCGTGGTGATTGTTAGGAATATTTTATTATGTTCAATTAATTATAATTATCTTTGTTGTGTATTTATAAAGATTCTCTTTATAAGAGGCTTAGTGTAATTGGGCTTTGTTAGGGGCCTAAGTATTATATACCAAAATGTGGTATAAATACCAAAACCCTAACACATAATAACAGTGTATTGTGTGAAACTCAAAGTGAGCCCCCAACCTCTCAAGAACACACAAGCACCCCACGAGCTTTCATTCTTCCGATCATAAAATCGTGGTAAACTCGTGTTAATCTTTGTTTAGTTGGATATTCTAGGACCTACAAGTGGTATCAGAGCAAGCGTGAGGGAGCTTTGAAGCCATTCTTGGAGTTATTGAGCTACTTTCGTCATTTTTTTTTGCTGTTTTTGAGCTTCTTTGGCTGTTTTTCTGCCTTTTCTGAGCTGTTTTTGGGCTTTCTCGGCCATTTTCTGGTATTGGGGAACTTTTTCCAGCAAAAAAGCATTTCTGGGCAGATTTTGGGCATTTACAGCAAGATTTTCGGATTTTTCTGGGTTTCAGCTTGAAGATCTTCATCCTGTTCATCATTCGCGGAACAGACAAAGAATTCGCGAACTTCTCTGCTTTGCGAACCGCCACTCCCGCGAACTTCAATTCGCGAAGTGTTCCGCTACATCCGCGAACCTCAACACGCGAACCAGGATCACGAAGCTCAGGCCACTTCACGAACCCCACTTCATCTGCGATCTTTCGATTCGCCAACCTTCAGCTCAGCTTCGCGAATCATTTAGCCAATCCGTGAACTCACTTCGCCAACGCAGATCACGAACCGGTCTTCAATTCGCGAACCAGCCATTTCTCGAACCCCTCGATTTCACGAATCCAGCTCAAGTTCGCGAACCCTTCGATTTCACGAATCCAGCTCAAGTTCGCGAACCTCACTAACTTCAAGTTTCAACACTTCCAAGTTCCACATACGTTTAAAGATCACCCACATTTAATTAAGTATTAGTTGTTTGGGCTAATTAGGTTTTGGCAAATTATAGATAAGTTTGATAAATTCCGAAGTTTTCGAAATCACCTCAAAAGTTTTTCGGTATACACCAAAAATCTTTTCGGTACCCAAAATTTTCGATACTTCACAATATTTTTCGATAAATCAAACTTTCGGTGCAGAAATTTTTAAAAGCCATTTTTTTTATTCCAAAGCATCTTTGGCAAATTGTAGAAAAAGTTCTTGGTAACATTTTTGAAGTTCTTCGACATTTCTTCAAAACTTTTCGGTACACCCCAAAAAGTTTTCGACACTTAAAATTTTCGAAACTTCACGACTTTTATCGACACACCAAAACTTTTCGGAACTGAATTTTTCAAAAGCCAAAAATTATCAAATCTACACAATGCGTTAACGATCGCGTATCCAACAAAAAAAAAAACTGGTAATATTTAAAATTTTAAAAATCATGGATTCTACTTCCGCAACTTCTGAGATGAGCTTTGACGAGAGTGATTTATATAAAGCTTTTCTTTCTTTGAAGGAAGATTATAAAACCATGTGTCGTGAACATAAACACGAACGTAGGACTACCCAAGCGTTAGAAACTAAGTTAGCTAGTGCACTAGAAACTATTTCTAGTCTTGAATCAAAATTAGCTAGCTCAGAAACTAACGTTTGTGAGCTAACCAAGAACCTAAATTCCTCTAAGCTAGGCCAAACTCAACTTATAAGTCACGAAAAGACTATAAGTGAGTTAGAGAGTAGACTAGATAATAATTACAAATGCTTAGTCAAGAGTTTAGAAGAAAGAGGTAGTCTTACTTGCCATTTAGAAAACGCGCGTGAGAAAATCACTAATCTTGAATCTCAAGAAGTAAAATTAAAAGCTCAAATTAGTGAACTAACAAATAAATTAAACAATTGCGAACTCGAACGCAATAATTATCTGTCTGATTTGAGCAATTCGCGGAGTAGTTTTAAACTTTTATTTGAGGAACGCAGTAAATTGCACTCTAAAGTTCATCACTTAGAGGGCATCCTTGCGAAAAAGGGTCAAACAGACCAAAGTTCCTCTAAAGACTTAGCGTCCAACGGGGAAAATAATTTACATTCTAATAAATCTATCTCTTGTTGGAAAATTCCAGAGGTTGCTAGTAAAATTGTAGAATTGAACGCAACCCTGGAATCGGAAAGAGTAGGTTTCCGAGCAGAAAAGCAAAAACTTCTAGAGGAGATTTCTAATCTCAAAAATTCCCCGTCCCTACCCGTCTTAAATGAACTCTCTATAGAAAAATCTTCTTTTAAGCCGGATATGGGCACACAAACCGACGCCTTTGTTCCTAAAATTAAAAAGACTTTTACTAATAATTCTATGTCAACAGTGACGAAAGCAAATACGAATTCTAAGTCACCTTTGGCTGGCGCAGAAATGAAATGTAAAAGCAATACGCGTAAAACTGCTAAGGAACAAAAGAATATTAGGAAGGAGAAAGGAAAATCGACATTATTTCCCAAAATCAAGGACGACATTGCTAAAGATTCTCCTTCTCCCGCTCCCATTAAAAAGGAAGTTCCTAAAGAAGAAGTCCCAAGCTCAAGCAGGCGAACTTCTCAAACTTCCAAACTCTCTCATTCTTTAAAGAATGATAGAGATGGAATTGCTTACACACAAAAAAATGCTTATTATTCTAGTAAGCGAAATTCCATCAAAAATCATCATTATAGAGTGAATGATGTGAATTCTTGTAGGCAATACGACTCATCATCTGATGACGCATATAGTGCGATAAGTTCGTATTCATACTTGAAATACCCGGTCCAGATTAAGTCTGAAAGACACCTTCTGCGACTGGCTAGGGAGAAAATCTTCAGATCTTCTAAACCTAGACACACGTTTACCGGCGCTGAATTGTCATTTCCCTCTAAGGTTCACCAAACTTGGATTCCTAAATCAGAAATCAAATTAAATAGAACTTTAAAGGATGATTTAGGATGTATATCTGAACCAAATGTGCATAAATTGTTTTCTGCTAATATGGGAGGACCCATCCAAAAATGGGTACCAAAGTCCCGATAATGTTTTGCAGGAGCCCAATCACGTGTGGTAATTCGACGATGGTTGCTCCACACGCGTGATTGGTATGAGATGAGAGCAACCACAACACTCCGGTCATGAGTAGTAATTAGGATGGTTGCTCCATACTCATGATCGGTACGAGACGAGGGCAACCACAACATTCCAGCATGGTTGGTATTCTGGAAGTTGCTCCACAATCATGACTGGTATGCAGCGTGAGCAACTACACCGTAGGTAAATTCTATATATGCATTCCATAGTAAATTTTGGCATGCATATCGAGCTGAAAATATAATATACCTACTTTGCAAATAATAGGGTACATTATAGCTATGCATGCTTCAAAAGGACTTTTACTTTCAAATTCTTGCATGCATGCATACATGAGCCGAAACGCGAAATACCCTATTTTATAGGTACATTTTCATTATGCATATAATTTTAAGATTTTCGAGCTTAAATTTTCAAGTATGCATATAAGCTGAATCGCAAAAATACCTATTTTTCAAAATGGTACATTTTAAATATGCATTTTCAAAACTTTCAAATTTAAAATGCATATTACGCACGGAAATGATAGATACCATTTTTTCTATAAAATGAGCTTAATTTGAGGGGGAGCTACTATTTTATTTTTAAAAGAGAAGTAACCCTTAATCTCTAGAAGGGAGCAATAATTACATTATTGAGGAGGAGCGAACTTCAAATATGTGAATTTAGGGAAAGAGATTCACAGATTTTTTGAACTTATCACGCATCTTTTGAGGGGGAGCAACCTTATTTTTAGAGGCATGTTTTGAGGGGGAGGAATATATATATATATATACATATACTATATTATATATATACTAATATATATTACTAATACAATATATATATATATATATATATTATATCCATATAATATATAGTATAGAAATATATATTACTAATAACGATTAATATATATATATATATCCAAAAAAAAAAAAAAAAAATTCTTCTCTCCACATCAGCAAGCTTCATGAAGATTACCTCCAACCTCCGAAGATGGACTTCAAAAGAAGAATCTCATGCCTACAACGGTCAATTCTTTTCAAAAGGCGACGGTGGCTACAAATGCAAATCTCGGTGCTCGCTTCAACCGACCTGCTCCGGCTTGCTGACAAACAAAGCAGCACTCACTACTTCCTACCGGATGCATGGATGCTTCGTTCCTACGATTCAGTCAAACCCAACTGAATCTAACCCCGGAACATCACCGAGAGTCAGTCGAATCACGAAGAAACAGCCACGTCTACTAAAACCTTTTGAAAAGACCGACGCTACATGATTCCCTCTCCTCACAAATTATTCGGACCAACCCCCATAGGTACAGGTGCTAATTTTATTAGCTCCCGGGTAGAAGTCGCCGCAATAGGTCCAACGGCGCGTGCACAACCGAGCCTTACCCACTCGTCTGTCTCACAAAAGACAGGTGTTTTAGAAATCACGGGGAACCACGTCTACTATCACCGCTTCACTCGGAAGTGGGAGATATTGAATTATGTGGTACTCAGCCCCACCACCACCCTTCCTTGCGCACTCGAGTCTAGTGTGTCCTCACTTTCCATATATTTTTATATTTTCTAGGACACATACACTTTTAAACACCTGATCTTTGTGATCAAGTTAGAACTTCCGTAGACATGTCTTGCTTCGACATGATTCGAGGATCGGAAGGAAGTCCTGCCGTTGCAACATCAAAGCAACAACGGTTTCAGGCCATCGTCTACGAGCATAGCTCCTAGATCGATGTTAACGGGAAGTCTTCGTGACCCCGGTTTCTTACACGATGGATTGCCTTTGTGGCTCCGTCTGGTTATTACCATCACCGACCTGTCGTTTGTGTCCTCCTAATCTTCCTACACAAGCATGCCGATCTCGTTAACACGAATCGCCATGAGGGGGAGAAGGGGACACGCATAAACAAACAGGTCGGACCACCCACCAATCTCCGCCGCGCTCACCACTCTGAAGTCGGGCTCCCCTGCACTTGAATGGAACATTCCAAAGGAGCCTAACACCCCACGCGTACCTTCTTCCGGAGCCAGACAAGCTTCCTCGAGGCCGAACCAGACAACTTCCTTCGAAGAAGACGAATCCGGCGCCGAGAAGAAGAAGATTGGAGAAGACTTGACGACTGCCTTAGTGGCTACGTCAGGTTATTACCTAACCTGAGTCCCTACCAACGCCATCCTCATGTCCCGACGACGTGATCTTCTTGCCAAAGATAATGCCTCATTTTGACCCATCGCATGGCGATCTCCCCAACTCGATCTTCATGAGGGGGAGTAGTACTAAAGCAAAATGGGAGCAATACCACGACGAAAGTGCAAGATAGATCAGAAACGCTAAATCCTCAAGCGTCGTCAAAGAATCAAGCGAACACCATGTACTACAAAGATCGAAGTTGATGCCTCGTGTGCGTCTCTCCAAATTTCAAAGAGAACTTCTCAATCCCAACATAAGGTTGACCAAAAGTAGGGAGAGTTGCGCTATTATAGAAAGGAGAGATCGAACACAAAACAAAGAGATCAGGCAAGTAACTTCAAACACCTTCCGGCATTTACGAATCGAGCTTCAAAAGAAGATTAAGAAGATCCAGTGCCGAGAAGCGGAGATCAAGACACGGTGAGCTTGAAGATCTCCAAAAGAAGAGGTCAAAAGACAAGACAATGAGGAAATTCGTTTAGGACTCAGGCAAATGCACTAAGCCCCACAAAGATAATCCATGTCGAATTGAAGATTTAACACAAAGGGGGAGATTGTTAGGAA
Source organism: Lindernia subracemosa (assembly GCA_028392965.1). NCBI lineage: Eukaryota > Viridiplantae > Streptophyta > Magnoliopsida > Lamiales > Linderniaceae > Vandellia > Vandellia subracemosa. The sequence goes on along the minus strand of JAQPCC010000011.1, from coordinate 824,900 downwards.
TATTTTATTGTGTTCAATTAATTATAATTATCTTTGTTGTGTATTTATAAAGATTCTCTTTATAAGAGGCTTAGTGTAATTGGGCTTTGTTAGGGGCCCAAGTATTATATACCAAAATGTGGTATAAATACCAAAACCCTAACACATAATAACAGTGTATTGTGTGAAACTCAAAGTGAGCCCCCAACCTCTCAAGAACACACAAGCACCCCACGAGCTTTCATTCTTCCGATCATAAAATCGTGGTAAACTCGTGTTAATCTTTGTTTAGTTGGATATTCTAAGACCTACAGTGATGTTGAAGTCCGGATGAAGTAACCTGAAAACGGGACCGACGACCAATCATCGTGAGACATCCCTAGATGTCACTCTTGGTCGTTGATGCAAAGTCACAAAGACTTGCATTTGAAGGGACTACGGGGCCACATAGGCAACCCGTTGACATCGTTCTAGAGTCGTGCTCCAGAAGATGGCCTGCTACCGTTGTTGTTTTGATGTTGCAACGGCAGGACTTCCTTCTGATCATAGAAGCACATTTGTCAGAAATGTGTCTACAGAAGTTCGGGCTAGGTCACATAGACCTGCATAGTATGTGTAAAAATAATGTATGTGTCCTAAAAAAAATAGAAGACTTTTTAGGCTATGGGACACACTAGACGTTTAAGTGCATAGAATAAAGTCAGTGGTGTGGGGCTGTGGACCACTTAGTTCAATATCTCCCGCTTCCAAGTGAAACGGTGATAGCATATGCGGTTCCCCGTGAGATATTGAAACACTTGTCTTTAGGGAAACAAATGAGTAGCTAGGAAGGGTTGTGCATGCGCCTTTGGACCCGATGAGGCGTCTTCTACTCGGGATCTGAAAAATCAGTCCTGTACGTATAATGGTTATGGTCCGGATAGTTTGTGGTTGAGGTGTAATGATTATATCGTGATTCGCTCAAAACCCTCACATACACTCGGGGTTGTTCCTGGGATAGGTACAGTTTGGGATTAACTGAACCATGGGAACAGGTATTTGAACACCTCTTTTTGTGTCTTTGCGCTTTTTGGGTTGAGGTAGCACTCCCCGTCAAAGTACGAAAGTTGTCTTCAGGGCATCCCCCTTTTTTTTTAAGCTCTTGCGCCGTTTTAGGTAACTCTCCCCCTAAAATGGTGCGCTTGTAACAATATGATGCCCCTGCTCCCCCTAAATAGATGCGCTTTTTGAGGATTGCATATTACAAAGATCAAGCGCCCTTTATACATGGAGTAACACTCCCCCTTAAATGTGCCTTCTGCACTTATAAGTATCACTCCCCCTAAACCATATACGCTTGTTATATGAGAACTATAGTAATGTGCTCTTTTGAAGTTCATGCGCCTTGTCTATCTGTCTATCCACTCCCCATCTAAATATATAAAGAATGTAAAGACGACATAGACAAATATTTAGGTACTAAGAATGATACATTAGACTTCCTTTGAAACTCAATACTAAAGATGAAGTCTAATATCTAGGACAGTAATGTACCTATTTTGACAATGAAATTCAAGTCATCTTCTTTTAGCAATGAAGCTCAGATTTTTTATTTTTATTTTTTTATTTTATTTTTTTTTTTTTTTTTGGTTTTTTTTTTTTTTTTTTTTTTTATCTCTTTTTCAGGCCTATATATATTTATATATGTATATGGCCTCTTTGTTTTTTATATTTTTCGCTGGCCTAATATATATAAAAAAGAAAATGTAGCGAAAACAGAACAAAACTTTTCATGTGGCGAAAAGTATAATGTTTTCGCTGAAAAGTTTCAGCGAGAAGTTTTGAAAACAATGTGGCGAAAAGCTTAGGTTTTCGCTAAAAAAATTTGCTGAGTTGGCGAAAAGTAAAAGTTTTCGCTAAACAGTGAAACTTTTCACTAGACTTTTCGCTGAAAATGTTTTCGCTGAAACTGTTTTTTTTTTTTTTTTTTTTTTTTTTTTTTTTTTTAAATGGTGCAAAATCTAAAAATATACTTATTTATATAGTATAATTGCTCACATTTCATACCGATCACGAGTGTGGAGCAATCTCGAATACCACAAGTGTCGGGGATTGGTGGTTGCTTGCAGCTCATACCGATTATGCGTGTGAAGCAACCCGAGGACCTACACATAATCGGGATCCTGCAAAACAAATTAGCGGGACTTTGGTAACCATTTTTGGACGGGTCCTCCCTGATTAGCAGTAATCTTATAAAGCTCATAAGGTTCAAATTTGGAATTAAAATTAGCAGATAAAGTAGTCATAGGAAGCCACGTTTGTTTAGGACTACTTATTTCCATTTCTAGCTTAGGTTTCCAAATTTGTACCGTTCTGAAATTATCATTTTTAGCACGGGTGAATGTGTGTCTATTGTTAGTTGAGAAAATTTTCTCTTTCGCCAGTCGTTGAAGATGTTTTTCAGATTTGACTTTGACTGGGTACTTGAGATAGGAATACGAACTAATAGAATCAATAGGATTCAATATAGAATTGTCATATTTCCTATTAGGAAGAATCACATCATTCACATAGGTGTTTTCATAAAATGAGTTACTTTTATTTGTCAGACAATTATTATTTTTGGATATTTCAGTTTTAGTAAAAAATGTAGAATTGTCTGTTTTAATATTTGTAGCTTCTTTCTTTATTCTTTCTTTCTTTATAGCTTTAGTCATTCGTGGTGTTTTCTTATTCTGTTTTGGAGATATGTTTTTTAATGGTTCGCTTTTAACAGAGTAAGAAGTTGACGTTGCGCCTATTTTGTAGGAATTTTTGAGAAATGTATTCTCCTTTTGAAGTTCATCAATTTTAGCTTGAAACTCTTTTTGCTGCGATTCCAGAAGAGAATTTAACTCGGCAATTTTGCGTTCGGTTTCTGGATTTTCACAATTAAATTCGGGTTTTATAGTTTGTATAGAATGTTCCTTTTTGATAGGCATTGTCTCATTTGTTTGAGTAGATTTATTTTGAGACAATTTTAGCTCAGTTTCTTTCTTGGCAATAAGTATTTCGAGTTCTTTATTTTTAATGCGTAATTTATTGCATTCTTCTGAAAGACATTTATTCTGAGCTTGATGATTTTTAATTTCTTCTTTATAGGCAGCTATGTTTGTTCTTAATTCAGAAATATTCGGTCCATAATTTTCTGCCTTAGATAGCAAACTAGTAATCTCATCTTTAGCATTGGTCAATTGACATTCAAGACTAGCTTCGATTTCTAAATGTTTTCTTAACTCACGCTCGTTATTAGCTAGCCTAGCTTCTAATTTTCTGACTATTTCGTTATTTGTGGATGGGAATTTTTGTTGAACTGTTTGCTTTTCTTCCTCATATGTATTAAGGCTCTTTTTAAGTTCACAGACTTTTATTTCATAACGCCCTAATTTTAGTTCAAGGTCTGTGATTTTATCTTGTGCATTTGTTAAAAGACATTGAAGACTAGACTCGTTAAGTAAATGTTTTCTAAGAACACGTTCGTTGTTAACTAGTCTATCTTCGAGTCTTTTAATTGTTAGTTCATGAGAGCTCATATATGTTTCCATTTTTGTTTTATCTTTTCAGTTCAAACCAATTTAAAGTTTGAAAATTGTAATTGGTATAGAATGTTGGAAATTTTAATTTTGACTCAAAATATGTTGGATGTCATATTGATCGTCTTGTTTTGTTGACTCAAAATATCGGAAGTTTTAGGTATCAAATATTTTTTTTTAAAATGATTTTAAAAAAAAACTTGTACTGAGAATAATAAATTTTTTTTTTGTACCGAAAAATTTTACCAGTCCAAAAAAAATTTCGTTTACACGAAACTTTTTCGTATGAACTAGGAACCTATATAAAGTACGTACAAAAAAAATCTCAAAGTGAAAAATAAAAATTTTAGGATTTTTTTTTTTTTTTTTTTTTTTTGCTACCTAAAACCGTCGAAAGCATTGTGAACAGTATGTGGCGAAAACTTTCGAGGTTTTCGCTGAAACAGTATAGTGAAAAGATTTAAGTTTTCGCTGCCCACTGTTTTCGCTAGGTATGAACTTTTCGCTAAGAAATGTAGCGAAAAGTTTATGTTTTCGCTAAAATGAAGTTTTCGCTGGAACAGTATATAGCGAAAAGCTTTGAGGTTTTCGCGAAGTGGTGAAAAGTTCTAGGTTTTCGCTAAGAAGTCTAGCGAAAAGCTTAGGTTTTCGCTGAAACAGTATGTAGCGAAAAGCTTTGAGGTTTTCGCTAAGTGGCGAAAAGATTAGGTTTTCGCTAAGTTGTGAACTCTAAAACTTCTCGTGTGAACAGTGTTTGGCGAAAAGTTTTAAGTTTTCGCTGGCCACTGGTTTCCCTAGGAATGAACTTTTCGCTAAGAAATGTAGCGAAAAGTTTAGGTTTTCGCTGAGTGTCTGGCGAAAACTTTTGAGGTTTTCGCTGAAACAGTATATTGCGAAAAGCTTTAAGGTTTTCGCCAATAAATCTAGCGAAAACTGGTTTTCGCTGAAAAGGTTTGGTTTTCGCTAATAAGTCAAATCAGCTAAAAAACACGTAATTAAACAAGTAAACACCGATTTAGCTTATAAAATACTAGTTTATGTAGCGAAAACCGCTGTTCATGTAGCGAAAACCGCTGTTCATGTAGCGAAAACAGCTGTTCAACTGGCGAAAACTGCCATTCATCTGGCGAAAACCAGCAAACTGTCCTATTTTTCACTCAAATCCTAATTTCTGCTTAATCAGAACACAATTATCGAACAATAGGCATCGACGCAGCTTACCTATCACTCGATTAACACAATTAACACTGGATTAACACAGAAATCAGGCGAAAATCAGATAGAACAGTGGCGAAAACAAAGTCACTTCAAACATCAGCGATTCAACTAAAATCAGCAAATTAAGCTCAATCAAAGCAGATTTAACACAGAATCAACAAACAAGTTTGCTCTGATACCAATTGTAGGTTCCAGATTTAACATCCAACGAATTAAGATGAACTTGAGAATTAAATCGATTGACTCACCTTTGATACACGCGCGGAAGCAATAGGCAAATAATCATTAATCAATCTTCATTTAATCCAATGGCTTTCTCTACAAGCAATTCAATTCCCTCTCTACAATTAAACATATTCTACTATGATGATGAGAGAGATTTTCTAAGGAGAGAAAGCCTCGCTAGGTCTCAAGTTGTTGTGTAAAATACACACACTTGCCCTATATATACCAAAGCATACTTTGGTATATTACACATCAGTCCCTATATTATCATAAACTACAATTTGGTCCCTAGACAAAGATAACATGACATTTGAGCACTAGAAATGGATTCCTAACACTATTTAATTCATATATATATGTAATGCAATTGTAACATATATATATGTTATAAGAGTTAATTCCTATATATATGTATATATAATACATGCATACATATGAATTAAAATCTTTAACGGTTAACCGAAAAACCGAATCGAAAAAAATCGAACCGAAGTGTAAAAAACCGAACCGAACCAAATTAAAATGGTTCGGATATCGGATTAGGCATCTGTAAAACCGAAAACCGAAAAACCAGAAATTTGAAAAAATCGGACCGAACCGTCCAATGAACACCCCTACTCGCATTGCAATGAACTTCGAATAATTTGTCGAAGTTGGATAGAGCCAAAATGGGAGCCGACGAGATCTTCTCCTTTAGTTCACGGAAGCATTTTTCCGCTTTGTCTAACCACACAAAACTCCCCTTCTTCAAGCAATCCGTGAGAGGAGCTGTAATCTCACCGAAATTCCTTATAAACCGCCGGTAGAAGGAAGCAAGTCCATAGAAACTCCTCAGCTCGCCGATACCCTTTGGCGTCGGCCATTGTTTAATAGCTGATACGTTGCTCCCATCCATCTCCAAGCCTTCTTCTGAGATAATAACACCGAGAAAAATCAGCCTTCTGGTTAAGAACTCACACTTCTTGATGTTGAGGCTCAGCTTGTTATCATGTAGAGCCCGCAGAACTTCTCTTACGTGCATCAAGTGTTCCTCCTCCGATTTGCTGAAAACCAAAATATCGTCAAAGTAAACGACTACAGACTTGTCAAGAAATTGTTTTAGAACCTGGTGCATCAGTCTAATGAAGGTGCTTGGGGCGTTGGATAAACCGAAAGGCATCACAAGCCACTCGAACAGACCGTCTTTTATTTTGAATGCCGTCTTCCACTCGTCACCCGGTCGAATTCTTATCTGATGATAGCCACTTTGTAAGTCAAGCTTTGAGAACCAGCTAGCCCAACTGAGCATGTCGAGCAGATCGTCCATTCGGGGTATAGGGAACCGATATCCCACCGTGATTCGATTTATCGCCCGACTATCGATGCACATACGCCAACTCCCGTCTTTCTTCGGTGTCAACAATGCAGGAACAACACAAGGGCTGATGCTCTCCCGTATATGGACCTTTCGAAGTAACTCTTCCACTTTATCCCTGAGAATAGCGTGCTCCTTAGGACTCATACGGTAATGGGCGAGATTCGGCAAGCTTGCACCCGAAATAAAGTCTATTTGATGTTGAATATCCCTCAAAGGAGGAAGACCTTCCACAAATCATTCCCAACCACGGCTGCAAATTCGCTTAGGAGTGGTCGAATGGCCGCTGGGATCTCTTTGCTAGTGTCTCCCGAAGTCACGTTGAGGATTACTTTAAAAACAATCAAATGTACTTCTCCAGATTGCTTCATCTCCTCCTCAAATGAACTAGAAAGAGTAAAAAATGAGTCCTGCGGGGTGTAGTAGAATGAGTCTTAGGCCGCAGCATGTACTTGACATTTCCTCGGGTAATTTCGTAAGTGTTGTGTCTTTCCGAATGATACACATCAAAATCGAATAACCATGGCCTCCCCAACAGAATATGGCAAACGTCCATGTCAACCACATCACAATATACCTGATCTTCAAACTTACCGATAGAAAATGAAATCTTGTACCTCTCGGTCACCGAAACCTTTTCTACCTCTGATTTAATCCACCGGAGTTTGTAAGATGCGGAAAGCTTTTCTCGTGGATGTTTGAGCTTCTCGACCACTTCATCCTTATGACGTTCTCGCAACTCCTGCCATCAATAACCAAATCACAGAGATGACCATTGACTATGCAACGTGATCTGAAAATAGTATTTCTTTGGCTCGTATCATCACTCTTGGGCGTAAGCAGAAGCTTTTGATGGACCAGATTCTCTTGAGCCTCTTCGCTTCCTTCTTCCTCGTCAGTGTCTTCGGGATCACAAGCAACCTCCTCAACACCGGCTTCTTTCCCGACGAGGCCAGACGTTCTTCTCTGGGTGCACTCATTTGAACGATGTCCAACTTGATTGCACCGGTAGCAGCGGATTGGAGCGGGTTTAGCATAAGGGTTTTCTTTTTTCTCTCCCACCGGACGTGCTGGTCGTTTTCATGTCGCCCTCTCTTCGTCCCGATCAGGAAGCTTGAAGGGTTGCTGAATGTGATTTTGTGCTCATTCATGTTACTGAAGCTTGACCATCCTTATAACCGCGGCCCACTTCCTTGCGCGCCTAAAAAAGGAGGCCCAACCCGCCCCTTTGGCGGGGTTGCGCTTTTTTGACGGCTCTAGAGGTTTGGGGAGCATTTTTTCTTTTCCTTGCTTTTTCTTTTTTTTTTATTTTTGTTTTTCTGTTATTATTTCGGCTCGTGAGTCTTTCAAGTTTGGAGTTTATTTTCCTCGTTATAGGAACTTTCTTCTCTCCATGTGAGAACGCCACTACTGAAGAAGACAAGAGTTGGAGGTTGGAGACGGAAGAAAGTGAAGAGTATTGTATATCTAGGTTTAATAGCCATATTTATGGAGTGTAGACTTTTTGCATTAGGTTCTTTAGTTCTTTTTGTAAGAACTTTGAATGTTTTTTCTGTTTTCTTTTGTGTGTGTTCATCTCTCTCTTGATGAGAGCTTCATCCCTACTGGTTATTGGATTGTCTTCAGAGAGCTCTTCGGGCTATTTAGCTCTATAATTTTGTTCATATATTAAGCTATCATTTTGAAAAAAAAAATGAAACATCTCTTTAACAAGACAGCTAACTCATCACAACGAAGTTTCAGTTGCGCGTAAACAGTTTTTCCAATTCAATATCTCGACGGGCAATTATTTTGTCTGCTAGCATAGCACACATAGTAGTATTTAACTATTTGTTTTCCAATTCAACCATTATACAACTTTCCCATATAAGATTTTTATCATATTAGTGTGGTGTGGTTTTGACTATGAATTCCAACTGTCATTTTGGTTGTCATTCCATTCCATGAACAAGAGCATGTGGCTCTCGCCTCAGTCATACCCATTGCATCATCTAATCATGAGTCCCAAGGAAAATACCCAATAAATAAAATACAGCTAGCTGAGACACATCTTACTTGAAATCTAAAGAATATTTTAGGGATTGATGATGAAGGCTTTTTTATATTGTTGTTTTCCCCTCTCATTGGCTTAAGAAATTAGTGCATAAATGCCACCCAATGTCTTCTTGATAGAACCCCCTTGTAGCCACTCCGATGCAACTGAAACTCCAACAATCAAGTTTGACTTTTTCTTCGGAGTAGCTTTTGTTGATTTCAGTACCTTCTGTTAATAGATTTGGTTAATGGGTTGCAAAAGCTACTCAATTTCACTTGCACTATGCGTCTTGCGCTTAACTTCTTTATTCGGAATTTGCTATTCTTTATTCAATGTAGATCAAGAAAAGGACAGAATCACTTACTTGCCTGGGCAGCCAGGAAATGTTGGATTTAATCAGTATTCAGGTTACTTAACTGTGGATCAGAAAGCTGGGAGGGCATTGTTTTATTGGTTAACTGAGGCACCAATCGACCCAAAGCCCGATTCAAGGCCTCTTCTACTGTGGCTCAATGGCGGGCCGGGCTGCTCTTCAGTTGCCTACGGAGCTGCCGAGGAGATAGGGCCTTTTCGGATCAAGTCCGACGGCAAAACCCTCAATCTCAATCCTTACTCTTGGAATAAATGTGCGTTGAGTTTGTTGTTTGCCAAAGTTGTGCTTTTACTGTGAGCTTTTCTCTGAGGCTCTCGTGACTTGTTCTGTATATAATATGACTATTTCTTTTGTGGCAGTGGCAAATTTGCTATTTCTAGATTCCCCAGCTGGGGTTGGTTATTCATATTCTAATACTTCATCAGATTTGTACACTGTAGGCGACAATCGAACGGGTAAGATCAAATCTTGCTGTCAGTCCTAAGTATATAGCTTCTTGATCCATCCTTGTAATGTTTTGGAACTTATCTCGCGTTTGTAGCCGAAGATTCTTATACCTTTCTGACAAAATGGTTCGAGAGGTTTCCTCAGTATAAGCATCGAGAATTCTACATCGCCGGAGAAAGTTACGCAGGGCACTATGTTCCTCAGCTGTCCCTAATCATTAACGAAAGAAACAAAGGTGTCCAAAATCCAGTGATTAACTTCAAGGGATTCATGGTACCTTTTGCAGTAGCGAATCGTGTTTTGATAATGATTCTTAAGCATAATAGTTTTTTACGGGCTCTTCAGGTGGGAAATGCTGTCACTGATGATTATCATGACTACGTTGGCACATTCGAGTATTGGTGGACTCATGGCCTAATCTCAGATTCGACTTACAAAAGTCTAAGAGCGACCTGTGAGACGGGATCCTCCACGCACCCTTCGATCGATTGCGTCAAATCTTTGGAAGAAGCTGATAAGGAAATGGGGAACATCGATCCTTACAGCATTTACACTCTGCCCTGTAACAGTAGCCGTTCTCTTATGCACCGTTTGAGGGGTCACTACGTAAGTGCGCTTTTTATGATATGCTTTGCTTGAGCCGAGATGTTGTGCAGAAACAACTCTTCTAAATATATGCAGCCATGGATGTACCGAGCTTATGATCCGTGTACTGAAAGATACTCTACGGTTTATTTCAATCTCCCCGAAGTGCAAAAAGCTTTCCATGCCAATAACACCGGGATTTCCTATCAATGGCAAACGTGCAGGTAGTAAGTAGTAAAGCCCTGTTCAAAAACACGCCTTTAGGATATTGCTCGAGCTAAATTTCGATCAACGTACGTGTTCTTTAATGCAGTGATGTAGTCGGTAACTATTGGGCGGACTCGCCTTTATCGATGCTTCCCATTTACCAAGAATTAATTGCTTCTGGCCTTAAGATATGGGTATTCAGGTACGACGGTTCTTGATAATAGAATGATGCCAAGGAACAGTTTATTACAATGTGATGCAATATCATGTTCTGGCATTACAGAGCAGAGCATCTGTTTTTTTGTATTACAGTGGAGATACTGATTCAGTTGTTCCCATCACCGCCACACGCTACTCAATCGATGCATTGAAGCTTCCGACGGTGAAAGAATGGTACCCTTGGTATGACAATGGAAAGGTAAATATTGAAAAATTAGTCATAACATATGTCCAAATGTAATCATCACACACACACACACACACCGACTGTATTTGTATGTATTATATATATATATATATATATATAGGTTGGTGGATGGAGCCAAATATACAAAGGGTTGACTATGGTGAGTGTTAGAGGAGCTGGGCATGAGGTGCCATTACATCGACCACGACAAGCTTTTATTCTTTTAAGATCTTTTTTGGAGAATAAGCCAATGCCCACTTCATGATTATATTCTATATTTGTTGGAATTTGGTTTAATAAGTTGGTTTAACAAAGCTTTGACCAAAAATTTCAGTAATATTCGTATAGCAAATATGAATATAAATTAGATTTTTGTGATCTAAGTTACGAGAGGATCAAAACGATTTATTACAATCATTAAAACGATTAAGGATGAATGAGAAATTAATTACCGTAAAGTAAGTTGTAAATGTTTAATTTATAATTAATTTTTTAAGTTTATAAATTAATTATTTATTATTATTTTTTTAAAGGGTTTAAAAAGAAAAGGTAAAAGACATGACTTTTGAGCATAATTATATTTTAGCCCGAAAGTTTGAAAAGTTTACCTTTTGAGTCTTTAACTTTTGAATATCCTTTGACCGAAACCTTTCCAAAAAAGTTATTTCCTTTCCTAAACAACTCTACAGATCCTATAAATAGGTCCCCCATAAGTCCAAATCATTCATTCAGCATCCAAGCATTTAGTGTGATTAAAGCATAATCATTCTAGTTATTAAGATGTGCAAGAAAATCCCGAGTTTCAGTAGCTTCGTCAATAGTTTTGTTTCGTGGTGCAACGATACAAAAATTTGAAGTCGTTGTATCTTCAGGACGAATTGCAATAACCCAAGACACTGAAATACGGGGCAATAACATCTTACGGACAATGTATTTAATACGTGTCTCGACTTCGACTAACGTTTCAAAAGAAGTTCTGACGAAATTTTGCCACCGACCAGACCGACGGTACCGATAACCATTCTGGGGGAGATTGGATAAGATTTTAATAAGATTAACACAACACTTCACTTTTTCAGACACTACCACACCAAAAACACACACAGACGCTCTAGCTTCTTTCTTCTTCATCTTGGATTGTAAAATCGAGAGACGTGAGATTTGAGTGTGTGATCGTTCCCTAATAGTACAAGATACCTTGAGGCGGCCCGTACGTAGACATAGTATTCCAACGAATCCGAATCACATAAATCAGTATTCTCGTCTTTTATTTTACTTTTTACTTTCTTTGTTTATCGTTCTTTCTCCCACGACCAAAACCAAGAACCAAGGCTCTACCGCTACCTTAAGTTTCTCGGACCAAAATATTAGTTGATCGAGACGATGCACGTATCACCGATATTTCAGGGTATAGTTGGACACCTTCCATGCCTTGGAAAATCTCCCCTTCTGTTAGACTTTTTGAGTTCGAAGGTCTCTCATATTCCGAAGATTTCTCCTTTATATTTGAATTTGAATGTCCCTCGCTCCGCTCGGCCTTGGTCTTGTTCGGTCTAGCCGAAATGGACGGCCTAGTCGACCTACATAGCCGGCTCGGCTAGTTCGGCCGATCGGTCTTGGTCTTGCTCGCGCTTTCCTCCTTCCCTTCATTCCGTGCTTTTAGGACCTAGTCGGACTTCGCTGTGTTTTGTGTTGGCCCTTTGGCCTGGTGGGACGGCCTTGGTTTTGCTCGCGCTTTACTTCGTCCTTTCTAAACTTGATGGTCTTTGTCGATAGCATCGGGTGGGCGACTGACTCTCTTTTGCTAATCATTTTATCGTGAGAAATTTCCCATAGTATCATAATGATGTGGAACAGGTCCCGGGCATGCAGGTCCTTACTCATAATAAGTTAGATGAAATGTGAGAATTCAAGGAGTTACACCTAAGGCAATGAAGACGCGTGAAAAAGGAGCTGACACTCTTGTGGGAATGATCGGCTCGCGGAGGGCAGGTCCCGAATGTAAATAAATGGACCTTGAGATGACAGATCTGGGAGGACCTCTCAGGCCGTTAAAAGAAGTACCTTCGGGACCTAATAGCCTTAAAGGATGACTAAGAAGGCTAAAGGCAAGCGAATCAAGATGATCTGTAAGTGTCTGGCTCCGTACAAGAAAAGGAGTCTGAAGAGGGGACCAGATAACACGTGTATGCTGCCCATTGAAAGACAGTATCTGACAGAAGTATAGAGCCTGCTACAGTGTCGTGCATGCAGGAGCTCCAGACTGTATATGACAGTACGGAAACAGCTCCCTCCAGCTGGCTTTGACGAGAAGGATCAACAAAGAGAGGAGTAATAGCTTAGATTGGATAATATCAAGGCAACACTTCACTTTTTACCCACACTAACACACCAAGAACACACACACAAACACTCTCTAGCTAATCTTCTTCTTTATTCTTCATCTGTAACAATCGAGAGATGGGAGCTGAGTGTGTAATCCTTCAATCTTAGTGAAAACCATCTTTGGCCGGCTCGTGGACGTAGGACTCTCAAGAGTCCGAACCACGTACATCGTTATTTTCTCGTCTTTATTTTTTCTTTTCAGTTTCGCTGCGTTTTAAGGTCTGAAATTGAGCCAAAACTCGAACTCAATCATGGCCCTACCACTACCGTTCGTTTCCCGGACCAAAAATCTTGTTGATCGGGACCACACCCGTTTCACATAGATAATTATAATTGTGTAAACCAACAAATAAACAAAGCCCATCTTACAAAATTCTATAACAACCCTTAATATCTAAGAAAAGTTTCCTTCAAAGAAGATGAATTATATAGTTTTTTTTTACAGAATATTTAATATTGAGCACAACGACTATATTTTATCATGATATAATTCACAGTTCATGTAATAATCATGAGAATTTTTGCATATATAACATGGTAAATATATGTATGTTTTGTCTTATATATGCAAAAGTCATGCCCTTATCAAGATACATGTGAATAAGGTTAAAAAAAAAATGATTAGCGTGAGATCGCTACACCATTTATCCCCGTTTAACATACATTACAAATATTTCATATAGAATTAATATCAGTTCGAATTTAATCCAATCAATGTATACATGACATTATTTTCCGTATAATCCATCATAATTCATATATTTCGTTCACAGATATATCAAATCATGCAATTCCAAATATAGCTTCCCAAACTGCATGAGTGGAAAAAATCATCAGTAGTGTTGTATTTGATTATATTCACAGGCAGAGATAGTACCGCTGTGATCTTACTAAGCTCAGAATGTAAATCAGAACTATTTTACATTTCTATGTTTTATATATATATATATATATATATATATATATATATTTATTTTTTTATTTGAGAATGTTTGAGTTTGATTCCTCTTTGGTTTTAACATGATATTTCTTTGAAAAATATTTTCTACCTCCAAAAATATAAATTCTAGCGGTCGTATTTGTACACACATAAACATCATCAATGGGATTAATACGACTTGTCCGATGGCATTGGGTTCTGCTTTAAGCACACATATGCATCGCATTCGCATACAACTTTTCAAAAATGTTCGGTTGAGATAGATAGATATATAATGATACCACACCTATCAATTCAGTCAAGCATATTCGTTCGTTTAAGTTAGTTAATTCAATCGTCATCATTTTCATATTATCATCGTCCCACATATTTAAAGTACTTGGAATCGTCAAAAGACATCATTCATCTTATTCTCTTGTAATCAATCATAAATCACCTGGATAAAGATCGAAATTCGATTCAAATTCTCTTGTCGACTGATTTAGCAGCTGGTTAATATATATAATATATATAGCTTGGACGAATCAATAATTAATATGAATTGGATGGATTACCCACGATAACACTATTCTTCCTTAGCCATGATGATCACATGCTGAATTCAGCACAGAAACAGTAATTCTAATTACTAACATGTCAAGTCAACGTCACTAATAAAATCATATATTATAATAATTCTTACAATCAGTAATATTTTTATTTTAATCAAATATAATTGCATGGATGATGATGGATCACTCACATGAGGAGCTTAGTATCATTCCATTCATGTATTTTGTACAAGGGCCCTGCAGGTGGATAATCACCAGAAAAGTAAATCCCGTCGGCTTTCGCAGCCCAATAGCAGTCGTGCCTGCAAACATTTTTCCAGTTGGCGTTAAAAACCTCAAAAGCAGCATCTTTCTTGTACCACCAAAGGTGACAGAAGAAGAGCGTTGTGTGAGGTATCTTGCAGAAGCTAAAGTTGAATTCTTGATACGCTGCGAGGTCATGGTAGCCGAGTTCTTTGTCTTTGGACGCGCAGTGTAGGGATAGCTTCGCGGACAGTAGAGGGAGATTGTTGTCCACGTGGACTCTGTACTTTTTGAAGATGAAGCAACAGCTAACCTCCATACTCATCATGTATACAGCAGCAAAACATGATGTTATTACTACAAGGAGCTGCTTCATTTTCATCATGTCTGCTCTTTTTCTCTTTTCTCTTTTTTTCTCAATACATAGTTTGGTTCGGTGCTATATATATGTATAATGGGCAGAGTAGAGTTCTTTTGCTTTTAAGATTGATTGTATACACAAAATAATATCCAATGGAAAAGAATAGATATATCATGATGATCGATTAGCACAATATTACGTTTTGACTTTACCACACAATCTAATAAATAAAGATGTCCCTTATCTATCTATTATTACGGCCATCGTATTACATGAAACTCTTTATTACATCGAGCGAGTAGGAGAGCAACTATATATTATATATATATATATATATATAATACACAACGGTCGAACGAACGAACGAACGAAAAATTAAGACTTCAATTCCCAGCAGCATCAATAAGCAGCAAACCGTTGGCGACTCGGGTCACATTCTCCTCCGTGAAACCAAACTTGTGAAAAACATCCAAATAAGCACCGCTCGCGCCGAACTCATCGACGCCAACCACCACGCCTTCGGGCCCAACATACTCCCTCCAGCCGATGGGCGAGCCCGCCTCCACGCTAACGCGCTTTCTCACGCCCGAAGGCAACACGCTCTCCTTGTACTCCGCGGATTGCCCGTCGAAAAGCCTCCAGCACACCAGCGAAACGACCCTAACCCTCCTCCCTTCTTGCCTCAGCCTCCCCGCGCTCCCCTCGCAGATACACAGCTCCGAGCCCGTGCCGATCAGTATGATCTCTGGCTGAAGGCCCGGCCCGGAGTTGTCGCTCGTGACGTAGCCTCCTTTGCTCACTCCCTCGGCCGATGTGCCCTTGACGTGGGACGACACCTTCTGCCTCGAGAGCGCGATTACCTGTAAGTTGATGATGAAAGAGAGATGGATGATAAAACCTGAATGAACTCGACACACCTTTAGACCTATAATAAGCTTTTACCGTCGGAGTACGGCGGTTGGAGACTGCAACCCTGAATGCGGCCGCGGTCTCATTCCCGTCGGCGGGTCGGAAGAGGAGCATCCGGGGTATGGCCCGAAGGCCCACCAGGTGCTCCACAGGCTGGTGAGTCGGCCCGTCCTCGCCGAGCCCGATGGAGTCGTGGGTCAGGACGTAGATCACGCCAGCTCGGCTCAAGGCTGAGAGCCTGACGGAATTCTTCATGTAGTCGGAGAAGACGAGGAACGTCGCTGCGAACGGTATGAGACCGCTGTGCACCGCAAGCCCATTTGAGATTCCCGCCATTGCGTGCTCTCGAATGCCGTAGCGAATGTTTCGGCCCCAAGGAGAAGAGCGGCTGAAGTCCCCGTAGCCATGGAGGTAGGCCTTGTTAGAGGAGGCGAGGTCCGCGCTACCACCGATTAGGCCCGGGAGGACTTTTGCGAGCCCGTTCAAGCACTTGTCGGAGTACCCACGAGTCGCATCTACAGGATCATCCTCTGACCATTTCTTGCATATATCAGATAGAAATTGATATTGTGTTTATATATTCATACAAAATAGCGAAAAATGTATGCTTGAATCTATTGCATTACTGGCAATGAATCTTCCCACCCAGGGAGCATTCCACCATCGAGAAGCGTTTTGAATTCCCGGGCATCTTCGGGGTACTTGCTCTCGTAGTAATTCAGTTTCGAAATCCATTCCTTCTCCATTTCCTCGCAACGCTTTGCCTGAATCTCCATTTCCCTGAAGATTTTGTCAATAAGCTCTCGACGAATTGATTTTTGGAGGAAACCATCCATCGTATATATATACTTACTTACTTGTATACCATAGGAATGACACTGAAGGGCTCACAATCGTTCCATTTTATCTTCTCCTTCATTTGCTTCTCGTCTTCTTCATCGAACGTCCCGTGATGAGCTTTCGACGTCCCTTCTTTCTTCGATAACTTACCAATCCTAGTCTTCACCTGCGTGATGTAACACAATTTTCAGTGATGGGACAAACACTGCAAAACATATATATCATTGCATACATTACATACCCTTATAAAAGTGGGCCTTTCGGTCTCTTCCCGGGCTGCTGAAAGAGCGTCCTTGAACGACCTCATATTGCTTTGCGTATCATCCACAGTTATCGTATTCCAACCCAATGCCTCGAACCTCCGCGAGATATCCTCCGAAGTCGCAAGCTGCGTGGGACCATCTATGGTATTACCATTGTCGTCGAAGATCAAAGTGAGCTTATTCAGCTTCCAATGCGCGGCTAAGGTGGCCGCCTCGTTCGATATTCCCTCCATAGCGCACCCATCGCCCATAATACAGTAGTAACTGCACACCGTCTTCAAATCAGGCGAATACAATCATGATCAAAGACAAGAGTTTTGTTCAATTATGCTTACGTTCTATGGTCGACGATCGAAACATCGGGTTTATTGAACCGGGCTGATAAGTTACCTTCGGCTAAAGCTAGGCCAACTGCATTAGCTACGCCTTGCCCAAGAGGCCCTTCAAGAACAGAGATAGATAGATAGATAGATAGATAGATAGATACGTCGACTACGCAAGGAAATTGAAGTTGATAAACCCAACCCACCCCACCTGTTGTGACTTCGACGCCCTCCGTCACGGTGTTCTCGGGGTGACCTGGCGTTCGGCCTCCGATCTTACACAATCGTTTCAGATCTTCAATCTGAATGATTAGAAATAGAGAAATTATGGTAATAGAGCAGTCAGTCTTTGTTTTAGATTATGTCTAAATTATTACCCGAACCGAATGAAAGCCAGCTAGGTGAAGGCAGACATACTGAAGCAGACAGCCATGGCCAGCGCTGAGGACGAACCTGTCCCTATCGAACCACTTGGGGTTGTTGGGATTATACTTCATCACGTGCCTGTAGAGAAAATACCCAACCTCGGCCATACCCAGAGCCATACCGGGGTGACCCGCCTTTGCCTTCTGGACAGAATCGACGATCAACATCTTCACGTTGTCGACGCATCTCTTGTCCACCATCTCCTGAATCATCGTCAGCGTCATGATCGTCGATGGGTAGAATCTTTTTCAGCTCGTTTTTCCACGACAGTTTGTAGCTTTTGTCGCGGAGAAGAGGGTGGTTTGTGCTAGTGCTGTGGAGGAGATTGCTGCTGCTGCTGCTGCTACATCTGATAGCAATTATGGGTTTGAAGAAAGGTGTCGATAGTTGGCTTCTGGGTTGTTGGGTCGGGTTTGGGGTGAAGAATATCAGTGCTGTTGAGATCGACATGATAGATAGATTTGACGACTAATCTACTACTCTAATCTAATGGCTTGGTGTCCTGGCCTGGGTTTTTGTCCTAGTATATATATATATATATATATATTTCTGTGTGGATATATAACAATATCTCTATCATATATTCATGGTACTACATTACTTACGTGTTGAAAGAAACTGCGGCATGCTGACCAAGTGAGATACTAGAAAACCGTACGTGGCGCGATAAGATAGAACTGATGGGATTAAGGCTTTCCAGAATCTTTCCTGGTAATTCGTACGTGTTCTGTTCTTTGTAATACATGTTGCACCATAAAACTTATTTACTATTCAAATGTTAAAGAGAATATAGACTTAAATCCTCTTTGTACAAAATTTTTCCAAATGAGTATTTGTAGACTTATTTCATCGTTTAGTAGTTGTTTGCAAACTTTTTTTACTTTATTTAACCAAATGATGATTTTACTTTTACTTATAGTTTTTATATATATATTTTTTTTATCAATTTTCATCATTTTCAATTATCTAAACCCACCAAATTACAATCTTGCCCAAAACTACTAATTTACACGGCAAGATTAAGATAACATATATTACTGAACACAATAATAACAATAATCTAAAACTCTCATTCTTTGTGTTTAATCTTCAATTTCGCGTTTGTTATCTTTGTATTGCCTAGAAAGATTTTCTGAATCCTAAAGCCACCTCATATTGTCTTATAGTATTTCTGAAGTCAAGCCGATCTTCTAAGGCTTCAATGACTTTATCTATTAGGACTAGTTCCAGAAGTTCGCCATAGTCTGTAGGTTGTGCCTTATCTCTCAGATTCAGAAGAATTTTCTTCAACGTTCTGTCACAAAAAATTTTAATCTCTGACATGCATACAAATGATGTTTTCCTTCATGGTTGAGATAAGTCACACCTATATCTTGCTCACTGAATATGTGATTCTCTGGATAATCTTCACATCCGGGACTGCTGTTATTCGGCATAGCCAAGCTAACCTTCTTCATATTGTTTTCTAAAGCAATCTGAAGGTCTTGAGTTGAATACTACTTGATCTGCCTTAGCATATATCTCTTTAAAGCTTCGAAACCCAATATGTACTTGTACTGATTCGGTGTAAACTTTCTGAATAAGCAGAACATCTGATACAGATCATTGGGCTCTATAAGGCAAGATCAACTTCTGAGAATCTTTCGCTCGACATGTCTTGACGCTCCACTACGTAGATTGGATATTGGACATGATCCACGTTGAAATATTCAACATCAATGATGTCTTGGATCATGGACTTCGTTCGCATCTTTTCTGATCTTTCTTATTGTCTCTAAGTGAATTAGCTAATATAATTATCCTTGACGACCTGTCGGCCAAAGAATTAATAGTAAATGAGGCTTTTCAAGTGGCTGCGATAATTGAAAAATTACCGCCTATGTGAAAAGACTTCAAGAACTACCTTATGCACAAACATAAGGAAATACGACTTGAGGATTTAATAGTTCGACTTCGGATTGAGGAAGATAGCCGAAAATCCAAAGCGAGAGCCAACTGAAGCGATTTCGAGGCTAAGGGCAAACTTGGCAAAGTCTATCTTCAATAAAAGACGCAAGAAACCTACGGGTAGTAAGCAACCACAAACAAGTTCCAAGAAGTTCAAGGGGAAATGTTACAATTATGGCAAATCAGGACATCTTGCAAAAGAGTATCGTCTCCCGAAGAGGATTAAAGATAGTGCTCATTTGACCGAGAACAAATCAGTTCACACCGATTTATCCGTGCACGATCTCACCGCTGTGATCCAGGAAGTTAACTTGGTTGATAGTCCGCGGGAATGGTGGATAGATACGGGAGCAACACGGCACATGTGCGCTAATAGAGATATTTTTTCGTCCTACACACCCCTACTGGCGGAAGAAAGTTATTCGTGGAAAATTCTTCGACGAAGAAAGTTATTAATGGAAAATTCTTCGACATCTGACGTCGTAGGAATAGATAAGGTGGTGCTAAAAATGACATCGGGCAAAGAATTGACGACTCCATTGACAATGTTAATACACACATTTATATTATTCCGCCCCTCGGATCAAAGTATTTTGGATCCTCCCCTAGACATGACATCTTAGTTCCTATCGAAATATTACCTTTCGTACTGATTCCATGCCGATGCAATGAATTGTCACCGGTCTATACCAGACCGGACTAGTTCGTACTGATTCCATGTCTATTACAGATTGACCCGACCCGAAGAGCATTCTACATCAAACCAAGTACCATTGAACACTGATATAACAAACATGCAATGTAAGAGTTCAACATGAATGAAGGGAGCGTTGATGAACGAGAAAAAGGAAACGGTTGACATCATTATACACAAACAATAAATACACGACAAAGCGCCTAAAATCAAAGAATACATAACGACAAAGAAAATGCTAGACAGAACACACACGCTCATACCTAATGGTAATCATCGTCATCATCATGAGCAACAATTTGAGGTACGATGATGCTCCTGAGAAAACTGTTGTTGCTTCAGAATTAGATTCTTTACTGGGGTTGATCCTTTCTCCGCCAGGCTGGGAACCTCTACCATCTGTGTGTGTTAATTATCAATATCAAGCCTCCCACTTCATTTTTATATCATCTTCTTCTAACATTTTGATTAGTTACTAACTATACCTTCATCGTCAGGTCTCTAAACAGTTGGCTGACATTGGCTTGAGTCTTTGCACTGCATTCAACAAACATACAGTTGTGCTCCTTTGCAAGAGACAACCCTTCCTCTGTGGTCACAACCTTCTCACTCTCCTGGAATAAATAAAATTTATCAATCCCACAAACACCAGAGAGAGAGAGAGATGATACATACCCTGTCTACTTTGTTCCCAACTAGTATCTTGATGCAATCATCAGGGTTGTTGCAGTAAACCTCTAATTCCTTGGCCCATATCTTGGACAAGTTATTGAACGTCTCTCTTCTTGTTACGTCGTACACTAACGACCACAAGAGAAAGGAAAGATATAAATAGAACTCAAGATAAATCGAAAACTTATATGTAAGGAGAAGAAGTTCATGAGTAGGTCATATATATATTAATTATCATACCAAGAATGATGCCGTGTGCCCCTCTGTAGTATGAGCTTGTTAGTGGTCCAAATCTCTCTTGCCCACCTTCGAATTCATACTCAACAGATCAACAAATACGGTACTAATTAAGAAGCAAGCACTATATATATATATATAATCTATACTAATTATTCAGCAATCATAATTAATTGCCTGCCTGTGTCCCAAATGGTCAATTTAAGCCTTTTTCCAGCAGCAGTTATATGCTTTATCTTGAAGTCCACTCCTTATAAGAACAAAAAATAAAAGTCTCGTAAGAAAGAACCCTCATCATCAAAATCAAATCAAACGAGCTTGGGTTGGGATTCATCAAACATACCTACCTATAGTTGGTGAAATGTCTTGAGGAAAGTGTTCACAGTTGCTAACGAAACTGAGCAAAAGGCTGCTCTTTCCCACGCCTGAGTCGCCAGTCAGCAAGATCTTGAAGGAGTAATCGTAATTACTTCCACAGCCATTCTTTTTGGAACCCTTCATCGATTATTATTCATCTCTTTTGCTCCAAAGAAAAAAAGGAAGATGGAAAAATATTTCAAAGTCCCTTGGGATTGGGAAGGGGGATGGTGCAAGGTTGGCAGGCATGAGAAGAGAACGATGTTTATTGATTGGTGTCATCACCGAGTACAAATGTCTCGCTATCATTGAGACGGTTGTTACTGTTGTTAGATTAGATATTGTACACGCGCCTGCATATCTTGATAGATTCGGGTCCCACTTCATTTTCAGTAATAGATTTTTTTTATTATATAATAATATTAATGTGGATGTTTTAAATAATAATATTAGTTAAATGATTGATGATTTGGAAGTATTGTATTAAATGTTGATGAGATAATAAGATGATAAGATGAGGTGTTTAATTGAAGAGTTTGTATTTTAGTGTGAGGTGTATAATTGTAATTAATGTGATTAGTTGTAATAGTGAATTATTAGTAATATAAATAGGTGATTAGAGTTCATTGTAAATCACACCAAGTATTGAAATACTTAATCTCTCTCTAATCTCTCTCTCTTTATTATTATAAGCTATATTATCATTATAATCTTAATATAAGTATAATTATAATAAAATAATCTTAATATAATATTAATCACAATTAATATTTTTATAACATGTTATCAGCACGACCGCTCTCCGTCGTCAAGATCTCGTACGAGTTTAGTCGAGGTACGGTAATTTAATATTTAATTTATACTAATCATATATTAATTGTGATTAATTTAAAATATATATTATAAAAGTATATTTTAAAAGTTTTATAACTAAACGCCAATACCCGAGTGGTTTCGCGGAATATCGTTCACTATAAGTGACGAGAGGTCCAGATTTCGATACCCCGTGGTGGTGTGTGGAATTTTTATTTGCGATTTATTTATTTTAATTTATATACACGTACACAACACCAAAAGCCCACGAGGTCTTGCGGTTATCCCCACCTCAGTAGCGGCATATTATTTATTTTTTAGTTGAACAATCTTGAAGTAATTATTGGACCGAATAGTTTTGGACGATGGACAAATTTTGTTACCGCAACCTTATCGGAACTTGGACAATAATTATGAAATAATAAAGAACGAGTTTTATGAAACAATTCATATATTTTATCATTGATTTATATGTTATTTGATTATTATGTTCTTTTTCATGTTATAGAATCATGTCGTTTTATACAAAGATGGATCTTCTGTTGCTTATTTTATTTACGGTGATCCTTACGGCTATGTGGATAATGTTTTTACCAATGTTTTTAAAATATAATTATTAATTATAATATTTCTTTAATATTATAATTACTGAAATATATTTTATTTTGAAGGATGACGCTTTGTCCGATGTTTGATCTATTACTTATGATTATTATTACGACGACAGTTATTTGGATGTGGATATCGTTTTTCATTAGAACTTTTACAAAAGAAGATATAAAAGAAGATTAATTATAATTTTTCCTTTTAATATTTTAATGATGATTTTATTTTCATGATATCAATAAATTGAATCTTGCAAAACTTTGATTTATCAATCTCGATTTTATACTTGCTACTGATTTACACAATTACTTCGGTATATTATAAAGCATTCACCATGTTCAGTCCATCGGATATAATACGAATAAATATCGTGAGAAAATGATCAGAAAATATTATGATGGATGAATGAAAAGCATAAGTCCGACTAAATGATTATGTTGCATTCCCTGAAGTGAATGTATTCGCAAACAATAAAAGTGGTCGTGAACATTATATTTACCGTGGTTATTATTAATATTTCCCCCGAAGTGGAAAACTAGTAAATGATTGAGAAAGATGTATTGAGCAATATAAAGGTTATTATAATATTATCGTTGGTTATTATTCGCACCAAAAGATCCCGTTGATCTTTATAAAGAGCAATTAAATGTGAAGTGTCGATGAAATTAAATTTTGCTCAAAATTACGATATTTCAGAAAATTTGTGCTAGATCTTATGCTCATTTGAATATTTTGGTTTTTGTTAAAGATCCAAATAAAGAAAACTGATACATCGTTATAAATTTTGTTTAAGCATTATTTATTATTTTATCTTTATATATATAATTTTATTTTGACGCTTATTTATTTAATAATTCTAGTTATTATATATTTATCAATACAATAGATACAAACATGTGCAATGGAGAGTTATGTCTTGCAGATTGTGCAACGACTAATACGATTCTAAGAAATAAGAAATATTTCTCCCACCTTGAAATGAAAGAAACAAGTGTTATCACTATATCGGGTAGCACAAATATAATTGAGGGCTCCAGAAGAGCTAATGTTATACTGCCGAGAGGGACCAGGCTAATAATTGATAATGCCTTATATTCTCCTAAGTCTCAAAGAAATTTATTGAGCTTTAAAGCTATTCGACATAATGGATATCACATTGAGACTGCAGAAAAGAGAAATATTGAATATTTGCACATTACAAAAGTGATTTCGAATGATAAAAGAGTTGTTGAAATATTACCTTCGTTTGACTCTGGATTGTATTACACATATGTTAAAACAATTGAATCGCATGCTATCGTAAACCAGAAGTTTACTGATGATAATACATTTGTTGTTTGGCATGACCGGTTGGGCCATCCCGGTTCAATTATGATGCGGAGAATAATTCAAAATTCACGTGGACATTTAATGAAGAACCAGAAGATTCTTCAATCTAATGAATTATCATGTGCTGCTTGCTCTAAAGGGAAGTTGATTATTCGGCCATCACCAGTAAAAATAAAGAATGAATCCATAAGATTTTTGGAGCGTATACAAGGTGATATTTGTGGACCGATACATCCATCGTGTGGACCATTTAGATATTTCATGGTATTGATTGATGCATCAACTAGATGGTCTCATGTGTGTTTGTTATCAACACGGAATGTAGCTTTTGCGAGATTGCTTGCTCAGTTGATTCGATTAAGAGCACATTTTTCGGATTATCCAATAAAGAAAATACGCCTTGATAATGCTGGTGAATTTACTTCCAAGGCATTTAATGAATATTGCATGTCTATTGGAATTGATGTTGAGCACCCCGTGCCACATGTTCATACGCAAAACGGTCTTGCAGAATCGTTGATTAAAAGGTTGCAATTAATTGCAAGACCATTATTAATGAAGTCGAAACTTCCTTCATCATGTTGGGGACATGCTATATTACATGCAGCGGCACTAATCCGCATCAGGCCAACAAGTTATAATAATATCTCCCCGATACAAATGGTTTATGGTCAGGAACCAGATATTTCCCATCTGAGAATTTTTGGATGTGCGGTATATGTTCCAATTGCTCCACCACAACGCACTAAGATGGGACCTCAAAGGAGGTTGGGAATATATGTCGGATTTGAATCTCCATCGATAATAAAATATTTAGAACCTCTAACTGGAGATTTATTTACGGCTAGATTTGCCGATTGTCATTTCGATGAATCGAATTTTCCGACATTAGGGGGAGAAAAGAAACAGCTGGAAATGAGTATTAGTTGGAATGAATTATCGCTAAATCATTATGATCCTCGAACGAAAGAATGTGAACTAGAAGTTCAAAAGATAATTCATTTACAAGGATTAGCTAATCAACTGCCAGATAGTTTTACTGACCTTAAAATTGTGACTAAGTCATATATACCAGCTGTTAATGCTCCTGGAAAAGTTGATGTTCCTGGAGAACATATAATGATCGAGCCTAAGCCACAACTAAAACGTGGTAGGCCCTCGGGTTCCAAAGATAAAAATCCTCGAAAAAGAAAAGGAGCAAATAATAAGAATGGTCCAGTCGAGGATTTATCGACTCTAGAAGAGTCAATGGTCATTAATGATTATGATAATGAAAATCAGGTACCTGAAATTTATGAAAATAATGATAATGAAGAGATCTCGATAAATTATGCCCAAAATAGAATTAGATGGAACCGAGAAAAAGTCAACGTTGACGATAAATTCTCATTTAACGTAGTGCTACATGAAATGAATGAGATGAATGAGAATGAGGATCATGAACCTGGGTCTGTTAAAGAATGCAGACAAAGAAATGATTGGCCAAAATGGAAAGATGCAATCGAGGCAGAATTAAAATCACTTAAGAAATGAAAAGTTTTCGGACCTGTAGTCCGCATACCAGAAAATGTAAAGCCGATTGGATATAAATGAGTTTCCATCAGAAAGAGAAATGAAAACGGTGAAATTGTGAGATACAAAGCACGGCTTGTTGCACAAGGCTTTTCACAACGACCTTGTATTGATTATGAGGAGACATATTCTCCTGTGGTGGATGCAACTACTTTTCGTTATTTAATTAGTCTGGCAGTACGTGAAGGACTCGATATGCGTCTAATGGATGTTGTCACTGCTTATTTATATGGATCACTTGACAGTGATATTTATATGAGACTTCCCGAGGGATTTCAGTTGCCTGAAAATTCAGGGCCCCGAAATGAGTACTCAATCAAGCTAAATAAATCGCTTTATGGATTAAAGCAATCTGGGCGTATGTGGTATAATCGCCTAAGTGAATATTTATCGAAAGAGGGGTATAAAAATGATCAAACTTGCCCGTGCATATTTATGAAAAGATCTGGAAATGAATTTGTCATCATTTCAGTTTATGTTGATGATATTAACATAATTGGAACTCCTGAAGAGTTATCAAAAGCCGTTAATTGTTTGAAAAAGGAGTTTGAAATGAAAGATCTCGGTAAAACAAAATTTTGTCTTGGACTGCAAATCGAATATTTAAAGAATGGGATATTCGTACATCAAGAGACTTATACGAAAAAGTATTGAAAAGATTTTATATGGATAAAGCTCATCCATTGGATACTCCAATGATTGTTCGATCTTTAGATGTGAATAAAGATCCGTTTAGACCTTGCGATAATAATGAAGAACTACTTGGTCCTGAAGTACCATATCTCAGTGCTATTGGAGCCCTAATGTATTTAACGAGTCATACGCGATCTGATATAGCGTTCGCTGTGAATCTATTGGCAAGATATAGTTCATCACCGACTCGTAGACATTGGAATGGAATAATGCGAATTTTTCGATACTGTCAAGGAACAACTGATATGGGATTGTTCTATCCAAATGAATCAAAAGCAGATTTGATTGGGTATGCAGATGCTGGTTTTCTATCCGACCCACATAATGCTCGATCGCAAACAGGCTATTTATTTACGCATGGCGGAACCGCTATTTCATGGCGGTCATTTAAACAAAGTTTAACGGCTACTTCATCTAATCATGCGGAAATTCTAGCTATTCATGAAGCTAGCCGAGAATGTATTTGGTTGCGATCGATAATTGAGCATATACAACAAACTAGTGGGCTATTATCGAAAAAGTTACTTCCTACGATTTTATATGAAGATAATGCTGCATGCATTGCCCAATTAAAGAAAGGATATATTAAGGGAGATAGAACAAAGCATATTTCACCAAAATTTTTCTTTACACATGATTTACAGAAAAATTGTGATATTGATGTACAACAAGTGCGATCAAGTGAAAATCTTGCAGATTTATTCACGAAAGCACTTCCCCCAATAATTTTCAAAAGATTGGTATATTCAATTGGAGTTCGAAGACTTCGAGATTTGGAATGATGTTATTATCAGGGGGAGTAAATACGCGTTGCACTCTTTTTCCCTTCACTGAGGGTTTTCCCATGTGGTTTTCCCAGTAAGGTTTTTAATGAGGCAACAATCGAAAGCATATTTAAAAGAATTATGTACTCTTTTTCCTTCATTAGGTTTTTATCCCATTGGGTTTTTCCTAATAAAGTTTTAACGAGACATTTTCTTTGAAAACATCCAAGGGGGAGTATTATATAATAATATTAATGTGGATGTTTTAAATAATAATATTAGTTAAATGATTGATGATTTGGAAGTATTGTATTAAATGTTGATGAGATGATAAGATGATAAGATGAGGTGTTTAATTGAAGAGTTTGTATTTTAGTGTGAGGTGTATAATTGTAATTAATGTGATTAGTTGTAATAGTGAATTATTAGTAGTATAAATAGGTGATTAGAGTTCATTGTAAATCACACCAAGTATTGAAATACTTAATCTCTCTCTAATCTCTCTCTCTTTATTATTATAAGCTATATTATCATTATAATCTTAATATAAGTATAATTATAATAAAATAATCTTAATATAATATTAATCACAATTAATATTTTTATAACATTTTTTTTTATTTTTAGAAAATTTCTCTGTTTTTTGTATTTATATATGTGATGATTGATTGAGTTTTTGAATGTTGGAGGAGGGCTTACGTTGTTCAGTTTGAATTTTCATTCTTGTGGTGTAAGTCACCTATTTTGAATCACATCATGAATTTATTTAGTTTAGTTAGACATGGTGGATGATTTGGAATTGAGTTAACAATTTATTATTGCACTGATTTGGATATTTTGCTTGTTTTGCTCGGACATATGGTAATTAAATTATAATTTGGCTCAGTAAATTCACATAAAAGAATTACTTCCAAAACCCAAATTTGCCTCGCATGGTCGGACACATCACTCTCCACAAAAAATTATGTATTAGATTTCACTTATACTTCTTGACATTGTCGTTTATATGAATATGTGATGAAAAATATGATAAGAAGAATTAGTTCCACTGAAAGTTGAAATGCATCGCATAGCTGACAATATTGTAGGTCACAGATTTAACATCCAATCAATGAACTTGAGAATAGATTGATGAAGAATTACCTTGTAATTAACGCGCGGAAGACTTTGGGTAATTATCAATCAACCTTCATTAAACCTCAAGCTTTCTTAACAATTAATTCACTTTCTCTCTCTACAATTAAGCCCTAATTATGATAATGATGAGAGAGTGTTTCTAGTGAGAGAAAGCTAAAACTCAAGTTATGTGTATTTTACACACACTTGCCCTATATATACCAAAGCATACTTTGGTATATTTACACTTTAGTCCCTATATTTACATAAAATACAATTGAGTCCCAAGACAAATATAACATGATTATTGAACACTAGAAAATATTCCTAACAATCTCCCCCTTAGTGTTCAATTGTCATTGAAGCGCCGGTTGTCTTTGTCTTTGATAATCTTCAGTTTTCATCATCACTTGAACACAACAGAAAGATTCCTAACAATCTCCCCTTTGAAAATCTCTGCCTTTGTGTTCAACTTTGAATTTGACACGGCCTTTGTTGTTGTTTGAAGAAAATAGCTGAGAGCATCTGGAGAATCTTCAGTCTCCCCCTATTTACATGCACCATCTTTTTCTTCTTTGCAACTTGAATATTCGTCACCTTCTGGCATATATCAAAGTCGCGCGGATCGTCAGCATTGACTTGTCGTGTATGCTCGAACCATGGAGAGAGGTCTTGTATGTTGTGGTTCAGCACGTGCATTGAAAGCTTGGCTTCTTTAATGAGTTCACGTGCTTCGCCTCCTTGATATACTTCTCCCCCTCATGGCGATTCATTTGTATCGTCATGCTATGTGATCAAGGTGAACCTGAGTGTACGCGGAACGTGTTGGCGTTGAATTCCGGATGAAGTACCTGAAAACGGGACAGACGACCGATCATCGTGAGACATCCCTTGATGTCACTCTTGGTCGTTGATGCAAAGTCACACAGACTTGCATTTGAAGGGACTACGGGGCCACATAGGCATCCCGTTGACATCGTTCTAGAGTCGTGCTCCAGAAGATGGCCTGCTACCGTTGTTGTTTTTATGTTGCAACGGAAGGACTTCCTTCTGATCATAGAAGCACATCATTGAATGATGCGTCTACAGAAGTTCTGGCATGGTCACATAGACCTGCAATATGTGTGTAAAATAATGTATGTGTCCTAGAAAATTTTAAAAAACATTTAGGCTATGAGGACACACTAGACATTTACGTATTCAAGAAAGTCGTGGTGTGGGGCTGTGGATCACTTTGTTCAATATCTCCCGCTTCCAAATGAAACGGTGATAGCATATGCGGTTCCCCGTGAGATATTGAAACATCTGTCTTTAGGTTGACAAATGAGTAGCTAGGAAGGGTCGTGCATGCGCCTTTGGACCAGATGAAGCGTCTTCTACCCGGGATCTGATAAATCAGTCCTGTACCTATATGGTTACGGCCCGGATAGTTTGTGGTTGAGTTGTAAGGATTTCATCGTGATGCGCTCAAATACCCTCACATACACTCGTGGGTGTTCCTGGGATAGGATCAGTTGGGTCTACTGAACCTTTAAAACAGGTATGTGAACAACTCTTTTGTGTCCATGCGCTTGTTGGCATTTAGGTGGCTCTCCCTCTTCAAAGCATGAAGGTTGTCTTCATGGCATTCCCTTTTAAGCTCTAGCGCTGTTTTTAGGTAACACTCCCCCTATATACTTGCGCTAATTCTAATGTGATGCCCGTGCTCCCCCTAAATAGATGCGCTTTTTGAGAAATTGCATATTACGAAGAAATCAAGCGCCTTTTGTATTTGAAGTGACACTCCCCAATAAATGTGCCCTTTTGCACTTATAAGTATCACTCCCCCTCGAACATATACGCTTTTTATATTAGAACTATGGTAATATGCTCTTCTGAAATTCACGCGCCTAATCTATCTATCTATCCACTCCCCCAAAAAGAATATAGAATATGAAGACCGAATATTCTGTAAAGGTAAGCGCTCTTTATAATAAGTCGAACTCCCTATGAAAATCAAGAACTTAATATAATTTGACTCCCCTGAAATTCAAGCGCACTTTGAATTTTGAAATCGGCTCGGCCTTCTTTAAACATTGTAGCTCAAAAGTTTTCCTTTTTTTTTATGGCCTTTTCCCTTTTTTTTTTATGGCCTTTTCTTTTCTTTTTCCCTTCTTTTTTTTATGGCTTTTCCCTTTTTTTTATTGGTCCTTTTCTTTCTTCTTTTTTTTTTTAATTTTTTTTTCTGGCCTTTTTTTTATGGACCTTTTTTTTTGACGAAAAAATAAAAATAAAAACAATGTCAAATCAAGAGCTTTGGAATAGTCTTGATTTGGTGTGTTTGCTCACGTCACATGCCGATCACGTGTGTGGAGCAAACCGAATACCACACGTGTCGGGGTCTTGTACGACTGCTCATCAAAGTATATCAAGGAGGCGAAGCACGTGAACTCATTAAAGAAGCCAATCTTTCAATGCACGTGCTGAACGACAACAAACAAGACATCTCTCCATGGTTCGGGCATACACGACAAGTCAATGCTGACGATCCGCGCGACTTTGATATATGCCAGAAGGTGACGAATATTCAAGTTGCAAAGAAGAAAAAGAGGGTGCATGTAAATAGGGGGAGACTGAAGATTCTCCAGATGCTCTCAGCTATTTTCTTCAAACAACAACAAAGGCCGTGTCAAATTCAAAGTTGAACACAAAGACAGAGATTTTCAAAGGGGAGATTGTTAGGAATCTTTCTGTTGTGTTCAAGTGATGATGAAAACTGAAGATTATCAAAGACAAAGACAACCGGCGCTTCAATGACAATTGAACACTAAGGGGGAGATTGTTAGGAATATTTTCTAGTGTTCAATAATCATGTTATATTTGTCTTGAGACTCAATTGTATTTTATGTAAATATAGGGACTAAAGTGTAAATATACCAAAGTATGCTTTGGTATATATAGGGCAAGTGTGTGTAAAATACACATAACTTGAGTTTTAGCTTTCTCTCACTAGAAACACTCTCTCATCATTATCATAATTAGGGCTTAATGGTAGAGAGAGAAAGTGAATTACTTGTTGAGAAAGCTTGAGGTTTAATGAAGGTTGATTGATAATTACCCAAAGTCTTCAGCGCGTTAATTACAAGGTAATTCTTCATCAATCTATTCTCAAGTTCATTGATTGGATGTTAAATCTGTGACCTGCAATTGGTATCAGAGCAAACATGTGATTGAATTGATTGAATTTACGGTTTACGATGCTTGATTTTGATGAATTGTAGTTTACGATTAAAACTCATCGCATAGTGTTTAATTGAGCTGTGTGCTTACTGTTTACATTGTTTGAGTTGCTTACTTAGGTGTTTACGATGAATTTACTGTTTGCGATGAGTAATCATTGATTAATTGAGCTGATTATAGCTGAATTTGAACCAAATGGTTTAATTTTGATCGAAATGTTCTTCATAATCTTCAAAGTGCTCATGTGAAAAATTCGAAAATTATATATGTTTTGCTTTGAACTGGTTTAATCGAGTGTTTTTACATGTTTAATTACTGATTTCGAACGATTATCTGAGCCTAATTTTAGAAGTTTACGAATGAAAACTTAGTTTACGAACTGAAAACTTTGCGGTCAAAGCTCTATAGTTTACGGTCAAAGCATTTAAGTTTACGGTCCATTTAGTTTACATTCGGAAAGTTACTGTTTACGAACCATTTTCATTCGTAAACCAGTAAAGAGAAGGTTTACGAATAAATTTCAATCGCAAACTATCTCGAGTCACTGTTTACGAATACTTTTCAAACGTAAACTTTACTTTACGGAAGTTGCTGTTTACGAATACTTTTCATTCGTAAACCAGTAAATGGAAGGTTTACGAATACTATTCATTCGTAAATATAAAGGCACTGTTTACGAATCATTTTCATTCGTAAACTAGCAAATGAAAAGGGTTTACGGATCAAAAAGTTTACGGTCAAACCTTTACAGTGTGTAAAAGTTTACGGTCAAACTTAAGTTTGCGATCATAAACGTTGCGGGTAGAAACTTTAGTTTACGGTCCTTTCAACTTACATTCGTAAAGTTACTGTTTACGAATAATTATCATTCGTAAACTAGTAAAGGAAAGGTTTACAAATAAACTTCAATCATAAACTATACTGTTAGGATCATTTTATTGTGTTCTTTATATTTTAGATGCTTCCGTCTTTGGTGTATTTAGTTCTTTGGTTTAGATGTTATTTGGGTTTGTAATTTACTTAATTAAGTATTAGTTGTTTGGGCTAATTAGGTTTTGGGCTTGATGGGCTTTAATATACCAACTAATGTGGTATATAAAGATCCACCAAGCCCTAGTTTCAAAAGTTGTTCCTTTTGCAAGCATTGTGTCTTCTTGATCAAGCCAACCTAAAACACTCCTAAGCTAAAATCGATCTCACCATATCCTAGGTTGCTATCTTTGTTGCTTGCATTATATTAGGTGAAAAGGGACTTACAAGTGGTATCAGAGCAAGCGTGAGGGAGCTTTGAAGCCATTCTTGGAGTTATTGAGCTATTTTCGTCACTTTTGTTTTGCTGTTTTTGAGCTTCTTTGGCTGTTTTTTGCCTTTTCTGAGCTGTTTTTGGGGTTTCTCGGCCATTTTCTGGTATTGGGGAACTTATTCCAGCAAAAACAGCATTTCTGGGCAGATTTTGGGCATTTACAGCAAGATTTTCGGATTTTTCTGGGTTTCAGCTTGAAGATCTTCATCCTGTTCATCATTCGCGGAACAGACAAAGAATTCGCGAACTTCTCTGCTTTGCGAACCGCCACTCCCGCGAACTTCAATTCGCGAAGTGTTCCGCTACATCCGCGAACCTCAACACGCGAACCAGGATCACGAAGCTCAGGCCACTTCACGAACCCCACTTCATCTGCGATCTTTCGATTCGCCAACCTTCAGCTCAGCTTCGCGAATCATTTAGCCAACCGTGAACTCACTTCGCCAACGCAGATCACGAACCGGTCTTCAATTCGCGAACCAGCCATTTCTCGAACCCCTCGATTTCACGAATCCAGCTCAAGTTCGCGAACCCTTCGATTTCACTATCCAGCTCAAGTTCGCGAACCTCACTAACTTCAAGTTTCAACACTTCAAAGTTCCACACACGTTTAAAGATCACCCACATCTAATATAGTATGGACACACTCGCCATGGGAAGCGACGTCAGACCACCAGTGCTGCGAAGAGGCGAGTTCTCTATCTGGAAGAACAGATTCTTCAACTTCCTGGAGATCAAAGACAACGGAGAGGAGATGATCAGATCACTCCAAAGCGGCCCCGAAACATTCACGAGCACACTCCCCGGGGACGACACCGTGACTCCTCCCGTCCTTCCACAGATAGTACCCAAGTCTCCAGCCGACTACACTGATCTTGAAAGACGAAGCATTAGGGCAGACCTCATGGCCAAGACCTACCTCCTACAAGCCATGCCAAATGAAATCTACATTCAGGTAGATAGCTTCCAGACTGCCAAGGAAATGTTCGACGAGATCTCTAAGTTGATGCAGGGCACTGATATCGGTTTAAGAGCCAAGAAAGCCAACACATTGGCGGCTTACGACTCCTTCAAGGCTCGACAGGGCGAGCCAATTGGTGAAACCTATCGTAGGTTTATGATCCAAACCAATGAGCTGCGGAAGATCAGCATCATGAAGTCCAACTTGGAGCTAAATGTAAGATTCCTTACATCATTACAGCCTGAGTGGAAGAAGATTGCCACAAATTTCAGGCAGAACAAGGACCTCGATGAAATTGACATCCACAGCATCTACGAGAGCCTCGAACATCATTCAGATGACGTAAACGAGGGGGTGGAGGAGCAGAAGAATAAGGCTGTGGCCGACTCACTAGCCTTAGTGACGGACAAGAAGAGCGCAAAGCCGAGCAAAGGCAAAGCCATCAAGATCACAAGCCCCTCCACCTCCGAAGATGACTCAGGCTCGGACTCCGATCCGGAGATGAAGGAGCTCCAGAAGCACTTGGCTTGGTAACAAAGATGATGAACAAAAAGTTCTTCAAGAAATCATCATCCTCGTCCAACAAACAAAGGATCTCGTCAGGACCCAATCCTCAGACCCGACCATTTCAGCCAGCTGAAACCAAGGCCCCAGCCGAACCAAGAAAATGCTACAACTGTGGCAAACCAGGGCACTTTGCCAATGACTGTCCCCTTCCGAAGAAAAAGAAGGACGAAGAGTATTATCTCAGGAAGCTGCAGTTGATCAGGCAGAAGAATCAAGGCAAAGCACTAGTGGCCGAGCAGGACCACTGGCTCGAGGACTCCACCGATAGCGAGCCCGAGAACCTTGCCCTGATGGCACGGCTGGAAGGAGACGGATCAGACGAGGAGGAGCAGCCGGAAGCTAGCACCAGTACCAGCACGAATGAAGTAGATGAACCGTGCAACGGCGAGGAGGTATACTCTTTCAACGATAGTATGCTTTTAAAATTACAAAATAAAATAGAGGTCCTAAGTAAAGAACGTAAAAATACTAGGTCTTTAGAAAAGAAATTAGTAAAAACTCAAGCTATTCTAACCATGACACTAGAAGAGGTAGAAAGGTTAGAAAATAGCTTAAGTATGACAGAACAAGACTTAGGAAAATCTAATGATAAAGTTAGTGAATTGACAAATAGGATAGCGACCTTAGAATGCAATAAAAACGAAGCTTCTAGCAATAATTCTAGAATTACAGAACTAGAAGCCCAATTAGCTAATAACCGTGCATCCCTCATTAATCGACTAAGCGATATAGGTTCCCTGAATTGTCGATTAGAAGCCGCAAATCTTAGGGTAGCTGGTCGAGATGAGGAAATAATTAAATTGAATAAAAAACTTGAAGAGTTAACGGCGAACTTTAGGAAGAGTGAGAATGAGCGAATTAACAAGACTAGCGAATATAATCTGATGAATAGCGAACGTGCGGGGCTATATGCTAAGATTAAGAGCTTAGAAGACATTATCACGAAACGAGGGCAATCAGAACAAACCGTATTCCTTAGTCAGCCCAAGGATACTAGGTTCTATGATCCACGAGCAGGATTAGGCTTCGTCAAGACCATCAAACCTGAAGCCAAGAAAACCCCCACTCGCTACGATGATAGTTGTCTAGGTCTATCGCTCATGCGCTTCGTTCAGGCTTCAAAAAGCGAACCAACGACAAGAGAAGGGAGCGATCGGGCCGAAAAACCGTTCGATTACACTAGCCTGAACGAAAGTTACAAGACAAAGGAAAAACCCTCGATTGATAACTGTCTCCAGGCAAGTGCACCGCCCTCTCAAAAGGCCGTTGAAGACGTACCGAAGAATTCGAAGAATATGGGAACGTCGTCTAGAGCTTACATTCCTCCAATGCTGAAAGAAATTTCAGAACTACGAGCGTCGAAGGAATCACTCGAGCAACTCTCTCAACTAGAGAAAGACATTTTACTCGCAGTAATTTCATCATTAAAGGATCAAATAAGCACTAGATCCCACACGATCCCTACACACACTCCTTTCATTTTGAAAACGTCACACACAAAACTCTTCAAGAATAAAGAATTAGATAAGCCGGTTATAGGTCGCACCACGAAGATCACTAACAAGGCCTCTTCTGCATCGACAGGAAAAGCATCTTGGGAAAAGAGCGTGAAGTGGAGGGCAAACCAAGACGAGACAAAAGGAGACGTTGCTGTTCACAAAAAGGAGCAAATGAAATCGAAAACTAAAATGTCTCCCTTTTTGTTTTGTAAGAATCGTCTTGAGTGTGTTAATGTGTTGAAAAATGCTGCTAGTTTAATTTCTAAGTCTAAAAGGATTTCAGACCCGAAACTTAGCAGGCAACTTATTTCGCAAACCCACACACACACACTAGACTCGCAAACTAAAAGGCACGCATCAAAGTCGCGAACTTTGATTCCTATACCTAACTCGCGAACTAACCCTCTCCTTGCACACTTCCCCGAAGTAAAAGCCAAGAAGGTTGCAAGCTCAAATCCCAAACCAAAGGCGAGACCACAAAATGCTTCAAGGCTCGAGAAAAAGCCAGATCAAATATCTCGCAAAAACGAGAAGAAAACCGAGCCCAAGCATTACGTGCCCAAAATCAAAATGCAACCGATCATAACGAGGCAAATTTGGGTCACTAAAAGGGAACTCGAATCCAACACGACTAAATCAGGCACACGCCAGATTTGGGTTCCCAAAACAAGTCCAAGCATAGTAGATTACTTAGCTGATTCTTTATTTCATCTATGCTTGCGTGTCGAAAATAACCAAGGTGAACCCGACCGTTATCGGGTTACTAACCTCTCTTGATTATTTTTGCAGATCTGTCATGTGTGGTATCTCGATTCAGGTTGCTCCACACACATGACAGGGAGAAAAGAGCTGCTGAGCAACTACAAAGCCCGCTTTGGCGGTAACGTGCGCTTCGGAAATAATCACGCGGCTCCGATCATAGGACACGGAGACCTCATCCATGACAACCTCACAATCAGGGATGTCTCGCTCGTCGAAGGACTTGGACACAACCTCTTCAGCATTGGCCAGTTATGCGATAGAAGGCTGACGGTCACCTTCCAGTCTGACGAATGCACCATCAGCGACGAGCAGGGTAGGGAACTCCTCACAGGCACGAGGAAGACAAATCTCTACACAATCAATCTGAAGACCCTTCGACCTTCATCCTCCATCTGTCTGATGACAAAGGCATCACACCAGCAATATGACCTTTGGCACAGACGGATGTCCCATATCAACTTCAAAACGCTGAATAAACTATACAAAGATAAGCTAGTCACAGGACTCCCACCATTGAAGTACCACAAAGAGCATCTATGTTCGGCGTGCGAAATGGGAAAGATGAAGAAGGCATCTCATTCGTCAAAACACGTGGCCTCGACCTCTCGCCCACTGGAGCTGCTACACATGGATTTATGCGGGCCAATGAGGATACAAAGCATAAATGGAAGAAAATACGTCTTAGTCATTGTAGATGACTACTCGAGGTACACATGGACGAGATATCTTAAAACGAAGGACGAGACCCCTGAAATAATCATCTCTTTTGTGAAGACGACTCAGAACCTGCTTGAGAGCAACATCCAAGTAATCCGCACAGATAATGGCACTGAGTTCAAGAACAAGGTCCTCAGTGACTTCTACACCTCGCTAGGAATCTCTCAGCAGTTCTCGGCCGCAAAAACACCTCAACAAAATGGAGTAGTGGAAAGGAAGAACCGGACCCTTATCGAAGCAGCCCGGACAATGCTAATTCAATCAGGACTTCCACAC
Organism: Lindernia subracemosa; assembly: GCA_028392965.1. Classification (NCBI taxonomy): domain Eukaryota; kingdom Viridiplantae; phylum Streptophyta; class Magnoliopsida; order Lamiales; family Linderniaceae; genus Vandellia; species Vandellia subracemosa. Next base: position 787,175 of record JAQPCC010000011.1, on the reverse strand, counting down.
TTTCTATGGGCCGAGGCAGTAAACACGGCGTGTTGCACGCAAAACCGAACGAGCATTCACAAGAGATTTGGGAAGACTCCGTACGAGCTAATCAACCAAAGGGTCCCAAACATCAAATATCTACGGATTTTCGGCTGCAAGTGCTTTGTAGCTAATGACCGAGTTGATCGAGGGAAGCTCGACCCGAAGGCCATCGAAGGAGTGTTCATTGGATATTCGGCTACTTCGAAGGCCTATAGAGTCTATCTCAAAGATAGAAGGACTGTTATGGAAAGCATAAACGTTACTTTCGACGAAGCGCCTGTGGCTTCTGAATACATCAGTTCAGGACCCGTACTACAACCGAACGCTTCTGTCCAAATCAGGCCAGAACCGGGACTAATTAGAGTGCTGACAGACGATCAGCCCAGTCCTACATTCGAGGAGGAAGCATCGACATCCCACAAGAGCGACGACGCATGGGAGCTGCTTTTCGAAGATCTAGCCATCCACGATCGTCGATCAGCTCAACCTCCTCACCAACCCCAAAATAGTGACGCACCAGCTTCCCCCGTAGGCCAACACGAAGCTGATGCATCTCCCTCAACGTCACATATTGAAGTCACTATTTCCCCTGAAACTTCAACTGAAGAAGACGACGAAGACATTCCCCTAGTATTTTTCCCTGACATAGTGCCTCACTCTCCGATCGAAATTTCCAGCACCCCCGAGACAACAGGTGAAGAACCCGCACAGGACGAGCAAGAACAACCTCTCCCTCATCAAAGGAAGTGGACTCGAGCCCATCCGACGTCTCAAATCATTGGAAATCCAGACCAAGGAGTCAGTACAAGATCATCGACAATAAACGAAAATCTATATGCCTGCTTTCTCAGCCAGGATGAGCCAAGCAAAGTTGGAGACGCGCTAAAAGACCCAGACTGGGTAAACGCAATGCAGGAGGAAATCCATCAGTTCGAAAGACTGAAAGTGTGGAAACTCGTACCGAGACCTCAAGGAAAGACGATTATTGGTACGAAGTGGGTATTCAAGAATAAGAAAGATGAAGATGGTGTCGTAATTCGCAACAAAGCAAGGCTAGTCGCGAAGGGCTACAACCAGCAAGAGGGAATCGACTACGATGAGACCTTTGCACCCGTCGCGCGAATCGAAGCAATCCGGATTTTCCTAGCCTTCGCAGCCCACAAAGACTTCACGGTGTATCAGATGGATGTCAAGACAGCCTTCCTCAACGGCGTCTTGAAAGAAGAAGTCTACGTGGCACAGCCTGAAGGATTCGTAAGTCAAGCCCACCCTGACTACGTGTACTTCCTCGAGAAGGCACTTTACGGACTTAAGCAAGCACCCCGAGCATGGTACGAGGTGCTATCTGATTTTCTGATCGAGTCAGGCTTCACTAAAGGGCAAATCGACACCACCCTCTTCATCAAGCGACGCAAGTCTGAAATTCTACTTATTCAGATTTACGTCGACGACATTATTTTTGGATCCACAAACCCCATGTTGTGCGAGGAGTTCGGGGAACTGATGAAGACAAAGTTTGAAATGAGCATGATGGGAGAGCTCAACTTCTTCCTTGGACTGCAAGTCAAGCAACTCCCAGAAGGAATCTTCATCAGTCAATCGAAGTATATTCAAGACATACTTAAGAAGTACAACATGGAAAATTCCCCATCTAAAAGTACCCCGATGTCGACTTCGTGCAAATTAGCCTCAGATCCATCGGGCAAATCAGTCAACCCGTCTACATACAGAGGAATGATAGGATCGCTTCTGTATCTGACAGCAAGTCGGCCGGATATAGTCTTCTCCACCTGCCTGTGTGCGCGCTTTCAAGCCGATCCGAAGGAGTCGCACATGCTTGCAGTGAAGAGGATCTTACGCTATCTCAAGGGAACACCGACACTCGGACTCTGGTATCCCAAGAACTCTAACTTTCAATTACTTGGCTTTACGGATGCCGATTTTGCAGGTTGTAGGATGGACAGGAAGAGCACCTCGGGTGGAATACAATTCTTAGGTGACAAACTAGTAAGTTGGTCATCTAAGAAACAAAACTGTGTGTCCACATCAACCGCCGAAGCAGAGTACGTTGCTGCGGCCAGTTGCTGCTCTCAAATCCTATGGTTGCGAACGCAACTGCAGGATTACGGGTTTGTTCTCAATAACATTCCAATTTACAGCGACTCGAAGAGCGCTATTGCCATTACCTGTAATCCCGTCCATCATTCCCGCACTAAACATATAGACCTTCGATATCACTTTATAAAAGATCATGTCGAAAAAGGCACAATCACAATGTACTTCGTCAACACCGAAGTTCAACTTGCCGATCTTTTCACAAAGGCTTTGGATGAAAAACGTTTCATGTTTCTCGTTTCAAAGTTAGGCATGTTGAATCTGGAAGCATAACGTGATTTTTGCCTATTTCAATCTTTTATAAAGTTTAAAAGATGATCACCATTCCAAAAATTTAGGGGGAGTAATTTTAGTCTTCTTATTATACTTTATTTTTAAAAATTTTATTAGAGTGCACATTTTGAGGGGGAGTCTTAGTTAAATATTGAGCCCACAATCACTAAAACATTTGAGTCAATTCGCGAATCCAAAAAAAAAAAAACCAGTATTGGGCTTTCTTCTCTCAATTTTCGGCCCAGTTCCTCAACTTCCTTACTGATTCGTGAACTTTCAATGTTGGGTTTCAACATTACTTCGCGAACCAAAGTTAGCTTCGCGAACTCAACGCACGCTTCGCGAACTTCTCACACCTTAAAACCCTAAACCCTTTCGAAGCTACAGTCGCCGCACAATCAAAATTAGGGTTAAATTTTTCGAATTTTCTCCCCAAATCACTGTTCACTCGCGAGAAGAATCCACACAAATCACGACGAAACCCACCTTAAATCCTCAAATCCTCTCTTTCTCGTGCGTTGTGTGGTAAGAATTCCCTTAAATCTTCGTTTTAATGCAGATTTTTACTTCGATGATGAAGTTTTGGTGAAATCTGGAATTTTTGCTCTTCACGGTTGATGAACACGTTAAATCTTCATGATTCGCGAACTTGTTTTCTTTTTGATCTTTCAAGCGCGGCTTTCGAAGTGTCGAACCTGTTTTTGCGCATTCCACTTAAGCCCGCGAAGTTCTCCAAGTTCGCGAATTCGTAATAGTTCGCGAACTCACTCCGCGAACCGCTCCCAATTCGTAATAGTTCGCGAACTCACTCCGCATTCGCAAAACTCAGAACCGCGAACTCCTGTCAAATTCGCCAAGTCCTCAAGTTCGCGAACCGCTCTCAATTCTTAATCATTTTTAAATCGCGAACTTATTTCTCAATTCGCAAACTTCCAGATCGCGAACCCCATGGTCTTTCGCGAATCCCTACATGTTTCGCGGATTCATTTTCACCTCAATTCGAGAACACAATCTCAATTCGCAAAGCCTTTCAGTTCTCGAACCTATTCTAACATTCGCGAAATCTATACTTAGAATTTTTTTTGGCACTTCTCTTCACTTCGCGACATAAAGTCTTTGAAAATCCTTCAAACACTTTTATCTTTAATGCGCGAACTCTACACTTAAGAAATTTTCTAAGTATCAATCTCATGATTTAAATGGGCTGACACTGTTTTTGGGCCCAAAATCAAAAATCAAATTTTTTTTCAAGCCCAAAACACTTAACCTTTTAACTCCAACTTGCTTTCACCTATTCAAATCATGATTCCTTATGCCTTATTTTACTGTATAAGCTAATGGCTTCTCTATCATCGCAGGTTTAGCAAATCCAGGTGTTCGGAACAAAAAAAAAAATAAAAAATGATGAGTACGACACCAACGGATCTGATTTACCCGACGTCAAAATGGGTCATTCCGAAGGATAACAACTTCCAACTTGACTTGGAAGTCTTTAAAGGGAAGGAACCCATTATGCCGGCGATTCTGAGACACCATCACCTCTGGTACGCCTTCTCGGCCGCTGTACCCGTCCCCTCCGTTTACCTTCAACAATTTTGGGGGACGCTGCAGACGAAGGTGGCACCAGACAATAGTCTATACTACGAAGCAAAACTCGCAGGCCAGACGGTCGAGGTCACCCGCGATTTAATCCGCCATGTTCTCCGCCTGCCCAGCCGACCGGAGAATGAGTATGAGGCTTCTGAGGACGAGCTTCTCGAGGACATCCACAGATGGGCTACTTCACGCCCGTGAAGTTCCTCTCTCAGATCCAACAGTCCATGCTCCCGCATCCATGGCGGACACTTTTTGCGCTTGTCAATAAGTGCTTCTCACCAAAGCACTCAGGGCACGACAGGTGCAATATCACAATACTGTGGATCTTCCACGGCATTGCCTTCAACAAAAACATCGATTATGCCAAGCTCTTCATGTTGGACCTTGACGACCAAATGATGCAGCGAACGAAGGGCAAGAAGACGCAGTATCTTCCATATCCCAGGTGGTTCGGGCTAATGATCCACCACTTTATGCAAACACTGCCTGAGATACCAACCCGGCCTGCCGACGAATATGTCACCCCGCCAAAGCTCAAGTACCTTCAGAAGGGGAAGGTCGATGAGAAATACGCACGGCGGCCGATGCCCATCCCTTCATCCCTCTTGTCACTGGCGGAGCAGCACATGGTAGAAGAATACTGCCGCCAGTACAATGTATACGCCCCCATGGTTCGAGAAAACCCCCTCGAACCTAACCCCGGGGCCTCCCACTCTGCCGATGAAGGTCCTAGAACCGGGCCGGAGGCAGCTTCCTCATCCATTCCTCAGTCATACACTCACCAACCAGCCATTCCATCAATTACCCAATCATCCACACCACCAACACCTGTCGACAACAAATACCCGTTCGACAGCCCTCACCACCACTCATCACACCCATCCCACCACCATCTCCTGTCAGCCGCACATCGCCGATCCCGCCGACGTCGCGTGCTCTTCAACGACAAATGTTGAGCGACGTCTCCGACTCGGACGGCGAAGACGGGATGCCCATACTCCGCCCACCGTCACCACCACCCTCCACGAGGCAGCCGTCGCCCGCTCCTCAACGCTAACAAATGAGCGACGACTCCTCTGACGACGACGATGACAGCACGCTTATCCATAGACGTCGTCGCATTCCTCCAATCCCCACTCCACTACAAGCCGGGTCACCCCTTAGGATAGAAGCCGCCGACATCGACCCAACGGCGCATACCACGAGCCTTAGCCATTCGGCCGGTTCCCAACAACCGGTCGTCTCAAAAAGCCCCGACCCTCAACCATCTCGTCCTCCGCCTGTCACCGAACAGGCCTCAACGTCCATAGAGGCGCCCATGATTGAGGCACTTCTAGGATTGGACGGAAGTCCCGATGACGACGACCTCACATCGTCTTCGTCAGAGGGCCACCGTCCGAACATCACGATTGGACGCGTGCCAACGGGACGCCTAAGTGGCCCCGGTGAGAGCTACACCTTCGCCCGTCTGTGTGACGTGGCCCTAACGACCGGAGCGGTCCTTCTTCGTGAGGAACCGCAAGGACAGGTCGGAAGCCCAGTGCCGCCTGAAGTCCCATCGATTTCCCGCGAAACTGGCCACCCCACCACTTCGGGGGTGCAAACGGAAGGCCTTCGTGGCTCCGGCGGTGATTCCCCGCACGTGACGGCGACATACCTAGAACGGAGACTTGCCGAATTTCTCGAGCAAGTGGTTGTCCCGCGCATGCAGTCACTCATTACGGCTGCTGCGCAGGACAGAGGCAAAGCTCCTGTCGTCGACGAAACCCCGTCACGTTCCCCACTACCCCCACCTCCTCATCCGAACCCCCACACCATGCCACTGCTCGACTTATGGGACATCTTCACTGCCCGTCTCATAGGAGAGGACCCGAAGCACCCCGCGCTCGTGACGGTCCGAAAGATGCTGATCGCGCAACAAAACATACCGTCAACAGAGACGTGCCGAGACGACACCTCAACAATCCGAAGACGGCACGACGATCCTGACGACCAGGGTCGCCGTGAGGGGGAGAAGCGTCAACGCCTATCCTCCTCCGGAGCATCTGTACGACGAAGCACACCAAGACAGGGCAGATCAGCAGCAGGCCCTACAACACAAACCCAACAACCCACACGAAGAGGTTCTCGAGGAAGACAAGCGGCGCCAGGGCCGAACCAGACACTCTTCCTTGGCGACGCAACGTCGACCTCGGAAATCCATACACATACAATCCAAAGAACCACCACCCCAAATCCTCCTTCCACCACCCACGAAGCCAGAAAAAGCCGAAGCCCACCTCTTTCGCCCTACATTGCTACACAACCGGACTTAGAGCTATTCAACCTCGAAGATTACCTCCAACCACACACTGAAGTGGAGGCGTACATTATGAACGAAGGATGGCTCAAAAGACCGGTTACAGAAGAGTTCTCAAAGGCTATGTTTGATAACGCTCGACAGCTCCTAAGGAATGCAGAGGTTGAACTTGTCAGAATAGAAGACAAGGAGCTGGAAGAAGGGGAGGACTACGAAGCAGAAATCCCCGAACTTCCTGTTCTCTTGGAGCACGCCAACCGATGGTACGACATGTACAACCCTCCGCCAAGAGAGACCCCGAAGATTCCGAGCTCCCGTGGGAAAATGCCAAAATCGTGGCACCTTACCAGGAAGAGTTTCGGAAACGAATATGGAGGAAACCCGAGCGTATCACCAAGCCTGACGAACTGGAGCTGAGTGGGATGACTCATCTGACGGGACAAAGGGCAAGATTCTATGTCCTAAGTCTGCGAATGATGATGAGTTTCAGAGGACGCGGCGACAATCTGGATCGCCTTCGAAAAGACGAATCAAGGAAGAAAATGATCAAAAGGGTGACGGGAGTCAGAGTCGAGTACTTCAACCAAATTCCCTATCCAGTTTACAAAGTTGAAAGGGAGGACGAGAAGGTTGAAGACATCAGCGAAGCGGACCTAATCTACATTAGACACCCTGATGTCGAGAGAATATTCTCGACGTACAGGTATCTAGGACAGCTGAAAAAGGACCCTGCATTGAATATAGGCCTTGTTACACTCAAAAGGTTCATGTTGCGCCAGATCAATTATAATGCTTCCCACGACCTTCAGATGGCACTGGAAAGCAATATGAAGAAAGTGAACCTCACAAAGCCTAACTTCGAAGTCCCGGATGACCCCAACATCTCTGAAGGAAACGTCTTTGAAGGTGAGGACCCCTCGATAGTCTACGTCAACTACAAAGGGGAGAAGAGATTGATGAAGACCTCGGAGATCCCAAAGTTCTCCGACGGGACTCTCCAAATTATTTCAAGAAAGTTGACAAGGATTATCCAGGAGATGGAAGGAGAAGACCTCGATAGCCAGATGAAGTTCAGATTACTTCGAGGGAAGATCGATGAAAGACTGGCTTTTCGGAAGTGGCTACGTAACTACGAAGTCAAGCTTGGACTTCGAAGCTCTACGTACAAAACGGTGGACCCCAAGGCCAGAGCATCCAAGCAGAAGATTTAAAAAGAACACAAAGGGGGAGATTGTTAGGATCATTTTATTGTGTTCTTTATATTTTAGATGCTTCTGTCTTTGGTGTATTTAGTTCTTTGGTTTAGATGTTATTTGGGTTTGTAATTTACTTAATTAAGTATTAGTTGTTTGGGCTAATTAGGTTTTGGGCTTGATGGGCTTTAATATACCAACTAATGTGGTATATAAAGATCCACCAAGCCCTAGTTTCAAAAGTTGTTCCTTTTGCAAGCATTGTGTCTTCTTGATCAAGCCAACCTAAAACACTCCTAAGCTAAAATCGATCTCACCATATCCTAGGTTGCTATCTTTGTTGCTTGCATTATATTAGGTGAAAAGGGACTTACATATACCAAGGAACGCTTTACGAATATACTGTTTACGAATCCTTATCGATCATAAACCTCTGAAGTCTACTGTTTACGAATATATTTCATTCGTAAACTATCCATAGCAAGGTTTATGAATAGTCTTCATTCGTAAACTCATTTAGGAAGAGGTTTACGAACATATCTCATTCGTAAACTATCTAAGTGAACTGTTTACAGATACATTTCGTTCGTAAACTATTAAGGCAATGTTTACGGATCATTTTCATTCGTAAACTATTTACGAACAAGGTTTACGAACAAATTCTGCCCGTAAACCTAAACACCCGTAAACATTTGAAAAGGTTTTAGGTAGCAAAAAAAAAAGTCCTAAAATTGTTTGCTACTACGAGATTTTTTTTGTACCTACTTTTCAAAGGTTTACCGAGGCTTAGAAAAAATTTTGGGTAAAGAAATTTTTTTCGGAAAAATTTTTCAGTACAAAAATTATTCTCGGTATAATTTTTTTCTTTTTCGTATAAATCATTTTAAAATCATTTGCGAAAACCTTTTCATACAAACTTAGACCCGTAAACCTTCTATCTGAAAGACACAAACAAAATTCGATCGAAGATGAATTGAAGACCTCTTGATTATCATCTGGATTTGCTGCTCGATAATCAAGTAGGTTTCGGATCCACTCTGCCCAGATTGAACGGTTTCTCAAACGATTAAGGTTTGAATTAAGGTTCCACGCATTTAACATTTCGTTCAAAGCCAAACGTAAACTTACACTTACTTTACGAAACTTACTGTTTACTGCTCTCATTCATTCGTAAACTTCAAAGCTTTACTTTACGATTGTTACTGTTTACGATTCTATTTCGATCATAAACATACACATATCTACTGTTTACGAATAAATCCCATTCGTAAACTATCAATAAGAAAGGTTTACGAATATTCTTCATTCGTAAACTTATTAAGGAAGAGGTTTACGAATCTATGTCCATCAGTAAGAAAACGTTTACGAATACTTCTTATTCGTAAACATTCTTTACTCATAAACTAAAAACCACTGTTTACAGCTTTTCTTTCATTCGTAAACTAATACAGTGTCAAATCTGAACCGCAATACCTTACATTCTTTTAATCATATACAAAGTCTAAGATACAATCCAAGCCCATAATTAATATTTTGTATCTAAACTTTGCTGTGCTGAAAAGTTTACGAACTGAACTGAAATTAAAAGTTTGCGGTTAAGATAAAAAAAAAATCAAATTTAAAATCAATTCTAAAACACGTCAACGATCATATACATCCAACAATTTTATTTGAACAAAATTTAAAAATCCAACATTCTATATAAAATTTAATTACCAACATTATTTGAACCTAATTTTCAAATTCCATATCTGAGCTGAAAAGATTAAAATGGATTACTATACATATGATCAAGAAATGTATGAACTTATTAAACAATTAAAGAAGGAAAAGCCATTATCTAGCTCATCTTCCTCAACAAGCTCAAATACTTCAAGCTCAAAAATTGAGAGAATGCAATCTGAAACTATAAATGCTAACACCTCTAACGAACAAAAGATTATAAAAGAGCTAGAAGATAGACTAGCAAATAATGAACGTGTCCTAAGAAAACACTTACTAGAAGAAGCAAATCTTGGGATACAACTTAAATTAGCCAATTGAAAAAATAGCTAGTTTAACAACTAAGGCAGATTCACAAGAAACAAAAATACATGAACTTACAAAAAGTTTGTCTGCCTACAAAGAAGAAAATAAAAAATATCGAGCTCAAAGTAAAGATCTTTCTGAAGAATGCACAAGATTACACTCTAAAATTAAAGAACTAGAACTTCTTCTGGTAAAGAAAGATCAACTTGAGAAAAATTTGTCTCTAAATAAGTCGACTCAAACAATTGAGTCTGTCACGCCTCGACCCGCGTCGAAGGTGCGACAACCGCCGCGTTTCTCAATATAATATCAATATAATAAGAAGATATTGTACCCAAAATGGTAGAAACAGCAGCGGAAATGAAGATCGAGAATGTCAAACCTCCGAATAAAAGAGATATCAACTACCTGGATAGAACGAAGTATATATGTATATATGGGGTGAGCAAACCACTAGCTCAGTGAGTAGATAATACAGACACACCTTCTATTCACAGAAGGTGTACCCTCAACGACGAACACCAACACAGCCATCCAAATCACAACAACGTCACAAAGATATCAAGGAAATCAAATAGCACATATAGACGCATGGGTAGCCATATCCTCCCTCGAACTGAGCTCCCCGTCGAGAGTCAGACGAGTCTGTCACCGTACTCTAGACAGTGTACCGTGAACTACCATATCTATCATGTATGATATGCATGTCCCACACCGGTGACGTTGGCTGAGTCTCGTACTGGACTTTGTTACCTTCCCAACTATCACCCTCCAGTAATAATCAATACGTGCCAAACGGATCGGTGACTCGTTGGGCCTCACTCACCCGGGTTTGCCAAGCCACGGGCTACTACTCGATATGCCACTCTCACTCACCCGAACGTGGCCATTCGGGCTACTACATCTCGGAACCAAGTATATGCAACATCAATAAATCATCGGCATCACAGCCATAACTCCACAAATCAAATCAACAACGTGGAATAGTGACATGCCGTCACGTCACATATCCCTGAAATCATGAACGTAATTCACCAAAGTACATAGACGTTTCAAATACTTATTAGCACCATTCAAGAAGCAACATAAACGCCCAAGGTCGCATCAACATAAGGATATAAACACCCTATAGCCGATTAGACTCACTAGTGCATAATCCAACAATAACATATAATCTAGTGAAAACGACATAAAATAACCCATCGCGAGGTTCACACGTCCCGCGAAGGGAAGGTGTCCCCATACTATCAACTCACAGTAAAGTCCTAGCTTTCGCCGACGTCTGAAACTGCCCTCAAGTCCCTTGACAAAGTTCCTTCGCCTAAATAAGAAGATAGCCATGAGTGATTTCAAAATAATCCAACTATTTGCTGAAAATTTCCTGTTTTGCGGCAGAAGCTTCAAAATTCCATAAAAAATCATAGAATGTTCGGATTGAGCTGTTTCCGATGCCTATAGAAAGACAAGGATCTAAGCTTTCAAGAATGATTAATTTCAAAACCATTGGAACAGTATAGGCAGGGTAAAACTGAACAACACAGAAGTACCAGAAACAGGATTTTTCTGTCTAGATGCCAAACATTCAAAAATTCGTAACAGATCGTAGAAATTTCGGAAATGGCTGATTCAAGTGGCTATGAAAAGCCTAAGAAGTTAGCTTTCCAGCATAATCAGGTTTAAAGAATTCGGAGCAGTATAACTATGTCAAAATTTCAGAAAACAGAGACGGCGCACAGATTCGTTAGAATCACAGCTGAATCTTCACAAATTCACTAAAAATCGTACAAGTGTGGGATTTAGATGATTCAAGTGGCTCTGGAAACCTGAAAAACTTAGCTTTCAAAATAAATAAATTTCGCAAAGATCGGAGAACATTAGCTAGGTCAAAAATGGAATAAAACAGAATCTGCACCGAGATGCATTTTCCAGCGAACAAAAGCTTTATACTGACTTAGATGAAGAACATGGCTTACCTTAACAGAGCTTAAATCGAACAGGGACGGTATATGATCAAGTTCGATATGCTGCTGGCCTCTCTCTTTCTCTGTTTTCTTTTGGTTGTTTTTGTTCTCACGTAAGATACAAATGAAGGTAGCTTAGGATTGAAGGCATAAAATAGATAAGTATGAGAGGTAAATCAGAAATAGTATTGGGTTGGGCTGAAATTTTCTATTGGGCCAATCTTAATTGATAGAGGTGTTATAAGATATCTCCCCCTTCAAAAAGTTTCGTCCACGAAACGTAAACGTACGTAACAAATCGAATAGATGTGGATATTGACGCCACATCAGTGCTTCTGGTTCCCATGTTTCCTCTTCCACCTTGTCGCTACGCCAAAGCACTTTCACCATCGGAATGGACTTGTTACGGAGCTTCTTCTCTTGTCGATCCAAGATGTGAACTGGTTGAACTTCGTAGGAAAGATCTTCCTTTAACTCGAGTGGGGGAAACTCGAGTAGATGCGAAGGGTCAGGTTCATACTTCCGAAGCATAGAAACATGAAAGACATTATGGATTTGCGACAACTCTGATGGTAGCTCTAACATATACGCAACACGGCCAATCCTTTCTGTAATGGTAAATGGACCGATATACCTAGGGTTGAGCTTTCCACGATGCTGAAACCGCAACACACCCTTCCACGGAGAAATCTTTAGAAAAACTTTGTCTCCTTCATTGAATTCCGGCTCACGTCTTCTATTATCCGCATAGCTTTTCTGTCGATCCTGAGCCGCTTTGAGTCTATCCCGAATAAGTTTAACTTTTTCAGTCGCGTCTTCAATGAGCTCCACTTGTTCAATATTCCTATCGCCAACTTCATCCCAAAATAGAGGTGTTCGACACTTTCGGCCATAGAGAGCTTCATACGGGGCCATACCTATACTGGAGTGATAGCTATTGTTGTACGCAAACTCCATTAGTGCTACATATTTGTCCCAGCTGCCGCTCAGATTCAAGACAACTGCGCGTAACATGTCTTCTAGGGTCTGAATCGTCCTTTCCGACTGCCTATCGGTCTGGGGATGATAAGCCGTACTGAATAACAATTTTGTACCTAGTGACTTTTGAAGGCTTGGCCAAAAGCGAGAAGTAAATCGAGGGTCTCGATCTGATACAATGGACACCGGTACCCCATGTAGTCTCACGACCTCGTCCACATACAATTTGACCAATTTTTCCAAGCTATCTTTGGTATGCACAGGGAGAACATGGGCTGATTTGGTCAAACGATCAACGATGACCCAGATAGAGTCATGGCCTTTTTGAGTCCGAGGCAAACCTGACACGAAATCCATCGTGATGTTTTCCCATTTCCACTCAGGAATAGAAAGAGGTTGAAGCACGCCCGCTGGTTTTTTATGCTCGGCCTTTATTTGTTGACACGATAAACATTTCGATACGAACTTAGCAATGTCATGCTTCATACCCGGCCACCAGTAGTGTTCTCGAAGTGTTCTGTACATCTTCGTGCTACCTGGATGCATGCCATAGGCGGAAGAATGAGCTTCTTCGAGACTCTACAAAGATCTAAATCTGCCGGTACACAAACGTGATTCCGAAAGGTGAGAAGTCCGTCGTCTCGAATTCTGAAGTCACTCGTATCTTCTTGTTTTTGCTTTGCAATTTGTTGTAAGTGAGTATCTTGCGACTGCTTTTCTCGAATTTGCTCAAACAAGGTAGGTCTAACTTCAAATTTAGCAAGTAAGGAGGCTTCACTTGACTCCTCATGATGAAGCAATATATGAAGTCCTTTCATTTGCTCCAAGAGCGAAAGATAGTCCGATTGAACCGAAGCAAGCAACGTAGAAGATTTTCTACTTAGTGCATCGGCTACAACGTTGGCCTTACCTGGATGATAATCAATGATTAGGTCATAGTCGCTAATCAACTCCATCCATCGTCTTTGTCGAAGGTTTAGTTCCTTCTGAGTAGTGATGTACTTCAAGCTTTTGTGATCTGTAAAAATCCGACAAGTCGCACCATAAAGATAATGCCTCCAGATTTTTAATGCAAAGACAATGGCGGCCAATTCCAAGTCATGTGTCGGATAATTTTCTTCGTTCTTCTTTAGTTGTCTCGAGGCATAGGCAATAACTTTTTCTTCTTGCATAAGAACAGATCCCAAGCCTTGTCTCGATGCATCACTATAGATAGTGAATTCTTTAATTTTCGGATCCGGCAAGGTAAGAATAGGGGCCGAAGTAAGTCGTCTTTTTAGCTCTTGGAATGCTTTCTCGCATTCATCGTTCCATTCGAATTTAGCACCCTTTCGAGTCAGTTTAGTCAAGGATGAAGCTAATAATGAAAAATCATTGACGAATCTCCGATAGTACCCAGCTAATCCCAGAAAACTCCGTATTTCAGTCACGTTCTTTGGACGATCCCAATCTAAGATGGCTTGAATTTTCGTTGGATCTACGAAGATTCCTTCCTTGGAAATACGATGGCCAAGAAAACTAATTTCACGAAGCCAAAATTCACATTTGGAAAGCTTCGCAAAAAGTTGATTTTCTCGAAGAGTCTCTAGTACAATTCTAAGATGATTAACATGCTCTTCATCTGATCTGGAATATATAAGTATGTCATCGATAAAGACGATAACAAAATTATCCAAATATGGGCGAAATACTCGATTCATAAGATCCATAAAGGCTGCAGGAGCATTAGTGAGTCCAAAAGGCATAACACAGAACTCGAAATGACCATATCTGGTTCGAAAAGCAGATTTAGGGATGTCAATTTCCCTATCTTGAGCTGATGATAACCAGATCGTAAATCAATTTTCGAGAAAACGGTGGCTCCTTGCAATTGATCGAATAAGTCGTCAATCCTAGGAAGAATATATTTGTTTTTTATCGTCACCTTGTTCAACTGACGATAGTCTATACATAGACGAAGCGATCCATCCTTTTTCTTTACAAAAAGAACAGGAGCACCCCACGGAGATGCACTAGGTCGAATGAATCCCTTATCTAAGAGTTCGCCTAGTTGCGTCTTGAGTTCTTTAAGTTCAGTTGGGGCCATTCGATAAGGAGGTATTGATATGGGAGTAGTCTCGAGAAGTGTATCAATAACAAAATCAACTTCTCGAGGAGGTGGTTGTCCCGGTAAATCCTCAGGAAATACATCGGAGAATTCTTTCACAACAGGAATATCATCTATCATGGTCGTAGAGTGTGAAGTATCGATGATCGAAGCTAAGAATGCCTCACACCCTTTATGCATCAATTTTTGAGCCGAAAGAATTGAAATGATAGCAAGTGACGCCGATTGATCTTCCCCTTCAAAAATTAGTTCTGGAAGTCCAGGCCTATGGAAAGTAACAAGTTTTGCTCGACAGTCAAGAACTGCATGATGATAAGATAACCAATCCATGCCAAGAATGGCATCAAGATCGATCAACGGTAGAGGTATCAAGTCGGCTTCCACAGTAGAATTTTTAATCAAGATAGGACAGCCTTTAAACACCAAGTCTCGTGCAATACGTTCCCCAAGAGGGGTATGAACAACAACCTCAGGTGATAAAGAAGAAGCATGATAAGGTAGACTTGTCGTAAGACTGGCCCGGATATAAGATCGATCAGAACCTGGGTCAACGATCACATAGATCGGACGGTCTCCAATAAAGACTTGGCCTATAGAAGCAACGAGATATCGAGGCCAAGATGATTTTAGAGAAGAAGAAAGAATAATAATAATAATAATAATAATAAGAATGATATCAAACTCACGGGAATGTTAGCGTCGCTAAGAAAAGAGTAAAGTTAAGCAAATGAAAAATGTAGATTATTTTTACCAATGTTGACATTGGTACCTGTCACAACTTTAGGATCCGAGCGAGCTTCTTCTTGAGTCATATGAAACACCCGAGTCTGGTTCCTTTCGTACGTAGATGGTCGGGTGTTTTGGCCACCTGTGTTACCTCGAGCTCCCGGTCGACAAACCTCGGATGTAGAATATGGTGGGGGATATAATGCCTTTCCACGAGGATAAGAAAAATTCTGACCACTAGTCCTGACAAGTTGGGGACAAGCTGAGCGCATATGTCCCGGTTGTCGGCATTGGAAGCACACTCGTGGGGCTTTACAGGGGCCGTTATGGAATTGTAAGCAATTTCGACACCTATTACCTCCACTAACAGATCCCGACGCTATGCTCTCGCCTCTCTTCGGCTGCTCACGAGGATGAGAGGGACCAGATGCCACCGATGAAGGAATATTACGGGAAAATTCCGTACTTCTACTCATCTTCGATGCATTCCCTGATAATGCTCCGCCTTCTCTTTTCTTTTGAGATCGTTCGGCTAGCTTATGTCTTGTTTGGATTAAGCCTTCGACTCTAATTGCTTCGTCCACGAGTTCGTCAAGGCTATCGTACTTATCACCCGACTTCAAGCGATCACGAATATTTATGTTGAGGCCATCTTTGAACCTTTTACACAAGTCCCGCGTAGTATAGGAATTCGCTCCCCGCAAGTCTAAGAATCTGCTCTCATAGTCGACGACTGTCATATTGCCTTGATAAACGCTGAAGAACTCCTTTCTTTTTTTATCTCTGATGTACTGAGAAAAGTATCGATCTTTGAACTTCTCTACAAAGATAGGCCAAGTAATAGTCTCAGGAAATGTTTCCTTAAGATTCTGCCACCATCGACGCGCATCCTTGCCCAAGTGCTTCGTCGCAATCACTACACGATGACTCTCATCGATCGTCAAAGTATCGAACGTCTCCGTGACATCCTTTAGCCAAGCACCCGCTTCTGTAGCATCTCGTACGCCTTCGAATGTGGAAGTTCCCATATCAGTGACGGCTTTCACCAAATCAGGAATATAACGTACACTCCTAGGATTAGACCCTCCAGGTGTCGTATCTGAATGAGGAACAGGTATGCTAGATGAGGGTAGAGTTGGTTCACTATGAGACGGAACATCCTGAGCTCCCGGTTGATGAATGAACGGCATATCGGGACCTTGAGGTATAGCAGAAGTCGAAGGACCCATCGTAGGTGGTGGAACTCCATGTATACGAACATAATCGTAAAACATTTGATATTGCGTTGGCGTCATCATTTGCTCAACTCGCACTGGTGCTGGTGTTTGCTCGACATGAGTCGTAGGAACACGAATAGTGCGACCTCGAGGTTTACGAGGAGCAGGAGAAGGAGGAGGACTCGGAGGACCACGAGAAGCGCGTCCTCTCCCTCGACCTCGGGTACGAGCTGGAGGTGCCATAAGGACTATCAATAGAAAAGATCAAAACCCATATCAATGAAATAATATTTCATCAAAGACAACGAGATGAAAGAAATGGATCCATTGGCTATACGAACGAAGAAAGGAAATGAATAAGCCAAGGCTCTGATACCACCGAAACTGTCACGCCCCGACCCGCATCGAAGGCGCGACAGCCGCCGCGTTTCTCAATAAACGCAAGGCTCGATATCAACTCACAGTCACGAAATCAAATCACACGAAAGAAATGGTACTCGATAAAGGAAAATAAATATAGATATCAAAGGAGGTATACAATACAAAGTGTCTCGATACATCGGTCAACGAAGGAATAATGTACAACTAAACCTCCTTCCAAAATATCCCCGCCAATGGATCCAATATAATAAGAAGATATTGTACCCAAAATGGTAGAAACAGCAGCGGAAATGAAGATCGAGAATGGCAAACCTCCGAATAAAAGAGATATCAACTACTGGATAGAAAGAAGTATATATGTATATATGTGGTGAGCAAACCACTAGCTCAGTGAGTAGATAATACAGACACACATTCTATTCACAGAAGGTGTACCCTCAACGATGAACACCAACACAGCCATCCAAATCACAACAACGTCACAAAGATATCAAGGAAATCAAATAGTACATATAGGCGCGTGGGTAGCCATATCCTCCCTCGAACTGAGCTCCCCGTCGAGAGTCAGACGAGTCAGTCACCGTACTCTAGACAGTGTACCGTGAACTACCATATCTATCATGTATGATATGCATGTCCCACACCGGTGACGTTGGCTGAGTCTCGTACTGGACTTTGTTACCTTCCCAACTATCACCCTCCAGTAATAATCAATACGTGGCAAACGGATAGGTGACTCGTTGGGCCTCACTCACCCGGGTTTGCCAAGCCACGGGCTACTACTCGATATGCCACTCTCACTCACCCGAACGTGGCCATTCGGGCTACTACATCTCGGAACCGAGTATATGCAACATCAACAAATCATCCGCATCACAGCCATAACTCCACAAATCAAATCAACAACGTGGAATAGTGACATGCCGTCACGTCACATATCCCTGAAATCATGAACGTAATTCACCAAAGTACATAGACATTTCAAATACTTATTAGCACCATTCAAAAAGCAACATAAACACCCAAGGTCGCATCAACATAAGGATATAAACACCCTATAGCCGATAAGGCTCACTAGTGCATAATCCAACAATAACATATAATCTAGTGAAAACGACATAAAATAACCCATCGCGAGGTTCACACGTCCCGCGAAGGGAAGGTATCCCCGTACTATCAACTCACAGTACAGTCCTAGCTTTCGCCGACGTCTGAAGCTGCCCTCAACTCCCTTGCCAAAGTTCCTTCGCCTAAATAAGAAGATAGCCATGAGTGATTTCAAAATAATCCAACTATTTGCTGAAAATTTCCTGTTTTGCGGCAGAAGCTTCAAAATTCCATAACAAATCATAGAATGTTCGGATTGAGCTGTCTCTGGTGCCTATAGAAAGACAAGGATCTAAGCTTTCAAGAATGATTAATTTCAAAACCATTGGAACAGTATAGGCAGGGTAAAACTGAACAACACAGAAGTACCAGAAACAGGATTTTTCTGTCTAGATGCCAAACATTCAAAAATTCGTAACAGATCGTAGAAATTTCGGAAATGGCTGATTCAAGTGGCTATGAAAAGCCTGAGAAGTTAGCTTTCCAGCATAATCAGGTTTAAAGAATTCGGAGCAGTATAACTATGTCAAAATTGCAGAAAACAGAGACGGCGCACATATTCGTTTAGAATCACAGCTGAATCTTCAAAAATTCACTAAATATTCGTTTAGAAAACAGAGACGGCGCACATATAACGACTGGCGAAAGACACACGTTCACCGATGCTGAAATTTTTAATTTTCATAAGGTTCAACAAGTTTGGAAACCTAAGTTAGAAATAGAAATAAGTAGTCCAAAACAACATTGGGTTCCTCAGTTCAAGACTACTTTACATGCAAATTACATTACTTGAACCATTTGTGCTTAAATATTTATCTGCTAATCAGGGAGGACCCGTCCAAAAATGGGTACCACAGTCCCGATAATTTGTTTTGCAGGTCCCGATCATACATGGTAAATAGACGACGATTGCTCCACATGTATGGTCGGTATGCGATGATGAGCAGTCGTACAAGTCCCCGACACGTGTGGTATTCGGTTTGCTCCACACACGTGATCGGCATGTGACGTGAGCAAACACACCAAATCAAGACTATTCCAAAGCTCTTGATTTGACATTGTTTTTATTTTTATTTTTTCGCTAAAAAAAAAGGGCCATATAAAAAAAGAAAAAAAAAAGGCCATAAAAAAAATTTAAAAAAAAAAAAGAAGAAAGAAAAGGACCAATAAAAAAAAGGGATAAGCCATAAAAAAAGAAGGGAAAAAGAAAAGAAAAGGCCAAAAAAAAAAAAAATTAATAAATAAATAAAAAAAAAAATTTGAGCTACAATGTTTAAAGAAGGCCGAGCCGATTACAAAATTAAAAAAGCGCTTGGATTTCAGGGAGTCAAACTCTATATATTAAGTTTTTGATTTTCATAGGGAGTTCGACTTATTATAAAGAGTGCTTACCTTTACAGAATATTTGGTCTTCATATTCTATATTCTTTTTGGGGGAGTGGATAGATAGATAGGCAAGGCGCATGAATTTCAAAAGAGCATATTACCATAGTTCTAATATAAAAAGCGTATATGTTCGAGGGGGAGTGATACTTATAAGTGCAAAAGGGCACATTTATTGGGGAGTGTCACTTCAAATACAAAAGGCGCTTGATTTCTTCGTAATATGTAATTTATCAAAAATCGCATCTATTTAGGGGGAGCGAGGGCATCATATTAGAAATAGCGCAAGTATTTAGGGGGAGTGTTACCTAAAAACAACGCTAGAGCTTAAAAGGGAATGCCCTGAAGACAACCTTCATGCTTTGAAGAGGGAGAGCTACCTAAATGTCAACAAGCGGATGGACACAAAAGAGTTGTTCACATACCTGTTCCAAAGGTTCAGTAGACCCAACCGATCCTATCCTAGGAACACCCCCGAGTGTATGTGAGGGTATTTGAGCATATTACGATGAAATCCTTACAACTCAACCACAATCTACCCGGGCCGTAATCATATAGGTACATGACTGATTTATTAGATCCCGGGTATAAGACGCTTCATCTGGTCCAAAGGCGCATGCACGACCCTTCCTAGCTACTCATTTGTCTCCCTAAAGACAGATGTTTCAATATCTCACGGAAAACCGCATATGCTATCACCGTTTCATTTGGAAGCGGGAGATATTGAACAAAGTGGTCCACAGCCCCACAACACGACTTTCTTGAATACGTAAATGTCTAGTGTGTCCTCATAGCCTAAATGTTTTTTAAAATTTTCTAGGACACATACATTCTTTTACACACATATTGCAGGTCTACGTGACCATGCCAGAACTTCTGTAGACGCATCATTCAATGATGTGCTTCTATGATCAGAAGGAAGTCATGCCGTTGCAACATAAAAACAACAACGGTAGCAGGCCATCTTCTGGAGCACGACTCTAGAACGATGTAAACGGAATGCCTATGTGGCCCCGTAGTCCCTTCAAATGCTAGTCTGTGTGACTTTGCATCAACGACCAAGAGTGACATCAAGGGATGTCTCACGATGATCGGTCGTCTGTCCCGTTTTCAGGTACTTCATCCGGAATTCAACGCCAACACGTTCCGCGTACACTCAGGTTCACCTTGATCACATAGAATGACGATACAAATGAATCGCCATGAGGGGGAGAAGTATATCAAGGAGGCGAAGCACGTGAACTCATTAAAGAAGCCAAGCTTTCAATGCACGTGCTGAACCACAACAAACAAGACCTCTCTCCATGGTTCGAGCATACACGACAAGTCAATGCTGACGATCCGCGCGACTTTGATATATGCAAGAAGGTGACGAATATTCAAGTTGCAAAGAAGAAAAAGAGTGTGCATGTAAATAGGGGGAGACTGAAGATTCTCCAGATGCTCTCAGCTATTTTCTTCAAACAACAACAAAGGCCGTGTCAAATTCAAAGTTGAACACAAAGGCAGAGATTTTCAAGGAGGAGATTGTTAGGAATCTTTCTGTTGTGTTCAAGTGATGATGAAAACTGAAGATTATCAAAGACAAAGACAACCGACGCTTCAATGACAATTGAACACTAAGGGGGAGAAGTATATCAAGGAGGCGAAGCACGTGAACTCATTAAAGAAGCCAAACTTTCAATGCACGTGCTGAACCACAACAAACAAGACCTCTCTCCATGGTTCGAGCATACACGACAAGTCAATGCTGACGATCCGCGCGACTTTGATATATGCAAGAAGGTGACGAATATTCAAGTTGCAAAGAAAAAAAAGAGGGTGCGTGTAAATAGGGGGAGACTGAAGATTCTCCAGATGCTCTCAGTTATTTTCTTCAAACAGCAACAAAGGCCGTGTCAAATTCAAAGTTGAACACAAAGGGGGAGATTGTTAGGAATCTGTCTATTGTGTTCAAATGATGATGAAGACTCAAGATTATCAAAGACAAAGACAACCGGCACTTCAATGACAATTGAACACTAAGGGGGAGATTGTTAGGAATATTTTCTAGTGTTCAATAATCATGTTATCTTTGTCTAGGGACTTAATTGTATTTTATGTAAATATAGGGACTAAAGTATAAATATACCAAAGTATGCTTTGGTATATATAGGGCAAGTGTGTGTAAAATACACACAACTTGAGTTTTAGCTTTCTCTCACTAGAAACACTCTCTCATCATTATCATAATTAGGGCTTAATTGTAGAGAGAGAAAGGGGATTACTTGTTGAGAAAGCTTGAGGTTTAATGAAGATTGATTGATAATTACCCAAAGTCTTCCGCGCGTTAATTACAAGGTAATTCTTCATCGATCTATTCTCAAGTTCATTGATTGGATGTTAAATCTGTGACCAACAAATATGATTAAAGTTTCATTCCGACTGAACTTAGTTATAGTGTAAGGATTACTGTTAAGTTATTTGATGGTACCTTCTGTCTACAAAAAAAAAAAATTAATAATAACACGAACTCCTTTTTGTGTCGGTGACTAGACATGCTCATTGATTTGGATTCCGTTAAGAAGAACCAGGAACCAAAACGAATCCATTAACAAACCTGGGCGAATTCAAAAGGAAAATCGTAAACTTAAACTTGTTCCATTAAAATCAAAATAAAAAAATAAAACCGGATAAGAACCGAAGTTTTCATCTTCGGAACAAAAGTCGATTCTTTTAATGGTTTCACCTGATATGGATCAGTTCCGTGGATCCGATAAGCACCCGATCATGTTAGGTCCGTTTTTAACATCCAACGAAGAACTCGAGCATAGATTTAATCGAAATTACCTTGACCAAGATTGAGCGGAAGCATTTGGGTAATATTCAATCAAATCTTCATTAATCACACACTTTCCCTCTAATTAACCTCTTTCTCTCTCTACAATTAACCCTAGCTTAGATAGTGATTAGAGAGAGTATTTCTAGTGAGAGAAAGCTAAACTCAAGTTGTGTGTATTTTACACACACTTGCCCTATATATACCAAAGCATACTTCGGTATATTTACACTTTAGTCCCTATATTTACATAAAATACAATTGAGTCCCTAGACAAAGATAACATGATTATTGAACACTAGAAAATATTCCTAACAATCTCTCCCTTAGTGTTCAATTGTCATTGAAGCGCCGGTTGTCTTTGTCTTTGATAATCTTCAGTCTTCATCATCATTTGAACACAGCAGAAAGATTCCTAACAATCTCCCCCTTTGATAATTTTTGCCTTTCTGTTCAACTTTGAATTTGACACGGTCTTCTGTTGCTGTTTGAAGAAAATAGCTGAGAGCATCTGGAGAATCTTCAGTCTCCCCCTATTTACATGCACTCTCTTTTTCTTCTTTGCAACTTTAATATTCATCACCTTCTTGCATATATCAGAGTCGCGCGGATCGTCAGCATTGACTTGTCGTGTATGCTCGAACCATGGAGTGAGGTCTTGTTTGTTGTGGTTCAGCACGTGCGTTGAAAGCTTGGCTTCTTTAATGAGTTCACGTGCTTGGCCTCCTTGATATACTTCTCCCCCTCATGGCGATTCATTTGTATCGTCATGCTGTGTGATCAAGGTGATCCTGTGTATGCTGAACCTGTTGGCATTGAATTCCGGATGAAGTACCTGAAAACGGGACAGATGACCGATCATCGTGAAACATCCCTAGATGTCACTCTTGGTCGTTGATGCAAAGTCACACAAACTTGCATTTGAAGGGACTACGGGGCCACATAGGCAACCCGTTGACATTGTTCTAGAGTCGTGCTCCAGAAGATGGCCTGCTACCGTTGTTGTTTTTATGCTGCAATGGCAGGACTTCCTTCTGATCATAGAAGCACATCATTTAATGATGCGTCTACAGAAGTTCTGGCATGGTCACGTAGACCTGCAATATGTGTGTAAAAGAATGTATGTGTCCTAGAAAATGTAAAAAAATTTAGGCTATGAGGACACACTAGACATTTGCGTGTTCAAGAAAGTCGTGGTGTGGGGCTGTGGACCACTTTGTTCAATATCTCCCGCTTCCAAATGAAACGGTGATAGCATATGCGGTTCCCCGTGAGATATTGAAACATCTGTCTTTTGGGAGACAAATGAGTAGCTAGGAAGGGTCGTGCATGCGCCTTTGGACCAGATGAAGCGTCTTCTACCCGGGATCTGATAAATCAGTCATGTACCTATATGGTTATGGTCCGGATAGTTTGTGGTTGAGTTGTAAGGATGTCATCGTGATACGCTCAATACCCTCACATACACTCGGGGTTTGTTCCTGGGTTAGGATCAGTTGGGTCTACTGAACCTTTGGAACAGGTATGTGAACAACTCTTTTGTGTCCATGCGCTTGTTGGCATTTAGGTAGCTCTCCCTCTTTAAAGCATGAAGGTTGTCTTCAGGGCTGTGGACCACTTTGTTCAATATCTCCCGCTTCCAAATGAAACGGTGATAGCATATGCGGTTCCCCGTGAGATATTGAAACATTTGTCTTTAGGGAGACAAATGAGTAGCTAGGAAGGGTCGTGCATGCGCCTTTGGACCAGATGAAGCGTCTTCTACCCGGGATCTGATAAATCAGTCATGTACCATATATGGTTATGGCCCGGATAGTTTGTGGTTGAGTTGTAAGGATGTCATCGTGATACGCTCAATACCCTCACATACACTCGGGGTTTGTTCCTGGGTTAGGATCAGTTAGGTCTACTGAACCTTTGGAACAGGTATGTGAACAACTCTTTTGTGTCCATGCGCTTGTTGGCATTTAGGTAGCTCTCCCTCTTTAAAGCATGAAGGTTGTCTTCAGGGCATTCCCTTTTAAGCTCTAGCGCTATTTTTAGGTAACACTCCCCCTAAATACTTGCGCTAATTCTAATGTGATGCCCGTGCTCCCCCTAAATAGATGCGCTTTTTGAGAAATTGCATATTACGAAGAAATCAAGCGCCTTTTGTATTTGAAGTGACACTCCCCAATAAATGTGCCTTTTGCACTTATAAGTCTCACTCCCCCTGAAACATATGCGCTTTTTACATTAGAACTATGGTAATACGCTTTTTGAAGTTCATGCGCCTTGTCTATCTATCTATCCACTACCCCAAAAAGAATATAGAATATGAAGACCGACTATTCTATAAAATTAAGCGCTATTTATACTAAGTCGAACTCCCTATAATAGTCAAAAACTGAAAATATAGAGTTTGACTCCACAGAAATTCAAGCGCTTTTTGAATTTTGAAATCGGCTCGGCCTTCTTTAAACATTGTAGCTCAAAAGTTTTTCTCCCCTTTTTTATTTTTTTGTTTTTTTTTTTGTTTGTTTTTTTTTTTTTTTTTTTTTGTTTTTTTTTTTTGTTGTTTTTTTTTTTATGGCCTCTTTTATTTTTTTTATGGCCCTTTTTTTTTTCATGGCCCTTTTTTTTCTGGCCCCTTTTTTTTATGGCCCTTTTTTTTAATTATGGCCTTTATTTTTTTTTTTTTTTTAACGAAAAAAATAAAAAGAAAAAAAATAAAAATAAAAACAATGTCAAATCAAGAGCTTTGGAATAGTCTTGATTGGGTGTGTTTGCTCACGTCGCAGACCGATCACGTGTGTGGAGCAAACCGAATACCACACGTGTCGGGGTCTTGTGCAACTGCTCATCATTGCATACCGACCATACATGTGGAGCAATCGTCGTCTATTTACCATGTATGATCGGGATCCTGCAAAACAAATTATCGGGACTTTGGTACCCACTTTTGGACGGGTCCTCCCTTATTAGCAGTGAAACAATTATGCATATAAGGTTAAATTTTGAAAGCAAAATTATCACATAAAGCAGTCATAGGAATCCACATTTGTCGATGACTACTTATTTTCATTTGTAGCTTAGGTTTCCAAATTTGTTGTACCTTTTTGAAATTTAACTTTTCACCATCGGTGAATGTGTGTCTTTTTGTAGAAGAAAAATTTTTCTCTTTAGCCAGTCGCTTAAGATGCAATTCGGATTTGACTTTGACCGGGTACTTGAGAGAGGAATACGAGCTTATAGAATCAATAGCATTAAGTATAGAAGTGTCGTATTTCCTACCTTCTAGACTCACATCATTCACTTTGTAATGTGTACTAAATGAGCTACTTTTATTTAGACAATTATTACTTTTGGACGTTTCAGTTTTAATAGAGAATGTGTAATTATTGTCTGTTTTAGCTTTAGTAGCTTCTTGCTTTATCTTTGGAATGACTTTAGGAATTTTTTGAGGAAGAATAGAGTTAGGAACAGTTTTGTTTATTGTAATAGAAAATGAATTGTCTTGCTCTATTCTTTCCTGCTTTATAGGTTTAGTCATTTGAGTTTTCTGATCCTGTTTAGAAGATATACCGTTTAAAGGTTCAGGTTTTACAGGATAAATAGTTGTAATTGTGCCATTTTCTAAGGAATATTTGAGAAATGAATTCTCCTTTAAAAGCTTATCCATTTTTGCTCGAAACTCTTTACGTTCTGATTCCAGAAGAGAATGTAATTCAGCAATTTTGCGTTCATTTTCTAGAATATCACGATCTTTAGAGTTTGGTTTTGTTGATTGTATAGAATGTTCCTTGTTTGGCACGGACTCAATTGTTTGAGTCGACTTATTTAGAGACAATATAGTTTCTTTTATTTCGCGTTGCTCAGTTTGTCCTCGTTTAGCTAGAACATCTTCTAATTCTTTAATTTTTGAATATAATTGATTTCTTTGTTCAAGAAGACTTTTATTTTGGGCTGCACTATTTATTTTTTCGTCTCTACATGTAGATAATTCTTTTGTAAGTTCGCTTATAGTTGATTCTTGTTGTGCGACCCTTGTCTTTAAGCTCGTCAGCCTTTCTTGTTCTATTGTTAGTTTATTTTTAAGAATAGATTTTTCTTCTATACTCTTAACTAAGCAGTTGTAATTATTTTCTAGCTTAGCTTCTAATTCTTTGATTTTTATCAAGTAGTTGGCTTCCATATTTACGTTCTGGGTTGGATGTTTTTTATCGTTATCGTGTTTTTGAATTGATATTAAATTTTGGATCAATGTGTTCGAATAGATTTTTGAATGATTAAGTTGTCAGAAGTTTAGGTATCAAAAAAAACTTTTGAAATGATTAGAAAAGAAAAAAAACTTATACCGAGAATAATTTTTGTACCGAAAAATTTTACCAGTCCAAAACAAATTTACCCAAAAATTTTTCGTATGAACCGGGAACCTTTTTGAAGCAGGTACGCAAAAAATCTCGTAGCTAAAAATTTAAAATTTTAGGATTTTTTTTTTTTTTTTTTTTGCTACCTAAAACTATCGAAAGCTTTGCGGTATCGAAAATCTTTTTCCCATCATAAATTTTCGTATGTGTATAGAAATGTCTGTCGTATGAGAAAAGTTTTCGTATGAGATAGGATGCGAAATCTTTAAAGAAGTAATAGAATATTTATACGAAAAATTTTTGCAAAGGTTTTCGTATGGAAATCAAAAGTTGTCGAGAATAAAATTTTCGTATGTAAATTTTTTCGTACTTACACCTTTTTCGTTCGAGAATAAAATTGTTTTTTCGTATCAAAGAGTTTTACGTACGAAAGTCAAAGCAAAATATTTTTCGTATTGGACACTTCTTCGTACGAAAACTTTTTTTTTTTCCGTATGGGAAACTTTTTTTTTCGTACGCACTCTTTTTCGTATTGAAAATAAAATTGGTTTTCGTACCACAAATTTTTCGTATAGAATTTCGGACGATAAAAGTTTTCGTATTCACTGTAGCGTTCGAAAACTTTGACAAATGTTTTTCGTATGGGATGTTTTCGTACGAAAGTAAAAACTTAAACTTTCATTTTGAACAGTGTTTTCGTATTGAAATCTTTTTCGTACGAAAGATAAAAAATTATTTTTTCGTATCAAATGTATTTTTCGTACGAAGAGAATTAATTTTCGTATCTAAAGAAAAACTTCTTCGTACGAGAAAATGTTAATTTTCAGATTTTAAATCTTTTTCGTATCCAAGTCTTTTTCGTACGAGAAAATAGTTTTCGTAACAGAATTTTCGTTTTAAAACTTTTTCGTATCACACATAAGAAAGTTTTCGTACGCAAATTTTTTCGTATGGCAAAGTTATATATTTTTTCGTACGCTATAGTATACATCAATATAAGGTCAATGCGAAAAAATTTGTGAATGTGAGTGATACGAAATTTTTAGTCAAAGCACAAACTGGTACGAAAAATAATTCATACGAAAAAAAATGAAATTTTTTCGTTTGCTACAGTATACGAAAATGTAGGGTCAACACGAAAAATTTGATAATGTGAGAGATACGAAAATTTTGGTCAATGCGAAAGCTGATACGAAAACTAAAGTTTGAACGGTGCGAAAACGCGAATATCAGTTGCGGGATCTTCAAATAACATTCAAATTAACACTTTAAACATTGATAACCGATCGAAATATTCTGGGTAATCATATAAGAACACTCGATTAACACATTTAAGAGCAAAAGATATAGAATTTTTGAGTATTTTGCAAGAACAGTTTGAAGATCAACAAAAATATTTTCGATCGCAAATTCAATCTCAGACTAAATTCAGCTCAATTAATCGAAGATAATCGCAGCTAGAATATATAAATGGATTCGCAAATAGATTTCGTTCAGAATCATGCGAAAACAGCAAGCGAAAATCATATGAGATCATGCGAAAAAGACAATTTGCGCGAAGAACATCATACGAAAACTGCAATATATCGAACTAAATTCATCAATTCAACAACGATTCGGCTCTGATACCAATTGTTAGGTCCGTTTTTAACATCCAACGAAGAACTCGAGCATAGATTTAATCGAAATTACCTTGACCAAGATTGAGCGGAAGCATTTGGGTAATATTCAATCAAATCTTCATTAATCACACACTTTCTCTCTAATTAACCTCTTTCTCTCTCTACAATTAACTCTAGCTTAGATAGTGATTAGAGAGAGTGTTTCTAGTGAGAGAAAGCTAAAATCAAGTTGTGTGTATTTTACACACACTTGCCCTATACATATCAAAGCATACTTCGGTATATTTACACTTTAGTCCCTATATTTACATAAAATACAATTGAGTCCCTAGACAAAGATAACATGATTATTGAACACTAGAAAATATTCCTAACAGATGAGAAAAAAAAAATGATAGAGGGTGGATCTTTGGTTAATAACCATAACAATCGTCCTCATGGAATTTACCTAGTGGTTTAGGGAGTGGCATTTCATTCGCTACGTCTTGAGTTGGATTCCCATTTCAACATTGTTGGTTTAACTTGAGATGGGTTCACCTAGCCCCGAGAATAGTTTTTGGGCGAAGTGTGTTACATAAGCCCACTTAAAAATGGAGAAACCCTTTTTCACAGGTGTTATTTGTTGAGGTTTATGCCCTAGATGTCGTACGAGGATTAGATAGTACGAGGGCATTAGCGTAATTTTGTTGTGTTTAAATTTTGTAATTGGATTATTCGATAATGGAATTACGTTTTTATTCTTGTCAATTTGAGTATGACAAAAATACAAAGGCATATTATTACTTCGTCTAAATAAATTAACCTTGTAGTCGAGTAAATATGACGAATTAATAAAACTCCAATATTTACAGTTCAGTTACTGATTCTTTAGGGACAGAGAGGGGGCACCAGTAAGCTGACACACTGTAATATTAAATTAAGTCCACAAGTCTTAGTCTCCAGTAGGGTGACTGGATATGACGAGTATGACTTGTTTGTCGACGGGTCCAAAACAGTTGTGCCAGCTGTTCACTTGGAAAGTGAGAGCTCGTAACATTGATACAAGACGAATCGGGGGATTGTCTGTATTTGGACACTGACTCGTAATCGAACGATCACACGCTGGGAAAGTCGCTGATCGGTCGATTGACTATAGTAGTCTATGTGAACCTTAGACCGAAAGAGTTAACTCGGGATTGGTCTTAAGGTCTTGATTAGTCACTAGTTTGCTAGGCCCGAATTGCAAGTAGCATGGGTTAGCGGCGAAATGCGGTCTTGACATTTCGACGTGATTGTCGGTTGAATCGTTGAGCGGGATTTACGGCCTTGATTAAATTCGAGGTTAACGTCCTATGGAGTTTTCGATGTGCGGGAATTTACCTAAGTCTCTGGCCAGAGCTCAAAACTGACTCACGAGTGTCGTGGAGGGCAGTTTGGTAATTATCACTGACACGAACATCATAGCGTCGAGTTCTGTAAGTTCGACTACGCGTGACTTTCACTCGACCAGGACAGCCGTAAAGCGTTTATACGTAGGACGACAATCTATAGTCGGTTCGTTAATTACACATATTCGTACTCAACTCGGGATCGGTTCGGTACCACGGGGCTGGCTAGGTGAATACCGAACTCCTGGATTCCTCCCAGAGCCGATTGGGACGAACCAAGAGAGTCGGGCTTAAAAAGGGCAACCGACACAACGTCTATATGAGAATAGAGCAGATTAGGGCCTGGATTGAGATATTAGGGTTTGGGGCTTGGCCGAAACCCTAAATGGCCGAAAGATTTGTTTGACTGTGGTTAAATCAAGTGAGGGGCAAATTGGCCTTTTCACCTCACGAAATATTTTTGAAATATAATATTGGATATTTAATATTTAGTATATGATTTAAATTTGATTTAAATCTTTATTATTGTTTTAGAAAAATAATAATATTTAATTTGGAATTAAATAAAATATATATATTAGATCCACAGCTTGCCTTGCTTTGCCCGTACATGTCGCGCCTTCATCCTTGCCGTCCGCGCGCAGCTGCCCCTTCAAGAGAGTCACGCCGACTCTTCGGTGTGTCTCGGTCCGAACCTCCTTGGATGGCTAGAGACGGTGCGCCCGAGGGAGAGTAAGAGGACGGGATTTTGATAGTTTCTTTTTACTTCAAAAGTATATCTCGAAAACTGTGTCCGAACACAATATATAGTGGCAGAAATTTCTGTAATAAGAGGTTGGAGATTTTCTAAAGATCCTCTCCAAGAGAAACAAGACCAAATCAAATCAAGACAAAAAATCTAAACCCATCTCTTATCATGTTTAAATCAAATCTAAACCTTTTAAATTTACATCCAATTTAAAATCTTAAATAAAAATATAAATATATATATATATATTAATTTCGAAATTAATATGTGCAAAATTCTAATTTTTCCCTTTACTCTTAATTTAATTATCCAATAATTAATTAAGTACATTTTGGCCCACTTTATTTAATTAGGGCTTAGCCTAGCCTTAACTCTACCCCTTCGATCCGGAGCTTAGTCCGGTCTCTACCTCAGTGATTCTTTTTAAGCACGACTCTCTTGGTTCGTCTCAACTGACTCTAGGAGGAATTCAGGAGTTCGATATTCACCTAGCCAATATTATATACCGAAACGACCCCGTGTTGAGCACGAATTTGATCTAGTCACAATTCACGAACCGACTATAGATTTTCGTCCTACGTATAAACCCTTCACACATGTTCCGGTCGAGTGAGAGACACAACTCGTCAATCTCACTGGACTCGACTCTATGTCATTCGTGACGGTGAAATTACGTAACTACCCTCCGCGAGTATCACGAGTCATTCTCGAAATTCATTCTCCCGATAGGACTTTCGGAAACCTCGTTGAAAAATGTTCATAGTGGTGTTTAATTCCCTTCGTCGACTCGGACGAGCCTCAACCTAAAGATTTGTTGGCAAGTCTGACCGATCGGAGTTGTGTCCCACACGATTTCATCTAACGAATGTTTCGACAACTTTGTCTCAGCCAGGGACCCTCGTGTTATACCCTGCTTTTAAGGTATAACTGTCTAAATGCGACCTATCAACTTCTGGCTCAATCTTCACACTTAGAAACTTCTCCTTTATGCTATACGCTTTATGGGGCGAGCATGAGGTTTTGGAGAGCGGCATCTCAAAAAAGCATCCAAATATGCTCAGAGCAAAGTCGAGGGTTGGTGCCAATAACTCGGAACAGACCGCACCGTACTTCTAGGTTGTAGCATTATTGAACTTGATAGAATACATGAGTCAAACCCCTTTACCCACTTAGTATTTATCAAACGGAAGAATCCTCACAGTCTAAACACGAGCAGGTATACTATGCACTGTCATGTTCACAACCAACATGCGCATAGGGACTTAATAGTAAAACCTAGTTAAACTATTAAATGCAGACACGCAAGGCTATTTCTAGTTCTATCATAATGTACAAAAAAAATCTTGGACGACTCAAATGGACTCCAAGCGTTTCAACCTCCAAGTCTCACCGTTTACCGTTCTCTCGAGTCTTCTCACGTACGTCTGTCGTACCTAAACTACTATAAACCGGATATGTGATTTTCGGATATCGAATGAAAACGGATTGGATGCTGTTTTCATTTTTAACTATCCGAAAATCCGGATATCCGAATTTCAGATATCCGAAAATTCAGATATCCGCATTTGCTCAGTCCTACCCAAAACCCAACATTTGGCGAGGCGGGCGGGGCAGTCCACCAGGAAATGGAGGCCCATCCCCGCCCAGCGGGCGGGCCTGGCCGCACGCAAAAACTGCATATAGTTTTAAATAAAATTGATCAATTGTATATAAAATACCCACTAGGCTCAACAAGTAAAATGTTTATTTAAGATACCCATTAGGCCCATCCAATATAAAATACCCACTAAGCCCAAGAAATAGGTGGACCGCCCAAATCCACCCCTTTTGGGGGGCGGGCCTTTTTTATGGCTCTAGTCTCCAGCGCTTTATCCTCTTTTTTTTTTTTTTTTCCAAACTCTATTCAATAAACTTTTATTTATTTTTTTTCTAGCTCTTTACCTAGTGGTGCGAAGTTCAATAATATCAAACGTAATAGAAATAGAATCTAATCACAACCGTTGATCGTAATACAATCCAACAATCAGAAACTACGATCCGCGGCACTCCCAATCGCACCAACTGCATTTCAGCGTGTTATCTATTTATTTAGGTACCGACCACGACCACGACCACGCATCCTTCGTGACAATCAATCTCATCGGCAAGAAGGAAAAAAATCGTAGCAATCGAAGAAAGTAGAGCGATGTCCCCAAAAGCAGAGAAAAAGCCAGCGGAG
Source organism: Lindernia subracemosa (assembly GCA_028392965.1). Taxonomy (NCBI): domain Eukaryota; kingdom Viridiplantae; phylum Streptophyta; class Magnoliopsida; order Lamiales; family Linderniaceae; genus Vandellia; species Vandellia subracemosa. The sequence continues at coordinate 754,665 of JAQPCC010000011.1, read as the reverse complement.
AAGAAGCCCGCCGCCGAGAAATCCCCTGCGGCGGAGAAGAAGCCGAAGGCGGGCAAGAAGCTCCCGAAGGACGCGCCCGCTGGAGATAAGAAGGGGAAGAAGCGCGTGAAGAAGAGCGTGGAGACGTACAAGATCTACATATTCAAGGTCCTGAAGCAGGTCCACCCGGACATAGGCATATCGAGCAAGGCCATGGGGATCATGAATAGCTTCATCAATGACATCTTTGAGAAGCTCGCCATGGAATCATCGAGGCTAGCGAGGTACAACAAGAAGCCCACCATCACCTCCAGGGAGATTCAAACCGCCGTGAGGCTAGTTCTCCCCGGCGAGCTGGCGAAGCACGCCGTGTCCGAGGGGACCAAGGCTGTAACCAAGTTTACTAGCTCTTGAGAAGGGAACAACAATCCTTCGTTTACTGTAATTAGTGGTTTGAAGCAATCAAGATGATGTTTTTCTTTTTATTTAATGGATATGATATCTTGTGATCTGAATATACTACTGCCGTTTGGTTTCTTTGTGTGTCCATTCCATTGATAATGTTGACAACCTCCATTTTGTATTCACGTTAGGATTGAGATAATGTGGATTGGTCGTTGGTTTGAAGAATCTTCAGTTTTCTCCAACACAATGGGGACTTATTTTTTAGGCCAAAAAACTCCTCACAGTTTGGACATGATAAGTTGTTGTTCATTACAACACATGGATGATGATGATGATGATGATACCAACTCTCTCCTCAAAATCTTGCCAGCAGCTGATCTTGGTATGGAGCTAATGAAGCTCACTTTCCTAATCTTCTTGTATGGTGATACCTATGTGCAGCGAATCCAAGTCATTTTATAACACATAATTGCAATATGAAACCCCATATCTTTCTCATTGATTTGATACAAGCGATTGAATACCTGTCGGGCCACGAATAGAAGAACTTCATCTTCTGTGAGCTTAGAATCTTCTGGCGTTCTCACTACATATGCTATCGGGACTTGTCCTGATGATTCATCTTCGAGTCTGCAATAACATATTAAGTAAGTCAAAGATCAACGTCTCATCATACGAAATCCATGTTGCATGGTAATCGAATATGTGTTTCATCTCCATGCCGACTTACGGTACAACTGCAGCATCGAGTATCTGAGGATGTTCCAGTAGTATTGCTTCTAATTCCGCAGGTGCCACCTGAATTCATATCATCATCATCATCATCATCATCATCAAAAGGCAAGGCAAGGCAAGGCTTTCATCACTACAACTATTGATCTATTGAGTTGGCGGTCTGCATTGTACCTGAAAACCGTTGTGCTTGATCAATTCCTTAATCCTATCAACAACGTAGACATAACCATCCTCATCAAAGTAACAAAGATCGCTGGTCTTCAACCACCCTTCTCCGTCCAAGGTCGCCTTAGTGGCCTCACCGTTCTTCAAATACTCCTTCATGACCGTAGGGCTTTTCAACCACAGCTCACCTTCTTTATAAGGCGGCAAAGGAAAACCCGATTCAACATCAACCACTTTAGCTTCGAAGCACGGAGATAGCCTCCCTATCGAACTTGGACGAGCCTTTGCTTCCTCGTGGCCCGCAAAGAATGTCCCCGCCCCAGAAGCCTCGGTCAGCCCGTATCCCGGCCTGAGTTCGACCCACGGATACTTCCTCCAGAAAGCCTCCACCAGCTCTTTGCTCAGTGGTGCGGCGCCCGAGCCAACTCTCCTTAGAGAGGATAAGTCGTGGCTCTGGTCGGAGTTCTTCACCAGCCCGAGTATCACGGGCGGAACAGCTGGTATGTTACTGACTCTATACCTTTCAATGACTTGGAGCATCGACGTTAGCTCAAACTTCTGCATCAACACCGTTGTGGTGCCACAGCAGAACAACCCGAGCCCGAAGAACACCAAACCATAGACGTGGAAAAGAGGTATGAAGCAAAGGAAGACATCTTCTGAAGCTTCTGAGGCTACGACCGACCATTTCAGGAGCGTGATGACTGATATGAGGTTGGAGTGAGTTAGGACGACTCCTTTGCTCGTGCCTGTAGTGCCAGAAGAGTACAGTATCGCAGCCGTGTCCGATTGGGTCAGTTTTGGATCAGGGATTTTCAACGGGTCGCACTTTTCGATTAGCTCTTCGACTGAGAGTTCATTTGGATGTTCTTTGCTACGGTGGGTGAGGAGCGTCGGGATTTTCGTTGCGGACAGTTTGTGCATCTCTTGCGGTGATGATACGGCTAGTGTTGCGCCGGAGTCCTTTACCTATCCACAAGTATGTCATGTGTTGACTTGAGGTCTTTGTCCCACATCCGAAAATTATATTATCCCATCCCAACTCAGTATATATATGTCTCCATCTAATGCCAATTTATTTTATAGTTCCGTCTAGCTGATTTATATTATCATGTAATGTAAACAAACACAAAGTATATGCTTATTATTATTATTACCTGCTTGGCAATCTCATCCCGAGTGTTGAGGGGATTAGCAGTCGTCACCACTGCACCAAGGTACAACACCGCGAAGCACACCGTGGGATACAAGAGGGAGTTGGGAGATAGGATCAAGACCACGTCTCCCTTTCTAATCCCAAGTCCGTGGTACAACCCAGCAGCTAGCAGAACAATGGATCTACGCAGCTCCGAGTAAGTCAGCTTTCGACCCGTTGCAGAGTCTATTAGAGCAACTTTATCAGCTTCTGGGAATTGAGATAGTACGAAGGTGGCCACGTCAAGGTCGGGCCGGGTCGGGATCTTCAGACCTTGCTCGTGCAGATTGGCTAAAGAATGGTATATACTTGTTTTCGGGTCAAACCCGCTTTTCTTGTCGAATGTACTACTATACTTACTACTCATCCACTCTTCCGAGCCCGCTTCGCTATACATGGTTTGGTTTCCCAGAGAGTTATTAAACAGTTATGCCACTAAGTATGAATTCCTTGTTTTCGTTTTCCTTTCCCCTCAATATGTATATATATATGCATTGCATCTCTCTCTCTCTCTCTCTCTCTGTGTGTGTGTGTTGCACATAGTTTAAGCCGCGTATTAGCTTAGTTGCCGGCAATTGCAAAGGGGAGAGACGCAAGATACTTGGGTATTATTCCATTGGTATTTGCGTTGGTACAACATTGTGCGCGTGTGATGTAATGTAATAGTTGGATATTATATTTTGAGGAGACAGATATTTTATTATTACGCTTTTGCCGGCAGATCATGAAAAGATGCAAAGATAGCAAGTAGTAGGTGTTTTGGTCTCTCTTTTCTCTCTCTCTCTCTAAAAGATGGTGTTAGCCGGATAGATTCTCTTTTAGAGGTACAGACAAATAGACCATTAGTATAGTATGTAGTAGTATTCTATCAACATATTCCATATAGCAGAAGCAGCCAGCAACATATGACCATACCAAAATCTACCAACGATTCATAACTTAAAAAAGAAACCGTATTAGAGGAAACTACGCTTGGCTTACTGGGCTAGTATGCATGCTCCGACCACCTTCAAGCTAATCGAGATAAATAGAACCCATAAAATCAAGAAAGAGATGGACTTCCCCGAAAGTAAACTAACATCATTGCTCTGTGAAATTCCAAAAGAAAGAACAATGTTGATGTTCCAGGGCTTGCCCATTGATGGTTGTTGATCTCTTCCCCTCGCGTTTTGAATCCTTATCATGCTAGCTGTAAAGTGTACCGAACTGGATGGGGCAGACAATGAATTGAGACGACGAATGGCGTCTTTCCAAGAATATTCTGAAGCAAAGGCTTGTGGGGCGGAGATGTTGCCCAGCATTTGACTTGCTTGTTTGATGAAGGGGTACTCGAAATCTGCAACCAAAGAGGAATATGATTAGATCCCTTGATAAAATTTTCTAAATGGATTAACTGATTAATACTGGACTTACCACATTTATCAGGTTCGTATGGAGCAAAATCGAAAATATTGAATGATGAACAAGTGCCGTAATCATTTCCATCAGCAGGGAGTACACTAGATGAATTGCCTTGGCTTGTTCCTTTGTCGTCAAGTTCCTACAAAAAGGGCAAAGGTCAGAATGCTGATGTATATCGGTCTGACAAAAGCTGCGATCTATTTATCCTGAGGTGATGAGTACCGTCTGAGGAAGAAATGCTTGATCAGAAATAAGGGCTTCGTTTCGGAGTATGTTAGAATAATCACAGGTGATGTTTGGCTGACGATTGTCCTTGGAATCAAAGATCGACACATATTCATCGACCGTGTCAAAAGCAGTTGTTTCAATAGCGTCCAAGAAATCATTATTGGAATTGAGAAAGATGTCCCCATCAGCAAACTGTAGGTTGTCAGAGGAATCTATGGCTGGTTCATCAAGCAAGAAATCAGCAAAGTCAAATTCTTCAGATTTGCTGGATTCTCCAACAATGTATTCACGATTAACTTGATTCATGTCCATATCACATGGACCGTGTGCGTAGTACAAGTTCTCGCCATCGAGTTGCTTGGTTTCTACGTATTTTTCACCAGCTTCTATGGGCTCGGTGACTACCTCATCACTTCTTCCATATGGCTGAAGGTTCAAAGGAATAGCTGGAATATCGATTGGTAAATCTGCTCCAAGAATCTGACACGAGACATGCCACACGAAAATGTGATCATCCATCCCGTTAGGGTGACAGAATGGTGAAGGTGTCGAACGAAGACAATTAAAGATAATAGAATATCTGTCAAACTCATAAACGAAGACTCAGTGCCTTATACCTGTGATTTTTTCTTTCTTACATGAAGACGAAATAATTTGTTATCCAAATTTCAAACAAAAGGAGGGAGGTAGGTCAGCTAAATTAATCAAGATTAGGGTACAAACCTTCTCTAGATCATCGCCGTCCAAGTAAAAGTCATCACCAAAATTAACAACTTCACCATTAGCCTCTATTTTGGAAACAAGTTCCAACTCTTCATCATCCTCCCACTCTTCTTCCACAAAGGGTGCACCATACTTTTCACCATTCTTTGGCCCAGTGCCACTTTTTTCGAAGATTCGGCAAAGAACAAATGCATCCTTTTCACCAATATACAGAACAAAAAAAAGGAATCATATTGATGGTAACATCATCTCATCCTCAAGGCCAATTCTTACAGAGCATCACTGCTGATAGATAGCACATATCAGAAACAAAACAATACACATAGACGAATATGTAGAAGTATACGTTGGCTGAGTCCACCCGGAAATAGGGCAAGCCAAATCTTTCATGTTTGCAGCCTATTTTCAATGTAATTAAAATCCCAGGTACTCTTCGTTTACAAAACTAACGCTGGCTAAGCAGAAAATTTCCATTGCGTACTCTACCAACTACAAAAATTGGTACTACGGTCAAATAGAATATGCATATCTTTACCTGAGCTACGTCAGCTTTCTCCAACTCCAATTCAACGAGCCTGTATTCATGCATGACCCAGTTAGTTCTCTGACCTTTCGGATGCCGACCAATATGATAAACAAGAGTCTTCTTCATTCCTACGATTTGTGTTCTGTGGTACACAGCCCTATCGTTCCCAGTCGTCTTCCAATACCCCTTTTCAGTAGCACGATTGGTCCTCGCCCCATTGCCGTACTTCTTATCTAGTGCGCTGAAGAAGTACCACTCCAGATCTCTAGTCTTCAGCTTCGAAAAGCCTGCACTCATCAGTCAATGGTAATCAACTTCATTTCAGACTTGCGTATCGTACATGACTGAATAAAAAAGACGACAGAAGAATACTCCACAAAGTAGATTAAATCGCAGCAATCTCCAAACTCCAACATCAACGTAACACAACAAATCCTGGCATTTACTAACAGAAGAAAAGACTGAAACGAAAAAACCCCACCAATAGCTTCAAAGGTATAGTTTGACATACTAGGTAGATCCCAAGGTTCGATCTTGTAGATATCAACCTCGGAAATCGCATCGATTCGAAAACCCTTGCCGCAGACCTTTCGCCTCAGATAGTACCGTACTAATTCCTCGTCCGTTGGGTGGAATCGGAAACCCGGTCCGAGCATAGTCGGCGGCCTAGCTCGTTCCTTCGTCGCCTCGTCTGTAGCTGAAACTATCGCCATTCTTGAAGGTTTTTGTTCGAGCGAGCGAGAGAGTACGTACATAAGAAGACGATTAGTTGGAATAGAAATAGCTGAGCGAGTAAATAAATATTATTATATTGATATTTTATTATTATTATTATTATTATTATTATTATTATTTGGATAAAACGGGAGAGGAGGATTTTATGTTTATGTCCAGCTTATTATTTTTTATTTAATTTAATAGAAAAAAAAAATAGATAAGAGAGTATTTGGTCAGCCAGAAAACTTGATGATCAAGAAACGAAACTGTAACATACAATTCCAAGTAAAAAATGGATCCAAATCCAATTAGTAACTTGTACTTGGGCCATTATATTGTTTTTTGAGATGGGCTAAAATGATCCAGTATGACACGTTAATAAGATCATCTGTGCCTATAATATGTTCCCATTAGGTGTTCCACCAATAAGGTGTTGACACGTGTCTATCTTATTTAAACATGGGGTGGTTGGTATAATGGGATGAACATGTGTCAACACCTCATTGGTGGAACATCTCATTGGCACAGATGATCCAATAATCCAATACCGTATGACATGCTCACTGAAGATATTTGATAGTCTTCTATCTATGTTAATCTCCAATATATAATGCATGCATGGTTCTCATCTAACACAACACTCATAATAAAAAAAAGTAAAAAGTTAGTAAAATATATTCATTCAAGGTCGTCCCTAATTCCCATTTCATTATTCGGTAGATAAATAAAACAAAAGTAGCATAGCATATAGCATTATCGACGGATTGAAAAGTTGAGAGAAAAAATAATTACACAGCAACATATATATATATGCTACCATAATCACCTCTCTCTATCATTCTTCAAATTGCATTATCATCTTCCCCCCATTCATAAGATGATAAGACATAGCATGCAATGCAACAAGTCAAAACTCAGAGATGAGGATGATTATGCCTTCTCAAATCGTCGTTCTCCTTAGCCAGAACCTCAACACGGGACTGAAGGACATTGATCATGGCCTGAGCTCTCATCAACTCGATCTTCAAGGTCTCCCTTTCCATGGACACATTCAGGATCTCCTTCTCCAGGTTGCTGATGAACTTGAGGTAGCCAGGAGGCACCGATTTTTCCAAGTTGGATGACCCGAAATTGGGGGACTTGTTGCCTTGGTTGCTGTTTTGGTTCTGCTCCACGGGCCGTGGTGGTGGTTCAAGTAAAGCAATTTCGAGTGGAGGAGGAGAAGTCAAATTTTTCGTCATTATCATCGTAGCTGTAGCAGTAGCCGTAGTAATGGAGTCTTCTGATCCATTCGGCTGTTGCTGCTGGCTTGAGCTGGGATCATCATCATCTTGCTTCAATCTTTTCGTCCGCGATAAGGAAAGTTCCGCGGGTTCTTCGGATCCTTCCCTTTTGCACATCAAAGGAAGGGGTTGGGGCGGAGCTATGGTGATGAGTACTCCATTGTCCTGAAAGTAAAATGAAGTTCAAATATCGAAAAATAATCTCCACCTATGTCAACGATTCGATAAGTTAGACACGGAGTTGAACTACATGCGAAAAGAAGAAGAATATCTCCATATACCAAAACTAGAAGAAATACGATAGCTAATAATAGTAAATCAAGAGATAGATGACATGAATTCAAAGGTAATCACGAATCTGTTTACAAATTTGAGCCAGCAAATATCAAATATGAATGTGTTAGAATTGAGTTGGGCTCATAGCATTTCTTATATATATATATATAGGAAGAAGAAATCATGATCTTTTTGCGCCACAGATTTTAAAAAAGAAGGAACTCAACAAATGAGAGACCAATAGAAGGAAGAAAAACAAATAAAATCTCAAAATAGCAAAACCTCATCAACTTCAATATGCGCCTCGTCACCATTAGCTGCCCCATCATCTTCAGGGATGAAAAGAGATGCACCATCATCAGTCCATTCCTCTTCAACAAAGGGGGCATATCGATCCCCATTGGGTGGGCCTAAGCCACTCTTTTGGAAGATTCTACACAGCACAAAAGCATCCTATTCTCCCCCCAATAAAAAAGGAACCAGTAAGAAAAAGACGTCATTTTTTCGAAAAATAAAATCACGGGTTTTATGCTTGAGAGTTGGGACATCATCCATATTAGGAGGAAGAAAAAAAAACAGCCAACCTGTATAACTCCAGCATTTCCGAGCTCCGAGTCGCAAAGCCTATACTCATGCATGACCCAGTTAGTTCTCTGGCCATCTGGGGCACGGCCGCTGTGGAAAACCAAGGTCTTCTTCATCCCAATGGTCTGAGTTTTGTGCCTCACCGCTCTGTCCTTGCCCGTGGCTTTCCAGTAGCCTTTCCCAGTGGCACGGTTCAGTCGGGACCCATTCCCGTATTTTCTATCCACTGGGCTAAAAAAGTACCACTCCATGTCTCTGGTCTTGAGCGACGAGTGGTCTTTATTTATGGCCGGAGAAGAAAATAGAAAAAGAAAGGTGAATGCTATGCTAGTGAATTAGGATTTTAGGACCAATAATGGAGGAGAAATTAAAACAACCCATGACAGACATGAACAAGTGAAATCAAAAGCTGAAGAAGGCAGAGAAATGAATGTGCTAACCATCTTGAGATTCACTAAAGGCCACAAATTCAGTCGAATCAAAACACTAGCAAAACCCCAGGAGGAAAAACATATGTACAGTACAGATACATACAGCAAGAAAGACTCAAAGATCACACCTTTAGCATCACAATCAAACCTTTCGACCAACAAATATGCCAAATCACAACAGATATCAATCTCAATTAAGTCCAGAAAGATTGAATTTTTTTTACCAGCAAGGTCCCAGGGCTCAGATTTGTATACATCAATCTCGGTCACAGCCTGAAACCTAAAAGGCTTGCCGCAAGCCTTTCTCCTCAGATAGTACCTAACCAGCTCTTCATCCGTTGGGTGGAACCTAAACCCAGGGGCCAATAACGTTGTCGCCGCCGCAACTGGACCAGCCGACGTCGCCGTCGGTGGGATCACCGCCTCTTGTCCTCCCATTCTTACTACAGCACAAGAAAACAATCAGGAAAAATGAATCCAAGAGCCCGCGTTTGGGTGTATTAGAAATACAAACCCAGATGTAGAAAGCAGACACAAACACGAAATAATAAAGATGGGGTGGGGTGGGGTGCTTTGCTTTGAGGGAAGATTACAAGGCAAGTAAAGAAAAGGGTGGGTTGGGTTGAATTAGCAAAAGATTATTTATTAAATTTTCATTACCACTACGAAATGAGAAGGAAGCGTGGTTCTTTCTTTTCTGTCTTATGGGATGATACTATACTTTACTTACTTGCTTGACACGGAAATCGATAATCCATAGACCTTAGGCTGGTGGGGTGGCGTCCGTCTGCGGGAAATGGACGTCAGCCTTAGCTGTTTCTCATTATTTATTTATTTATTTATTATTATTATTATGATTTTTGGTATTATTATTTATTGGGCAAATTTCGTTTCAGTACCATTCGAAGTTTAAACTTCCTGTTCAGTATTCATCGAATTATTTTTTTCTGTTCAGTACTCATCTGTGAAAAGTTGTGTGTTTAATACCCCCAAACAGTGAAAGGACGAACATAACCTTTCTTCACAACAAAACTGGACATAATTATAACAGTTGGTATAATATTCAATCATGTTGGTATAATAACGACAACAGTTGATATAATATCCAGTTTTATTTGTATAAAATTATAATAACATTATTTATTGGTATAATAACAATAACATTTGGTATAATAGCGACAACAGTTGGTAAAATGTCCAGTTTTATTTGTAAAAAATTAGAATAACATTATTTATTGGTATAATAGTGATTACAGTTGGTATAATAACGACAACAGTTGGTATAATATCCACTTTTATTGATATAAAATTAGAATAATGTTATTTATTGATATAATAGTGTTAACAGTTGGTATAATAGCGATAACAGTTGGTATAATATTCAATTCTATTGGTATAATAGTGTTAATAGTTATAATAGAGACAACATTTGATATGATGTCCAGTTTGTTGGTACTAAACCTGTGAAGTAAGGTTATTTTTGTCTTTTCAACATTGAACAGACCATTTTAGGTACTGAACAGGAAGAAATTCGCGAAATGGTACTGAACAGGAAGAAATAATTGAAGTGGTTTTTAAGAGGAATTTGAAACTTCGATCGGGACTGAAACGAAATTTGCCCTTATTTATTTCATTTGGTAGCTTTTTATTAAGATCCGGAAAAACATACGGATTTTTGAATGTTCATTATTTACTTTATGATTGGTGTGTCATACGTATCATTTCTTAAATTGAATTAATATTGGAGTAATGATAATAATATGAGTGCTACTATTCACTCCCTCTTTAGGTGCTGAAAAAAATATTGGAAATTGTAAAAGTCTACGGATCACAAGTCAAGATTTGAATCCAAGTCGAGACACTACGCAAAGGTTGAAGATAAGCAGAGCTAAAGCGGCACGAGAAAGAGCCGTTGATAAGCAGACTAAATCAAGTTCCGATTTCACAATATAACCAAAGGAATTACTCCTGTTTTATCTCAGAAAACATAAAATCATAATAGGCCGAGATTGAAATTAGCTAATGAATGATTCAGCCAGACACGAATCATGAAGTGATAGTTTGCAACCACATCATAGCATAAGACTTTTCTAGAATCCTAACAGGTATCACTAAACAACTTTCACTTGGTTCACTCAAGTCACTCAAAGTGTTCAATGGGATCTGTATCAAAGCGTTCCATCACAATAGAGAAATATATTACTATAAGCGTGCAAATATATCACAGCGCAATCACTTAGTAGAAATCATGCATGAATAGAAGGGTATTTTATCAACGGTTGTAATGGGGCTCAGGTCAAATAGATATGTCATATAAGATAAGTGAGCTAAAATAATCAAGCATGTTAATCACTGAATCGCTCTTCTCATATTTGTCTAACTTTGTTCACGCCATTGCTTATTTATTTCTCGGCTCTTTGCTTCTTTTTCCTTTTTCTCGATTTTTTTGTTTTTTTACTAAACCATTATTCTCTTGATTTTCCGTTCCCGGAATGAGAGAATACCGCCAAAAGGGTTCGTAGTATTTTTTTTTTAACGATGATATGATCCTCTTCTTTAATCCTTTTAAGAATGATAAATTATCGAGGGTGGAGTTCATAGCTCATTTCTCTTTTTTTTTTTAGCCAAATGTGCACCGACATAGCATTTTCTCGCTCATCTCTCACTAAGCGATCAATAAAGTAACACTAGATAACATGTAGTGTAGGCTAAAATGAGGCGAACATGGCTAATATTTATGCTCCACATCAACTAATAAGTCAAATAAGGTTCAAAGTGGCTCACTATGTGATTAAAATGTAAGGCATGAGATATTTTGGCCAGTAACTCAAATCCTAGGTGCCCTTCCCATATATAAAGTATCGTTGACATGCATAACAGAGTAAATTCAGAAATATTTAGTCCATTTGTGACACTCATGAACACATATATTGAGCAAGTAATGAATTGCTCTAATATTTTTTTTTTTCCGGAAGGCTAAAAAACTCGCATATATGATGCGAAATATGATGCTCTTGTAGATTCTCTGTACCGATCGTCCCAATAGTGTGTGTTTTCTAGATAACAAGCTTGAAAGTGGTTATTCTCATATTGCCCAATATACCATGATCCCGGAGGCTTGTATTGATTATATTTTCATTGGCTAATGAGATGTGAGCATCCACAAAAATCGCAATGCAATTCATTATGAGATGTCTCATATGATTTGTGAGAATATTGTGATTACCACTACATCGTTTTTCCTGCATAACCAAGCGTGAAAGATGAGAGTATCACAGTAAAAATTAAAAAATAAAGAAAATAATAATAATATAAATAATAATAATAATAATAATAATAATAATAATAATAATAATAATAATAATAATAATAATAATAATAATAATAATAATAAAAGTCTAAACAGAAAATAAGAATAAATTATAAAATTAATATTACCGTTGTCCCCGACAACAGCGCCAAAAACTTGACACGCTCGAATACTAGCAAGTGTACTAGGTCGTGCAAGTAGTAAAATTGACGTAAGTCCGATTATCCATCCACGAGGACAGCTCGATTAATTCTAAGACTTTCTTCCTAACTTTAATTTGGACTAAAGTTATTTTATGATTTTTTTAAAGATTGATTTGATAAACGAGAAAAAAACGCAAATAATAAATAAAAGCATTAAAATAAAGATAACGATGAATCAATTAACGGCAAACGTGATCAAGACACATACTCAGCACGAATTATTCATACGTCTTCATGAAATTAATCTTTATCTAATCAATATGAATCATAGTCAAGGTAGAATTTTCTAATATACGTACTACTCATTTGTCCCGCAATAGCAACCCTGCGTGAATGTGAATATCAATCCAATCCCTACATGTCTATATGATTGTAGTTCCTACAGTGAATTTGGCTTTATGAAATTCTCCAAGTTTAGATGCTTTGGGCGCCTAAGATCTCTGAAACCATAAATACGAAACCGTGTCCATCTCAGTTCAGTTTTACGTAGTGGTATTCAATGTTTTATTCCAATTGGTCTAGTAACTTAGTTCGTCTCATAAACTAATCTAAGATCATGTGTATGTTTGCCAATCACACGCACACACATCAAGAACAAATAAAGAATATGTAGTCTTTGCACTAAAACATTAATTCATGTGCTGACTGTGAGGGTGTAGTCCTGCATAAGGTATATGCAGATTATGAGGTTGTGGCTTGAAATTGTAGATCGGTTAGCATTACAAGGTAACCATGGTAGATGCTAGGAATTCTGCTTTAGGTAGTGGGATAAGTCATGAGAGTGGAGTGGGTTGTACACTTGTTGTAAACCAAAATCTTCTGGTGATACCTCCTTGCTGGGAAGAAAGGGAAACATATGAAAGTTACTCCGAACTTTCAGAAATAAATGTGTTCTACTCATAATCATAAACCGACATACACTTACATTAGTTTGCAGTTGAAACTGGTAGGTATCTTCCACACCTCTGGCTCACTTACCGATTAAGAATGACTACTAGCTAAACCCAGAAACCAACATCTATACCGACCAATCACATACAAGACCGATCTGTATCTCACTAGCACAAACCAAACCAATGTATACTCACTCAGCCATACAAGTCAGTTCATAGTGAGCACTCAACTAATTTTCGCACTAGAGTGACATTGGAAACCGGTTTCGAATTCAAACCGAACGAGAAACAAGTATTATGAGGAAGAACACGAAAAAGTGGGAGTGTTTATCCACCCCTCTAAACACTTCAAACCGATCATAACATGGAGATTTAACTTATTTTCGATAAAAATAAGTTGTATCATTTTTATTCTGAATGAAATGAACTAAAACATTTATTAAGCAACTAATATATTACAATTTATATTTTATTTTAAGGTGGCCAATTACAATTTATGTTTGCTATTTTTCTTCAAAAGTAAATATACAAATACCTATATCACAGAATAAAATTGTCCTGGTGGGGGTGGGCTAGGCCCGTGTTGTAGTTGAAGGCCCAGACAGAAAGCTGCGTTATTGAGCCTTCATCCAAAAAGATAATTTGATATCATTTTAGGCCATTGGTACACTAGATAATTATAATATGTGGTCACTGTTCATTATAGAGCGGTCAAATGGGCCGGCAGGGCGGGTCGCCCGCAGCCCGCCAAAGCCCGTCGCTTGGCGGGCGGGTACGGGCCGGCCCGCCATTCGGCGGGCTCACGAAATAGAGGCCTGTCCCGCCGTGCCAGCGGGCCGCGGGCCCGGCAGGCTGGCCCGTCTGTATAGAAAAAAAAATTAAATTGATTAAAAATGAAAATTTTTAGCCAAATAAAAAAAAACTCTAAAGGCCCAACATGATAATTAGTATGGTGTATAAGTTCATTGAAAAAATAAAGCTCAAAAACCACAATAAAATATTTAATTAATCTAATATAAGTAAAATATTTAATAAATATATTTTTTATATTAGGCTGGCCAGCCCGCGGGCTAGCCCACCCCGCCCCGCCAAAGCCCGTGGTCCGCACGGGCTGGCCCGCCTAGGCCCACTTCCTGGCGGGCCTGAAAAAAGGAGGCCCAACCCGCAGGCTTTGGGCTTTTTTGACAGCTCTATTCATCAGTGATCTAACGATAAGGATGAGTATCAGCAAAACAAAAATATAAAATAGCGAGAAAATTGTATTACTAACTTTAAGTATTTTATTAACGACAATTATATAAATATTGGAGAGATAACTAGAGAGTTAAATAACTTTTTTTATTCAATACTTTCTATATATTTTTATACATCCAAAATCACTTATTTATACACAAATATCTCAAATTATATCCACAAAATAAAATATTACATCAACCACACAAAAATCACATCTACCATTCTAATCAATAAAATAATCAAATCTAACTTTCTCAACCTCCATTCTTAACTTAACAACCAATCTTTTTACTTTACCACCATTCTAAATAATATACATCCACACATTATTTTAATATTTCATAATAATTATAATATACTTTGCTCAAAAAGCCCAATTGAGTTTAAAATTAATACTATCTTCATACTGATTAATTAAACTAGTAATTTTGCACAGTCAATTGCCTGTATTAAAAAAAAATAATTATAATAATAACTATAATTACAAATTTAATATTTTAATTAAATTTTAGGGTATTATTGCTAATTTGATTTTATTTTAGATAATTTCAAGTTTAATTATTATTATTATTATTATTATTATTATTATTATTATTATTATTATTATTATTATTATTATTATTATTATTATTTTGCGGTCCCGAGGTATCCCCACTCGATCTGGCTATGGGCTAGCTCTTAAATACCGACGTGGACTTTTGCGCCACACAGACTTGGCGGAGGCTTAATTGCGTCACACACTCCAGTGGTGGGACTAATCCCCGGGGTCAGATGAATACCTCCCAAACCCACCTGATAACGATAGTCATGAGAAATAAACCCCATGGGGACTATTCAAGGAATTGTGGGAGGGGAGATTCTGTTAGTTTTGTGATCTAAAAGCCAATTATTTGGATTATTGCGCTTTAAATGTTATTTCATGAATTGAATGATTTATATCATTTTGTTCCTTGAGTAAATTATTATTTATGGATCATTTAAGTCGATGACTTAAACTTTAGAATTTCATATTGTAATATATAATATTTACTCAAAATTATCCTTAATCTTGATTTTAGCATGGAACACTAATTATCGTGATTAAGATTAATGTGTGGATTAAATGACTACAAACTATTTGATAAAGAGTTATCAATTTAATCACACAGATATATAATAGAGATTATGATATCGGATAGACCCGAAATTGAAACAGATTATGGATTGTGTTTGTGTCATTAATGTTTCATACGTGTCTTGAATTCTATAATATGAGATGTTCAGTTTCCAACACTAGACATGCATGTTTGTTGGTATTACCTAACGTTAGCCGTAAAAGGTAACTATACGGGTATTGCTGAAATAGGCGTGGCTAGTGTAGTGGATTTGGTTCACCAAGAATATTTTGTCCCTCATAATTTTATGAGTGATAATATCCATGGGCCCCTTGATAAAAGTGAGATCGTAATGCATGCAATGTGATTAAGGAGTTAATCATATTTATGATAAACTTTTGGAATCAAGAAAATAAATAAGTTTGCAAGGATGACACATTCCTACCTTGAACTTATTTAGGATATTATGCGACAAGGAATTGACACGGGCAATTACTGCTTAAGGATGGTGATACGTATTCGAGGTACTTATTATCTAGGTCACTTGTGTAATCTTAATGTATTTGCTAGGTACTAATTATGATTTATAGAATTAGAATGAGTTCTATTTCTATTGCCAACGTGACATGGATCCTACTGGGTCACACCGAAAAGAAAAGATCAAAGAAACAAATATTTTGTGTGCTACATGGAGATGTAAATATGATGACAAATTTATTATAAGATATTTAATTTGATCATCATATAATATGAAAATTCAAATGACATATATGATATGTATTTACGATAAATATATATATGTGATATATATTTAATTGTTTATGGAGGCAAAGATTTTATTTGATAGAAATCGGTTATAATTATCTATCGATTCTAATATATAAGGAATATTGTCCATGATTGAAACAAGATATTGTTTACATGTTAAAAGGATATTTTATTTATGTTAATTGCTATGATCATGGAATATAAAAGATATTAGTGAATATTATATATATATATATGATTAGTGAATAAGATATATATATATATATATATATATATATATATATATATATATAGACATTTGGGCAGGGGTCTTTTTAAAAAATAGCGTTTGACCAAGTCAATTTTAAAAAAATAGCGCTCTTGACTTTTTTTTTTGGTCATCTTCTTTTAATCCCTTAATATTATTTAAAAAAAAAGAAAAAAAAAATACAACGCATGAATGTATTAAAGCTGCACGACCATTTTCCAGCAGTAAGCATTCATTCCACCAAGCAAGCTCAACACATTTTCTTCTTCCTCTTCATCGTCCCTAAAAAGCACCTACATTTTCTTCTTCTGCTTTTTTTGTCAGTCGACCCGACCTAGAACACTTGAAAGTCCTCATTGAAAGATTTTCGAAATTCAAACTCTTTACTGTAAGTATTTTCGTGGTTGGATTTTGAAGATAACACTCGAATTTTGTAATTTTCTGTCATAAACCCTGTGGGGTCTCAAAACTTCCAAATTCCGGTTGGAAGGACGAACATGTTCAATGTTCGTTTTTTAAAACGTCCAGCTGATCAGATGACCCCTGCTTGAAAGCAGGCGCCCCGCGCCATAGATCATGGGACCCGCACATAAAATCAGGGTCCCCGCATTTTAGGTCAGGCGTCACGCGCGCGTCTGATCATGGGACTCGCATATAAATTCAGGGTCCCCGCACGTAAATTCACGAGACCCGCGAATAAGTTCAGGGGTCCCGACCGTCGTCCCCGCTCATTAGAGCATGGGACCCGCACATATATGCAGGGTTCCTTCACGTAAAAACTGGGGACCCGCGCAGAAGCGCTTCTTATTGATAGGTCCCATGCCCATACGCCTGGTCCTAAACCCTAATTTAATTTTTTCAAATGTTATATTGAACTTTACTTCTTTTATAGGTGATAATCATGACGATCACGAGCATTTTTTTTCAAGTCGATGGTCAATGGATAATTTGCGAGGACAATACATCGAAGTGGGTTCCTGATCCAAGTTGCCGGTGGCAATCAATCTTGGTCGATGACGGTTCATGCACATTGGAGGATCTCACTGACGAGATTTTGAAGGCAATGTCGTTATGCAAGGACAATACCAAACTTACAATAAGCTACATGCCTTGCATAGACTACAATTTTGCGCGACCCATCTACATCGAGAACGATTACGGCGTACGCAGTTACCTTGGTTTTGGTTGTCCACGGTCAAGACCACCTCTTCACGTCCAAGTTCAGTTATTCGTCAGTGCTCCACCGCCACATCAACCTCATGAAAATGATTTATCGAACGTCAGCCTTATAGCGCAGTGCGACGCAAACGCAGAAATCCAACCATTTGAGGGTTTTTGCAGCACATCTTACAATGAGCCTTACCAACGTAATGATTTTACTGGCTTTGAAGGCGATTATTCCGGAATGGGCGGCGACGAAGATGATAATGAAGACGACCAAGTCGGTGGAGAAGATGATAATGATGACGAGCAAGTCGGACAACCCGAGGAGCAAGGTGCTTCAGATGATGATGATGATGACGACGATGTTGATGTCGAGGACCACGACGCTATAGATGTGGCCGATGATGGTACGTATTCGTTTACGGATGGTTCAAGCCTATATGTTGGACAAGAATTTCGTAGCAAGAAAGAATTTAAGGACGAAATCACTAAAATCGCAATCGCTGCGTGTTTTGAATTCCGACTGGATAGGTCGAACAAAACCCTGTACGTAGTGAAATGTGCCAACGAGAAATGCGAATGGCGAGTACGAGCTGCTCAGGACAAGAACTCCCCCTTTTTCTCAATCCGAAAGTACTGCAACACGCACACATGCGGTGTGTCTCATCGACGTCGTAGACATCGGCAGGGAAGTTCATCGCTTGTATCGAGCACGTTGTTGGAAAATTTCAGGGCCCCTAAAGACTTTCCCGCACCCAGTTCAATACAGTCGATGATGTAGAGCAGGGGAGTAGAAGTTTCATACTACAAGGCTTGGAAAGGGAAGCAAATTGCGACTGATGAACTAGTCGGTAACAGGGACGATTGCTATGGTTTACTGCCGGCCTATTTAGATGCGGTGAGGCAAGCCAACGAGGGCAGTATCACCGATTGGGAGATGGACGAAGACAATCGGTTCAAGTACATGTTCTTGGCATATGGCGCATGCATAAGAGGCTTTGCGTACATGAGGAAAGTCGTTTCTATCGACGCCACTTTTTTGAAGGGGAAGTATAAAGGGGTCATGATGATTGCCACGGCACAAGATGGCGATTACCATCAATATCCTGTTGCATGGGGTCTTGCTGAGACGGAGGGAACTGAGTCATGGACGTGGTTTCTGACGAGATTGCGACGTTTTGTTGCGGAGAGCGATGATCTCGTAATCATTTCTGACCGAAACAATGGTATAAAGAATGCTGTCCCGGCCGTTTTCCCGCATGCATTTCACGGTTTCTGTGCGTGGCACATTCTACAAAACGTCAAGACGAAAATGAAGAAGAAAGGTGCTTGCCCGATTTTCTGGCGTGTAGCGACTGCCTACACAAAGAGCGAGTCTGACCGTTATTTTAAACAGCTTGAAGACAAATACAAGGAAGTGGCAGCCTATCTTAACGAAGTTCCCAAGGCTACGTGGACGATAGCATATTGCCCTAGATCAAGATACAACATAATAACGACCAATGGATCCGAGTCCATAAATGCTGCTCTACGTAAAGATAGAGAACTTCCAATTATTGGACTGTTGGACTTGGTTCAGCGACTAACATCGTCATGGTTCAGTAAGCATCGGCGAACTGCGGCAGCTTCGATCGCAGCGAATGTCACTAGGTTTACACCTAAGGTGGAGTCGATCATACGAGAGAACTTCGGCGAGTCGCAAAAATTTCATGTGTCGGAGGTCGGGCATCTAAGGTATAATGTGTACGGGCAGCATGTGAACGAGGTGGTCGATCTAGAAACGCGCACTTGCACTTGCATGATGTTTGGCGTCAATCGCATCCCATGTCCACACGCGATTGCAGCTTGTGGTTACGCCCAAGTCCCGGTATATTCTTTAGTGGGCCAGAATTTAGCGACCTTCACTTGGACGTGCCGCTCGAACATCGAAAGTGTTGGAGGGCGGACTTCAGTCGTCGGTGGGAAATCTGTGAACGGCGACATCTGGTACTTCGATGGCTTCTTCGGCCGCTCAGGGGTACTATCCTTCAACACGCCTTTTCCTTTGTCGGCCGCTCGGTCAGAAATCGAAGCCTCGGTGTGAGCCTCGACCTCCTCAGGCTCGACCTCCTCAGCCTCGTACTCCTGAGGCTCGACCTCATGAGGCTCGACCTGAGGCTCGACCTCCTGAGCCTCGAAATCGTACCCGCCCCTCCACGACGATGGGTCCACCTCTCCCTCTCGCTCTGCCTCTTCGCCGGTCCATTCCGATTGGACGAAATCGGCCCAACGGGGATGCTCCCATTCGGACGGACTGTGACCGTCCCATGTGTCCCCCCTCGGACCCTCGTACGACCTCGTGGCGTTGGTCCATCTATCGTCGTAATCTATACAAGAAATGCACGCAATAAGTATATAATAATTTTTTCACAGTAAGCCGGCTCGGATCGTGATTAGTAAATTAATAAGTAATCTACACAACTAATTAAAAAAATTTATACAAAACTTACAATGAGCCGGCTCGGCAGGCGGAGTGCGCGATCCACCAAAAATCTACTCGCCAGGTCGTTCCGTAGATCCTGAAACGAGTCCCCCAACCCTCTGATGCTATCGCCCCACGATTGCATGAGGCTCCAACGAGTGTCGTTCGTCTCCCACCGTTGAGCCTCTTCGTTTCGGAACTGCGAGAGGGCGGTCCCAAGTTCGTCGAATCGCTGCTCCACACGAGTAGAAAACTCCTCGAAGCGTGCCTCCGACGCAAAGCCATATCCATGTGATGGTCCCTCCGGTGGAGGTTCGGGGACTTCGGGGATCTGGGCGATCTGTTGGATCGCAACGCGCTCGTTGCGATCTCCTTCCGCCCGACGACGGGAACAGCTAACATCCACTCCCTGCTCGAGTAGGCCCGTCACACGGTCGAACACTTCGTGCTCCGCCCCAACGTCAAAGACGCTCTCCCGATAATACATGGCCTCCAACTCGTCCCCTGACGGCACTAACAACCCTCGTACAGGGGACCCGTGGGCGGCAGCTACGACCGCCTCCAGCTTCGGGCATCCCTTTCGACTCCAATCATTCGTCACCCACCTTAACATGCGTGGCGTAAAATCTTATTCTCTGCGCCCCGCAAACTCACGTGCAACGCCCGGTATGCACTCGTATGCTAGTATCTGAAGACAAATAACGAAAATAATATTAGCAATTATTTATAAATTACATCAATAATATGTCAAAGCTCAGGTAGAACTCACCTGAAGTGGCTGTACGAACCCACTGATCAGCCAACTGCTTTTTGCGTTCGCCCCGTCACTCCTCTCCCGTAGATTTTGTTTTACGGCCCGTATGACCTCCTTGAAAGCCACGCTGCCCCACGGAAATTGGGAGAAAGCCATCTCGTCTTCGACAAGCTGAAGGACCCAGGAACTGACGATGGTAACCTTCTTTGAGAGTCGAGGCAGCAACACCGCGGTGGCGAAGTAGACGTCTGCCAACTTCAACTTGTCCGTTTCCACTCGTTCCTCGTCGTCAGCCAACTCCTCCAACCGATGCTTCACGTGCGACATGCGGACTGTGGACATGCCGGGAAAATGTCTTTCGGCGAACGCTGCATCGGGGTACACTTGCGGTAGCTCAGCTGCGAACTTCAGCCCGGTGATTAGGCAATACTCCGATTTTGAAAATCGGAGTGGTTTGTTGCCAACAATCATCCAAAGCTCGTCGCGGTTGTGCAACGTCGTCTGCCTCTGGATGAGGTACCACAGCAACTGGGCCGAGAGATTGAAATCCACGGCGGCACTAACGAGTCGGCCGAACGCACTCCCGGCCCTATATGTCTCCCACTCTTGCTGGTTCATACACCTTCTTATCAACTCGCTGGCCTCGGGGTATAGCGAGGTCAGCGTAACACGGCAATCATAACCTTCGTCGCCTCTCAATTGCTTCTTCTTCACAACCTAATTTATACGTAATTATAACATAATTTAGCAAATTACAGGGTATGAATATTGAAAATATAAAACCCTTATGCACAGCTGAGCATGGGACCCCTGCTTATAAGAGCAGAAGACCCGTGCTATTATACAGCGGACCCGTGCTTATACTCATGGGACCCGCGCGAGAACCTCATCATCTTATGCGCGGGACCCATGATAATATACATGGGTCCGATGCTTGCAAGCACGGGTCCGATGCTTTGAAGCACGGGTCCGACGCTTGCAAGCACGGGTCCGATGCTTTGAAGCACGGGTCCGATGCTTGCAAGCACGGGTCCGATGCGTTCACAACCTACATGCGCTACCAAGCACGGGTCCTTTGCTTGCAAGCGTGGGTCTTCGGCGACCAACCACGGGTCCTATGCTTGCAAGCGTGGGTCCTATACTTGCAAGCATGGGTCCTATGCTTGCAACCACGGGCCCGCATTAAATTAGGGTTAGAACAAATACCTTCACTTTTTGGGGTCTCGCGTTGATTGCCATTGTCGATTGACGTTCGGAATTGCGTTTGAGTTGCAGAGGAAATTATTTGAGAGAGAGAGAACAATTTTTGTGTGCAGAGGAAAACGATTGAATTCAAAGAGGACCCGTTGCTTTTTACTTTTTCTTTTACTTTTAATTTTACTTTTACTTTTAATTTTATCTGTACGGGTCTGCTGCTTCAGATTCCTTACAGTAAACCTTCAAACCTTTGTACTTCTTTTCGTTAATGTGTTGTTGAAGTTGTTGATTGTCATTAAATAAGGGTAAAATAGTCTTTCACACAGAATTAGTAAGAGTACAAAGGTAAAATCATATATTGAGTGCTATTTTTTTAAACATGATCAGGTCAAAGGCTATTTACTTAAAAAATCCTTTGGGCAGCCGTGTCAAGGCAGCAAAAAGAAAAGATAGAAATATATACATGCTAGACCGCACAGTGCGAGACTGAGAGAGAATATATATTATCTTTGCACCTCTTGAAAGGAATAATTTTCATTATCACACCAATGATAGAAAGGCGTTTCTATTCGTTTGTGTAACGGTGAATTAGTTCACATCGTTCGAGTATTCCTAGCTAAAGAAAGGGCGACTCTTTGATTGAATCTTGGTGGATATCGGTAGAGATACCATACGTTTGGTATTTAAATACGTACGCATCTCAAAGGTAAAATCAGGTATAATATCTATGAACTAGTTAAGTTTAATTCGCATGGATCTTGGCGGAATCGGTTTGATATATATTGATATAAAATTTTAAATTTCCGCTGCGTATAATATATGATTATGTGCACCGATTCCTAACAGTGGTATCAGAGCTTCTTGCAATATCCTTAATTGTTCATGATGATTTTGGTTACCCATTTTATTCTGATAGTAAATGCTCATATGATGTTTGCTGTCCTGTTAAGAATCTGTAAATATATATGCAATATTACGGTCCAGATTCATACATGTATGTATATGATCATATTTATGATGGTAGAGATATCATGTTTTGGCATGGCAGTACGGGCTTACATTGATGTGTAATTCTGTCATATTCAAACATATGTTAATATATGTGCAATTATATGGCTGAGACGTCCCAATTAGAATATTCAATTAATATATATATATATATATATATATATATATATATATGCAATCATGCCGATGTGAGCAACGTGTGAATCTGGATCATGATTAAAATATTCTGCGAAATTGCTATATGTTGTTAAAAAGTCAGCGATTGTATCATGCTTGATATTATCTATATGTTACGGAAATTTCAGTTTTGATTAATCATGATTGACAGTTATGTGTATATGTGTATATACACTATTATGCTCAACGTTCCATATGGTGATATGATTATATTTTTTTCCTTTGTTGATTCTTTCTTGATCTTGCATATGTTATTTACGGAAATAACTTTTCATATATTTCAGAGATTTGGTTGATATGATTGACCATATGTATGTTGCTAATTATTAGATAATTCGCGTCTCTAAAGTGTTAAAATATTATTTTAAATAATATAGCATTATATTTTGAATATTAATGATTTTAAAGATTCTTTAATGAGATTAACGAATTCAAGTCCCTTTTAAAATTAAGTGTACTTCCTTGCTATTCTATCCGCGCCAAATTATCGATCGAATATTGGTGGGACCTACTCAGTAGGCGCCGTGTTCAATCTTTAACAGGCGTGGGGTATGTCCGACATGCCGTATCAAATAGAATGATGCTTACTTATCAAGAGGCCAAAACCGTTTTGGGTCTTGGGGAGAAGTTTTGCTAATATTCGATGTTATCAAAACCAAGAGTCAAATATGATTTGATTAGCAATGAGTTGCTTACCTAAAATAACTGAGATAAAGTTTCATGCCGCCGCTGGCTTATTCTCAGTGAAAATATGGATCTTGGACCTACTACGATATGGCAATAAATTGTAGTGGGAGTTTTATTTTGTTAATAAAACGTTTACATGAAAATAACTGAAACTTCTTTGCGACGTAGATAAAGGCAGCACAAGCTATTTCATTGCGTTCTCTATTGGAAAAGGATAAGCTGAGCTCTAACGGGACTAATTTTATTGATTGGTACCGTAACCTAAGAATTGTTCTTAGACAAGAGCGTAAGGAATATGTATTGAATGAGCACGTACCCAAGGATCCCGATGCTAATGCAAGTGCAGAAATAGTCAATAAGTATGACCAGCATTGTTGCGATGAGATCGATGTACAATGTCTAATTGTGGCGACAATGGCACCCGGATTGTAGAAGCGATTCGAGTTAACCACGTCATACAATATCATGGAGCAGCTCAAGAAAATATTTCAAGAGCATGCAAGTTCCGAGTGGTATATTGTGACTAGAGCTTTATTGGCATGTAAGATGTCTGAGGGTAGCTCTGTTAGCGATTACATGCTCAAGATGTTGAGTTATGTGGAGCAACCGGAGAAACTTGAAACTCCCGTGGACAAGGAGTTGGCCACAGACATTATTTTTCCTCCAAGCTATTCATAGTTCATCATGAACTATCATATGCATACAATGGACAAGAGCTTGGATGAGATCCACGAGATGCTGAAAACTGCTGAACTTGACATGAAGAAAGGAGTTTCTCATGTGCTTGCAATTCATGCGGTTGGGAAAAAGATTAAGAAAGACAAATTCAAGCGCAAAATAAAAGGCAAGCCAAATGTTGGTAAAAATAAGGCTAAGGTTGTTGCTTCGAGCACTCCCAAGGTCAAGGTTGCTACTACTGCTGAATGCTTTTATTGTAAAGGCATTGGGCACTGGAAAAGAAATTGTCCCAAGTATCTTGATGACTTGAAGAGTGGAAAGGTTTCATCTGCTTCAGGTATATTTGTTATTGAGATTAATATTGCTACTTCTATTTCTGAATGGGTATTTGATACCGGATCGTGCGCTCATATTTGTTCGAATATGCAGGCACTAAAGAATAAGAGAGTGGTAAGAAAGGGCGAAATACAGCTACGCGTTGGGAATGGTGCAAGCGTTGCAGCCGTTGCTATAGGATGCATAGATTTGTCTTTGCCAAGTGGACTTATTTTGGAACTTAAAAATGTTTATTTTGTTCCGTCTATCTCGAGAAATATTATTTCTATTTCATGTTTAGACATGGATGGTTTTTATTTTACCATTAAGAATGGATGCTTTTCGTTTTATAAAGACGATTTATTTTATGGATGTTCTTATGAGAAGAATGGTCTATATTTGCTTGAGATGGAAAAACTAGTTTTAAATATCAATAACAAAAGATTAAAGATTTCTCATGAGAGTATAACTCTTATGTGGCATTGTCGCTTAGATCATATAAATGAGAAACGCATTAAGAAATTACGAGAAGTAGGACTTCTTGGTCAATTCGATTTTGAATCAATTGAGAAGTGTAAATCTTGTTTACATGGAAAAATGATTAAAGCACCTTTCACAAAAAAAAGGTGAAAGGGTAAATGACTTGTTAGGACTAATACATAGTGATGTATATGGTCCAATGACGATAAATGCCCGAGAAGGTTATCAATACTGATGACTTCAGCAGATATGGTTATGTCTACTTGATGAGACATAAATCTGAATCATTTGAAAAGTTCAAAGAATTCAAAAATGAAGTTGAAACCAACTCAACAAGAAGATAAAAGCCTTGCGGTCAGACCGTGGAGGTGAATACTTGAGCATAGAGTTTGGAGCTTATCTTAAAGAATGTGGAATTGTTTCACAATTAACTCTTCCTGGAACGCCGTAATGGAATGATGTTTCTGAAAGGCGGAACAGAACTTTGTTAGACATGGTTCGATCTATGATGAGTCAAACTGAACTTTCTCTTTCCTTTTGGGGTTATGCGCTTAAGACTGCTGCATTCACATTGAACCGAGTTCTCTCTAACTCTGTAGAAAAGACACCGTATGAGATGTGGTTTGGTAAAGTACCAAATGTGACTTTTCTAAAAATTTGGGGCTGCGAAGTCTATGTCAAAAGGTTGATGGTTGACAAACTTGGCCCTAGATCAGACAAATGCTTCTTCGTAGGATATCCCAAATAGACAAAAGGATATTATTTCTATTATAAGTCAGACAATAAAGTGTTTGTTGCTCGACATGGCGTTTTCTTGGAGAAGAGTTTCTCACAAGAAAAAGCAATGAGAATAATGTTAGACTTGAAGAAGTTCAAGAAACACTACGAGATGATATGGTTATGGATCACCATGTATCCCCGCCAATGATAGCTTCCACCAGCATGAGCCAAGAAGAGCCAATTTCACAACATGTTGCGGAAGAGGCTCAAGTATTGCCTCAAGCTAATTCGACACCCGTCGATGTTGAACCTGAACCACAAATTGTTATGGAGGATGTTCAACCGGAAGAACAACCTTTGCGTAGGTCAACAAGGATAGTTCGACTGCCTGCAAGGTTCATAGGACTACATGAAATATCGGTATTAGATACTGAGGACCCAATGACTTATAAGAAAGCATTAGACAGACCTGACTTTGATGAATGGCTGGGAGCCATGGAATCCGAAATGCAGTCCATGTACGACTATAAAGTTTGGAACTTAATCGATCTTCCTGATGGTGTAAAAGCCATTGAAAACAAATGGGTTTTCAAAAGAAAGACAGACATGGACGGCAACCTGACTACATACAAAGCACAACTGGTAGCGAAAGGTTTCAAACAAGTTCAAGGAGTTGACTCGGATCCTTCTAGCAATTGCCGTATTTCTCGACTATGAAATATGACAAATGGATGTTAAAACTGCATTTCTAAATGGTGATTTAGAAGAAGATGTGTACATGACACAACCAGAGGGTTTTATAGATCCATTGAATGCTAAGAAGGTATGCAAGCTTAAAAAATCTATCTATGGGTTAAAGCAAGCATCACGAAGTTGGAACAAACGCTTCGATAAAGAGATCAAAGTGTTTGATTTTATGAAGTGTGAAGAGGAACCTTGTGTATACAAGAGAACTAGTGGGAGCGCAATAGTCTTTCTAGTGTTGTATGTAGATGACATACTTCTTATCGGAAATGATATTCCTTTACTGGAGTTCGTCAAATCCTTATTAATGAAAGTGTTATCTATGAAGGATTTGGGCGATGCTGGTTATATTCTAGGCATTAAGATTTACAGAGATAGATCTAAGAGACTCATTGGATTGAGTCAAAGTGCCTAAAAATATCCTCAAGTGCCTAAAAAGGACTAAGGATATGTTCCTTGTTTATGGTGGTGAACCTGAGCTCGTTGTAAGAGGTTACACTGATGCTAGTTTTCAAACCGACCATGATGATATGAGATCGCAATCAGGATATGTATTTTTGCTCAATGGAGGTGTTGTTAGTTGGAAGAGTTCCAAATAGGAAACAATAGCAGATTCCACTACCGAGGCAGAATACATTGTCGCTTCCGAAGCAGCTAAAGAATGATGTTGGATAAAAAGGTTCATAACTGAACTTGGTGTTGTTCCAAGTAGTGACGGCCCAATTGAGTTATATTGTGATAACAATGGAGCCATTGCTCAAGCGAAGGAGCCTAGATCACACCAAAGATCCAAACATGTTCTACATCGTTATCACTTAATACGAGAAATCATTGACAAATGTGATATAAAGGTTTCCAGAGTTGATTCTGTTGGAAACACAGCCGACCCACTGACAAAACCTCTACCTCAAGCCAAACACACAAATCATAGTGAATCTATGGGTATTATATACGTTAAAACTGGCTATGAAATATTTGATTTTGAGGACACTTTTTATAGCTATGTGCATTTAGATGCATTGGATTTGACTTTAGATCAAGTGGGAGATTGTTAGTTTTGTGATCTAAAAGCCAATTATTTGGATTATTGCGCTTTAAATGTTATTTCATGAATTGAATGATTTATATCATTTTGTGCCTTGAGTAAATTATTATTTATGGATCATTTAAGTCGATGGCTTAAATTGTAGAATTCCATATTGTAATATATAATATTTACTCAAAATTATCCTTAATCTTGGGTTTAGCATGGAACACTAATTATCGTGTTTAAGATTAATGTGTGGATTAAATGATAGTTATATTCTACAAACTATTTGATAAAGAGTTATCAATTTAATCACATAGATATATAATAGAGATTATGATATCGGATAGACTCGAAATTGAAACAGATTATGGATTGTGTTTGTGTCATTAATGTTTCATACGTGTCTTGAATTCTATAATATGAGATGTTCAGTTTCCAACACTAGACACGCATGTTTGTTGGTATTACCTAACGTTAGCCGTAAAAGGTAACTATACGGGTATTGGCGTGGCTAGTGTAGTGGATTTGGTTCACCAAGAATATTTTGTCCCTCATAATTTTGTGAGTAATAATATCCATGGGCCCCTTGATAGAAGTGAGATCATAATGCATGCAATGTGATTAAGGAGTTAATCATATTTATGATAAACTTTTGGAATCAAGAAAATAAATAAGTTTGCAAGGATGACACATTCCTACCTTGAACTTATTTAGGATATTATGCGACAAGGAATTGACACGGGCAATTACTGCTTAAGGATGGTGATACGTATTCGAGGTACTTATTATCTATGTCACTTGGGTAATCTTAATGTATTTGCTAGGTACTAATTATGATTTATAGATTAGAATGAGTTCTATTTCTATTGCCAACGTGACATGGATCCTACTGGGTAACACCGAAAAGAAAAGATCAAAGAAACCAATATTTTGTGTGTTACATGGAGATGTAAATATGATGACAAATTTATTATATGATATTTTATTTGATCATCATATAATATGAAAAGTCAAATGATATATATGATATGTATTTACGATAAATATATATATGTGATATATATTTAATTGTTTATGGAGGCAAATATTTGATTTGATAGAAATCGGTTATAATTATCTATCGATTCTAATATATAAGGAATATTGTCCATGATTGAAACAAGATATTGTTTACATGTTAAAATGATATTTTATTTATGTTAACTGCTATGATCATGGAATATAAAAGATATTAGTGAATATTATATATATATATATATATATATATTAGGGCCGGTGTATGTGTTTAGAGGTAGGGGGGGGGGGGGGGGGGGGGGTGAATAAACACTTGTCGATTTTTTCGCTTATTGAACCTTCACTGACCGTTGATGCGGAATTCAAACCGGTTCAAGTGGTGAACTGATGAGTGTCGTGTGTGTGTTTCGGTTTGTGAGTAGAGAGAAGTTTATGGAAGTTCGGAGTTAAAATCTCCTACGTCTCCCCTTCTTCCCAGCAGGAAGGTATCACTAGAAGACTCGGTTTATACACACCGGTATACAACCTTCCTTAGCTACACTTACACAGCTATAACTCGCTAGTTATACTCAGCTAACTAAACTCCTAGCAAACAAACTTAGGCAGCTTTTTACAGTCCACCTATCTATACCAGCTAAGGAAGTGTTTTGTTAACCGCCAAAACCTTTAGGGTGTTAACCGCCAAACTTAGGCAGCTTTTTACAGTCCACCTATCTTTAGGGTGTTTTGTTAACCGCCAAAACCTTTAACTGATTTGTTTACCGGTTTGATCTATCAATTTCCCCCTTTTTGGTGGTTGACAAAACTTAAAGGAAACAAAGACTGTAAAGAATGTTTTATTCAAAAAGACTTTGAATGTACAATCTATTACATGTCCTTATCCCTCTAGTCCTATCACTAGTCCAGTCAGTCCATGGTCGGTCTCATCCCGGTTTCTCCTTAGCAGCTTTCTCCAGCTCTTTCTGGACTTTAACCATGGCAAGGCGCTTGCTCTTTTGATCGTGCATAACGGTCAGATGACCTAACTGATATGTCGTTAGATTGCACGCTATCGACCTCAAGGTTTGAGGATTGTAGATCTTCTCAGTCGGATGAGGCTGGATCTGTCTTATACTTCCCAGAGTAGGCAGTGTATCATCCGGTATTAAGATCTCTTCTTGCCTGGCTCTTCTGTCATCGGTTTGCAGCACCCTTAGCGTAGACATCGTGTTCGCTCTAGGTGGAGAGGGCTGCCGCGAGCTGGTTTTGGACCGGTGATGTTTCCTTTTACTGCTTTCCCCTTTTTGTCACCACCTGAGACCGGACTGGATCCTTGAGATAGATGGGTCACAATCTCAGTCAGTTGATGAGACATGGCATTGAGCTGAGCCTTCATATTTGTTTCAGCATTTTGTATGTCGGCTCTGAGCTCTGACTGGTCAGCAGCCAGTTGTTTCATATGCCCTTTGACATCATCATAGAAGGCCTTCGTTATCAACTCTTGCTGGTGTAATTTTCGGTTGATTCGTTGAAACGAAGCCTCTGTGGTGGGTACCGGATTTTGAGGCTGATCGGTACCGCCCACTTAAAGAGGGGAAGACTGGACCGGTGGACTGGTTTGAACTCTTGGATGAAATGGTGGACTTGTTTCTGGGATTTCTTCACCCCTTATTGGACTTGGCTCCGGGTTGAGGACCACAACGGTTAGAGGAGACACAACCGGTTCTTGTTGCGGTGTGACCGGTTTGGGATCGGGCGAAGGAGTTTGCGCTGCTTCGACTCGAACTGTTCGAGCAATACTTAGAAATTCGTCCTCTAGCTGAGATAGAGTAGACAGTTCTAGTGATGGTCTGTAGGCAGCGTGTTCTGCTTCGAGTTGGGCTTCTCGAGCAATGCAGTAAACCTCCTTCTCTAATTCCGCCAGAACATCCAAGTCATAGCCGGTAGAATCTGCATTACGAGCAGTCTCGGCTTCTTGGGTGATGTAATACCCGTAAAATTTAATACAGGGATTTCACAAGACTTCAAAATTGGTGAAGATAAGTTTGGACAGGCTTGAAATTGAGCCCAAATAATAATTGGGCACAAGCCCGATAAAGAAGGAAAACATTGATGGGCTGAAAAATAATTAGGTCCAAAAGGACTGAATGGCCCAATGGCCAAAATGGTTTGCGATGAAGAAAGATACAAAAGGAGGAAAATTACAAAAAAGAACATTTCTTAGCTTAAGAGGAAAATTACATCACCACCTTATCACCTCCTTGTCATCACGTAAGTCTCTCCCCATTTAAATATACAACTATACTTCAAAAACTTCATGAAGAAGAAAAGGAACAAGAAGAAGAAAAGGAGAGAGGAAAACCTTCAAACTCAACAACCAACGATCGAGAGCTAGGAAAAATCGTAGCTTAGCTAACTTCGGACGTGAGGTAGGTGAAACTTACAAACCCAAAACTGATATTTTTAAGCTGTTATATTTATGGTGAAAGGATCACCAACGTTTTTGGTTCGATAAAATGCTATGTGTGATGGTTGATGTTTCAAAACCCAAAATATGGGTTTTAATTATGTTATGAGTTTCTGGAATTTGTTGAAGATATGAAGATTTGAAGAACTTAGTGTTTTTCGTATACTGTTCTTCACTTTCAGATGAATTCTTGTTTTCGGGCCGAAAACCATTTTCGCGGGCCATTTTAAGTTTTCGCGGGCCGAAAAATCAGTTTTCGCGGGCCTAAGGTTTTCGGTATGTGAGAGGAAAAAGTTTTCGCGGGCCGAAAAATCAGTTTTCGCGGGCCTAAGGTTTTCGGTATGTGAGAGGAAAAAGTTTTCGCGGGCCAATACTAAGGTTTTCGCGAACCAAGCTTTTCGCCAACTTTTTGTGAAGTTTCGCGAACCAAGCTTTTCGCCACTTTTTGTGAGGTTTTCGCGAACCAAGCTTTTCGCCAACTTTTTGTGAAGTTTCGCGAACCAAGCTTTTCGCCACTTTTTGTGAGGTTTCGCGAACCAAGCTTTTCGCCACTTTTTGTGAGGTTTCGCGAACCAAGCTTTTCGCCAACTTTTTGTGAAGTTTCGCGAACCAAGCTTTTCGCCACTTTTTATGAGGTTTTCGCAAACCAGCTTTTCGCCACTTTTTGTGAGTTTTCGCGAACCAAAACTTTTCGCTACTTAATATTAGTTTTCGCCAGTTACAGTTTTCGCCAGCTTTTCGCAATGCCAAATCTTTTCGCGACATAAAAAAAATTTTCGCCAGGTCAAAAGGTTTCCGTCAGGTCAACTTTTAGTAGGCTTTTTATGGGCCTGGTGTGACCATTCTGGGCTTTAGTTTGATTTCAGTCCAAATCTTTTAATTTTTGTTGAACTAAGTGTTTATAAAATATTTTCGAGCTTGGACCCAATTTCTCGGGTCAACTGATAAAGGAGTGTTGGGTCTTAAATAATTTACTATTCTCGGGATTCTAAGTACTTGAACCAAAAGTACATTTTAAATATTCTAATGATTTTAAGGTTTTTCGAATATATTTAATATGTTCTGCGATTAATTGTTCATACATTCACGGCATGTCATGACGAGAGTATTGATCGCATTTGTGCGATGGGAGAGTGTATGCCTTTCTTTGGCAGAGATTTGTGAGGTTAAGACTCGTAGGTGCACCTGACGGGAGACAGACGTGATCGCTCTGTCTACTCAGGCTTGAGCAACCTGAGGTGCCCACCGTCGTAGGATTGCTCGACTTGACGGGAGATAGACGTGATCGTTCTATCTACCCGGGTACAGCGTGGGAGCGCGACTCGGGGTGCCTACCGTCATGAGATGAGATTAGGCGGGAGATAGACGTGATCGCTCTATCTACCCGGGTACAGCGTGAAAACGCGACTCGGGTTGCCCACCGCCATGAAATGTGATTTCCGAGTCTGTGTGACCGGATGATTGATGTGATGTTGCGCGCGAGGTGCCGAGTCTAACCTAGGGCCCTGAGTATTGAGATATGAGAAAAATGAGTGTGCATTTGTCATGTGAGATATTGGGATTTGGGGACATGTGCACGCATGCATCGCATTATTTTGGTGTTCACCTACTGGGCAATTTTGCTCAGGGTTGCATGTTTTATAGGTACTAATAAATAGACGGCTGGTGGCGGTGACTCCACGGGCTTTTGGGGGCGGATGCAGTACATGGGATGCGACCTGTGGAGGCGTAGGATTGTTTTGATATTTTGGGGCTTCGGCCGCTGTAAAGACTAGCACGGCTTTTGTAAAACAACTCTTTTATATATTGTATAATATACTATGTTGTTTTTGTAAAATGGGCTTTCCGCGGCTTTCGTTGCGAAAATCCGCCAACTATTTATATTAAAAAGAGGGGTCGCCACAGGTGATAAGTTGGATTGGCGCTTCTGAACCCAAACTGCCCACTTTGGATGATGAAGGTCCGGTGAAGATAAACTCTGATGGAGATAACTGATTGTTCTAGTTATTGCATATCAAGTAGCCCAAGTGCATTTCTGAGATAGAGGAACTTAGCTTCAGGTAGCGGTTTGGTGAAGATATCTGCTACTTGCTGCTCGGTAGGGATGTGCTCCAGTCTAACCCGCTTGTTCTGAACATGGTCTCTGATGAAGTGGTGCATGATCTCAATATGTTTGGTCCTTGAATGTAGAACCGGATTATGAGTGATGGCAATCGCACTTGTGTTATCACAGAAGATGGGAGTATCTGTTTCTTCTATCCCATAGTCGTTCAACTGATGTTGGATCCACAAGATCTGTGAGCAACAACTTCCAGCTGCTAGATACTCAGCTTCAGCGGTAGAGGTGGCTATTGACGTCTGCTTCTTGCTGAACCACGATATTAGCCTATCTCCAAGAAACTGGCATGTCCCGCTTGTACTTCGTCGATCAATCTTGCACCCAGCATAGTCTGCATCTGTGTATCCTAACAAAGAGAAACTAGAATCCTTTGGATACCACAGACCTACGTTGATCGTCTTTGATAGGTATTTTAGTATCCTTTTTGCTGCGGCATAATGGCTTATTTTTTTATCTGACTGAAATCTTGCACATAGATCGACACTGTAAATAATGTCCGGTCGGCTTGCAGTCAGATAGAGAAGCGAACCTATTAAGCCTCGATATTTAGTTACTTCAACCGGTATCCCTTTCTCATCCTTGTCCAGTTTGACTGATGCGCTCATGGGAGTAGATGCTGGTGAGCAGTTCTCCATTCCAAATTTCTTTATCAGCTTCTTTGTATGCTTGGGTTGACTAATGAAGATTCCATGCTCTAGTTGTTTGACTTGTTGTCCCAAGAAAAAGGATAGCTTACCCATTATGCTCATCTCAAACTTATCTTGCATCAGTTTAGAGAACTTTTTGCAGAGCTTGGGGTTCGTCGAGCCGAAGATGATATCATCGACATAGATTTGTACGATGAGCAGGTGTTCCCCCTTAGTATATCGAAACAGTGTCTTGTCAACTGACCCAATCTGGAAGTTGTGTTCGGTCAGGAATTTTGACAAAGTTTCGTACCAAGCCCGAGGCTCTTGTTTCAGTCCATACAAGGCCTTCTTTAACCGTTATACATAATCAGGATGATCATGGTCTTCAAATCCCGGAGGCTGAGCCACATAGACTTCTTCTGATAAGAGTCCATTTAGAAAGGCACTCTTAACATCCATCTGATAGACCTTGAAGTCTTTGTAAGCGGCATATGCTAGGAACAACCGAATGGCTTCCAACCTTGCGACTGGTGCGAAGGTCTCGTCATAGTCAATTCCTTCTTCTTGCCTGAACCCTTGGGCAACCAGTCGGGCCTTGTTTCTGACAACCAAACCTTCTTCATTTAGTTTGTTCTTGAAGACCCATTTGGTACCGATCACTGTTTGAGTCGGTCTTGGAACTAAGCTCCAGACTTGATTCCTTTCGAATTGATTTAGCTCCTCTTGCATCGCTTCAATCCAGCTATCATCTTCAAGGGCTTCTTCAACTTTGCTTGGTTGGATTTGTGAAATAAAGGCATAACTGAAGAGATTTTGATGCGCTTGTCTCCTTGTCCTCATAGGCGCAGTTGGTTCGCCAATAATGAGTCTGGTTGGATGGTTCAGCTTGGTCCGGTTCCATCTGATAGATTCCCCCTCAACAGGTTCACCAGTATTCTGAATGGGTACTGGAGTTTCTTCAGTTGGGGGTTCTGGGATTGTTTCGATAACCGGTTCTTCTGTTGCTTCCTGAGTGTCTTTCGGTTGATTCTGGCTTCTGACCAGTTCTTCATCATCGCTTGACTCGTCGAGATTAGAAATCTCCAGCTGATTGCTTAACCGGTTGATGTTTCTGGGCGTGTCGATCTCTGCTTGAAGTTCCTCAAACACCACATGAGCAGATTCTTCTACAGTCAGTGTCTTACAGTTGAAAACCTAATATGCCTTGCTGACTGAAGAGTATCCAAGGAAGAATCCTTTATCTGCTCGTTGTTCGAAAGCTGCTAGATGGTTCTTTCCGTTGTTATGGATGTAGCATTTGCTTCCGAACGTCCTGAAGTAGCCAATGTACGACACATTGCCGGTCCAGATTTCGTATGGAGTATTTCCACTGCTCTTGCATATCATAGACCGGTTTTGAGTGTAGCAGGCTGTATTGATCGCTTCTCCCCAGAACTTCTGCGAAATATCTGCATCTGCTAGCATAGTCCGTGCTGCTTCCTTTAGAGTTCGGTTGCGTCGTTCACCTACTCCATTTTGTTGCGGTGTCCTGGGAGCAGACAACTCATGGCGAATGCCATGGTCCTCAAGAAAACTGGTTAGGGTAGCATTTAAAAACTCGGTTCCCCTATCGCTTCTTATCATATTAATCTTACTGCCGTTCTCATTTTGTATTCTTTTGAATAGTTTTGTTAAAACTGAGGCAGTTTGATCCTTAGATTTCAAAGGGGTTACCCATGTATATCTTGAAAAATCATCTATTACTACAAGGGTATACTTGGCGCCACCAATGCTAACCACTGATATGGGACCGAAAAGATCTATATGCAGTAAGTTCAGACACCAGTTTGAGCTGACATTACCCTTGCTTTTAAAAGTGGATCTAATCTGTTTTCCTAGTTGACAAGCTGAGCATACCTTGTCCTTATTAAAAGTCAGTTTGGGTAAACCAGTTACTAAATCAATTTTGCTCAGCACTGAAATAGTTTTGAAATTTAAATGGTTCAACCGCTTGTGTCATAACCAACTTTTGGACTCTTCGGTCACCAGACACATAGTACTAGGTGCATTTTGTTCTGCCCAACGTACTATGTAGGTACCGTCAGTTCGAGTTCCAAATAGTATGGTTCGGTCAAGTTGGTCTTTTACCAAACACTTGTCCTTTTGAAAAATAATTTGAAAACCGGCATCACTCAGTTGACTTACGCTAATTAAATTGTAGTGCAAGTTTTTCACTAAGTAGACATTTGGAAGAGTTAGATTTCCATGGACAACCTTACCCTTGCCCACGATTTTACCTTTACCGTTGTCTCCAAATGTGATTGTAATGCTGGTACAAGGCTTTATCCCTGTTAGCAGCTTTTCATTTCCGGTCATGTGCCGGCAGCACCCACTATCCAGATACCAGCTTGATCTTCTTAGTTCCTCTGTGTATTCCTGCAAAAGAAAAAGAAAGATTTTGGTCCCCACTTATTTGGGTCCAGATGGGATTAAACCCTTCGGTATCCAAACTTGGATGATCCTTACGGATTTTCCAGTTTCTGGATTAATAAGGTATCGTGGCCTTTTGACTATACCCTTTGACCGATACCGATTGGTATTGTGTCTTGGGTGAGTCCAGTTTTCAGTTCTGGATAACGACTTCTGTGGTCCATTCCCCCTTAGCTTGTGGGGTCTCTGATAGGTCCAGTTTTGTGCTCTTTCCTGGATTATCCTATCTTTAGGCCTATAGGGTGTCCTATATCTGGCCTGAGATGCCGGCTTATTCAGCTTGTTTCTTAGCTGATTTGTTCTACCCTCTCGGTTGGGTACTTCTGGTATGCGTTGGGTTTTGTACCCAAGTCCGGCTTTATTCCGGCTCACTTCCTTAGCCGGTTCGTTAATTTGATAGGAGGCTTTAACAAAGGTTATTACCTTTGGCTGTGTGCTAGGAGGGACGCTGTTTGTAGTTGATGTGGATGGACTGGTACTTGGTTCTATAGTTGCGAGACTGCTATATCCCAGACCGGTGCGATCTCTATCATACCTCATTATTTTCTGAAGACAGTCTATCTTCCTGGATGAATCGGTCCAGGTGGCTACTACTCCTTGTAGCTTGAGATTTTCAGCCTCCAATTGGGCAACCTTAGAGGCCAGTTTATCCTTCTCCTGAGCAGTCTCTTCGGTTGAGACTTCAGTTGCCTTGGCCTTCACTTTGCTCGAGAGTATTTTGTACTCAAGCGTCAGTTCTTGTAGTCCCTGGGCCAGTTCTTCCCTAGAGAACTCGGGTGAGGAGAAGTCGAACTCGTCTTCTTCTATGTTAGCCATCAGACACGCTACTTCTTCGTCGCTCTCTTCTTCAGAGCTGGACTCATCTGAGTCGGTTTCAGCCCATTTGGCCTTATCTTCTGCGAGAAGTGCTTTGGGCTTCTTTTTGTACCGGAACTTCTTCTCCCGGTCTCCCTTCTTTTCCTTGCCCTTGTTCTTCCTCGGTCTTGGGCAGTCAGCAACATAGTGGCCATTCCTGCCACAATTAAAGCATGCATCAGTATCATCGTTTTCTTTGCTAACCTTATTGAATTTTTTATAGTTGTTTTGATTCTTTTTCAAGAATCTGCCAAATGTTCTGGTTAGCAGAGCCATTGCTTCCTCAGCCACGTCCTCTGCAGCCTTTGATGGCCCTTCAGCAGCTGCTAGTGCTTTGACCTATTCGGTTACTGTGTTTTCCTCCATACGAGTTTGTAGCTCGAACTCGTAGGCTTTCAGGTCAGCGAACAGGTCGTGCAACATCATCTTGTTCAAGTCCTTGGACTCCCTCATAGCCATTGTCTTTACGTCCCATTCCCTTGGAAGCGCCTTCATTACTTTGATGGCTAAATCTCTATTTTTCAGCTCTCTTCCAAGGGACCTCAGTTCGTTGACGATGCTGCTGAATCGTTCCTCAAAAGCCGCCATTGTCTCGCAGGCTTTCATCTTTATCATGTCATACTTTTGGACTGCAACGATGAGTTTGTTCTCCCTCGTTGAGTCATTTCCTTCGCAGATCTGGCATAGTTTAGACCAAATCTCCTTGGCAGTTTTGCACAGCATGACTTGGTTGAATATTCCGTCATCAAGCGTTCTGAATATGACATTTCTGGCCACGTTGTCGAGATTCATCAGCTTTTTCTCGGCAGGTGTCCAGTCTTTTCTTGTCTTAGGAATTTCTTGAGGAGCGGTTGGGTTGGCTGCATGATTGGGGTTGATTATCATGAGGGTTGGTGGTCCTTCATTGATGATCTCCCACATGTCGTCGTCTTGAGCTGTAAGATAAGTTTCCATTCTTATCTTCCACCCAAGGAAGTTCTCTCTGCTGAACATCGGTAGCTTGTTGGCATTCATCTTTTCAGCCCTGTGATCCAGTAAACCCGCTCTGATACCACTTGTTAGGACCGGTGTATGTGTTTAGAGGGGGGGGGGGGGGTGAATAAACACTTGTTGATTTTTTCGCTTACTGAACCTTCACTAACCGGTTGATGCAGAATTCAAACCGGTTCAAGTGGTGAACTGATGAGTGTCGTGTGTGTGTTTCGGTTTGTGAGTAGAGAGAAGTTTATGGAAGTTCGGAGTTAAAATCTCCTACGTCTCCCCTTCTTCCCAGCAGGAAGGTATCACTAGAAGACTCGGTTTATACACACCGGTATACAACCTTCCTTAGCTAGACTTACACAGCTATAACTCGCTAGTTATACTCAGCTAACTAAACTCCTAGCAAACAAACTTAGGCAGTTTTTTACAGTCCACCTATCTATACCAGCTTATTACAGTCCGGTATTGTGAAGATCTATCACAGCAATACAAAGCTAACTCTTAGCTTGACTCGATTTGATCTTTGGTTTGAATGCTTG
Organism: Lindernia subracemosa; assembly: GCA_028392965.1. Lineage (NCBI taxonomy): Eukaryota > Viridiplantae > Streptophyta > Magnoliopsida > Lamiales > Linderniaceae > Vandellia > Vandellia subracemosa. The sequence goes on along the minus strand of JAQPCC010000011.1, from coordinate 715,798 downwards.
TAGATTTGAATTCTCGTTTTGTTCTTCACTCCCGTCACGAATGTTGAGAGGCTCGTATTTATACTCGTCTCTTGAACTTGTGACCGTTGCATGGGTGTGGGCCATCTTCATTAAATGGCTGCGCAGACCGCATTGATGATCTTTCCTCTTTTGGCAAAGTTGCAGTCTAGCGCCAAGTATCAGCAGTATTGTCTTCATGTCTTCTTTCGTGCAAGTCTTGACCTTGCTTGATCTTTTACTGCTGTACTGAAGATCTCTTGTACCTTCTTGATATTTGAATCTTCAACGGTACTTTTGGATTAGTGATCGTCGCATTGAAACTGGTCTGATCTTCTTGCTTCAACGTGACCGGTATCTGATCTTGTTGGTCTTTAAGACCGGTACGTGATCGGTACGTGACTGGTTTCTTGGACCGATTTCCTTTAGGGTGTTTTGTTAACCGCCAAAACCTTTAACTGGTTTGTTTACCGGTTTGATCTATCAATATATATATGATTAGTGAATAAGATAGATATATATATATATAGACATTTGGGCGGCCGTGTCAAGGCAGCAAAAAGAAAAGATAGAAATATATACATGCTAGACCGCACAGTGCGAGACCGAGAGAGAATATATATTATCTTTGCACCTCTTGAAAGGAATAGTTTTCATTATCACACAAATGATAGAAAGGCGTTTCTATTCGTTTGTGTAACGGTGAATTAGTTCACATCGTTCGAGTATTCCTAGCTAAAGAAAGGGCGACTCTTTGATCGAATCTTGGTGGATATCGGTAGAGATACCATACGTTTGGTATTTGAATACGTACGCATCTCAAAGGTAATATCAGGTATAATATCTATGAACTAGTTAAGTTTAATTCGCATGGATCTTGGCGGAATCGGTTTGATATATATTGATATAAAATTTTAAATTTCCGCTGCGTATAATATATGATTATGTGCACCGATTCCTAACAGATTCGATCCCACGACCTAACCCATAATGGATATAAGAGAATGGGTGGCTTTTATAAAGGATATAAATTTTTTTATTAATTATTAATTTTATAAAAAGTGTGATTGGCTAATAGTGATATACCATGGTTTCTATCACACTAATAATATAATAAAAAGATGAAAATGAAAACAACTAAGAAAATCTAACACGTTCTTTGTGCCCTAACCATGAAGTTGACACTTCTTATATTTACAAAGGAAACTAATTTTATAATAATAAAATTTTGAGAAAAAAATCCCAAAATAAATAAAATTATAGAGCTACAATTATTTTCACACTGATCTTCATATTTGTTGGTCCTCGATCTGAGTAGGCACTCGCGGTAACAGATATAATAAATAAGATTTAGGATTTAATATTTTATTTGATCAACATGGGATCAAATAACTTCTCATAATCTATTGGTGATATATATATATATATATATATATATATATATATTATATACTATAATACTGGACACACTTTGCATGTGTGTTGGATTAATATTTGAAATTAATTAAAAAAAAACTAATGATGAAATTCTTTTGAAATTATCAATGAGGACACGTAACATTAAATCAAATGAGTTTCGTTAATTAATCAGAAAACAATTTTTCTGAAAACTCATGCATTATATAATAGTGTATTTATATATATAATTATAGGGCTAGAATTATTTTCACATTGATCATCATATTTGTTGGTCCTCGATCTGACTCGGCACTCGCGGTAACGGACAAAGTAAATAAGATTTAGGATTCGATATTTTATTTGAGGAACATGGGAACAAATTGTTAGATATGGACCTATGGTGTGAATAAAATAATCTAAGAAGCAAAGATTAATCCTAAGCCCTTGCTTGATACATGGGTATAAAATATTGAAACATAGCATGTTGGTGTGTTTATATAAAACATGGATTTATATATAACAGCTCTAAAATCATGTATGCGGGTTTAGATAAACATATCCCTTCAGGTGGATTTTTGTAAACCCACTAACCTTACATATTTTATTTACCCACGAATTAGTTTTATATAAACCTTACTAAATTAAACCCTCATAAACATACACCAACGTACCAAACAAGCATTAAGAGGTATACATGAGATGCTATCTACACCAAGAGATAACTCCAAAAAATACACTTTGTACTAGATATCCTTCCAACATCTATAAATACCCTACATAAGTGATTCTTCACATCATAAAAGATTTTACAAAAGCATTTGTTGCAATTTGTAAAACTCATAGCATATACGGTTATTGTGTTCCTTCTTGTTATGAATATTTCTAGTGTTCAATTAATGTGTCTATCTTTGTTAGCGCTCAATTAGAAAGGTTCTTATAAGTAAGGGGTCAATAAGTAATTTATACCAATGACGTTTGGTATATATAGAGTAGGGTTTAATGGATTCATATGTTTTTAAGCTTTTGAGAAAAATATTCGACACATTAAAAGAGAGAACATGTGATATTGTACAAGGGAGATTTCTCTAAATAATACACGAGAATCTTTGATGGGTGAATTCGTTATTGCCCACCCAAGAACAACATACAAATTCTTACGGTAATCTCGAATTCTATTCTCTACGTCGTGTATAACTGATGGAATTGTGACCTACACTTCTTTTGGGAGTCCTAACACAATAGTATTGTTAATCGGAGTTTAGTGTATTTGAGATACCGATCGACCGCTATATACCAAACGTAGGTCGTTGCATCTCGGAGACATTTGCCGGAATTAACGTGGTAATATTGTCTTTAGGAGAACGTGTATCACGTGCCTCGACTTTGTGCATCGATTCACTCCGTTCATCGAATTTCATTTGCTGTTTGAATCCGAAGGCAAATGCCAAAAGCTTCTTCTTTACGACTAACTTATAATCTAAAGACGAAAGCCCATAGCATTCGGGTTAGAAGCAGTAAAGCCAAAGACGAAACCTTCTGTTTGTTAGAAGCACACTCTTGACAACAACTAGAGACGAAAGTCTGGTTTGTCAAAGAAGGCTGGTCACGAAGACTAGAAGCAAGCAGCAGATCGACACAAACATTCTGAAGACAATATCGTTGGTCACGTCAGCCTTTAATCACAACTTTAGACGTAAGGCTTTTCTGAATATTCTGAGCCAACGTCTTTCTGGAACTTAAAACATAAAATATTGAGTTTGAACGGTGGCCACCGGAGAAAATCAAAATACAACATCGCCCACCCCTCCCATTGTTTGTTGGATAATTTCAAAGTGGGTCTCACAAGAAAGTAAAACAAAAAAAATATATATAAAAAATAGAGAGAGACAGTGCATGGGCTGCGCCATTTTTACTTTCAACTGGCATGCATAGCATTTAATATTTGTTATCGTATATATATATATATATATATAATATACATTTATATCTATATATTAATATACATGAGTATGTAGGTGTGTGTAAGTGAGCGAGAGAGAAAGAGAGCATATATGTGAGAGTCTGTAATAGAAAAGTATAGAGTTTTTTGCACTGAGCATGTAAAGAGAATTAAAGCTTTGTTCTCCTCATTCTCCTCTTACGTGAGTATACTCGCACGTATCAAAATCAATATAAGCACTCTCCCTCGTAGAAATCGATCCTCTACAGAATATAAAATAACAAATTGGTATCAGAGCTGATGGTGTCGATGGAGCCAATGGTATCGATGGAGTCGCAGGTGCCGATGGTGACGATGTGGATATTAGGTGGCCAAGTGTCAATCCCGCAGTTAACTGAAAGTAACTATGAAAAGTGGAGTATCGAAATGAAAGCTCTGCTCAAATCGCAAGGTGTATGGAAAATCATCGAAGACGGGTACGGTAAACCGAAAAATGCTGATGGGTATACAGCAGCCCAGTTCAAGTCGTTTAAAGACTCCCATATGCAAGAGACGATCGCTCTCACCACCATTTATGCTGCCGTAGACGAAGCAAATTCTGTGAATATAGCCGACGCTAGAACATCGAAGGAAACCTGGGAATTACTGGAGAAAGCGTATAAGGACGCTGATCGTACTAAATAAGTTCAGCTACAAAATCAGGGCGAACGTGAGACGAAGAAAGAGGACGATGATATCGAGTTCTTCGAAGACGAGAAGGAGATAGAAGGCAAATACGAACGGGAAGACGTAGCCCGTGACGTTGAGAGAGAGTGTGAAAGAGACCATGCTTGGGAGCCAAAGGCGGTGGAGGAAAAGAAAAAAGGTGGACCACCCGTTAAACCCGAGGAGGCAAAAGAAAAAGGCGAAGCGTCAAAGACGAAAGCCGATGAAGTGAAATTGGAGGAAGAATCTACAAAGGGCGAAGAGCCCGTAAAGGAAGAGAAAAAGGTCGCCGTGATAGCTGAGAAAGCCGGGAGCTTCAATGAGAAGGCCATGGAGGCTAAACATGACTATACGACATCCGAGAAAATGAGCGATGTCGATGATAAGACGAAAGAAAACACGGAGGACGTCAGAGAGAAGCTGACGCCCCAACAAGTTGAAGAAGTTGATGCTCGAGGAGGGAACCAAGAGCTCGAGAAAGAGAAGGCGATTAAAGAAATGCCGCCACGACAACCACATGAGAAAGTCAAGGAGATCGACACGAAGGCATCGGAGAATGCCGATGAGATGAAAAATAAATCCGACGACGTCATGCACGTCGCCGGAGGAGGCTAAATATAACACCCGCAAGATGAACGAGAAAGCAATAGAAACATACGAGACGATGTTCGAGAAAGACAAGAAGGTGAAGGAATGGATCGAAGTGAGGAACAGCCTCGAGATCTACATGAACAACTTGAGGAACCGAATCTACGAAAAGGATAAGCTCGCCTATAAAATAGAGGCGGAAAAGAAGGACGAGGTCTAGACGGCGACCAAGGAGGCCCTTGAGCGGATGGACGATAATCAGAATCTGAAAGAAAAAGAGATCGATGAGAAGAAGCTTGTTAAGAATGATAAAGGATTCAACACGCCCGATAATGGCGAAAAAGTCGATATTCATTGTACGGGTTCAGGCGATGAGGGGACGAGCCTGAAGGACTACGTCACGAGGATGAAGAAAGAAGATAAAAATATTTATTACATAATCAATAAGAAGTTGACAATTTTGGGGGTGTTGAGATTCGAGAACGATATAGAGGTTACACAGGAGATGTCTAAATTGAAGAACGTGTTAGAAGAAGCGAGCCGAAGGGCAAAGGCGGTCCAAGAAGGGAAACTGGTGGTCGAGCAAGAACTAAGAAGCATACCAGCTGCGAAAGAGCATATTGACAGTAAATAGACATATAAAGCAACCCCAGAGGTAAGTATTGAAGCGAAGTGTTCGAAGGCATTTGTTGACAGCAAGTGGCGAGCTGCGGCGTACGACAGATGGAAAAGAGTTAAGTTCAAGGAATGACGAAAGATCGGAACACTTTGAGATTAATGGGGAAATTTGTTGGATAATCTCAAAGTGGGTCTCACAAGAAAAAAAAACGAAAAAATATGTAAAATAGAGAGAGACAGCGGGCTGCGCCCCTTTTATTTTCAACTGGCATGCATAGCATTTAATATTTGTTGTCGTATATATATAAATCTATATATAAATATGCATGGTATGTAGGTGTGTGTAAGTGAGCGAGAGAGAAAGAGAGCATGTATGTGAGAATCTGTAATAGAATAGTATAGAGTTTTTTGCACTGAGCATGCAAAGGAAATTATAGCTTTTGTTCTCCTCATTCTCCTCTTACGTGAGTATACTCGCACATATCATATAAGTACTCTCCCTCGTAGAAATCGATCCTCTACAGAATATAAAATAACATTGTTTCTATGGTGAGTTCTGCTTCAATTCATGGTGAAAGACTGCCAAAATTCAGCGGTAACGACTTCAAAAGGTGGTAACAAAAAAATATTGTTCTATCTAACAACTCTCTCTCTCACTGTTAGGATCGGTTTGGAGTGTTTAGAGGGGGGTGAATAAATATTCAGAGATTTTTCGCTCTCTTAGGTGTGACTGGTTTCTTGTTCGATTTGAACTCGAAATATGTTTCCAATCGGTCCGTGATACTTATGTGCGGAAGTTATCTAAGCCATCACTGTGAACTGAATTGTATCGATGTGCGCATGACCTTGATATTCATCAGATGAATGTGAAAATGACCTTCCTATATGGAGGTCTCGAGGACGAAATTTAATAAAACAATGTTGTCAAATAGATTTAAAATCAATGAATGTGATAAATGTGTCTACATTAAAAGGACTGCCGATTCATTCGTAATTGTATGTCTGTATGTGGATGATATGTTAATCCTTGGAAAAGATAACAATTTAATTGCAAGTACCAAGAAAATATTGAAAAAGAATTTTGACATAAAAGATATGGAAAAGCCGATGTTATCTTAGGGATTGAAATCACTAAGAACTCGGAAGGAATAGTTTTGTCACAATCCAATTATGTTGAAACTATATTGAAGAGGTTATTGTACACGCCATAATATAGCCTATTCAGTGAGCAAACTAAGTAGTTCACGAACAACCCAAGCGAAGATCATTGGAATGCGCTGATTTGGGTAATAAGATACTTGAAAATACAATGAGCTTGGGAATAACATATACAAGATATACAGTAGTACTTGGGGGATATTGTGATGCAAATTGTATATCAGATACAAAAGACTCAAAGTCCACCAATGGTTACATATTCGATATATGTGGAGGAGTCGTGTCTTGGAATTCGTCTAAGCAAACATGTATAGCTAGATCTGTTGGGAATCCTGATAGGGTCCCCGGGCCCTCGTTCCTAGAACGGCGGAAGTTTAAAATTTTTCGAAATTCCGCCTTTTCCCTTGGACCGCTCGGTGTTTACACGAAAATATAAGACACGAATATAAAAGGGTTTTAGCCATTATACCTTGACGAATTCAAAGACGATGGCGAGCTACGAACCCTTCGAATCCCCGGGATGTAGTATCCTTCTCCTAGCACCAAACGCTCACAAACGGGACAAGATCGTCACGCCGGCACCAACAAACGTCATGGCCGTTCCTTGCTTAAGGCGGCTAGGTCAAGGCTCGGCCGTCTCCTCCTTTGTCACACAAGCGCCGCGCGCCGAGAGGGAGAGAGAGGGAGAGAGTGAGAGAATGCGAGAGAGATGAGAGAGATATGAGATAAAACCCTAGTTTTCTCAAGTGTTGCATTAGGGTTTTTCAAAAAATGAAAAACCGTATTTATAGTGTAGGTGGTGGCCGAATTTCTTAGGTGGAGTGGGGAGAAATTTTCTCACCCACTCCAAGTCACACCAAGTCTCTTTTACTTGGTTTGGTTGACTTGGTCTTCTTTTTCAAATTCAAACTCAAATTCAAATTTGAATTAATATTAAAATAAATTAATATATATATTTCTATATTTAGTATATTTAGATATATAATATCCAATATATATATTTATATAATTTTCGAAATTTATCTAATAAAAAATCGAAAACTATATATATATATCTAATATATATATTTTATTTAATTTCAAATTAAATAATATTATTTTTCTAAAACAATAATAGAGATTTAAATCATATTTTAATCATATACTAAATATTAAATATCCAATATTATATTTCAAAAATATTTCGTGAGGTGCAATGACCATTGTGCCCCTCACTTGATTTAACCACAGTCAATCGAATCTTTCAGCCAAGCCCTAAACCCTAATCTCTCAATTCAGGGCCCAGCCTGCTCTATTCTCTTATAGAAGTTGTGTCGGTTGCCCTTTTTAATCCCGACTCTCTTGGTTCGTCTCAACCGGCTCTGGGAGGAATCCAAGAGTTCGGTATTCACCTAGCCAGCCCCGTGGTACCGAATTGTTAGGAATATTTATTGTGTTCATCATCATATTCCTCTTGTAATTGGCTAGATTGTAAATATTAGATAGTTTAGGGACCAAATTTTAAATATATACCAAAAGTAGAAAGGTAAATATAGTCAAGGTCCTCAATTCTTTTGGTAGGTTTTTGAAAAGATTGTTTACGCATGAAAAGAATTGAAAAGTTTTTTTTCTCTCTCCTTCATTTTACACTTTACGCGCGCCAAAACCTCACACACAAACCAATCATTTGATCGAATTCATCATTGAAGGCTATTTGATTATCGTTTGGATTTGCTGCTTGATAATCAAACGGATTAGGATCCACTCTGCATTCGATCGAGCTAATCTTCAAGTGTTTAAGGTTCGAAAAGACTTCCGCGCGTTTATCACTTTGTTTCGAATTAATTGTGTGTTTAATTGATTGAGTTAATTAAATTCTGGACATACAATTGGTATCAGAGCATACTTGCGTGATTAATAATAAGCTAATTGAGGTTAATTCGTTTGAATTTACTGTGATTTTGATCGAAATTAGTTCGACGTTCGAAAACTTAGCCGACAAGTTTTTAGCTAATTCGATGTTAATCTGCTTTAGATCGTAATTGTGTGTTAGGCATCGAATATCGAGTGATTTCGTTCGATAATATGGTGTCAATTAGTTAAAACTAGGTACTGTTGGATCAAATTGACTGTTATTAATAGTTTACGCACGATGAACTTGGTTTGCGAATGATGAACAGTGTTTGCGAGTGATGAACTAGGTTTACGAGAGTAGAACAGTGATTAGAATCTTAAGTAACAGTCATTTTGAGCTGTTTACGAGCGTTGATTATATGTTTAAACAGCTAAGTCAACGAAATAACTTTGCGGTCAAAGTATAGTTTACGGGTATAAGTTTGCGAGTTTCGAAGTTTACGAACGATTTTCGATCGTAAACTAAGAAGAAACTGTGTTTACGATCCACTGAACCCTAGATTATCAGTGTTTACGAACAAATTACGATCGTAAACAACTGAAGCCTAGTTTACGTCTCATTTCCTATCGTAAACTGCAAAATCTGTGTTTACGAATCATTTTTTATCGTAAACCTTTCTAAAAAGGGTTTACGAATCATTTGTGACCGTAAACCTTCCAAGAACAAGGTTACGAATCCTGAATTGGTTTAGCATCATTATCAATCGTAAACCATTCGAGACTTAGTCTGCGAAAACTATTTCAATCGTAAACCTCATCCGCTTACGTTTACGAAACATTTGCGTTCGTAAACTTCCCAAAGCATAGCGTTTACGAATCCATTTCGATCGTAAACCTTATCTTGTCTATAGTTTACGAATAAATTTCATTCGTAACTATCATTTACGAAAGCATAGCGTTTACGAATCCATTTCGATCGTAAACCTTATCTTGTCTATAGTTTACGAATAAATTTTATTCGTAACTATCATTTACGAATCCATAGCGTTTACGAATCCATTTCTCACACGTAAACTTACAGAGTACAAGGTTTACGAATTAGTTTCCAACCGAAACAGTTTACGAATATCATTTATTCGCAAACTAAATTGTCAATTCGCAAACATATACTCATATTAAAACTCGTATATTAATACTTGACCTTTCTTTCAAATTTTTAAGACAAATCAATCAAAGCAAGACGATCAAGAATCTCAACTCAACAATCATGGATGCCTACTCACTAGGAAATGACATGAGGCCACCAATTCTTAAGAGAGGAGAATACATTGTATGGAGAAATAGATTCCTAAATTTCCTTGAAGGAAAAGATTTAGCAATTGGAATGCTAACTTCCATACAAGAAGGACCAGCCACGTTTTGGAAAATCATAGCTGGAGATCCCGAAAATGACCCTCCAATCCAAGGATCACAAATCAGAAAAACTCCTAGTGAATTCACTGAAGAAGAGAAAGTAAGAGCTAGGGCTGATATCCAAGCAAAGACTTACCTGCTTCAAGCCATCCCAAACGATATTTACATGCAAATAGATAGCATGTCAACTGCAAAGGACATGTGGGATGAAATCAACAGAATGATGCAAGGCACGGAGGTGGGAGTTAAAGCTAAGAAGGCAAACACCTTAACCACATACGACTCGTTCAAGGCAAAAACCGGTGAAGAATTGCAAGATACTTATCAACGCTTCCTCACCCTAATCAATGAGATGCGGAAAATCAATATCCTTAAGACCAATATGGAGATTAACATTAGGTTTCTATCCTCCCTACTACCGGAGTGGAAGAAGTTAGCTACTCAAATAAGACAAAACAAAGATTTGGATGACATGAACATTCATGCCGTATTTGACAATCTTGCTCAACACATTGAAGATGTGCATGAAAGCAAAATCAAGGAAGCTCAAGAGTCAGTCGCCCTTATTACTGACAAGAAATTAAAGAAAGTCTCTAAGTCCAACAAGAATGTCATCTTAACCTCCTCTTCTGATAATGATGAAGATGACTCGGATTCGGACCAAGAGATTAAAGACATGAAAAAGCAGCTCGCCCTCATCACTCAAATGATGAAGAAGAAGTTTTATAGAAAGAAGTCGTCTTCATCCTCCAATGGGCAAAGAACCTCGACTTCCAAAAATAAAGGAAGTGTGCCCGAATCCTCGGAACCTAGGACTGCCCCCGAGCCTCAAAAATGCTACAATTGTGGAAAAGTGGGTCACTTTGCAAATGAATGTCGCCAGCCAAAGAAGAAAAACACAACGTACTATGCCAAGAAGCTCCAACTATCTAAACAAAAGGAAGCTGGAGTGGCATTAATGGCTGAACAAGACCACTGGCTTGAAGACACGACTGAAAGTGACTCTGAGAACTTTGCCTTGATGGTCAAAGTTGAGGACATCGAGGATGAGCAATCCACTGACTCAAACACAGTCGCATCTGACACAAACTCTGAGGTCTTAAACTAAAACTAAAACAACTAACTCAAGAAAGAAAAACAATCAAAACATTAGAGGAAAGATTATCTAACAATGAAGCCGTCTTAAGAAAACATCTACTAGCAGTAATAAGCCGTCTAATAATGAAGCCGTCTTAAAATACAACTTCAAATAGCAAATGAAAAGATATCTAATACAGAATCTAAGGCTAAATACATGAAAATAAAATACAAGAATTAACAAAAGCCTTTCTGCTAGTGAAGCTGAAAACAAAAGTCATTTATCTCAAATTAAATTTCTTACAGACGAGCGAAAACAACAATACTCTAGAATTAAAGAACTAGATGATATCATTACCAAATATGGATATTCTGAGCAAACAATATTTTTAAATAAACCAAGACTAGTGGACTTTTATAATCCTCACAAAGGTTTAGGATTTACTAACCCATGCAACCTTCAGAAGATACGAAGTAAACAACTATACAATGTTGAATACATGGGCTTGGGCTTAACAAATCTCATGTTGTTAACAAGTGCGGGAGAAATTAATGCCATCGAAGAAGAAAAGAGAGATAAGAAAATTAAAGCTGAAATCCCCATCGATTATAACGAATTAAACGAAAGTTACAAAACACGAATAATACCATCAAGTAATGAAAATGTAACTACTTATCCAACAAATCAAGACGATTTAGTAAACGAAGATAACAAGACAGAAGATAAAAATTCATATACATACATTCCTGCAATAGTCAAGAAGATTGCAGACTTAGAATTCACACTTGAAAAAGAAATGAAAATGTTTTATAACGAGAAAATACGTTTACTAAAACCAATCTCGGTTCTCAGAAACTGTGACACTCCTAAAAATATACAAGTTAAAAATGAGTTATCTTCTTCTAATTCGTCTCCAAATGAACTAACAGGGGAAATATTGAAACAAAAAGCGAAGGCAAAGGAGAAATCCACGAAGAAGAAAAGAGAAAAGGAAGTCAAAATAGAGCCCAAGTGGCAAATTAAAACATCTTCTAATTCTTCTTCCTTAGATAAAAATAATTCCTTAGTTCAGTCTTGTATTTCTACTTCTATTTCGATAACAAAGCAAAATACTATCAAAAAACTGTTCCTCAACGCCTTAATTCACAACTAAAAACACAACAATATAAAATTAAGAAAATCTCAAAGAAAAAGGAACCCGCCTTGAAAGAAAAAAAAACAGAACAACAACAAATAATAAGACTAGAAGTAAAACATTGCCGCTACCCAAAATGAAAGCTTCAAAGAAAACAACACCAAAATGGGTTCCTAAAACAAAAACTTCTAGCAAAATAAAAGAAGCTTGGGTGATCAAAAGGGATAAGAGAAAACCAGCCCAACCGACTAAAAAGTGGGTACCAAAAATAAAACATACACCAAACTCGGACTCAATGTCTAACATTGTCATGAATCCCATTATTGAATGGGATACTAAAGTGCCCTAGATTCTTCTTTTGCAGAACCATCATGTGTGGTACTTAGACTCGGGTTGCTCCACACACATGACCGGGCATAAAGCACTGCTGAGCAACTACACCGAACGATTCGGTGGTAAGGTTCGTTTTGGTAACAATAACTCTGCTTCTATATTAGGCTATGGTAGCTTAGTTCTAGAAAACTTCTCCATTCAAGACGTGTCATACGTTAAGAGTTTGAGTCACAATCTGTTTCGCATAGGACAATTTTGTGATAAAGGCCTTGAGGTCAAATTTAGAGCTAAACAGTGTAGCATAAATGACTCAATGGGACAGACATTGCTTGTCGGTTCCAGAAAATCAAATCTATATACAATAGATTTGAAAACTGTCAAACCCTCAATAACGGTTTGCTTGTTGTCAAAGACATCTTTGCAACAAAGCAATCTATGACATCAACGTCTCTCCCATTTAAACTTTAAGACTTTAAATAAGCTGCAAGCTGAACAACTGGTAAAAGGCTTACCAACTCTTTGGTTCCAAAAAGAACATTTATGTGCAGCTTGTGAATTAGGAAAGATGAAAAGAACGTCACATAGAACAAAATTGTTTCCTTCTACTTCACACCCTTTAGAAATGCTACACATGGATCTGTGTGGTCCTATGTGTATACAAAGTATAAATGGTCGGAAGTATATCCTAGTTATTGTTGATGACTACTCTCGATATACGTGGGTAAAATTCTTAAGGACCAAAGATGAAACACCAGAAGTGATCAAAACATTTGGTAGCACAACTCAGAATTTACTTCAGAGTAAAATTCTGATTATCCGTACTGACAATGAAACATAATTCAAAAATAATGACTTAAGTCAATTTTATGAATCACTTGGTATCACTCAACAGTTCTCAGCTCCTAGAACTCCTCAACAAAACGGTGTGGTTAAGCGTAGAAATAAAACTCTAGTGGTAGCAGCTCGCACTATGCTTATATTTGCTAAACTTCCACATTTCTTATGGGCTGCTGTTAGGAATATTTTATAGTGTTCAATAATCATGTTATCTTTGTCTAGGGACTTAATTGTATTTTATGTAAATATAGGGACTAAAGTGTAAATATACCAAAGTATGCTTTGGTATATATATGGCAAGTGTGTGTAAAATACACACAACTTGAGGTTTAGCTTTCTCTCACTAGAATATCTCTCTCACCATCATCATTAGTTATGGCTTAATTGTAGAGAGAGAAAGGGATTGCTTGTAGAGAAAGCTTGGTGATTAATGGAAGATTGATTGATAATTACCCAAAGCTTCCGCGCGTTAATTACAAGGTAATTCTTCATCGATCTATTCTCAAGTTCTTCGTTGGATGCATTAAAGCTGTGACCTACATGTGGTATCAGAGCTAACGTGTTTGAATTGATCAATCGTTTGCTGAAATTGTTTTCGATCGAGCTTGAATTGAACGATTTTAAGCTTCGAAATATTTTTTCCCGCGCAATGCTATTTGCTCAATTGCTGCCTTGTTTGGATTAGATCTTGCTAATCGAGTGTTAGGCATTGATTTTTGATAACTAACTTTCGATAATTTGAGGTCAATTGAGTATAATTTGAGCTGTTTGATCGAATTCTGTGATATTTGAGTGTTTACGATACATGAACACTGTTTGCGATTGATGAACAGAGTTTACGAACCTAGAACATAGTTTACGGGGTAAATTTTGGTATTTACACATGTTAATTCCCTGTTTACGATACTTTTAGTTGTGTTAAACTTTACACTGTGTAGTCAACGCGGTTAAAGTTTACGGTCAACGAAAGGTTTACGAACGCTTTCCAATCGTAAACCTTGTTTACGATATCTACAGTGTTTGAAGTCTTTGGTCAAACCTTTACAGTGTGTATAAGTTTACGGTCAAACTTAAGTTTGCGATCATAAACTTTACGGGAGGAAACTTTACTTTACGGAATCTACTGTTTACGGATCTTTTTCATTCGTAAACAAGTAAAGGGAAGGTTTACGAATAAATTTCAATCGTAAACTATCTCAAGGCACTGTTTACGAATACTTTTCATTCGTAAACTATCAAGGAACAGTTTACGAATATTTTTCATTCGTAAACTAATTGTAAGAGACTGTTTACAAAAGTTTACGGTCAAATATTGCCCGTAAACTTAAAGACCCGTAAATATTTGAAAAGGTTTTAGGGAGCAAAAAAGTCCTAAAATTTTAAAATTTTTGCTACGAGATTTTTTTTGTACCTACTTTACAAAGGTTTTCCGAGGCTTAGAAAAAATTTTGGTACCAAAAATTTTTTTAGACCGGTAAAATTTTTCAGTACAAAAATTATTCTCGGTATAATTTTTTTCGAAAACCTTTGCATACACTCTTACACCCGTAAATTTACCATACACAGTAATTTACCAACGATCTGAAAACTAATACTTTCCAAAAGTTACTGTTCAGAGCTTTATATCATTCGTAAACTAGTCAAATCTACTGTTTACGGCACTTATTCATCCGTAAACAAAAGACTTTACTTTACGAACAAAACTGAAGTAAGAATTTGCGGTTAAAATCGAAATTTAAACCGAATCGAAGATATTGACAAAATTTAAAATCAATTCTTAAAACATGTCAACGATCAATATACATCCAACAATTTTATTTGAACAAAATTTAAAATCCAATATTCTATATAGAATTTAATTACCAACATTATTTGAACCTAATTTTCAAATTCCATGTCTGAGCTAAAAAGATTAAAATGGATTATTATACATATGATCAAGAAATGTATGAACTTCATAAACAATTTGTTAGGAATATTTATTGTGTTCATCATTGTATTCCTCTTGTTATTGGTTAGTTTGTAAATACTAGATAGTCCGAGGACCAAATTGTAAATATATACCAAAAGCTGAAAGGTATATATAGTCTCGGTCCTCATTTCTTTTAGGTGGGTTTTTGGAAAATTTGTTTTACGCACGTAAAGTTTTGCTTAATAGAAAATTCGTTTTGCAAATTCTCTCTCTATCGTTTTCATACTTTACGCGCGCAAAAACCTCACACACAACCATCCTTCGATCGAAAACCTTGTTGAAGACTGATTGTTTATCATCGGATTTGCTGCTCGATAATCAATCAGAATTTGGATCCACACTGCCTCGATCAAACTGCTCTGCATTTAATAAGGTTCGAAAATAGCTTCCGCAAGTTCTCTGTAAAGTTCGAACCTAAATTGTGTGTTAATCAATTGTGTTGATCGATTTATGGACCTACAATTGGTATCAGAGCATACTTGCGTGATTGATAATTAGCTAATTGAGATTAATTTGCTTGAATTTGCTGTGTTTTTTATCGGAAACTATTCGACGTTCGAAAACTAAGCCGACACTGTTTTAGCTAATTCACGGTTAATCTGTGTTAGATACTCTTAATTGAGTGTTAGGCATTGAGTTTCGTAACATTACGTTCGATATTTTGATGTCAATTAGCTTAAACGAGGCATAGATTGATCAAATTGACTGTTTCTGATAGTTTACGCATGATGAACTTGGTTTGCGAATGATGAACTAGGTTTACGAGCGTAGAACAGCGATTAAAATCTTAAATAACTGTCATTTTGAGCTGTTTACGAGCGTTGATGATCTGTTTATACAGCTAAGTCAACGAAATAACTTTACGGTCAAAGTATAGTTTACGGGTATAAGTTTGCGCGTTTCAGAGTTTACGAACGAATTTCGATCGTAAACACCTGTAGTCTAGTTTACGTGTCCTTTCCAATCGTAAAGTGTCAAATCGACGTTTACGAATCTGTGTTGATCGTAAACTTCTAAATCCCTGTTTACGAATAGTTTTCATTCGTAAAAGCTGTTAGGAATATTTTATTGTGTTCAATTAATTATAATTATCTTTGTTGTGTATTTATAAAGATTCTCTTTATAAGAGGCTTAGTGTAATTGGGCTTTGTTAGGGGCCCAAGTATTATATACCAAAATGTGGTATAAATACCAAAACCCTAACACATAATACATGAGTATTGTGTGAAAATCCAAAGTGAGCCCCCAACCTCTCAAGAACACACAACACCCCACGCGAGCTCGAATTCTTCCGACCTTCAATCGTGGTAAGATCGTTTAAATATATGTTTAGTTGGATTATCTAGGCCTTACAAGTGGTATCAGAGCCAAACGCGCTCAGATTTGGTTAAAAATCTTCGAAATTTTTTTTGGTGTTCTTCGTGTTCTTCAAAGAATTTTCGAAAATTTTGACATGTTTTGGTGTTTAGATGCTTGATTGAGTGTTTAGGAGTTAGGATATAAGTGTTTCGATTGTTATTAAAAGTGGGTGTCACTTCGCAAACCTCCCTGCGAAAAAAAAAAAAAAACCTCTTGCCACTTCGCAAAGCCAAATAATCCAATAAAAAAAAAAAAAAAAAAAAAATTTTGCGCACATCACTGTTCATTCGCGAATCGAACGTTACTGTTCATTCGCGAATCGCACGTTACTGTTCATTCGAAATAATTAAAGTTTGCGAATTAAAAAAAAAAAAAAAAAAAAATATTTGAAGTTCGCGAATCCAGTTTGCGAATTAAAAAAAAAAAAAAAAAATGATAATTTAAAGTTCGCGAAACTAGTTTGCGAATTAAAAAAAAAAAAAAAAAAAAAATTAATTTATAGTTTGCGAATCCAGTTTGCGAATTAAAAAAAAAAAAAAAAAAAAAAAAGTTTGATTTGCGAATCAGTTTTCGCACCCAAACCAAAAAAAAAAAAATTAGGTTTGCGAATCAGTTTTCGCACCCAAGTAAAAAAAAAAAAAATTTTAGTTTGCGAATCAGCTTTCGCACCCGAATTAAAAAAAAAAAAAAAAACTTTTCGAATAAGGTTTTCGCATCCAACTTTTCGCACTGTTCAGGTTTTCGCATCATTAAAAAAAAAAAAAAAGTTTTCGCACCGTTCAGGTTTTCGCACTGAGCACTTCGAAAACTCCACTGCGAAAACTTTTGAGGGCATTTTCATAATTTTCCAGTTTTCGAACCCAAAAGTTGTCGAACCCACTTCGAAAATCTATTTTCGCACTCCTAACAAGAAATCTATTTTCGCAACAGCTCACTTCGAAAACCTAAGATTTTCCAAACAACACTTCGAAAATAAGTTTTCGCACTATATTTCGAAAATATTTTTCGCACTCATATCAAAAATTTAAATTTTCGCACCCAAGCACTCCGAAAATTTATTTTCGCATCTTATCACTTCGAAAAACTTGATTTTCCTAACACATACCGAAAATCAAATTTCACATACCCCTTATCGAAAATAAATTTTTGCATTTCATAACACATCCAAAACATCTTTGGCACATTATAGAAAAAGAATTTGGTAACATTTCGAAGTTTTTCGACATCACTTCAAAACTTTTCGGTACACACCAAAAAGTTTTCGACACCTAAAATTTTCGAAACTTCACGACTTTTATCGACACACCAAATCTTTTCGGAACTGAATTTTTTAAAAGCCAAAAACTATCAAATCTACACAATGCGTTAACGATCGCGTATCCAACTAAATTAAAAAAAATACAGTAATATATTATGGACACACTCGCCATGGGAGTTAAAGCTTCTAGCAAAAATGATAGAATTGCAGAACTAGAAGCCCAATTAGCTAACAACCGTGCATCCTTCATTAATCGACTGAGCGATATTGGTTCCCTAAATTGTCGATTAGAAGCCACGAATCTTAGGGTAGCTAGTCGAGATGAGGAAATAATTAAATTGAATAAAAAACTTGAAGAGTTAACGGCGAACTTTAGGAAGAGTGAGAATGAGCGAATAAATAAGACCAGCAAGTATAATCTGATGAATAGCGAACGCGCTGGGCTATATGCTAAGATTAAGAGCTTAGAAGACATTCTCACGAAAAAGGGTCCAACAGACCAAAGTTCCTCTAAAGACTTAGCGTCCAACGGGGAAAATATTTTACATTCTAATAAACCTATCTCTTGTTGGGAAATTCCGGAGGTTGTTAGTAAAATTGCAGAATTGAACGCAACTCTGGAATCGGAAAGAGTAGGTTTCCGAGCAGAAAAACAAAAACTCTTAGAGGAGATTTCTAATCTCAAAAACTCCCCATCCTTACCTGTGTTAAATAATCCTTCTAAAGAAATATCTTCCATTAAACAGGATAAGGGAACGCAAACGGACGCATTTGTTCCTAAAATTAAAAAGACTTTTACTAATAATTCTAAGTCAACTTTGACTGGCGCAGAAACGAAAAGTAAAAGCAATACATGTAAAAATGCTAAGGAACAAAAGAATATTAGGAAGGAGAAAGGAAAATCGACATTATTTTCCAAAACCAAGGACGACATTGCTAAAGATTCTCCTTCTCCCGCTCCTACAAAAAAAGGAAGTTCCTAAACAAGAAGTTTCAAGCTCAAGCAGGCGAACTTCTCAAACTTCCAAAATCTCTCATTCTTTAAAGAATGATAGAGATGGAATTGCTTACACGCACAAAAATGCTTATTATTCTAGTAAGCAAAAGTCCATCAAAAATCATCATTATAGAGTGAATGATGTGAATTCTTGTAGGCAATACGACTCATCATCTGATGACGCATATAGTGCGATAAGTTCGTATTCATACTTGAAATACCCGGTCCAGATTAAGTCTGAAAGACACCTTCTGCGACTGGCTAGGGAGAAAATCTTCAGATCTTCAAAACCTAGACACACGTTCACCGGCGCTGAATTGTCATTTCCCTCTAAGGTTCACCAAACTTGGATTCCTAAATCAGAAATCAAATTAAATAGAACTTTAAAGGATGATTTAGGATGTATATCTGAACCAAATGTGCATAAATTGTTTTCAGCTAATATGGGAGGACCCATCCAAAAATGGGTACCAAAGTCCCGATAATGTTTTGCAGGAGCCCAATCACGTGTGGTAATTCGACGATGGTTGCTCCACACGCGTGATTGGTATGAGATGAGAGCACCCACAAAGCCCCGGTTATGAGTAGTAATTAGAAGATGGCTGCTCCATACTCATGATCGGTACGAGACGAGGGCAACCACAACTTCCAGCATGGTTGGTATTCCGGTAGTTGCTCCACAACCATGACTGGTATGCAGCGTGAGCAACTACACCGTAGGTAAATTCTATATATGCATTCCATAGTAAATTTTGGCATGCATATCGAGCTGAAAATATAATATACCTACTTTGCAAATAATAGGGTACATTATAGCTATGCATGCTTCAAAAGGGCTTTTACTTTCAAATTCTTGCATGCATGCATACATGAGCCGAAACGCGAAATACCCTATTTTATAGGTACATTTTCATTATGCATACAATTTTAAGATTTTCGAGCTTAAATTTTCAAGTATGCATATAAGCTGAATCGCAAAAATACCTATTTTTCAAAATGGTACATTTTAAATATGCATTGTCAAAACTTTCAAATTTAAAATGCATATTACGCACGGAAATGATAGATACCATTTTTTCTATAAAATGAGCTTAATTTGAGGGGGAGCTACTATTTTATTTTTAAAAGAGAAGTAACCCTTAATCTCTAGAAGGGAGCAATAATTACATTATTGAAGGGGAGCGAACTTCAAATATGTGAATTTAGGGAAAGAGATTCACAGATTTTTTGAACTTATCACGCATCTTTTGAGGGGGAGCAACCTTATTTTTAGAAGCATGTTTTGAGGGGGAGAAATAATATATATATATATATATATATACATATACTATAGTATATATATACTAATATATATTACTAATATAATATATATATATTATATCCATATAATATATAGTATAGAAATATGTATTACTAATAACGATTAATATATATTATATCCATATAATATATAATATACTAATATACATATTACTAATAACGATTAATAATATATTAAAAAAAAAGGAGGGCCATCAAAATTAAAAATACAAGGCCATAAAAAAAAATAAAAAATAAAAATAAAAAAAAATAAAAAAAAGAAGAAAGATATTTTCTCTTCATCATCAAGCTTCGTGGAGTTACCTCCGACCTCCGAAGATGGACTTCAAAAGAAGAATCTCGAGCCTACAACGGTCAACTCTTTTCAAAGGCGACGGTGGCTACAAATGTTAAACTCGGTGCGCGCTTCAATCGACCTACTCCGGATTGCTGACATACAAAGCAGCACTCACTACTTCCTACCGGATGCAAGGACTTCGTTCCCATGATTCAGTCAAACCCAACTGAATCTAACCCCGGAACATCACCGAGAGACAGTCAAATTATGAAAAATAGCCACATCTACTGGAACCTTTTGAAAAGACCGACGCTACATAATTTCCTCAACTCACAAATTATTCGGACCAACCCCCATAGGTACAGGTGCTAATTTTATTAGCTCCCGGGTAGAAGTCGCCGCAATAGGTCCAACGGCGCGTGCACAACCGAGCCTTACCCACTCGTCTGTCTCACAAAAGACAGGTGTTTTAGAAATCACGGGGAACCACGTCTACTATCACCGCTTCACTCGGAAGTGGGAGATATTGAATTATGTGGTACTCAGCCCCACCACCACACTTCCTTGCGCACTCGAGTCTAGTGTGTCCTCACTTTCCATATATTTTTATATTTTCTAGGACACATACACTTTTAAACACCTGATCTTTGTGATCAAGTTAGAACTTCCGTAGACATGTCTTGCTTCGACATGATTCGAGGATCGGAAGGAAGTCCTGCCGTTGCAACATCAAAGCAACAACGGTTTCAGGCCATCGTCTACGAGCATAGCTCCTAGATCGATGTTAACGGGAAGTCTTCGTGACCCCGGTTTCTTACACGACGGATTGCCTTTGTGGCTCCGTCTGGTTATTACCATCACCGACCTGTCGTTTGTATCCTCCTAATCTTCCTACACAAGCATGCCGATCTCGTTAACACGAATCGCCATGAGGGGGAGAAGGGGACACGCATAAACAAACAGGTCGGATCACCCACCAATCTCCGCCGCGCTCACCACTCTGAAGTCGGGCTCCCCTGCACTTGAATGGAACATTCCAAAGGAGCCTAACACCCCACGCGTACCTTCTTTCGGAGCCAGACAAGCTTCCTTCGAGGCCGAACCAGACAACTTCCTTCGAAGAAGACGAATCCGGCGTCGAGAAGAAGAAGATTGGAGAAGACTTGACGTCTGCCTTAGTGGCTACGTCAGGTTATTACCTAACCTGAGTTCCTACCAACGCCATCCTCATGTCCCGACGACGTGATCCTCTTGCCGAAGACGATGCTTCATTTTGACCCATCGCATGACGATCTCCCCAACTTGATCTTCATGAGGGTGAGCAGTACTAAAGCAAAATGGGAGCAATACCACGATGAAAGTGCAAGATAGATCAGAAACGTTAAATCCTCAAGCGTCGTCAAAGAATCAAGCGAACACCACAAACTTCAAAGATCGAAGTTGCCGCCTAGTGTGCGTCTCTCCAAATCTCAAAGAGAACTTCCCAATTCCAACATAAGGTTGACCAAAAGTAGGGGGAGTTGCGCTACCATCGAAAGGAGAGATCGAACACAAAAAGTAGAGATCCGGCAAGCAACTTCAAACACCTTCCGGCATTTACGAATTGAGCTTCAAAAGAAGATTAAGAAGATCTGGTGCCGAGAAGAAAAGATCAAGACACGGTGAGCTTGAAGATCTCCAAAAGAAGAGGTCAAAAGACAAAGGAGGAAATTCCTTTAGGACTCAGGCAAACGCACTAAGCCCCGCAAAGATAATCCATGCCAAATTGAAGATTGAACACAAAGGGGGAGATTGTTAGGAATATTTTATTGTGTTCAATTAATTATAATTATCTTTGTTGTGTATTTATAAAGATTCTCTTTATAAGAGGCTTAGTGTAATTGGGCTTTGTTAGGGGCCCAAGTATTTTATACCAAAATGTGGTATAAATACCAAAACCCTAACACATAATACATGAGTATTGTGTGAAAATCCAAAGTGAGCCCCCAACCTCTCAAGAACACACAACACCCCACGCGAGCTCGAATTCTTCCGACCTTCAATCGTGGTAAGATCGTTTAAATATATGTTTAGTTGGATTATCTAGGCCTTACAAAAGCATAATGTTTGTGTTTACGAATAATATTCGATCGTAAATCTTTCTAAAAAGATTTTACGAACCATTTGTAATCGTAAACCTTCCAATTTATGAACCCTTAAGTTTGCGAATCCCTGTCAATCGTAAACCATTCTAGAATTAGTCTTCGAGAACTATTTCAATCGTAAACCTCATCCGCTCACGTTTACGAATCATTTACGTTCGTAAACTACTCAAAGCACAGCGTTTACGAATCAAATCCATTCGTAAACCTTATCTTGTCCGTAGTTTACGAATAAATTTCGTTCGTAACTATCATTTACGAAACCTTAGCGTTTACGAATCAAATCCATTCGTACACCTTATCTAGTCTATAGTTTACGAATAAATTTCGTTCGTAACTATCATTTACGAATCCTTAGAGTTTACGAATCCATCTCTCACTCGTAAACTCACAGAGTTAAAGGTTTACGAATCTGTTGTCTAACGAAACAGTTTAAGAATATCAGTTATTCGCAAACTAAAGTGTCAGCTCGCAAACATATATTCATATTAAAACCCGTATATTAATACTTGATATTTCTCTTAATTAAGCCAACTCAATCGAAGCAAGACGATCAAGAATCTCAACACAACACAAATGGATGCATACGCACTAGGAAACGACATGAGGCCACCAATCCTTAAGAGAGGAGAATACAATGTATGGAAGAATCGATTCCTAAATTTCCTTGAAGGAAAAGATCTAGCAATTGGAATGCTAACTTCCATTCAAGGAGGACCAGCTACGTTCTGGAAGATCATAGCTGGAGACCCCGATAATGACCCTCCAATCCAAGAATCTCGAATAAGAAAAACTCCTAGTGAATACACTGAAGCAGAGAAAATAAGAGCTAGGTCTGACATATAAGCTAAAACTTACCTACTTCAAGCCATCCCGAATGACATCTATATGCAAATAGATAGCATGTCGACTGCTAAAGACATGTGGGATGAAATCAGCCGAATGATGCAAGGCACAGAGGTGGGTGTCAAAGCTAAGAAAGCAAATACCTTAACCGCATATGACTCATTCAAGGCAAGAACCGGTGAAGAACTTCAAGACACTTATCAACGCTTCCTCACACTTATCAATGAGATGCGGAAAATTAATATCCATAAGACAAATATGGAGATTAATATAAGGTTCCTATCCTCCCTACTGCCCGAGTGGAAGAAGCTAGCTACTCAAATAAGGCAAAACAAAGATTTGGACGACATGAACATTCATGCCATATTTGACAACCTTGCTCAACACATTGAAGATGTGCATGAAAGCAAAAGCAAGGAAGCTCAAGAATCAGTTGCCCTTATTACTGACAAGAAGCTGAAGAAAGTCTCTAAGTCCATCAAGAAGGTCATCCTAACCTCCTCTTCTGATCAAGATGACGATGACTCGGATTCGGACCAAGAAATCAAAGACATGAAAAAACAGCTAGCCCTCATCACTCAAATGATGAAGAAAAAGTTTTATGGAAAGAAATCTTCTTCGTCGTCAAATGGGCAAAGAACCTCAACTTTCAAAAATAAAGGAAGTGTGCCTGAAACCTCAGAAGCTAGGACTGCCCCCGAGCCTCAAAAATGCTATAACTGCGGCAAAGTGGGTCACTTTGCAAACGAATGTCGCCAGCCAAAGAAGAAGAACACAAATTACTATGCCAAGAAGCTCCAACTTTCCAAACAAAAGGAAGCTGGAGTGGCATTAATGGCTGAGCAAGACCATTGGCTTGAAGATACCACAGAAAGCGACACCGAGAACTTTGCCTTAATGGTCAAAGTTGAAGACGAGGACCTCGAGGATGAACAATCCCCTGAGTCAAACACAGTCGCATCAGACGCAAACTCTGAGGTAAATTCTTCTAGCTCTGCTCTTTCCTTGAATATCTCTGACTTTAAACTAAAACTAAAACAAATAACTAAAGAGAGAAAAACAATTAAAACTTTAGAGGAAAGATTATCCAATAATGAAGCGGTCTTAAGAAAACATTTACTAGCAGAAGCTGATCTTAGAATACAACTTCAAATAGCAAATGAAAAAATATCTAACACTGAATCGAAGGCTAAATACAATGAAAACAAAATACAAGAATTAACAAAAAGCCTTAATGCTAGTGATGCTGAAAATCAAAGTCACTTATTGTTAGGTCCGATTTTAACATCCAACATATGAACTCGAGCATAGATTCGATAGATTTACCTCGATGATAATGCGAGCGGAAGCTTAAGGATTAAATCAATCAAATCTTCATTAATCACAAACTTTCTCTCCAATTAACCTCTTTCTCTCTCTACAATTAACCCTAGCTTAGATAGTGATTAGAGAGAGTGTTTCTAGTGAGAGAAAGCTAAACTCAAGTTGTGTGTATTTTACACACACTTGCCCTATATATACCAATCAATATTGGTATATTTGCATTCTAGTCCCTAACTATACATATATTACAATTAAGTCCCTAGACAAAGATAACTTGATTATTGAACACTATAAAATACTTCCAACAATCTCCCCCTTAGTGTTCAATTATAATTGAAGCTTCGGTTGTCTTTGTCTCTCGAATCTTCAGTCTTCATCATCAGTTGAACACAACAGAATAATTTCCAACAATCTCCCCCTTTGTGCTCAACTTTGAATGTGACACGGTCTTCTATTGCTGTTTGAAGAAAATAGCTGAGAGCATCTGGAGAATCTTCAGTCTCCCCCTATTTACATGCACTCTCTTTTTCTTCTTTGCAACTTGAATATTCGTCACCTTCTTGCATATATCAGAGTCGCACGGATCATCAGCATTGACTTGTCGTGTATGCTCGAACCATGGAGAGAGGTCTTGTTTGTTGTGGTTCAGCACGTGCATTGAAAGCTTTGCTTCTTTAATGAGTTCACATGCTCGGCCTCCTTGATATACTTCTCCCCCTCATGGCAATTCATTTGTATCGTCATGCTGTGTGATCAAGGTGATCCTGTGTACGCTGAACGTATTGGCGTTGAATTCCGGATGAAGTACCTGAAAAACGGGACAGACGACCGATCATCGTGAAACATCCCTAGATGTCACTCTTGGTCGTTGATGCAAAGTCACACAGACTTGCATTTGAAGGGACTACGGGGCCACATAGGCAACTCGTTGACATCATTCTAGAGTCGTGCTCCAGAAGATGGCCTGCTACCGTTGTTGTTTTGATGTTGCAACGGCAGGACTTCCTTCTGATCATAGAAGCACATCATTGAATGATGCGTCTACAGAAGTTCTGGCATGGTCACGTAGACCTGCAATATGTGTGTAAAAGAATGTATGTGTCCTAGAAAAGTGGAAAACATTTAGGCGATGAGGACACACTAGACATTTACGTGTTCAAGAAAGTCGTGGTATGGGGCTGTGGACCACTTAGTTCAATATCTCCCGTTTCCAAATGAAACGGTGATAGCATATGCGGTTCCCTGTGATATATTGAAACATATGTCTTTTGGGAGACAAATGAGTAGCGGAGGAAGGTTGTGCATGCGCGTTTGGACCAGATGAGGCGTCTTCTACCCGGGATCTGATAAATCAGTCCTGTACCTATATTGGTTGTAGTCCGGATAGTTTGTGGTTGAGTTGTAAGGATGTCATCGTGATACGCTCAATACCCTCACATACACTCGGGGTTTGTTCCTGGGTTAGGATCAGTTGGGTCTACTAATCCTTTGGAACAGGTATGTGAACAACTCTTTTGTGTCCATGCGTTTTATTGACATTTAGGTAGCACTCCCTCTTAAAAGCATGAAGTTTGTATTCAGGGCATTCTTCCCTTAAGCTCTAGCGCCTTTTCATTGTAACACTCCCCCTAAATAGTTACGCTATTTCTAATATGATGCCCTTGCTCCCCCTAAAGTTGTGCGCTCTTGTAGATTTTTGCCTATTACTTTCTTTCAAGTTATGCGCCTTTTGTGATTGAAGCACACTCCCCTTTTGAACATTTCGCGCCTTTTTGATATTGCGCTTATGAGTATTACTTCCCCTAAAACATATGCGCTTTTTACAATAAACTATGGTAATACGCTCTTTTGAAACTCTTGCACCTTTTCTATCCACTCCCCTCTTCTTTTTTTTTTTTTTTTTTTTTTTTTTTTTTTTTTTTGTCTTTTTTTTTCTTTTTCTCCCCTTTTTTTTTTTTTTTTTTTTTATGGCCTTCTCTTTTTTTTTGTTATGGCCCCTTTTTTTTTTATGAACAGAAAAATAAAACTAAAAACAACCGATCACGTGTGTGGAGCAACCAGAATACCACACGTGTCGGGGATGTGTGTGACTGCTCATCGTCGCATACCGACCATACATGTGGAGCAGTCATCGCCAAGTTACCATGTATGATCGGGATCCTGCAAAACAAATTATCGGGACTTTGGTACCCATATTTGGACGGGTCCTCCCTTATTAGCAGTGAAACAATTATACATATAAGGTTCAAATTTGAAAGCAAAATTATCACATAAAGCAGTCATAGGAATCCACATTTGTCGAGGACTACTTATTTCCATTTGTAGCTTAGGTTTCCAAATTTGTTGTACCTTTTTGAAATTTAACTTTTCAGCATCGGTGAATGTGTGTCTTTTTGTAGAAGAGAAAATTTTCTCTTTCGCCAGTCGCTTAAGATGTAATTCGGATTTGACTTTGACCGGGTACTTGAGAGAGGAATACGAGCTTATAGAATCAATGGCATTAAGAATAGAAGTGTCGTATTTCCTACCTTCTAGACTCACATCATTCACTTTGTAATGTGTATTAAATGAGCTACTTTTGTTTAGACAATTATTATTTTTAGACGTTTCAGCTTTAATAGAGAATATATATTTATTGTCTGTTTTAGCTTTAGTAGCTTCTTGCTTTATCTTTGGAATGACTTTAGGAATTTTTGGAGGAAGAATAGAGTTAGGAACAATTTTGTTTATTGTAATAGAAAATGAATTGTCTTGCTCTATTCTTTCCTGCTTTATAGGTTTAGTCATTTGAGTTTTCTGATCCTGTTTAGAAGATATATCGTTTAAAGGTTCAGGTTTTACAGGATGAATGGTTGTAGTTGTGCCATTTTCTAAGGAATATTTGAGAAATGAATTCTCCTTTAAAAGCTTATCCATTTTTGCTCGAAACTCTTTACGTTCTGATTCCAGAAGAGAATGTAATTCAGCAATTTTGCGTTCATTTTCTAGAATATCACAATCTTTAGAGTTTGGTTTTGTTGATTGTATAGAATGTTCCTCGTTTGGTACGGACTCAATTGTTTGAGTCGACTTATTTAGAGACAATATAGTTTCTTTTATTTGGCGTTGCTCAGTTTGTCCTCGTTTACCTAGAACATCTTCTAATTCTTTAATTTTTGAATATAATTGAGTTCTTTGTTCAAGAAGACTTTTATTTTGGGCTGCACTATTTATTTTTTCGTCTCTACATGTAGATAATTCTTTTGTAAGTTCGCTTATAGTTGATTCTTGTTGTGCGACCCTTGTCTTTAAGCTCGTCAGCCTTTCTTGTTCTATTGTTAGTTTATTTTTAAGAATAGATTTTTCTTCTAGACTCTTAACTAAGCAGTTGTAATTATTTTCTAGCTTAGCTTCTAATTCTTTGATTTTTATCAAGTAGTTGGCTTCCATATTTACTTTCTGGGTTGGATGTTTTTGATCGTTATCGTGTTTCGAATTGATATTAAATTTTGATTAAAACTTTTCGAATTTTAAAAATCAGTTAGAGAATTTTAAAAGATTTTCGAATGTATAAGTTTTCGCAGTGAAAGTTTTGGTAAAACGTTTTTCGTATGAAGAGTATTAGAAAAGTGTTTTTTTTTAATGAATAGTATCCGAAAAATTTCCGGATGAATTTTATTTCCGGATCAGAAATTTGCTTTTCGTATCAGAAAATTTGTTTTTCGGATGATAAATGTTTTTTTTTTCTCGAATGAACAGTACCGTGGGAAAAAAGTAATTTTGGGGTGGTGATTTTTTTCGTATGAACAGTATTTTTGGGATGAACAGTACCGTGCGAAAAAAAATATTTTTCGGATGAAGTGATTTTTTCGGATGCAGTATTTTTGGATGCAGTACCGTGCGAAAAAAAAATTTATTTTTCGGACGAACAGTAATTTTTTCGTATGAATAGTGTTTTCGTATGAACAGTAACTTTTTCGGATGCAGTTTTGTTCGTACGAGAAAAAAAAAATTTTCGTATAGGAATTTTTTTTTTCGGATGAACAGTAGCGTCCGAGAAAAAAAGATTTATTTTTCGGATGAAAATTTTTTTTTCGGATGAACAGTGTTTTCGTACGAACAGTGCGTGCGAAAAAAAATTTTATTTTTCGGATGAACAGTGAATTCCGGATGAACAGTAGCGTGCGAGAAAAAAAGATTTATTTTTCGGATGAACAGTGTTTTCGTATGAACAGTGCGTGCGAAAAAAAATTTTATTTTTCGGATGAACAGTGAATTCCGGATGAATAGTAGCGTGCAAGAAAAAAATTTATTTTTCGGATGAAAAGATTTTTTTTTCGGATGAACAGTGTTTTCGTACGCAAATTTTTTCGTATGGCAGTTATATATTTTTTCGTACGCTATAGTATAAAACAATATAAGGTCAATGCGAAAAAATTTGTGAATGTGAGTGATACGAAATTTTTAGTCAAAGCACAATCTGGTACGAAAAATAATTCATACGAAAAAAAATGAAATTTTTTCGTTTGCTACAGTATACGAAAATGTAAGGTCAACACGAAAAATTTGATAGTGAGAGATACGAAAATTTTGGTCAATGCGAAAGCTGATACGAAAAGATGTCATGCGAAAATAACGCTTGATACGAAAAACTTTGAATGGTGCGAAAACGCGAATTTATATACGAAATCTTCAAATAACACTCAAATTAACACATTAAGCACAGTTAATCGATCGAAATTGATTGGGTAAGCATAGAAAACACTCGATTAACACAATCGAATCCAAAATATAGCTCGATTTTGCATTTTCAGCAAAGAACAGTTTGAAGTTGGAAAAATAGTTTCGATCGCAAATTCAATCTCAAGCTCAATTAATCGAAGATAATTGCAATTAACATATAAATGATTCGCAAATAGATTTCGTTCAGAATCATGCGAAAACACTAAGCAAACATCATACGACAATCAAAATCAGCCTGATCACTAGCATGCGAAAATACAATTTGGTGCGAACACATACGAAAACAAATTTCAGCAACCAAAATAGATCAATTCAACACGATTTGGCTCTGATACCAATTGTTAGGTCCGTTTTTAACATCCAACATATGAACTCGAGCATAGATTTGATAGATTTACCTCGATGATAATGCGAGCGGAAGCTTCAGGATTAAATCAATCAAATCTTTATTAATCACAAACTTTCTCTCCAATTAACCTCTTTCTCTCTCTACAATTAACCCTAACTTAGATAGTGATTAGAGAGAGTGTTTCTAGTGAGAGAAAGCTAAACTCAAGTTGTGTGTATTTTACACACACTTGCCCTATATATACCAATCAATATTGGTATATTTGCATTCTAGTCCCTAACTATACATATATTACAATTAAGTCCCTAGACAAAGATAACTTGATTATTGAACACTATAAAATACTTCCAACAATCTCCCCCTTAGTGTTCAATTATAATTGAAGCTTCGGTTGTCTTTGTCTCTCGAATCTTCAGTCTTCATCATCAGTTGAACACAACAGAATAATTTCCAACACTTATCACAAATTAAATTTCTTACAGACGAGCGAAAACAATTATATCCCAGAATTAAAGAACTATATGATATTATTATCAAATATGGACATACTGAGCAAACAATATACTTAAATAAACCAAGACTAGTTGATTTTTATAATCCTTACAAAGGGTTAGGATTTACTAACCCATGCAACCTACAAAAAGCACGAAGAAAACAATTATACCAGTTTGGACATGTGGACATAGGGTTGATGGACCTTATGCTTTTCACAAGTGCGGGAGAAATTAATGCCATCGAAGAAGAAAAGAGAAATAAGAAAGCTAAGACTGAAATCTCCTACGATTATAAGGAATTAAACGAAAGTTACAAAACTCGAGTAATATCTTCAGGTAATGAGAATGTAACTACTTATCACATAAACAAAGATGACTTAGTAAAAGAAGAGAACAAGACAGAAGATAAAAAATCAAATACATACATACCTGCTAAAATCAAAAAGATTGTAGACTTAGAATCTACTCTGGAAAAGGAAAGGAAGACATTCTATAACGAGAAAATACGTCTACTAAAACAAATTGAAGTTCTTAGAAATCTCGATACTCCTTCCAAAAGTATTCGTATTAAAAAGGAGTTATCTTCTTCTAATTCGTCTCCAAATGAACTAGCAGGGGAAATGACGAAATTAAAGTTGAAGGCAAAGGCAAAGGCAAAATCCGTAAAGAAGAAAAGAGAAAAGGAAGTCAAATTAGAGCCTAAGTGGAAAATAAAAGAGCCCTCTAACTCTTCTTCTTTAGATAAGAAAAGTACCTTAGTCCAGTTATGTAATGTTGTTTCTTCTTCGATACTAAAGCTAAATACTATCAAGAATACTGATTCTCAAAGCCTTAATTCCCAACGAAAAATACAACAATATAGAATTAATGAAATCTCCAAAGAAAAGGAACCCGCCAAGAATGAACAGTGCAAAACAAAAACAGAAAGTCAAACTAGAAGTAAAACAAAGAAGATAGCTAACCCGAAAATTGCTAAAGAACACACACCAAATAGGGTAGCTAAATCAAAAGCTTCTAGTGAAATAAAAGAAACTTGGGTGATCAAAAGAGATAAGAGACAACAAACCCAATTAATTAATAAATGGGTACCAAAAACTAAGCTTGCACCAAAATTAGACTTATTCTCTAACATTGTTACAAATCCCGTGTTTACATGGGACACTGAATCACCTTAGATTCTTCATGTGTAGAACCATCATGTGTGGTACCTAGACTCGGGTTGCTCCACACACATGACCGGACACGAAGCACTGCTGAGCAACTACACCGAACGGTTCGGTGGTAAGGTTCGTTTTGGTAACAATAACTCTGCTTCTATATTAGGCTATGGTAGCTTAGTTCTAGAAAACTTCTCCATACAAGACGTGTCATATGTTAAGGGTTTGAGTCATAATCTGTTTAGCATAGGACAATTTTGTGATAAAGGCCTTGAGGTCAATTTTAGAGCTAAACAGTGCAGTATTAATGACTCAACTGGACAGACATTACTTGTCGGGTCCAGAAAATCAAAACTTGTTGGAAATTATTCTGTTGTGTTCAACTGATGATGTAGACTGAAGATTCGAGAGACAAAGACAACCGAAGCTTCAATTATAATTGAACACTAAGGGGGAGATTGTTGGAAGTATTTTATAGTGTTCAATAATCAAGTTATCTTTGTCTAGGGACTTAATTGTAATATATGTATAGTTAGGGATTAGAATGCAAATATACCAATATTGATTGGTATATATAGGGCAAGTATGTGTGATTAGCACATAACTTGAGTTTAGCTTTCTCTCACTAGAAAATCTCTCTTACCATTATCTTAATTAGGGTTGAATTGTAGAGAGAGAAAGAGGTAATTGGAGAGAAAGTTTGTGATTAATGAAGATTTGATTGATTTAATCCTAAAGCTTCCGCTCGCATTATCATCGAGGTAAATCTATCGAATCTATGCTCGAGTTCTTCGTTGGATAATAAAAACGGACCTAACAAATCTATATACAATAGATTTGAAAACAGTCAAACCCTCAACAACTGTTTGCTTGTTGTCAAAGACTTCTTTACAACAAAGCAATCTGTGGCATCAACATCTCTCCCATTTAAACTTTAAGACTTTAAATAAGCTGCAAGCTGAACAGTTGGTAAAGGGCTTACCAACTCTTCTATTTCTAAAAGAACACTTATGTGCAACTTGTGAGTTAGGAAAGATGAAAAGAACATCACATAGAACAAAAATGTTTCCTTCTACTTCACGACCTTTAGAAATGATACATATGGATCTATGTGGACCTATGCGTATACAAAGTATAAACGGCCGGAAGTATATCCTAGTTATTGTTGACGACTATTCTCACTATACATGGGTAAAATTCTTAAGGACCAATGATGAAACACCAGAGGTGATCAAAACATTTGTCAGCACAACTCAGAATTTACTTGAAAGTAAAATTCTGATTATCCGCACTGACAATGGGACAGAGTTCAAAAATAATGACTTAAGTCAATATTATGAGTCCCTCGGAATCACCCAACAGTTTTCTGCCCCTAGAACTCCTCAACAAAACGGTGTTGTTGAGCGCAGAAATAGGACTCTAGTGGAAGCAGCTCGCACTATGCTTATAACACTTAAGTTAATTAGAGCGGCCCATGAACATTATATTTCATCTCAGCCCATTTCAAAATAAAATTTATACCCTAGCCCAAATTATTATTCTAGTACTTTCCTCTTAGCTTGCTTCTTCCATTTTCCTCTCTAAGGGATAACAACGTGAGAAAAGAAAAAGGGGGAGACCTTCAAGCTTTGATTCTGCACGGGTGAGGGTTGAATTAAGTTTCATTCAGGCATGTTGGTTCATTAAAATCGATGCTCTCTTCTTATACTCCATTATGAAAGTATTCTATTCAAGAAATTCCTTCTATGCGCAGCCTCTGTAATATACGAATTTGACCTAGCTACAGTTCTCCGAATCTTATGAACTTTGATTCTGTTGAAAGATAAGTTTCCCAAGTTTCCAGAGCCACTTGAAGCATCTAAATCCAATATATATACAATTTGTTATGAATTTGTGAAGTTTTAGCTACGATTTTTGACCGAATTTATGCGCAGCTTTTGTATTCTGTGAAATTATCCTACTTATGCCACTCTGATCTTTCTGAAACTAATTTCTCTGGAAATCTAACTTCTTTGGGTTTTCACAGCCGCTAGAATCAGCTTGTTTCGATATTTCTACGATCTGTTATGGATTTTTAAATATTCTGCTATTGGACCGAAAAATCCCGTTTCCGCTGTTTCTGTATTATTCAGTTTTACCCTGCCTATACTATTCCAATAGTTTTGAAATTAATCTTTCTTGAAAGCTTAGATCCTCGTCTTTCTATAGGCACCAGAAACAGCTCAATCCGAGCATTCTATGAATTTTTATGGAATTTTGAAGCTTCTGCCACAAAACAGGAAATGTTCAGCAAATAGTTGGATTATTTCGAAATCACTCATGGTTATCTTCTTATTTAGGCGAAGGAACTTCGGCAAGGGACTTGAGGGCAGCTTCAGACGTCGGAGAAAGCTAGGACTTTACAGTGAGTTGATAATACGGGGACGCCTTCCCTTCGCGGGATGTGTGAACCTCGCGATGGGTTATTTTATGTCGTTTTCACTAGATTATATGTTATTGTTGGATTATGATTAGTGGGCCTTGCCAGCTTTAGGATGTTCATATTCGCTATGTTGATGAGAACTTGGGCATTTATGTTGCTTCGTGAATGATGCTAATAAGTATTTGAACGTCTATGTGCTTTGGTGAATTGCGTTCATGTACAGGGATATGACGTGACGGTATGTCACTATTCCACGTTGTTGATTTGATTTGTGGATTTATGGCTGTGATGTCGATGATTTGTTGTTGTTGTTGCATATACTCGGTACCGAGGTAGTAGTAGCCCGAATGGCCACGTTCGGGTGAGTGAGAGTGGCATATCGAGTAGTAGCCCGTGGCTTGGCAAACCAGGGTGAGTTAGGCCCAACGAGTCGCCCGTCCATTTGCCATGTATTGATTATCGTTGGAGGGTGATCGTTGGGGAGGTAACAAAGTCGATTGTGAGACTCGGCCAACGTCACCGGTGTGGGACATGCATTTTGTTAGAATCATTTATTGTATTCTTTATATTATAGATGCTTCCGTCTTTGGTGTATTTAGTTCTTTGGTTTAGATGTTATTAGGGTTTGTAATTTACTTTATTATAAGTATTAGTTGTTTGGGCTAATTAGGTTTTGGGCTTGATGGGCTTTAATATACCAACTAATGTGGTATATAAAGACCCACCAAGCCCTAGTTTCAAAGTGTTCCTCCTTGCAAGTATTGTGCCTCCTTGAACAAGCTAACCTAAATACTCTCAAGCTAAAATCATTCTAGGTTGCTTTCTTTGTTGCTTGCATTATATTAGATGAAAAGGGATTTACAAGTGGTATCAGAGCAAGCGTGAGGGAACTTTGAAGCCATTTTTGGAGTTTTTTGAGCTATTTCGTCACTTTTTTAGGCTGTTTTTGAGCTACTTTGGCTGTTTTTCTGCCTTTTCTGTGCTGTTTTTGGGGTTTCTCGGCCTTTTCTGGTTTTGGGGAACTTTTTCCAGCAAAAACAGCATTTCTGGGCAGATTTTGGGCATTTACAGCAAGATTTTCGGATTTTTCTGGGTTTCAGCTTGAAGATCTTCATCCTGTTCATCATTCGCGGAACAGACAAAGAATTCGCGAACCTCTCTGCTTTGCGAACCGCCACTCTCGCGAACTTCAATTCGCGAAGTGTTCCGCTACATCCGCGAACCTCAACACGCGAACAAGGATCACGAAGCTCAGGCCACTTCACGAACCCCACTTCATCCGCGATCTTTCGATTCGCCAACCGTCAGTTCAGCTTCGCGAATCAATTAGCCAACCCGTGATCTCACTTCGCCAAAGTAGATCACGAACCGGTCTTCAATTCGCGAACCAGCCATTTCACGAACCGCGAACCAGCCATTTCACGAACCCTTCGATTTCACTTATCCAGCTCAAGTTCGCGAACCCTTCGACTTCACGAATCCAGCTCAAGTTCGCGAACCCTTCGATTTCACGAATCCAGCTACAGTTCGCGAACCTCACTAACTTCAAGTTTCAACACTTCAAAGTTCCACACACGTTTAAAGATCACCCACATCTAATATAGGATGGACACACTCGCCATGGGAAGCGACGTCAGACCACCAGTGCTGCGAAGAGGCGAGTTCTCTATCTGGAAGAACAGATTCTTTAACTTCCTGGAGATCAAAGACAACGGAGAGGAAATGATCCGATCACTCCAAAGCGGCCCCGAAACATTTACGACCACACTCCCCGGGGACAACACCGTGACTCCTCCCGTCCTTCCACAGATAGTACCCAAGTCTCCAGCCGACTACACTGATTTTGAGAGACGAAGCGTTAGGGCAGACCTCATGTCTAAGACCTACCTCCTACAAGCCATGCCAAATGAAATCTACATTCAGGTAGATAGCTTCCAGACTGCCAAGGAAATGTTCGACGAGATCTCTAAATTGATGCAGGGCACTGATATCGGTTTAAGAGCCAAGAAAGCCAACACACTGGCGGCTTACGACTCCTTCAAGGCTCGACAGGGCGAGCCAATTGGTGAAACCTATCGTAGGTTTATGATCCAAACCAATGAGCTGCGGAAGATCAACATCATGAAGTCCAACTTGGAGCTAAATGTAAGATTCCTTACATCATTACAGCCTGAGTGGAAGAAGATTGCCACAAATTTCAGGCAGAACAAGGACCTCGATGAAATTGACATCCACAGCATCTACGAGAGCCTCGAGCAGCATTCAGATGACGTAAACGAGGGGGTGGAGGAGCAGAAGAATAAGGCTGTGGCCGACTCACTAGCCTTAGTGACGGACAAGAAGAGCGCAAAGCTGAGTAAAGGCAAAGCCGTCAAGATCCCGAGCCCCTCCACCTCCGAAGATGACTCAGGCTCGGACTACGATCCGGAGATGAAGGAGCTCCAGAAGCACTTGGCTCTAGTAACGAAGATGATGAACAAAAAGTTCTTCAAGAAATCATCATCCTCGTCCAACAGACAAAGGATCTCGTCAGGACCCAATCCTCAGACCCGACCATTTCAGCCAGCTGAAACCAAGGCCCCAGCCGAACCAAGAAAATGCTACAACTGTGGCAAACCAGGGCACTTTGCCAATGACTGTCCCCTTCCGAAGAAAAAGAAGGACGAAGAGTATTATCTCAGGAAGCTGCAGTTGATCAGGCAGAAGAATCAAGGCAAAGCACTAGTGGCCGAGCAGGACCACTGGCTCGAGGACTCCACGGAAAGTGAGCCCGAGAACCTTGCCCTGATGGCACGGCTGGAAGGAGACGGATCAGACGAGGAGGAGCAGTCGGAAGCTAGCACCAGCACCAGCACGAACGAGGTAGACAAATCGTGCAACGGCGAGGAGGTATATTCTTTCAACGAGAGTATGCTTTTAAATCTACAAAATAAAATAGAGGTCCTAAGTAAAGAACGTAAAAATACTAAGTCTTTAGAAAAGAAATTAGCAAAAACTCAAGCTATTCTAACCATGACCCTAGAAGAAGTAGAAAGATTTGAAAATAGCTTGAGTACGTCAGAACAAGACTTAGGAAAATCAAATGATAAAATTAGTGAATTAATGAATAGGATAGCGACCCTAGAATGCGAAAGAAACGAAACTTCTAGAAATAATGATAGAATTAGAGAACTAGAAGCCCAATTAGCTAACAACCGTGCATCCCTCATTAATCGACTAAGCGATATTGGTTCCCTGAATTGTCGATTAGAAGCTGCAAATCTTAGGGTAGCTAGTCGAGATGAGGAAATTGCTAAACTAAATAAAAAACTTGAAGAGTTGATGGCGAATTATAGGAAGAGTGAGAATGAGCGAATAAATAAAACTAGCGAGTATAATCTGATGAATAGCGAACGCGCTGGGCTATATGCTAAGATAAAGAGCCTAGAAGACATTATCACGAAACGAGGGCTATCAGAACAGGTATTAGAACGAACCATGTTTCTGAGTCAGCCCAAAGATACTAGGTTCTACAATCCACGAGGGGGGTTAGGCTTCGTTAAGACCATCATACCTGAAGCCAAGAAAACTCCCATTCGCTACGATGATAGTTATCTGGATCTATCGCTCATACGCTTCTTTCAGTCGTCAAAAAGCGAACCAACGACAGGAGAAGGGAGCGATCGGGCCGAAAAACCGTTCGATTACCTTAGCCTGAACGAAAGTTACAAGACAAAGGAAAAACCCTCGATTGATAACTGTCTCCAGCTAGTGCACCGCCCTCTCAAAAGGTCGTTGAAGAAGCACCGAAGAATTCGAAGCATATGGGAACGTTGCCTAGAGCTTACATCCCTTTTTCGCATAAAGAAAATTTCAAATTACGAGCATCGATGGAATCACTCGAGCAACTCCTCAACTAGAGAAAGACATTTTACTCGCAGTAATTTCATCATTTAAGGATCAAATAAGCACTAGACCCCACACGATCCCTACACATACTCCTTTCATTTTGACAACGTCACACACAAAACTCTTCAAGAATAAAGAATTAAATAAGCCGGTTATAGGTCGCACCACGAAGATCACTAACAAGACCTCTTCTGCATCGACAGGAAAAGCATCTTGGGAAAAGAGCGTGAAGTGGAGGGCAAGACAAGACGAGACAAAAGGAGACGTTGCTGTTCACAAAAAGGAGCAAATGAAAACGAAAACTAAAATGTCTCCCTTTTTGTTTTGTAAGAATCGTCTTGAGTGTGTTAATGTGTTGAAAAATGCTGCTAGTTTTATTTCTAAGTCGAAAAGGATTTCAGACCCGAAACTTAGCAGGCAACTTATTTCGCAAACCCACACACACACTAGACTCGCAAACTAAAAGGCACACATCAAAGTCGCGAACTTTGATTTCTATACCTAACTCGCGAACTAACCCTCTCTTTGCACACTTCCCCGAAGTAAAAGACAAGAAGGTTGCAAGCTCAAATCCCCAACCAAAGGCGAGACCACAAAATGCTTCAAGGCTCGAGAAAAAGCCAGATCAAATATCTCGCAAAAACAAGAAGAAAACCGAGCCCAAGCACTACGTGCCCAAAATCAAAACGCAACTGCTCAAATCGAAACAAATTTGGGTCACAAAAAGGGAACTCGAATCCATCACGACCAAATCAGGCACACGCCAGATTTGGGTTCCCAAAACAAGTCCAAGCATAGTAGACTACTTAGCTGATTCTCTATTTCATCTATGCTTGCGTGTCGAAAATAACCAAGGGGAACCCAACCGTTATCGGGTTACTGACCTCTCTTGATTATTTTTGCAGATCTGTCATGTGTGGTATCTCGATTCAGGTTGCTCCACACACATGACAGGGAGAAAAGAGCTGCTGAGCAACTACAAAGCCCGCTTTGGCGGTAACGTGTGCTTCGGAAATAATCACGCGGCTCCGATCATAGGACACGGAGACCTCATCCATGACAACCTCACAATCAGGGATGTCTCGCTCGTCGAAGGACTTGGACACAACCTCTTCAGCATTGGCCAGTTCTGCGATAGAAGGCTGACGGTCACCTTCCAGTCTGACGAATGCACCATCAGCAACGACCAGGGTAGGGAACTCCTCACAGGCACGAGGAAGACAAATCTCTACACAATCAATCTGAAGACCCTTCGACCTTCATCCGCCATCTGTCTGATGACAAAGGCATCACACCAGCAAAATGATCTTTGGCACAGACGGATGTCCCATATCAACTTCAAAACGCTGAATAAACAGTACAAAGATAAGCTAGTCACAGGACTCCCAGCATTGAAGTACCACAAAGAGCATCTATGTTCGGCGTGCGAAATGGGAAAGATGAAGAAGGCATCTCATTCATCAAAACACGTGGCCTCGACCTCTCGCCCACTGGAGCTGCTACACATGGATTTATGCGGGCCAATGAGGATACAAAGCATAAATGGAAGAAAATACGTATTAGTCATTGTAGATGACTACTCGAGGTACACATGGACGAGATATCTTAAAACGAAGGACGAGACCCCTGAAATCATCATCTCTTTTGTGAAGACGACTCAGAACCTGCTTGAGAGCAACATCCAAGTGATCCGCACAGATAATGGCACTGAGTTCAAGAACAAGGTCCTCAGTGACTTCTACACCTCATTAGGAATCTCTCAGCAGTTCTCGGCCGCAAAAACCCCTCAACAAAACGGAGTAGTGGAAAGGAAGAACCGGACCCTTATCGAAGCAGCCCGGACAATGCTAATTCAATCAGGACTTCCACACTTTCTATGGGCCGAGGCAGTAAACACGGCGTGTTACACGCAAAACCGAACGAGCATTCACAAGAGATTTGGGAAGACTCCATACGAGCTAATCAACCAAAGAGTCCCAAACATCAAATATCTACGGATTTTCGGCTGCAAGTGCTTTGTAGCTAATGACCGAGTTGATCGAGGGAAGCTCGACCCGAAGGCCATCGAAGGAGTGTTCATTGGATTTTCGGCTACTTCGAAGGCCTATAGAGTCTATCTCAAAGAAAGAAGGACTGTTATGGAAAGCATAAACGTTACTTTCGACGAAGCGCCAGTGGCTTCTGAATACATCAGTTCAGGACCCGTACTACAACCGAACGCTTCTGTCCAAATCAGGCCAGAACCGGGACTAATTAGAGTGCTGACAGACGATCAGCCCAGTCCTACATTCGAGGAGGTAGCATCGACATCCCACAAGAGCGACGACGCATGTGAGCTGCTTTTCGAAGATCTAGCCATCCACGATCGTCGATCAGCTCAACCTCCTCACCAACCCCAAAATAGTGACGCACCAGCTTCTCCCGTAGGCCAACACGAAGCTGCTGCATCTCCCTCAACGTCACATATAGAAGTCACTATTTTCCCTGAAGCCTCAACTGAAGAAGACGATGAAGACATTTCCCTAGACATAGAGCCTAACTCCCCGATCGAAATTTCCAGCACTCCCGAGACAACAGGTGAAGAACCCGCACAGGACGAGCAAGAACAACCTCTCCCTCGTCAAAGGAAGTGGACTCGAGCCCATCCGACGTCTCAAATTATTGGAAATCCAGACCAAGGAGTTAGTACAAGATCATCAACAACAAATGAAAATCTATATGCCTGCTTTCTCAGCCAGGCTGAGCCGAGCAAAGTTGGAGACGCGCTAAAAGACCCAGACTGGGTAAACGCAATGCAAGAGGAAATCCATCAGTTCGAAAGACTAAAAGTGTGGAAACTCGTACCGAGACCTCAAGGAAAGACGATTATCGGTACGAAGTGGGTATTCAAGAATAAGAAAGATGAAGACGGTGTCGTAATTCGCAACAAGGCAAGGCTAGTCGCGAAGGGCTACAACCAGCAAGAGGGAATCGACTACGACGAGACCTTCGCACCCGTAGCGCGAATCGAAGCAATTCGGATTTTCCTAGCATTCGCAGCCCACAAAGACTTCACGGTGTATCAGATGGACGTCAAGACAGCCTTCCTCAACGGCGTCTTGAAAGAAGAAGTTTACATGGCACAGCCTGAAGGATTTGTAAGCCAAGCCCACCCTGACTATGTGTACTTCCTCGAGAAGGCACTTTACGGACTTAAGCAAGCACCCCGAGCATGGTACGAGGTGCTATCTGACTTTCTGATCGAGTCAGGCTTCACTAAAGGGCAAATCGACACCACCCTCTTCATCAAGCGACGCAAGTCTGAAATTCTACTTATTCAGATTTACGTTGACGACATTATTTTTGGATCCACAAACCCCATGTTGTGCAAGGAGTTCGGGGAACTGATGAAGACAAAGTTTGAAATGAGCATGATGGGAGAGCTCAACTTCTTCCTTGGACTGCAAGTCAAGCAACTCCCAGAAGGAATCTTCATCAGTCAATCGAAGTATATTCAAGACATACTTAAGAAGTACAACATGGAAAATTCCCCATCTAAAAGCACCCTGATGTCGACTTCGTGCAAATTAGCCTCAGATCTATCGGGCAAATCAGTCAACCCGTCTACATACAGAGGAATGATAGGATCGCTTCTGTATCTGACAGCAAGTCGGCCGGATATAGTCTTCTCCACCTGCCTGTGTGCGCGCTTTCAAGCAGATCCGAAGGAGTCGCACATGCTTGCAGTGAAGAGGATCTTACGCTATCTCAAGGGAACACCGACACTCGGACTCTGGTATCCCAAGAACTCTAACTTTCAATTACTTGGCTTTACGGATGCCGACTTTGCAGGTTGTAGGATGGACAGGAAGAGCACCTGTGGGGACCCTCATTTTCTAAATACTATTAGTGGCGGATTTCCGCAACGAAAGCCGCGGAAGACCCATTTTACAAAAACTTTTTCGTAAAATAGAATATATTATAGTACATACGGGTTACAAAGTCGTATATTTACAAAGGCCGTAGCCCCAAAATATTCAAAATATCAAAACGCCCTAATGCCGCTCCACAGGTCTTCATCCATGTACAACCTCGCTCTCAAAAGTCCGTGGAGTTACCGCCATCAGCCTGCCTCAGTCGCGACGTACGTCGACGTCGGACTCGGTCGTACCTACAACACATAAAACTGAGCGATTGCCCAGTAGGTGAAAACATGCATGAATGCAGCGTGCGCTCACCCCTCATCCCAAAATATCTCACCATAAATGCACTCTCGACTTTTTCCTCTCAATCCATCTTACCATATCTCGACACAGGGCCCTAGGTAGACTCGACACCTCGCGCGCCCATAACAATCACGGTAGCCTACACTGATAGCGTTTAGACGATCACGCTACTGCCCTACCAGGTCGCTCCTTCCGCGAAAATAATATAAAAGACGGTAGCCTACACTGATAGCGTTTAGACGTTCACGCTACTGCCCTACCAGGTCGCTCCTTCCGTGAAAATAACATAAAAGACGGTTTTGCACCTCGGGACGTTCACGCCCAGTAGACAGATCGATCACGCCTGTCTGCCGTCAGGTGTCATATATGAGTACTAACCTCGATTCTTCTACGAATCATCAACGCGATCACGATCTACCCCGCTCGTTGACACTATAAAGTGTCACCGTGTCCACACGGTCATCACTCACTCGTACTGATATGAAATGCATGTGTGATATACAAATGAAATGCCACAGTACACATTAAAACTACCTTCCCTGAAAATATTATTTTGAACCTGGAAAATTTATTTCGAAAACTTTTAATCGGGCGTTAAAATAGACTATGCCCGTTGGACTCGGAACATTTTTCTCATTCAATGATGTAAAAATAATTTTCCTCCAAAGACTTTTTTTTTTTGAACAAAGACCCGAATTTTATTCGAGCCCGAAAGTTGCTGCCCGAAAATGAGTCTGACGCCGAAAATGTTTTGACCCGAAATGTGGCCCGACAGTTCCATCCGAAAATCTTAGTTTTAAACGCCGAAAACTTGAGCCCGAATATCTTTCGAAGGCCCGAAACTCTTTACCCGAAAATAACACAATTCGCCGAATTTCCTTTCTGACTCAGAATATTTTAAAAGACCCGAAAATTATATTTTTTTTTCTGTGAAAACCTTGTTACCCGAAAATACTTTGTCCGAAAATATTAAAGATCTGGAAACGTATACCTATCCGAATTTATATAAATTCCAGACTACAGTACAAATACATGCCCAAAACTATTCAAACACCCGAAAACATTCAAGTGCCCGAATAACATCTACCCGAAAATATTCCTAACTCATTCAACTTCCATGTAAATACAACTATAACACGTAAATAGATTCAAACCCAAAAATCTGGGTTTTTAACGCATATAGCCACCCGAAAATTCACCAAATCATCATGTAAGTCACGTAAGATCATAACAAAATACGTTATCACATAAAACACATAATATTTTCGTGTTTGTAGATGAAAGATTTCACCTACCTCACGTCCGAAGTTTACGTGTTCTAAGATTTTTCCGAGCTCTCGATCGTTGGTTATTGAGTTTGAAGGTTTTCTTCTCCCCTTTTCTTCTCCTTTCTTGGTTTCGAAAATGTTCTCTGTTTTTCACTTAATGGGGTATAGATATACTTTGAGGTAAATGATGATAAGTAGGTGACAAGGAGGTGACGAGTTTTTCCTCTTAGGTTAAGAAATGTCTTGCCCGAAAATTATTTACACTTCACCCGAATTTCACTTTGTCTTTACCCGAATTCTTCCCTTTGTTCTTACCCGAAAATTGCTTCACCCGAATTTAGTTGGGCTTTACCTTAATGCTGCCATCACCCGAATTTTTGAGATTCTTCACCTAAATAAAATTTCTAAGTAACATAATCATATAGTTAATTACATCAAAACCCCATATTAAATTTTACGGGTATTACATCCTCCCCCCCTTAAAAGAATTTCGTCCCCGAAATTACGCCAATTGGAACAATTCGGGATAACGATTTCTCATATCGTCCTCTCGCTCCCAAGTGGCTTCTTCAATTGCTTGATTCCGCCACAATACTTTGACTAACGGAATGTTTTTATTCCGAAGTCGTTTTATTTCCTGCATCAAAATCTCTACCGGCTTTTCTTCATAACTTAGGTCTGGCCTCAACTGCTGATAAGAAAACTCGT
This sequence comes from Lindernia subracemosa, assembly GCA_028392965.1. Classification (NCBI taxonomy): domain Eukaryota; kingdom Viridiplantae; phylum Streptophyta; class Magnoliopsida; order Lamiales; family Linderniaceae; genus Vandellia; species Vandellia subracemosa. Next base: position 672,060 of record JAQPCC010000011.1, on the reverse strand, counting down.
TCTCCACCACCTGGCTTGGGTTCGCGATGTATTTTCGTAATGTTGATACGTGGAATACATCGTGGACCTGTGACAGTGAAGCTGGTAATTCTAACTGATACGCGACCTCGCCGACTCGTTTAAAAATTTTAAATGGGCCTATATATCTTGGACTCAGCTTGCCTTTTCGTCCGAATCGCTTTACGCCTTTCATCGGGGATATCTTCAAAAATACCCAGTCGTCTTCTGCGAATTCCAATGGCCTCCGTCTCTGATCCGCATAGCTCTTTTGTCTACTCTGAGCCGTTCGCATTTTCTCCCGAATTTTCTCTATGGCTTCCGTGATTTCACGTATCATGTCGGGGCCTAATAATGTTCGCTCGCCGACTTCATCCCAGTGTACTGGAGATCGGCATTTACGCCCGTATAAGGCCTCGTACGGTGCCATCCCAATCGTCGCGTGATAGCTATTATTGTATGAGAACTCGATCAATGGGAGGTATTTACTCCAATTTCCCTTGAAGTCTAGTACGCATGCACGTAACATATCCTCAAGGGTTTGGATCGTTCGTTCGGATTGTCCGTCTGTCTGAGGATGGTAGGCGGTACTGAACGAGAGTTTGGTTCCCATTGCTTTCTGTAAACTTCTCCAGAAATTTGATAGAAATCTCGGATCTCGATCCGAGACGATAGAAGATGGAATCCCATGGAGTCGAACTATTTCCTGAATATATAACTCCGCGTACCGCTCCATGGAAAAGGTTGAGCTAATCGGCAGAAAATGAGCAGATTTGGTTAGGCGATCAACAATCACCCAAATGGCGTCGTGGCCTTTTACAGTCTTCGGTAAGCCGACGACAAAATCCATCGTAATGTGGTCCCACTTCCATTCGGGAATTGGTAGGGGTTGTAAGGTCCCTGCCGGTCGTTGGTGTTCCGCCTTAACCTGCTGACATGTTAGACATTGACTTACGAATGCCGCAATGTCCTTCTTTATTCCTGGCCACCAGTAGGTTGTTCGTAAGTCTTGATACATTTTTGTACACCTGGGTGTACCGAGTATGTCGTGGCGTGTGCTTCCATCATTATGGTTCGTCGTAGCTCCTCGTCATTGGGTACATATAAGCGATTCTTGTATCGTAAACTCCCGTCTTCTCGTATTTCGAAGTCGGGTGGTGCTTGCTCCATTTGCGCACTTCGGATCTTCAAGTAGAGCTCGTCTTCTTCTTGTGTCTCCTGATCCTTTCTAGTAATGTGGGCTGAAGGGTCAGTGCTGCTAATTTCGTTTCAACCTCGCCCAAATTTATTATTTCCACTTCAAGTCTGCAAAGTTCTGCATTTACGGTTTTTCGGCTTAATGCATCGGCGACTACGTTCGCTTTGCCTGGATGGTAATTGATCACGCAGTCGTAGTCCTTAACGAGTTCTAACCAACGTCGTTGCCTCATATTCAACTCCTTCTGGGTGAAGAAGTACTTCAGGCTCTTATGGTCCGTATAGATTTCGCATCTTTCTCCGTAAAGGTAGTGCCGCCAAATCTTCAGAGCGAAAACTACTGCTGCGAGTTCCAGATCATGTGTTGGGTAATTCTTCTCGTACTCTTTCAATTGTCGAGAAGCATATGCGATAACCTTCCCATTTTGCATCAACACGCATCCCAAGCCATTCTTCGATGCGTCGCTATAGACCGAAAATCCTCCGGTTCCCGATGGTATCGTCAAAATTGGGGCTGAAGTAAGCCGTCTCTTCAGTTTCTGGAAGCTCTGCTCACATGATTCTGTCCATATGAACGGCACATTCTTCCTTGTCAGATTCGTCAGGGTTGAGGCAATACTAGAGAAGTCAGCAATGAACTTACGGTAGTATCCTGCAAGTCCTAGAAAACTCCGTACTTCAGTAGGAGTAGTGGGTCGTGGCCAGTTATTCACTGCTTCGATCTTACTGGGATCCACCGAGATTCCATTTCCAGAAATGACGTGTCCCAGAAAGGCTACTTGCTCCAACCAGAATTCACACTTCTTAAATTTGGCGTAGAGCTGTTTCTCCCGCATAATTCCTAAGACAGTGCGTAGATGGGTTGCGTGTTCTTCTTTCGTCTTAGAATATATGAGAATATCGTCGATGAAGACGATAACAAAGCGATCAAGAAAGTCTTTGAAAACCCGATTCATCAGGTCCATAAAAGCGGCTGGTGCATTTGTCAGCCCGAAAGGCAGGACCAAAAACTCGTAATGGCCGTACCTCGTGCTGAACGCGGTTTTCGGAATATCTGACTCCCTGATCTTCAGTTGATGGTATCCAGAACGGAGGTCGATTTTCGAGAATATCGTAGCACCTTGCAATTGGTCAAATAAATCGTCGATCCTCGGCAATGGATATTTATTCTTGATCGTGCTTTTATTCAGCTCTCTGTAGTCGATGCACAGCCTCATCGACCCATCCTTCTTCCGTACAAAAAGAACTGGTGCTCCCCACGGTGAGAAGCTGGGCTGAATGAACCCCTTTTGCAACAGTTCCTCCAGCTGTTCTTTCAACTCTCGTAGTTCATTAGGCGCTAGACGGTAAGGGGCTTTAGAGATTGGGGCTGCTCCTGGCACCAGATCTATCGTGAACTGTATTTCTCGATCAGGGGGTAACCCCGGGAGATCATCAGGAAATACATCGGCGTATTCGTTGACTATTGGCACGTGTTTTAGTTCTGGAGGAGATAACTCATCTGCTTTCACCGCATATACTAGAAAAGACTCACAACCTGACCCCAAAAGTCGTTGAGCCTTTAAAGCAGAAATTCGAGGGATACTGTTCTGATTTACCTTACCCGAAAAAGTGAACACCTCTTCCTCGGGTAATTGGAATCTTACTATCTTTCTATTACAGTCAATGATGGCTCCATATCTTGAAAGCCAATCCATCCCGAAGATAACATCGTAGTCGTTCATCGGGATTACGATCAAATCGACTCTTAACTTTCTACCCTTTATGATCACGGAGCATCCTTCCAACACTTGATTAGTGTGTGTCGGATCACCGTGTGGTAAGCTTACTACATAGTTACACTCAGATAAGGTAGGAGATATTCCCACCTTTGCCACATATTTAGCCGACACAAACGAATGTGTGGCTCCCGAATCAATGAGCACAGATGTAGGTATGTTATAGATAGTTAACGTACCCGTCACTACCGAGGGGTTTGCTTCTGCCTCCTCGTTCGTCAAGGTGAAAACTCGAACTGGAACGGGTAGAGGTCGGACCGGTGGTTGGGTCGAGTTCTGCGGAAAATTTTCTTGACAATTTCTGGCATAATGGCCTAATCTCCCGCATCGGAAGCACTGGGGATTTGGATTTGGCCCCGTTCTGACACAAGCTCCAACATGATAGCGCCCGCATTTTGGGCATTGGGGCGTAAAGTTTGGGGGTTTATTTGGGAAGCTAGTCGGTCCTTGATTAGGCATTGAGTTTGGACGCCAGTTTTGTTGACCCTGGCAATTTCCTTGATTACTAGGGCCTCTGCCAAAGAATTGGCGTTTACGATCACCCCCTGCTCCTTGCTGATTCTCTCTTCTTCTTTTCGCCTCTTGAGCCTCGAGAATCTGCGCCTCCGCTTGCTCAGCAATCATCGCCCTCTCTGCCACTTGTGTGAATTCCATCTGTCGGGCTCCCGCTATACTTAAGTCTCGATAGATTTCGGGTTTGAGGCCCATTATAAACCTCGTTACCTTCAAGAGATTAGTTGTCACCATATGAGGGGCAAAACGAGACAGCTCCTCAAATTTGCGAATATACTCTGCGACTGTCATCCCTCCTTGTTTTAAGCACATAAACTCGTGCATCCTTCTTTCTTGTTCGTGGGCTGTGAAGTATTTGCTGTGGAACAATTCTCTGAATCGTTCCCACAACATTGTTATTGGATTCTCCAAGACCTTAACTGTGTCCCACCAGAACCTAGCGTTTCCCCTTAGCATGGAAACGGCACAAAGGACCTTTTCATCCTCCGGCACCCGACTATAGATAAACATATCTTCAATTGTACGCAGCCAATCTTCTGCTACTGCAGGGTCAGTGGCATCCGCAAATGTTGGGGGGTTTAGTTTTCTGAATCTCTCTCCTATAATCTCTATACGCTCTGGTTGTGGAGACTGACCATGTTCAGATGAGTTCCTATTATGGATAAGTTCATTGATCTGGTCCGATTGTCGTTGGACCAGTTCAGTAAGTCGCAAGATGGTAGAGTCCCGCTCATTAGTAGGGGACTCGGTTTCAGCCCTACGACTAGATTCACCCACGTCTCTTTTTCTTCCTCTCGGCATTCTTACTATTATCTACAATTATTCATACAAATAGGCATATCACTTTTAACATTCAATCACGTTAAAACATAAAAATTTACAGGCAAGGGCTGATCCTCCAGACTTTTGAGCAGCCGTACATGGACAGTCTTCAGAATCTATAACCTAAGCTCTGATACCACCTGTGGCGACCCTCATTTTCTAAATACTATTAGTGGCGGATTTCCGCAACGAAAGCCGCGGAAGACCCATTTTACAAAAACTTTTTCGTAAAATAGAATATATTATAGTACATACGGGTTACAAAGTCGTATATTTACAAAGGCCGTAGCCCCAAAATATTCAAAATATCAAAACGCCCTAATGCCGCTCCACAGGTCTTCATCCATGTACAACCTCGCTCTCAAAAGTCCGTGGAGTTACCGCCATCAGCCTGCCTCAGTCGCGACGTACCTCGACGTCGGACTCGGTCGTACCTACAACACATAAAACTGAGCGATTGCCCAGTAGGTGAAAACATGCATGAATGCAGCGTGCGCTCACCCTCATCCCAAAATATCTCACCATAAATGCACGCTCGACTTTTTCCTCTCAATCCATCTTATCATATCTCGACACAGGGCCCTAGGTTAGACTCGACACCTCGCGCGCCCATAACAATCACGGTAGCCTACACTGATAGCGTTTAGACGATCACGCTACTGCCCTACCAGGTCGCTCCTTCCGCGAAAATAATATAAAAGACGGTAGCCTACACTGATAGCGTTTAGACGTTCACGCTACTGCCCTACCAGGTCGCTCCTTCCGTGAAAATAACATAAAAGACGGTTTTGCACCTCGGGACGTTCACGCCCGAGTAGACAGATCGATCACGCCTGTCTGCCGTCAGGTGTCATATATGAGTACTAACCTCGATTCTTCTACGAATCATCAACGCGATCACGATCTACCCTGCTCGTTGACACTATAAAGTGTCACCGTGTCCACACGGTCATCACTCACTCGTACTGATATGAAATGCATGTGTGATATACAAATGAAATGCCACAGTACACATTAAAACTACCTTCCCTGAAAATATTATTTTGAACCTGGAAAATTTATTTCGAAAACTTTTAATCGGGCGTTAAAATAGACTATGCCCGTTGGACTCGGAACATTTTTCTCATTCAATGATGTAAAAATAATTTTCCTCCAAAAGACTTTTTTTTTTTTTGAACAAAGACCCGAATTTTATTCGAGCCCGAAAGTTGCTGCCCGAAAATGAGTCTGACGCCGAAAATGTTTTGACCCGAACATGTGGCCCGACAGTTCCATCCGAAAATCTTAGTTTTAAACGCCGAAAACTTGAGCCCGAATATCTTTCGAAGGCCCGAAACTCTTTACCCGAAAATGAACACAATTCGCCGAATTTCTTTCTGACTCAGAATATTTTAAAAGACCCGAAAATTATATTTTTTTTTTCTGTGAAAACCTTGTTACCCGAAAATACTTTGTCCGAAAATATTAAAGATCTGGCAACGTATACCTATCCGAATTTATATAAATTCCAGACTACAGTACAAAATACCATGCCCAAAAACTATTCAAACACCCGAAAACATTCAAGTGCCCGAATAACATCTACCCGAAAATATTCCTAACTCATTCAACTTCCATGTAAATACAACTATAACACGTAATATAGATTCAAACCTAAAAATCTGGGTTTTTAACGCATATAGCCACCCGAAAATTCACCAAATCATCATGTAAGTCACGTAAGATCATAACAAAATACGTTATCACATAAAACACATAATATTTTCGTGTTTGTAGATGAAAGATTTCACCTACCTCACGTCCGAAGTTTACGTGTTCTAAGATTTTTCCGAGCTCTCGATCGTTGGTTATTGAGTTTGAAGGTTTTCTTCTCCCCTTTTCTTCTCCTTTCTTGGTTTCGAAAATGTTCTCTGTTTTTCACTTAATGGGGTATAGATATACTTTGAGGTAAATGATGATAAGTAGGTGACAAGGAGGTGACGAGTTTTTCCTCTTAGGTTAGAAAATGTCTTGCCCGAAAATTATTTACACTTCACCCGAATTTCACTTTGTCTTTACCCGAATTCTTCCCTTTGTTCTTACCCGAAAATTGCTTCACCCGAATTTCACTTTGTCTTTACCCGAATTCTTCCCTTTGTTCTTACCCGAAAATTGCTTCACCCGAATTTAGTTGGGCTTTACCTTAATGATGCCATCACCTGAATTTTTGAGATTCTTCACCTAAATAAAATTTCTAAGTAACATAATCATATAGTTAATTACATCAAAACCCCATATTAAATTTTACGGGTATTACAGCACCTCGGGTGGAATACAGTTCCTAGGTGACAAACTAGTAAGTTGGTCGTCTAAGAAACAAAACTGTGTGTCCACGTCAACCGCCGAAGCAGAGTACGTTGCTGCGGCCAGTTGCTGCTCTCAAATCCTGTGGTTGCGAACGCAATTGCAGGATTACGGGTTTGTGTTCAATAACATTCCAATTTACAGCGACTCGAAGATATAGACCTTCGATATCACTTTATAAAAGATCATGTAGAAAGAGGCACAATCACAATGTACTTCGTTAACACCGAAGTTCAACTTGCCGATCTTTTCACAAAGGCTTTGGACGAAAAACGTTTCATGTTTCTCGTTTCAAAGTTAGGCATGTTGAATCGGGAAGCATAACGTGATTTTGCCTATTTTAATCTTTTATAAAGTTACAAAGATGATCACCATTCCAAAAATTTAGGGGGAGTAATTTTTAGTCTTCTTATTATATTTTAACTTGAAATTTATTTTCTAAGAGTGCATATTTTGAGGGGGAGTCTAAGTTAAAAATTGAGCCCACAATCACTAAAGCTTTTGAGGCCCAAACTACTTCGCGAACTCACGCACGCTTCGCGAACTCAATGCTACTTCGCGAACTCACGCACGCTTCGCGAACCTCAAACGGGCCCATCTTACCTTCGAAGCCCAAACCTTTTTGGGCCCGCGAACTTTTTACCTCTTAAAACCCTAAGTTTCACGAAGTTACAGTCGCCGTCAATTCATAAATTAGGGTTTACACTGTTCAAAATTCTCTCGATCTACTGTTCATCCGCAAGATAAAGCCACTCAAATCACGACAAAACCTGCTCCTTAGCTTCCAAATCTTCTTCTCTCGTGCGTTGCTGTGGTAAGAATAACGTTGAATCTTCATTTTCAAGCAGTTCTATACTTATCTGATGATGATTTTGGCGAATCTGGAACTTTCTGCACTTCGCGGATGATGAACACGATGAATCTTCATGATTCGCGAACTCAACCCTTTTTGATCTTTAAAGCGCGACTTTCGAAGTCTCCAACCTGTTTTTCGCGCATTTGTCTTAGCCCACGAAGTTCTCCATGATTCGCGAACTCTTCAAAGTTCGCGAACTTGCTCCGCATTCGCAAAACTCAAAATCGCGAACCTCTTTCAAAATTCGCCAAACCCTCAAGTTCGCGAACCACTCTAAATTCGTAATCATTTTTAAATCGCGAACTTATTTCTCAATTCGCAAACTTCCAGATCGCGAACCCCATGGTCTTTCGCGAATCCCTTCATGTTTCGCGAACTCAATTTCACTTCAATTCGAGAACACAATCTCATTTCGCAAAGTATTTCAGTTCTCGAACCTTTTCTAACATTCGCGAAACTAGGATTCGTAAAGCTTTTAGCGAACTTACCAAACTCTCATATCGCGATCCACACTTAATTGTTTTTATCATCTGTTTCGCGAACCTTTACTTAGAATTTTCTTAACGCACTCTCACTTTTCACTTCGCGACATAAAGACTTTGAAAATTTTTAACTAATGCGCGAACTCTCCACTTAAGAAATTTTCTAAGTATCAAACTCATGATTTAAATGGGCTGAAACTGTTTTTGGGCCCAAAATCAAACATTAAATTTCTAAAGCCCAAAACACTTGAACAATTTTTGAACTCTAACTTGTTTTCACCTATTCAAATCATGTTACCTTCTGCTTCATATTACTGTATAAACTAATGGTTACTCTATCATCGCAGGTTTAACGAATCCAGGTGTTCGGAACAACAAAAAGGAAGAGGGCAAAGTAAAAAAAAAAAAAAAAACAAGGAAGAGTCGCCCCACTCAAAAAAATATATATGAATACGACACCAACAGATCTGATATACCCAACGTCCAAATGGGTCATTCCGAAGGACAATAACTTCCAACTCGACTTGGAAGTCTTCAAAGGGAAGGAACCCATTATTCCTGCGATATTGAGACACCATCACCTCTGGTACGCCTTCTCGGCCGCTGTACCAGTCCCCTCCGTTTACCTTCAACAGTTTTGGGGGACGCTGCAGACGAAGGTGGCACCAGACAATAGCTTTTACTACGAAGCAAAACTCGCGGGCCAGACGGTCGAGGTCACCCGCGAATTAATCCGCCATGTTCTCCGCCTGCCCAGCCGACCGGAGAATGAGTATGAGGCTTCTGAGGATGAGCTTCTCGAGGACATTCAAAGAATGGGCTACTTCACGCCCGTCAAAGTCCTCTCTCAGATCCAACAGTCCATGATCCCGCATCCATGGCGGACACTTTTTGCGCTTGTCAATAAGTGCTTCTCACCAAAGCACTCAGGGCACGACAGGTGCAACATCACGATACTGCGGATCTTCCACGGCATTGCCTTCAACAAAAATGTAGATTATGCCAAGCTCATCATGTTGGACCTCGACGACCAAATGATGCAGCGAACGAAGGGCAAGAAGACGCAGTACCTTCCATATTCCAGGTGGTTCGGGCTTATGATCCACCACTTTATGCAATCACTGCCTGGGATACCAACCCGGCCCGCCGACGAATATGTCACCCCGCCAAAACTCAGGTACCTCCAGAAGGGGAAGGTCGATGAGAAATACGCGCGGCGGCCGATGCCCATCCCTTCATCCCTCTTGTCACTGGCGGAGCAGCACATGATAGAAGACTACTGCCGCCAGTACAATGTATACGCCCCCATGGTTCGCGAAAACCCCCTCGAACCTAACCCCGAGGCCTCCCACTCTGCCGATGAAGGTCCTAGAACCAGGCCGGAGGCAGCCATTCCATCAATTACCCAATCATCCACACCACCAACACCTGTCGAACAGCAAATACCCGTTCGACAGCTCTCACCACCACTTATCACACCCATCCCACCACCATCTCCTGTCAGCCGCACATCACCGATCCCGCCGACGTCGCGTGCTCTTCAACGACAAATGTTGAGCGACGTCTCCGACTCGGACGGTGAAGACGGGATGCCCATACTCCGCCCACCGTCACCACCACCCTCCACGAGGCAGCCGTCGCCCGCTCCTCAACGCCAACAAATGAGCGACGACTCCTCTGACGACGACGATGACAGCACGCTTATCCATAGACGTCGTCGTATTCCTCCAATCCCCACTCCACTACAAGCCGGGTCACCCCTTAGGATAGAAGCCGCCGACATCGACCCAACGGCGCATACCACGAGCCTTAGCCATTCGGCCGGTTCCCAACAACCGGTCGTCTCAAAAAGCCCCGACCCTCAACCATCCCGTCCTCCGCCTGTCACCGAACAGGCCACAACGTCCATACAGGCGCACATGATTGAGGCGCTTCTAGGATTGGACGGAAGTCCCGATGACGACGACCCCACATCGTCTTCGTCAGAGGGCCACCGTCCGTACATCACGATCGGACGTGTGCCAACGGGACGCCTAAGTGGCCCCGGTGAGAGCTCTACCTTCGCCCGTCTGTGTGACGTGGCCCTAACGACCGGAGCGGTCCTTCCTCGTGAGGAACCGCAAGGACATGTCGGAAGTCCAGTGCCGCCCGAAGTCCCATCGATTTCCCGCGAAACTGGCCACCCCACCACTTCGGGGGTGCAAACGGAAGGCCTTCGTGGCTCCGGCGGTGATTCCCCGCACGTGACGGCGACATACCTAGAACGGAGACTTGCCGAATTTCTCGAGCAAGTTGCTGTCCCGCGCATGCAGTCACTCATTACGGCTGCTGCGTCGGACAGAGGCAAAGCTCCAGTTGTCGACGAAACCCCGTCACGTTCCCAACTACCCCCACCTCCTCATCCGAACCCCCACACCATGCCACTGCTCGACCTATGGGACATCTTCACTGCCCGTCTCATAGGAGTGGACCCGAAGCACCCCGCGCTCGTGACGGTCCAAAAAATACTGCTCGCGCAACAAAACATACCGTCAACAGACACGTGCCGAGACGACACCTCAACAATCCGAAGACGGCACGACGATCCTGACGACCAGGATCGCCGTGAGGGGGAGAAGCGTCAACGCCTATCCTCCTCCGGAGCATCTGTACGACGAAGCACACCATCACAGGGCAGATCAGCAGCCGGCCCTACAACACAAACCCAACAACCAACACGAAGAGGTTCTCGAGGAAGACAAGCGGCGCCAGGGCCGAACCAGACACTCTTCCTTGGCGAAGCAACGTCGACCTCGGAAATCCATACACATACAGTCCAAAGAACCACCACCCCAAATCCTCCTTCCACCACCCACGAAGCCAGAAAAAGCCGAAGCCCACCTCTTTCGCCCTACATTGCTACACAACCGGACTTAGAGCCATTCAACCTCGAAGATTACCTCCAACCACACACTGAAGTGGAGGCGTACATTATGAACGAAGGATGGCTCAAAAGACCGGTTACAGAACAGTTCTCAAAGGCTATGTTTGATAACGCTCGACAGCTCCTAAGGAATGCAGAGGTTGAACTTGTCAGAATAGAAGACAAGGAGTTGGAAGTAGGGGAGGACTACGAAGCAGAAATCCCCGAACTTCCTGTTCTCTTGGAGCACGCCAACCGATGGTACGACATGTACAACCCTCCGCATGTCGATTATTAACTCTTCTTCAGAAGCAAAGTCTTCATAGGCTTCATGGGCAGGCAGTTCCAGCGTTCTTCGAACGAACTCTTTTGTGAGTATGAGACGTACATTTTCGAGATACGTCTCATAGTAGATGGATTGGTCGGTGTCAATCCGTCGTTTCATCTCCGCCCAAAATTGTTGAACGTAGACGATCGGGACTGTTGCGGTTTTGTTGAATGCCGGCCACATTGGGTGTCCTTGGAGAATTGAAAGAATAATCTCATCCGGTCCTTTATACGTGGCCGGGTCCAATTGAAAATTGTTGTCTTTGATAGGCAGCCACGATTCTCGTTCATGTAAGAGATATTCTGTGGTTTGATGAGCCATAATTATCTGTCAAAGACATACACAATATTAGTGCTGAAAGAATTAAGATGTATGTGTTTGTTATGTTTTTCCTCTGGTTTCCCTCTGTTTTTACTCTGTTTTTTTTTATTACTCTGTTTTAACTCTGTTTCAACTCTGTTTCGCAAAAGTTATGGTGTGAAAAAGATACTAAGTTTTTAAGCCCGTAAATATGTCCTAAGTTTGAAGTTTGCGAATGAACTTGAGCATTTGAGTAAAATTTTGAAATATTTCTAAGTGTTGAAGCGTAAACCTTTTTAAAATAAAACTCGCTGTAAACAGTGTTGCGGTTTACGAACGTAAGTTGTTCGTAAACTAGAAAGCGTTTGAAACAGTGTAAACGTTTACGATGAAAAACAGTTTACGATCATAAATCATTCGTAAACCTCAAAGAGTCGTAAACAGTACGCTTTAGTTTACGATGAAGTAACGTTTACGAATGAGATGCGATCGTAAACCTCCTTTAGACCTGAAACAGTGACATACGGTTTACGAAAATAACCTTTTACGAATGAGACTCGATCGAAAAGTTTACGATTAAAAACGTTTTCGACAGAGATCTGTTTACGAATGAAAATCATTCGTAAACTCCTTTGTGACCTGAAACATTACTATTAAGTTTACGAGTAAACTAGGTTTACGAATATAAATCGTTCGTAAACCAGTTGAAAAAAAAATAAAATAAAATAGTAGAATCATATCGAAAAGTACATTCAACATTCGTAAACCTACATTCATCATTCGTAAACGGAGACAGTTATCGTAATCATAGTCCTAGCCTTAGTAACATTCAGATTAAGCAACATAGAGAGCATTTAAGTAATCAAATACATCATTCGAACACAAAATCATCAATTACAGTCTTTAAAACATCGATTGCATCAAGAATACATCAAAATACGAACGGAATCGAAGTTTAAAAGCATTCATTAGACGCATAAATCGTAAACCTACCCAAGTGAGTGAAGATTTAAGGGTAGTAGGCTTTCAGTTTGAGTGATTTTGCGAGGAGATCGAAAGGATTTTGAAGGGATTTGGAGATTTGCGAAAGAGGGGTTTTTCGAAGAGAGAGAAAAGGATTTTTAGAAAGAGAAAAAAATGGAAACAGTAAACACATAGGTATTTAAAGTTTGCGAACGAAAATCGTTCGTAAAGTAAGCAAACGTTAAATTGAAAGTTTACGAATGAGAATAAACGTAAAGTAAAAGCCGTAAACACTTTTTTTTTTTTTAATCTTTTTTTTTTTAATCTCTCTTGCTAAGAACTCTTGCGTACTCTATATCATCATTCACTCCCCCTCAATAGTAGAATGTGGTATTTAAAAATTTTATAGCTCCCTGTTGAAATATAAGTACCCCCACTCAATTAGTGAGGGCAGTTTTCAAATGTTAATATTTTGATCTATATAAAAAAATTGCATACTTTTCCCAAATTTTGTACTAAATTTAGGCATCACATAAGAAAACAAAGACTCAAAAAAATATAAAGATCACGCATTTTATCAAGTAGAGAAATTAAGCATGCCTACCTTAGAGACTAGGAATTGGAATCGTTTTTCATCCAATGCCTTCGTAAATAAGTCGGCAAGCTGTAATTCTGTGCACACAAAGTGTAATTCTATATGTCCTTTTTCTACATGATCCTTAATAAAATGATAACGTAAGTCAATGTGCTTTGTACGTGAATGATGCACAGGATTGCAAGTAATGGCAATAGCACTTTTAGAATCACAGTAAATGGGAACACTATTTAGATCAAACCCATAGTCGTGTAGTTGTGTACGCATCCACAATATTTGTGAGCAGCAGCTGGCAGCAGCAACATATTCTGCTTTAGCTGTTGATGTAGAAACACAATTTTGTTTCTTGGAGGACCAACTTACCAGTTTGTCCCCAAGAAACTGTGCTCCTCCTGAAGTGCTTTTCCTGTCCATTCTACATCCTGCAAAATCAGCGTCAGTGTAGCCAATAAGGTTAAACGCATAATTTTTCGGATACCATAGACCGAGTGTGAGTGTTCCTTTGAGGTATCGGAGGATTCTTTTAACAGCGGCAAGATGAGATTCTTTCGGATTAGCCTGAAATCTTGCACAAAGACATGTAGCAAACATAATATCTGGTCTACTAGATGTCAGATAAAGCAATGAGCCAATTATACCTCGATAGTTTGTATTATCTACCGACTTCCCAGATGGATCGGAATCTAATTTGCATGTAGTACTTATCGGGGTAGGAATTGATGAGCAATTATCCATACCATATTTTTTCAATAGGTCATGGATATACTTAGTCTGACATATAAAAATTTCATTTGGTAATTGTTTGATTTGCAATCCAAGAAAGAAATTCATCTCTCCTATCATGCTCATTTCAAACTTTTTAGTCATCAGCTTACCAAATATCTCACATAGTTTTGGATTCGTAGAACCAAAAATAATGTCGTCTACATAAACTTGAATTAGCATAATATCCGAACCGTGATTTTTAAAGAATAATGTTGTGTCTATATGTCCTTTAGTGAACCCTGATTCAACTAAAAATTGGGACATGACATCATACCAAGCACGAGGGGCTTGTTTGAGTCCGTATAGGGCCTTGTCTAACCTATAGACATAATCAGGATTTTCCTTATCTAGGAATCCTTCGGGCTGAGAGACATAGACTTCTTCCTTAAGAATTCCGTTTAGAAAGGCTATTTTAACGTCCATTTGAAAGACGGTGAAATTCTTATGAGCTGCATATGCTAGGAACAGTCGTATAGATTCTATTCTGGCGACTGGTGCATATGTTTCGTCATAGTCAATGCCTTCTTGTTGGTTGTAACCTTTGGCTACCAACCTTGTCTTATTTCTTATTATTATTCCGTCTTCATCCCGCTTGTTCTTAAAAATCCATTTTGTACCTATGATAGTTTTACCCTTAGGTCTTGGTACTAATGTCTACACATTTAAGCTCTCAAATTGGTTTATCTCATCTTGCATGGCTATTATCCAATTTGAGTCGGATAAGGCTTCTGACACTTTGGTAGGTTCTATTTGACTAAGATAACAAGAATATAAGCAGTCATTTGAAGTTGAAGCTCGAGTTCTAACACCGTGAGTCACGTTTCCTATAACTTGGGAGATAGGGTGAGCTCTTGTCCATTTATGTTGTTGAGGTGTTGAGCTTTCCTCATTTTGGAGTGCAGAGGTTATAGGTGGACTTTCTATTGCTTGAGACGTTTCCAAATTTGAATTGAAAGTCTCATCGTTCAGAGGGGGATTTGGTGAAGAAACAGGAGTTTCGTTTACTGATGTAGAACCTATAGGGGAGGTATTGTCAAATGATTCAGTAATGTCATCATTTGAAGTATTAGATTCAGTGGGGATAGGAATGTCTTCATCTAGAGTTTGGACATCAGGTATGTTGGTATTATTCCTATAGACAGTCTCGAATAGTGAATCTAATTTAATTAAGTCTTGTAACTCAGATTCAGAAAGAACTTCTGAGTTATTAGGTTGTTGACTTTTTGTCAACTTTCCAGTAGGAACAGGTTCTGATTGGTCTTGATCAGAAGCTACCAGTGGAGGCGCGGGTCTTGAACTGTGTTGTTCAAGAGCCAACGAGGTAGGTTCATCAAATGTTACATCTATGCTTTCTATAATAGTTCTATTTTCTTTGAGATAAACTCGGTAGGCTTTAGAGCTAGAAGAATATCCTACAAATATGCCTTGAATGGCTTTGGGATCTAGTTTACTCCTATTGTCTCTACTGTCTTTGATAAAACAAATTCACCCAAAGACTTTAAGAAATGAAAGGCTTGGAATTCTTTGGTTTATTAACTCATAAGGAGTTTTACCAAACCGCTTATGAATTATCGTGCGGTTTTGAGTAAAACATACTGTATTTACAGCTTCAGCCCATAAGAAATGTGGAAGTTTAGCAAATATAAGCATTGTCACGCCCCGACCCGCGACGAAGGTGCGACAGCCGCCGCGTTTCTCAATAAACGCAAGGCTCGATATCAACTCACAGTCACGAAATCAAATCACACGAAAGAAATGGTACTCGATAAAGGAAAATAAATATAGATATCAAAGGATGTATACAATACAAAGTGTCTCGATACATCGGTCAACGAAGGAATAATGTACCACAAAACCCCCTTCCAAAATATCCCCGCCAATGGATCCAATATAAGAAGATGATACTGTACCCAAAATGGTAGAAACAGCAGCGGAAATGACGATCGAAACTGGCAAACCTCCGAACAAAAGAGATATCACCTACTTGGATAGAAAGAAGTATATATGTATATATGGGGTGAGCAAACCACTAGCTCAGTGAGATGATAATACAGACACACCTTCCGTGCACAGAAGGCGTGTTCTCAACGATGATACCATAGCAAACCAAATATATCGACTACTTCATATTTACAAGGTAAACAGTATCCACCGCTCGTACGAGGAAAATTCGACAATAAAAATAAATCATAAAACATATCAAGAACATCGAGAAAGTACACGTCATCACATAAACGACGCGTGGGTAGCCGTATCCTCCTCGAACTGAACTCCCCGTCGAGAGTCAGACGAGTCCGTCACCGTACTCTAAACACAATGCCAATGAACAATCGTATCGACTAGACCATGAAAAATCATATCAAATATATGTGAAATGTGTAAATCCCTTTTCATCTAATATAATGCAAGCAACAAAGAAAGCAACCTAGAATGATTTTAGCTTGAGAGTATTTAGGTTAGCTTGTTCAAGGAGGCACAATACTTGCAAGGAGGAACACTTTGAAACTAGGGTTTGGTGGGTCTTTATATACCACATTAGTTGGTATATTAAAGCCCATCAAGCCCAAAACCTAATTAGCCCAAACAACTAATACTTATAATAAAGTAAATTACAAACCCTAATAACATCTAAACCAAAGAACTAAATACACCAAAGACGGAAGCATCTATAATATAAAGAACACAATAAATGATTCTAACAATCTCCCCCTTTGTGTTCTTTTTAAGTCTTCTGCTTGGATGCTCCGACCTTGGGGTCCACCGTCTTGTACGTAGAGCTTCGAAGTCCGAGCTTGACTTCGTAGTTACGTAACCACCTTCGAAGAGCCAGTCTTTCATCGATCTTCCGTCGAAGTAATCTGAACTTCATCTGGCTATCGAGGTCTTCTCCTTCCATCTCCTGGATAATCCTTGTCAACTTTCTTGAAATAATTAGAAGAGTCCCGTCGGAGAACTTTGGGATCTCCGAGGTCTTCATCAATCTCTTCTCACCTTTGTAGTTGACGTAGACTATCGAGGGGTCCTCACCTTCAAAGATGTTTCCTTCAGAGATGTTGGGGTCATCCGGGACTTCGAAGTTAGGCTTTGTGAGGTTCACTTTCTTCATATTGCTTTCCAGTGCCATCTGAAGGTCGTGGGAAGCATTATAATTGATCTGGCGCAACATGAACCTTTTGAGTGTAGCAAGGCCTATCTTCAAAGTAGGGTCCTTTTTCAGCTGTCCTAGATACCTGTACGTCGAGAATATTCTCTCGACATCAGGGTGTCTAATGTAGATTAGGTCAGCTTCGCTGATGTCTTCAACCTTCCCGTCCTCCCTTTCAACTTTGTAAACTGGATAGGGAATTTGGTTGAAGTACTCGACTCTGACTCCCGTCACCCTTTTGATCATTTTCTTCCTTGATTCGTCTTTTCAAAGGCGATCCAGATTGTCGCCTCGTCCTCTGAAACTCATCATAAACCCCGAAGATTCCGGAGCTCCCGTGGGAAAATGCCAAAATCGTGGCACCTTACCAGGAAGAGTTTCGGAAACGAATATGGAGGAAACCGAGCGTATCACCAAGCCTGATGAACTGGAGCTGAGTGGGATGACTCATCTGACGGGACGAAGGGCAAGATTCTATGTCCTAAGTTCTAGGCCATGGATAACCGCCAACAAAGACTGCGGGCTTTCAGCAGCAACTCCTCCCGCATCCTTGGAAAACACTATTCAGCCTGGTCAACAAGTGCTTCTCTCCAAAGCACACAGGCTTTGACAGATGCAATATCAACATTCTGCGGATTCTACATGGAATAGTGTACAACAAAAAGTACGACTATGTCCAACTTATCTGGAACGATCTCGATCATCAGCTGCACACTCGAGATCGTACAAAGAAGCCGCAGTATGTCCCATACCTGAGATGGTTCTCAATCCTCATCAGAAGATACATGGACGCCGTCTCAACCGTTCCGAATACCCAGCCTTGTGAGGATTTCACCTCGCCAAAGATCAAATTTTTCCAAAAGGCGAAGGAAAACCCATCCCTCAAATCGATGGCCATTCCTGAGTACTTACTACAAATGACAGACCCCACAATGGCTGCTGCATACCGACAACGCCATCGCATTGCCACTCCTCCCATGGCTCAGACAAACCCCTCTGAACCTAACCCTGGGAGTACCAGCCAAAGAGAGGGTGAGGGGTCAGTGAGTGAAACGGTCACCGTCACTCCACCAACTACGGTGGTGACCGTCCCTATAGTCACTTCACCACCTAGGACCACCCCTATAGGTACAAGCACTGAAGTCTTTGTGACCAGTGCTCGGGTAGAAGTCGCCGCGTCAGGTCCGACGGCGCATGCACAACCTGCCTTAGAACATTCAACTGTCTGCCAACAGACAGTTGTCTCAGATATGCACGGGGAGCCACGTACGCTATCCCTGCCTCATTCTGAGGCAGCGGGTATTGAATCAGGTGGTACCCAGCCCCAAACCACCGCACCTTCTTTGACCACTTCGAGTCTAGTGTCCACCTTCCCAAAATTTTTTGATTTTACTAGGACACAGCCTCTTTTTGCCACCACCCCTCTTGGTCTTCGTGACCAAGACAGAATCTCCATAGATGCTTCTATACAAGAAGTCATTCGAGGATTGGAGAGAAGTCCTGCCACGGTCAACCCCACAACAGCTGTGACAGCAGGCCGTGCAGTGGATACTTTCTCCACTGTCACGTCAACGGTGCGCCTAAGTGGCCCCGGCGGTGACTTACCCTACATGACAGAGTTGCGATTCGAGGAACGCCTGGCGTCCGCTCTGGCTTCATTCAAAGATTCCTTGATGCCAGAAGTACGTGCTGCTATAACCGCAGCCGTTCAGGACAAAGGGAAAGCCCCCGTCCTCGAACCTGCTCTGTCATCACCACCTCAAATTCCCATCCTTCCCTCGCCACCACACTATCCCAATCCATACACCATGCCTCTTCCTGAGCTACGGGATATTCTCATGTCCCGGCTCATGTCAGAAGACGTTACCCCTGACATGATTGTGCTCTTGAAGAGAATCCAATCCCCATCACCCCAACCACCACCGACTACATCTTGCCGTGACGAACCTCAGGGTTCCAAACGACCACATGACGATCCAGAAGACTCGGATCGCCCTGAGGGGGAGAAGAGGCCCCACGTCACGCAAGCCACCACAACCCAAACCACTAAATCAACCACCCCATCCACCTCTTCAAAAGGTCGTACAAGGTCAACACCACGAACAACCAGACAACGGCCTTCCTCTCCACCAGTCCAAACCTACCAAGAGGCACCGGCAGCAGACTTTGGGCCTTCTCAAACACATCAAGAAGCTGCTGGAACCTCGTCCTCCCTGCCTGACGTCGACCTACACGAGGTGATCGAAGAGTACGTGCTCCAAGATCAACCATCAAAAAGGGCCGAAACGGATGATGAGACTGCACTAAGAATGCTGAAGATCAGAGATTTAATCAAGCAGTCCATCTTCAACATCTTCCATATGGAGCCGTCAGAAATCAATGAAGGAGAAGACTACAACACCGAACCACCCAAGCTCCAAGAGGCTATGACCAAGAATGTCGAACCACAACCTCGATTATCATCAAGGACTCGACAATTGGAAACATCCTGGGAGAACAAAAGAGTTGTAGTTCCTTTCCTAGAAGATATACGGCACCGGATTTGGAGAAGGGAGGAGAAAATAAAGAAGCTTGACGAACTAAATCTGCGGGGCCTTACGCATCTCAAAGGGACGGAAGCAAGAGCATATCTATATATGCTGGCGCAGAAGTTCGTTGACCCATTGAGGGACCGCAGACAGGACCAAATGAGGATCAGGGACAAAGGAAAAGTCACAGACCTAGTTGAGGTCGAGCACCACAGCTATGGCCGGAGTGTACAATTCCCGATCTTTATCGTCAAGTTCGTGGATTTCGACTCATCCAGAGAAAGAGTCGAGAGGATTTCGGAAGCTGACTTTCCACTTCTGCGTTTCCAAGACATCATCAACATAGACGGGTTCTATAGGAAGTTAACCCTGAAGGAATACCGTTATAAACTCGGATTGGACGCGCTGAAGAGGCTGATGCTAAGGCAAGTCAAGTATTATGCTGCTCAAGACCTTCAGATTGGAATAGAAAATAATATGAAGAAGGTCAACCTACAAGGCCCAAGCAACCGAACAACTTCAGCTCATGGGTTTGAACTCAATTTCATCTTCACCGAACCCGAGCTATCTGTAATCTACGAAGACTTAGAAGACCAGAAACGAGTGATGCTCATGTCAGAACTCAACAGTATTGCGATGTGACACTCAAGAAGGTTCTTCAAAGTCTACATCAGAAACTGGATGGCCTGCAGAGAGTGGAGCAACCGAAATCTGAACTAGATCTCGAAGAAGAACGTCTTACCGAGAAAGTCATCACTGCCATTGAAGAAAGGCTTAACTTGAGAAACAACATCAGGCAGTTTGAGATAATTCTCGGTCTACGCAAATCCTTCTACCTTCGAGATCGCCCAAGGACAAGAGGACGAGGTGCTAAAAGAAGAAGATGAACACAAAGGGGGAGATTGTTAGGAATATTTATTGTGTTCATCATTGTATTCCTCTTGTTATTGGTTAGTTTGTAAATACTAGATAGTCCGAGGACCAAATTGTAAATATATTGTTAGGAATATTTTCTAGTGTTCAATAATCATGTTATCTTTGTCTAGGGACTTAATTGTATTTTATGTAAATATAGGGACTAAAGTGTAAATATACCAAAGTATGCTTTGGTATATATAGGGCAAGTGTGTGTAAAATACACATAACTTGAGTTTTAGCTTTCTCTCACTAGAAACACTCTCTCACCATTATAGTAATTAGGGCTTAATTGTAGAGAGGGAAAGGGCTTATTGTAGAGAGAAGCTTGGTGTTTAATGAAGGTTGATTGAGTATTTACCCAAAGTCTTCCGCGCGTTAATTACAAGGTAATTCGATCAATCTATGCTCAAGTTTGATTGATTGGATGCGTTTAAACTGGACTTACAATTGGTATCAGAGCATGCGTGTTAAGAATTGATAGATTTCTAGCTGAATTTGATGTTTACGATGCATGATTTTGTTGAAATATAGTTTACGATCGTTTTACTGTTCATCGCAAACTTGTTTACGATCATTGCTACTGTTCATCACGATCATCACTGTTCATTGCATTTTTGAGTGTGCTTCTTGCTTAGATGTTTGCGATGTTGTGTTGGATACTGTTTGCGATGATTAATAGTTGATTAATTGAGCTGATTATTGCTGAATTTGGACCAAATTATTGATTTTCGATCGAATTGTTCTTATGATCTTCAAAGTGTTCATGTGAAAAACTCGAAAATTGTTTATGTTTTGCTTTTGATCTGGTTTAATCGAGTGTTTTTACATGTTTAATTGTTGTTTTCGATCGATTATCTGAGCTAAATTCGAGAACTTAAGTGTTTTTGATCGAATTTAATCGAATTGCAAAGTTTACGAATCGGATATCGATCGTAAACCTCTTGATTATCTGTTTACGAATCCACATTCATCGTAAACCTTCACATTTCTACTGTTTACGAATATATTTCATTCGTAAACTATCTTTAAGAAAGGTTTACGAATACTTTTCATTCGTAAACGCTTTACGGAAAAGGTTTACGAATATTAACTTTGCAATAGTCTGTCGATTAGCTTTGCGAACGAAAACTTTACGGTCAACGAAAGGTTTACGAACGCTTTCCAATCGTAAACCTTGTCTACGCGGTTAAAGTTTACGGTCAAACCTTTACAGTGTGTAAAAGTTTACGGTCAAACACTTAAGTTTACGATCCATTCAGTTTCTATTCGTAAAGTTACTATTTACGAACCATTTTCATTCGTAAACCAGTAAAGGGAAGGTTTACGAATATATCTCGAGTCACTGTTTACGAATACTTTTCAATCGTAAACTTTATTTTACGAAACTACTGTTTACGAAAGATTTTCAATCGTAAACCCTGTTTACGAATCAACAGTGTGTGAAGGTTTACGAATACTTTTCAATCGTAAACTTTACTTTACGGGTTACTGTTTACGAATCAACAGTGTGTGAAGGTTTACGAATACTTTTCAATCGTAAACTTTACTTTACGGGTTACTGTTTACGAATCAGTTTCATTCGTAAACCAGTAAAAATAATTGTTTACGAATACTTTTCATTCGTAAATATCAAGGCACTGTTTACGAATCATCTTCATTCGTAAACTATCTCAAGGCACTGTTTACGAATCTATCTCATTCGTAAACTATAAAGGTTTACGAATCACAAAAGTTTACGGTCAAACACTGCCCGTAAACCTAAAGACCCGTAAACATTTGAAAAGGTTTTCAATAAAAAAAAAAAAAAAAAAAATTTCATTTTTTTGCTACGAGATTTTTTTTGTACCTACTTTTCAAAGGTTTACCGAGGCTTAGAAAATTTTTTGGGTAAAGAAATTTTTTTCGGTAAAATTTTTCAGTACAAAAATTATTCTCAGTATAATTTTTTTTTTATAAATCATTTTAAAATCATTTGCGAAAACCTTTTCATACAAACTTAGACCCGTAAACCTTCTATCTGAAACACACAAACAAAATTCGATCGAAGATGAATTGAAGACCTCTTGATTATCATCTGGATTTGCTGCTCGATAATCAAGTAGGTTTCGGATCCACTCTGCCCAGATCGAACGGTTTCTCAAACGATTAAGGTTTGAATTAAGCTTCCGTGCATTTAACATTTCATTCAAGCCAAACGTAAACTTACAGTTACTTTACGAAACTCACTGTTTACTGTTCTCATTCATTCGTAAACTTCAAAGCTTTACTTTACGATTCCATTTCATTCGTAAATCATCTATAGCGAAGGTTTACGAATAGTTTTCATTCGTAAACTCATCCAGGAAGAGGTTTACGAATCTATTTCGTTAGTAAACCACATAAAACTCTTGTTTACGAATCATCTGCAATCGTAAGCATCCTGAGCCTACTGTTTACGATTTGACATCAATCGTAAACCTTTACAGATCTACTATTTACGAATCTATTTCATTCGTAAACCATCTATAATCAAGGTTTACGAACCTTTCTCATTCGTAAACAAGCGATATAAGTTTACGATTCAACTCTTTACGAATAATTCTCATTCGTAAACAAGGGCTATAAGTTTACGATTAAACTTTACTTCACGAAAGTTACTGTTTACAATTCTTCAAGGTTTACGAACGATTAAAAATTTACGAACGATACTCATTCGTAAACATTCTTTACTCGTAAACTAAAAAGCACTGTTTACAGCTTTCTCTTTCATTCGTAAACTAATATTGTGTCAAATCAGAACCGCAAAACCTTACATTCTTTTAATAATATACAAAGTCTACGATACAATCTAAGTCGATAATTAATATTTGTATCTAAACTTTGTTGTGCTGAAAAGTTTATGAACTGAACTGAAATCAAAAGTTTGCGGTTAATATCAAAAATTAAAATTTTTAAACAGAATCGAAAATATTGATCACAAATTAAATCAATTCTAAAACACGTCAACGATCAATATACATCCAACAATTTTATTTGATCAAAATTAAAATCCAACATTCTATATAGAATTTAATTACCAACATTATTTGAACTTAACTTTTCAAGATTCTATATTTGAACTGAAAAGATTAAAATGGATTTATTTCACGAACAAATGATCAAGACACTAGAAGCGAGGCTAGCTAATAACGAGCGTGTCTTAAGAAAACATCTAGAAATTGAAGCTAGTCTTGAATATCAATTGACCAATGCAAAGGATGAGATTATAAGGTTGAAGACTAAGTCCACAGAACATGAATAAAAAATATGTGAGTTGAAAATAAGTCTTTCTGCATGTGATGAAGCAAACAAGTCAATGTTGCAAAAATTCTCATCCACAAATAATGAAAAAGAAATGGTCAAGAAATTAGAAGCAAGATTAGCCAATAATGAAGTTGTCCTAAGAAAACATCTATTAGAAGAAGCCAATCTAGGAATAAAGCTTCAATTAGCTAATGAGAAAATAACTAAACTTAACAATGATCTTGCTAAATCAAATTCTGAAACAACAGAACTAAAGGAAAATAAAGATTATCAAGCTCAAAATAAATTTCTTTCTGAAGAACTCACTAATTACACTGTAAAATTAAAGAACTAGAGGTTCTTCTTGCAAAGAAAGAACAAATTGAGCTAAAAGTGTCTCTAAATAAGTCGACTCAAACAATTGAGTCTGTGCCAACTAAGGAACATTCTATACTATCGATAAAACCCGAACCTAAGGATTGCTACACTCCAGAAAGTGCTCGGAAAATTGATGAATTACATTCTCTACTGGAATCTGACAGAAAAGGGTTTCGAGCTAAACTAGACGAACTTCAAAAGGAGAATTCAATTCTCAAATATTCCTTAGAAAATGGCGCAACATCAGCTTCCTATTCTGTTAAAAATGAACCATTAAAAGACATATCTCCAAAACAGAATAAGAACAAACGAAGAATGACTAAAGCTATCAAGAAAGAAAGAATAGAGGAAGACAAATTATCTTCTATTGCCTCGACTAAATTTAGTTCTACCTCTATTCCTAATCCAAAAATACCCAAAGTCATTCTAAAATCAAAATTAAAGAAAGAAGCTACTAAAACTAAAGTAGACAATAATTACACATTCTCTATTAAAACTGAAACGTCCAAAAGTAATAATTGTCTAAACAAAAGTAGCTCATTTAGTACATATTACAAAGTGAATGATGTATGTCTAGAAGGTAGGAAATACGACACTTCTATACTTAATGCTAATGATTCTATAAGCTCGTATTCCTCTCTCAAGTACCCGGTCAAAGTCAAATCCGAATTGCATCTTAAGCGACTGGCGAAAGAGAAAATTTTCTCTTCTACAAAAAGACACACATTCACCGATGCTAAAACGTTAAATTTCGAAAAGGTTCGACAAATTTGGAAACCTAAGCTACAAATGGTAATAAGTAGTCCTCAACAAATGTGGATTCATATGACTACTCCATGTGATAATTTTGTTTCCAAATTTGAACCTTCTATGCTTAATTGTTTCACTGCTAACAAGGGAGGACCCGTCCAAAAATGGGTACCAAAGTCCCGATAATGTTTTGCAGGTCCCGATCATACATGGTAAATAGACGACGATTGCTCCACATGTATGGTCGGTATGCGATGATGAGCAGTCGTACAAGAACCCGACACGTGTGGTATTCGGTTTGCTCCACACACGTGATCGGTATGTGACGTGAGCAAACACACCAAATCAAGACTATTCCAAAGCTCTTGATTTTACATTGTTTTTATTTTTATCTTTTCGTCAAAAAAAAAAAAAAAAAAAAAAAAAAAAACCATAAAAAAAAAGAGGCCAATAAATAAAAAAAAAGAAAGAAAAGGCCACAAAAAAAAAACAGAAAGAAAAGTCCATAAAAAAAAATAATAATAAAAAAAAAAAAAAAAATTGAGCTACAATGTTCAAAGAAGGCCGAGCCGATTTCAAAATTCAAAGTGCGCTTGAATTTCAGGGGAGTCAAACTCTATATCTTAAGTTCTTGATTTTCATAGGGAGTTCGACTTATTATAAAGAGCGCTTACCTTTACAGAATATTCGGTCTTCATATTCTATATTCTTTTTGGGGGAGTGGATAGATAGATAGACAAGGCGCATGAACTTCAAAAGAGCGTATTACCATAGTTCTAATGTAAAAAGCGCATATGTTTTAGGGGGAGTGAGACTTATAAGTGCAAAAGGCACATTTATTGAGGAGTGTCACTTCAAATACAAAAGGCGCTTGATTTCTTCGTAATATGCAATTTCTCAAAAAACGCATCTATTTAGGGGGAGCACGGGCATCACATTAGAATTAGCGCAAGCATTTAGGGGGAGTGTTACCTAAAAACAGCGCTAGAGTTTAAAAGGGAATGTCCTGAAGACAACCTTCATGCTATGAAGAGGGAGTGCTACCTAAATGCCAACAAGCGCATGGACACAAAAGAGTTGTTCACATACCTGTTCCAAAGGTTCAGTAGACCCAACTGATCCTAACCCAGGAACAAACCCCGAGTGTATGTGAGGGTATTGAGCGTATCACGAAGACATCCTTACAACTCAACCACAAACTATCCGGGCCATAACCATATAGGTACAGGACTGATTTATCAGATCCCGGGTAGAAGACGCTTCATCTGGTCCAAAGGCGCATGCACGACCCTTCCTAGCTACTCATTTGTCTCCCTAAAGACAGATGTTTCAATATCTCACGGGGAACCGCATATGCTATCACCGTTTCATTTGGAAGCGAGAGATATTGAACTAAGTGGTTCACAGCCCCACACCACGACTTTCTTGAACACATCAATGTCTAGTGTATCCTCATAGCCTAAATATTTTTTAAAAATTTTCTAGGACACATACATTCTTTTACACACGTATTGCAGGTCTACGTGACCATGCCAGAACTTCTGTAGACGCATCATTAAATGATGTGCTTCTATGATCAGAAGGAAGTCCTGTCGTTGCAACATAAAAACAACAACGGTAGCAGGCCATTTTCTGGAGCACGACTCTAGAACGATGTCAACGGGAAGCCTATGTGGCCCCGTAGTCCCTTCAAATGCAAGTCTGTGTGACTTTCCATCAACGACCAAGAGTGACATCAAGAGATGTTTCACGATGATCGGTCGTCTGTCCCGTTTTCAGGTACTTCATCCGGAATTACCTTGATCAGCGTCCACTAAAGATTCTCCAGATGCTCTCAGCTATTTTCTTCAAACAGCAACAGAATACCGTGTCAAATTCAAAGTTGAACACAAAGGCAGAGATTTTAAAAGGGGGAGATTGTTAGAAATCTTTTCTGCTGCAAAGGGGGAGATTGTTAGGAATCTTTCTGCTGTGTTCAAATGATGATGAAGACTGAAGATTATCAAAGACAAAGACAACCGGCGCTTCAATGACAATTGAACACTAAGGGGGAGATTGTTAGGAATATTTTCTAGTGTTCAATAATCATGTTATCTTTGTCTAGGGACTTAATTGTATTTTATGTAAATATAGGGACTAAAGTGTAAATATACCAAAGTATGCTTTGGTATATATAGGGCAAGTGTGTGTAAAATACACATAACTTGAGTTTTAGCTTTCTCTCACTAGAAACACTCTCTCACCATTATAGTAATTAGGGCTTAATTGTAGAGAGGGAAAGGGCTTATTGTAGAGAGAAGCTTGGTGTTTAATGAAGGTTGATTGAGTATTTACCCAAAGTCTTCCGCGCGTTAATTACAAGGTAATTCGATCAATCTATGCTCAAGTTTGATTGATTGGATGTGTTAAAACTGGACTTACATATATACCAAAAGCTGAAAGGTATATATAGTCTCGGTCCTCATTTCTTTTAGGTGGGTTTTTGGAAAATTTGTTTTGCGCACGTAAAGTTTTGCTTAATAGAAAATTCGTTTTGCAAATTCTCTCTCTATCGTTTTCATACTTTACGCGCGCGAAAACCTCACACACAACCATCCTTCGATCGAAAACCTTGTTGAAGACGGATTGATTATCATCGGATTTGCTTCGATCAGAATTTGGATCCACACTGCCTCGATCAAGCTGCTCTGCATTTGATAAGGTTCGAAAATAGCTTCCGCAAGTTCTCTGTAAAGTTCGAACCTAAATTGTGTGTTAATCAATTGTGTTGATCGATTTCTGGACCTACACAATTATGTAGCTCATCTTCCTCAACAAGCTCAAAAACTTCAAGCTCAAAAATTGAGAGAATGCAATCTAAAACTATAAATTCTAGCATCTCTCAGGAACAAAAGATTATAAAAGAGCTAGAAGATAGACTAGCAAATAATGAACGTGTCCTAAGAAAACACCTACTAGAAGAAGCAAATCTTGAGATACAACTTCAATTAGCCAATGAAAAAATAACTAGTTTAACTACTAAGGCAGATTCACAAGAAACAAAACTACATGAACTAACAAAAGATATATTTGCCTATAAAGAAGAAGTCAAAAATTGTCAAGCTCGGAACATAAGTCTTTCTGAAGAACGCACTAGATTACACTCTAAAATTAAAGAACTAGAGGTTCTTCTTGCAAAGAAAGATCAACTTGAGCAAAATTTGTCTCTAAATAAGTCGACTCAAACAATTGAGTCAGTGCCAACCGAGGAACATTCTA
The DNA here is from genome assembly GCA_028392965.1 of Lindernia subracemosa. Lineage (NCBI taxonomy): Eukaryota > Viridiplantae > Streptophyta > Magnoliopsida > Lamiales > Linderniaceae > Vandellia > Vandellia subracemosa. The sequence continues at coordinate 643,981 of JAQPCC010000011.1, read as the reverse complement.
TACTATCAATAAAACCTGAACCTAGGGATTGCTATATTCCAGAAAGTTCTCGCCTTAAATTTTCTTTTGGATTTCGAACGAAATGGGTTTCGAGCTCAAATAGATAAGCTTTTAAAGGAGAATTTAATTTTCAAAAATTCCTCTCAAAAAGGCGCGAGAATGACTAAAGCTATCAAGAAAGAAAAAATAGAGGAAGACAGATCAACTTCTATTGCCACGACCAAAATTGGTTCTACCTGTAATCCTAATCCAAAAATATCTAAAGTCATTCTAACATCAAAATTAAAGGAAGAAGCTACTAAAACGAAAACAGACAATAATTATACATTCTCTATTAAAACTGAAACGTCTAAAAATAATAATTGTCTAAACAAGAGTAGCTCATTTAATACACATTACAAAGTGAATGATGTGAGTCTAAAAGGTAGGAAATACGACACTTCTATAGTTAATGCTATTGATTCTATAAGCTCGTATTCCTCTCTCAAGTACCCGGTCAAAGTCAAATCCGAAATGCATCTTAAGCGACTGGCGAAAGAGAAAATTTTCTCCTCTACAAAAAGACACACATTCACCGATGTTGAAACGTTAACTTTCAAAAAGGTTTAACAAATTTGGAAACCTAAGCTGCAAATAGAAATAAGTAGTCCTCAACAAATGTGGATTCCTATGACTACTTTATGTGATAATTTTGATTCCAAATTTGAACCTTCTATGCTTAACTTGTTATCTACTAATCAGGGAGGACCCGTCCAAAAATGGGTACCAAAGTCCCGATAAAATTTTGCAGGTTCCCGTTCATACATGGTAAATAGACGACGATTGCTCCACATGTATGGTCGGTACGCACAAGACCCCGACGCGAATGGTATTCGGTTTGCTTCACATACGTGATCGGTATGTGACGTGAGCAAATACACCAAATCAAGACTATTCCAAAGCTCTTGATTTGACATTATTTTTACTTTTATTTTTCTGTTATTAAAAAAAAAAGAGGCCATAAAAAAAAAGGCCATAAAAAAAAAGGGATAAGGCCAAAAAAAAAAAGGAACTTTTGAGCTACAATGTTCAAAGAAGGCCGAGCCGTTTTAAAAAGTCAAAAGGCGCTTGAATTTCGGGGGAGTCAAACTCTATATTCTCAGTTTTTGATAGGGAGTTCGACTTACTATAAATAGCGCTTATTTTTAAAGAATAGTCGGTCTTCATATTCTATATTTTTTTAGGGGGAGTGGATATATAGATAGACAAGGCGCATTGTAGGTCCCTAATCCAAGCTAGAGCTCTCAAACTCAATGGAATAGTGCACACCTTCGAGTGTGTGTTTGTGCATGTTTTATGTGAAGGTGGCGGCTGTTTTGTGTAGAGAGAGAGAGTTCACACTTTTCTAGGTTTAGCTCAAAATAGACTTCTTTTCTCAAATGAGAAGTGTTTCATTAAAATAAGCCCTAGCCCACTATTTATACCAAACATACTTTGGTATAATTATAAGAGTGCCCCCCAACTAGCAAACTCATTAAGCTAATAACCCAATAAGAAATACATCAATACAAATTATATGATGAACACTAGAAAATGATCCTAACATTCTCCCCCTTAGTGTTCATCTTCTTCGACATGGTACGATCATCTTTTTCGTCTGAAGAAGGACTTTCTCAACCCCAAGTTGACTTCGAAATGTCTGAGATCATTGCGGAGCTGGATCCTCTCATCAATGGCTTCTTTGATGTCATTCAGGAGGTTCCTATACTCGATCTCTTTCTCTGTTGGTGATCTGGGCTTGTGATATTCGTTGATCCAGAATTATACTCTTTCTCTGATCAGCTTCAACGTTCCATCACTGAACTTTGGAATTTCTGATACCAACAGAACTCTTTTATCCTTTTTGGGGTTGAGGTAGACGATGGCTAATTCTGGATTCTGAAATATTTAAGCTTCAACGCATTTATCCAGATTGTAGTCACCGCTTGTTGGTCGTGTGAGGTTGACCTTCTTCATTCCGTTTTCCAACGCCATCTGAAGATCTTGGGCAACATGAAATTTGACATCTCTGAGCATGAAACCCTTGATCGCGTAGTACCCTTGCCTATATGCGTGCTTTGTAGCTCCAAAATTCCGGCAAAGGTAGTACATTTGGTTGACGTCGGATCTTTTCAGAAATTATAGATCAGCCTCGGTGATGGTTGAGATAGAGCCATCATTCCACATCACCTTGAACTCTGGGTAGTGCGTTCTTCCCACGTTCTTGTCGTTCATCTGTATGATGTTGATCAAAGGCGACTTTGACTGGAAGTGGGTACGCTGTTCTTTGGCCGTCCTTGTCGGCATGCTTCCTCGATCAGCGAGGATCCATAGATAGCCCGTAGCGTCCCTGCCTTTGAGATATGATAGCCCCCTCAGGTTTAGTTCATCCAGCTTCTTGATTTTATCAGGTGTCCTCCAGATGCGCTTGGATGTTTCTTCGAGAAACGGTGCTGTTAGTCTCACATTGTCCCATTCTGTCTCCATTCTTGATATGCTTCTCGGGACTTGGACTTTAGGTGCTCTGTAGATCCCGTAGTCCATATTGTTGTCTAACAGCTTCTCTAGTTGTTCGCCCTCTTCAAGCTCGATCAGGTCGAAGGAGTAGATGTTGGCCATGGCTCTCTTGAATACTTCTCTGTATTTAGTAATTCTTGCCACGGCTTCTGCTTCAAACTCATCCTTCTTTGACCATGGTTCTGTCATGACGTATTCGTCGAGCACTTGATGAGAATCTGTCGTTGGATCATCCTTGTACACATCTTCGAAGCTGGGGATTTTGTCATCTGAGGCTTGTTTTTTCTTTTGGGTTTTGGATTGGTATTGTTTGCTGGTTGGGGTTCAGGTTGTGTGGGCTTGGCTTCCTCTACCTCTTCCCCTCGTTGTTATCGTTGCCGAGGTTCGCTGTCTTTTCTCCCCCTAATACGGGCAATTGCTTCACCCAAACTATTAAGTGCTTCATATGCGGAAAATTGGGCCACATCGCAAGAACATGCCCAGAGAATCCCAACGCAAATCAAGCAAAGCCACAAACGGTACCTGGTAGAGTTTTCACCATTACGAGCGATGAAGCTGAGGCTAATCCATCGGTGGTGACAGGTACACTCTCTATATATAATGTTCCGACATCCATACTTATAGATTCGGGAGCCACGCATTCATTTGCATCATCTAAGTACATAACGAGGCTCAGTATAACACCTCTTCTATCCAAGTTCAACTACAATGTGACGATTCCTCATGGAGCTTCAACACAAACAAATCAGATTTTGGAAGAGTGTGCAGTACCGATTGAAAATAGGAAATTATATGCTGATCTGATTGTGATCCCTATGAATGATTACGATATCATCCTCGGTATGGATTGGTTGTCGAAGTATGGAGCGGTGATTGATTGCAACAGAAAGACAGTTACTTTCAATTTAGCTGGAGAAGCACCCTTCACTTTCTCGGGAGTTGCAAAAAGTTGTAAGATTCCGAAAATATCAGCATTAAAGGCTCAACAATTGATAGATGCTGGTTGTGAGGCTTGCCTTATTTGTGCAATACGAGCAGATGAACAACTCCAACCAAGTCTCGAGGAAGTACCTATTCTGAAAGATTATCGAGATGTATTCCCTGATGATCTTCCTGGTCTACCACCTAATCGGGAGATTGAGTTTTCTATTGAATTACCACCAGGGACAACGCCAATTTCTAAAGCTCCATATCGAATGGCTCCAACAGAGTTGAAAGAGCTGAAAGTACAACTACAAGAGCTCCTCGATAAAGGTTTTAGTCAACCCAGTTTTTCACCATGGGGCGCACCGGTTCTATTTGTACGAAAGAAGGATGGATCAATGAGACTCTGCATTGATTACCGGGAGCTGAACAAGGTTACCATCAAGAATAAATATCCTTTGCCTCGAATTGATGATCTTTTCGATCAACTCCAAGGTGCAGCTGTATTCTCGAAGATAGATCTGCGTTCGGGCTACCATCAATTGAAGATAAAAGCAGAGGATATTTCAAAAACAGCATTAAGCACCCGATATGGGCATTACGAGTTTCTGGTAATGCCATTTGGGCTGACCAATGCTCCAGCTGCATTCATGGACTTGATGAATCGTATCTTCAAGGAGTTTCTCGATAAGTTTGTGATCGTTTTTATTGATGATATTCTCATTTATTCCAAGACAAAAGAGGAACACGAAGCTCACTTGAAGTTGGTCTTAGACGTACTGAGGAACAAGAAACTCTATGCTAAATTCAAGAAATGTGAATTTTGGCTGGATCGAGTTGTATTCTTGGGACATGTCATCTCTAGAGAAGGTATATCAGTAGACCCAAGCAAAGTTGAAGCAATCAATAATTGGTCCCAGCCAACAAATCCTTCAGATGTGCGGAGTTTCATTGGCTTAGCGGGGTATTATCGCAGATTCATCGAGGGGTTTTCGAAAATTGCTTCGTCATTGACAAAGTTTACTCGAAAGAATAACAATTTTCAATGGACTGATACATGCGAAAGAAGTTTTCAAGAACTGAAGAAGCGACTTACATCAGCACCTGTATTAACAATTCCATCTGGAGCCGGAGGTTTTTCAGTATACAGTGATGCGTCGAAGAACGGCTTAGGTTGTGTACTGATGCAAAATGGGAAGGTGGTTGCATATGCTTCTAGACAACTAAAGAAGTATGAGAAGAACTATCCAACTCATGATTTGGAGCTTGCAGCCGTAGTGTTTGCTTTGAAGATATGGCGACACTATCTATACGGTGAACGATGCGAGATATATACAGATCATAAGAGCTTGAAATACTTTTTCACTCAGAAGGAACTGAATATGCGGCAACGAAGATGATTAGAGCTTGTCAAGGATTACGACTGCGTAATCAACTACCATCCGGGAAAAGCTAATGTTGTTGCTGATGCTCTAAGCCGGAAGACAACTCAGAGTTCTATAGCTGCTACCTAATTTCAAAAATCTGCAATTGCTGACTTACAAAAGATGGACGTGGAAGTCATCAACTTTGGTGAGATCGAAGTAAGATTATCAGCTTTGACGCTTCAACCTACAATTTGGGAGAGAATCAAACAAGCACAACCGACTGATGAATACTATCAGAAGATAAAGAAAGATGTCGGGGAAGATACATCCTCAGATTTTAAAATATTTGAAGATGACGTTCTACGATTTAAAGATCGTCTGTACGTGCCCAGCACTGATGAGATTCGAAGAAACATTTTATCCGAAGCACATTCCACGCCATACTCAGTACATCCTGGAGCAACAAAGATGTATCGAGATCTTCAGAAATATTATTGGTGGACGGGCATGAAGAAAGACATAGCACAATTCGTGGATCAATGTTTGACTTGTCAACAAGTGAAAGCAGAACATCAAAGACCAGCAGGGATGTTACAACCGCTATCAATTCCAAAATGGAAGTGGGAACGAATAACGATGGACTTTGTTGTTGGCTTGCCTAAGACTGTAAAGGGACACGATGCTATTTGGGTAATCGTTGACAGATTAACCAAGTCTGCTCATTTTCTACCCATTAGTTCGACATATACCCTGGATCGATATGCAGAGCTTTATATTCAAGAAATAGTTCGACTTCATGGCATTCCATTGTCAATAGTTTCAGATCGAGACTCGAGACTCTTATCAAACTTTTGGAAAAGCTTGCAGAAGGCGATGGGGACAAAATTATCTTTTAGCACGGCCTATCATCCTCAAACAGACGGGCAATCAGAACGAACAATTCAGACCTTGGAAGACATGCTTCGTGCTTGCGTATTAGACTTCAAAGGTCAGTGGAATAAATTTCTGCCATTGATCGAGTTTTCCTACAACAACAGCTATCATGCTACTATTGAAATGGCACCGTACGAGGCATTGTATGGTAGAAAGTGTAGATCACCTGTTCATTGGGACGATATTGGCGAGAAAACATTACTTGGGCCGGATATGGTGCGAGAAATGACAGAGGCAGTAGCGCAAATTCGACAGAGAATGCAAACTGCTCAGAGTCGACAGAAAAGCTATGCTGACCAAAAACGAAGGCCGTTAGAATTTGAAGTTGATGAATTGGTGTTCCTGAAAGTTTCCCCGATGAAAGGTGTGATGCGATTTGGAAAGAAAGGAAAGTTAAGTCCCAGATATATTGGACCTTTCAAAATTACGGAAAAGATTGGTGATGTTGCTTACAGACTCGATTTTCCTTCCTCGTTGTCTCAAATACATGACGTGTTTCATATTTCTATGTTGCGGAAATACATTGCAGATCCTACCCGTGTTTTGAAGAGTGAACCGATCGACTTAAAACCCGATTTGAGCTATGAAGAAAAACCAGTTGAGATTCTATTACATGAAGTGAAGCAACTTAGGAATAAAACAATTCCGCTGGTGAAAGTTTTGTGGAGGAATCAATCGATAGAAGAAGCAACATGGGAAAGAGAAGATGATATGCGAGCTAAATACCCTGACCTATTTCGGTAAGTTGAATTTCGAGGACGAAATTCTTTTAAGGAGGGGAGGATGTAATACCCGAGCCCTCAAACATATCGTTTGGCCAATATAATTCATGCATTATGCTTGTTCACTTATATGAATTACGTATTTCTTTATATTCGCATAATTCATATGAGTCTTACGTGTTGCATATGAGGTGCATTTTATATGTTGCATATTTTGTGCAATTTGTTTTGCTAAAGTCATACTGACTAATTTTGGCATTATATAGGATAAATAAATTGTAGGAATTATAATAACGACAATTATTTAGAATTCTTATCCGATTAGTTGAGTCGGTATTGTAATAACACACGTGTTTGTCCCTAGTATGCGACTAGTTACATGTGTATAACTTGTATGTTTCCCAAACATTTGTATAGGTAGATATCCATAAGTTTTATTAAAATCATAATAAAATTATGTAATTATTTATGAATTAGGGTATAGGGCGCAATTTTACGGTCCTTAGTTGTAATTTTCTTACTTAATGAGTAAGGAAATGACATCACCACCTTTAACCCTTCATAGCCACGAAACTCACCATCATTATCACTCTTAAACTGAAAGAAAATAATACAGCAAGAAAGAAAGAAAGAAGAAGAAGAAGAAGGAGAAGAAGAAAAATAGAAGAGAAAAGGAAAAACAAGCCAAGAAGATAGGTTAATCACTAATCTAGTGCCATCTTCCTTATTTCTATGTGATAATATGCTTTGTGTTTAACTTTAAACATGTTTGTGTCTTGTTTGTTAGCTTGAGGTTGTAAACAACTAAACTAAGTCTTCGTCTAACACCTGAGGAAAATCTGTTTTCAAAGATTCAAGGTTACAGGTAAGTGAAAATCCAACTACGACGCATGGACATAGTATTTGGTGTTTATAATATATGTGCTTTGATGTTTCAATGATTATTCTGTGACGTGATGATTTCCGTTTGGTTGATATTACGAATATGAGGTACGTGAATTCATGAGCATATTATTCACGACGCATACACGTGCATGCATATTATCGAGTATTGTTGAGTGTTGGCATGCATGGTCGTGATCGCCGGGGAGCGATGTATATGTGCCGATTATTGGCAGGCAGTTGAGGTGTAGATGGTTATTACTAGTGCACCATCGACGGAAGGGGCGACCTGGGCAGGGGCGACCTAGGGTATGAGACCCTAGTGTAGGCTACCCAGAGTAGGCTATCGTCATATGTTGAGGCAGAAGGGGCGACCTGGGAAAGAGCGACCTAGGGAGACCTAGCGTAGGCTACCTGGAGTGGGCCACTGCCATATTATTGATGCGGTAGGAGCGACCTGGATGGGACGACCTGGATGGGGCGACCTAGGGTATGGAACCCTAGCGTAGGCTACCAGCGTAGCGACCGCGACAGTAGGGGCGACCTGGGAAGGAGCGACCTAGAGAGACCTAGTGTTGGCTACCCAGAGTGGGCCACTGTCAGATGATTTATTGAGAGCTCTTGGTGGTGCATAGTATTTTAGCCACGGGCCCAGACAGAGGATATGAGAGAGATGATACATTTTTAGATGTCGAGTCACACGTAGATTATGCATATGATGAGGATTTGCATATTTCACTCAGCATGCATGATTTTTACTTACTGAGCTTCTAGCTCATATAGTTCATGCGTTGTAGGTGAGCGTGATGACCTTACTTGACTGATGTATACGGCGAGGTTGGTTGTTGGAGCTTCCACTGGCTTTTGAGGTGGACTGTACATGGACGACGACCTGTGTGGCGGGCTTGTTCCTTTTGCTGCGTTTGATAGGTGTTTGTTGTATATGTCTGTTGTCGAATGTCTTTGTATGTACGTCATGTTGGTCGAGTCGGGCTGTAGACATATGATGATTGGGGGCGGTTTGCTTTTATCTTGTTGGGATATTTGTGGTTAGTTTGTTTTGTGAACTGCTGAGACATGATATGTTTTTGAATTACTCGTGGTTTGAGTTCTTTTCATTTTATTCAGGGTGTTTTGACGAGTTTTAAACGGAACTCATGCAGTTTATTTTCTCAATTAGTGTCGTTAGTGTTGTTTTGGTTATGTGTTTGGGGAGGTCGCCACATCGTCCAACCACTTTAAGTAAGTAATTCTCCATTGTCTAACTTGCTTCTATTATAACATATGTTGGTTTTAATTTTAAAATCACATTATTTTTCAGATTCTGACCTATGAGTTTTGGTCGGGTGTCGGGTTATCATTTGCAAAGAAGAAAAGAAGGGAAGAGATTCTGATACCCCGGATGTACCACTGGATCACCAAACATCGTGAAAAATTCAATTCCCAGTATTTCAATGGATGTAAGTGCATATTTATTTCTAATATTGATTTGTAGAGTTTCCTTCGATGTTGGTGACTTATAACTAATAAAATTCACAGAAAGTGGTATATTTGCTTACGCCATCCAACGTTGAAGTTGGTTCAACACACTTTGCTATGATTGAAAATTTGATGGCAACATGCACGATCTCGTGGCGTAAAGAATATTAGAGCCTATTCGTACGGAGTGTTGGGGATCGCCGCCGTTGGATTCCCGGAATCCGTGATCCCCGGAAACGTGTGAAATTTAAAATTTTTCGGCGACTCCAAATACATAGTATCGCTCGAATGCATATAGAATAAAGACAACATTGAAACAACCTTAAACCTCAAAGTTAAAGGATCCAACCATTATACCTCAAAGCGCGCTCACGGCGGCTATTGAACGGCAGTCGATGATTGCAGTAAGAAGCACACCGGCTACGGTGGTAGTGCGCGCTGGGGTTGGTGGTTGCAAGAGTCTTGCCTACCCCGTGGTGTGTCCGGAACGAGATCTTCCTTGGATTACGGCCGACGAGAGATCGATCAAAGCTTGAGTTGTGTTTCTCGAATTTTTCTCTAAGAAAATGGAATATGGTGGCCATACCCTACCTAGGGTTTATGTGAATTTCGGCCACCTCAATTTTAGGTAGATTGATGAGATTTTTCGACCACCTCAATTTTAGGTAGATGGGTGAGATTTTTCTCTCTTTTGAATCAAATATTTTGAGTTATTAAATCTTTTCAAAAGTGGTAAGGTATTACTTCAAAAATCAAATCTTTCCTTAATCAATGATTTTCGAAATTCCTCTAATATCTAAATATAAATTTTCAAAATAAATATTATATCCATAATTTCGAAATATATACAATATCTAATATTTATATTTTTCAAAATATATTCAGTAAATCTCCAATTTTACCCTCGCAATATTTAGACATCTAATAATAGAATAAATATTCTTCTACTCAAAGATATCAATTTCGGCCAAAAAGTCCCAGATTAATTTATAATTTTCGGGTTAAACCGAAATAGACCTCCAATTTCAATCTCTCTTTTAATTGACATTATCTTGGTGATCCTCTTTAAGCCCGACTCTTTTTGGTCTCAATCGGGCACTAGAAGGAATCCAAGGGTTCGATAAGCGTCTACCCAATCTTGCGATCGAGCCGATCTCGAGTTGAGTACGAATTTTAGATCTAATCTTTAAATTCAAGAATCTACGTATAAATCTTTCACTAATGTCCCGGTCGAGTGAGAGTCATGTCACGTCAAACTCATTGAACTCGACTCCACGTTCATTCGTGATAGGTGAAAGTACCAATCTACCCTCCATGTCCCATGTGAGTTAGTTTAATGCTCCGGCCGAAGACTTTGTAATTTCCCTTCCCCGAAATTCTCATAGGACATATACCTCAATTTACTCGAGGAGACTAATTAGAATGTATCTAGCTAGGTAGGTATAAAACATAGTTATAATGAAAGTCTTCTAGTGAATACCTTCCTTGTAAGGAAGAAGGGAATACGTAGAAGGATTCAACCTTCGAACTTCCGTAAACAAGTGTTGTTCTACAATTCAAACCAAACAAACAGGAATAAATAACAAAATTTCTTTCAATTGTAGAGTCAATGTACATTCCAGTTTGATACAATATAATGATATATTTATTACATGATCCACGTAAGACACTCAAGGGGGCATATTTCTTCTAAGAGAATGAAGGAGAGCTGCTTCATAAATGTTTGCTTTTGGGAAATTTATGTTATTATCATGCTAACTCACGCGAGTCTAAAGCACAACGAAGTACCTATTTACACGGCACATCGTTCTATCTTAACAAACGTAATTTTTAAAAAAAAAAATAGATAACTTATGAAAGAAACTAGTGATCGACAACCTAGCTAGCATAAACAAGTAACTTTGCCTTCACGAATCTACTTGTACGCTAATTTTTTCTGCCTAATTTGTCAACGTTCGTGAAGTTAAAGGGTGGAGTTTTGTACTCTGAAACAAACATAAGTCCTCGAGCAAAGGCGTGGCACGAGGTGAAGTATGCCTGGAAAGTGAACTATGAGGATTGATAAATCCGTAAACGCTCATGTTTGGTGTGAAGAGTGAAGCTTTGTTCTGACTTAAACGTCTAAGAATCAAGTTACTGAAGCTGTGGTGAAAAGGTCGTCGAGAGGTTTATTATTGTTAAAACTCCGGCAGCCCTCGATTCGCAACTTGCTGTTCTTTTACGTGAGTATGTTGATCGAATCAAGAACAACGATCGTGATGACGAACGGATGCAAAAACAGCAAGAAATCAAAAGCAGAAAACAGAGATTTTAACGTGGTTCGGCCTCGACTTTAGGCCTACGTGCACGGACCAACAGAGCGTCTTTTATAAATCCGAAAGAAGGGTTTATAAGATTGTCACACCCTCTACAGCTTTTGTGTTTACAACTTTCGCTAACTCTCACTCTAACGAAATATACAAGCTCTCAAAGGTAGATGGTTGAACTCTCAAGTCTGATATTTATAACAGAATAAAAGTAATTGCCTCAGCTTTCTGTGCTTCGACGAGCTTGTACTTCGCGCTTCATCTCTTGTACACAGTGCCAATTTCGTGCGTTGTACCAAGTCCTTGAAGAATTATATCAATTCTTCAAGAAATTATACCAACCAATCTGTGTTATACCAAGTCCTTAAAGAATTATCCTAATTCTTTAAGGAATTATAGCAACAGATTAAGGATGTAGACCAACTCATTGGTTTATTATACCGTGCGCTTCTTCTTACTTATAAAAGCGTGAATGCGACTCTTTAAGTACAAATTTCAGCCGTTCGATCATCTACCCGCCAAGATCAACGTCCTGCATTTAAACTCCATCTTCAAATCTCGGCCCTTAGATCGCGCGCGCGACAGCTACTGCTCAATTCCCTTACTTAGAATATTTCTTGAAGCAGAATTGCATTCCTTTGAGTTGTGGCCAATCAGAGCTCTTTCCGACCATCTCCCACCAATGATCCGGCGAGTTTGGGCTCACAAAACCCAACATTTATTATACTGAAGTCTCGCAAATGTGTAATGGAATCAGTGTTGCGCCATTCGACAAAAGATCACAACCACTATTTAAGATTAGTTCTATCAATTGATAGGGAAGTTATTATTTTAAATTGTCCTCCTTAACACTCCGAGCTGAAGTCTCCTATATTGTTACGAGGCATTTGATGATACTGTAAGAAATTTTATATGATTGATTATACAACGTTTTAGCTGCGAAAAGAGACACACCAATGCCATTAAATTGTTACTTGTAATTCCTTGACAGAGAAGCCTATCCGCATCAGCACATATTCTTCTGTCTAGGAGATAAAAAAGAAAAGTGATGCGCCATAACATATTAAGAAACATAGTAAATTAGGGTAATTGATTTTCCTTTTTCTTTTCATATATTAATGAGCACGTAAATAAATTATATTTCATAGGTAATATATTCGGAGTTTGTAATTTAACAAGGCATGGCGAGTTCTTACAGGATCTCAACCATCAAGGTACCTTATTTGACGGTATTGAAACGAACGGAAGGAAGCATACACAAAGTGAACTAAACAAAAATTATGTTTGTTTCATTCAATTTTTAGAAGAGATTATCGTTCAACAATAACATTGCTGAAAAAATATATTGTTGGAGAGAATAAATAAATTAAATGCAATCATTTATTTACATTTTTTTTTATCTATTTGGCCAATAATGAGTCTGTTCAATCAATAAAAAGGTGAAATATTGTCATCAATCATTATCCAAGCATAACTCTTCCGCAAAACTCAGCTTCATCTACAAATAAAAATGCTCATTTGCTCATTTTCAGCACCTAGAAACAGTCAAGAAGCTCCAGAAGTGCATTTTATTTCAGATCATCTTAGAAGAGTTATAAAAAGATTCCTAATAGGTCTGAAGTTTCCAAACCCTAACCAAATCAATTAAAATAAAAAAATAAAAATAAATCCACGTTAGGCCTGAAAAGTAGAAAATTGTGTACCCACTTCGATATAAATATGATATGATTCTCTGTAGCATTTTTGAGAGATGATCATTCAATCTAATGACTATCTCACCTCTGACCTAAATCATGTTTAGCACTTAGGAAGTCCTAAAAACAAAAGTGATCAATGCAGAGTGAAGTACCACTACAATTAAAAAATAACAACAAATTTAATAATTGCGGAGAATATCAAGAAGAAAAAAATAAACATCGTAGCATGCATGCTATATAAAGTTCTTACTCAATACAACATATATATATATATTATGTATATACATCAAATCAAAAAGGGGAAGGTTGTCAAAAAAGGAGAATTTCATCAATTTCCCTATAAAATATTTTATTTCTCCAAGTCCGTAGAAAGAAAAGAAGATACTCTTGATCATCAAGCCTCAATAAAAACAAATAGGTAATGAGATTAAAAGAGATCTCGGACATTATTTGGGCTTATCAATAACGCTACCGGGAATCCACCATGACCCATACCGGGGCTAGGTCCAGGATTCGTTGGCCTGTAAACATCTTGCTGAATCTTTTAATGACGATACATCTGAAAATCACGTGTCTGCACTGATTGGCGGCGAAAAACTGGCAAAGCGGAAGGTGATGGACGCGTTTTAATCCATCGACTGCCACTCACCATGCAAAAATGTTGCCCTAAAAGGACAATGGTAATGACATGGATTACAAGAATATAGTTCTTGTGAACTAAAGCCATGAGAGAATTATCGGGTGTTAGGGTATTGAATAGCTTTCTTTTGGTTTAGGAAGGTGATTAATGATTGGTGGTGATGCTGGGCTGAATGGTGCTTGAAATACAATCAAATATGAGGTTTTCTGACAACCTTAGACTGCTATTTAATATACCATAGCAGAGAGGTTCCACATATGGAAGCTTTATTAGGTTCTTGTAATATGAAATCAAGAAATAATGGGCTGCTGAACGTTCGACGAATATGGTTTGTTTTTGGAAATTTTAATGAAAGTTGCTTATGGGAATGTTTTCCATGTGAGGTAATGGATAACATCTGTTGAGTTAAAGGGTTTTCGCTCAACCATTCATAGAGCAGCTCGTATATACATATTATAATAAAAGTCTTGCGAACATTATGATTTGACAACGCAAAAGTAATCAATCGTCTTCCTCTATATTTAATTAGATTTCGAGAATTCCTAAAAGCTGTTTTTGGTGGATTCCTAAAAGCTGTGGTTTCTGAAAATTGAATAATGAACGATGATTTATAGGTTAAAATTAAAAATGCTTCTTCCACTAAATAATCTTATTGAAATTTAAAATTAAATGTGTTGTCGATGAATTGAGGACTGCAATGATAAAGTACAAACAACCAAATAGCAAGGAGGTTGGGACACCGGTGGGACAGTGACGACTCATCCCTCTGTGTTGCTGCTTTTGTTTTTACTATGTGTGAAAGTCAAAACTAAACTGACAGTTTCTATTTTGAATGAAAAGAAACAGTTACAATTGAAAGTGGACATTAATATGCATCAACCTCACTCTCATCAAATAAGGAGTTACGGATGCTCATAGGAGGGGAGGAAGATCAGTTGATAGATTATGAGATCGAGAATATGGGGGATATTGAACCGATTCAGGATGTCGACACCTCACATCCAGAAGCTCATACGGTAGTCTCACCATGCTGGATTTATCCTTATTTACGATTGGGGGCATATCAGGACATCAAACCCTTAAGCTTCGTGGTCACATTCTTGGAGTGGAGGTGGTGGTTATGATTGATAGTGGTGCGAGTCACAACTTCAGCTCCGTATTAATGGCCAACCACCTATTGTTGCCGCGCACCCCCGACCAGAAATTCAAGGTCTGATTGGGAGACGGAAGACAATTTGCTACAGAAGGGGAATGTCAATCGTCACTCTTCAACTTGGGACATGCTCTATCACAACAAACTTCTTTTCATTCGAGTTAGGTGGCGTAGACATCATACTTGGTGTTGATTGGTTGAGACAACTAGGGGAGTTGAAGATCAATTGGGCAACGTCTGAGATGAGGTTCGAATGGAATGGACAACAATATTTTCTCCAAGGAGACACTACACTAACACGTGCGCCAATAAGTTTGGCCATAAATAGACTCAGCGAAGACGAAGTCGGGGCTGTTTTATGGCTGAACAAGATTGAGAAAAAACCAACGGGATTCGCTGATGAAATATCGGCCGAACAGCAGACAGAATTAGGCGCAGTTATACAGAAATTTCTTGATATCTTCACAGAACGGACCAACTTACCACCAGCAAGAGCGACAGACCATCGCATTGAGCTGATTCCAGGCAGCAAGGCGGTGTCAGTACGCCCTTACCGATACGGCCACGTCCAAAAAGATGAAATCAAGCGTTTGGTAAAGGAGATGTTAGCGGCTGGTCTGATTCGTCCTAGTGCTAGTCCGTTTTCAAGCCCCGTCCTGCTAGTCCGAAAGAAGGATGGAAGTTGGAGGTTTTGTGTGTACTACCGCGAGCTTAATCGGGCAACTATTCCTGATAAGTATCCAATCTCGATAATTCAAGAACTCTTGGACGAACTCTGCGGAGCTCAATACTTCACAAAGCTAGATCTTCGTTCCGGCTACCACCAAATTCGGGTAACGGCTGCCGATATCCCGAAAATAGCGTTTCGAACACACGATGGGCACTATGAGTTCCTAGTCATGCCATTTGGCCTTACAAATGCACCGGCCACCTTCCAAGCGACCGTGAACGACCTCTTTCGCCCCTATCTTCACAAAGGTGTGCTTGTTTTCTTTGACGATTTTCTAATTTATAGCGTTACGTGAGAGCTACATTTGCAGCACTTATCACGAGTCATGGTGACTTTAACCAATCATCAGTTCCATGTGAACAAAAAAAAAGTGTCGGTTCGGGAAGCAGAAAGTCGACTATCTAGGACAGATCATATTTCTGGGACGGGTGGCAATGGACCCGAAAAAAATCGTGGGTGTGTTGCGTTGGCCACGTCCGAAATCTTTCAAGGGAGTTCGAGGGTTCTTGGGATTGACCGGTATTACCGACGATTCATTAAAGACTACGGGAAAATTGCTCAAACACTGACGACCCTGTTGAAGAAAGAGACAATCGGGAAATTCATATGGGATGAAGTGGCGGAAAAAGCTTTCATGAAGTTACAGCAAGCACTTGTGGCGGCTCCTGTCTTAGCAATGCTTGATTTTTCCAAATCTTTTATCATAGAGTGTAATGCGTCGGGTACCGGGATCGGGGCGGTTCTTATGCAAGATAACCAGCCGATTGCTTTCTTTAGCAAGGGCCTCTCGAATCAGTTAAACGCTAAATCCACATATGAGAAAGAATTAATGGCATTAGTCTTGACGATCCAACACTGGAGACCATACTTGCTTGGACAACACTTTAAGGTTCGAACTGATCATCGGAGTTTGCGATCCCTACTCCATCAGAAAGTTGCAACACCAGCCCAGCAGACGTGGGTGGCGAAACTCTTGTGATATTCCTTCGATGTGGTGTACAACCCGGGCATCACGAATAGCGCTGTTGATGCATTGTCACGACGTCATGGAGTGCTACAGCTAGGGGCGATCAGCATACCGAGTTGGCTGGATAGAGATGTTCTCCTTGCTGAAGTGAGCCAGGATGCAACTTTAGGGCCTATCAAAGAAGCATTAACATCTGATCCAAATGCACGACCTCCGTACGCATTAATAGGGGGTTGGCTGTTCTACCGAGGTCGCTTGGTGATACCGAAAAATTCAGCTTGGATTCCTCGACTCCTGGAGGAATTTCATTCAACATCGATGGTTGGTCATTCGGGAGCTTTACAGACGTCTCCGCTTGGCTGCTACATTGTTTTGGCTAGGTATGATGAAACGGGTACAAGACTATGTTGCTGAATGTTTAACATGTCAGAAGGTGAAGTACGCAGCTATGTCTCCGGCAGGACTACTTCAACCATTACCAATTCCGCGGCAAATATGGGAGGACATCGCAAAGGATTTTATAAATGGGCTTCCAAAGTCACAAGGGTATGACAACATCATGGTCGTGGTAGACCGTCTCTCAAAGTATGGTCATTTTGTCCCTTTAAAACATCTCTACACTGCACGTAAGGTTGCTGATCAGTTCGTACATCATTTGGTTCGTTTACATGGAATTCCATGTAGTATCGTGAGTGATCGTGATCCGATCTTCCTAAGTAATTTTTGGCAAGAGCTATTCCATAAACAGGGAACACGGTTAAAGATGAGTAGTGCATATCACCCGCAAACGTATGGTCAGTCAGAAGTTTTGAATAGAACGTTGGAGACGTATTTACGATGTTTTGCGGGAGAACAACCAAGAACGTGGGTGCGGTGGTTGGATTGGGCAGAATATTGGTATAATACAACCTTCCATGCATCGACAGGAACCACACCTTTTCACGCAGTTTATGGTAGAGACCCTCCAAATCTGGTGCAGTTTTTACCGGGCGAATGTAGAGTGGCAGCAGTCTCCGAAGTGTTGGGCAATCGGGATGAGATCCTTCGACAACTCAAGTATAGCTTAACTAGTGCCCAACAACAGATGCTACGAGCATCCAATTAACATCGACGTGAAGTGCATTTCAAGGTAAGTGATGCTGTTTTTCTGAAACTTCGTCCATATCGTCAGCATTCGGTTACTCAACGGTTTAATTATAAATTGGCAGCTCGGTTTTATGGGCCATTCCAGGTGATTTAGAAGATTGGAGCATTAGCCTATCGTTTACAACTTCCTATTTCTAGTCGCATTCATCATGTGTTCCATGTCTCGCAATTGAATAAGGTTATTGGAGACCATCCGATCGAAGCAGAACTCCCTCAGGCCTTAGATAGAGCCGCTGATGTGCAGGATGAACCCGAGCAGGTGTTACAAGAACGGACTGTGACTACGGAACAAGGTCACGAGCGTCAACTGTTGGTTAAATGGGCAGGTCGAGAAATCGACGATGCCACATGGATGGCTGCGAAGGAACTTCAGCGCCATTTTCCTGGTTTTAGCCTTGAGGACAAGGCTCATTTGGAAGGGGAAGGTAATGTTACGACCAAAATTTCACCGGAGACACTAAGTCCAATCAAAGTATACCATAGAAGATCCAAGACGGGCCGCGATAAAAAAACATGGCGAATTGGACTGGATAGAGTGGGAAGATTGATTCATATCATATCGTATCACATCTTCAGCATTTACTCATAATTTATCATATAATATCATATCGCATCCTTAGGATTAATTGGGTGTTTATTAAATAGGATTTGCTAATATTAGTTTTTATTATTATAAAAAGAGACCTAGATAGGTTTCTTTATGCATGCATTGAGAAATAAGTGATATGGCACAAGACTCATTCTTGTGGGAGTGATCAGAATAAACTTGTTGGCTTAGTTCTTTTTCTTTTAAGTTCTTAAGGAAAGCTTGTTTTGAATCGTCTTATCCTAACAGTTTATTTCACGCTCATCGCACCAGTCGTTAGGATAATTCAATGAGTTAATCAACGTTTTTGTGAGATTACTATGTGAAGAGATCGAACTTGAGAATCAGAAATCGAAAACAAACACAACACAAAAATTGGATTTAACGTGGTTCGGATTCTATGTCAATCCTAGATCTACGAAGCAAAGAACAATCAATTTTATTGATGATATGAGGTTTACATAACAAGATCTTCCCTCATGAATGTGTTTACAACTCTCACTGACTTGATAGAGAAGTTTCACACACGATTTAGTCCGTTCTGTAACTGATCGAATGAATGGGAGATACTGTGCAATCCCTTTGAAAAACGTTTGACAGACAGTTCTACTTGATAGAGAACTTTCTTTTTCGGAATCCAAATTGTTTCATTCTTATGATAGAAAGAATTAGAACACAAGTCGTCTGAAATTCCCCAGACACCCTTTTCAATACTGATTCCTCAATGTTGGATCGAATGTTGGATGACTTTTAAGTCAACAAAATCTTTTTGGTAAAATCATCTTTCAGCTTCCAGCAATATGGTTTGATATGTCCAGATTCAAAACAAAAATGACATTTGAAACCTCTATTTCTGGACTTTCCTACAGCACGCTTAGGTTCTTTATCAAAAGCAATACGAGATTTATATCCTAGACCATGTTTATCAGAAACTGTTAAGGACAGAACCTCGTCAAGAGTTGATGTACCTTTATTCAGTTTTGAAAAAGTAGCTTCAGCCTTTTTGACTTGCTTTTGCAGGCTATCGAGTTCCATGTCTTTTCGGGTTAAAAGAACTTCCATTCTGCTAACTCCATCCCGCAATTCTTGGATTACCTTTTCAGTGTTAGCCTTCTCCTCGATCAGACACTGTATGATTTCCTTCAACTTCACATTCATCTCCTTTTCTTTTGAGCATTCAGCGAAAAGAAGTTTGTAAGTTCCTTCAGTGTTCTCAGCGTCTTTTTCTGGATTCTCAATTTCCTTTCCTGTATCATCAAAACTCAAAGACCTATCAAAACAGTTCGAATCATCATAATCGAAATAAATATGTTTTTTAGATGTTGAGTCCAATGCTGGATCAACATCTGGTACCGCAGTGAATCCAATATGATGTTCTTTATCTTCATCGTCAAAGAAGTTTGGATTAGATATGCTCGTCCACTGGGCAATCTTATTCGTGTCTTCAACTGTATCATCAACTTCATCATCTGAAAGACTTACCCAATATCCTTTTCTATACCTACGAAGAGTATTGGCACATTCGTTTGCAAAATGTCCCCAACCTTTGCACGCATGGCACTGAACCGAATCCCTGTCAAACTTATCATTTTTCGCTTTCTCGGCAGAATTTCTTCTGTTGATAGGGCGGTTAGGCATAGATGAAGACTCTTTAGTATTAACAACGTTCTTGAATGTTGGACCAACATTCAACTCTTTCTTATTCTTCATGAACTTCTTAAAGTTTCTAACCAGCATAGCCATATCCACATCATCGTCAGAATCAACCTCTTGTTCAGGAACAGAAGATTGAGTGACTAGTGCGATATTTTTACCCTTGGATACATTCCTCTGAACTTCGAGATTAGTCTCGTAGTTCCTCATGATATTCATCAGGGTATTGAAATCAAGGGTGGCCAGATTGTGAGCTTCCTCGACCGCTGCAACCTTCACATTAAACTTTTCAGTTAGTGATCGAATAGGTTTAGAATTTAACACTTTATTCAAAATCGGTTCACCCAAGCTATGACATTCGCTAGGAATATTCAAGAGTTTTCCAAAATAAGTAGTAATATCTTCATCATCATTCATTCGCAGATTTTCAAGTTGACTTTGAAGAAGTCTCAATTTTGTGTCTTTCACACTCGCATCACCCTCACAGTACCTTTGAAGCATATCCCAAGAAAGTTGTGCACTAGTACAGTTTTGAATGATTTTGAACATAAAAATATCCACAGAAGAGAAAATAGCATGTAAGGCCTTTCCGTTAAAATCAGCCGTGGCTCTTTCGAGAGGAGTCCATTCAGCGATGGGTTTGTCTACGACTTCCCCATCAGCATCTGGTTGGGTTTTAGGGGTGGTATAACCATTGAGAACAGAGTCCCATGCACGTGAGTCAATCGACTTTATGCATTGACGCATTCGAATCTTCCAATAAGCATAGTTAGAACCATATAAAACAGGAACTTTACCAAAATAATTTGAGCTTAAAGCATCCATATCAAAAAGATTAAAACGCTTATTGTATCAAGCGGAGGCTCTGATACCACATGTGAGGTGGTCCCGGATACGGATGCAAAACTAAGTTATCAAAAAAAACTAAGATATTGACCCTAATGTTGGAACAACATTCGGGATCAGAACGTTTTTGCACAGTGGAAAAATAAACTTAGTTATAAAAAGATGCAAGCACACGTTGGACACAGAGTTTCAACATATGCAGCAAGTTATAAAACTTGTTGCGTGCCTTCAGGGCAAAATTCCACTACGAGAATGGATTACAAAAAAAACAACTATCAAAGATAGTAAAAGCAGCCTAGAAAAGAGAAAAACTACTCTACCAATCTTCACATGAAAACTCACGTATAGATCCTAAGTCTTATACAAAAGTGTGAAGATAAAAACTAGGCACAAAGAGATCGAAACAGATAGATGATAGAAAGCTTCCCTTTCTTCAAGCTCGTTGCACGCGCGCGTCTTTCTATCTTGATATAAGTCTCGATCCTAAAGCTTGAATGGAGTCTTCTGTATATATAGACGTGACTCCCCCTATTTTACAGACCCAATTTGGTTTGTTCCACCTTATACTTCTTCTCTATTTTTGGTAAATGCACTTCCTATTTTTAGCAACTGCTTGACTCAATCTCCCATGATCTTCATATCTTCTTGGCTGATCTCCATATCTTCTATTTTTAGCAATTGCTTGACTCAATCTCCCATGATTTTCATATCTTCTATTTTTAGTAAATGCAATCAACTTTCTTTGAACAATTCCAGCTCGAAAATACCTTCCTGCACATACTAAAATAAAGCCACAATAATAGGGTAAACGGTTTTTGGGTATGAAAGAAAAAATCAAAGATGGCTCTCGTCTGAGTCAATGTTGACTCAGATGTCAGCCAACATTTTGACTCATGTGTCAATCAACATTAACATATACTGTGAATGCTCCGCTCTTCGTAGTAAATTTCTCAATATTGTTGTCCCGAAAATAGTAAATAGAGCAACATGGGTGGTAAGAGTAGATGTTCCTCTTGTAAAGAAATATTAGGTTTATGAAAATGATAAACAAATTAATTGATTAAATATCTATAGTGGTAAATAAGGTGTTACCCTATAATTGAAGTGGTATATCGCAGTTGAAGGCATGTCAAATCGATTACTTCAATCATAGATACCGTGAAGTATCAGGGATGATCTTCAATCTCAGTAGGGTTAATGCCTCTTCAGAACGATACATGTCCATTTATCACCCAAGTAGGGAAGTTCTTAAGGTCAATAGCTGGGCATTCCTCAACCATCTTAGTACCTTTCTTACTCCATCAGGGAAGCACTCTACATAGTCCAACAATGTTGTTGCTTCCAGGCCGAACATCTGTCATGAAACCATGAGAAAAAAAATAATCAATCACTGCTAAACTGAATGTATTAAATAAAAGAAAAAAGAAAAACTACCTCCTTCTGATCCTGACAGTGTGAAAATCAGAAAGCGTTATACAAATTTGCTCAAATTGAGTGTAAATGATTCACAAGGGCAACAACAAACCGACTCGACTAATTCGTTATCTTTCAAAGTATGACAATTTGTAACTATGTCATGCAACATTGGTGAAAACAGCTATGTGCAATCTTACACTGCTTCAATCATCCGTGCAGTCTTCCAAGTTGTTATTGCAGTCGTACAATCCTATAGTCTGACAGTTTGACATTCGTACAAGGTTTGTAACCAAATATAACAGTGATCTCTTTTGCAATCATATATTTGAGGTTGAAAAAAGTCTTAACAATCAGAAATAATTATCTTCTCGAACTTCAGCCTTATTTGATTTCGAGGCGGGCTTATCGGTATCAGGTGGAACGAGAGAGACATCGAATCAGAGAATGGCAATCAAATAATATAAAGTACTCAACAGTTTCCTACAACAAAAATATCATAATATATTCGCTTATAAAAATCGAAAAAAGAGGAAAAAAAAAAAGATGATTGCGTACATCGTTTGCATTTTCTCCTGCAATGATTCGATAACCTAGCTTCTGTCATTACCCATCCTCACAAAATCTTGAATTCTATCCTCATGGAGCTGCACAATTTACGGAAAATTCGACTCACCAAAGAAGCCTGCGAGGAAGATTAATCTTCTTTGATTCTTTGAAAAATAATCGGTTCACCAAAAAGAATACGTTGAAACGGTGGAGAAACATTTATTTATAAGTGGCATAGGATGAAATTAGACTCTTCGCTGTCTTCTTTGATAAGACTATCTTTGAATTATATTGTTGAACGTGGATATTCGTTATCCGTTGCGTCATTTGATCTTATCAAGTTTAATTACATTAACTACAATAATTAATATATTAATTACAGTAATTAAAGAATTTTCTATTGAAAAAAAAGTGTTGCCTCGTTAAACACAATTAGTCGTGAATCAATGGTACATAACTTTTAGAGGAATCCAAAGATCATATATAATTACTTTGCCTATCTTTAATAACAAAATACAAAAAATTATGTAAATTCAATGGATGTGATAACATCATAATAGTCTCTTCCAAGGAAACTCAAGAACCTCATATTAAACACACACTTAAGGTGGTGAATTGACACGCTCGAATACTAGCAAGTGTACTAGGTCGTGTAAGAAGTAAAACGGACAAAGTCCGAGTATCATTTCACGTAGACAGCTCGATTAATTCTAAGAAAATATTCATAATCCTAATTAAGACTAAAATATATTTTTTAGATTTTTTAAAGATTTGATTAACGATAAAATAAATAACAATGCAAATAGGAAATCAAAAGCAAATCAAGATAATGGTTTGAAATCAATTAACGAAAGCGTGATCAAGACACATGCTCGGCACATATTACTCCTACGTCGTCATGCAATCGATTCTATCTAATCAACATGAATCTAAGTCAAGGTAGAATTTCCTAAAACAATCGTTGTTTGTCCCGCAATAGCGATCCTATGCGATAGAGAACCAATCCCTATATGTCTATATGACTGTAGTTTCTACGCATGCATTAAATATCTATGAAATTCCCCGAGTTTAGATGCTTTCGGCGCCTAAGATCTCAGAAACCACACATACGAAATCGAATTCCATGTTTGGTCGGTTTTACGCAGTGGTGTTCGATGCTTATTGTTCTAACCGGTCTAATCACTTTGTCCGTCACATAAACCAATCAAAGATCATGCATATGTTGATCAAGCACACGCAAGTAATAAACTCAAGCAAATAATATATAACATGACTCATGTGATTAAATAAAATACGAATAGCATTAATACGTAGTCATAATTCGGCCTAACACGGCCTTAATCATAAAAGGAATTAAGCTAGCATCCTAAAAGAACGAAATCAACAAATTTTCTAAGGAAAACATTGCTAAAAACATCTAAAGAAAGGTATAGAATTCGTCCCTCACGGTACTGGAGTTGTCACGCGTCTCCTCGGTGTCTCTCGTCGTATTATCGATGGAGAAACGCCTTGGTGGACCCTCGGATCGTGCTCTTAGCTTTTTTCCTTCTCTTAGCCGTTAAAAGTCTGTCTTATCTGTGTATTTTCGTCCCTTTTATGGTTAGGGTTCAAAAGATATTGAATCCCCCATTTTTTGGAACAAGATTCGCTAAGATTTTGGTTTAAGTCGGTGTGTTCACAGCCTCGGCCATGACCCTTCACGGCCGTGACATTATCGCGGATCCTGGATTTTTATTTTTCTAAATGTCATTCACGGCCGTGACACCTCTTGCACGTGGCCGTGAATGGTTTCTGCGAGGTCTCAATATCTCATTTCTGATGTTCACGGCCGTGACAGGGTGTGCACGTGGCCGTGAACAGTTTCTGCAAGCTCATTTGATCTTCCTCTCAGCATTCACGACCGTTACACCTTCTGCATGTGGTCGTGAATGATTTCTGCAAGACATCAACTCATTTGCCTTGTATGTTCACGGCCGTGACACCTCCTGCACGTGGCCGTGACTGAGTGTTCATGGCCGTGACACCTTCTACACGTGGCCATGAACAATTCTGCGAGGCTTTGTACACTCCAATCTTCATTCACGGCCTAGACTCCTTTTGTACATGACCACGAATAGTCTCTTTTTTGTTCTTTTTCACCTTAATACCTTTAAAACATAAAAATAACATAAAGTAATGATATTCAAAGGTATTCTAAGCACAAAATGATCTAAAACTATGAGCTTAGGGGCATAAAACTCACTTAAAATCCCAACTTATCAACAACCCCCAAACTAGCTTTCATTGTCTCGATCATAAAAGCGAAACAAGTTCAAATCTAGTTAGGATTGCACTACATCATCAAATGAGTCACTCATGTTTTATCTCAGAAAATATAAAAGTGCAGTAGGTCGAGATCGTCATCAACTAATGAATGGTTCAGGCAAAATACGAAATATGAAGTGATAGTTCGTAATCATATCATAGTAACAAAGATATTTCCTGAATTCTAACACGTATCATTTAACAACTCTCACATGGGTCGCTCAAGTCACTCAAAATGTTTAACGGGATATGTATCAAAACGCTCAATTCACAACATAGAAAGATATTACTCTAGGCTTGTAAATATATCACGTCGCAATCACTTAGTAGAAGTCATGCACGAATCAAAGGGTCTTTTATAAACGGTTGTAATGGGGCTTGGTTTAAAGAGTTATGTCATATAGGATAAGTGAACTAAAAGAATCAAGCATATTAATCACTGAATCGCTCTTCTCATATTCTTCTCACTTTGCTCACGCTGGTGCTTATTCATTTCTTAGTTTTTTTTTCTTTTCGATTTTTTTTTCGTCTAAGCCCTTCTTCTCTTGTTTTTCAGAATGATAGATTATCGCAGAAAGGGTTCTTAGTACTCTCCTCTCTTTTTTTTTTATATACATACTATGCTCCTCTTCTTTCAATCCTTTTTAGGATGATAGATTATCGAGGGAGCATCGCATAGCTCACTTCTCTTTTTTTTTGTGCACCGACGTAGCATTTCCTCGCTCCTCTCCCGCCAAACGATCAGTAAATAATACGTTGATAACGGGTTGTAATGCTAAATATGAGACTATCATGGCTTAATATCTAGGCTTCACATCAACAAATAAGTCAAATAAGGCTCAAAGGGACTAACTAAGTGATAGACATGTAAGGCATGAAGATATTTAGGCCATTGACTCAATCCTAGATGCCCTTCTCATTTTCGCGCATAAAATCCACATAGTAACGTTGACATGCATAATAGAGTAAGTTCGAAAATATTCAGTCCATGTGTGATACTCATGAAAACAAATTGAGAATGTAATGAGTTGCTCTAATAATCTTTTCTGAAGGCTCAAAAACTCACATATTACGCTGGATTTGTGTATCATGATACACATTATCTTTCTAGAGCAATCAATGTAGCCAGATAGTCATGCTAATATCAAAACACATAGCATGCAAGTCTTTCACATTCAACTCGCTGAATCTTATCACGACACAAAGAAAAAATTTTAAATTTTTCATCACAGACAGAGCTTTCACGGATGATGTTCCAATCGCAAATTTCATTAATCAAATACATCGATACCTAAACATGTGAGCATATAAATCTAGCATGTGTCACCCCACCCCCAAACTAAATAGCACATTGTCCTCAATGTGTAGAAATTAAAGCAAAGAAAGAGTTTAAGTGACACTGCCCTGAATAATGTGTTGATCGATGTAGGTGGGACGTAAGAAGACTTCGGTTGCTCCACAGTAAACGAGCTACCTCTTTGTGAAGGACCACCCCCAAACTCGCTACGATCCTGTGAGGAAACATGACTAAACGAACACCGTGATAACGAATTCTAGATATGTAATAAAATATAAAATATGACTGAAATAATAAATATGCATCGATAATACTTGGGTTGCCTCCCAAGAAGCGCTGCTTTTATAGTCGTTAGCTCGACTTCCAAACCGCTTATTCAGGTGGATGATCGAGCTTGATCGATTTTTCTTTCCAAATATCTCGATCGTTATACACCTTTGGTTTCTTTCATCCTGATGAGAATGTATGCTTCATCGAGTAGGGTCCATGACATTCCTTCGTTCGCCCTGCACATATTTCATCATTTGTATGACTTTTCTAGCGAGATTTCTTCTTCTTCTTTGGTTGGATCACCTTATCTTTATGATTTTCAGCACCGCCGCTTTTCTTAGTCCATGGTGTCCACCTGTTACACTTCAATAAAGAAGAAACAGAGTTAAGATTAGGCTTAGTTCCCTTCCCGTTCGGCGGATCTGCTTTCGCATCAGTCTTGGTGTTCTGGCGGTCTTTCAGCTTGCTGGTATTCTCTCCAGACAAGTTATCCCTGAACGACACCGAACACTTAAAAGTACACGGGTCAAAGACATCTTTGTATGAGCATGTATTGCTAGTAGGGTTCTTCGTAGATTTGTAAACATCGAATTCTATTTTTTCATCCCCTACTTGCGAAATAAGTTTACCATTACCGACATCAATGAGAGCTCTTGTTGTGTTCAGGAAAGGACATCCAAGTATTAATGGAAGGTCATCGTCTTCTTCTATATCAAGAACAATGAAATCAACGGGGAAGTAATGATTTTCTACTTTTACCAGCACGTCTTCCATTATCCCCCGTGGATATGTGATTGACCTGTCGGCGAGCTGGAAGATAGTCGACGTGGGCTTCAGCTCGACAAGTTCTAGTTTCTTAAAGAGTGAAAAAGGTATTAGGTTAATACTAGCACCAAGATCACATAAAACATTATTGAATGCAAGGGACCCAATAGAACGTGGGATAGAAAAACTCCCTCGATCTTTAAGCTTTGGCGGAAGCTTCTTCTGTAGCACTGCTGAACATTCTTCGGTGAGAGCTACCGTTCCGAGTTCCTTCAGCTTGTTTCTCTTTGATAGAAACTCCTTCAAATATTTAGGATACTTCGGAATCTGCAAAAGAGCTTCACAAAAGGGAATGTTAATTTCTAATTTCTTAAATATATATATTAATGAAACGTTTGAAATCTTTATCTGGCTTCCCTTTTCGTAGAGCTGCTGGAAATGGTGGTCGAATCTTGATAGGTGGCAGGTTCGGCTTTTCTGGAACCGGATCTACAATAGCATCTGCGGGTTGATCGACCTTTTCTGGCTCGATCTCTTCCTCGATCTTCTTTGGTTCCATTAGCGGCTTCAATGTTTTTCCACATTTCAACTGAATAGCCTTCACGTACTCTTTTGGATTCTTCTCGGTTTGCTCGGTAGTGTCCTTTGCTTGCGTTCGGACATGGAACTGGCTAGATAATCCATCGTAGATGATAAGTTTTGCATTGTATTCTCTATCTTATTGAGCCGCTCGTCCATCTTGCGATTTTGTTCACCTTGGAAGTTTGTCATTTTCTCAATTGCTTGGCCTTGCATCGCTGCCATCTTCTCAAGTGCTATTTCCCAATCGGCTTTTTGCTTCGGTGTTGGTAGCCGTTTCTATCCTAACAAACTAACTTAGGGACGATTTAACCACGTTTGAAGATGGAAAGAGTTGGATCGACGTGGGGTGTGTGTGTTCTTGAGGCTTCTCTCTAAAATTCTCTCTCTAAAGAATTTTCACACAATACACACTTTATTATGTGTTAGGGTTTTAGTATTTATACCAAAAGTTGGTATATAATACTTGGGCCCCCTAACAAAACCCAATTACACTAAGCCTCTTATAAAGAGAAACTTTATAAATACACAACAAAGATAATTATAATTAATTGAACACAATAAAATATTCCTAACATTCAGTGATGGTGGCTCCTGTTGATTTTGATATCCCGATGGCTTCTGATATGGAGATGGTTCTTGCTGATGTTGGGCATCTGAGGGTTTCAAAGAGTGTGAATTTCCATAGGACAGATTCGGGTGCCCTCTCTAGCTTGGATCATACGTATTGAAATACGTATTTCGTCCCTTATTATGAATATGGTTCGCCGTCTCGTGATCCTTGCCCTGCATTTCGTCTAACCTTCGATGTATGGCCTCAAATTGTGCTGCCATCGAGTTGTTTACCTCGTGTACGCCTGCTACCCTTCGGTCTAGATCTTGCACGGTATACCTCGCTGGATAGGCTGCGATCCTCTCGATGGCTGCGAGTGCGTCTGCGTCTCATAAATCCATGAAGTTCCCGGTACATCCTCCATCGGCAACCTGCTTATTCTGCGTGCTAAGGCCCAAGAAGAATGATTGCATCTGAACAATCAACGGGATGCTATGATTCGGGCATTGTCTGAGGAGACTCTTATATCTGTTCCATGCGTCGCTCAACGTCTCTCCTCACCAGTTCTGCCCTGATTTCGCTCGTCTTTGACAACGGGTAGTATTTCCCGAGAAAACATTCCACCAATTCGTCTCAACTGTTGATTGATGCATGAGGTAGTGACGAGAACTATTCTGAAGCATTTCTTGTCAAAGAAAAAGGGAAAAACATTAGCTTGATCACTTCCCGAGAGACACCTGGATATTTAATAGTTTTGCAAATTTGAGAAAATTTGTTGATATGAGCGTTTGCGTACTCATTTGTTGGCCCTCGGAATGCTGAATTGGTCACTATCTGTATTGTCACCGGCTTAATTTCGAACTGATTGTTCGGTCCTGGCGGGATAACAATTGGGTCGCTGTCCTCGAAACGCCCTGGGACCGCTCGGCTCAGTAGTGTGGGTCATGGAAGGACCATCTCTTGATGTTGCTCTTCTTGATCTTGATTCTCCATCCTTTGTCTACGAATTTGATTATTGCGTCAAAAACTTGACATGCTCGAATACTAGCAAGTGTACTAGGTCGTGCAAGTAGTAAAACGGACGAAGTCCGAGTATCGATCCACGTAGACAACTCGATTAATTCTAAGAAAATATTCCTAATCCTAATCTAGACTAAAATATGTTTTTCTGATTTTTTAAAGATTTGATTAACGACAAAATAAATAACAATGCAAATAGGAAATCAAAAGCAAATAAAGATAATGGTTTGAAATCAATTAACGAAAGCGTGATCAAGACACATGATCGGCACATATTACTCCTACGTCGTCATGCTATCGATTCTATATAATCAACATGAATCTAAGTAAAGGTAGAATTTCTTAAAACAATCGCTATTTGTCCCGCAATAGCGATCCTATGCGATAGAGAACCAATCCATATATGTCTATATGACTGTAGTTTCTACGCATGCATTAAATATCTATAAAATTCCCCGAGTTTAGATGCTTTCGGGGCCTAAAATCTCAGAAACCACACATACGAAACCAAATTCCATGTTTGGTCGGTTTT
Organism: Lindernia subracemosa; assembly: GCA_028392965.1. Taxonomy (NCBI): domain Eukaryota; kingdom Viridiplantae; phylum Streptophyta; class Magnoliopsida; order Lamiales; family Linderniaceae; genus Vandellia; species Vandellia subracemosa. The sequence goes on along the minus strand of JAQPCC010000011.1, from coordinate 614,133 downwards.
ACGCAGTGGTGTTCGATGCTTATTGTTCTAACGGGCCTAATCACTTTGTCCGTCACATAAACCAATCAAAGACCATGCATATGTTGATCAAGCACACGCAAGCAATAAACTCAAGCAAATAATATATAACATGACTAATGTGATTAAATAAAATACGAATAGCATGTAGTCATAATTCGGCCTAACATGGCCTTAATCACAAAAGGAATTAAGCTAGCATCCTAAAAGAACGAAATCAACAAAGTTTCTAAGGAAGACATTGCTAAAAACATCTAAAGAAAGGTATAGAATTCGTCCCTCACGGTACTGGAGTTGTCACGCATCTCCTCGGTGTCTCCCGTCGTGTTATCAATGGAGAAACGCCTTGGTGGACCCTCGGATCGTGCTCTTAGCTTTTTCTCCTTCTCTTAGCCGTCAAAAGTCTGCCTTCTCTGTGTATTTTCGTCCCTTTTATGGTTAGGGTTCAAAAGATATCGAATCCTCCCTTTTTTGGAACAAGATTTGGTAAGATTTAGCTTAAGTCGGACATGAGCCTTCACGGCCGTGACACTATCGCGGATCCTGGATTTTTGTTTCTCTAAGTGTCATTCACGACCGTGACACCTCTTGCACGTGGCCATGAATGGTTTCTGCGAGGTCTCAATATCTCCTTTTTTATGTTCACAACCGTGACAGGGTGTGCACGTGGCCGTTAGCAGTTTCTGCAAGCTCCTTTGATCTTCCTCTCAGCATTCACAGTCGTGAAACCTTCTGCACGTGGCCGTGAATGATTCCTGCAAACTCACTTGGAGAACCCTCTTAGCATTCACGGCCATGACACCTTCTGCACGTAGCCGTGAATGATTTCTGCAAGACATCAACTCTTCTGCCTTATATGTTCACGGCCGTGACACCTCCTGCACGTGGCCGTGACTGAGTGTTTATGGCCGTGACACCTTCTGCACGTGGCCTTGAACAATTTCTGCGAGGCTTTGTACACTCCAATCTTCATTCACGGCCGTGACTCCTTGTGCATGTGACCGTGAGTGGTCTCTTTTTAGTTCTTTTTCACCTTAATACCTTTAAAACATAAAAATATCATAAAGTGATGATATTCAAAGGTATTATAAGCACAAAATGATCTAAAAATATGAGTTTAGAGGCATAAAACTCATGTAAAATCCTAACTTATCATGAATGAGGTGACTAAGTACAATAAATGTTATATACAAAGTATGGAGCGGGTCTGAAGCAGGTTTGGCAGGACCCAAGACTCGCCCCGAATAGTTTTTAATGGACCCAAAACCCGTGGCGCTCCGCCTCAAGTCTTGAACCGCTTCGCGCCCCGCCTCGAACTCGAATCAACCGGGTATGTTGTTAAATTTTCTTTTTTTTTTAAATAAAATAACAAATATATAAAAATAGTAATGCATCGACTTCGCTGGGAATCAAACCCAAACTCTCTGGATCCATAAACTATCACCTTATCCATTGGGCCACAAATTCATTTTTATTATATTAATACTTCTATATTTTTGTAATAAATGTAAATATAAATAAATTTATATACATATATATATTATCTGGGGCGAGTTTCCGATTAGATTTCTGGGCGGGATTGGCTAAGCCCAAGACTCGCCCCGGACCCGGTCGGGTTGAGTCTTTTGAGATCGGTAACCTGCCCCAATACCTGAATAGTAAAAAACCTGCTTCATTAGGGACAGATCAAGGCGAGTCCGGGTCTAGATCCGCCCCATTATCATCCCTATTGTACTCCCGATCAGAGGATATAAATTGCAAGGAGCGCATAATTAAATAAACAAGAAATGTGTTTTACGCTATCTAAAAATTAGATCGGTTTGATGTTTAGTTTTGAAACCATAAGTGGTTATATACAATTTAGCCAAATAAATATTTAAAAGGACAACAAACGAGGCAAACAAGAATATATGTCGGCTTCCCTTAGATTCTCTAATCAGGTTCATCACTAAAACACACTCACAAAAGATGACCTGTTACGCTACTCAAACATAGTTCATGCTATTCATTCTTCCCTTTTCTTCGCATTATTATTATTTTTTTATTTTTTAAATCTTTTCTCATTCTATTTATTCACATTTTTGTGAAGTTTGAAGCAATTGTCTAGCTGGGCCATCCTCATTTAAGGTGATTTCATTTCTCATTTATTTATTTTAATGCATTTTGGATAAGTTTTACTACTACAGTTGTACTCTCCTCAGTTAGAGTAATTATCATTTGAACTGTTCAAGGAATCTTGTATATGTCACTTCAATAAATCTTTAACAATATAGACCCTCTTTATGGAAATAGGAGTTTAAATCTTTCCCATAATGTGATAATTAAATAAGGATGACTCATTTATTACCAATTATTATTAATCTTCCCTTGAGATTCATTTATTGACTTTTTTCAAACTAAAAAATTAGATGAATGTGAACAGACATTCTACAGAAAGATGAATATGAGAGTACAACAATGGCTGCCCATTCTGGCTTGTATGGTGATATTTCTGAGAGCTGAGAGCTTCCCTGTTGATATCACTTATGTTGAGAGTGCTGTTGCCAAAGGAGCTGGTAAGAAAATAAATCAAAATATAATACAAAATACAAACTTTAATAGATACCAACGAATACTTCAAAGTGGTGTGATATATGCCTTTGTAGTTTGATAAATTAAATTGTCTTATTAGATATGATGGACCAAACTCTGATAAATCTCTTTAATGTACATAGAGCACCAAGCTTTACTACAGAGGAGCGCGCGTCTTTGCCGCTGTAATGGAGGATTTACTGGCAAAAGGAATGAGCAACGCTAAACACGTACGACTAATAACTGTTGTAATGGAGGATTTACTTGTAATGAATGTTCAACGTTCATAAATAATGCAGGCTATTTTATCCGGATGTTCGGCGGGTGGATTAGCATCGATTCTTCACTGTGATAGGTTTAGATCTCTATTTCCAACGAGCACCAAAGTGAAATGCCTTGCTGATGCTGGTTACTTCATTAATGCGTAAGCCTTTTCTTTTTCTTTTTACGAAAACAAATGATTTTTTGATTATTTTATTAAATCATAAAACTTCATCAAGGCTGGTTTTGTTGAATTGTCTGGTGATAAAATTTATAGGAAAGACATTTCTGGAGCTCCGCATATTCAGGAATTCTACGATCAAGTCGTCACGACTCGTAATATATAATTTCATCTTCTGCAGCATATCGTTCTTTTTTTTTTTTTTTCCTTTTCCATTTCGTTTAACTTGAACATACTGTGGCTTCAGGGATCAGTGAAGAACTTGCCTCAGTCATGTACTTCAAGCATGAAGCCTGGTCTGGTAATAACTTCTCTTTTATTTCTGTATCGTCGTTTTTCTTTCTGTTGGTTTTCGTATAATCTCGTGTTTGTTATAATGTTGTACGAAAAACCGCAGTGTTTCTTCCCCCAAAACATGGCGCAAGGAATTCAGACGCCGCTTTTCCTTGTCAATGCCGCTATTGATTCTTGGCAGGTATGCATATTCAGATCAAAAGATTCTTGAAATGATTCTTATGAACTCTCTCTGTCATGAATGATTTGGTTAATATCATCTGTTTTGTTAGATTAAAAACATTCTGGCTCCCGGGATTTCGGATCCACACGGTACATGGCACAACTGCAAAGCCAATATAACAAAATGTTCCGAAACTCAATTGCAGTCTATTCAAGGTTACTTACTCTTGCCGACGAATAATTTTATTCAGATCACAACCTCCTCAGATTGTATCACTACCTTTGATGTTTCTTTTTTTTTTTCATAGGATTCAGAAATGAATTTTTAAGCGCCTTAAATGGATTGGGCGCTTCTTCGACGAGGAGAGGATACTTCATCAATTCTTGCTACGCACATTGTCAAACCGAAATGCAGGAGACATGGTTTCGGGAGGACTCCCCGGTTTTAAATAACAAGGTCATACGACAGAGAATAACTACTTGTCTTGATTACTTCTTGTCGAACCAATCGATGTTATGTTCTCAACATTCAGTTTTACTACTTGGCAGAAAATTGTGGAGGCAGTTGGCGATTGGTACTTCGATAGAAGCCCATTTCAGAAGATCGATTGCCCTTACCCGTGCGATAAACTTGTCACAACCGCATCTTCGATTCCCAGGATGAACTGTAATACGAGATTGGATGGATCGTATTATCAAAATGTATGAAATATCAAAAGGGTTCAAAATACATACACAGATTCATTACCATCATGATGTATCGATGCGCTGTCTTGATACAGCAGTTATCTATCACATACACACATGTTTGCTCTTAATAGCATCAATTCATTCATATTCTGTATTACGTTAAAAATCGGCGTGACCGAAGTAGTAACAGCTAGAAATGTCCTGTACAAAGGTTCTCAAGCACCACACATAACCGAAAAAACGTCCTCAGCAACTGAGGACAAGTTAGCAGCCTGAGCACGAACCACATCAAGCTCAGAAGAAAGATCATCAAGATTGAGTCTTCTCTTGCTCATGAGTGAGAGACCACTTGCATAATTAAGGCATGCCTGCATTGATTTTCTGCCTCAAACATGATAAAATCGACGACGAGAGATTTATATTACAGTGAATAAACCACAAGACTGCTCTTTACCCTATTATTGTGGCTTTATTTTAGTATGTGCAGGAAGGTATTTTCGAGCTGGAATTGTTCAAAGAAAGTGGATTGCATTTACTAAAAATAGAAGATATGAAAATCATGGGAGAATGAGCAAGCATTTACCAAAAATAGAAGATATGAAGATCATGGGAGATTGAGTCAAGCAATTGCTAAAAATAGAAGATATGGAGATCAGCCAAGAAGATATGAAGATCATGGGAGATTGAGTCAAGCAGTTGTTAAAAATAGGAGGTGCATTTACCAAAAATAGAGAAGGAGTATAAGGTGGAACAAACCAAATTGGGCCTGTAAAATAGGGGGAGTCACGTCTATATATACAGAAGACTCCATTCAAGCTTTAGGATCGAGACTTATATCAAGATAGAAAGACGCGCGCGTGCAACGAGCTTGAAGAAAGGGAAGCTTTCCATCATCTATCTGTTTCGATCTCTTTGTGCCTAGTTTTTATCTGCACACTTTTGTATAGGACTTAGGATCTATACGTGAGTTTTCGTGTGAAGATTGGTAGAGTAGCTTTACTCTTTTCTAGGCTGCTTTTACTATCTTTGATAGTTGCTTTTTTTGTAATCCATTCTCGTAATGGAATTTTGTCCTGAAGGCACGCAGCAAGTTTTATAACTTGCTGCATATTTTTATAACTAAGTTTATTTTTCCGCTGTGCAAAAATGTTCTGATCCCGAATGTTGTTTCAACATTAGGGTCAACATCTTAGTTTTTCTGATAACTTAGTTTTGCATCCGTATCCGGGACCACCTCACAGTATATAACACACTGATGGCCCATCTCAAGATTTAATTTTAGCCTATTAACCTATATTTTTCAGCCCAAGCCCAATATTTACAAGAAGCTTTTATTTCATCATTATCTCAAGTTCTTTCTTCATTCCTAAGCTAACGTGAGTGAACAAGAAACAAAGGAAAACCTTCAAAGCTTGATTCTGCAAGTTCTTGGTCTGATCTGACCGTTGATAAGGTAACTCAGGTCCTAAAGATCATTACAATCATCTTCTAATTCGTTTTCATGCTCATATTTTCCAAAGTAAAAGAAGTTGGTTGCGCAGTTGCTGTATTTTTCGAATTTGACCATGTTATACTGCTCCGAATCTTATAAAACTAATCTCATTTGAAAGCTAGCTTCTGGAGCTTTTCAAGCCGCTTGAATTAGCTCGTTCCGACATCCCTATCATTTGTTATGAATTTGTGAACTTACTGCTGTGAACCTTGCTTCTACTGCCTCTGTAATTATCTGTTTTAACCCATCTATGTTGTTCCAATGGTTCCGAAACTTTCTCTACTGAAAGATAACTTTCTCAGCTTTTCATAGCTACTGGAATCAAATAAATCCGATCATTATACGATTTTTGATGAATTTCTGAAGTCCCTGCTGCAAACCAGGAATTTTTCTCTAAATCATATATGTAGCCTCTGTATTATTAAGTTTTGCCCTATCTATACTACTTCGATGATTTCCAAATTTGTTTGTGTGGAAAGCTGACTTCCTGAGCTGTTCACAGCCATTGAAACTAGTTCGATACGATATTTCTACTATTTGTTATGATTTTTCGAAATTGCTGCTGCGAAACTGAGAATTTTAGTAGCTTGCTGAAGTATTTTGAAATTTCTCTTGCTTGTTGCTTCCATTGTTCTTCAAAAAGCAGCACAGAGTCACTTATATGATCTTTAAGCACCTTCGGGCAGTTTTGGATATCGAAAGATCAGTTTTATGTTATAGTTTAAAAAGACGTTGAATATTATCGATTGCTCGTTCAATGATGAAAATTCATGATCTCCTATTTTAGGCGAAGGAACGTGGACAAGTGACTCGAGGGCAGCTTCAGACGTTGAAGAAAAACTAGGCCATTACGTTGTGAGTTGATAATATGGGGACATCTTCCTTTCATGGGATGTGTGAACCTTGTGATGAGTCGTTTATTTCATTCTTTTATGTGTTTAAGCGACATTATGCTTGATTGATAGAGAGCCTTGTCGGCTATAGGTTATTGATATTTGCCTTATTCAATGAGATTTATGTGATCTTGTAATGTTCATGTGATAGTGAGCCTTGCCGGCTATAGGATATTCGTAATTGTTGTTGTTGACGTGATATTAAACATATAAGTTGGTCCTTGGGTTGATTTGATGATTTCATGAGAATTATATGAACGTGATGACGTATATGATTTATTCGATTGGAGGACTCACAATTGTGATATGTATTGTTTTGATGTTGCATACTCGGTACCGAGACATTAGTAGCCCGAACTAGCCAGGATTCGGGTGAGTGAGAGTGGCATATGATTAGTAGCCCGAACTGCCACGATTCAGGTGAGTGAGACTGGCATTAGTAGCCCGTGGCTTGGCGAGCCCGGGTAAGTGTGGCCTAACGATGTCACTTGTCCATTCGCCATCGTTGTTGGAAGGTGATCGTTAGGATTTATTACGGCCAACGTCACCGGTGTGGGACATGCATTTCACATATATTTGATATGATTTTTCATGGTCTAGTCGATACGATTGTTCATTGGCATTGTGTTTAGAGTACGGTGACGGACTCGTCTGACTCTCGACGGGGAGTTCAGGTCGAGGAGGATACGGCTACCCACGCGTCGTTTATGTGATGACGTGTACTTTCTCGATGTTCTTGATATGTTTTATGATTTATTTTTATTGTCGTATTTTTCTCGTACGAGCGGTGGATACTGTTTACCTTGTAAATATGAAGTAGTCGATATATTTGGTTTGCTATGATATCATCGTTGAGAAAACGCCTTCTGTGCACGGAAGGTGTGTCTGTATTATCATCTCACTAAGCTAGTGGTTTGCTCACCTCATTTATATATATTTCTTCCTAGGTTGTTGATATCTCTTTTGCCTGGAGGTTCGTCATTCTTCGATCATCGTTTTCCGCTGATATCTTCTTCCACTTTGGTATTGTATCTTTCTTTTATGTTGGAAGATCCATTGGCGGGGATATTTAGGAAGGAGGTTGTGTTGTACATTATTCATTCGTTGACCGATGTATCAAGACACTTTATATTGTAAAGCCTCCTTCGATATCTATATCTATTTTCCTTTATCGAGTATCGTTTCTTTTGTGCGATTTGATTTCGGACTGTGAGTTGACATCGAGCCTTGCGTTTATTGAGAAACGCGGCGGCTGTCGCGCCTTCGACGCGGGTCAGGACCTGACAGTTTCATTGGTATCAGAGCCTTGTTGTATTCCTTTTCTTTCTTTCTTCGATGTTGCCAATGAATCCATTTTCTTCGGTCTTCTTTGTCTTTGATGAAGTATTATACTCCCGTCGCACCTCCAGTTCTATTTTGAGGTTGAGTTAGGGGACACACTTCTCGTGGTTCTCCAAGTTCATTTTTTTTCCTGTCTTTCGAGGACACATTACTCATGTTACTACGACTTCTATCGAGTAACCACCAGCTCAAGTATGAGCTGAGAAAATGTTGACATCGTAGCAATATCAAATGTATTACGATTATGTTGGTATATATGGAGTTCCACCACCTACGATGAGTCGTTCGGTTTCTATTTTATTCCATGGTCTTGATAAGTCATTCGTTCATTATTTGGGAGCTCATGATGTTCCTCTTCACTGCGAGTGAACTCTACCTTCATCTAGTGTATCTAGGAGTGTACATTATATTCCTGATTCGGTGAAAGTTGTCGCCGATATGGGAACTCCGACATTCGAAGGCGTGAGAGATGCCACAGAAGCAGGTGCTTGGCTAAAGATAGTCATAGAAAAATTTGATGCATTGATGATCGACGACTAACATAGTATGGTGATTGCAACGGAACTTTTGGACAATAATGCACGTCTATGGTGGCAGAATCTTAAAGCGACATCGTCTCGAGACTATTACTTGGTCTATCTTTGTACAGAAGTTTAAAGATCATTACCATTATTTTTATTATTTTTCCTTTGAAATCTCTTATCTTGGCCCCGATATCTCATTGCTTCTATAGGCTAAGTCTTTATTGGAGACCGTTTGATTTATGTGATGTTGACCCCGGTTCTGATCGATCTTATATTCGGACAGTCTTACTTCAAGTCTACCTTATCATGCTTCTTCTTTATCACTTGAAGTTGTTGTTCATACCCCTCTTGCTGAACGCATCCGTCGAGACTTGGTATTCAAAGGATGTCCTATCTTGATTAATAATTTTACTCTAGAAGTCGACTTGATACCTTTACCTCTAACCGATCTAGATGTCATTCTTGGCATGTATTGGTTGTTTAATTATCATGCAGTTATTGATTATCGAGCCAAAGTTGTTACTTTCCGCAAGCCTGGATTCCCAGAATTTGTTTTTGAAGGTGAACCCCAATCTGCATCACTCCCTATCATTTCTATGCTCTCGGCTCACACACTAATGCATAAAGGGTGTGAAGCATTCTTGGCTTCGATCTTGACACATCTCATTCTGCGACTAAGATAGAAGATATTCCCGTTGTGAAAGAATTCACTGAAGTATTTCCTGATGATATACTGGGACAACCACCTACTCGAGAAGTTCATTTTGTCATCGATACACTCCCCGAGACTACTCCTATATCAATACCTCCTTATCGAATGGCCCCAGCTGAACTTAAAGAACTCAAGACGCAACTGGGTGAACTCTTAAATAAGGGATTCATTCGACTTAGTACATCATCGTAGGGTGCTCCTGTTCTTTTTGTCAAGAAAAAGGATGGATCGCTTCGTCTATGTATAGACTATCGTCAGTTGAACAAGGTGACGATCAAAAATAAATATCATCTTCCTAGGATTGACGAATTATTCGATCAATTGCAAGGAGCCACCGTTTTCTCGAAAATTGATTTACGATCTGGTTATCATCAGCTCAAGATTAGGGAAGTTGATATCCCTAAGTCTGCTTTTCGAACCAGATATGGTCATTTCGAGTTCTGTGTTGTGCCTTTTGGACTCACTAATACTCCTGCAGCCTTTATTGATTTCATGAATCGAATTTTCCGTCCTTACTTTGATAAATTTGTTATCGTCTTATCGATGACATACTTATATATTCTAAATCAGACGATGAACATGCCTGTCATCTTTGAATTGTACTGGAATTCTTCGAGAAAATCGACTTTACGCTAGACTTTCAAAGTGCAAATTCTGGCTTCGTGAAATACGTTTTCTGGGCCTTCGCATATCCAAGGAAGGAATCTTTGTAGATTCAGTAAAAATTCAAGCCATATTAGATTGCGTTCGTCCTAAGAATATGAATGAAATATGGAGTTTTCTTGGATTAGCTGGATATTATCGAAGATTCGTCAAGGATTTCTAATTATTAGCTTCCTCCTTAACTAAGCTGACTAGAAAGGATATCAAATTAGAATGGAATGACGAATGCGAGAAAGCATTTAAAGAGCTAAAAATACGACTTACTTTAGTCACTATTCTTACCTTGCAAGATCCCGAGATTAGAGAATCCACAATTTATAGTGGTGCGTCAAGACAAGCTTGGAATGCGTTCTCATGCAAGAAGGAAAAGTGATTGCCTATGCCTCGAGATAATTAAAGTGATTGCATATCGAAATGTCTATCGTAGCATCAGAAACAAGCAGGAACACTTCAACCTCTTCCTATTCCTGAGTGGAAATGGGAAAACATCACGATGGATTTTGTGTCGGGTTTGCCCAACTCAAAAAGGCTACGACTCTATCTGGGTTATCGTTGATCGTTTAACCAAATCAGCCCATTTTCTCCCCGTGCATACCAAAGATAGCTTGGAAAAATTGGCCAAATTGTATGTGGATGAGGTCGTGAAACTACATGGGGTACTAGTGTCCATTGTATCAGATCGAGACCCTCGATTTACTTCCCGCTTTTGGCCGAGTCTTCAAAAAGCATTAGGTACGAAATTGTTATTTAGCACGACTTATCATCCTCAAACTGATGGGCAATCCGAGAGGACGATTCAAACATTAGAAGACATGTTACGCGCGGTAGTTTTGAATCTGAGCGGTGGCTGGGACAAATATGTGGCTTTGATGGAGTTCACGTATAACAATAGTTACCACTAAAGCATCGGAATAACCCCGTACGAAGCTCTCTACGGCCGAAAGTGTCGAACTCCTCTCTTCTGGGATGAAGTTGGTGATAGAAAGATTGAACAAGTAGAACTCATTGAAGACGCAACTGAAAAAGTAAAACTCATACAAGACAGACTTAAAGCAGCTCAGGATCGTCAGAAAAGTTATGCCGATAATAGAAGACGGGAACTGGAGTTCAATGAAGGAGACAAAGTTTTTCTAAAGATTTCTCCTTTGAAGGGTGTGTTGCGATTTCGTCATCGTGGGAAGTTGAGTCCGAGATATATTGGTCCGTTTACCATCATAGACGTGTCGCGTATAAACTTGAGCTACCATCGGAGTTATCGCAAATTCATAATGTTTTTCATGTCTCCATGCTTTGAAAGTATGATTCGGATCCTTCACATATACTCGAGTCTCCTCTACTTGAGTTAAAGGAAAATCACTCCTATGAAGTCCAACCTGTTCAAATCTTGGATCGACAAGAGAAGAAGCTTCGTAGCAAGTCCATTCCAATGGTCAAAGTACTTGGGCGAAGCGACATGGTAGAAAAAGAAACATAGGAACCAGAGTCCCTCATGCGTCGTCAATATCCACATCTATTCGATTTGCTAGGTACGTTTATGTTTCGGGGACGAAACTTTTTGAAGGGGGAGATGTCTTATAACACACTGATGGCCCATCTCAAGATTTAATTTCAGCCTATTAACCTATATTTTTCAGCCCAAGTCCAATATTTACAAGAAGTTTTTATTTCATCATTATCTCATGTTCTTTCTTCACTCCTAAGCTAACGTGAGTGAACAAGAAACAAAGCAAAACCTTCAAAGCTTGATTCTGCAAGTTCTTGGTCTGATCTGACCGTTGATAAGGTAACTCAGGTCCTAAAGATCATTACAATCATCTTCTAATTCGTTTTCATGCTCATATTTTCCAAAGAAAAAGAAGCTGGTTGCGCAGTTGCTGTATTTTTCGAATTTGACCATGTTATACTGCTCCGAATCTTATAAACCTAATCTCGTTTGAAAACTAGCTTCTGGAACTTTTCACAGCCGCTTGAATTAGCTCGTTCCGACATCCCTATCATTTGTTATGAATTTGTGAACTTGCTGCTGTGAACCTTGCTTCTACTACCTCTGTAATTATCTGTTTTAACCCATCTATATTGTTCCAATGGTTCCGAAACTTGTCTCTATTGAAAGATAATTTCTCAGCTTTTCATAGCCACTGGAATCAAATATATCCGATCATTATACGATTTTTGATGAATTTCTGAAGTCCCTGCTGCATACCAGGAATTTTTCTCTAAATCATATATGTAGCCTCGGTATTATTAAGTTTTGCCCTATCTATACTACTTCGATGTTTTCCAAATTTGTTTATGTGGAAAGCTGACTTCCTGATCTGTTCACAGCCGTTGAAACTGGTTCGATACGATATTTCTACTATTTGTTATGATTTTTCGAAGTTGCTGCTGCGAAACTGAGAATTTTAGTAGTTTGCTGAAGTATTTTAAAATTTCTCTTGCTTGCTGCTTCAATTGTTCTTCAAAAAGCAGCACAGAGTCACTTATATGATCTTTAAGCACCTTCGGGGCAGTTTTGGATATCGGAAGATCGATTTTATGTTATAGTTTAAAAAGACGTTGAATATTATCGATTGCTCGTTCTATGTTGAAAAATCATGATCTCCTATTTTAGGCGAAGGAACGTGGACAAGTGACTCGAGGGCAGCTTCAGACGTTGAAGAAAAACTAGGCCATTACGTTGTGAGTTGATAATATGGGGACATCTTCCTTTCATGGGATGTGTGAACCTTGTGATGAGTCGTTTATTTCATTCTTTTATGTGTTTAAGCGACATTATGCTTGATTGATAGAGAGCCTTGTCGGCTATAGGTTATTGATATTTGCCTTATTCAATGAGATTTATGTGATCTTGTAATGTTATGTGATAGTGAGCCTTGCCGGCTATAGGATATTCGTAATTGTTGTTGTTGACGTGATATTAAACATATAAGTTGGTCCTTGGGTTGATTTGATGATTTCATGAGAATTATATGAACGTGATGACGTATATGATTTATTTGATTGGAGGACTCACAATTGTGATATGTATTGTTTTGATGTTGCATACTCGGTACCGAGACATTAGTAGCCCGAACTAGGCAGGATTCGGGTGAGTGAGAGTGGCATATGATTAGTAGCCCGAACTGCCACGATTCGGGTGAGTGAGACTGGCATTAGTAGCCCGTGGCTTGGCGAGCCCGGGTAAGTGTGGCCTAACGATGTCACTTGTCCATTCGCCATCGTTGTTGGAAGGTGATCGTTAGGATTTATTACGGCCAACGTCATCGGTGTGGGACATGCATTTCACATATATTTGATATGATTTTTCATGGTCTAGTCGATACGATTGTTCATTGGCATTGTGTTTAGAGTACGGTGACGGACTCGTCTGACTCTCGACGGGGAGTTCAGGTCGAGGAGGATACGGCTACCCACGCGTCGTTTATGTGATGACGTGTACTTTCTCGATGTTCTTGATATGTTTTATGATTTATTTTTATTGTCGTATTTTCCTCGTACGAGCGGTGGATACTGTTTACCTTGTAAATATGAAGTAGTCGATATATTTGGTTTGCTATGGTATCATCGTTGAGAACACGCCTTCTGTGCACGGAAGGTGTGTCTGTATTATCATCTCACTGAGCTAGTGGTTTGCTCACCCCATTTATATATATTTCTTCCTAGGTTGTTGATATCTCGTTTGCTTGGAGGTTCGTCATTCTTCGATCATCGTTTTCCGCTGCTATCTTCTTCCACTTTAGTATTGTATCTTTCTTTTATGTTGGAGGATCCATTGGCGGGGATATTTAGGAAGGAGGTTGTGTTGTACAGTATTCATTCGTTGACCGATGTATCAAGACACTTTATATTGTAAAGCCTCCTTCGATATCTATATCTATTTTCCTTTATCGAGTATCGTTTCTTTCATGCGATTTGATTTCGGACTGTGAGTTGACATCGAGCCTTGCGTTTATTGAGAAACACGGCGGCTGTCGCGCCTTCGACGCGGGTCGGGACGTGACACAGTATATTTATCATGTATTATAATCATTCATCTTTTGATAAATTGCAAATTGTCTTCTGCGTGTATTGCATCTCTATGTGGTCATTCGATGTTGTCTTTTTTCAGGGTCTATGATATGCTTTTCTAATTATCTAAAGGTTTGGAAAATGGCGTAAAAATCGAGGGTTTTTTTCCTTCTTAGGCTGATTACCTTAAGATCACCATACTCATTCATAGTAGCTCAAACCTTTCTATTTTTTTATAGTTTAATTGCCTTTGACGTTTCCAATGGCTCAACATCACGTATCTGTTGTCTTTCAATTTATCATTATTCCGAAAATGCAAATTGTAAGGTTGGCGTAGGAAAGCCGATGAATATGACATGATGTATGCCTCCGTTGCTGTCTGGTTCTCTCTACATGGAAAAAAGTTCTAAGTGAAGGTAAAAAAACTCTTCTGTTTTTTTTTTTTCCTTTTTTTGTCATCGTCTTGGTTGTATATCGGTTGGGCCTCTCAAGGTAAATAAATGCATGTATCTCATGAATCACAAACTTTTGATTGCATTTTATTGCTCATTAATAGTCCGGGAAAGCATTTGAGTCAAACTTTTATCATACTCTGGTGTTAAGTTAGGGAAGGAGTTATGGTTGACTGGATATTATCAATCTTGCGGCAGTATGACAACAAAATGGAAGGGGGTAGGGGGTAAGTGACCAAAATCGAGTTGAAGAATGATAAGGGTGTGAATAATGGTAATGTTTGTTACAAGAGAAAGAAATATGTGCCTTAAAGTATTAGTAGCTCATGTTTGAAAACAGTGAATGACAGCTGTTTTGATATCTTTGAAGTGCATTATGATTTTAGTTCTATATATTTACGACAATAGTATTAATTGATGTCATTAATATTCCTACAGACGCTCAAACATATTTCGTGCATTACGTAGATGGAGTCAACCTATTTTACAGTCTCGATGTCTTATATTTCCAAGTCTTGCAGACGTATAGTCGTACAGTCTTACAAGATCTTGCAGTCATGCAGTCTTGTAGTAATGCAGTCTTTCAGTCGTGCAAGATTCTTATACTAATAAAAGTTGGATTCGAACTCTCCTGTGGAGACATGTCAACAGTGAAACGCCATCCCGTGCAACATGTAAGCAAATATAAAATTGCAAATAGCCACATCTGCGACACGTAGTTTCCATGTAAATTCCATGTCAGTGTTCGAATAGATGAGACTTCTCGACTTCTCTTAATTGTGTGTTTAATGCATGACTTTGACCTTTTGTTTTCCTTTGGAAAAAGCTATTATGATGCCTATAGTCACATTCATTGTTTAGTCGCATATGTTCTAATATCACATTGTTATGATTAATGATATTAATATTTGTAGTAACATTCATTGTTATTAATATCTATAGTCACATACGTTCTAATATCATTGTATTTATCATTACTGATATTAATATTGTTGGGAATATGTCCTCGAATGTCGTATGAGGAATGAGAGTACAAGGACATTTTAGTAATTTGTAATGTTTTGCTTCGTTTTTTGTTAGATTCAGACGATTATGTACAAAATGATAAGGCGTATTATTTATTTGTCAAATATATATTTACTAACGCATTCTGTAAATGGACAAATAAATAAAACCCAAATACTAATAGTTTAGCCATCGATTCTGTGTGACAGAAGGGGGCGCCGGTGGGCTATTATTCTACAGTGTTAAAATCGTCCACGAGTCTAAATCTCTAGAAGGGTGACTGGATCAATGAATACGACTTGTTTTTCGACGGGTCCTAAATGATTGTGCCAGTCATTCACTTGGAAAGTGGAAGCCCGTGATATTGATACATGACGAATCATGGAATTGTATGTATTTGAACATTGACTCGGAGTCAAATCGATCACACGCTGGGGTGTCAGTAATCGAGCGACTGACTATAGTAGTCTACGTGAACCTTAAACTGAGGGGGTCAATGCCGGAGTTGGCTCCGGGGTCCTGACTTGTCACTAGTCAGCTAGGCCCGATTGCCGAGAGCATGGGTCAGCCATGAAATACGGTCTTGACGTCGAGGCGCTTATTAAATACGCTTTCCGTTGGACGATATCACCCCGATATTACACTGCTCTCGGTTTACGGCGATAGTCCTCAAAATACAACGACTTCTTTAGCTCGGAATCGCAGCAGTACGACTCGAGTTTTCCGGCGAATCGTACTCGAAACTCGAATCTTTCTTGCTTCGAGAAACTGGGGACTGGGATGTGCAATACTTATGAATGATGTAATGTATTTGAATGATTTTTTCCTTCACTGCAGGGATCTACTTATGGTAATGGAAGGGTTCTGGGGCGATTTTATGAAGGGAGACAACTTTTTGGCATGGACTATTCTGTAAATAATCACTTCTCTTCACATTTGCCCAGATTTAATATGGACCGTCTGATCTGGATCCAACGATCAAGATTGCACCCTTTCTCTGCGAACCATCAGTTCGCGCGTGGATCTTGGGTCGGGTCGGACTCTTATGAACGGCTCTCACACTCATGAACCGTTGCGCCCCATCTGACCCCCCAACGGGTCTGCCATGTAATCAGTCGTCCAGTCAGTGCTTGTGCAGCGTTGCGTCACTATCACTTTCACAAGTGTCAGCGACACGTCACTTGCTTGCCACATCACCCGAGGTGCCACATCATCAGCACGTCGAGCGCCACCTCGCCGACACATCAGCGCCGCCGCCACGTCACAGAGCATAAATTTAAGGGCTCCTCGCTCCGATGCGGCGTGCGAAGTGCAAAGTGCGCGCCTCAAACGCGCCCATGCGCACTATGGCACGGCTCGGTCTTGGGCTCGAGCTCGTCGGTGCGAGGCAAGCAAGTGAAGATTCGGGTTCCATTGGTGGCAGTTTTTTCAGATGGATTAGATTTAATTCCGTGAAAAGGGCAGTGTAACGAAACGATGCGATTATCTTGCAAAAGTAAGTCTTCAGCTATGATGGTGAGGGGCTGGCTAATAGAGACTCGGACATGATTTAATAATAAAATCCGCTTCTTTTTTTTTTTAATCTTCTCTGTATTTAATATATATATATATATATATATATATAAATTTGTTTTCAATCAATTTTCGGTGGGGGTGATGATCATAACAAGCTGGTCCCGAGCGCATGTGTTTTGTATTTTAAAATAATAATGCAAGTCGGAGACAAAAGTTCAATATAAATTAAATTATTTAGATAATAATAATAATGGGTTGGAAAAAGTTGTCTTGTGTCTTTTAGCTCGATCGAGCAGCAAAGCAACCACTTTTGTTTTATTAAGTAATCCTTAAATAACTCCAACGTCATATAGTATTACATGTGGTTTTACTATTTGCTCAGGCCCACATGCGTTGCAAACCATCGGCTAAATATAGCAAATTTAATTTCCACCAGATATTTTTTTAGCCCAAAGAAATGATAATATGATAAGAAATGTTTAGAATTACTTAAAATAAATGTTATTAATGTCCACAATAATAAGTATTTTCGAAAATATACATGTAATAAAAATATAATGAAAATTCATTGACCATGTCCGTGAAGTTTAATAAATATTATTCCTTAGTTGACCGACGGATCAAGGATTGAAAAGAGAAGGTATCATTTCTCGTACTCTTATGTCTTTTCATCATTTTACTTTTTGGGAAGATTCATTACGCTACACTAGACATGGACCGGTTCCGGTTCCGTGCCGGTTCAACCGGTTCCGGTTCCGGTTCCGGCACGGTAATTACCGGACCGGTTCCGGTTCCGGTTCCGGGTCCAAAAACCCGGAACCAATTCGGAACCGGTATGGACATACCGGTTCCGGACCGGTTCCGGACCGGTTCACCCGATACCAAAAAATCTAATTTTTAAATTCGAAAAATACCCACATTATTTTTATTATACACAGACGAGAAATGCACAAATTTTATTAAATTCGAATTGAAAAAATTCCAAATTTTTATACTAAGTTTTAATTTTTTACACCAATTTCCAATTTTTTATTAAACTCAATAGTCAATACTTAAAAAAAAATTCCAAAATTTTATTATAATTTAATACTTAAAATAAAAATTTCTATAAAAAATACATAAAATAAAATACCTAAAAAAATAAAATTACATAAAAAATAAAATTACATAAAACTTACATAAAAAGAAAAAAAAAACTACATTACATCTTCATTAATTAAAACTCTACACGATCTAGCCTCTTCGTCGTCGTCGGAACTCGAGGCTTGGAACTCATCGATTGCATTGTCCGTCCGGTTCTTGGATTCAGCGGCGAACCAATCTTTTAAACACACGAGCATCGCAAGAGAACTCGCTTTAAGATTGGTCCGTCGATCTCCAATAATTTGACCGGACGTAGAAAACGCGGATTCAGAAGCGACGCTTGACGCTTGCACCGCTAGAACGTCTCGAGCGATAGCCGCTAGCGTCGGGTAAAGCGTTGCATTCGACTTCCACCACTGGAGAACGTCGAATCCTTCCGGTGTTTGGAAGTTGAGACTCAAATAGAGTTGAATCTCATTTGAGTTCGTAGGTGCGGCCGTCTTCCCTTTCGACTTTTGCATCCTCAACCGCTTTAGGACATCCAATGGGCCGCCTTGACTACTACCGGACCCCGTCACTCCCTCGGTCACATGCTCTGTCGAACCGCCCTGTACCTGTTGATGACTATAAAAATGGAAAAGTTCTTGGAGAGAAAACGTAATTGACGTCTTTTGATCGTCAACATTCTTTCCAAGAAATCTCTCGTAATACTCGAAAAAAATATCAAAAGTGTCACTACCACAGCTCGGGTCGAGTAAAGCCGCCAAGCCGTGGACAATTGGAATTGTTTCCCAATATTTTTTAAATTTTGCTTCCATATGCTCCACAAAACCCGTCAAGTATGGATTATTACGGTATTCAATAAATTTATAACACATGCTAAAAAGCAACGGAATAAATAATGGCGATGTCGGATAATGAACACCGGAAAATTTTTCCGTTGCTTCCTTGAATACCTCAGGTAAAGAGACGCACATCCCGCAAATGTCCCAATCGAACTTGGTCAAATGATGCGTCGAATCAGGGCCGAGTGCGTTGTTGTTCCAAAAATGGGTGACCAAATCTTTATAGCGCATAAATGTGCTAAGAAGGTGATATAAAGAGTTCCACCTAGTCGGAACCGGTAGGGGAAACTTCTTATACCTAAGGCCGGTCGCCTCGACCGTTTGTCTCCACGAGCGTTCGAGGCGGCGTTCCCGTAATTGCTTTCCTGCGGCTTTAAACTTGTCTATCACCTGTCCCAAAATCTCGTCGAATGCACATTTGACACATAAATTAATTACGTGACAAGCGCACCTAACATGAAGCAATCGACCGTTAAGAGGCAAAGTAAGGTGAGATCAAATTTTTTCCATAGCATTATTATTAGCGCTAGCATTATCTAACGTGATAGACATAATTTTTTCCTCAATCTCGTATATTTTCGCCACATTCAAGACATACATCGCAATTGTGTGTCCCGTATGTAGCGAATCAAGGGGATCAAGGGACAAAATTCTTTTTTGCATCGTCCATGTCTCGTCTATCCAATGGCATGGCACCACGAGATAAGACTGCGACGTGACGTTCGTCCAAATATCGGTAGTTAAACTCACCCTGCAAGAAATGTTAGACAAATGTGTAATCAAACTCTTCCTATAGTCGTTAAACGTTTCTAACACGTACTTCCTAAGTGTTTTACGACCTACTTGATGGAATCCGGGTTGTATCGAACTAGTGAAGTTGATAAACCCTTCATTTTCCGCAATACAAAACGGCTCTTCACAAGTGACGACAAATTTGACAAGAGCCATTTTCGAAATTTCCCTCGTGATAACAAAATTCCTACCGGTGTGTGCGCTAATTTGTTGTTGTGTACGCTCACTACCTATCGGTTGTAACGTCACCTCGTCGAATTTATGAAAACCCACTAAGTGTTTTTTCATAGATCCCGTACCGCCGAAGTTACCACCGCTCCTATATTGATATTTAGCACGACAAATTTTACAAAAAGCGTTACCCATGGCCGGATTTCCGGCATCAAGCACGAGGTCGAAATGTTCCCAAATTTTGGAGCGCTTCTTCCGGGTGCGAGACGGTCCCGATGCCGTGGATGCTTCTTGGCTCGGTCCGGTTCCGGTTCTAACATCACCGCCATCGCCGTCGTGATCTTCGTCGACACGCTCCATATCATCAAAACTTGTACGAATATAACCGAAAATATCGTCGTTCGGGTTCGAACTCGATGCCATATTAGTAAAAAAAATATAGAATTTTTCGTGAGTGTGTGTGTATTTTTCGTGTGTGTATAATAAAAATAATGTGGGTATTTTTTTTAATAATAAAATGAGAGAGTGGGAGAGATTGAGATTGTTGGGAGTATTAGAGAATTTAATTTTAAGAGTTTGAGAGAGAATGAGAGTAATAATGTGAAAAATGAAGGTAAATAGGGGTATTTATAGATTTTTTAATATGATATAAAAAATAAAAAAAATAAAAAAAAAATAAAAAAAAAAGAACCGTTGGGCAACGGCTAGAAAACTAGCCGTTACCGGTTCCGGTTCCGGTTCCGGCTATGTTTCTAGCCGTTGGGTTGTTACCGGTTCCGAACCGGAACCGGTAACAACCGGTTCCCATCTATCGGAACCGATCCGGTACCGGTTAAACCGGACCGGTTCCGGTTCTTGAACCGGTAAGACCGGTTCCGGTTCAGAACCGGAACCGGTGACCGGTTCCGGGCCGAACCGGCCCGTTAGCCATATCTACGCTACACAGACAGATTATGGATGAGAATATTAGATATTCATTCAATCTATGCAAGATTTTAAATTCCATTACGATATCGAAATAATGTTGAAGAAAAAAATAAATATTGAGTAAAAATATCTCTCAATCATTTGATTTTTGAATCAATGGAACAGATTCATTCTTGGCAAGATGTGAATCCCTATGATCTGAAACCCATCTGGTGGATCGACGCCCCAAATCTTCTTATTACAGCTCACCGTCGTCTCCGCCACATCCACCACCGTGATTCCACCACCGCCACCTCCAAGAACGCACACGTGGCCGGCACGCGCCGAAGCAATCTGCCGAGCGCCCTTGAGCTTCTCACTCTCTACAACTGCAGACCAGGCATCTGTGTCCTGGTGGTACCTTTTCAAAATCCCCTTTGACTCGTCCACCACGTATAAGGTCTCCTCATCCATAACAGTCGCCGGACCTCTCCAGCCCATGAGCATCCCCTTCGACATCTCCGCCCACCTGTCACTCCTTGCATCGTAGATTGCCCCTTCCTTTGCCGCGTCGCCCTCTACGTTCACCATGCACAGCTTGCCCCTCCACCCCACGGCGTCGATGGCGTCGCGGCAGAACCTAACGTCCTTAATATTACCCATTCTCTCCCATTTCCGATCCATCGCCTTGTTTGGTGGCCGCCTTAGGTTCTTATTAGCTCCGCCGCCTTCTCTAATTTCTTGACCAATGTCGAAACACAATCTTCCTCTAGGCGCAGATTCACGCTCGTCAACAGACGGCGAGAGGAGGGACGAGCCACAAGGGGCGGCGGATTCACCTTCCATCTGCAGAGAACACCTTCCGATGTGCCACCTCTCGACGGACTTTGCTACGTCCGTGGAGTATTGGGACCCAATACCACTCGCCAAGTACACAGCACCGCCCAACGCGCCCAAGGCACACCACCGCCGCGGGCAGGAAACCTTCGGGCCCCACCCCCACCTCCCGGTGGAAGGATCGAACAACAGCGGACTCGAAAGAGCCGGCATGAAGCAATCGTCCGTTCCGGCGACTAGCACCAGCTTACCGTTAACGGCGACGGACTGCACCGGAATCTGCCTCGATATGAAAGACGGGTGGCGGACTAGGAACCGCTGCTGCGGCGGTGGAGGGAGGTGTCGCCACGCTGCGGATACGGGATCGTAGGCGGCGAAGTGCACGGTGTTGGGCTCGAGAGGTCGGACCAGTAGGGCGTAGATGGCGAGGAACGGTGTGTAGGACGACGAGTAGATGAGACGGCGCCACGTGTGGCAAACGGAGAAGAGCGTTGTGGGTGGGACCCTTGAGAGGCAAAGCTGGGCTACGTGGTCGGGGAGACCGGGCAAGAGAGACTGGGGATGGGTCTCGTTAGGGTCGTGGTGGTGCTCCGCCTCGTGACGGTGGTGGTTGACCTTTTGTCTCTTGAGTTGGAGAAATGGGTTAGTCATTGTGTGTGGTGTGGTGAAGTGGAGGAGCCAAAAGGGAACCTATAAATGAGGGAGCTGCGATTCTTTATAGAAGAGTTTTTGTTATTTTATTTTAATTTAATTTTCAGTATATTTGGAAGGGATAATAAAGAGTTCGGCCCTCCTAACATCAATTTCGCTATCATGGATTAAATGTTTTAAACAAATATATATATATATTACGCTATTTATGTCATAAATCATAAATTTATTACCAATAAGAAAAGCTAGATAGTCTATTGGGTCAAATAGTTAGTTTGACATTACTAATTTCAGAAGGTAGTGATAATGTGAGAACTATAACAATTTCTTTAAAATTGATGAAACCTTAGGAAAATTCAATCAGGATTATACAATTTATGATAAGTTTATAGACATTTTATGTGTGAGGTTTCGAATTCGAATCCACCGTATATCTTGATTATCAATATCGAATGGAGATTGAGACATTTTGACTTTGACCACGAAAATTAATTTCATCTTCAAAGTATGATGGGTAGCTCCATAACGTGAACATTGAAATAGAATAAATTATAAAAGTTATGATTTAGAAATTAAATAGATATACAGGTGGGGGGTGGGGATTGGGACAAGTTGGGGAGAATATTAAATAATCATTTTAATAAAGTCGACGAAAAGAATAAAAGGCAAAATTTATAAATTGCGTATATGCGTGACATTCTGTTAAAGCCCTTATTAATTTATTATTTACGGTCTTGCCACGAAAGTTGTGATTCCTCACTTTGTCCAACTGTTGGCCAACGAAAAATTAAATGACCTCTTACCTTTGTTTGATGGGCAAGTGAAAGGGTAAACATGTCAATTCGTTTGTCGAGATAAGATTATGAGAAGAATAAATGCCAAAGCTGTGGTGGTCTATTTTTAGTATTTGATTAAGATAAGGACGGAGTGTGTAATAATTAAAGCTTCAATTCAATATCTTATATATATATATGTGAAATGAATGAAATGATTCTCAAAAGTGACCTTTTGGGCACGACATGCAACTTGCAATTAACGCAATAACTTGAGCCATGTGTACTTCACTCTCAATATTGTCGTTTTCTATTCCTTCTTTTATTTTAGGTGAATATATTAAATAAAATACCTTTATGTAAATTTAGTTGAGAGTAGAGGAGAATGGACTGGACTCGGTATAATGATTTATTTAAGGACTTGACTTGTAATATTTATTTACTGGTATTGTTTAAAAATAAAATTGTAATCTCGTATTTCTTTTGTCCATCATCGTATATTACTAGATCCTATCATTTTATGTATTAGGATTTATTTTGAATGTTCTATATTTCATAGCTATTTATATAAGTATATGCTTCTTTAATAACCTATACAACAACTTGAGTTTGGCTTCCGTTTGATTTAGTCGTAGTTGACAATTCAAAAGAACATAAATATACAACTTTAATAATAATAATAATAATAATAATAATAATAATAAGGGACTCCAGGCTGCAGCAGCTTTAAATAAGCGAAAAGCTTAATTAAACGCGTGACAATTTGCACGTTAATAAAGTGTCTGTGTCGTTTTGTTATAAAGTCAGAAAGTAGAATGTGTAGATTTTGCTATAAATAATATTATATATATATATGTATTAAAGTTTGAACAGTTAGTCCTATCTATGACTCGATGCATTGCATCTGCTGCAGCATGCATATATGTCTGTTAATAAATAGAGAAATTTAAGACACGAAAAAGCGGGTGGCCCCACACAACCAATGCGGTGATGACATTTCACCTAATCCCGAAAAAGTCATATTTGTCTGTTTTCGAGGGCTTTGGCTGTCATTTGGGAGCCATTCAACTTTTTTTTCTCTTTATTTTTTGTCCGAAGGATTTAGCCACGTGGGCAGGGCACGTGAATCTCCCTGGTATAACCAAGGAGGAGGTTTAAATTTCTAAATTGCATATAATATATCCGTTGTTTAAAAAATAAACATTAAAACCACTATAGTTTGTAAATAGCATAAAACACCCTCATGGTTTATTTAATCATGCGCTTCTTGTCATTTTTACCTCCTAATTGGGGGTACAATGCTATGTTTTAGACACCATAAGGAGTATGATGCTAAGTTTTAGACACCATAAGGAGTATGATGCTAAGTTTTAGACACCACATGAGAGTTTCACGCAATAAAAAAAGCATAGGATAGTAATGCGCATTTCAGTACATCCACGTGGGGGTATAACATAATTTACCCTTTATTTATTAGTATTTAGTGAGCCAAAACTAGATAGATTGATGTGATGATCTAAGGATTGAAGATGATCGATCAAAGCTGAAGAAAATATGGTTATCTATTTTTCATCTACAGGTTTAAATGTACACCGTTATAAAAGAATGGAAGGCTGACATTAAAACTTAGATATAACTAATAAAATTGTCACATGCTTTTATTAGTTAGATAGTGTCACAACCTTGATTGCCCCGTAAGCCGTTCGATCATCGAACCGAATCAAAGCAATGAGGCACGGTCCAAGGTGCCATAGTTGGACCGGTTCAACACTGGAGGATTTCTGACCCAAATGCATGAACGAGGTCCGACAAGGTAACAGGGGACTTCGCCGGAGCCGACAAGTCGACGGCAAGGTGGCCGGCCAGCGCGGGCCAGCGCGCGCGCAGCTGGGCAGGTTGGCGCGGCAGCATCGGGCCAAGACGCACACGGGGCGCGCGGGACTTATCGGCAGCAGCAGGCTGGGGCAGCGATAGCCAGCGCGCGGCACAGCGCGACGATGGGCGAGACGGACTGACGTTGAGGTTTAGTTCGACACCAAGCCAGCTAGAATCTCATTGAGGTTTAGTTTGGCTCATGCGGGGCAAGCTTGGCGCGGAGGCTAAGTTTGGGCGACGAGCGGTGGCTCGACGCGGGTCAGGCCGAGCACAGCGGTGCAAGGGGGCGGTCGGCGGCGACGGCGGCGGTGCCATGGTGGCTGAGGCCGAGCCAAGGAGGCAAGGCCGAACTTTGGCCAAAATCAGGCCAAGGCATGTGTGCAGGCAGCACGCGCGGGACAATGCACCCGCAGCCCAGAGACGCGCGCGCGCAAGCGCGAGGCGGCGCGATGGGCTCGAACGGCACGTGCGAGTCAGGTGCGGGCCAGGACTAATTTCAGACGAGATCTTGGAAGGATCTAGGCTTGGAATAAGTCAAGCTCAAAGCAAGAAAAGAGGTTGAGAGATTTTGGAAAACTTACCCAAAATAGACCAAATATAGGGAGGATCTTTCCAAGCAAGGAAGTTGAGATCTTCAAGGGATCTTAGGGCTTTCTTGGAGCAGAATTTATAGCCTATATAAGGAGGAAAAGTCCACCACTTCATCATCCAGTCGAGGATCAAGCAACTTGGTGAAATCCACAAGCACACACAAGCCACAAAAGTCGAGTTCTTCACGGGACAAGAATTCGGCGGGATCACGAGTAGGGTTCACTAGCGAGTTAGGTTAGTGATTAAGATACCAAGAAGGGATTTAGGAGATAACCGTGTTCGCTTAGGCTAGGTAGCTTTCGAGTTTATTGAGAGTGAGGCCGATGGTTATTCGGCACTTCACGGGTTTGAATCTTCTCTTTTGTACTTTTTATTCGTTGAGGAATAAAACCGGCCAAAGGCTAATTTATCTTCTAAGATAGTAAGTACCCTTTAAATTCTCTTTGATTAATGTGTTACTTTTTGTCACACATATTTATCTTCTAAGATAGTAAGTACCCTTTAAATCAAAAGAATGCGGCCAAAGGCTAATATCATGATAAATCATGAACATAGATAACACTCATGCAAATTCCAGCCTAATTTATAAGTAGGAAAGCTCATTTGTTCACGTCGGATCATCTCATTCTCCCTCATATCCTTTTTTTTTCATCTGGAAGGTATCCATACACAACGTCACCGTAGTCCCCACACTCCAACTAAGTTCAGTCGAAACAAATCTGAACCTCACTGTCGGCTATGAGACGACCACGACTTCCAGCGGGGCTATTCCTTCCTAGTTCATGTGACATACCCCAAATCCCACAAACAACGACAATCACAAATTTATTCCAATTATATCCCAATAATAATATTTTTAAGGCTAAATTGCATATAACCCACCCGTGGTTTAAAAAATAAACATTAAAACCCTTCTGATTTGTAAATAGCTTAAACACCCTCATTGTTTATTTAATCATGCGCTCCTTGTCATTTACCCCTTAATTGAGGGTACAATGCTAAGTGTTAGACACCATCGGGGGTACGATGCTAAGTTTTAGATACCACAAAGGAGTTTCCCGCAATAAAAAAAGTAAAGGGTAGTAACATGCATTTCACTATAACCACGTGGGGTATAACATAATTTACCCTATTTTTAATTTATTAATAATAATTTGCAATTAAAATTAATATTATAACTTCATATTTTTTAAAATAATTTTATATTTTAAGCACATACATCGAATTTTAAGCACAAGCATCGAGTGTGCGGGAAATACTAGTGAAATTATATTAACGCTGATTGTTCGAATTGATTCTTAGTGAGGCATTCATAATGGATGCCAATTTCGGATGAATGCCAAGCTTGTGTGTATAATAATGTTAGAACAAACAGTTTCTACAAAAGGATATGCAGAAAAAAGGACGCAGATTTTTGCATCAATCAGTTTGTAGTGTGTTGAATTTATATAGCTGAGATCAAGAATATCTCATAAAATTCAGAAATTAAACAGAAGTCATAGTCAAATGAATATTTAAATCGAATTTATGTGAATACTAGTATCACCAAAGACACGCTCCAAGGAGCACAATTGACTGCTAAAAGTTGCACATGTAAACTCCTCCTCGCCGGTTCTGAACAATTTTAAGGCATTGCCAGGAAGACATCTTTACGAGCAAGTAATAAAATATATAAAACGAATAATCTGCTAACTATTCTACGCTCAATAAGCAAGTGCACCTATCGATAGTGGTATAGAAGCGGAATATTCGAGTATCGAAGCCAAATGAACTATGCAATATTAAGAAAACTATTGTTTAAATATCCTAGAAAAGAAAAAAAGATTGATTTATCGTGCGAAAACGTAAATAACAAACTAAATTAAAATACGAAATAAACGATAAAGACGATTTTATGAAAATAAACGTATTGAGATTTCGAATCCCCTATCTCGATCGAAATTGCTAAACATGCATTACGAACATTTTACTAATTATTAGACTGTGGAATTCCTAAATCATGAGTACGAATTCATGTAACTGGACGTAGCTTTCCTAATCACATAAACACGCGAACAACTAGTCATACGAAATTAATAGCTGGGCAAGCTTCCTTAACAATAATTCAAGAATCGCATTAATATACAATGAAATTCCGCTATTAGATTTGACTCCAATCCGGCAGGGTAGTTCAACATATTTATAGTGTTGAACTTTATTCTGGTCGCTTACGAGAGGTTTAATCGTTCGCACCTCTTTTGAGCGTAGCTTACGATTTTCCGGAATTTATCTTAAATTACATAAACATAATTAAGACAAATAAATGATTCCGATTACATAGACATAATTGAAACCGAGCATAGTTCATAAACGAATCATAATATTAATAAAACCGACGATAAAATATTCAAAACATAGGTTCGATCTCGCTAGGGTTCATCTAATCTCAAACGTAATGGAATTTAGCCACTCATGTGAAAAGAAGGAACGACGAAGAACGAGAATAACGATAGAGAAAACATAATCTCCCCTACGATTCGGCTCCGGGTTGGTCCCTCGTTCAGCTTGAATTGCTCTTTTCTCTTGTTCTGGATGGCTTCGAGAGACGTAGGAGCTGCCCTGTCGAGATTAAACGAGAGGTGTGTGCTTTGGATTGAGGTGCTTGCTTCGCCTCCGTCTTCAAATCACGTCGCTGCTCTTGTTCTTTTTTTTTTCTCTTCTTTTTTCGTCTTGCTGCTGCTGCTGCTGCTGCCCTTCTTCCCCTCAGTGTGGAGGTGCCTGCTTGGTTTAAATAGAAACCTACACACGGTTGCTTTGGTCTCAAGCCACAGAATTTCCTTATTTTGTTCGGTGCGCATATCTCGGTGAATTAGAGGGAAAATCTCGACTTCTTTTGACTCTTTGTTTCCGCGTGTTTGAGCCTTGAATCATGATATGGAAAATATTCTCTTCTCTCCCATATATAGTTCCAATTCTTGATTTAAGGAAATAAATATCCTCCACTTATTTTCTCATCTTCTCTTTCCAATGATCGTATCTTCCCATTTTTTTTGTCACATTTTCGCTCCAATATCCATGAAACAAGAAATATAAATGTAAACGTAGAAAATTCAAAGATATTCGGATCAACAACGATCGAAAACACACTTTTACGGGGTATAAGAATAACGTAAAGTCCTAAGTTATTAATTTCATATACGTAAGTCCTACAAAAGTATAAACACTTATAAAAGCACTAGAAATAATCCAAAGCGACACTAATATACTCGAGAACGACTTAATTTTT
Source organism: Lindernia subracemosa (assembly GCA_028392965.1). Classification (NCBI taxonomy): domain Eukaryota; kingdom Viridiplantae; phylum Streptophyta; class Magnoliopsida; order Lamiales; family Linderniaceae; genus Vandellia; species Vandellia subracemosa. Next base: position 585,562 of record JAQPCC010000011.1, on the reverse strand, counting down.
ATAAATAGATATATTTATATAAACGTCCGAAAATACGTTTATCACATATGAACATTTTGTAGTTGCATGCATGATGCTTTTGACGGTTTGAATTGTGATCTATTATAAATATCAATATGTTTTTTAGCTTTCTGCAAAAGCTTGATTTGTTTTAATGAACTGATTTTACTTGGAATTTTAGATACTCTGAAGATCCAGACTCATAGCATGGGACGCCTTGGTAATAGTTTTCCTTACGCTATTTTTTCAACTTTCCAACTTGTCGTCAGGAAGTCGTAGTTCTGTATGATCTACCTGTGTTATGATATTCAGATCAGTAGCTGATAGCCATCTCCAAGTAACTTCTTGATGTGGCACCACAAGATGTTAGATTATCAGTTTTTGCAGGAGAATGATGACTTCTTTGACTTGATATCTCAATATCCGTACAGGCAGCCACCGTGAGGCTGCTTTTCTGTTGCTCGTTGACTTGGACGGTATGAATATGAATGATGTACACTACGTATTTTCATGTGCATAGATTATTTGATTGCTTCTGTTTCTTGTTTGTACTATGATATGATTGGCTTGTATAATCTCTGTGGCCTAGATCTAATGTCTCACATATATTCGAAGATGATGTTTTGGAAAAATATAAGAGGTTGGGTGATAGATAACACTCCCAGGACATCTGCTGGGGATAGTCTTAACTCGAAGCATGAGACCAAAAGCAGAGAAGCGTCAGATTTTGGAAATGCTGCGCACATACTCTGAGACTTCTTGTTGTAAGTGTTGGGATTGATAATTCACATATATCCCACATCGACTAATTCGGGAGAAGTTGACTAGCATATAAGTTGTTGGGTCACTCCACCTATCTCCAATTGGTTTTAGGATGGAGCCCCACAACTTATGCGGTCAACTCTCCTCCTATGCGGGCTCATGTGCGTAGGTCCGATACCGAAATTTAACCGTAAGCTCGGCTTAGTATGTTACTTGGTTTTTTTTAACCTTCCTTTGGTTGGTAATTTTTTTTTTTTTTTTTATTCTCTTTTTATTACAATTTATATCATGCTACACTCCAGTGGTAGTCAACTAGTTGAGGAGGTGTTAGCTTCTGGCGTATCAGCTAATTAGCTGATGCGATACCTACGCCTGCGGGTTTTGGGAGAGACAAGCACAAGTCAGAGAGATGCTAATCCCTTGAACGAAGGCAAAAAAATGCATCTACGATGACTTGCCGGAGAGCAAGGGATGAGAGTAGTTATTGCAACTTGCATGCAGAAAGCTCGGGCTTAATTAGATAATATTAATGTTTTGAGAATACATTGTATGTAATGAGTGGGATCCTGCCTGATTCAGTGGGGAGGGACAAGGACAAGCATGTGACTAGGCAGGCATGTGGAGAAACTTATGGGTTGGCGCTTATGAAGCAGATGATGAAGAAATATTGTATGTTAGAGATACTCGTGAATGGAAAACAATGCCTGGTGGAAAAACCAAGAGTTGGACGACGATAGAGATGAGAGCTCGGGACGAAAGATCAAGAGGAAAGGGGAGGTCCTCCAATAGTGCATATGAAAACTCCAGGTTTTGTTCTGGACAGACGCATAGCAATCGTGGCTAGAAATCAAGGTTTGAGGACTAATGATGCCAACAAGGGCCGACGACATAAACCATGCTTATATTTCTAGTCTTGAATTGAAAGAGATGATAATGATGACTGTTTCCAAGAATGCAAAGTGGGGTCTAAAATATACTTCACTGATTTGGTGAAGCCAAGAGCTGCCAATGCTCCTCCTGCAGATGCCATAAAGGCAGCTGGGTGATGATGCCGCTGAGCTAAAGTAGTTTAGAATGCAGTTTGGATCATTTAATGCTCTTGGTTTCTTATGGATTGCTTGTGTGTGATACTCATATTAAAGGTATTTAAGGAAACAAATGATGAAGAAGCTGCACTTGGTTCTTGCGGGGTCAAGAGCTGCTGGAAATCTTGTTGATGCTGCTGATGCAGTTGCTCTTGCAAGGTCAGTGTTTGGTATCTATATGGGATGCCATGCCTTGCCTTCTGTCTCGTCAAGTAATTTTGCCATTGTCTGCATATGCTGCTATATGACCTTTTTGCTATATGTACAAGCTTGAAGACTGCCAGTGGCGCCGAACTCTGAGGTGAATATTTCATCTTGGACATTGGCAAATCTGATGAGAGAAAAAAGTTTTCTATTCAGTGTCTTGTGATCCTGGGGGAGAGTACGTTATTGAAGTTCTTGGTCCTGTGCTTCATGAGAAGGGAGTTGATCGATCGATGTCTGCCTCGCGCTTCTGCAGCGAAGCATTAACCATAAAGACGGCTTGCACAAGCTGCTTAACGTTTCAGAGCACATTTGCTTTCCATTCGTCCACTGAAGAATATCCGTCCAACGCCCAGGAACTCATCAAGTGGCTTACAAGTAACCATGTTGTCTTTGGTCAAAACTTGGACCTGCGGTTGCTAGATCTCGCTGGTCTGTCGTTGATAAATTCTTTAATTCGAACGGCCATAATACAATGTTGGAGTTGTGCCCTCAGGTCCAATCTAGATAGTTACTTGAATAAATCATGTTTTCTCCGTCCTTAAAATGTTAATGCAACACTAAGCAATGACCGAGTTGGCATAGCTAGCTGTATTCATGGATGGAGCTGGTGAGGTATGTAGATTTCAGTTTTTGCTTATATATGAAGTTGTTAGTTAAATGTTGAAAACATAAAAATATTATATTGGATTGTCAAAAATTAGTTGATAAATAAATCTCATATGTCCTCCTCCTCCTCCATCAATCAATCAGCAGCAATAAATCTAGCGTGCTAGTCCATGGGCAAAAAGCAAGCACGTGAAGCTGTTCGATCAAACAATGGGATAAAGATATCCTTCTTCAGCTTCTCCAACCTCGGATGGTTACATCTCCGGCAGCTCTAGATTGCATTCGAGCTTTGACATGCCAGTTCTTCTTGGGCTTGCCAGAGATGATGATGATGATGATGATTCAAGTCAGTTTTCTCTTGTATTTCTTTTGTTTTGTTTCAGAGTTCAACATTTATGTTAGGGAAGAACTATCTATCTATGTCTAAAAGATAGTGAGTGGTTTGGATTATATTGAAACTGAGTAGTGGTTCTTAAAGCTGCTGCTGGAGTATATGTATATAATTGCCTTTCTTTTTATGAACTGTTCTTTTTTTTTTTTGTCCTGGTTTGATTGGTGGGAGAAAATCTAAAATGGTCCTCGATGTTTACCCCATTAACCAATTTAGTCCCTAATGTTTCGCGTAGACTAATTTAGTCCCTGATGTTCTTGAAAATGAACCAAATTGGTCGCTCCGTTAATTTGGATGGAAAAGGACACGTGTCGACACGTGATTCGTCAGAATTAAAATAATAAAATTAACATAAAAAAGGATAAAAAAGAAAAAGAAAAATACAACTAAATTAAAATAATAAAAGATTAAAAATAAAGAACAAATAAAAAAATAGTAAAAAATAATAAATAAAATAATAAATAAAAAATAAAGAAAAGTGAATAAAAATATGAAAAATAGATAATAATAATAAATATAAAAAAAATATATAAATAAATATAAATAAAAAATATATTTATTTTTTTTGTTTTATTTATTTATACAAAAATTTCAAAAAAAATTAAAAGAGAGTAAAAAACACCACTAGAAGTTTACTGAAAATCCTCATCCCCGTCCCTGCCAAGTTAACGGGGACGAAATCGTCCCCGTCCCTAATTACGTATCGACACGTTTTTCACTCTTTTTTTTGACATTTTTTTATAATTAAATAAAACAAAATAAATAAATATATTTTTTATTTATATTTTTTATATATATTTATTATTATTATCTATTTTTTATATTTTTTATTCACTTCTCTCTATTTTTTATTTATTAATTTTATTTTATTTATTATTTTTTACTATATTTTTATTTGTTCTTTTTTTTTAATCTTTTATTATTTTAATTTAGTTGTATTTTTCTTTTTCTTTTTTATCCTGATGTTAATTATATTATTTTTAATTCTGACGAATCACATGTCGACACGTGTCCTTTTCCATCCAAATTAACAGATATACTAACGGAGGGACCAATTTGGTTCATTTTCAAGAACATCAGGGACTAAATTAGTACACGCGAAACATTAGGGACTAAATTGGTTAATGGGTAAACATCGGGGACCATTTTAGGTTTTCTCCCTTTGATTGGTTGAGGTGAGGGTAGAAAGACCTCAGGTGTCCACTGAATCAATTCATATGTAAATATTGGTGATTTTGAATTTTCATCTTTCCTATCAAGTTCTGCATCAGATTAGATGGTTTTCTTTCCCTCTATTCATTCATTCAGATAATGGAAAATGAAATATTGTTAGCATTATGGTTCTTTAGGGATCTCATATCTTTTTAATCTTGTTGTCCGATATGTATATATTTTATTGGTTATTTATTTATTTCTATATGATTGTTGAAGGTTGAAGGGTAGTGATTAATTGTGGCCGAGCAAGTACTAACTACTTTAAGGCGATCTTGAAAAGGGCTGCGCTGCCATAGCCTATATCTCTTGTCACCTGAGGTCTGTTCTCTTTAAATGTTAAAATCTGCTAGGCGATCACACGATAGCTCTTTTGTCTTGAGATGGATAATCTCATCTCAGGCAGGGAGCTTTTGCTTCTCATACACCAACACCTTGAAGCATTCGGTTTGGTTTACCAGAAAGTGCTGCAATGCAGCAACTATTCTGGCTGCTCTATCATCTCTTTGTCTGAAAAATCCCAAAGAACGTCCATCGTGAAACGCAAACTTACCAACGACTCGAAAGAGAAGAGACCCCATCAGCGAAAAGGCCCAAACCTGGTGATAACTCTTATCAAATCACCTGACATCTTTGGCAGAAGCGGCCATCATTCGGATATGCTAATAATCTGTTATCTCCACCAATCAATGTCTACTGATAAGTAAGGATATTACGTGATTTTTAATACCCTAAGTTTGCATAGTTGATCGTTATCTATCTAAATATTCTCGAATATCTTATGTTTAAGTGTTATTTCTTATTTGATAGATATCGGAGCGAAAGCGATAAAAAACGGGGAGTTGCGATCAATTTGAGAATCTTGGGGATCTTTTCGCAATTTTTAGGAGTATTGGAGCAGCTTTGCAATTGAGTGAAGAAAGAATCAAAAGAAGAAATATTTTCTTTAAAGGGGCTAAGACACATGAGAAGGAAAGAAAAATCAAAAGAGATATTCTTGCCTTGAGAAGCAACCACCTCTCACCATCATAAAAACCCTACCTCACGTCCCCATCTCAACGACGGCTGAACCGAAAATAAGAAGTGACGCTGCCTCAACCTCCCACCAAGCAGCCACCTCTCCAAACCCTCCTATCACCTCACGGCAGCCTCACCCATCAAGCAACCACCTCCTTCCACCTTATCACCTCACGGCAGCCTCTCATCATCCAACCAGCCACTTCTCCAAAGCATTCACCTCACGTCATCTCACCACCACACAAGCAGCCGCCTCACCCTCACCATCAACGCAGCAGCCACCTCTCCACCATCAACCAAGCAGCCACCTTACCAAGCATGCAGCTCTCACCATCCAAGGAGCCACATCTCACGCTGCCATCACCATCATCGCGCGGACTCAAGCGAAAAACGTGGGGATCAACCTCGAGCCGAATCATAGGGGAGATATCATGTTTTCTCTATCTTTATCTTTGTTTTCCTTGTTTCCTCTCCATCTATGAGTAGCTAATTCCCTTATGTTTGAGATTAGATGAACCCTAGCGAGATCAAACCTATGTTTTGACTACCTTATTGTCGGTTTTATTAATATTATTATTCATTTACGAATTATGTTCAGTTTCGATTATGTCTATGTGATTGAAATTGTTTATTTGTCTTGATTATGTCTATGTGATTAAGATAATTTTTGGAAAATCGCGAGTTACGCTCGAAAGAGGGACGAGCGATTAGACCACTCGTAAACGAATGGAATAAAATTCAACGCTAGAAATAGGTTGAACTACCCCGCCGGATTAGAGTCAAATCTAATAGCGGAATTCATTGTGTATTAATGCGATTCTATAACGTATAGTTAGGGAAGCTTGCCCAGCTATTACTTTCGTAGGATTAGTTGTTTGCGTGTTTATGTGATTAGGAAAGTTACGTTCAGTTACATGAGTTCGTATGCAAGATTTAGGAATTCTCACGGTCTAATATTTGGTAAAATCTTTGTAAGACATGCTTAGTAATTTTGATCGAGCTAGGGGGATTCGAAGTCTCAAATACGCTTGTTTTTATAAAGTCGTCTTTATCGTTTATTTCGTGAATTTAATTTAGTTCGTTATTTGCGTTTCCATACGATAAATCTACAACTTTCACTAGGATATTTAGACGATGGTTTTCTTAATTGCATAGTTCTCTTGGGTTCGATACTCGAATATTCACAGCTTCTATGCTGCTATCGATAGGTGCACTTGCCTATTGAGCGTAGAGTAGTTCGTAGTTATTCATTTTATATATATTTTATTACTTGCTCATCATCTACACTGAAAGATCACAGTGGCATGGATGAAAACCACATTTTCGCCAACCCCATGTGACTCAGCATGAACTACTACGATGCCCGGCCACCTGGAACTGAACGTCAATCGTTGTTCATCCGATCACAACTCTTACCTCCTCTTTCCCCTCGTCCAACCTCATGTCTGTCCCCGAACCCTAGACGCACCATCTAACGTGACCCAACTACAGCAGGCTCAGTATTCTTCAGTACAAAAGCATGTACGGAGGCATCCATGGCTACCGCAAAGACCCGCAATACATCTACAGCAGGTTCAGACCATGGAGAACTTGATAACGACTCTCTCTCAAACTGCTTGGCTTTCGTTGGCCAACTATCTAGGGTTGCTGTGTGTGACCATTCCGAGGACCTCAAAATATTCGACGGTGACAGCAGCAACAACGTAGTGGAGAGCTCTGCAGTCTCCTCCTTTCCTCGAGTGCAACCGAAGTCTGCCTATGGGATGGATCTTCCATATTGGGTGGCCCAATACATTCCTTCCAGGGGATCAAATCAGCCCCAATTGAGTAACTCTGGCTCGACTTTCGCCGCTGCTATGAAATCAGATTCTTCACGGCGTGAGATTCTTCTGTATGATGAAGGCAGCTTCCAGCAGGACAGGACCCTCAAGGATGAGTCTAGCACTACATCTCCCTGTTGGCCAAATGTATTCCATGGTCCCTTTTGTTAGAATTTGTTTTAATAAGTTGATTCAAAACTTTGACCAAAATTTCAGTAATATCCGTATAGAAAATGTGGATATAAACTAGATCTTTGTGATCTCTGTTACGAGAGGATCAAAACTGTGGCGACCCTCAATTTTTTTTTTTTTCCAAATACAAATTAGTGGCGGATTTTTCCGCAACGAAAGCCGCGGAAGACCCATTTTACAAAAACTTTTTCGTAAAATAGAATATATTATAGTACATACGGGTTACAAAGTCGTATATTTACAAAGGCCGTAGCCCCAAAATATTCAAAATATCAAAACGCCCTAATGCCGCTCCACAGGTCTTCATCCATGTACAACCTCGCCTTCAAAAGTCCGTGGAGTCACCGCCATCAGCCTGCCTCAGTCGCGACGTACCTTGACGTCGGACTCGGTCGTACCTACAACACATAAGACTGAGCGATTGCCCAGTAGGTGAAAACATGCATGAATGCAGCGTGCGCTCACCCATCATCCCAAAATATCTCACCATAAATGCACGCTCGACTTTTACCTCTCAATCCATCTTATCATATCTCAACACAGGGCCCTAGGTTAGACTCGACACCTCGCGCGCCCATAACAATCACGGTAGCCTACACTGATAGCGTTTAGACGTTCACGCTACTGCCCTACCAGGTCGCTCCTTCCGCGAAAATAACATAAAAGACGGTTTTGCACCTCGGGACGTTCACGCCCGAGTAGACAGATCGATCACGCCTGTCTGCCGTCAGGTGTCATATATGAGTACTAACCTCGATTCTTCTACGAATCATCAACGCAATCACGATCTACCCCGCTCATCACTATATCAAAGTGTTACCGTATCAACTCGGTACTCATCCCTCGTACTGGTATGAAATGCATGTGTGTTATGCAAATGAAATGTCACAGTACCCATTAAAACTACCTTCCCTGAAAATATTATTTCGAAAACTTTTAATCGGGCGTTAGAATAGACTATGCCCGTTGAACTCGGAACATTTTTCTCATTCAATGACAAAAAAATAATTTTCCTCCAAAAGACTTTTTTTTTTTTTTTTTAACAAAGACCCGAATTTTATTCGAGCCCGAAAGTTGTTGCCTGAAAATGAGTCTGACGCCGAAAATGTTTTGACCCGAGAATGTGGCCCGAAAGTTCCACCCGAAAATCTTAGTTTTAAACGCCGAAAATTTGAGCCCGAATATCTTTCGAAGGCCCGAAACTCTTTACCCGAAAATAAACACAATTCGCAGAATTTCCTTTCTGACTCAGAATATTTAAAAGACCCGAAAATTATATTTTATTCTGCGAAAACCTTGTTACCCGAAAATACTTTGTCCGAAAATATTAAAGACCCGGAAACGTATACCTATCTGAATTTATATAAATTCCAGACTACAGTACAAAGTACTATGCCCAAAAACTATTCAAACACCCGAAAACATTCAAGTGCCCGAATAACATCTACCCGAAAATATTCCTAACTCATTCAACTTCCATGTAAATACAACTATAACACGTAACATAGATTCAAACCCAAAAATCTGGGTTTTTAACGCATATAGCCACCCGAAAATTCACCTAATCATCATGTAAGTCACGTAAGATCATAACAAAATACTTTATCACATAAAACACATAATATTTACGTGTTGTAGATGAAAGATTTCACCTAACTCACGTCCGAAGTTTACGTGTTCTAAGATTTTTCCGAGCTCTCGATCGTTGGTTATTGAGTTTGAAGGTTTTCTTCTCCCCTTTTCTTCTCCTTTCTTGGTTTCGAAAATGTTCTCTGTTTTTCACTTAATGGGGTATAGATATACTTTGAGGTAAATGATGATAAGTAGGTGACAAGGAGGTGACGAGTTTTTTTTTTCTCTTAGGTTAAGAAATGTCTTGCCCGAATTCTTCCCTTTGTTCTTACCCGAAAATTATTTACACTTCACCCGAATTTGGTCTCTCTCTCTTTCTTGCCCGAATGCTAGAACGGCGAAAGTCATCCTACTGCCCGAATTCGGGCCTCCTCGAGATTTTGACTTAGTCATCTCCCGATTTTCCATGAAATTCGTCGAGATTTTGCATTGAAATTCTCTTGCCCGAATTCTTCTTCATATTCGGTTATCTCCTCTACTAAATTTCGAATTAAGTCTGAAACTTTTACTTTATATTCTAACTTCAAAGTTTCGAGACAACTAATCAAAATTTCTAAGTCACATGAACATCCCGTAACTTACATCAAAATCCCGTATTAAAATTTACGGGTATTACAAAAACGGTATATTACACTCATTAAACCGATTAAGAATGGCTGAGAAATTAATTACCGTAACTTCACGTGAGATTACATACACTACACACACTCGAACACATACATAGTTTGAGCTGCAGCTATTTTTTCTCTTTGGGCTTTGTAACTTTCGATGATTGGAATGGAAGAGAAGATTATTTACGTGTGTTGAGTTCATGCTATTCAAGATCATTTGTCGCAAAGCTTCCGCGGATTAAAATCAAGGTATACGAATAATTTAGTGTGTAGATTGTAAATTGACGTGAATTAGGAGCTACAGTTGGTATCAGAGCAAGCTTGCGTGGTTGATTATCTGATAATTGAGCTTAATTAGGTTGATTTTGCTGCGTTGAATCGATAGTTGAGTTTTTGATCGAAATTCATTTTTGATCAATTCTCGCTAATTTGTGCTTTCATTCGTTTAGATGTTGATAATCGAGTGTTAGAAATTATATACCGATACCTAACACTCGATCAATTAAGGCAAATTAGTGAAATTTGAATGTTTGCTGTTAAAATCGATTGAACTCACATGTTTACGGACGATGATCAAGGTTTACGGATGATGAACTATGTTTACGTCTGATGAACTGAGGTTATTTGCATAATTACGTGTTATTTTAGCAGTGCTGTTATTTTGAATAGTTTTCGCAAAGTCAACGTAAAAACTTTACAATCAACGTAAAGTTTACGCATGCTTAGTTTACGAATTTAGACTTTACGGATAGTTTTCACCCGTAATCAAGTCTGACCCAGGGTTTATTGTTCGAAGAACCACTGTAAACCTTAATTAGAAGAGAGTTTACGGAAAATTTTCTTCCATAAAATAACTCATTGATAGAGTTTACGGGAATACTTTTATTCGTAAACAATCTAGGAAAGGGTTTTCGGAGATAAGACGTTTACGGAAAAATTTCTTCCGTAAACTGAACAAGTAGAAGGTTTACGGAAAATTTTCTCCCGTAAACTAAACAATTAGAAGGTTTACGGAGAACTTTCTGCGATAAAATGAATTAAGTAGAAGATTACGGATATTAAGTCTGCAATACGTAAACTTCACTGTTTATGACTTTTCTTTATCCGCAAATCCCCTTTACTGTTTACGCTTACTCTCTACTCGTAAACCCCTAAATCTACTTTCTCATAATCTTAAAAAAAAAAACTGCTTCAAATATCTGTCTCCTGACCCTTAATCCTTCGACGAACATGCTTACCCTACTCACTTTCGACTCTTAAAAAAATCTCAATCGATTTGAAATTTTGGGTAGGTTTGAATTTCTGGAATTTTTTTTTTACTCAATGGATGCGTGTTTTAGATGTGTTAATTACTGCTTATGCATCTGAGTTTACATGGTCTCCCTTCTAAATGACTCAATTTTATGCTTTGCGATATTAATTTTTAATCTCCACCTGCCAGTGAAGCTCCAAGCCTGCCAGACTTCAATCTTTATGAGATGGTCGAAGACTATGTTCTTCAAGACCACACAAGTCAGGCTGAAACAACTGATGACGATGTCCTACGCATTATGAGGATTAGAGATATCATCAGACAGCCCATCGTAGACATATTCCGCCTAGAGCCCGTTGAACTACAAGATGGAGAGGACTACAATACTGAACCTCCATAGCTCCAAGAGGCTATTAGACATCGAGTCAAATCACCCACGAGGACATCTTCAAGAACGACAAAAATGGATACGCCTTGGGAGAATGTTAAGATTGTAGCTCCGTTCCAAGAAGACATTAGGCTCAGAATATGGCGGAGGGAAGATAAAGTCAAACAAGTCGACGAATTAAACTTGCAAGGACTCACCCACTTAAAAGGAACGGATGCACTAGCATACCTCTACATGCTATCGCAAAAGTCGTTCGATCCAGAAAAGGACAAACAAAGAGTACGGGAAGGCGGACGCATTGCGGACATAGTTGAGGTGGAGCACCACAACTATGGACGAAGCATACAGTTTCTAATCTATCGTCAAGAGAGTTGACTTTGACAATGTGGTTGAAAGAATAGAGAGGATCTCCGAAGCCGACCTACCTCTTCTCAAATTCCAAGACATACTGAGTATGTACCACCTCTACGGGAAGTTTGTACTCAAAGAGTTCAGATACAGACGGGGATTCGACGCACTAAAAAGGGTTATGCTTCGACAAATTAAGTACTTTACGGCACAAGACCTTCAGATCACCTTGGAAAATAACATGAAGAAGGTCAACTTGACAGCACCAAAGAATCGGGTAGAGATGATTGAAGCTTTTGACAACAACTTCATCTTAAAGGAACCTGAGCTCTCAATCATCTACGAAAATCTCGAAGGCCAAAAACAACTGCTGCTCCTATCAGAAACTAACAAGTTTTGTGATGGGACACTCAAGAAATTTCTTCGAGATCTTCGTCAGAAATTTGAAGTGCTGAAATTTGTGCCACAGCCTAAAAATCCTTTCGATGTTGAAGAAGAAGCTCTGACCGAGAAAGTCATCAAAGCCATCGAAGAACGTCTTGAGCTAACAAATGACATCAGACGTTTGACTTGGCTCTCGGTCTCAGAAAGTCATTTTATCGAAGAGAGAAGCCAAGACCAAGAAGAAGAGGATCTCGACGCCAATGAACACAATGGGGGAGAATGTTAGGAATATATTGTGTTCAAATTGCATTCTTCTTAGTTTTGGGATCATTTTGTAAATATCATTAAGTTATGAACTACTTTGTAAATATATATCTAAAAAATGGTATATATATGAAGTCCATAACTTTGTGTGTAAGGAGTTGAACTTCACGTGAGATTACATACACTACACACACTCGAACACATACATAGTTTGAGCTGCAACTATTTTTCTCTTTAGGCTTTGTAACATTCGATGATTGGAATGGAAGAGAAGAATATTTACGTGTGTTGAGTTCATGCTATTCAAGATCTTTTTCCTCAAAGCTTCCACGAATTAAAATCAAGGTAAACGAATACTCTACTGTATTAGGACCTATAATAATACTCATAATGTACCATTTGCAACCAGACTCAAGTTGGCGTTAAGCCTTTATTGTCGAGATCATGGTAAGCTTTGATGGTCTCTCGACTACTTTGAAAGTGAATGTTTCCTCATTCGGTAATAGAAATGTTACCGTCTTTGTTGAACAATCAACAATCACCCTGTGTTTCGAAAAGTCAATCCATCACAAGGATAATATCAAACTCATTCATAGCTATGATTATCAGATCATCGAATCATTCTCGTCCCTCGATTATATACTCCTCGACGGGTATCGATCCCTGCCTCAACTGGATAAATTCGTTCATCTTTTGTACTCGAAATGGGACTGCAAAGTATTTTTCCCTGCATAATTCATTGAATCTCTCCCACATCATTTTTTATGGATCCTCAAGGCTTTTCGTCATATCACACCAATATCACGCGTTTCCACGTAACATGAAAGAGGCACAAGTAACTTTTCCTCGTCAGGCACTCGACTATAGTGGAACATGCTTTCAAGCGTATGGATCCTATCATCTATAGTTGTGGGATCGATCGCTTCTTCGAAAGTAAGTGGATTTAGTTTCTGAATATTTCTCTAACGACTTGGCTTCTATACGCTTCATCTGATTCGAAGGATTGCTTGATCGTTCGTTAGTATCCCTTTTCTGGATTAATTAATGAATTTCCTCAGACTGGCGATGAACGAGCTCGGTAAGTCTGATTATAGCAGTATCTCGTTCATCACCCGAGGTCAATGTCTCCCCGATACTATCTGTTCGTGTACCAACCATTTCTCCAAGATTGCTATTGTTTTATTTAAACAAACATAGCCAATATGATTTATGCAATACAAAATATGTAACACAGAATAATAAAACTTACGAGGTATAGCCGCGCTTCCGCAATCCTTCTGAGATCATGTAAATTGACAGTCTCAAAACATGTAACCGTGCTATGATACCACCTCTGTGACGACCCTCGCCACTACACCACTATACGACACTAGTGCACTAAAAATGCAATCTCGAGAAAATAAACCGCGTGAGTTCTGTTTGAAACTCATCGCTATACCATGAACATGACTAATCAAAATCAACACTCGAAACCATCAACCTCGTAAAACCAGAAAACATTCCTTTATCTTCCAAAACAATGTCCCACAACAACCGGAATAGCGTAACCAACACAGCTCGACTCAACCATCACAGCATGTATGTATATACATATATAACATTGTCCCAAAATATGACAAGACACACTCTTAACAATATATATAAGACAAACCAAACCCGACCCAAAAGTAACCCGCTCGCCCACAGGTCGTCATCCATGTACACGACATCTCAAAAGTTTGCGGGAGCTTCAACAGCTAGCCTCGTAAGAAAATATCAAACAACATCATTGGGCTCACCTACAACACATGAACTACGTGAGCTAATTGCGCAGTAAGCGAAAGTCATAACAGTAATAAACTCATGTATGTGATGCACGGAATTATATCGACATGCGGTATAAATTCCCCGACAATGAAACAAATGCAACGTGATATGGTGAAATACCACTCATACTTTCGAAATCATATACTCATACTCTCTTAAACATACACTCAATATGGGCCCTGAGAACGAATACTACGATACCGAAGAGCTCAATCAACATCAATGGGGCATATAAATATAAATGTTGGATGGTCTTTTTCATCCACCCAGTGGCGAAGAGCTCGATGGATCCTCCTATGAAAATGAGATTTCCTTCCACTATAAGAGCCCCAAGAAGGACGTCATCACTCTTTATCAGCCAACTATTCATCTACAACTCGAGATCTAAGCGTTGGCAAACGATACGTTTATTGACTTTTTTATCAAAAAATGTAAATTATAACGTACATAGTATCATATTCTCATAAAGATATCCATATTTTTAAATTTTTTTCACAATAAACAATTAAAATTAAGGACCGTAGCCAAGAACCGTGGGCGCAAACTTGACCAACATCCTCAGCGAGCTAGGAACAAACTTCCTAGCAAATAAATAACACATGTTCGTCAGATTCCCATTATAGATGCACTCCGACCCAAACCGTATGTAATTCAGCAGCTCGACGTTTACATCGATCCACCCAAATCTCCTCGGGTGGGGCCCACCGCGTGACCAATCCACCCACGTGATGCTTCGATTTGAATTAGCCCTCGGAGACACAATATTGACCAACGTTGACAAATAATGCTCATCGTTGTAACAAGGCATGTGGCAAAATTCTTGAAAAATCCTATAATACTTTGAATCGCATGTGATAGTCAGTGCAAGACGGCGATGGATTTCAAACCACTGAGACCCTTTCCTCCACTGTTTGATCGTGACGTTGGGCCACATTTGCCTGTTGTAACGGCCCCGCCCCAACTTTCGTGGGTCGTCGAAGGAGCCCAAAAAACTTTCCTCCGAGTTCATCAAGTAGTCATAGATTGTGGTGAAGTTGAAGACGGGGAAACACGAATCCGAGAGAAGGATGAACCTCTCGTTCGATGGGTCTAGGAGGGCGTTCGCTATGAGCCTTCTCTCCGCGTCGATCATCGACATCGTACCCCAGTAAACCGGCTGAATTTAATAAAAAGATAAAATAAGCGGAAATTCTTGTTTCAGACCCCAAAGTTCATACCATTTGTGCAGATCCTGCGTAAACCTAAGGATGAAAATGAAAATATTAAGCTTATAGTAAGCGTCGAAGAAGTCACCTGGCTTGGAATCCGCCTTCCATAAAAAGCTGAAGTACTAGGAATCTCAGACGCGTTGTAAGAAGGATGAGTATGGATGTAAACCGAGAACTTCTCTTCGTGCCCTTTGAAAAACATATCCCACAAAGTGTAAAGAGGCAATTTGCCCGGAGTTAAGAACAAGAAGGCCAATTTGGGCACATCATCCTTTGGAATCGAAGGCATAACTCGGGACGATGCTCTCGCCAGCAATTCATCGTCACTCATATTGTGGTTTATTGATATTATCGCCAGCATGGATGTTTCGCAGTTCGATTCAAGTAGTTGCGGTGAAGCTGCTGGAATGGAATAAAGTGTTGATGAGGACAATGTGACGATGAAAAATGTTTTGAAAAATGCGGTCAGAAGAATGCCAACTGATATTCCTGTAGTAAAAAGTAGTAAATAAAACAAAATGAAGCTTGAGTTTGACATAATGGTTTGTTAGAAACGAATGAAATCGGAATTTGTATTGACATCCAATAAAGTGATTCTTAGCTCGCGAAATGAATTCGTTTCGTTAAATATATATATATATATATATATGTAATTAGTTGAAATGAAAGGAGATAGAGTACCCACCCAGCCCAGCTTACATGTAAGGAGTAGGAAGGAGAAGACATAAATTGGAATGTACGTTTTTCGTGATGCATGCATTGCATGTGCTGGAATGTAACTTCATAAATCAAAGTCATAATTTGACAAAGTCAAAGAAAAGGTGGAGTGCTTAAGCTATCTATATAATATATATATATATTATATATATATATTAATGCAAATAATCGATCGATTCGGCTTTTTCACCTGCTAATTAATAGACCTGTGGTCAAATTGAGTTATATTCCATAGTTTCTTTATGATTAATATATTTCACGTTACAATCCTTCCCTAAATGTTCTTAAGGGCAGATAAGCAAACCAAGTTTAGTATGGATATATTTTAACAAGTTAAAAACCGATTCATTTATCTTAATATCAATTTTATTAAGAATTATTAATTCGAGTTAATAATAAATAGTGGCAAATCTATGCTGGCACGAGTTTCATTATCGAAGCGTTAGCATTATTTAAATAATGAACAATATCGATGCTGGTAATCCACATGTAAAAATATGAATTAAATTGAAAAACATAGTTAATAGTCAACCCCAAATTTTAGGGAAGTTGCCATTATGACACTCAATAATATCATTCTGTACCATAATAGGATGGTTTGTCGTATTAGGAAGATTTGAGACAATAGGTGTAAATCCTAGGATACTTGCATGACAATCTCACATACCGTGGATTAATAATTCCGGGGAATAAGACGACTAGAGCTTTACATCGGTTAATGTCAACTTTATAAAAGTCAATAAGTATCAAACCTTAGCTATTTCGAATAAATAAATAAAGAAATAAAAATTGATACGTTAGCTGAAATTGAAGGCATGTCGGATTTTATGAATATGTTGGCCTTGGATTAATTTATTAACGGAGTTAGATGTATAGACAAAGAGGTATTTTATGGAGATGTATTACAAATTATTATAAAAAGAAATGGATGAATAAACATTTTCTTTACAAAAACAACGTAAATCTAAAAACCATTTTAAATTATTGTTTTCATTCTAAAATTTTAAACCTTGACTTACTAATTAAATATATTATAATATTGCATGTTTGTATGTTTTTTTTGGTGGTCTTATTTCGCCAAGTCAAAACCTTTACTTTATTTCTTCTGTAAAGCATAGTTAGAGTGATAGATACTATTGAATTTTGTATCGAACTTATAGATATGAAAATGAAGAGTTTATTTTCTCTTATTACTGTAGGTCTAATGGACTGCCTATTTATAGGCTAAGGTCCAAGATTTGATATGACATGTCTATTTCTATTAATGGTATATTTTTGCCATGTGTAGCTGTGATCGAATTTGATATAAATTGATGATGATTTGATATCGATTCTTCGAATCTTATCTTTGTTTATCTTGATTAACTGAATATTCTCTTTAAGGTATTGATTCTACAACACTCCCTCTCAAGTTGAACTTTGAAATATTTTTATAAGTCCAATTTGTGAAGATACTTGAACACGTCTGATGTTCGTCGTGACTTCTGCATCGGACTTTGTACTTTTCTTGTTGTTGGAATTTGAGACTCTCTTTGGGTCTCATCTTGCTCCAATGTGGTAACCACACAATATGTGGTTTTTTTAGGGTTGTACCATCTGTATTTTTTTTTTTTTTTGGGATTTTGATAAATGCCTTTTTCCTTGCAAATGAACTTTCTTCTCTTCTTTGATTTCTATGAATCACATTTGTAGCTTTTTGTATCTATCCACGCCTTTTGTTTTGGCCATGGTACGTATTTTTTCATTTTTCTTCTTCGGTTTGATCTTAATATCCATTGGGCTTCTTGCCACCAGCCATAGCAGATCATGGTTCGTGGTCATCATCATAAAAGATTCAGCTCTTTTACACCCTTCACATCCTTAATCTTACCGTGCTGCATTTGAGATGTGGATAAGTTAGCTCATCTTTTATTTATTTATTTATCTGTTTATTTATTTTTAATAAGCGAAAAAAGACAAAAAAAATTAAATTTGTTGAAGAAAAGAAATGACGATTAGATCTACTTCCCTTATTTTTGGTCCTGCTTTCGCTCGCAGTGGCTTCCTTCATCGTAATAGTCGTCATCATCGCTTCCCTCATTTTTTGGCTCCTTATCGGTCGGAATTGAACCACCAGATCTGTTTTTGGGTGGTCTCTAGGAATGGACTCGACTTCTTTGCCTGCGATTTTTTGGTGTTTGTTGCAATTTTGGCCTTCATTGTCGTCCGGCGATCGTTCGGTGGCTTCGGGGACAATGGTCAACTTGCATTTCTCTGGTACTTCTGATGGGTTTATCGTTGAGGCTTCTCACCTCCCCATTAATGATGTGTGAAAAAGTGAGTGAGAAGGTTTTTTGGTGTGGGTTTGCGTTAGTATGGCCAGTTGTGTGCTTGATGGGTGGTGTATGGGTTCTGATTATCAATAAGGATTTATTGAGTGTTCTGATCGTGCACGAGGGTTATTCTGAGTGTTTGGAAAGTATGGTCTGTGAGATGTGAGGACAAAATTGATTCTATTTCTTCTCTGTTACCATGTTGAATATTTGTGTCCAACACACACACATATATATATATATATAAAATTAAGAGTTTATTTTCTCTTCTTAATGTTAGTACAATAGGGTGCGTATTTATAGGCTAAGGTTCGAAATTTGATATGACATGTCTATTTCTATTACCGATATTGTATATTTTTGCCTTGTTTTGCTGTGATCAGTTCGGTATAAATCCATAATGATTTGATATCGATTCTTTGAATCTTCTCTTTATTTTTCTTGATTCTCTAAATCTTCTCTATAAGGTATTGATTCTTCTGCAGATACAACTCACATGAAGAACGCTAATGTTTTATTTATTTCTTTTCGATTGATAAACAATAAGCTTCCTAGCTCTTCTATACGAATAATGGATATAATTAAAAGCAACATGACCCTTCGTAACTAAATAAATCAACATAATTTTCATAGGAACTCTCCGACTTAATTTGACAATCAACGCTTTGCCTTATGCTTAATTCTTTTCCATCCTTCATCCCGAGAAGATTCCTAAGTTTCTCTAACAGCTTTGCTAACAACGGTTTTGTAAAAGTATCACCAACTTGATCTTCACTTTTGGTATGGAACAGCTCAATGCAACGTTCTCTCTCTCCCCTACTCTCGAATGAAGTGAAAATACATGTCAATGTTTGATTTTTTCATGGTGAAAGGGATTTTTCTCCAATTCAATTATTGACTTCTATCAGAGTTGATATGTGTCGCCTTGTCTTGCATGAAATTGATTTCTTTGAACAGCTTTCTTAGCTAAATTGGATGACATAAGTAAGTTGTTGCAGCGATTCATTCAGCTTCGCACGTTGAAAGCGTGACTATTAGTTGATTCTTCGAAACACATGTGAAGACCGTATTTCGCATATAAAAAGCAAATCCAGAGGTGCTCTTTCTATCGTCAACGACTCCACCTCAATCACCAACTGTTTAGCCATATATTTCAGAATTAATAACCAACGAACAATAAAATACCAAGAGATGTAGTGCCTTGCACGAAATGGAGAATCCGCTTGACAATCCTCCAATGTATTGTTCATGGTTCATCCATATATCGGCGTACTAAACCAACCACATATAGATGTCCGACCTAGTACATGTTAGGTACGTCAAACACCCTACTATCGCCTTGAATAGAGTAGCATCAACCATTTCTCCTTCATCTTTCAGAGACCGTTTGACACGATATCCGACTAGTATGTGTACCGGCTTACTTTCTTCCAATTTAATCTGTCAGTACCACTTTCGATCTAAGGTTCACGCAGACCACTATAATCATTCGTTCGATTATTGACACTCTTCGTTTAATAAGCCATTTGATTGTATGACTATGACTCTGTGTTCAAATACAATCAATCATCTTATTTGATTTGTATCAATGTCATGATCTCTCACTTTTCAAAAAATGATTGACACAATATTATAGAGTCGTCGACAGATAAGTCGTATTCGGTTAGCACTCAACTGAGCCTCAGACTTATGGTCGTTTTCACTTTATATTTTTCAACTCCGTGACCTCATATTTGGCCAATATGAATCATTCATTACAGTCACTAACATATTTAAATTATGTGCTATACATGATATATGCGTAATATGTGTTACATGATACATGAGTTTTATGATTGACATACGATATGCATTTTTGGGTGTTTCATTATTTATGTATATTATTTGGCTAACGTAATATTAATTGGTTATGACTCAATTATAAGGTAAATAAATTATAGGAATTATTATAATGAAAAATTATTTAGAAGTCCTTACTGGGTTAGTTGAGTCATATGACACGTCAATCTCTAGAAGCGACTTGTTACATGTGTCGAGCTAATACGTGTAATTAATTTCAAAAACCATATCTATAAATAAATATTCATAAGTTAGTTATATCAAAATTTTATGTGAAATATGCCATTATTTATATGTCCAAAATGTAAATTGCCATGATAATTATCACTTTAATATCTTAATGGAGAGGGTTCACTTTTCTTCAGCTCTCTTCATTTGTTAAGTCAATAAGAAGCTCATTGTAGGTCACCAACAGCTCAGCAATTCTTAAAGCAATTCTTAAAAATTGAT
Organism: Lindernia subracemosa; assembly: GCA_028392965.1. Classification (NCBI taxonomy): domain Eukaryota; kingdom Viridiplantae; phylum Streptophyta; class Magnoliopsida; order Lamiales; family Linderniaceae; genus Vandellia; species Vandellia subracemosa. The sequence continues at coordinate 565,059 of JAQPCC010000011.1, read as the reverse complement.
GGAATAGTGCCCACCTTTTAGTGTGTGTATGTGCGAGTTCTTGTTTTGAAGGTGACAACTATTTTCACCTTAAGAGGATTCACACTTTTCTTAGCTCAAAATAGACTTCTTTTCTTTTATGGGAAGTGTTACTTGAAAATAAAGCCTAACCCACTATATATACCAAACATATTTTGCTATATTTACGGCGAACATCTAACTATCACCTCAAGTCTCACTTAATCTTTTGAGAGTAAGCACCAACTATTCTTCCGTAAGCTTGTATTTGGATCACCATAAAAACCAGTATTGAGCCAAATCCTCAAATAGCCTAAGTTAGAGATATTTACATCAATTTGTAAACTAGAAAAGAATCTAAGCTGCACATTGATGTCCTTTTCCGAAACCATAATAGGACCTCTCTTTCATCCTTGATAGTCTACTCCAATGCCGTTCAACCCATGTTTCTGTTGCACTGCTTCACAATGCGACTTCTCGCACTTGAACTCAATAAGGAAGATGACGCTCGGACGGTGATGACGGATTAGCTGTCTGAGTTTATGGACTGTAAGGGTTCCGCCTAAACCCCTTTAGTTCAAAAATTAAAGACTCATTGTGATCGGTGGAGTAGAATCTCATCTGATGCATCCTCCGCTGATAGAACATTACCATCCATATTTTCCGAGTTGGAAAATAGAGCTCGTTTAGCAGATTGTGTTTCTTGCAAATCCTTTTCAGCTTTCGTTTAGAACAGGTATGTTAGTATAATGGAAATTCTGGAGATTGTCGAGTCTCTCTAATGATATTCACACGCCGGGTAAAATTACATGTCCTTAAAAAGGGCTGATAACGATATCAGCTCGTCCACTATTGTACTGGTCTGCATGGCGGCATTACTTTGGAGTAACAGCTTTTCCTGGATGGGATTAGGGGGAGACTTCGAGATGGTTTTTGTTTTGGCGATCTGTTGGCTCAATGATTTGGAAAGGCTCGATATAGGGTTAAGGTTAACGATCATAGGAGGAAGAAAAGTTAGAGTTGTTTGGTTTGAGAATTTTTTAGATCTAGTATTGTTCTTGGTTTCAATGGAGCTTGGTCGGATATGGTGGTTTCGGTTTCTATTGAGAGTCGGCTTAATTAGCACGTTAGGGTCTGGTATGAGTTTTTGGTTTTCAGGCCTATGTACGGGCTGACTTAGATTATAGGATATGGTAAGGCGAGGCTAGCTAATATGAGATGATTTATGGGAAAGATTTATGGACGATTTGCGGGACGATTAAGGGTATGGATAGTAGACGAGCGATTTATGGGATGATTTGTGGAATTGTTGCCTAAAGTTAAGGGATTTTTGATAACTTCCCTTCTAATAGAAGAAGATAGGGTTTTTTCAAAATTTGAAATCACCTTATCGAACCTGAGCACTATCTCTGTCGTCGTTCCGTCACTGAAATCTGGGCACTTTGTCTTCATGCAATTTTGATCGTGATCAGGGGATCGAACAATGTTGGAGCTGCTAATTCTTTGCATTACAGAAACATATCGGGTTCACTAGTGCAAAACTGGTAATGAGCGACGGTTGTTATGGGCTATAGGCGACGGTTTCTCGGCGACGTGTAGCGCCCCGACGCTCATAACATGACAATAGGCGACAATTATTAAGCGTCGCCCAAAACTTGAGTAAGGGCGACGGTTGTTATAAGAACCGTCGCCTATTGTCGTGTTATGGGCGATGGTTGTTGTAACAACCGTCACCTATACTACGGTATGGGCGACGGTTGTTACAACAACCATCGCTTATTCTTATATATTTTTTATTTTTTACAAATTTTATTTGTTTTATATCCCAATAAACCTGCCATGTACTTTCGACCCAACAATTCTATCCAACGATCAACCCAACAATTTAATCAAACAAATTTCATTAACTATTTCAATCAAATAATTCAACAATTCACCAAAGTTCAACTATTAAAAATTACATATTCTAATTCACGTCAATATAGAAACTTCTTTAAAGTACTCGACCCATAATTCTCGTAGTTCTTTCATCATTTCCTTTTCATAAGCAACGTCTTCAAATATATATGACATTGATCAAATAGTTCACAATAAATAAAGGAAAATTGGTTTGTGTTCACAAAATGCATTAAATTAGTCAAAAAAATTTGTCACCTTCGATTCTTCTATGTCTTTAGCTTCCGACACAGCACCATTGTTAAGCTCACCGGACACGAGCTTATGTTCTGCTTCGCATTTGCCATCATCTGACATAGCCAAAGAACAAGATCATTAAGCAACTGTAAAAGTTCCTCTTTTTCATTTTTGATCATGTTTCTCTTTTAACCCATCGTTCACCACCCGCCTCTTTGCAGCCTCCTGCTGCAGAAAGAACAAAGGCAATATTTAGTATGGAATAATCAGTTTAGGCTTTTCAAGAAAAACAAATCATAAAAAACACATGATGTAAAAAACTGAAACCGAGCCATCTCTCTTCGGTTCTATCTTCCTTATTGTAATCCCTTTCTTCCAAGTCTCAACTCTATTAAGGAAGTCCTTAGTTGATGAAACTGCAAAGCCATAAAAATATATATAGATAAATGATAGAAACTATGTATCAATGGAATAAAAAAATAATGTAATAAAACTGAAATGCAATCGTGGTCGAGCAATAAAAAGAACGATAAGACAAACGGTACCTTTTCAATAACTTGACGTTCGAAAGTCTCGTGAGCTTGAGCATCCCTAATAAGTTTTGGCCCGTTAACATTAAACTTAGCCCAATAGTGTTGGAAATATTTTATAGTGTTCAATAGTCATGTTATCTTTGTCTAGGGACTTAATTGTATTTTATGTAAATATAGGGACTAAAGTGTAAATATACAAAAGTATGCTTTGGTATATATATGGCAAGTGGGTGTAAAATACACACAACTTGAGTTTAGCTTTCTCTCACTAGAAAATCTCTCTCACCATTATCTTAATTAGGGTTGAATTGTAGAGAGAGAAAGAGGTAATTGGAGAGAAAGTTTGTCATTAATGAAGATTTGATTGATTTAATCCTAAAGCTTCCGCTCGCATTATCATCGAGGTAAATCTATTGAATCTATGCTCGAGTTCTTCGTTGGATGATAAGTACGGGCCTAACAATTGGTATCAGAGCCAAAATCATTGTTGAATTGATCGATTTGTGTTGCTGAATTTTTTTTCGCATGAGTGTTCTTCGCGCCATTTCATTTTTTCGCATGATCTCAAATGATATTTGGTTGCTGATTTCGCACGATATTGAACGAAATCTATTTGCGCATTGACTGATATATGTTAATTGCGATTATCTTCGATTAATTGAGCTTAATTTTGTCTGAGATTGAATTTGCGATCGAAACAATTTTTTTTCATCTTCAAAGTGTTCTTCGCTGAAATTGCTAAATTGGAGTATATTTTGGATTCGATCGTGTTAATCGAGTGTTTTCTATGCTTACCCAATCAATTTCGATCGATTAACTGTGCTTAAAGTGAAATTCGATTGTTATTTGAAGTTTTCGCATGATAATTTTCACGTTTTCGTACCATACTTATTAAAGTTTTTCGCACCATTCAAAAGGAAATTTTCGTATCTGATTTTCGCATTGACTAGGATTTCGTATCACTCACATTCACTGAGTTTTTCGCTTTGACTTTCAATACGAAAATAATACACGTGCGAAAAATATTTTGCTTGTGATACGAAAATTCTGTTACGAAAACTATTTTCTCGTACGAAAAAGACTTTAAATACGAAAAATATTTCTATACGAAAATATTTTACTTCTCTCTCGTACGAAAAAGAATTCATACGAAAAACGTTTAAGTTTTGACTTTCGTACGAAAAGATTCCATACGAAAAACATTTGTTAAAAGTTTTCGAATGCTACAGTGAACACGAAAAATTTTCTTACAATACGAAAAAGTTAGCATCCGAAAAAAAAAAAAAAAAAAAACTTTGGATACGACAAATAGAAGTTTTTCGCACCTACTCTTCATCCGAAAAAGTTTTTCGCACATACTATTCATTCGAAAAATCCTTTGGTACGAAAAACTTTTATATACGAAAATTAATCTTTTTCTCATACGAAAAAGTCTCCGTACGAAAAACAATTTTTGGTTCCATACGAAAAACATTTGTCAAAGTTTTCGAACGCTACAGTGACTAAGAAAACATTTGTCATACGAAAACCTATACGAAAACTTGCACAAATGAGTAAAAGATTTTCGGAACACAAAATTTTCGATAGTTTTAGGTAAAAAAAAAAAAAATCCTAAAATTTCAAATTTTTTTGCTACGAGATTTTTTTTGTACCTGCTTTAAAAAGGTTTCCGGTTCATACGAAAAAGTTTTGGATAACAAAATTTTTTGACTGGTAAAATTTTTCGGTACAAAAATTATTTTCGGTACAATTTGTTTTCTTTTCTAATCATTTCAAAAGTCTTTTTGATACCTAAACTTCTGAAAACTTAATCATTCGAAAATCTATTCGAACACATTGATCCAAAATTTAATATCAATTCAAACACACGATAACGATCAATAAGCATCCAACATAATTGAAATTAAAATCCAACATTCTATACACCATGACAATATTTACCAATTAAAATTTTCAAACTTAAATTGGTCTGAACTGAAACGTCAAAAATGGATTCTTATATGAACGCTCAAAGAACTATTAAAGAGTTAGAAGATAGGTTAGCTAATAATGAGCGTGTTCTTAGACAATATCTTGATAAAGCATCTAGTCTTCAATGTATTTTAGCTACTGCACAAGCCAAAATCACAGACCTTGAATTAAAATTAGGAAGTTCTGAAATAAAAGTCTGTGAACTTACAAAAGAACTGTCTGATTGTAAAAATGACAATAAAACTTCTTTAGCTACATATAATTGTCTCTTTGAAGAACGCAAGACACTATATTCAAAAATTAAAGAACTAGAAGATACTCTTGCGACGAAAAGACAAGCTCAAAAGCCTATGTTTAGCAATATGTCAACTCAGACAGATGAGCAAGTGCCCAAGACAACTGAAAATGAACATTCTTTACAAACTATAAAACCCGAACCTAAGGATTGCTACACTCTAGAAAGTAATCGCAAAATTACTGAATTACATTCTCTTCTAGATTCCGAACGAATCGGGTTTCGAGCTCAAATGGATAAGCTTTTAAAGGAGAATTCAATTCTCAAATATTCCTTAGAAAAAGGCACAACCTCAGCTTCTTATTCTATTAAAAACGAACCATTAAAAGACATGTCTCCAAAACAGAATAAGAACACACCACGAATGACTAAAGCTATCAAGGAAGAAAGAATAGAGGAAGATAAACCATTCTATATTAAGATGAGCAAAAATGTATCTACCTCTATTCCTACAAAGAAAATTACAAAAGTCATTCCTAAACTTCCAAAGTTAGAAAAAGAAACTACAAATATTTCTAAAAACAATTTTTATACATTCTGTGACAAAACTGAATCGTCGAAAATTAATAATTGTGCTAATAATAATGTGAATGCTACAGAACAAAATGTGAATTATGTGATTTTCCACAATAAGAAATACGATCCCTCTATAAAAAATACAATTCATAGTATAAGATCGTACTCCTGTCTCAAGTACCCAGTCCAAATCAAATCCGAAAGACATCTTCATAGACTGGCGAAAGAGAAAATATTTTCTAAAAGGCACATGTTCACCAACGCTACAACGTATGCATCACATCAAACTACACAAGTATGGACTCAGAAACTACGAATGCTAATAAGTAGTCCAGAACAACAATGGGTACCTAAATCCAAGACTACTTTACTTGCTTATTCCATACTTGAACCATCTGTGCATAAATATTTTACTGCTAATCAGGGAGGACCCGTCCAAAAATGGGTACCAAATTCCCGATAATTTATTTTGCAGGTACCCGATCATACATGGTAAATTGACGACGATTGCTCCACATGTATGGTCGGTATGCCATGATGAGCAGTCGCACAAGACCCCGACACGTATGGTATTCTGATTGCTCCACACACGTGATCGGTATGTGACGTGAGCAAACAAACCAAATCAAGGCTATTCCAACGTTCTTGATTTGACATTGTTTTTAGTTTTATTTTTCTGTTCATAAAAAAAAGGGGGGGGGGGGGGGGGGGGGGGGGGGGGGGGCATAAAAAAAAAAAGAGGAGGCAAAAAAAAAGAGGGCCATAAAAAAAAAGGAGGCCATAAAAAAAAAGGGGAGAAAAAGAAAAATAAGGCCATTAAAAAAAAAAAAAAAAAAAAGAGAAAAATAAGGCCATAAAAAAAAGAAAAATAAGGCCATAAAAAAAAAGAGAGGAGTGGATAGAAAAGGTGCAAGAGTTTCAAAGAGCGTATTATCATAGTTTATTGTAAAAAGCGCATATGTTTTAGGGAAGTAATACTCATAAGCGCAATATCAAAAAGGCGCGCAATGTTCAAAAGGGGAGTGTGCTTCAATCACAAAGGCGCATAACTTGAAGGAAAGTAATAGGCAAAAATCTACAAGAGCGTACAACTTTAGGGGAGACAAGAGCATCATATTAGAAATAGCGCAACTATTTAGGGAGAGTTTTACAATGAAAAGGCGCTAGAGCTTAAAGGAAGAATGCCTGAATACAAACTTCATGCTTTTAAGAGGGAGTGCTACCTAAATGTCAATAAAACGCATGGACACAAAAGAGTGTTCACATACCTGTTCCAAATGATTAGTAGACCCAACTGATCCTAACCCAGGAACAAACCCCGAGTGTATGTGAGGGTATTGAGCGTATCACGATGACATCCTTACAACTCAACCAAAACTATCCGGGCCATAACCATATAGGTACAGGACTGATTTATCAGATCACGGGTTAGAAGACGCTTCACTGGTCCAAAGGCGCATGCACGACCCTTCCTAGCTACTCATTTGTCTCCCAAAAGACATATGTTTCAATATCTCACGGGGAACCGCATGCTATCACCGTTCATTTGGAAACGGGAGATATTGAACAAAGTGGTCCACAGCCCCACCACGACTTTCTTGAACACGTAAATGTCTGGTGTGTCATCATAGCCAAAATATCTTTTAAAATTTTCTAGGACACATACATTCTTTTACACACATATTGCAGGTCAACGTGACCATGCCAGAACTTCTGTAGACGCATCATTAAATGATGTGCTTCCATGATCAGAAGGAAGTCCTGCCGTTGCAACATAAAAACAACAACAGTAGCATGCCATCTTCTGGAGCACGACTCTAGAACGATGTCAACGGGTTGCCTATGTGGCCCCGTAGTCCCTTCAAATGCAAGTCTGTGTGACTTTGCATCAACGACCAAGAGTGACATCGAGGGATGTCTCACGATGATCGGTCGTCCGTCCCGTTTTCAGGTACTTCATCCGGAATTCAATGCCAACACGTTCAGCGTACACTCAGGTTCGCCTTGATCACACATCATGACGATACAAATGAATCGCCATGAGGGGGAGAAGTATATCAAGGATGCCAAGCACGTGAACTCATTAAAGAAGCCAAGCTTTCAACGCACGTGCTGAACCACAACAAACAAGACCTCTCTCCATGGTTCAAGCATACACGACAAGTCAATGCTGATGATCCACGCGACTCTGATATATGCAAGAAGATGACGAATATTCAAGTTGCAAAGAAGAAAAAGAGGGTGCATGTAAATAGGGGGAGACTGAAGATTCTCCAGACGCTCTCAGATATTTCTTAAAACAGCAACAAAGAACATGTCAAATTCAAAGTTGAACACAAAGTGGGAGATTGTTAGGAATCTTTCTGTTGTGTTCAAATAATGATGAAGACTGAAGATTATCAAAGACAAAGACAACCGGCGCTTCAATGACAATTGAACACTAAGGGGGAGATTGTTGGAAATATTTTATAGTGTTCAATAATCATGTTATATTTGTCTAGGGACTTAATTTTATTTTATGTAAATATAGGGACTAAAGTGTAAATATACCAAAGTATGCTTTGGTATATATAGGGCAAGTGTGTGTAAAATACACACAACTTGAGTTTAGCTTTCTCTCACTAGAAAATCTCTCTCACCATTATCTTAATTAGGGTTGAATTGTAGAGAGAGAAAGAGGTAATTGGAGAGAAAGTTTGTGATTAATGAAGATTTGATTGATTTAATCCTAAAGCTTCCGCTCGCATTATCATCGAGGTAAATCTATCGAATCTATGCTCGAGTTCTTCGTTGGATGATAAGTACGGGCCTAACAATCAATAGCCTATATAATTTTCTTATAACTCATCTTTATCTATGTTCTTTCTTCATTCCTAAGCTTCTTCAATCCTAAGCAACGTGGAAAGAAAAAATTTCTGGATTGATCCAAGTATAATTAAGATAAGGTAAGTTCTTGTTTAGCTAATCACCATCAAGTTCCTTTTCTCAGAAATTTCCTCAATGTGCAGCCTCTGTAATACACGATTTTTACCTAGCTAATGTTCTCCGATCTTTGCGAAATTTGTTTCTGTTAAAAGCTAATCTTCTTATCTTTCCATAGCCGATGGAATCGAATAAATCAGATGTTTCTACGAATTTCTGTGATTTTTTAACTTTCAGCTGCGAAGCTGAAACTGTTCGGTGACAAAGATACTGCATTTCATGACTTTCCCCTAGCTATACTGCTCCGAATCTTAAAAAACTAGTCTCGTTTAAAATCTAGCTTCCTGAGCTTTTCACAGAAGCTTGAATCATCTCGTTCCAACATTTCTATGATTTATTCTGAATTTTCGAAGATGGTGCGGCGAAACAGGATTTTCTCCAACTTATTGAAGAAATTTCGAATTCTGCTCTTAGTTTCTGCTTCGAATTATTTTGGGACAGTATCAGTGATTCATTGTGATGATCTTTAAACTGTTGCAGGGCAGTTTTCGATGTTGGGACATTTTTATTATGGTTTTAAAAGGCATCGTATATCATTGATTTTTCGTATGTTGTTAAAGTTAAATTGCGATCTCCTGTTTTAGGCGAAGGAACGTCGGGACTCGAGGGCAGCTTCAGACGTTGGGGAAACTTAGGCACTTACTTAGTGAGTTGATAATACGGGGACGCCTTCCCTTCATGGGATGTGTGAACCTCGCGATGTGTTGTTTTATTTCGTCTTCTTATGAAATTATGCAATATTGTTTGTTGATGTGATAGTGAGCCTTGCCGGCTATAGGATGTTCGTATTCGTTATTATTCCATTGTTGAGAAATTGGGCGTATATGTCGTTCCATGATTTGGGTTGACAAATGAACAGGGAATTACATAGCGTGATGTCGTGTCCCTATTCTATGCTATTGACTTGATATTATGGGTTTATGGTTTGGTCGCTGATGATGCATACACTCGGTACCGAGTTATAAGTAGCCTGAATGGCCACGTTCGGGTGAGCGAGAGTGGCATATTGAGTAAGTAGCTCGTGGCTTGGCAAACCCGGGTGAGTGAGGCCCAACGAATTCACCCGTCCATATGCCACGGATTGATTATTGTTAGAGGGTGAACGTTGGGGAGGTAATAAAGTCGATTGTGAGACTCGGCTAACGTCACCGCTGTGGGACATGCATTTCATACATATTTGATATGATTTTTCACGGTCTAGTCGATACGATTGTTCATGGCATTGTGTTTAGAGTACGGTGACGGACTCGTCTGACTCTCGATGGGGAGTTCAGTTCGAGGAGGATACGGTTACCCACGCGTCGTTTATGTGATGACGTGTACTTTCTCGATGTTCTTGATATGTTTTATGATTTATTTTTATTGCTGTATATTCCTCGTACGAGTGGTGGATACTGTTTATCTTGTAAATATGAAGTAGTCGATATATTTGGTTTGCTATGGTATTATCGTTGAGAACACGCCTTCTATGAAGGGAAGGTGTGTCTCTATTATCTCCTCACTGAGCTAGTGATTTGCTCACCCCATATATATATACTTCTTTCTATCCAGGTTGTTGATAACTCTTTTGTTTGGAGGTTTGCCATTCTCGATCGTCATTTCCGCTGCTGTTTCTACCATTTTGGGTACAATATCATCTTTTTATATTGAATCCATTGGCGGGGATATTTTGGAAGGAGGTTTTGTTGTACATTATTCCTCGTTGACCGATGTATCGAGACACTTTGTATTGTAAAACCTCCTTTGATATATATATATATATATTCCTTTATCGAGTACCGTTTCTTTCGTGCGATTTGATTTCGTGACTGTGAGTTGATATCAAGCCTTGTGTTTATTGAGAAATGCGGCGGCTGTCGCTCCTTCGACGCGGGTCGGGGCGTGACAATATAACCGATGTATTCTAATTTTTGAAATCAACATTTTTCAAACACGAACCGTAAACCTTAATTTTCGAACCAAAAACTTGAAGTAGGACTATAAATTCGAGATTAATGACAACAATTGACTTAGATAGCAAGCTCACTACATTCTCAACACAAATAGAACAAAGAAACAACACAGAAACTGGAAATCTCAAAGCAATCATAAGAAATTCCCAAATTTTGGAAAATTAGGTTTCGAGAGAAAAAACCTACCTTTCAAGTTTAATCGACGTTCATGATGTGTGTAAGGGGTGCTACCGCCACTTCCGGGGTGTCGCCGGCGGTCGGAGATGATTGGACGACGTTGGGATCGCGGTTCCGTGTGTGTGTCAAGCGTTCGTGCAAATGAAGTCGAAAGGGATTCACGATTGTTAAGTAAGACTATAGGTGATGGTTGTTAACAACAACCGACACTAAGTATACTATAGGCGACGGTTGTTAACAACACCGACACCAATAGTGTAAGTATAGGCGACGGTTGTTGTTAACAACCGTCACTTATAGTATATTAATACTATAGGCGACGGTTGCGTGATAACAACCGTCGCCTATAGTCTTACTTACTTTAAAAATATTATCAAAAAACCCCCACGTGTATTATAGGTGCCGGTTTTTTAGGAACCGTTGCCTATACTATATTTTGTACTAGTGGTTGCACGGGGGTGAGGGTTCATACGAGAAATTGCATTTTATCCCTGGAAAATGCTCCTCGTATTGTAGATCGCACACCGCCAACATGTGATCGAGGAAACCACAGAAATAACAGAAATTAGGAAGTCGCTCATATTTGAAATGAACCATTGCATCCCTTCGTTCTGAACCATAGAGCTTCATAAAACGTCGAAGTGGTTTAGCTATATCAATCATCACTTTAAGTCGTTCGTACGGAAGTGATTGAGATTCCTTATCTTCCATCTCCAAGAAACCTCACAGCTTATCTCCTATCTGGCACATGATTCGCTTCGAAGGGGCCCGCAACAACATATTGTAAACTTGGACACAGAATTGACAATTGTCGAGGGACAATTCCGTCAGATCTTCCAAATCATCCAATTGCCTCAATACGATTATTTGCTTTTCGAAAGCCGTTGGTGACAGATTTAAAATCCGACGACGATCGATCTCTCTCAGGGTACAAATACATTAAGAAACGATCCTCCCAAATCTTATACATGTCCATCCCCCGGTCGGGTTTAAAAGCTGACTCAGAAGTCAGATTTAAGAGCTGAGAAGTTGAAGCTTTTCTAGGACAAGATCCGGCCAACGATCGGAAAGCATTCCTGTCTAACTATTCTCTATATCATGGATTCTCATTAATTCTTAATCCTCGAGGTTCATCCTCAATAAGATCAATATCCCATGTTGACATTATTAACCGTGCTATACGCCTTTCAATCTCAATTCTTGGTGATATGTATCGATCAATCCTCCTTGAATACCTAATAGAAAACACAAGATAAACAATCAAAGATATGTGCAACGAGAGCAGACACAAAAAACAATGGAAAAAGAGAAATATTTGAGGAGAATAACACTCGAGTTTCTATGAAGCAGAGAAGCCCTTTGCGAGATTTCTGATGAGTGCGGTAACGATCCAGGCAAAGATGAGCAAGGATGAGTAACGATCTAGAATATGAAATTTTTTGCATATTTTAACCCACATATCACGTGCAAAATGAATTTAAGATGTGTATATAATATCGATTTAGTTCAATCTCTACCAAATATTAAATGTATCTTTGTCAATAACATCTTGTTGTCCAGTTCAAGATTCTTCAAATATACAATCCAATCTTGTTCATATCTTTTATGTATTTTTGTCAACGGCCTCTTTGTTGACATGCTCAAGTTTCCAACATAAAATTCAGTCTTATCCAAATCTTCAACTCATCCAATTCATAGACGTGTATCTTACCAATTATTTTACCAGCAATAATGCGTAGCTAACCAAGCCGCCATCTTCAGCTATAGGAATCTTACTTCCCCTTTTCCCTTCATCAGTATCTTTGTGGTTTGGTTGGTTACGACCACCATGAAAAATCAGGTTATGAGAAATACTAGATTTTCTATTCTAAAGGCATTATCACGGAACAACACAATGTTTCAAAACTGTCAAAGAGAAGAAGACGCACACGTCAAGTCACATTCTTTTCCCAAAAAAAAAATGATCATTTTATCATTTGTGTATTTCTGACAACGCACATTTTTAATCATCTTCGACCCATAAAAGCCGAACTTTTTGTCTGCTCTAAATAAATTCTGAGGACGTTTGCCCTCTGTGCATTGCACCACCCGAACCCGTCAATGACCTCGATCTGCATAAGCCCGTATTGCACAGCATGCGGGGCTTCATGTCATTATTATTACGTCTGGCCTTAATCTTATTGGTCTCCACTATCTCAACGTCCCACAACATTTTGTCCCAACTCTTGGCCAGATGAAAAACGTCGTGTGTCAACGAGTTCTTCCAGGGTGGTACCCCACCATATGGTCGTAAATAATTCCCAAAGAAAGACCTCAATCTTATTTGCATTCCGTCTCTCAAGGGTTCCCATTTGGTGGTGGGATCATCCTGAAAATAAGGCCGCGTTTGGATCGTCTTTAATTTGCCCTTAAGACCGGGAAGAAAAGGGATGTTGGAGGCTGTTAGGTACGTTCCGTGGCAGCTCTTTAGGCGTATGAAGCGACCGCCTCTGAGGGTTTCAACGTGCCATATCACGTTTGGGGATGATCTGTCTCTTGAGAGGGTCATTGCATCTGTATGTTCATCGGTGGCTGACACGTATTTGTTGTTATGGCTTTTCAGGCGGATTGACTTGGCTTTTTGAAAAAGATCCATTGATTGGAATGGTATTTTTTTTTTTGATCGTTTATTGCAGGTTTTAATGATTCACTGGCTCGAGGTTTAATCTTTCACCATGTAATAAAGGAGTTATCGAGAGAGAGAGAGAGAGTACAAGGAAATGAACGATTTGTAAGATGGGAATGCCGAAGGACACGCATGCACGTGGTTCCACCTGTTGGAGAATGTCATGGCCGGGTGACCTGCTTTTTTACGACATAAATACCATTTTTTAAACACGGAGCTACCCTGTCGGAATATTTTTACTTTGAACTCCCCACTCCAAAAGTTTCTTACACCAAGCTATCCATTTGATTAAAATGTCCCTTACATAACATATTATTACAATTTTACCAATATAATATTAAAATAACAATAAAAACAGAAAATCTAAATCACACATGATCGATCCATACTGTTGCTCCAAAAAAAAAAAAAATTCCTAACGAACGAAACTCTCCTAGATTCTCTAGCGCTCAAAACTGCCATGCCAACTGTCGATCAAACTCCACGCAAGAGCCGCACAAAGGTGGGAATGAATTCTGAACCGGCGATGAAAGTTTTCCTGTCTGCTAATCCGATTTCAGAAAAAAGAAAAAGAAAAAGAAAAAGAAAAGAAAGGTGTAGAAGAGGGAAGAACGGGGTTTTGGATGCCATGAATTCCATACGAAGAACGATGTTTTTTGTTCTGAGCAATTTGAATTGGAATTTCAAGCCTTACACATCGCTGAGCTTCTTAGACTATTTCTCCCGGAAGTTAAACAATGATGAATCGCCAACAAGCACTTTGCTCTCGAGTTAAGTATGTATCATTACAAGCAAAATTAGAGGTAATAATACAATTAAGTAGCAGATTTAATAAGATAATGATTTTCGTTCCGACGATTCTTTTGAACGAGAAAATGAATGCATTTGTGTCTATTTCTTGGAATTTAAGCCTTATGAGATTTCTCCATAACTCGATTTGGCTAGATTAACGTTTCTTGTTTTGCTGATATGTACGATTTGTAGTATAACTGAAGCATTAATTTTTGTCTAGTTCGTCATATGTGGCTTTAGTTACTTGATTAGGATTTATTCGGTCTCTTTTAAGTCATCTGCTATAGTCTTTCTTGATTGGTTCGATTTGTGCATTGCTAGTATTTAATACTATCTGTTAGTATAAATTGATACGATATACATCAGATCTTGGTGCTATAAGTCTCCTTTTTTAGTATTGCATATTATTGTGGTGCAAATTGATTGACTTGACCTTATTTTGGAGGAATATGATGATATCAATGCATCCAATAACTTAAATAGACATTCATAAGGGTTTAAAGGATCTATTTAAAGGATCAAATAACTTAAACTTCATTTGTTTTCTTATATAATTGGTATTTTTTGCTTTTAGAATGACATCACATCTAATCTATTACTAGTTGCTGCAACCACTTTAAAATGGTACGACAATTTATCCACATTAGATACTACAATCACAATAAAATAGTATCACAACATACGTAAATTGCCTAACTTTGAAAATTGTTATAAATTCAACGACATTTGCGTATGATGGAGGTATTGGTGTTTCCCAATCGGACATGGAAGCTCGCATCGAACAGGTGAAGGCGGAGTTAAGGGAACATACGCGTGTTATTAGAGAGATGAGGTCACGGGTTCTTGAAGAGACTGAATATGATGAAGAAACTTTTGATGATGAGGATCGAGCGTATGAGGGATGTGATGAGGTTCTTGCAAATGCACGTGATGGGGTTGCTGCAATGCACGTGATGAGGTAAGACACAAGAATTTATCTGTATGTTTGAGGGAGACGAGGAAGAGAAATATGTTACATTATAAGTGATTTTATATGTTGAATGTTTATTTTTTTGGAGACTATTTCTTTTTTGTTGGATGTTCAGTAAGAACTAGCCTGTAATTTGGTCTGTGGTGTTGGTGAATTTTTTAGGTTTGACAGATGAAGTACGACATAATACAGTCACATGTATCATAATAATGTAAAAATGGTACAACAAATACATTAAAATGGTACGGCATATTAATAGCCATAAGATGACGAAAAATATGTAAAGACAATATCTGATATGTTAGGAACAATTTCTGACGGTATCTGACATGTCATAGAATGTCCACCTATCAGAAATTGTATTATATGTCAGATTATGTCTTAAAAGATTTTGGTACTACAAACTATGTATAAATGGTACATTGTTCCTCCACAATATGCTCCTCCAAAATAAGGTACGTTCACAAGATAATACATGGTACCATATACACATTAAATTTGGTACAACTTATTATGATGCGTTTTTCGTCACCGTTCGAATTAATTTTTCATGCGAAACTATTGTAATATACCTATATGTTTCACTTGATATCAAATTTGATGGTTTAAACCTTATTATGAGTTGAAGGATTTGAATTTCAAACTACATATTGAAAGTTCATAAGGAACCCTCTCTTACATTGTAGCTTGGATTTTAAACTACAAATATGTGATTTTAAGGGTTAACCCGTTAAATATGATACACAATGAAATATACAACAAATATAGATATTACAAAACGGTTTCACATCAAAGCAAACGCGAATGGCTACGTAAAATGTTTACCCTAATATGTTGTACCATATTTGTGAAGGATATGGTACTCTATAGTTCAAAGTTGATGTACCTTATTATAATTTCACATGGTACAATTCGTAATACGTTTGTAGTACCAAATACATTGGAGATGGCATGCATCAGGTAAGACTTTGCGAGTTGATCTGCCTTTTGTCGGATTTATTCAACATCGGTGAGCTGATCAGGTGATTTGGGAATAGATGTCTCTTCCACCGGAGGATTGTTTTCTGGTGCGGCTGGTATAATTTGCAAGAATTGGGCTGGTCCTTGATTAATTGATTCAAGTAGGTTTTTAGCTTGGTCGTTTGTGTCTATGAATGTGATGAACTTATCTCTCCAAACTGAGTATTCTCCCTGTCTAAGTACGTGCGGCCTCATGTCGCTTCCCATGCTATCTACTTCCATTTCTATTTGGTTAAGTGTGTGAGAGTTGCTAGATGTGGAACACGTGTTGTATTGGGTAGTTTTTTTTTTAAAATCTTGGATCGATATCTCTTGTGAAAAGTTTGATAAAGACTGTTATCGAAAAATTTCCGAGTCCGAAAAGTTCAAAGTTTTCGTTAAAATAAAATTTTCGAATAAAATTTGAGTATCGAAAAGTTAAAGCGCCGAGAACTTTTAAAAGCCGAAAAGTTAGAGGACCGAAAAACATTAAATACTGAAAAGTTGGTGATTCGAGGACTTTGAGGAATTTTGACCGAAAACTTTCCATATGTGTTTGACTGAAAACTTTGAGTAACAAATGCCGAAACTTTCGTGATTGCGAAAATTCCAAATGGCACTGTAGCAGCGAAAACTCCAATACCGAGAACTTTTTCTGTAAACTTAAAATGTTTTTGTACCGAGAATGTAAGTTTTGGTACCGAAAATGCAAATCTGGGTATAGAAACAGCTCAAAAACTGCAGAAAGAGACTGGTAACTACTGGGTAATGAGCTAAAATGATGAAATCAACTCAAAGCTACTCAAAACACCAGTTAAAACCAAAAAACGAAGCTAAATAAGCAGTTCATGTTGCGAAAAGTCAGAAAACGGTTTTTTCAAATCTTTAACTGCGAAAATAGGTTAAAATCGATCCAACAACGTTAAAATACCTCTACCCAAACCTCATGGTGGCTCTGATACCACTTGTAGGTTCCAAAATCATGCAGCAGCCCTCAAATTTCGATGGAACAGTGACACCTTTGAGTGTGTGTTTGTGCATGTTTTTATGTGAAGGTTGCGGCTCCAAGTTTTTGTTAGAATCTCACACTTTTCTAGGTTTAGCTCAAAATAGAGTTTTTTCTTTTGTGGGAAGTGTTACAATAAAATAAGTCATCGCCCACTATATATAACAAACATATTTTGGTATATTCACAAAATTTACCCAACACACAAACTAACAACTACATTGACCCACATAAAGTAATATTCATACAAATGTACACAAGGAACACTATTAAATGATTTCTAACACACTTGATTAACACAATTTAGAGCAAAACATACATCAATTTTCGAGTATTCTACATGAACAGTATGAAGATCATATGAATACTTCGATCACAAATTTTCTTCGATCACACTGATTTTGGCTCAATTAAGCAAATTCGAACACAATTAGCACTCGATAATCGATTTTTGAACACTTTCAGCTTAAGATCAAACACAAACTTCACAGAAAGTGCAAATCATGCTTGGTACGAAAACTTTGAGATGAATAAACTTTTCGCCTGCAAATCAGAAAATTGAAGATCATCTCATTTTCGATCCACAAATCAAGCAGAATCATGCTCTAATACCACTTGTTAGGCCCGATTATCACCAAACTAGGAAGATCTAACACTCAAATGGTATAATTACCTTTGACGATGATGATTAGCTAGGGTTTGTAGATAATTCTTCTAAGCTAGATGGAATGTTCAACAAGCTCTCTTTTTATTTCACCTTCAAGTGTGTCTTTTTATTTCATCTTCAAGTGTGTGTACACTATGAGCTTGCTTAGGGACCTTTACATTGGAAGCTCTATATTTCCACAACTTTGATATATTTATAAATAGGTCCCTAAACTATATAAAGTAACAAAACTAGCCCAAATTCAAAGATAGCCTAAGTATAGAATACAATTAAAATGTCTTCTACAGATTGGTTGTAATCGGACCTAACACCTCGTTTACTTCAACTCACTATCATTTGTTTTTTCTCATCGGCGGATGTTTTATTTCTGAGGGAGACCACATTGGACTGAGCAAATCCATGATTTCAAGCAACTCCATAAAACACTTATCTACATCAGGCAAACCTTCGATAAATTAGACAATCTTTATTTTATTTTCCAGCAACCCACAACGTATTAGAAAAACTCACGCCGAACCGAAAAAACCTGCATTGGACTGGACTGTGAAGACCCATGATTTATTTTTTTTTCCATTTCCGTTTTTTTTTTTGTTTTTGTTTTTCCATGAGAAACCAAAACTGGAATGAGAAACTCTTGTTGGACTTACTTGGATCGTGAAATCCTCGCTGGACTGAACTGTGAAAACCTACGTTTTCTTCTTCCCCTTCGTTCTGTTTTTTCTTCATTGTTTTTATTTTCGTTTTTCATTCCTTCTTTATATTTCATTAAGAAAAGGAAAAATTAATAAAAAATCTTAATGCGAGGGTATGTTAAATTAATTTAATAAGTGGCTCATGAAATATAAATAATAAATAATACTCTATTTTAATTATATATAATATGATGGTTATTATATATTAAAGATTAGGAAAAATTTGATTACGTGTAAGAACATTAATTTATTTTTGCATGGCCATCTCAATGCTTCCTATTCCTAATTCGGAGAACAAAAGTAGTGAGTCGGGTTGCTAATTAGTGGAGACAACGTAGTCAACGTGGCAATGGAACGGTTCTCTCTGTGTTTGGCAGATTAATTGGGAGCGCGTCTATTCCTACACCATGTGATTAATTGGTTACTAACATAAAAAAGGAAGTTTTATTTATGATAGGAAAACAAAAGGAAAAGGTTTTTGTCCTGTGAACTTGCAACTCAATCAACTATTCCCATTTTTAGTACAATAATCAATCAGCACTCAGCACAAATATAAAATAAAAACCTCTCAATTCTCCTAAGATTTGAGCAATTTAAAGGCGTGCCACGATGTGGCGGTGTGTGTCGCGTGGACTCCGCATTCCCACCAGCAGATCGGCCTCATCAGCTGATTCTCTCCGCCATCTATTCACTACTGAAGCCGTACGATTTCCTCAAAATCTATTTCCTTTTCATTTTTAATTATTAACTTGTTAGGGGTTTTATGTGAGTTTCTGTTTATTCTTTGTGTTCGTTGGATTGTTTTAGTCGTACACGTTAGTGGATCATACGTACGATGCGGTGGTGGTCGGGGCTGGGGGAGCTGGTCTTAGGGCGGCGATAGGGTTGTCGGAGCACGGATTCAACACTGCTTGCATCACCAAGCTGTTCCCAACACGATCGCATACTGTTGCCGCCCAGGTTTGGCTGCCACCTGGTATATCTTATATAGTAGTAGTGATGGTAGTTTAATTAGTGTCCAACGCTTTCTCGTGGATGATAGTGATGTATCGTGTTTTAACCATTGTTGTAAAACTCGGCCTAGGCGGCGCCTAGGCGCTAGGCGCCCCCCTCCCGCGGCGAAAATCGTCTAGGCGGCCGCCTAATCGATTGAACCGATTAATCGGCTAGGCGGCCGCCTAGGCGGTCCAATTTTATTTTTTTTTAATTTTTTTTTTCGAAAAAACATTTTAAATACAGAATATCTTATTAGGATTGACATAATTTATTTAGAATATTTGGATAATTTATTTTAAATGTTTGGATAAATTTCATTTAATTTTACTTTGGTAAAATATTAGCATATTTGATATATGGAAGATAAAAAATAATAAAAAAATAAGTATACCGACTAATTTCCGCCTAGAAACCGCCTAGGCCGTCTAGGCGCTAGGCCCACCCCGGACGCCCGACTAGCGCCTAGCAAATTTTACAACATTGGTTTTAACACTAAAAAAGTACTGGACAATCTTTTGAAGGGTGGAATAAATGCGGCATTAGGAAACATGACAGAGGATGATTGGAGGTGGCACATGTATGACACGGTGAAAGGAAGCGACTGGTTAGGTACAGTTCTCATCTCCAACTGCCAGTTTCTTTCTAAAACTAGGTCTAGGTTATTACCGTCCATGTAAAAAAATGTGTGTACTTGAAATTGTAACTGCTCTTCGCTTTGTTATCTTGCAGGTGACCAAGACACCATTCAGTACATGTGTAGAGAAGCGCCAAAAGCAGTTATAGAGCTTGAAAATTATGGGTTGCCGTTCTCCCGCACGGAAGATGTATCAACGTGCATTTGGCGGTCAAAGCTTGAATTTCGGAAAAGGTCGTGTTGGTGGATGGTTCTCCATGTCATTGGAAGTCTCTTTACTCCCAAATAAATAAATGAGCAAGCTTTTATTTATTTTTTTTTTGCAGGTGGACAAGCTTATCGTTGTGCATGTGCTGCTGATCGAACTGGTCATGCTCTACTGCACACTCTATATGGCCAGGCGATGAAACACAACACCCTGTTTTTTGTGGAATATTTTGCTCTTCTCCCAGTTACATTTTGTTAACATTATTATCCATGTATGTCTTGAACCCTGTAAGGTGTATTGATCCAATTGCCTGTTTTTCCGCACCTTAATTTTCATCGTTTTGGTTACACTAGACTAGGTACCTGCCAGGGAGTAGTTGCCCTTAATATGGAGGATGGAACCTTACATCGGTTCCGTGCTGCCTCAACAATTCTCGCCACTGGGGTACGTATTCATTTTATCTTTTACTATTCAGTGCAGTGTTGGTTTCAATGATCTGTCAGGGTTATGGTCGAGCATATTTCTCTGCAACTTCTGCTCACACTTGCACTGGGGATGGGAATGCTATGGTTGCACGTGCAGGACTGCCTCTAGAGGTTTGTATGTATGTATAACTTTTACTGTTTCAGGCGCTGGAATGTATTTGCAGAATCCTATCACAAATAATGAACGTTTCCAAGTTCCTTTGTGATCTGGGTTGGAATGTTTTCTCCGGGAAGTCACCCAAGAGAACTGTATTTCTATTGGTGCCTATATAATATTTTCGTTGCAGGATCTTGAATTTGTGCAGTTTCATCCAACCGGCATATACGGTGCTGGATGTCTGATCACGGAAGGTTCGTTTTATTTTAATCATGTTTAGTACTTTCTGATTTATAAAGTGGTTTATGGCTCAAGTCGTTTAACTTCATTTTATTGATCTTACTTTACCGTAAACCGTCGCCTATAATCGGCGCGCGGGATTTTTTAAGTATTTTTGTTTTTTTTTTAATTTAGTCGACTATAGGCGACGGTTCTTAAGGAGAAACCGTCGCCCATAGTTTACAACACTTATAGGCGACGGTTCCTATGGCGGAACCGTCGCCTATAGTTTAAAATAAAAAAATTAAAAAAAATAAAATAGGAATGGGCGACGGTTACGGGCAGGAACCGTCGCCCATTCTCTTTTTAAACCCAAAACCCTTCTCTTCCTTTTCATTTTTTTCACTGCGCGTTTTCTTCACCCAAACGGCGAATCTTCTAATACCCAACGGCGCGGTGACATTGTAATCGGCGGCGGCTCAACGGTGAAGGCAAAGGTGAACTCGCTCCACGGAACTCGGCTAGACGGCGGCGAAATCAATTATTTGGGTATAATTTCATTTTTTTTGTTTCGAAATTAATTTGGGTTTTTCGATTTTTGACTATTATTTCGTTCGATCTTGCTCGAATTCGGTTGATTTCGTTGTATATACGTCGAATTTGTTGTTTATATATATCAAATTTGTTGTTTTTGGGTGATTTCGAAATATAAATTTAATTTTGGGGTTTTTTTGTTTCGAAATTTAGGTTTGTTCGAATTTGGGGGCCTCTTATTGCTTAGGCAGCTGTGTTTAGGCTCCTTCAATCTTATTTTGGAGGTTTACGGTAATATTTTACTTCGTAATTGCGTTAATGGCATGTTTGTATGTGATAAATACGTGTTTAATCGTTGCAATTTATGTGATTTACTACTTTTATTAGCCTAGATACCCGTTCAAGAATTACTCATTAGGAGTAATTCTTGAATGGTCCCCGTTTTGGGACCGTTCTTAAACGTTCATTGTCACTTTAGGTTGTAAATGCGTGTTTGGGTTTCGATATGTATGAAAAGTTTGGTTTCATTTCCCTTAAATGTTCTCTGGGTAGACATATGAATTGGATATATATCCTTTCATATTTGTTGTCTACTTGGAGAACTATGGGGAAATGCTGCCGAATTTTCGTACATATTGAAGTCCAAATACGCATTTGCTAGTGATAATGAATGTTTAAGATGGGTTAGGTTGGAGCGATAAGGACCCTCAAAGCCATGCAATTGATTATGTATGTGAATTATTTGTTTCAGTGATTTATCTGTATAAATTTACTTGCTATATAGTTTAGGTGATTGGAATGGATCGGAGTTGGATGCATAGTATGCGAACAACGGTTGAGTATTTGAATAATGTTGAGGAGTTTATGAATTGTGCGGAGCAGAATAGGAGAAAAAAGAGGCAATCGAAGATTTCTTGTCCATGTCGTGATTGTAATAACTTAAGGTGGTGGAGTAGTGACACTGTTAGGGAACATTTGATATTAACGGGTTTTAAATCTGGGTATACTAATTGGATATGGCACGGTGAGGCCGTCATTGATGCTAGCTTTGCGGGGGAAGGAACTAGTACAGGAGGTAGACCTAATACAGATGACGATATTGTAGTTGAAACTTCTTCTGACGACAATGATCGTATTGATGATATGCTGCGTGATGTTCAAGAGGATTTTGAAGAACGACCTCCTATATTCGATAGTCTGGTTAGGGATAACAATATTCAGTTGTACGATGGATGCTCTAAATACACAAAGTTGTCTGCAAGGTAAGAAGAAGACATCCGTTGTTACTTGGAAAGCATGCAAGGTTAACTTTTTTTTATGATTTTACAAATTAATTTATGAATTATAACTAACATATATACTATATTTTGTTTATTGTAACACTTAGTGACCACGACAACCTCCCGGTTCAGAATTGTGTGGCTACTACGTAATGCGTTATATGTACGATATTATTAGTTCTGTCGGAGGCGAGAGAGGCGACTTGGTGAAGGTATTATGATAATCCAACCAACTTGGAGAATTTTAAAGTAATTCTTATTATGTATTTAGGCTTTAATTGTATTCTTATATAATGTTACAGCTATTATCTGGATATGCTTACAATGATGCATCCATTGAAGAAATACGAGAGTTGTGGGCCGAGTATTTCAATGTCGTTTGTTTAGCCATGTGAGTTATCGTAGTTTTAGATATTTTTGTTAAACTTTGTGAGTTGTATATTATTACTTTGTGGATTAGTTGAATATTTTAGTTATTGAAATGTGTTTGTTGGATTGTATGATTGTGTTTGGAAGAATGTATGATTGTATTTGGAAGAATAGTTGGGTTGATTACATGTTTGATGGGATATCGTAAAAACAAATTTGGTATTTTAAAAAAAAATATAAACAAGTGACGGTTGTTGAACAACCGTCGCCTATAGTTACTTATAGACGACGGTTGTCAATCACAACCGTCGCCTATAATGGCAACTATGGGCGACGGTTGTCGCAAACAACCGTCGCCTATAGTTAGTTATAACAACCGTCGCCTATAGTTAATTATAGGCGACGGTTAATAACCGTCGCCCATTGTTCGCGTATGTGCGTCGGGGCTCTGGGCGTCGCCGAGAAACCGTCGCCCATACCCCATAAGAACCGTCGCCCATACCCCATTTTGTACTAGTGTAAGGATCTTGCATCCAGAGATGTAGTTTCAAGATCAATGACCATGGAGATCCGAGAAGGACGTGGTGTTGGTAAGTCATTGGGTACTTACTATAAGATCAATTTGTTCAATCACGTCTGCAATTGAGTCCTATCTCCCGAGTTTTTTCTTTTTTTTTAGTATGATTATAACATTATTGTGAAACTGAGTCGTGTGATGAACTTTGGTTCCTGATTTCAATAGGACCCTTGAAGGATCACATCTACTTGCATCTGAATCACTTGCCTCCTGAGGTCCTCAAGGAAAGACTTCCTGGTATCTCCGAGACTGCAGCAATTTTCGCTGGTGTTGATGTTACTAAGGAACCAATTCCAGTTCTACCAACTGTCCATTACAATATGGGTGGAATTCCCACGAACCACCATGGCCAGGTGGACATGCACTCTACGTATCAAATTACATAATTGAACTATTGCTTATGTTATACATAATTGAAAGATTATTCTATTCTTTTTTTCTTCTGAATCTATTTTTTTTTTTCTAAGGTTGTTACAATCAAAGGTAATGATCCTGATGCTGTGGTCCCTGGACTTTTTGCCGCTGGTGAAGCTGTATGTGCATCTGTTCATGGTGCCAATCGGCTCGGTGCAAATTCACTTCTCGATATTGTTGTCTTTGGCCGGGCATGTGCGAACAGGGTTGCAGAGATCCAGAGACCAGGTGAGAGAAGTTAAAATTCGTGGTTTCCTTCGCGAGATTCCCACATCTAAAAAATAACCTTACTTCACAATGTTGAATACATTGCAGGAGAGAAGC
This sequence comes from Lindernia subracemosa, assembly GCA_028392965.1. NCBI lineage: Eukaryota > Viridiplantae > Streptophyta > Magnoliopsida > Lamiales > Linderniaceae > Vandellia > Vandellia subracemosa. Next base: position 540,575 of record JAQPCC010000011.1, on the reverse strand, counting down.
AGAAGCCTTTAGAAAAAGATTCTGGAGAGAAGACTATTAAATGGTTGGACAAGATACGCAACTCAAATGGCTCCCTACCCACCTCGAAAATCCGCTTGAACATGCAAAAGATAATGCAGAACAATGCCGCTGTTTTCCGTACACAGGAAACATTGGAGGAAGGTAAGCCACTATGTATATCATATCTGCTCGTGTAGTATATTCACTACATAACTCAATATTTGCTTTTCTTTGTCTTAAAGGTTGCCATTTAATTGATAAGGCATGGGAGAGTTTCCACGACGTAAAGTTGAAAGACAGAAGCTTAATCTGGTACCCTTCTGGTTTCTGAAAGTCACCTAGCATGAATAATGTCTTTGCTCTTTTTCCTTATCTCCTTTCATTTTATTTTTATAAATTTTCTACGTAGGAATTCTGACTTGATTGAGACTATTGAGTTGGAAAATCTTTTGATTAACGCATGCATCACCATGCACTCTGCCGAAGCTCGAAAAGAAAGCAGAGGAGCTCATGCACGTGAAGACTTTACTGTCCGTTGTAACCCTATTTCCGCTCCATTTTTTCATTGCATTATTTCACATTTATCCTCAACGTTTATTAATCACTTGGCAGACAAGAGACGATGAGAACTGGATGAAACATACATTAGGGTAAGGGCTTTCCTCTCTCTTATTTTATCTAACAATGGTTGTGACGACCCTCATTTTCTAAATACTATTAGTGGCGGATTTCCGCAACGAAAGCCGCGGAAGACCCATTTTACAAAAACTTTTTTTCGTAAAATAGAATATATTATAGTACATACGGGTTACAAAGTCGTATAACAAAGGCCGTAGCCCCAAAATATTCAAAATATCAAAACGCCCTAATGCCGCTCCATAGGTCTTCATCCATGTACAACCTCGCTCTCAAAAGTCCGTGGAGTTACCGCCATCAGCCTGCCTCAGTCGCGACGTACCTCGACGTCGGACTCGGTCGTACCTACAACACATAAAACTGAGCGATTGCCCAGTAGGTGAAAACATGCATGAATGCAGCGTGCGCTCACCCATCATCCCAAAATATCTCACCATAAATGCACGCTCGACTTTTTCCTCTCAATCCATCTTATCATATCTCGACACAGGGCCCTAGGTTAGACTCGACACCTCGCGCGCCCATAACAATCACGGTAGCCTACACTGATAGCGTTTAGACGATCACGCTACTGCCCTACCAGGTCGCTCCTTCCGCGAAAATAATATAAAAGACGGTAGCCTACACTGATAGCGTTTAGACGTTCACGCTACTGCCCTACCAGGTCGCTCCTTCCGTGAAAATAACATAAAAGACGGTTTTGCACCTCGGGACGTTCACGCCCGAGTAGACAGATCGATCACGCCTGTCTGCCGTCAGGTGTCATATATGAGTACTAACCTCGATTCTTCTACGACTCATCAACGCGATCACGATCTACCCCGCTCGTTGACACTATAAAGTGTCACCGTGTCCACACGGTCATCACACACTCGTACTGATATGAGATGCATGTGTGATATACAAATGAAATGCCACAGTACACATTAAAACTACCTTCCCTGAAAATATTATTTTGAACCTGGAAAATTTATTTCGAAAACTTTTAATCGGGCGTTAAAATAGACTATGCCCGTTGGACTCGGAACATTTTTCTCATTCAATGATGTAAAAATAATTTTCCTCCAAAAGACTTTTTTTTTTTTTTTTTTTTTGAACAAAGACCCGAATTTTATTCGAGCCCGAAAGTTGCTGCCCGAAAATGAGTCTGACACCGAAAATGTTTTGACCCGAAAATGTAGCCCGACAGTTCCATCCGAAAATCTTAGTTTTAAACGCCGAAAACTTGAGCCCGAATATCTTTCGAAGGCCCGAAACTCTTTACCCGAAAATAAACACAATTCGCCGAGTTTCCTTTCTGACTCAGAATATTTAAAAGACCCTAAAATTATATTTATTTCTGCGAAAACCTTGTTACCCGAAAATACTTTGTCCGAAAATATTAAAGACCCAGAAACGTATACCTATCCGAATTTATATAAATTCCAGACTACAGTACAAAGTACTATGCCCAAAAACTATTCCAACACCCGAAAACATTCAAGTGCCCGAATAACATCTACCCGAAAATATTCCTAACTCATTCAACTTCCATGTAAATATAACTATAACACGTAACATAGATTCAAACCCAAAAATCTGGGTTTTTAACGCATATAACCACCCGAAAATTCACCAAATCATGTAAGTCATGTAAGATCATAACAAAATACGTTATCACATAAAACACATAATATTTTCGTGTTTGTAGATGAAAGATTTCACCTACCTCACGTCCGAAGTTTACGTGTTCTAAGATTTTTCCGAGCTCTCGATCGTTGGTTATTGAGTTTGAAGGTTTTCTTCTCCCCTTTTCTTCTCCTTTCTTGGTTTCGAAAATGTTCTCTGTTTTTCACTTAATGGGGTATAGATATACTTTGAGGTAAATGATGATAAGTAGGTGACAAGGAGGTGACGAGTTTTTCCTCTTAGGTTAAGAAATGTCTTGCCCGAAAATTATTTACACTTCACCCGAATTTCACTTTGTCTTTACCCGAATTCTTCCCTTTGTTTTTACCCGAAAATTGCTTCACCCGAATTTATTCGGGCTTCACCTTAATGCTGCCATCACCCGAATTTTAGCCCTCTTTTGTCCAAACATAACATTTTCGGGTGTTCCTTCTATTTAGTTGTCTATGTTTACCCGAATTTTTTGAGATTCTTCACCTAAATAAAATTTCTAAGTAACATAATCATATAGTTAATTACATCAAAATCCCGTATTAAATTTTACGGGTATTACAATGGTAGCTTTGGGTGGGTTTGATATTGGTTTTGCTCTCTTCAGATACTGGGAAAATGAGAAGGTTAGATTGGATTACAGAGCAGTACACATGAATACGCTTGATGATGAAGTTGAATCGTTCCCACCAAAGGCTCGAGTGTATTAGCAACGACTTGATTTTCCTCCTGCTTGTTGCGGAATAAAGGGCCGCGGAAGTTTTACAATAAGTAATGCTTGTTTGTTGGTACGAACTAGACACATTGTTGCTCTGTGTTAGCAAAGACCCACGAAAACCAAATATTAATAACTAATACTCCACCAACTATGAAACTGAGAATTTTTTAAAGATAGGGACTGATTTTTTTACAAGGAATCACACAAGAACACCACCAATACCCACGAGTCTAAGCTCGTCCAATGTTTCTCTAAGAAAAATTTCATGACCTTTTATTCAAGTCCTTTTATTTTACCCATTCCTTAATCACATCCTATAACTTACGTACTCAATAAAAAATATCATTAAACATAATAAAAGCAATTAAAGAGAAGATTTCAAACTTCAAATTAAGGCTTCTTTTGGATAAGGTTTCTTCAAAATGAGGTTTTTTCAAATGGATTAGAAATCCGTCCTTGATTATTCTGCCCAATACAATTCGGAATGTCCATCTTGTCTCGACCACAAGATGTTTGTCGCACATAAACCTGCTTGCCACTACGTGTAACATTACCTATCCTCGGAAAACAGCATTGTCCTCAAGGCGGAAGTTTGGAAACAGTGATCGAAAATCGCCCTCTGAAAACAGTGCACCTCATCAAGACTACGATCGGCTTATTTCAACAGATATCGTTGCACCGCATTATTGCCTTCAAGAACAAGTTGGCTATCGATTACATCAACTGGAACTAGCCTCAAGGCTATAAGATCTGTCATGTACACTTGCAAGGATGATTCGATTGGGTTGTCCCCCACCACTTTCTTGAGTTGTGAGACATGAAAGACAGGGTGAATGCGAGAGCCATCCGAAAGTTGTAAGCTGTAAGCCATTCGATTGGGTGGTCCCCCACCAGTTCAATGCGTTCTATTATTGGAAATGGCCCGTAAAAATGTGCTGCGAGCTTCTTGTTTGTACGTCGTGTGACCGAAGTTTGGCGTTACGGATGTAGTTTAAGAAAGACGGTGTTGCCTACTTTGAATTCCATCTCGCAATGACTTAATCATACAGTTTTGTGCGTGTTGAAAATCAAATTTCAACTAACGAAAAATGGTGTCATGATCTTGTAATTTGGAAGCAACAGCCGTTACGTGGCACTCACCAGGCATAAATTGAGTGGGAGTCGGTGGTGTGCGCTCGTATACGGTATGAAAAGGAGTTCCAGTTTGGAAGCAACAGCCGATACCTGAAACGTCGTGTTGGAAGCAACAGCCGATACCTGAAAGCAACAGCCGATACCTGAAACGTCGTGGCACTCACCAGGCATAAATTTGGAAGCAACAGCCGATACCTGAAACGTCGTGTTGTATCAATACTCAGCCCAAAGTATCCATTTTAACAAGGCCTTCGGTTGAGCACCAATAGGACTTCTGATTGACTGTATGTTTGTGTGCAATAAGCATAACTCATTTTTAACGTTATCCCTTGTAAACGAAAACAACTCCTTCCACAATTGTCTTAAAAAACCAAATCTTTATCACTCAATGCTGTGAGGAAATCCATGTAAACGAACCACATTCTTCACAAACTTGGCAGTCACGTCACGAGTTGTCAATGTATGGCGCAGCAAAATAAAATGGCCGTATTTGGAGAGTTCGTTTTCTACCACAAGGATGCTACCAAAGCTATTAAATTTAGGCAGTCCCGTGATAAAATCGATCGCGATGTCTTCCCATATTTTTTCGAGTATGGTCAGCGGTGTTAGTACTCCTGCTGGTGATAGTGCCTCGTATTTAGCTCGTTGGCATACAATACACTGTGCTATAAAGTCCGAGACTCGCTTCATCATCCCGGCGAATACAAGGATGCCGCAAGTTGGCGATAATTACGGAACGCACCTGAGTGTCCATCGGTTGGTGTAGAGTGGAATTCGTCGAGAAGATGGGAAATCCAATTTAAAGACTCGGGAATGACAAGTTGTCCGTTAAAATAAAGCCTCCACCAAGTAACTGATAAGGCGGATGAAAAATAGATTCTTGACGCAGTTGCTCAACGATTGAGCCAAGGACTGAATTATTTGCTATGTTGGCTTGGATTTCTACGCCATCGAGTCATCGGGGAACACTAATGGTTAATAATTTCGTTGTTTCAGTCCTGTGGGATAATTCATCTACAACAGCATTTGTGCTCCGACTTAATACTCGACCTCGAATGAGTACCGGGAATGTTCGCTGACCCATACTTGTTGAGAAGCGTGGCAATCTTCTGCTGAAGTAGGCTGCAAAGACTACGGTGATCGGTGCAGACCATAGAATGATGATCCAAGAGTAAGGCCGCCAATGCGGTATCGATAGCACAAGACCCACCATTTCTGGCTCGTAAGTGGATTTTCAACACCTATTTGCTGCCCAACTTTTGCTGAAATAACCACTGGATGTTTATCTGGCATTAAAATTGAACAATCCCGAAACCAGATGCTTCACACTCAATGACGAAGTGTTGTGTGAAATTCGGCATAGCTAACATTGGGGCTGCAACGAGGGCATCTCGCAATGCGCAAACGCCATGTTCGGTGATGATGGCCATGTGAATTTAGAGGTTTCTGATTTCGTGAGCAATGTCGTCAACGGTTGAGCAATCTGTCAGTAGTTGCGTATGAAACGACGATAGTACCCAATAAGGCATAAGAAGTGGCGAACGCTCTTTACCGATATGGGAGTCCGCCAATGTACCGCTGAAGCAATCTTTTTAGGATCCATGACAACAGTTCCCGTGGAAATGATATGACCGAGATACTCTATTTGTCTCCGACCGAAGTGGCACTTCTTTGCATTAACATAAAACTTATGTTGAGCTAGGATGTCGAGAACATTATTAATGTGTTCGAGGTGAGAAGACCACGTGAGGCTATAAATAAGAATGTCGTCGAAAAACACCAATACGTGCTTACGTAGTAGGAAAGAAAGATGTCGTTCATGGTTCCTTGAAATGTGGTTGGGGCATTCGACAACCCAAAAGGCATTTTAACTAAGAACTCGTAGTGCCCATCATGCGTGCGAAAGGCCGTCTTCGTAACGTCTTTGCTCCGAACTCTAATCTGATGGTAACCTGATCGAAGGTCGAGCTTAGTGAAATATATGGCTCCCCACAATTCATCAAAAAGTTCTTGCGATAATCCACACAAAATATGCATACTCCCATCTTTCTTGAAAAAGGACTAGAACTCGGATGAATGACTCCTGCAGCTAACATCTCCGAAACCAATCATTCGATCTCATCCTTTTGCACTTGGCCATACCGATATGGTTGGACAGAAACTGCAGTTGTTCCCGACAACAACGTGATACGATGATCAAATGCACGTTCAGGTGGTAGCGAAGTCACAGTACCGAAAACAGTAGAAAAATGTTCTGTCACTGTTTGAACGTCGCGTTGTTGAGACTCGGATAAGGCTATATGTGTTGTATCCGGGTTAACATCAGTTGAGTCGAGCAAGAGTACCATGTCCAGATCTTCCATGGCTATTTTACAAAGCGACTCGAAGTTGATCGAGACTCTTAAAAGGGCAGTATCGCCGCTTAAATCATGAGTCTGACCGTCCAATTCAGCCTGCATCGTCGAGCATTTCTAATTCAGTTTCTCATCATCCAAATTCCATAACTAATCCACTCTAAGAATCACATGAACGCCCCAAGTCAAATAAGAAGAAATCCTCCGTAACACGACAGGAATTCAACTGCAATGTGAAATTGCGACAAATACCCCCCGTAACACGACATGAATTCAGCTGCAATGTGAAATTGCGACAAATACCGTGTGAAGGCGAAACTTCCATCGCCTAAACGTACCTAAATATTGTGGTATGTTGGTTGTGACAACGAAAGACAATCAGTAAGGTGGATTGAAAATTGTTATGGCTTGCTCCACTATCGATCATGACAACAACCGATTGGTTATGTACATTATGAGCATCTTCAGCGTGTGTGGACCCAAGAGACATGTGATGGCATATAAAATTATTTCAATCGAGTTGAATTCATGTGATTGGATGGTATCACCGTTCAAGAAATCACCACTTGTTACATGGTTCTCCTCGGACCCTTGTCGTCCATTGTTGAAAGGGATCTCATCTTCTCCCCGATAGGCATGCATAGTTCCTTACGGGGATAGATGTGTCTACGGATTAACGGCTGATGACAATGAAAACATAAATTCTTGTCGCGAAGTTCTCGGTAGTCTCGATCCGATAGACGTTGAAAAGGGTGAGCTCGGGGAGTTATTGGTCGCGTGAGTGGAGGAACATCGCGATCAACGAGTCATATGGAAACTCGCGGTATTGCATGAGCCGCTGATGTGACAATAGGACGATTGGGCATTGAATGGTTTTTGTGAAACCTTGGCCGTCGGACAGAACGTGGTGATTCAGACGCATTAGATATCATATTTGTGTGATAATCATTCCTCCTATTAAGAAGTCTTCTTTTGAAATCACGAGCTGGATCGAAAGCATTTGCGACCGAATATGGTTTGTGAACCACAACGTCATCATACAATGTCGGGTGCATTCCTAGAAGAAAAAAAATCAAGATGTTGGCGACGAGGAATCTCGGAAGATTTGTCATCATATCGATGAACTCATGAGAGTATTCTTTAATGTATCATGGTTGGCGAATGCCGGAAAGATGAGCAATAAGGCTGCCACAATGTTTATCGTCAAAGGTCTCGATTATACTCCTTTTCAAAACAACCAAATGTGCTTGTGGGGTCTTCTTCAAGTATCCAACGAAACCATGATTATGCAATACCGGGCATACACACAAAGGCACATGACACTCTTTGAGAAATTGTGTTTGATTGAGAAGAAAATATTGCTCAGCTCGTGAAATCCAGCCTAATGGGTCGGTACCGTCAAAAACTGGAAGTTCGACGCGACCTTGAATTGGTTTTGGCAAAGTGTTACCTTTGGGGCCTCGCTTGAGATTGTGTGAGTGGCAATGGATGAAAGGAACTGGTCCATACGGTGAGTAAGAGTTTTGATTGATGAACACAACTCATCAAATAATTTCGTTTGTGCACCTTGTAGCTCCGTGTTGAATGTCTCCAATGTCTTCTCTAACCCGTCCACACGTTGCTCCATATGAGAACGCATAGCAATCATCGAGTGGTGGGTCGGACCAATTTGTTAGAGCAAAGACCCACACTAACTAAATATTAAGAACTAATACTCCACTAATTATGAAACTGAGAATTGTTTGAAGATAGAGAGTGATTTTTTTTTATTAAAATAATGATTAAAGGAATAACACAAGAACACCACCAATACTCACGAGTCAAGCTCGTCCAATGTTTCCCCAAGAAAATTCCATGATCATCTTCACCTCCTAATCAAGCTCTTTTAATCTTCTCATTCTCTAATCACATCCCATAGCTTACGTACTCAATAAAAGACAACATTAACCATAATAAAAACAATTAAAGACAAGATTCCAATCATCAAATAAAGGCTTCTTTCGGATAAAGTTTCTTCAAGATGAGGTTTCTTCAACTAGGTCAGAAACTCGTCCTCGATTATTCGGCCCAGTACTATTCGGAACGTCCATCTTGTCTGGACCACAAGCTGTTCGTTGCTCGTAAAACTGCTCGCCACTACATGTAACATTATGCTAGCCTTTAGTTATTTGTTGGTTGTTAGCATCCATCTTCAGCTAACAACTAGTGCCCAAAGTGTTTATGATTTGAAAGTCGAAAATTTGAAGATATAATGGTATGGTGCAACAAAGCTACCTGCTTGATTACTATGTGGTCATTAATCTTTCTATGCTTTTAGTTTGTGAAGTCGAGAAATCATTGATATTAAAATTTTTGATTTTTTTTTATAAAAATCTTACAAGGCTGGTTTGCAGTGACGGAACAACAGGGGGTTAGCGGGATTGTCCAACCCCTCGACGGCAGGCACTACAAGGAGAATATAGTGGTGATGATGGTGGATGTGGAGTGGTTTCGTTGGTGATTTTGGTAATAGAGGAGTTAATGACAAAAAAAAAAAAAAAAAAAAAAACCATAAATGACATAAAATGGGATGAGCTTATTTTTTTACTGGACTTATAATGAAATTGGCATATTTACTTCAAATATATCGACTTAAATTACTAAGGCCCATTTGATCTTAACTCATTGTATTTTAATATCTTAATTTAAATGAAAATTTTGAAATCTTAATTTCAGGGGGAAACAAGTGGATGGTTTAGAGGGGCATGGGGGGCTAAGACAAGGTCACAGGCTGCCCCCTCTCCTCTTTGTTATTGTCATGCATGGAGTGCCTCTCACGAAAATTGCTGCTTTCATCCACTGTGCAAACAAATACAGTTAGTTAACCTCATGATCTTCTTCTGCAAGGGCACGAGAGGGGCTGTGCGGGTTGTGAAGGAATCATTGGATCACTTTCAAAGCAGTCTCAGGCCTTGAAGCAAATAAGCACAAATCAAATATTTATATCGCCGAAGTTTCCAGAGGAGTCGCGGCTCAAATTGCGCAATGTATAGGATTTCAGCTCGGTGATTTTCCCATGAGGTACCTAGGGGTCCCTGTGTCCCCGACAAATTGGTCTCGTAGCTCTTACCAAGCTCTAGTGGAGAGGATAACATGTAGGATCAGATGTTGGTCCTCAAGGAATCTTTCTTATGCTGGTAGATTATGTCTTATTCATGCAGTTCTTTTGGCCACTCACGACCAAGTGTGCAAGGAGTTTCTGTGGAGTAAACGGCAAATATGTCCCATTAGGTAAGTGGGATGTAGTGAGCAGATCTAAGAAACACGGGGGACTGAGTCTGAAGGATTGCGAGACTTGGAACTTACATTGGCAGGAAAACAATTATGGGACATCACCCAAAAAGCTAACTCTAATGGGTTAATGTTGTTGTATACCATAAAGGAGACGACTTTTTGGATAAATTAAATAGGATAAAAGAGTGGTTTAGAGCTGGTTACACTGACACAAAATGGACACCAGCAAGCGATGGACTGTATTCTGTTACTTCAGGGTACGGATGGCTGAAAGGGGTGCTACCTTTATTCCCATATTTTTCTGCTATCTGGAATAGCTAGGTATAACACAATGCGTGAACATTGCTTCCTTTTGTGGCTTATTCTACATCAGAGGGTGATCACTATGGATAGATGGGGTTTGTTTAACAGTTCAAAACAAGGATTATAGGCTTTGTAACACAGCCAAGGAAACTGTGACGCATCATTAGCCAATAATTAATTAGTCCAAGTGATTCAGACCTGGACCAACTACCAGGGCATTCCCACGAGATTTCATGACTGGTGTTGTTGGTTAATAATGAAAAGCAAGAAGCGAGCCGCGTTGTCAAACATAATCATAACTGTCTCGGTAACCATTGTATACCATTTGTGGCAAGAACGAAATCACAGAATAAACGGCCAAGGAGCTTCAACGGTGTTGGAGAATTAATCTCAGACCGCAATTGAATCGAAAAACCAGCAAAAAAACCAGAGAACAATACACAAAACACAGCAGAATCTAACTCTTTATTGATGACAAATGATCAGGTTTTATAGAGCTCACAGCAAGCAACAACTCTCATGTTATCAACTTTCTCTCTAGCTCACGCTACTGAAAGTTATGCACACTCTAATCTGATCTAAAAACATAGAGAGTCACAGAATGAGCATGTTTGTCACCTGACCCTCGTGAATAATCATTTTTGCGCGCTTTCCAAGTGCTGAGTCTCTACCGGCTGCAATTTAATAAGTGGCCATCTCATAAGAGAATGTTCAGCGACTTTATCAATCTTGCATCACGTTTTCTACAGAACTGAGTTATATTCAGCTTTGCTTCTTCTCTGCTTTATTCATTCTGCATGATCTTCAAGCTGCTGAATTTGTGAATTATCCTCACAAACGGTAAATAAGGTTGCTCATCTCATCACCAAAGACCTGAAATGGAGGATCAAGACCTGCTGCAAAGTGAAATTGGACCTCTATTATCGTATATGTTTCTCTTGAATTAGTTTTCTAAATGAAGCACTGAAGTCAGAATACATTGTCTCTATTTTACATGACTGATGTAAATACTGGATCGTGGTAATGAAACTTTCCTTTCTACCCAAAAAAAAAAATTCTAATAAATTGCAACGAAATTGATATCATTTATTGTTATAAATGTATTATTATAATTAGATATTATATTAAGATTATTTTGATATTGTTAACTTTTAAGATTATTTTGATATTGTTAACTTTTATAATATTATTATGATAACAAATCTTCTAATATTAAAAAGATAAAGTATGAAATATTATTCAATATCTTGATGTGTTTTTCGATACAAGTCTAATACATATTCATACTAATCTAATTTCACAATTACAACTAATATTATATCATTTAATACATGTCATTCCATTAATCATCCAACTATTTGTCCAAGGTTTAATTAAACTAAATCACAACATTTAATTCATCTAATTATACCAGCTTTAAAAACAACCACACCTTTAAACTTAATTAATTAAAAATACTCCCCCTTGTATGATTTTCAAAGAATATGCCTCATTAAGACCTTATTAAAAAAAAAATCCAATGAAATAAAAATCTAGAGGAAAAAGAGTATATAATTCTATGGATATAATTTTCAATTGTTGCCTCATTAAACACTTTACTAGAACAACCATGTGGGAAAAACAATAGTGAAGGAAAAAATAGTGCAACACGTATATACTTTTCCTGATGAGAATATCCTTTAAGATCTCTAAGTTTTCGGACTCCAATTGAATATACTAACTTTTCAAAAATTCTCGAAGGAAGTTCCTTTGTGAATAGATCAGCGAGATTTTCACTTGATCGACATGTTGTACATCAATATCACCAGTTCTCTAAAGTCCGTGTGTAAAGAAAAATTTTGGTGATATATTTTTTGTCTTATCACCTTTGATGTAACATTCCTTTACTTGAGCGATGCATGCTGTAAATAATGTTGTAGGTAGTAGTTTTTCATAAAATAATCCACAAGTCTCTTGAATGTGATGAATAACATATCTCAACAAAAAATATTCTCAACGAGCTTCATGAATTGTCAATATTTCAACATGATTTGAAGACCTAGATGTTAAGGTTTGTTTAACCGATCACCCTGAAATAGTTGTACCTCCATATGCAAATAAATAACCCGTTTGTGATCGGCTATTATGCGGATGATAAGTTAGGATTTATTAGGATTATTTTATTGTGTGCAATTTATTAGAATTATCTTTGTAGTTTATTTTATAAGATTCTCTTCAATGAGATGCTTAGTGTAACTGGCCTTTGTTAGGGGCCCAAGTATTATATACCAAAATGAAGTTGTCAACTTTGAAGAATTCGTAAGAGTAGAAATCTCTTCTAAAAGTTTTTTCTTTTCATTTTAAAACTTAGTCTTTCGGATTCTAAAATAGTTTGCAATTCTGCTATTCTTTTGGCTGATATCTATTGTAAGTGTTGAAATAGATGAAATCGCCTATATATGGTAAGTTATTCCCTGATCCGAAACTTGTGAATCTATATAGAATAAAATCACGCTAATTAATCTTATGACCGTTGTTATTCAAATATAGTTGGCATGATTAACTTAACATGTTTAACTCGAAAAAAATGCATGGATTGTGTACGATATTTTGAATATTCTATGTGCTATAGGCTTATATATAGAGAGCAACACTTAGAATTTCGAGCTAAGACAGAAAGTGCAGAAGAATCGAATAGTTGATAGTTGCGCTTACTCTTGCGATCATTTTCTATCGAGCTTACACGTGTGATAACCTTCTGCCATTGACCTTACACTTGCGATTCCTAGCGTAAATTGAGTGATTCCCTACTTTCTACCATATGTTCTGTCTTTGGACGTATTGAGTGCACGAGGAGGTAAGGTCGACGATTGCGCACACGTGAACGGAAGGATTGGTGAATTTGGGGGCCCTTCGGTAGCAAGATTCCCTCGGATCGACGTGGAGCGAAACTCGGCATGTGGCAACCTAGCAGCGGACTAGTGTTCGACTTGTTTTGGTTGTGCACTGAACTATCAATCATTCTTGTAACCAACTACAGTAACATTATTTTGATTGATAAAATACTTGAGGAGCAAACCTCAAGAAGATGAGTAAACCCCGGTTGAGGATATAACATCTATAACAATCCTGGTCTTACTTTACTTTTTCAGTTATTTAGTTTTCTGTGAGACATACCAAGCAAACGTTTTTTCAAAATATTAGGAGATAATTCTAGAAACGTTTTAAAATTAAAAGGTGATAACCGAACTACTCTGTTTTTTAGGATATTGTTATCACGTTTTTCTAGAAGAAATGATTTTTGAAAAAACAAAGCAAATATTTATAAGACTAATTCACCCATCTTTGCCATATTTTATGCTTCGAGATGAAACATACAAGTATGGTAGGACCCATTTGTAATAATAGGAATTGAATTAGACTTGAAGATTACGATATTGACGAGAGTGCTGTAATAGTGCAATTAAATAATAGACAGCTGGGCGCTGGCAAGTGAACAAATAACTTCACTGACCATATATTAATGTATTTTCTGTACTTATAAGCTCTTTATATATATATATATATATATATATATATATAATCTATATATATGATTCATCACCACAGTTACGGCACAAATTATTGGTAACTCTTCGTCAGTCATGGATCACCACCTTGCGTAGTCGCTTGCTTGATATCTTTCTATACACAGAAAACAAGAAATGTAAACAAGTAAGAAAGACGCTTTTGGAACATCAGTCTCTTTTTCTGGTAAATCTTCGCTTGTTATTACGATTTGGCTTTGCTTTATGTGACTCTGACTTCTCTTGTAATAAGATCTCCCGAATTACATTTTCCTTGACATCTGATGTTTCATTGACTAATCGTGGTCTTTTGTACGAGAAATTAGTAATAGAGATTGATGCAATATTTCATAATTTTACAGAAAGATTATACATATATATATGTGTGTGTGTGTGTGTGGCGTTTCACAACTCTCTGGCAATACTCTTCAATATGAAGAAACATCAAGGTTTGTTGTGTTGATTTAGTTCTCCAGCTTAAATGTGTGTATTACATTTGCTGTAGAATAATTGAGTGTTTTTCGTATCTTTGCCCACTCTTTGTCTGTGATTTTGATGATACACTACACAGTGCATGATATCGGTCTATGCATTATTAGAGGGATTAGATCAGATATTCATATTCTTGTGAAAAGAATCCAAAAGATTGCTTGATTTTCTAATTTATGCAATGATGCGCCGCAGCTAGCAAGAAATCACCTTGTGTTATGGGTCCGCGTATTATAGCAACTCTGCAGTAGTTCATTTAATATTTTCTTGTTTTCCTGTCAGCAACGTGGCTGTGGAAAATATATATATATATCGTACATTTTTTTATTAAATTAAAAACTTTAAGGATAAGTTTCTGTAGAAAACTATAAATGTGTGTTTTTTTTTCTTTTTGTGGAAATACAGTTTCGGGAATTTGATTTTTTTTCCTCTTGAGCTTGTGTGATAAATGAGGAAGATATATTGGATTTTTGTTTTTTTTTTACCTAAATTAGTTAATGCATCGATGATATCATGTCATATTGGCACTTATACCATCTGTTCAATACTTTGCTTCATTTCAGAATAGTTAATCTTCAAAGATCAGTGTAGAGCTGACCATGGAGCCGAATGTCCTCGGTGATATCGACCTCTTCGATAACATCGATGACTTAATTAATTTTCCACCAGATAACGACGACAACGACGAATATCATAATAACCTACTCTCTGGATCGTCCGTTGATTATAACAATTTTCCGATCAATATGGCTGATGATGCACTGATTCCGGGAGATGATTGTGAGCGACTTCTCCGTGGTGGGCGCATTGACCATTTATCATCGGATGTTGACCTACTATTTGTTCGGGTACGCTTTGAATCGATTCGAAAGACAAACGAAAAATTTGTTATATTTTCTTGCTCTGTGTCAATTTGTGGAAGCAAAAGCCTTTTTTTTTTAGGTCAGGATCAATTTTATCTTGTTAACCGTTGTTAGTTTTCTTTTTCTTGATGATAAAGTTTGAAGACATCGTAAAACCAATTATGCCTTCGACCTTGGTCGAGGACTCATCTGCGGACAACCCCAAGTTCCAAAAGGAGAGCTTGTGCGACTGTAAAGAGCTAAAACCGTCAAAAGACGACCAACTATTGCATCAACTCTCGTCGGCTAATTCGATGTCAGTACTGGAGACCAACATGAGTAGTAGCAGCAGCAGCAACAATGGCAGTAACAATTCTTGCTCGGGCGAAAAGGCAAAGATACCCCTCAAACCGTACCACACGAGAACCAAGCGCCCTCGGCCAACAAATCCTTACAACTTGAAATCGGCAATTCATCAACTTATGATGATCTCCCCATCATCTTCGTCCTCTTCATCTGACATACAAGAAGAACAAGCAGATGAGAAGAAGATCAGGGTTATAAATAAGACCAAGCTGAAGAAGTCGATTAAGGTAGTGGGCCCTTCGGAGCATGAAGTAACTCGGAAGTGCTTGCATTGCGAGATCACTAGTACGCCTCAGTGGAGGGCCGGCCCCATGGGACCCAAAACACTTTGCAATGCTTGTGGGGTCCGCTACAAGTCGGGCCGTTTGTGTCCGGAGTATCGGCCAGCTGCTAGCCCTACCTTTGTTTCTTCTATGCATTCGAATTCTCATAAGAAGGTTCTTGAAATGAGAAGCAAGGTCGGACGTGGAATCACAGTCGATACGGCAAAGGATGTGATGCAAGAGATACCGCTGAAGGAGTGAAAACTCTGCCCAAGGAACTGAGAAAGTCCAGGGCGTGATTAGAATGCTGCAACGTAGGTATTGGTAGAATGCGAGGAGTTTGGTAGTTTTGTTTTCTTTTTATCTTTTTAACATTTCACCATGCCAATATAGTGTTTAGGACAATGTCGATCGTCTGTCTTTAAATGCTTAGGAAAAATTATGAGAATTTAGTTCCAGTAGTATCTGTTTTCAAAACTTGCGAGACGCCCGTTTTATATATATATATATATATATATCATCATCATCATCAAATCAACAGTGGTCAAGGAGGAGGCCTCAAGCATTTGTGAGTTAGGTCGTGGGATCGAATCCTCCTTCCTACAATTCCATGAGTAGTCCCTATGGGATTTATTTTCCATGACTATCATTGTCAGGTGGCTTTGGGACGTATTCATCTGACCCCGAGGATTAGTCTCACCACTGGAGTGTGTGGCGCAATTAAGCTTCCGCCAGGTCTGTGTGGCGCAAAGCACACGCCGGTATTTAAGGACTAGCCCATAGCCAGATCGAATGGGGATACCTCGTGACTGCAAAAATATATATATATATATATATATATATATATATTAAATAATAATTTTAATGTTATTTATATTGTTATAAATATATAATATCATAAATATATATTATTATATATAATTGATACTCAGTAAAAATAGGTTACCAACTTCAAATGTTTAAATTTGTGTCTCCGATTCTTTTTTCTGAAATGACTTGGAAATTTAGTTGGTTAATGACATGGGATACTGTCAAGTAGAATTTTTGAATTTTTCCGACTTTAATGTTTTTATTATTCTAAAAATCATGGTGCATGTTAAGTAATTATTTTTCATTGTCATTAATCTAATGAAATTTGAAGTAGTTGATGAAAATCAATATTTTGACGCAATATAACAAAGTAAAGTGAGCTTTGCCTTTAATCTTTACTAGCACTCCTAATTGAAAAATTAATATCACTAGGTTTTGCCCACGTGCGATGCACGAAGTGCGTTACGTTACACAATTTATACGAAGTAATCAAATTCAAGAATTTTCAAGAATTTTAGTGGCTCTGTCGTGCAACAAAATTCTATTAACAGTCTTATATTACAGCGGTGTGGCAGTAATTAAAAACATTTACAATGTACTAAATTTTATAGTTACAGTATTGCACAACAAATTTGCACAAAATAATTTAATCTTACAAATAAGACATATCTATTGCAAATATGCCAAAACAGAGTATGATTGTTGAATAAGGTGATTATTGTGTGTCTGCGACTGTAAGACTGACAATCTGTTTGACTGTACGATTGCAAAAATACTTTGTAAGACTGTATAACTGCGATTTTGTACGACTGGGAGATTGCAAGACTACGAGGATGCACGACTGCTAGAGTGCACAAACGGCTGCATCAATGTATGAGTTACTATTAATAGTCGTTCAACAATACGATCGTATAACATTGGCATTTTATATAGTCTTATTGATATGTAATGTAATATAATCATTTATTTGCTGAGCTGTTTTACAATATCGATTGTAATGACAGTCTTGGCATACATGTTTTAGAAAATCTGCATACATAGCATTCGATCATTTGTTACAAACACAAAACTGAAAATATTGGTGATGTTGACTAATATACGATCGCTATCTATTCATTCCATGGTGGTCAATGCCAGTATGAGAAGAAAACAGATGTTGTACGATATTTGCTACTCTTTAATTTGGAAAGCTTGTATATGGTGCAGATCGTTAGAGCGAAACATCAATGCAAATGCATTCAACAACATGTGGATGCCACATTCTCCTCCTTATTGAACACTTAGGCAGATGTTTAGTAAATTAACAAATATAACAATATACCCAATACTTTGTTTTTGAAACCTTACCTGACAGCTTGTTGTGGAACACTTCTCTCGCGTTTGACATCTAATTTAAATTCCGAAGTTGCTATTCCCCGTCAGTCAGACCAGTCGTTCGATCGACAATGGGAAGCGATGTCACAAACTGAGTGATGTTGTATTCATGAATTCAACATTATTTAAGGGGGTGAAACACTTCGGTTTCATTTCGATGATTCCTAGCATACATTCATCAATATGTTGCAATAGTTATGTAAGGAAATTTGTGAAATCCATATTGGCATTAGACATCTGTTATATTGTTTACAAACTATTAAAACATTTATGATATTCAATAGTATATCCTGCAGTCACTTGGCCTGCATCATGAGCTCGTTGAAGAAGTCGCGCCTAAGTAATGCCCCGAAAAGTCCTACCATGTTATGGTTTGTCGTCATTTATTTATGTGCTCCTTCGCCCTTGGCCACATGCACAACGTATACGTCATGTGCTCATCAAGATCTCAATTCATTTAGGCAACTCTATTAGGATTTTCAACCAAAACATGTGATATTCCTTCAGCAGATCTTTGCGTAAATTGAACCATTTCCAAATCTATGATTGAAAACGATTATTTAAATAACTAAATCGAATAGCAAAATATATTATAATTAATAACAATACTACCTCTACCAGATTGAACTCCACTAAGGAGCTCTACTTTTGTATTCAGTAGACGTAGCTGATTAGTGAATGACTTAAAAATATTGTCAAACTATTTGATACTTTGGTCGAACTAATCCTCTTGAACATTTATTTACTCTTTCAGTATCCTCGATGTTTGCGAGTCTTTTGCCCACTCGAGGAAATACATCTCCATTCGTTGTTTCATGAGGAACACCTACTCCGAGTGTCAATCAACCATCGTTCCCAAACTATGCACTTCAACCAATACGTCTGTCACTCCAATTTCATTTTGATATAATATATATATATATATAGAGAGAGACAAGATGAGCGATGATACATTTTGATATATTGTGTCGCATATCGTTACATGTAGATTATGCATTTGATGAGGGTTTGCATATCCACACCGCATGCATGATTTTTGCTTACTGAGCTTCTACCTCATATAGTTCATGCATTGTAGGTGATCATGACTATACTACATGACTAATGTAGTTGGCGAGACTGACCGTCAGAGCTTTCACGGGCTTTTGAGGTGGAGTGTACATGAATGATGACTTGTGTGACGGGCGAGTTCGTTTTGTTGCATGAGTGTTGTGTTTCTGCGTATATATATATATATATATATATATATATATATATATATGTCGAGTCGAGTCGAGACGTTGTCGTGTGCGTCTGGTATTATGAGGGTTTCTCGTGGACTGTTTGGTTTAAATGTTTAAAAGATATTTTTTGGTTTTAAAATAATCGTAGTTTTGAGTATCTATTTTAACTTTGGGGCGAACGTCACAATGGTTGCATCAACATTACACTTGAAGCTGTTTTTCTTTGAAGTGATCAATTATTTTGCAATAGTTACATGTCAACATTCGTTTATCAACCTTTGGTGAAATATTTGTGTTTATATCCCTATTTTGATGAAAATTCTTCCCTAACATATTTGAGTTTTCACTTAATTTATTCGTACGTACATTGACTTCCTTTGTTTTTTGCTTTTAAGAACAATCGTAACATATATCTTATTCGGATGGAAATTAAAAAAAAATAGCAATTGTCTTCATTCAATTTCATGCATCTCATTCAATTCGATCAAATACGTCATTCCCAGTCGTCAACCTCTCTTTCTTCAATTTTTCACTTAACATTGCCCTAAGTTTCAACTGAAGGCCTTAATTATCAATTGATCACATAGGTTTCTCAATTTGTATTAGTATTCAAAGATAGTCAGATTCCCTATCTTGATTAAGGATGTATTTCGTTCGATTTTAAATACCAAAAACAATTGGATTACGGTTGGAGATGGCCTAGTACAACACGTGTTTATAGTTGTGTAAAAAAATGACTTTTCCAAGGGCATTCTCGTTATTTCAGATAATTCATCTTGGGTTGGATAAATAATTTGTCCAAACTCATTGGATAATTTGAGTTGGATTCGTATAATTATTACATCGATCCATAAGTATTTGGCGGGTTTCTAGAGTAAAATGCAAAAGCTAACTAAACTAATAGTAGATTGGATAATAAATTCCTTATCTGGTCTTATCCTATCAAGTAAACGGGGCTATGTATAATAAATACAACTACGAACAGTCTCTCACATCTCACACACTTATCTACATTAAATGCCACGAGAGAGAGTCATGTGCTCGCTCGTATCTAACCATTCATTTCTTGCACTCTCTCCGTATCCGTTCATGCAATCAATCACCTGCAGAGCAGTTGACCACATCCATGAAATCTAAACCTTAACCACTTTCAAATTCGTGGCTTAAATACAAGCAAACAAAAAAAAAAGATGGAGCATCAGAGAATAGCTATAAACTCTCCACCACCACAGTCCAATCATCGCAAACGAAAAATTATTACAACAATGGCAGGGCTTCTCTCTCTAACCCTCTTCTCCTTCCTCCTCATCTTATTGATCTCCGCCGCCACCCGCCACCACAGCAACCTGCGGAGACAACAGGACAGCGCCGCCGCCGTCATCATTAACCAAGCCTGCAAGGCCTCGCGGGATCCCATCACGTGCCAATCGTACATAACCCAACAAATCCCTCCCAATCCAACCACCGTCCTCCAAACCATACAAACCGCCCTCAAGGCCTCCTCTCAGAACCTCCTCCGTGGCCAGGGAATGGTACGGAGCATCCTTGACTCACCCCCTAGCAACAAAAACCTCACCACCGCAGCCAAAACCTGCCTCGAAATCCTATACCACTCGGACTACCGCACGAACGCCACATCCGCTGCTCTGACACGAGGTGAAATCAAGGACGCCCGTGCGTGGGTCAGCGCCGCACTGGCGTACCAGTATGGTTGCTGGGGAGGGCTCAAGTACGTGACTGCGAACAACCCCACGTCCCTCGTGAACGACACCACGGCCTTCTTAAACGACACTCTGATCGTGTCCACCAGCAACGCTTTGGCAATGATTGTGAACTACGACATCTACGGCGAAAAAACCGAGTCTTGGGGTCCGGTTAAGACCGAGAGGGACGGATTCTGGGAACCGAGCTCAGGTTCGGGCCCTCAGCCGCCCGTCTTTGCGGGCGGTGTGCCCAAGGATTTGAAAGCTGATGCCATGGTGTGCAAGACCGGGGTGAGCGGGTGCAGCTACAAGACGGTTCAAGAGGCGGTCGATGCTGCTCCGGCGACTAATAATGAAGACGAAGTGAGGTTTGTGGTGCGGATTAAAGAGGGCGTGTACGAGGAGATTGTCCGTGTGCCGTTTGAGAAGAGGAATGTGGTGTTCTTAGGGGATGGGAGGGGGAAAACGGTCATCACCGGCTCGTTGAGCGTCACGATGCCCGGGGTTACGACGTACACCTCAGCCACGGTTGGTGAGTTTTCGATGCTTCTTTTGTCGTCCTTCTGAATGTGTAGTTGAAGGTTCAAATATCATTATCTATATTAGTCTCAAATTTTTTATTTTTATTCAATTCATTCTCCAAATTCTTGTGTGAAGCTGTTCTAGGTGATGGATTCATGGCCAGGGATCTAACCATACAGAACACTGCCGGACCGGACGCTCATCAAGCAGTGGCCTTCCGTTCGGATAGTGATCGCTCTATCATCGAAAACTGTGAGTTCATAGGCAATCAAGACACCCTCTACGTCAACAGCCTGAGACAGTACTACAAATCTTGTCTCATCCAAGGCAACGTGGACTTCATATTTGGGAACTCGGCTTCTGTCTTCCAAGACTGCCTCATCCTCGTGGCCCCACGACAAGTTGATCCGGAAAAGGGAGAGAACAACGCCCTGACGGCTCATGGAAGAACAGATCCCGGGCAGTCGACGGGGTTTGTATTTCAGAATTGTGTAATCAACGGGACTGATTCGTACATGGCGCTGTACTATAAGAACCCTAGAGTGCATAACAATTACCTTGGTAGGCCTTGGAAAGAGTATTCGAGGACTGTGCTCATACAATGTAGCATGGAGGCTCTTATATCACCCGACGGATGGATGATTTGGAGCGGTGATTTTGCGTTGAAGACCTTGTATTATGGCGAGCTTTCGAATAAAGGGCCGGGAGCGGATACTTCGAGAAGAGTCAACTGGAGTAGCCTGATTCCCCCTGATAAAGCCTCTTCGTACTCAGTTCAGAATTTCATACAAGGGGATAAATGGATGCCTGCATCTTCTTGACGCATGCATATATACCAAATGGGCTTAGGCAGCTTACACAACTTAGGACTTAGCATAGCACACATCGTGTAGATAGATATGAATTAGTGGGGAAAAAAAATTAATAATCATAACAGAGGATTATGATAAATGTATATCGTTAGCCAATTATTTTTTTTATATATTATTTGACGCTTTGATTTGACAAAAAAGACTGAAATTTGTATCTTTGTAACTTAGCAGTGTCGAAAATTCAAAAGCCAAAATTGCATGAATGAAGAAAATCTAAGTGCCAATTGCAAGATGCGGATATTCGATTTCGGATATGCAAAAGAAACCTAATCTAACGTGGTTTCGTTTTTAAGATATACGTAAATTCGGATCCAGTTTTTCTGCCCTAACTGTAATGGCCATCAATCATCTATTTAAATTTTCTCTTAAATCCCCGTGGTTTGGCCTACTGGCTTGTAGGCGGTATTCCAACTTCGAAATCATGAATTCGATTCTTATGACTATTTTATTGGATGAATTTGAGACCAAATTCACCTTACTCAGGGATTATTCCCATCCTCGGAGTAAGGTAATGATGGATTGATTGAGGATACCTAGGGTTGGAAAAAAAGATGATATGGGCATGTCCCAGTGAGACGGGCTAGCATTAGACCAATAAACTATATAATAAATGGAGAGTTAGCAAACCAATTCAATTATGCATCATCTGACTTCATGTGTCTAATCTTGTCTGACTAATCGCTAAACATAACTCATATGGGTGTGGTACCGATCAAGTAATATTTTGGTATGAAACACTTAAGGTAGCGGTAGAGCTTCGATTAAACATGGTCACTTTCGATTTTTTTTTTCTTGATCATGGGAGAAAAAAGGATAAAAGAAAATAAAAGAACGTAAAAGACGAAGGCATCAATTTACATGGTTCGGATTCGTCGGAATTTTACGTCCACGAGCCGCCGGAAAGTATTTCTCACTATTAGGGGACGATTACAAACTCAAAGCTCACCATCGCTCGTTTTACAGCCAAAGATCAAAGGAAAAGGAAATCAGAGGATCTGCATGTATTATTGGTGTGTTAGTGTGTGTAACAACGAAAGTCTAATTCAAAATGAGCCACTTTCCTCCTTTTATTGATTCCTCGCGTCCAAGCCACCTAGAGGGAGCTGTTTTTGTATTGTCAGACATAGTACAAAGCCTATCCCTGCGCAGAGCTATAGCAGGGGGTGTCCTTCTATCAGAGACTGTCTTCCAATGGACGGCCTATATGTGTCATAATGGTCTCCGCTTCAAGCACTTTTCCTCGTACTAAGTCAAACATTTGCCAGCATCCCTATTTTGCTTGTCTCCGGCTTCCTCGACATTCATCAAGGCCATCAGGTCCCGAACGTAGTACGTTATTGGTGGCCTAGGAGATCGCCCCAGACCTGTCCTCCTAACCTCCTTTCAAAAATCATGATCTAAGTGTTAATCTGCTTTTTAGTAAGTTAATCGAGTGTTAAAATCTTATGTCTATGTTTTCGCTCGATTTTCTATGTTTAAATTCTGAAATTTAGGGTTTTGCGTTCGAAATCTTGTCTTAAGTTTGAAGTTCGATATAAAATAGGTGTTCGATATTATAATCTTTTCGATTCTATTCTTTTGGATAGAGAAGTTTTCGGCAGCTCTCAGAAGAAAGTTTTCGGGTCACAAAAAACTTTTCGATAATATGTCTTTGGCCGCACTCACTAACAGGTTTCGGTACTAGCTTCTGGTCAAATGTTTTCGATTGACAACATAAAACTTTTCCGCACTAGTTTTTTGGTAAAACTTTTTCGGTTAACACTCAGTTTACGGTCAACTTGTGTTTTCGATACCCATCTTTTCGGCTTAAAATTTATTTTTCGATATACATCTCTTCGACCCAAAATCAATTTTTAGATATTTTCGGCCCTAGATTATTTTCGATTAATCAATCGATCAATTCATTTCACGTGCACGATCCACTTCCAGCAAAGCAATCGATATGGATCCATACAACATGGGAAGTGAGTCAAGACTACCAGCCCTTAGGAGATGAGAATTCACAGTATGGAGAAGCCGATTTCTAAATTTTCTCGAAAGTAAGGAACAATGAAGGGTTGCTATCCTCAATTCTTGATGGACTAGCACGGTTCTGGATCATAGTACCAACAGATCCAGGAAACGTCCCCACCTATACTGGAATCAAGACAATTAAAAACTCATGAAGAGTATGATGAGCAAGAAAAATTAAGAGCAAAGACAGATCGTATTGCAAAGACATATCTGCTCCAAGCAATCCCTAATGACATCCCCAAAATTTATCAACCTTCAACTTCGTTTTCGCAACCATATCCCGAATAAAACCATCATCATCTAGTGACTTCTCATCCAACAATGCTTTCAATCTACTTACTTCGGTTAGAAAAAAGTTTGATGTAGGATAATCACTTCCGGAAATTACATGAGTACACTTTCAAAACACCTCTAGCACTGAACATGCTTTTTCATCTTTTGCCCAATCTTCACCACTTCGGCATCCTTCAAAGTGAGGTTCTCGAACTGCAAACCTTGGGAAAACGTCTTTAAACTTCAAACCAGCAAACAACATTACATATGTTGTTATGTTTCTTGGTATGATGAATGAATTGTATTGATCAAAATTTCTTGTGTATTTGTTTAGGCTTACATAGAGTCCTATTTATACTATTGGCTTTAAGCTAAGAATGGCAAGTAGCCATTGGAGCATTAAGTGTAATTGATCTCCATCCTAAATTATAGCTTTACATAATCTGCTCCATTGATAGGTTTGACTTCTTGATCTTGCCTTCTGTAGCTTCATCCGGATAAGGTAAGTGACCGTTATTGCATTGCTCTTCAACACTCCCCCTCAAGTTGGGCTTGAATAAATCAATTAAGCCTAACTTGATAAGTATGTCTTCGAATGTTCGGCCATCAACTGCCTTTGTAAAGATATCCGCCAGTTGTTCTTTGCTTGTGACAAATGGCGTTTCTATTTCTTGACTTTGTACTTTTTCTCTGACGAAGTGGCAGTCGACCTCAATGTGTTTTGTCCGCTCATGAAAGACAGGATGTGTTGCGATGTGGCGAGCTGCCTGGTTATCGCAGAACATCTTCATCGGTCGGTTGTTTTTAATCTTTAAGTCTTGTAGAAGCTGTTTTATCCATATGAGCTCACTTGTTGTCGAGGCCATGGCTCTGTATTCGGCTTCAGCACTCGATCTTGCTACAACGCTCTGCTTTTTGCTCATCCACGTAACCAGATTGCCTCCTACGAAGGTGCAGTATCCAGTGGTGGATCTTCTGTCGAAGCTTCCAGCCCAATCTGCATCTGAATAACCAATCACGTCGTGAGCTCCGTTCCTTCTCATCCAGATCCCTCGGCCCGGGTTACCCTTAAGATACTTTAGAATACGCTCAACAACTTCAAGATGACTGGTCCTGGGTGCCTGCATAAACTGACTGACACAACTAACAGCAAATGATATGTCAGGTCGTGTAACCGTCAAATAAATAAGTTTTCCTACCATCCTTTGAAATTGTAGGATATCTTTTAAGGGTTTTCCATCTTCAGAATTTAACTTTTTGTTGATTTCCATAGGACTTTTTGAGGGTTTAACTCCAGTTTTCCCAGCCTCCTTTAGGAGATCAAGGACGTATTTTCTTTGGGATAGAAAGAGACCTTTAGGTGAATGAGCAATTTCTATTCCCAAAAAATATCTGAGTTGTTCAAGATCTTTAATATCAAATTTACTTTTGAGATATTCCTTAACTTTATTGATTTCATTAATGTCGTTTCCCGTTATTATGATGTCGTCCACATAAACAAGTACAACTACTATAGTTTGACTAGTAGTTTTAATAAACATGGACGAATCGGCTGAACTTTTTGAAAACTTGTAATTAAGAAGTGCATGACTCAGTTTTGAGTATCATGCTCTTGGAGATTGTTTTAAACCGTATATTGATTTTTTCAACTTACATACAAGTTTTTCGTGAGAATTCTTAAGCTGATAGCCTGGTGGGAGTGTCATGTATATATCCTCATCCAGGTCACCTTGTAAGAATGCATTTTTAACGTCCATCTGTGAGAGACTCCATCCAGAGTTAACTGCCACAGATAGGAGAATTCTTACGGTGTTCATTTTTGCGACTGGTGCAAAGGTCTCCTCGTAATCTATCCCTCGTGTTTGCGTGAACCCTTTAGCTACCAATCGTGCTTTGAATCGTTCGATTGTACCGTCGCTATTGTATTTAATTTTGTACACCCATTTACATCCAACGGGTTTTTTATTATCTGGGAGAGGTGTAATACACCATGTTTGGTTTTTTTCGAGAGCTTCTAATTCCTCCTTCATGGCCTTACGCCATTCAAGTTTCTTATTTGCTTCTTCAAAATTTTTAGGTTCACATTCTTGACCAATGTTACTTATAAATGCGTAATAAGAAGGTGAAATTTTATCATAAGATATATAATCTTGGATTGGATAAGTGACTTGGTTTGTCACGAAATCTCTTAGTCTTTCTGGAGGTCGAGAATTTCTTGTAGATCTTCTTAGAATTTGGGGTTCTATTGTTTCTCCCCCTGAGTCGGATCCTTCTGTTACTTTTTGTGGAATCTGTTTTTGTTCGGGTACTGAGATATATTTGTGAAATAAATCTTCTTGAATTGTTGGAAGTGGTGTGTCATTTTGATTCTCTAAATTAAAATCCTTTAAATTTTGATTATTTGGATAATAAGGTTCATTTTCCAGGAATACTACATCTCTAGATATATATAATTTATTATTTTTTGGATCATAGCATTTATATCCCTTCTTCTGGGATGAGTATCCTACAAATATTGTTTTGATAGATGTTGTGTCTAATTTATCATGTCTTTTGATATGTACATAACAAGTACATCCAAAGACACGTAGATGACCTAAATTGAGTTTTCTATTCAGGAGAATTTCTAGAGGACTTTTATGGTTTAATTGAACACTGGGCAGTCTGTTAATTAAATATGTAGCTGTTAAGACTGCATCAGACCAAAAACATTTGGGAACATTACTTTGAAAAAGCAGCGATCTCGTCACTTCAAGGAGATGGCGATTTTTTTCGCTCGGATACTCCATTTTGTTGTGGAGTATTTACACATGTAGTTTGATGTAAAATCCATTTTTCTTTAAAAAGATTCAAAAAGTTTCTATTAATGTATTCTGTGCTAATATCTGATCTAAAAATTTTAATTTTAGTATTGAATTGATTTTCAACTAGATTTGAAAATTCTTGAAAGCACGAAAAAACTTCAGATTTATCCTTAAGTAGATAAAGCCAAGTAATACGGGAATAATCATCTATGAATGTAACAAAATATTTAAAATCATTATAAGAAATCACTGGTGCTGGACCCCAAACATCTGAATGAACTAAATCAAGGATTTTTTCTGATTTATTTGTAGAAGAATAAAATGGTAATCTGGTTTGTTTTGAAAATTTACATGTATCACAATTACTAGAATTTATAATTGTGGAAGGAAAAATTTTGTTTAAGACTATATCAGAAGGGTGACCAAATCTCTTGTGTAAGATTTTATTTTGGTCAATAGAATTTTGGGTAGTATATAGGGCTTTATTGGGAATGTCGACTAGATACAATTCATTCTCTAGTCTTCCTTCACCAATTATCGTCCATGTGGTTCGATCTTGAAAAATTACTTTGTTTTGTAAGAAAATAACATTACAGTTTAATTCTTTAGAGATTTTTTTGACAGACAATAAATTTGATGTAAGATTTGGTAGATATAATACGTTTGAGATATTTCTTGAAAATATTTTTGATGTTCCAATTTTTTTTATTGGAATTTTGTCTCAGTTTGCTACGGTGACATATTGGGAAAATTTTGGATTGAAAGAATTAAATATATTATTTGGGTTATATGTCATATGGTCAGTTGCACCAGAATCAACAATCCAAGAATTATAAAATAAATAACTCATGCGACTTGTATTATAAGTTTGAGTAGTAAATACTGGTTTCATACCTTGGCTGTGTTTACCTGATTGGCGTAAGTGTTGAGACAGCCGTTTTATCAGTCGCTGGGTCGCTTCTTTTTCATAGATGATTATTCCTAGATGATTATTTTGGGCCAAGTCCAACACGTGGGCTTTATGTTGGGCCAAGTCCAACGCTGCCATTATCTTCATATCTCCCAAAATAGGAAACTTTATACCCTCTTGACTGCAGATCTAAGTTTGAAGCCCTAGAGCCTCTTCTTTTTCCGTTTTGTTGGATTTCGAAGGTTTGTTGTGGTTCAGAAACATCGCCACCATTTTCCATTGCCTCTGGAGCACCTTCTGCAATTTCTTCGTGTTTCTGTTTCATGTTTAGCTCGATTTCTTGGGCGACGGCCTGCTCGAGTGGGACCCGAAGACTTTTGAGCTCATCTACAGCGGCGAGGACTGAGGGCTTTGAGCGGAGTGTTTCTTCTTGTTCTTTGTTGAGGGCTTTCCCTTGTGAGAGAGACTCCTCCATCTTATTGATGCGGTTGTGTTTTTTGCGTAAGGTTCGGAGGCGTTTGTGTATGAGGCTGAGGACTGGACCTTCGGAATTTGTCCGTTCTAGGACAGAGGCCATTCTTCAGTGGAGGTTACCGCGTTAGGGTTTTAGGTGTCGACGTGGGTTTTCAATGTCAGCGTCTAATGAAACTGTTCTGATACCATGTTATGATGAATGAATTGTATTGATCAAAATTTCTTGTGTATTTGTTTAGGCTTACATAGAGTCGTATTTATACTATTGACTTTAAGCTAAGAATGGCAAGTAGCCGTTGAAGCAGTAAGTGTAATTGATCTCCATCCTAAATTATAGCTTTACATAATCTGTTCCATTGATAAGTAAGTGTAATTGATCTCCATCCTAAATTATAGCTTTACATAATCTGTTCCATTGATAGGTTTGACTTCTTAATCTTGCCTTCTGTAGCTTCATCCGGATAAGGTAAGTGACCGTTATTGCATTGCTCTTCAACGTATGTAGAGTTACATCTTGTGCGGCAATCAGCAACTAGGTTTCTTTCTTGTAAATTCAATTGTTTCACTATCTCCGAGAACACCTTTAGTCTCGCATCTGAGCGCCTAACATATTCAACATTATCATGAACAACATCAATGATTTCTTTAATCGGAGAAAGTACATCTTGTGCAATGAGATTAAGAATATGGGCACAACACCTACCATGAAACAAATTACCAGAACATAATAACTTCTTATTCCTACCCATATAATCTTTTAGAGTAGTAATAGAAGATAATCGTTGGCGCTATCGTTATCAACAGATATTGTGGGAACTTTGTTCTCGATGTCCCATTCTAGCAAACACATCTCCAATTTCCAGACCTGGACAAGGGGGTGGATATGAATAAAACTAAGCACACACTTTTGAAGATTCCAATTCTGGTCAATCCAATGGCCAGTTATGACCATGTGCTCAATTTTCGGACTTTTCGACTTCCAACAATCTATAGTGTGGCTGATTTTTTTCCACATTCTTCAACAAAGCTTTCAACTTCTTTTGTTCGTTCTCATAGACATTCTCACACCGTGATTTTGCAGTGATTCTGGATAATCCCCTGCGAAAAACTTGAATCCTTCCGCCTCAACAAATGAAAAAAGGAAGCTCGTTCATCATTATCCAAATTCTTTCCATGTCAACTTTCCATCGTGCAGTGCGAGGTAAGACGTTGGGTCAACACTAGTTGTCACAAAACCAAGTTGTGTTTGTGAGAGTTTCTCTTTCTCGTGTCGAGCTTTTGCTTTAAGATAAGAGCCACAACCTTTCAAATGCCGGTGAAACTTTTGCGAAAGATTTCTTACAGTGCTTGCAAGAAATTCTTATCTGAACTTGATCTCTTCAAAATCTGACCAAACCGCTGATGTTTTTTTTTTTCCTTTTAGGTTTCTGATGTTAAGTGTCATCGGTTTTTCCTTCCTCGACCTCGTGATACATAGTTGCACGCACTGTCTGCTCTGAAATAACAAACTGCTCATTATTGTTCATGTCCATGTCATTCGCCGGTGGCTCGATGGTTTCCTCAACATTTTGTAGGGCTGGGCTTGATGAATCTTGATCTGGATTCATATCTGCAACGAATCTAAGTAAGCCACATAAAATTTTCACTTCTACTTTAAAATCCCAAAACCAAACGTCCACTATCTGACTTTTAAAAATAAAATCCAAATAAAAAACATTACTTAGATGCCGTTGAGAGTGTAGACGAGGTGGGTCGAGAGCGTCACAGAACTGTAGGGGACGCCAATGCTCTAGATTGTTGAAGTAGAGTCACTGAGAGGTCAGATGGTAATTAATGGAGTGACTGTTAACTCAAATATATGCCAAAGTCAAATTAGGGTTAGAAAAATAAATATTTAAAATTAAGAAATATTCATGATATTGAAATTTTATATAAATAAATAAAATAAAAAAAAATGAAGATTGAGTTCGAGCTCGTGAAAGACGAGCTTGAGGTGAGCTTTTGTCATCTTTCATCCCTTAATATTATTTTCCTACAAATTCTCGGGGAGACTGCATCCATTGGCCCGATGCTACAAACTTCAATCAATTGGGCTACGGGTGTGCTTTCAATTAATTGGGCTTACATAAAGCGTATTGCTTTATTTGATGTTTATTTATTTATTTTTTCACTATTGATGTTTATTGTTCACATACGTCGATAATTATACTTATAAATGAAAGAAGGTTGCTTTCGCTTTGAATACAAATGAGATACGGTTCCACGTCCTTTTAATACTCCGATTTTTATCATTCTCTTTCAATATACATAAATTTATGTACTTAGATAGGAGCTTTATTATATAATACATTATAATATTAATTCCTAAGGAGGGTTGCTTTGCTTTGAAAACACAAGAAATACGGTTTCACGTCTTATATTTTTATATCAACCTTATCTCTATTTGAAATCATTCTATTCATGGAAGTTCTAAAATGCTAGGCAGGCTGGCTAGTTTTTATTTCACAATCCACATTTTTGTCCCCTTGAAAACGATGTATTATAAATATGTGGAGGGTGTGGAGAATTTTTATGATGCATGCTTGTTATTATTACTAAAATGTAACGACACGTGCAATGATATATATGTATTATCCTATTCAATAAAGATATAAATAAACAAAGAAAGTAAAATATTTCATGTTTAATTGTTATCTAAAGAAAGTGTGGGCGAAAAAACACACTTACACACACAAAGACAAATACTTGGCGGAAGGGGCAAGCAAGGTTTCGGTCATATAATAAGGACGTGCGACCTTCCATGACCATGAGTAAACATTTAGTCATATATCCATATGTGAATTACATTATAATCATAAAATCATTGTTACATATAATTGATTTTTGGATTTAAAGAGTTTCACGCCTTTTTTATTTGCAAGAGAACAACATTCGAAGCTATTTTCTTTTTATCTATCTATCATTGAGTAGCCATTACTGCACACATATAATGATAATATGGACGGCTTAACAACAAACGAGTATCATTAATCTTAAGGATTAGGAATGATTTAATTTAATTTTAGTTAGATGAGAATATAATCTTGATGTTTGATTATGAACCAACCATTTAAATCTGATTAGCCACATTACCTTCTCCTTGAAAGATCATTAAAATTCTTTATTTAGTAAGATATCACACGCCAATCATTCGTAACGTTTTTCGCTCTTCATCTCATCAACTTAACCTATTGTTTTCATTAACCTAATCCCAGCTACTTTCAAGGTCCTCATTATCTTCTTGTTCACAATTTAGATATTAATTAAATAATTTTTAGATCCCAAATGTTGTATATTGGATATACTTATGTATTATACAATTATAATTTAGTGATCTTAAGTATAATCCTTTAGATTAAACATTAGATATACATTATGTGCAAGTCTTTTTTTCCGAAGATTTCGGTTTACAAGTTCATGAAAAATTTGAATATTATTGAATAAAATGAATAAGTACACTTAGTTTTCTATCATTTCATAATTATATGCCAATAGTCCCCAAAGGATAACTCAAGCGGTCAAATACATTATTTCTACACATGGAGGTCACAATTTCGATTCCAATTGGATTCATTGGCTTTCGTTGTCATTGTGGGCTTGTAATTATACACAACGAAGTAGTGGTCATTCCATAGACGACGTTGAGGTTCATATCTGCTTCAAACTGAATTTAACCGCATTGTGAGTAGGTATATTTCGGCACAACAAAAAAATACATATAAAAAAAACAATTATATGATACCTAGAAAAGAGCATACACCTAAAATATTGCCAATTTTATTAAAACAATTTTCTCATTTTTTTCGTGTATGGAGAGGGATATATATGAAGAAACCAACTATACAGTATTGGACCACCTTAATTGAAGAAATCAAGTTTTTTTTTTTTTTGGTAAATATATATAATTAGAAACGCTTGTCGAAAAAGCAAGATTAAAAATATTTGGTAATATTGATATTTTTGTATAAGTCATGCAAATGATCCCATCCCTACCTAATAAAACGTTTGTACAAGTAGGAGAAATATTCAGGTGGACGTTACAAAATTCCTCTATATCGTCATTCTCCATTCTCTAAACTCTCCCTCTCTTTCTCTCTCTCTCTCTCTCTCACACACACACATCTCTCTCTCTCTCTCTCCAAAAGGTAAAATGATCCGTTCATGAGTTCAGACGCATTCTTTTGTTATTAGTCTTAAATACGTAATGTACCTCATTTGCAATGTGCAGAGTGGAAACTAAGGAATGATCAAGAGTAGCTGATGAACCATGGATATCAGGCAAAGACTGTCAGCATACTACAACCTCAGATGGATGTCGTTTTGTATAAACTGAGCGTGAGTTTAGTGGTTTTATATGATACAGAGCTGAGTCGTACAAAAGAAAGCTGCAGAAGATGGACGTTAAGAGTATACGAAGTAGTAATAATAGTAGCAGCAGTAGTCCTCTTAAGCTAATATCAGGGAAGAACAGTAGACTCAAGTTCCATTCACTGAAGCTCTTCGTTCTGATACTCATTGTGTTCGGCACTTTCGGAACCATTCTCTTGTCTCCTACCGTCTGCCATCAATCTAACAAAATCTCAAGGTAAAGTCGTCTCTCTGTGCATTAGGTCGGTTTTCCTGAAAAACTTCATGTTTTGAGAGGCCAATAAGTCCTACAGTAACAATGCAGGCAACATTTTGTGATGAACAGGTGGATATGGGGCGGGACAGATCCTCGTTACGCATCAGATTTGGACACGAACTGGCAAGAAATATCGAGCGTTCTTACAAATTTACCCGAAGACAAACCAATCCTAGGAGTCGGGCTTCTAAATTTCAACGCGAGCGAAGTCCATTCGTTTAAAGAGCTCATTCCCGCAGCAAATCACACCGTTCTCCATTTAGACTACGCCGAGAGAAACCTCACGTGGGAATCTTTATACCCCGAGTGGATCGACGAAGAGCAAGAGAAAGAAGTTCCCAGTTGCCCTTCCCTGCCGGAAATCAAAGTCCCGAAAGAAAGGCTCGATCTTGTAACAGATGGAGATTACACGGGAAAGAGACAGCGCGAGGCATACGCCACGATCCTACACTCAGCCACCGAATATGTGTGCGGAGCAATAGCGGCAGCGCAGAGCATAAGGATGTCGGGTTCCACGCGGGACATGGTCATTCTCGTGGACGAGACGATAAGCGACTATCACAGGAGCGGGCTTGAGCTTGCGGGCTGGAAAGTTCGGGCCATCAAGAGGATCAGAAACCCCAAGGCAGAGAAAAATGCCTACAACGAGTGGAACTACAGCAAGTTCAGGCTGTGGCAGCTCACGGACTACGACAAGATCATCTTCATCGACGCCGACTTAATCATCCTCAGAAACATAGACTTGTTATTCGGTATGCCTGAGATATCAGCGACGGGAAACAACGGGGCCCTCTTCAACTCGGGGGTTATGGTGATCGAGCCGTGGAACTGCACTTTCCAGCTTCTGATGGACCACATCAACGAGATTGAGTCATACACCGGGGGAGATCAAGGCTACCTTAACGAGATATTCACGTGGTGGCACAGAATCCCGAAGCACATGAACTTCCTGAAGAACTTCTGGGTCGGAGACGACGAAGAGGTGAGGGAGAAAAAGATTCAGCTTTTCAAAGCGGAGCCTTCGGTTCTGTACGTGATCCACTACTTGGGTAACAAGCCATGGATGTGCTATCGGGACTACGACTGCAACTGGAACATCGACATATTGCAGGAATTCGCGAGCGATGTGGCGAACGACAAGTGGTGGAAGGTGCACGACGCAATGCCCGAGAGGTTAAGGGATTTTTGCCTGCTGAGGTCCAAGCAGAAGGCTCAGCTTGAATGGGACAGAAGGCAAGCGGAGAAAGGGAACTACTCGGACGAGCATTGGAAGATAAGGGTAGGAGATAAGAGGATGAAGAGGTGCATCGACCCTCCTTATTGCAATTGGAAGAGTATGTTAAGGCATTGGGGTGAAACTAATTGGACACATGTTGAGTTCCCAGCTGTTCCTACACCACCGTCATTGACGACCATTTGATCTCATCTCCACCTGGAACTACCTAAAACAATAAGCACTGTTTATGCTAGAGGATTTTTTGCAATCGCATTGTTGCTTTATGTTATGATGCAT
Source organism: Lindernia subracemosa (assembly GCA_028392965.1). Classification (NCBI taxonomy): domain Eukaryota; kingdom Viridiplantae; phylum Streptophyta; class Magnoliopsida; order Lamiales; family Linderniaceae; genus Vandellia; species Vandellia subracemosa. The sequence continues at coordinate 505,839 of JAQPCC010000011.1, read as the reverse complement.
GATTTAGTTAAAGTCGTCCTTTTCTTTCTTTTCTATAAGTTTACCCCCTAATGAGATTCACTCAAAACTTCACAAGCCAATTCATTCATTCATTCATTTATTAACGGGCAATTAATAATTTTCATTGCAAAACTATGCAAAGACAGAACCGATCTAGCTAGGAATCCATCCTAGTTTGATTAGAAGTACGTATTGGGGGCCACTTGTTGTTATTGAACATCGGTTGCAGACTTAATCAGTCAAACCGGTTTTCGTTTTCATTAAAAGCGTGTTTTAATGCTAACATCTTATTCCTTGTACAAAAATGTTAAGAAATACTGACGGCTCTGCAGAGATAGTGAAAGGAAAGCTAACAGTGCAAGCGCCATTACTGCATTAAATGCAAAGAAGGGGTAAACAGGAAAATTCACCATAAACAGTACCTTATCCCGCCTAAAAAGACAGTCTCCTATATCATACATCATCGTCCTCATTTTATCCAAAACCCTCAAACACTCAACTCTTCAAAATCCTCAGAACCCTAAATCTCTCAAAAACTTCCCTACTCACTACAATGGCGTCCAAGATTGACCTAACCCGCACTGCTCTCCAAGTCGACTTCCAGGAGGCGCTCCATACTACAGACGCCGACATGATGGCTATTTTTCACGGGCTGGTGGATATCGGTCTCGATATTTTCTTGGGTTGCACCCTTGGGATACACACCAAGGACGTAATGGAGTTCTTTGATACGGCTGTGGTAGTTGATGACGCCATTCACACCGTGGTGAGAGGTCAGATTCTCCAAATCAACCAATCGTGGTTCGCAACGGTTCTCAGTCTCCCTACTGAAGGGACGATCAGTCTGATGACCATAGAAGATGGGTTGAAGCAGCGAGCCATGAAGAAAATGTCTTTGACTGGGGAGACATTCAAGGAATCAGAGAAGAAGACTGCTCTCAAGCCAGCATACCGATTGTTGTACGACATCGTGGCCAAGGCAGTTCTAGACAAAGGAGGATCCTTCGATGTACTGACATCAGAGAAGTTCGGGGCGATGGTGGCCATACTTGAAAGGGTAAAGGTGGACTGGGCCAGTATCACCTTCAACGGGTTGAAGACTGTGGTGGGAAGTCCCAACCGGAGGTTTAAGAACTTCTCCCCTTAGATCTCGTATATGCTGGTGGAACGCTCAAGGGTGGCACTAGAGCTGATGAGTTGGGACCGGCCATGATCGTCGAACTGGGGATGATCAATCAAATTTTGACCGGTCCAAGCACTCCTACAAAGGGACAGGCCAAAAGAAAGCCTGATCAGGCAGATCCCTCAAACCGGCCCCAGAAGAAGCCGGTCAATAAGCCCAGCCGCCTAAGCCAACACCCAAACCGGTCAAAGCTGAGAAGAAGCATCGTGAGTTGGTACAACAATCCTATTCGGAGTCGGACCAGTCTATTGAGAAGGTGGTAAAAAAGAAGCATACCAAACCGACCTAACAAAGACCGGTTGTTGAGAAGCCCAGAGCAGCAACCCTTGAACCAGTCCAAGCTCACTCCACTGAGAAATATATAATCCTCAGACTCTGAGGACGATCGCTTGGAATCTGACGGCAGAACAATTGAGTCAACTGAGTACATTGCATGATCAGAAGAATGCAAGACTTGCCATGGCCAAGACTCAAAAGGAACTGGAGCGTGCTGCTAAAGAAAGAAGACTGGACTAAGCTGAAGACTGGTTAGTGGACCTGACTGGACTAGAGGGATAAGACTTGTAATAGATTGTAAATTCAAATTCTTTTTGAATAAAACACATTCTTTTACAGTCCATTTCCTTTATGTTTTGTCAACCACCAAAAAGGGGGAAATTGTTAAGGAATTAAGTCATACCGACAAGATAACTATGAGTTAGTTTTGGCGGTTAACAAAACCGGTCCCGATAATACCGGTCACTAGTATAATTGGTCTCGAACTAACCAAGTCATACTGATCCGCCAACATCAAACCAGCATGAAGATGAAGACAAGTGAACAGACCAAGCGTGGGCGGTGCGATGACTCCTAACCGATCTCAGTGCCGTTGGATAAATTCATATATCAAAAAGGTACAAGAAATCTGCAATACAACAGTAAAAGATCAGCAAAGTCAAGAGACTTGCACGAAAGAAGATATGAAGACAATACTGCTGCAACACGACGCAAGACTGCAAGTTTGTCAAATGAGGAAATATCTTCAAAGCGGTCTGCGTAGCCATTAAATGAAGATGGCCCACACCTAAGCAACGGTCACTGATTCAAGCTCGGGTATAGATACGAGAAACTCAACATCAGTGATGTGTGTAAAGATTAACAAAAATTCAAATCCACAGGCTATCAAACCTCAAGTTCAAACACGTCAAGCTAGAATTAGCTGAGTGTAGTTGCTGTGCTTTTCTTCAGTACAACGGACTGTAAAAAGCTGTTGTAATTAGGTGGACTATAAGAAGCTGCCTAAGTGTTGTACTAGGAGTTTAGTTAGCAGAGTATAACTAGAGAGTTATAGTTGTGTAAGTCTAGCTAAGGAAGGTTGTATACTCGTGTGTATAAACTGAGTCTTCTAGTGATATCTTCCTGCTGGAAGAAGGGGAGACGTAGGAGATATTTGCTCCGAACTTCTATAAACAAAGTCTTGTTTTCAAACTCAAACCACAAAAATCACACACCACAGTTCACTTCACAAACCGGTTTGAATTCCGCATCAACCGGTTAGTGAGATTCAGTCAAGAGAGCCAAAAATTGCTAAGTGTTTATTCACCTCCCTCTAAACACTCTTACCCGTCCTAACATAGACTATTATAGAACACAACAAAAAATGTCTTCGACATAAACCTTACTAACTTAAACCCTCCTAAATATAAACTAACATACCAAAAAAAATGTAATTGTCTACAATATGCCCACGGTTCTTTAACTAATCATTCGTCATTTGGAGGATGGATTGATGCCACTTGATCTTTGCCTCCACGTTTTCCCTCATAACCTTGTCCTAATGCAATTTACCTATTGTTTTGTCATTTATAAGACAGTTAAGTCCACATAATAGGATGCTAGGATTGATTATTATTGTATTCAAGCTTTTATTCTTTTTCTGTTTGCAAGCCAGAGTTCTTATTTAGTTAATATCATCATTTTTACTGTTCAGCACAACATCGCAGCGCATTCAAAACATTATCCAAGGTATTCCAACAAGATTAAACCATGATTATTATCATTCTATTAAACTGTTTTCCCATAGATTGATCATGAAGACAGAGCTACGTACACTCACTCGGTGATAATTAGGAAGGGCAATGACAATTATACATATGCTTGCTTTGAACTTCATTTGCATATTTTTTGCACTCCAAAAGATTACAAAAATTAAAAAGTACGAAAATCATCAGCAGGCAGGCAGAGTGTTCTTGCTCGGTGGTCATCGTTTATTATTACACGAAAAAGATCCCATCAGCACATTGCATATTTGTGTGTCCAGCTTCGAGCCATGGCCTCGTACTTGGTTCTATCAGCTTTGTACATCTGAGCTATATCTGGTACCAACGGATCGTCTGGGTTCGGATCAGTCAGCAACGAACAAATGGAAAGTAGTACCTTCGCACACAATACAACAGCAACATCATCTTATATGATACAGCAAAAATATTGAAACTAAAATTCAAAAGGGAATATGTTATATATTAAAAGTACCTTGGATATGGTAAGAGCTGGACTCCACTGTTCCTTGAGGATATCTAAGCATATATTCCCATTATTGTTAATGTTTGGATGGAACACCTTGGTTCTGAAAGCTACCTGCACAAATCATATTTTATCAGAAATTCTTTCTTTATAAGCAGATCTTGATAATCCTATGGTAAATAATTAAGAAAAAGAAAAGAAACCTTGGGCGGTTTAAATGGATAATCAGGAGGGAAATGGATGGTAACTTGGAAAACACCACCAGCATAAGGGCTATCGTTTGGTCCGATGATAGTTGCTTGCCAATGGAACATGTCTTGACCAATTGGACCTGATGATGATGATGAATTGATGATAATGGAAATGCCATTGGTTTTCTTCTCAGATTCGATAAACAAACAAAGATGTAAAGAACAAAGACAATGCTTCTCATCATATAATTGCGACTAAAAAGGCCCTTATAGTTCATGAAACGATTCTCACCTGCACTGCACGAGGTAGGAGGGTCTCTCTGCAACTCTTTTAGTTCCTTGAGAATTCTTCTCGAAGCCATTTTACTGAATAATTGCTTCTACTTGTAGTACTCAGAAAGCAAAGTGAGCGCATGTAAACTAGCAGAAGCTGTAAGGTGAATATATATATATATATATATATATATATATATATAGTTTGGAAGCAGCACTGAGAGAGAAAGATATATGACATAAATTCCCATGGCTCAGTCATTTTCTTTTGAAGGAAATAAAAGGAACTAATTGACCCTATAAAAGGTAAAATCCTCCCACCTACTTTTCCAAAGCCTTAATTCCTGCCTTTATACAGGAATAACGAATAATGTCTTTTCATATAGAGTCTCAAATATTGTTAGAAACCTATTAAAAGTGTTGAAATTTTTAAAAAGAAATCCATATCAGGAGGAGAATAGTGTCCTGATGAAGCATAAATTCATAAAAACCACACCAAGGAAGTTGACAAAAAATGCCTCATGCAAACCAACCAAAGTGGATTTAAAGGAATCTCAACCTTATCATTCAACTCTAGAAAAAAGAGTTTGAAACAACTTTATTCTATCTCTGTAACAAAGAAGGACAAGATGTGCTTGTGACCATTAGAATTTATCAATAGTAAAGGGGTGGCGTGATCATTAGGCAAACAATACTCAACACAAATCGAAAAAGCCATCGAAATTAAATTTCAAGCACTCAACTCAAGCAACACTAAAGATAAGCATATATCAAAAAACGTTTATGTTTCAACTAATGCATACAGGAAGACTTATGTTAAGATGCATAATAAAGACTTATGTATGTAGTGTGATGTAGGTGCTCAAAATAAAGGTCACAGAGAAGAAAATCTACGAGATGAAAATGAAGACATTGATGATGAACTGATAACCAGGAAGACGTGATCGCTTGCTAAAATTTACGAGAATTGTACTGTAGCTATTGTTGAACCATCTAGCTACAATGAAACTGCAAAACATGAAGGTTTGGTTCAAGCTATGGAAGAAGAAATGCATGCAATCAACACAAACGAGACATGGGAGTTAGTCAAGAGACTTAACGAAAGAAATATCTTGTGTGTGAAATTGGTGTACTGGACAAAGATGAATCCCGATGGATCCTTGAACAAGCGGAAAGCAAGACTTGTTGTCAAGGTATATGCACAACAACATGGTGTAGGCTTTAATTACGTTTGCGCCGGTCTCTAGACATGACACCATAAGATTGCTTATTGCTTCAAAACAAGTGGAAGCTTTTTCACCTTAATGTAAAATCTGCATTTCTCAATGGGCATCTTGAGAAAGAAATTTACGTTGATCAACCTCCGGGATTCGAAGTTAAAGACAAAAAATATAGTCTTAAACAAGGCACTCTACGGCTTGAAACAAGCTCCTAGAGCTTGGTATTAATACAAGGTAGATAATTACTTAACAAATTCTGATTTCAGGAGATACGACGTTGAAGCTACTCTTTATACAAGAAAGAGTGGTGATGGGAGAAATTTGATTATCTCTTTATATGTTGATGACTTGCTCGTCACCGGGAGCAACATAGAGAAAAAGAGCACGTTCAAGGCTGAGATGGAAAATATGTTTGAGATGTCTGATTTTGGAGGGGAATGGAAATTCAGAAAAACAAATAACGAAATTTTCATTTTTTAGCAAAAGTATGCTACGGAGTTATTGAAGAAGTTCAACCTGGAATATTGCAAGCATGTTTCAACACCTTTAGTTGCTCACGAGAAATTGACTAACGAAGATGCATGGGACATTGCAGATTGCACAACTTATCGAAATCTAGTAGGAAGTCTTTTATATTTGACGATTACAAGGTCGTCGAACTTGATGTTTGCAAGCATTTTTTTTTTTATCAAGATTCATGCAAGACCGGAAGGAGAAGCCCATGACAGCAGCAAAGCGGATTCTTAGATATGTTAAAAGGTACTATCCATCATGGTATTCAGTTCAGATAAGTGAATAACGGGATGCTGCAAGGTTTTTTCGATAGCGATTGGGCTGGAAGTTATGATGATTCGAATAGTACTTCGGGTTATATATTTAATCTAGGTTCTGGTGTGTTTTCCTGGACCGCAAAGAAACAGGAAGTGATGGCACAATCATCAGCTGAAGCCGAGCAACTTGGCTAAGTAACTTGATGGCAAAATTATAATTATAGGTCACTAAGTATGCTTGTTTTCGTTTTTGGGTCACTATGTTTGATAATTGCAAAAGTAGGTCACTAACTTTGTATGTCAAAATAATTTTGGGTCACTAAGTATATATTTTTCAATTTTGGGTCACTAAGTATCAATTTTTGAATTTTAGGTCACTCATTTGGCTTATTAAAAATTGACCCAAAATTGAAAAATTGATACTTAATGACCCAAAATCGAAAAATATATACTTAGTGACCCAAAATTGAAAACATAACCCAAAATTGTTTTGACATACAAAGTTAGTGACCTATTATTGCAATTATCAAACATAGTGACCCAAAAACGAAAATATGTATACTTAGTGACCCAATTTTATAATTTTGCCGTAACTTGATAGAGGACTTGAGTATGAAATAATCCGATGAGACAGTGATATGGGTTGACAACAAATCTGCAATTTCTATAGCGAAAAATCATGTCTTTCATGGCAGATCAAATACATAAAGGTGAAGTCTGATGCATTGAGAGAAGGTGAAGCAAATAAGGAGATCAAGCTACTTCATTGCAACTCAAATGAGCAAGCTGCTAATGTTTTAACCAAGGCACTACAGAAAGGAGCATTTGATGAACAAAAATGCATGCTTGGAGTATTTAAGAAGAAACTTAAGGAAGGGTGTTAGATAGGATTAAGTTTCTCTAAAATATATAATATATTTTGTACATAGTATCTTGGTCAAGTCAATAGTTGGTGAGATAGAAGGATGGTTCATCTCACTCACGTGTGGTATGTTATGATGCATAAAAAAGACTTGTATATAGTGTGATGTGTATGAAAGAAAAACAAAACCTTTACATATACGTATGTTCCGCTTCTTCCTAGTATATGTTTTGTTTTATGTATAAAAAACGAAGACTTCAAAAGACATTCGGGACATACATGTTTACTGCTGATCACAATATAGAGCAAGCCTTTTGACCCTTGCTTTTCTTTTTCTTTTGCCTGGGTTGCTGAAGCACAACTTTTACAGCCGCATCAAAAACTTCTTTCCACGTTCTGAGGTAATTAACACATATTTACATTGTCAGACTTGTACATCGGATTTTAGTTATGTGGAACGGTAAACCTGTTGTGTTTTTGCACTGCACTCAAGGGGGAGAACCAATAGACTTCTGCAGCTCCTCACCCTGGAAAATGAATCAGGAGATCAACACAAAGAGTAGTACCAAAATTTTAAAAAAGGAAGAAAAGAGGTTATATGCTTAAACAGTGGCGTTGGTTGTACCTTGTTAGAGTGAAGACAGTGATAAAGACGAAAATCGAAATCGAAAGGGTTTTTATTGATCATTACGAAGAAAGGCCGAAGAACAAAGACAAAGATTAATAGCTTTCCTAATACCCAATACGCGAGTTAATACTCTGAGCTCGCAACTTTTCTAAAACCAGATGAATGCTCTTATACCATTTCACTCACTTTTATAATTGTGGAAAATAACAACAAAACTAAATATAAGGAAACCTTAAAATTCTCAACTAACTATTAAATCTAAACCAAATCTAATATTCAAATTTAAACTACAACTTAATAAAATACATAATTAAATAATAATGACATAATATTCTTGTAACGTTATCCACTCCTCGAAAAATAGCCTTGTCCTCAAGGGAAAAATTCAGGAATTGCTGGCGTAGATGATGGTTGTCCTAAAGGAAGTGTCAGCATGTTGAACCCGTTCTCCGACAGGGATTTGGTAGCATAAGAGGCCGAAATATGTTGTTGTTTCGGCATAGTTGATCTTCAAGGGATGATGTTATGATAATTGCTTTTGAGGTACAACATATGGTGGGATATGAGATGGTACATGTGGAAAATGACCTCTATGATTAGATGGCACGACTCTTGGTTGAAACTATGGAGCTGATTGAGGCGTTCGATAGGATTGATGACCAAAAACTATAGGAATAAGTGGATGTGTATGCTGGGGCAGACCAGAAGTGGCGAACCGTTGGGCGTGAGGCTGCAAAACGGGAGGTTAAGCATGGGTGTGGTGATTAGGTGTTTCTTGCGATTGAATCTATGGATGTGGCTGGTTTGGAGGTGGAACGTAGGGTTGAGAATGCATTTGAGGTTGGGGCTGAGCCTGAGACATTTGCACATGAGGCTGTAGATGTTGAGGGATGTGAGGATGTTTGGCTGGAAGTCGCATCCCTAAAGGTTGTGCATATGATGAGGGTTGAATTGGCTAACTTTGTGGAAGCTGAGATGGTTGCTGATGGAGTTGATTACTTGAACATGCAACTGAGGCTGATATTGAGGTATCAATTGAGTCTGCAACTGAGCAGGAATGGTCTCTGAAATGGCTTGATTCTGACTCTAAACTTTGGTCAGTGACATAGTTTGTGTGTGTGCCTTAGCCGTGGTAGACTTGGAACCATTGAATGTTGGAAATGTGGTGTTCGACCATCTCCGTTAGAGAATCACCCACCTTGGTCACGGTTCCGATGGTGGATCTGATGCTCTTGACTCCCCTTGGTTTGGTGGACTTTGAGCCTTCAATAAAGCTAGTATCTCCTCCATCCGTGTCATAAGTTTGGTGCGGGAAATGCGTAGTGACTCCACGTCCTTCTCTAACCCCTCGAACCGCTGATCCATTCAACGTGTCATGGCGAGCAGGTCGAACCAATTTATTAGAGTAAAGACAGTGATAATACAAAAATCGAAATCGAAAGGGATTTTATTTTTCAAGACGGAGAACGAACCAAGAACAAAGACGAAGACTAATAGCTTTCCTAATAGTCAATCCGATAATTATAACCCTGGCTCCCAACTTTTCTTAAACATGATGAATGTTTTTCTTGTACCGTTCCATTCACTTTTATAATGGTGCAAAATAACAAGAGAAGCTAAATTAAAGAAACCTTTGAAATCTCAAGTAAATATTAAATCTAAACAAAATTTAATATTCAAATATAATCTACTACTTAATAAAATAATAATAATAATAATAATAATAATAATGATAATATAATATTCTCGTAACATACATGTGGTTTAGTGATTAGTGGTACAACATGTGGATGATCAATGAAGAATTGTTCCTCATCCCGAATATTTGTATCCATCCAAGCCACAAACCTTAAAACAAATATTAGATCATGTAATATCTTCGGCCGCGTCAAGAACATCCTAAAGAAATCCACGAGGCCCTCACCAAGTTTGGTGCCGACGAGAATCCTAGGGACGCCATCCAGGGGCAAAATGCTAAATCCATAAATAAATAGAACCCATTATGGGTTGATAACAAATGTTAGACAATTGATATTACTACAAGAAGCTTATTTTTGAATAATAAGATATTAAAAAGATTACGCACAACCAAATTTGAACCTTCTTGGAAACATTTTTCATAGCTGTCCTTACTAATGAGAGAAAAAGGCAAAATGATGACATGAGCTCCGTGATAACTGAATGGTCGTCTTAATCTGTTATATATAGTCCATTAGAAAAGCACAAGTTCATAATACGACATTGCAGCATAAACTTCTGTAAAGCCATCTTCTTTTCTAAGAGCATGCAATGCAATTCTCAGCAGTACCCCAGAATCCAAGGCTACATGGGCTTCCATTTGCGACTATATTTGCACAAAAATTATCAAACATTGTTTGCAGATAGTCATGTTTCATTAGATCAGGAAGAAAATAAAATATAAACCACAAAAAAATCCATATACAAAGTAACATACTGTGTATCAGATCCAATTTCGATTCAATTCCCGATTAAATCACAAAGAAACAGCCTTTGACTGAAAGATTCATGGAGTAACAGAGCCATTTCGAAGAACAGAGAAAACATAATGGAAATTTTTTTTTTTTTTTTTATTGAGCTATTGTAAATGATGTGTCTACTGATACTTATATACAAAGCTAGCTGGCATCACGAACTAATCTAAACTTCACATGTGATTAATAAACAGCTTAATCAACTAACTAACTAAGACTATTTACAGAAAAAACATAGAGCCATCATCTAAGTCAGGTGGCTCGGGTGATTGATGGAAGTCCTTCAAGCCCAACTTGACACTAAAGAAATGAAATAGTGGTGGAGCAAGTGGTTTCGTAAAACAGATCAGCTAGTTGTTGTCGAGAAGCAACGTGCTGCAAGGAGATGAAAGCAAGTTTAGACTGATAACGAACAATGTGGCAATCAAACTCAATATGTTTGGTCCGGTCATGAAAAACAGGATTTTCAGCTATGTGTATAGCAACTTGATTGTCACACCGTAGCGGAATTGGAAAAGTGACTGGTATGTGAAGATCACGAAGAAGATATGAAATCCATTTGAGCTCACAAACCATAGAGGCAAGACTTTGATATTCTGCCTTGGCTGAAGAACGAGAGACCGTAGACTGCTTCTTCGTTTTTCAGCTAATGAGAGAACCACCAAAGAAGACACAGAAACAGTGGGTGATCGACAAGAGATGTGACAAGAACCCCAGTCGGAATCACTGTAAGCCATGACAGAATAGTCATTTTTGGTTGAGTAGAAAGCCGGTTCCCTAAGGGTAATACCGGGTGCAGATTTAATACTCTTTTGCATTTGATCTGCTTGCTTGGACAAGTTCTTGAGAGCTCTGCACATTTTCCATGTTCTTTCTCCTTTATTTTTGTGTAGAGGATCGATTAGGGGGTTAGTTTATTTTTCAGAACATTCTTCTTGGGGATGTCGTCGGCCTCTTCTTTGGCATATTTGCTGATGTTTCATCCGTAGCTTTTCTCTTTGCTACTTCTACTTTGTTGGTCTTTGATAGTGAGGGGCTGTGAGCAGCACATACTCATTTATCTGATAAGTATAAACTATCTCTCCTGATGATAACTTCTCGGCTGGACTGACCTCTCTTATCACTTTTCAGAGAATGTACGACATCCGAGGAGAATAGTTTTTGGTCACCTGGACAGATGCCGTTACAGAGTTTTTGAAGGCTGTGTACGTCCCCCCAGTTCACTTTAATCCCAGCAGTTATAGCCACCATTGTTTTGAACTTTTCAGCCGTAAGAACACCGAAAGAGCTTTCCTTTCCTAATAGCTAGGGACTTTGCTACAAGGTCATGTAGTAATCTGTAAGCATGTTTGAGCTGAGCCCTAATCTTTTGTCAGTCTGCATGAGAGGTTCTCCAAATATGGTCATTGCTGATGTCACCTCAGTACCAACTGATGTAATATATGTTGAGATTGAAGCCCAAGAGCTTCCCAAGCGAGGAGCCTCCCGAGCGAGGTACTTCCCGAGCAAGAAGAAGTCAGAGGAGAAGCCTTCCGAGAGAGAAGAGCTTCCTGAGAAAGAAGAGTCTTCCGAGCAGAAAGGATGGTCTTCCCGAGGAAGCCTGGAAGTGACTTCCCGAGAAGGCTCTGCTGAGAAGAATATGAGATGTCCAAAGGACGGTTATGAAAGACAAAGGACGATTACGGAAGAGATAAGGACATCAGTTAATGGGAAGAAACTGCCAAGAAAGTGGGAAGAAACTGTCAAAGAAACTGCCAAGGAAGTGGGACAAAACTGTCAAAGAAGTTAGTGGGTAGGGAACTGTTTTTAGTAGTATAAAATCGTTCCTATGTATTTCTATGATATAAGTCTCGAAATATTTTGTAAGCAAGAAAGTTCTTCATTAATATAAAGTTCTTCTCCGATAAATTCTCTTGTATTCCCGGTATCCCCTGCAAATTCCCTTCCGAAAAATAGCTTTCTGATCCAGAAAAACCCAACAAAGGGTATCACAACAAGCCTTAAAAACATCAAATTGGTATCAGAGCCGATGACGACGATGGCGACAATGGGAGTTAACGGTGGCCAAATGCCTGTACCGAAACTCACCAAATCCAATTACGAGAATTGGAGCATCAAAGTGAAAGCGCTGCTCGGATCTCAAGACGCGTGGGAAGTCGTTGAGAACGGACATACCGAGCCGGAAAGCACGGCCGGATACTCGGCAGCGCAGATGAAGGCGTTGAGGGATTCCTGAAAACAAGATAAAACTGCACTTTACATCATCTATCAATCCGTAGATGAGGCCGGTTTCGAGAAGATAGCCGAGGCTACAACATCGAAGGTTGCGTGGGACACGTTGGAAGCAGCCTACAAAGGTGCCGACTGAGTGAAGCAGGTTCGGCTGCAAACCCCTCCGAGGTGAACTCGAAATGATGAAGATGAAAGAAGGAGAGAGTGTCTCCGAGTACATCACTCGGATTCAAACAGTTGCGAATCAACTGAAGAGAAACGGAGAAGCCTTGACCGATGCCCGTATCGTTGAGAAGATCCTGAGATCTCTAACGAATGATTTCGAGAACGTGGTGTGCGCGATAGAAGAATCCAAGGATCTCGAGAAGATGACGGTTGATGAGCTCTCGGGCTCGCTGGAAGCGCACGAGCAGCGTAAGAAAAAGAAGAAGCAGGACACTCTGGAAGAGGCCCTGCAGGCAAAATTGTCCGTGAAAGAGGACAAGGCATCAGGAAATCAGAATCGTGGAAGAGGACGCGGCCGAGGCGGAGGACGCGGAAGAGGAAACCAGAACGACGGAGAAGGACCTACAGACCAACAAAGTTGGAGAGGTCGTGGCCGAGGAAGAGGTCGAGGCGGACGCTCGAATCGATCGAATGTCGATTGCTACAACTGCGGAAAGCATGGACACTATGCTAGAAATTGCTGGGGAGAAAAGAAAGTGGAAGAAAACACAAATTTTGTTGCGCAAGAAGAGCCGAAGAACGAGGGAGTTCTTCTAATGACGTTCGAGGACAAATACCAGACCAACGAGAAGGTGTGGTACCTCGATACGGACACCAGCAATCACATGAGTGGTCACAAACATCTCTTCAAGGAGCTGAAGGAAGTCAAAGAAGGGTACGTTTCTTTTGGAGATGACTCAAAAGTGAGAGTAGAAGGATGAGGGAATGTGTGTTTCTCTCGGGATAACGGAAAAAAAGGACTGGTCGAGAACGTTTACTTCGTTCCTGATATGAAGACCAACATTCTGAGCATGGGACAACTCTTGGAAAGAGGGTGCACAGTCATCATGAGGGATCGGGCGATGTAGCTGAGAAGGAAAAGCGGCCAGCTGATCGCGCATGTTGAGATGGCGAAGAACCGAATGTTCAAACTCAACATTGACACCATACAAGAGAAATGCTTGCAAGTTGACCTGGAAGACAAGGATCATTTGTGGCATCTTCGCTTCGGACATAAGCTTGAAAGAGATGGCGATCAAAGAAATGGTGCATGGACTTCCAAAGATGGTTGGAAGCCAGAGAATGTGTGAAGGCTGTGTTCTCGGGAAACAGCCGATGACGTATTTCAGAAGAAAGCGGATTTCCGAGCAGAGAATCCTCTGGAGCTAGTTCACACTGATATATGTGGACCGATTACACCCAATTCGTTCAGCGAAAAGAGGTATTTTATTACTTTCATAGATGATTTCTCGAGAAAAATCTGGGTGTACTTTCTGAAGGAGAAATCTGAGGCTTTCAAGACGTTCAAGAAGTTCAAAACGATGGTCGAGAAGGCAACAAAGTCGAGCATCATAGCTGTCCGGTCGGACAGAGGCGGCGAGTACATGTCTGGAGAATTCACAAAATTTTGTGAAGAGCACGGAATCAGGAGGTTCCTAACGGCACCATATACGCCACAGCAGAACGGAGTGGTCGAATGAAAGAATTGAACCGTTCTCGACATGGTTCGATCAATGCTGAAAAGCAAGGAGATGCCGAATGAATTCTGGGCAGAAGTCGTACAATGTGCCATCTACATACATAATCGATGCCCCCACAGCAAGCTCGGGGATCGAACACCGCAGGAGCTATGGAATGGAAAGAAGCCGACCGTCTCACATATGAAAGTGTTTGGAAGTGTGGCATATGGTCATGTGCCAGACCAAAGAAGGACGAAGCTTGAAGACAAAAGCAAGAAGCTTGTATTCCTCGGATATGACGAGAAGACGAAGGCCTACAAATTATACGACCCTCTGGAAAAGAAGGTGATCATTAGCAGAGACGTCCGGGTAGACGAAGGGAGTTCCTGGAATTGGAAAGAAGAAGAGACGGAAGAGCAAGGAGAACCGTTGAATCTTCTTCCAAAGATCGGGAAAATCCCGACTGAAGAAACTGCCGAGGCTGGAGAACCGAGACAACCAAGAATGCAAAGTCTACAAGATCTGTACGACACGACGGAAGAGGTTCACCTTGTTTGTCTGATGGCGGATTCTGAAGAAATCACATTTGAAGAAGCATTCTGAGACAAGAAGTAGAAGGTTGCGATGGACGAAGAGATCAAGTCCATCGAGAAGAACAAAACGTGGGAGTTGATGGAACTTCCGAATGGGCATAAACCCATCGGAGTAAAATGGGTTTACAAGAGGAAGACGAATGCCGAGGGATTCATCGAATGATATAAGGCAAGGCTGGTGGCGAAAGGCTACCGACAACGTGCTGGAATCGATTATGACGAAGTCTTCGCTCCCGTTGCGAGAATGGAAACCATCAAGCTGCTGTTGGCACAAGCTGCTCAATTCGGACGGATTATCTTCCAGATGGATGTTAAATCCACCTTCCTGAATGGAGAGCTTGAGGAAGAAGTCTATGTAGAACAACCTCCTGGCTACTCGAGAAGAGGAGAAGAAGAGAAGGTGTTGAAGCTGAGAAAGACGCTCTATGGGCTGAAGCAGGCGCCTCGGGCATGGAATACTCGGTTCGATGGGTATTTCAAGAACAAATTTCAGCAATGTCCATACGAGCACGCACTCTACATCAAGAAGGAAGAAAGATGTATGATAATAGTTGCTCTTTATGTTGACGATCTTATCTTCATGGAAAGCAACGAGGAAATGATCAACGAATTTGTTGACCTTTTTGGTCTTATGTGTATGAGAGTTTTGATGATTCCGTGTAATTATGTATAGTGAGGCCTACAACGTGTTAAATTATGTGATTTTTCGGATTTGATGTTTAAGTATATGATAATATTCGACCAAGTATGTTTATGTATGGTTCATTATTGAAAGATGTCGAATATTTGATTTTAATGTGATTATGTGCTTAATTGTGATATCCTGATGATCATCATTCAATAGATATCTAGTATATAGGGAATATCCTGCAGAGTTATTTATAGTAAGTCATTGTGCTATACATGGAAAATCTGTTTGGAATATCCTGTTGAACTTTACACTGTGACGAGATCTCCTGTTGAGCTATTTATGGAAAGATTATATGAGCTGTGCATGATGAGTGAAGAATCAATTTTAGATCTGCTCTAATTAGGAAAGAAATCATGCTAAATGTATCTTGCTTGATATTATATGTGAATGGTCAATCAAAATTCTTTCCTTGTGCAAATTGGTTCATGATTATGTGAAAAGACAATGGTTGATTGATTTTATTCTGGGCAAGATACCGTTCTGGAATTATATAAAGAAAGTCATTGATTGACTGCATTCCTAGCAAATTACCGTTTGGAATTATATATGAAATATGCTGAAAATGCGAAATCGCCCTACATGGAAAATATATGACTGAATATGAAACTAAGTGCTATGCATGCCTTGATCCGAATTCTGTGAATATTTATGGCATAGAATCATACTAATTGAGCTTATGAACGTTGCTAATCATTATGGATTGGTGTGATCTATTTTGGTATAATTGTTACTTGTTAAATGCATGGATCGTGTATAAAAATGGAATATCCTTGTGATCAACTTTCCATGCTGAGTGCTGGGCGTCATTGGCATCTATATATCGAGCACTCTAGAGAAGAAAAGGGTTAACGAGACTGAGAAAAACAGCAGAGACGATTTACATTAAGTTCTGAGCTTTCACTTGCGAATTTTTGTTATTCTGCTGCCTGCGCTTCCACTTGCGATTCCAGCCTAACCCTTAAGTGATCTCCTACAACCTTACTGCAAATTTTGTCTTCGGACGTGGTGATTACACAAGGAAACACGGTTGAAGTTTGTCTGCATGTGAAGGAAAGGATCGGCGAATCCGAGGGCCCTTCGGGAGCGAGCTGTGTCCAGTCGGGGAGTGGTGATTCCCTGGGAAACGACGTGGAACGAAACTCGGCGTGAGGCAACCTAGCTGCGGTCTAGTATTCAACGTGTTTCGGTTGTGTAAGGGCCATCAATCATTTATTTGTAACCAACAACGGTAAAGCAATTAGTGATTGATTTAACTCTTGAGGGACAAACCTCAAGGAGAAGAGTAAACCCCGTTTGGGGATATAACCTCTATAAAAATTCTTGTCTCACTTTACTTTTCAGTTATTTACTTTTTTGTGAGACATAACCTAAAACGTTTTCAAAGCATCAGGAGATAACCTCAGAAACGCTTTCAAGGTTTAACTGTGATCACGTAGATATATAATCGTTCCTAGGATATATCTTCTCACTTGCACTGTTATCACATTTTCTCAAAAAGGATTTTTGAAAAGAAACAGCAAATTTTTATAAGCCTAATTCACCCCCCCCTCTTAGGCGTATTTTATACTTCATTTGGTATCAGAGCCAGGTTACTCAAACGACAGGCCTAACAAGCCTGAGTTAAAGATCTAATGGCTTCTTTGAGTTTTGATGTGTTTGTAGAGGGACAGTCACATTCTCGACCACCACTCTTTGATGGGACAAACTATGCCATATGGAAGAACCGTATGAAGGAATTTCTACTAGCCGTCGACTATGATCTTTGGGAGATTATCACCACTGGTCCACATAAAATTCAGAATGACGATGGAACTCCCAAGGAACCAGCAGAATACACACCTAAGGACAAGCAAGGAATTTCAAGGAATGCTAAAGCTAAGAACATGATTGCTTGCGCTCTAACAAAGGAAGAATACAATCGTGTGAGTTCTTGTGATACTGCAAATGACATGTGGGAAATGCTTCAAGTGACCCATGAAGGAAATACTCGAGTTGTCCAAGAGAGAATTGCACTCCTTACGCATCAATACGAGTTATTCGCAATGGAATCTGACGAAACCATAAGTCAGATGTATGCGAGATTCATGTGCATCATCAATCAGATGTTCTCACTCGGAAAAAGGATACCCGAAAGCGACAAGGTCAGAAAAATATTGAGATCACTTCGAAGGGAATGGAACGCCAAAGTGACTGCCATCTATGAAGCGAAAGATCTGGAGACTTTATCTATTTCCGAGTTGATTGGATCTCTTACTTCATACGAGATGACACAAGCTTCTTTGAGTGACAAATTCCAAGTTAGAAATCAGAAACAAATTGCCTTCAAGACCCAAAAAGATGACGCTGATTCTGACGAGGATGATGAAGAGGAGGACATGATGAAAGAGCTGGCCATGTTCACTAAGAGGTTCGAGAAATTCCGACTAAGGAGAAAATCCAAAGGGAATTTCAACAAGTTCCAGCAAAAAAGCAAGGGAATATCCTCATCAGGAAAAAATTCCCGGAGGTGTTTCAGGTGTAACAAGCCGGGCCACTTTGCACAGAATTGTCCTTTGGACAGTGAGGATAAGAAAGGAAAGAAGCATAAGGCCATGGTGACCAACATCGATGATTCGGAGGAGGAACAAACCAAAGTTGACGACCTAGCATACATGGATGAAGAGGATAAGGTATCCATCTCATCTTCTATTCAAAAAATTCATGTGTTAAATGATTTTGTTAGGAATATTTTATTGTGTTCAATTAATTAGAATTATCTTTGTAGTTTATTTATAAAGATTATCATTATAAGAGGCCTAATGTAATTGGGCTTTATTAGGGGCCCAAGTATTATATACCAACTTGTGGTATAAATACTAAAACCCTAACACATAATATAGTGTATTGTGTGAAAACCTTCTAGAGAGAGAGAGAGCCCCCAACCTCTCAAGAACACAATCACCCCTGTTGGTCACCAAAACCACAGCAACCCTCGATTATGTTATGGATTTTACTCTCTTCTCTCCTTTGGATGTTTTCGATATTAGAACAGTGAGAGAGAGAGAGAGGGGGCTGATTTTTCCAAGTGGGTATATTTCTTAATTGAAGGATTACACAAGTGGAAGCCCTAGCCCACCTTTATGCCAACATTTTGGCATAATTATACTTTTGGTCCCTAGACAAGCTAAACATCTAATAATGAGCCTGTGTCTAAAACAACAATACAGATAAATATTACAAGGATACAAAGACTAAAAAGACTAAAAGAACACAACTAAAAATATTCCTAACAATCTCCCCCTTTGTGTTCTTTACTTTTGTCTTTAAGTCTGTGATGTGGCACGGCTCTATCTTCTTCTTCGCCTGTAGTTCTTGGGCTCCGTAAAATTTGACAAGTTGGAGAAGGAAGCCCTTGTTTGCAAGGTAAGCTTGTCCGACGATGGGTTTCTTTGCCCTGCAGGTGTCGCAAAGGAACAACATCTGTTGGACGTCGCGGCGTTGAAGATGAACGCGGTTTGCTTTGATGATCTTCGCACCAAATCAAATTGAACCCTAGGTATTTGATACTACCTAGGTCATTTTCGTATACTTGTACTCTCGTTGAAAAGGGGGCGACTTTTCTTTGAACAAGTTCTTTTGATCTTCCGCACGTGCCGGCACACGGAGAATCCATGAGTTACTTGTTTTGTCGCTCCGCCTCAACTTTGATAGCCCCCTCATATTTAGTTGATCAAGCATCTTTATTCTATACGGCTTTCTCCAGATCTTTTGACACGTGTCCTCGATCCATGGTGCTGCTAAGTCCAGCTGTCTATCCACGGCTTCACCTAACACATAGATAGTTTTGAGATACTGTTTGAAGGTTTTGCGATGTTTGAAAATTATGAATTTTGCCTCGGCTTCAAACTCTCTACGTTTGGTCCATGATTCCTCGAGGATATAGTTGTCGATGATCTGGTGTGGATTTTGATATGAGTGCGGCTTCACCTAACAAATAGATAGTTGTGTCGTCATTGTTCCCTCGGGGCTTGTTGTTGTTGTCTGGCCTTGGACTCATATATCTTTGCCATCGCTTGTCTGGGACTGTTTAGGTGGGTTCGGGTGCTTTTCTCTACCCTTTGTTGTGCTCGATGTTCTATGTCTCTTCTCCCCCTCACGACGGTCGTTTTCATGGTCGTCGTGTCTTCATTGAAGAGGGATGATCACCTCGGCACATATCTGATAGATTCGGTCTCCTGGGGCCGTTGAAACTGCAGAGGTATTCGAGGATCAGTTGTTGACCCTCCGTTAAAGTGTCGGCAGTCTTCAACTGCATGAGGAAGCAAGTTGTAGCCCGTGAAGAGGTATGGTCGGAATTGATTAAGCGGCTATTGTTCGGGGATGTGGGATATGTGGAGCGGGTTCCGTTTGAAATACCAGAGGTTAAATTGTGGTGGTGGAGATGGTTTGGCGTTTGCTCAGGAACGGAGGAGAGTGTTTCTTTGACTGGGTTCGTCCTGTTGTCCCGTACGACCACCATAATATCTTCTTTGAATTTTGTGGCAATGGACTCCAGGGCTTGGTTGAAGCGCTCCTCCATCACAAAGCGGGTATCACCTCCGGGGCCACTAAGGCGCTCCGTTTGCACACGAAGTGTGGCTTGAACTTGGTTCAAGACTTCCGACTGGTGCTCGTAATCCACCCATTTGGGTAGACACTTTGGTCGTTGACGGTAAATCACACAGACTTACCGGGGGAGGTGTAAAACCGGGGCCACTTAGGCTTCCCGTTGACATTATTCTAGAGTCGTGCTCCAGAAGATGGCCTGATACCGTTGTTGGAATTGATGTTGCAATGGCAGGACTTCCTTCTGATCATAGATAGCACATCAATAAAGGATGCGTCTACAGAAGTTCTGGCACGGTCGCGTAGACCTTCACTGTGTGTATAAAATAATGTATATGTCCTAGAAAAATGGAAAACATTTAGGCAGTGAGGACACACTAGACGTTAAAGTGCTCAAGAAATGCGTGGTATGGGGCTGTGGACCACTGAGTTCAATATCTCCCACCTCCGAATGAAACGGTGATAGCATATGCTGTTCCCCTTGAGATATTAAAACATTTGTCTTTAGGGAGACAAATGAGTAGCTAGGAAGGGTTGTGCATGCGCCTTTGGACTTTATGAGGCGTCTTCTACCCGGGATCTGAACAAATCATTCATGTACCTACATTGGTTATGGTCCGGATAGTTTGTGGTTGAGTTGTAAAGATTTCATCGTGATGCGCTCAATTACCCTCACATACACTCGGGGTTGTTCTTGGGATAGGTGCAGTTGGGATTTACTGAACCATGGAACAAGGATGTGAACAACTCATTGTTGTCCATGCACTAATTTCCTAAGATGACACTCCCCCTCAAAGCATGAAGTTGTATAAGACACTCTCTGTAAGGCCTAAAATATCCAACTAAACAAAGATTAAAATGATTTTACCACGATTAGATGGGAAGAATCGAAGCTTGGCGTGGGGTGTTGTGTTCTTGAGAGGTTGGGTGGCTGTCTCTCTCTCTAGATGGAGTTTCACACAATACACATTTTATTATGTGTTAGGGTTCAAGTATTTATACCACATTTTGGTATATAATACTTGGGCCCCTAACAAAGCCCAATTACACTAAGCCTCTTATAATGATAATCTTTATAAATAAACTACAAAGATAATTCTAATTAATTGAACACAATAAAATAATCCTAACAATCTCCCCCTTTGTGTTCAATCTTCAATTTGGCATGGATTATCTTTGTGGGGCTTAGTGTGTTTGCCTGAGTCCTAAAAGAATTTCCTCCTTTGTCTTGTCCTTTGATCTCTTCTTTTGGAGATCTTCAAGCTCACCGTGTCTTGATCTTCGCTTCTCGGCACCGCGTCTTCTTAATCTTCTTTGTAAGCTCGACTCGTAAATGCCGGAAGGGATTTGAAGTCGCTTGCCGGATTTCTTCTTTTTGTGTTCGATCTCTCCTTTCGATAATAGCGCAACTCCCCCTACTTTTGGTCAACCTTATGTTGGGATTGGAAAGTTCTCTTTGAACTTTGGAGAGACGCACACGAGGCAGCAACTTCGATCTTTGTAGTCCATGGTGTTCGCTTGATTCTTTGACGACGCTTGAGGATTTAGTGTTTCTGATCTATCTTGCACTTTCGTCGTGGTGTTGCTCCCATTTTGCTTTAGTACTACTCCCCCTCATGAAGATCGAGTTGGGGAGATCGCCATGCGATGGGTCAAAATGAGGCATTATCTTTGGCAAGAAGATCACGTCGTCGGGACATGAGGATGACGTTGGTAGGAACTCAGGTTAGGTAATAACCTGACGTAGCCACTAAGGCAGTCGTCAAGTCTTCTCCAATCTTCTTCTTCTCGGCGCCGGATTCGTCTTCTTCAAAGGAAGTTGTCTGGTTCGGCCTCGAGGAAGCTTGTCTGGCTCCGGAAGAAGGTACGCGTGGGGTGTTAGGCTCCTTTGGAATGTTCCATTCAAGTGCAGGGAGCCCGGCTTCAGAGTGGTGAGCGCGGCGGAGATTGGTGGGTGGTCCGACCTTTTTGTTTATGCGTGTCCCCTTCTCCCCCTCATGGCGATTCGTGTTAACGAGATCGGCATGCTTGTGTAGGAAGATTAGGAGGACACAAACGACAGGTCGGTGATGGTAATAACCAGACGGAGCCACAAAGGCAATCCGTCGTGTAAGAAACCGGGGTCACGAAGACTTCCCGTTAACATCGATCTAGGAGCTATGCTCGTATACGATGGCCTGAAACCGTTGTTGCTTTGATGTTGCAACGGCAGGACTTCCTTCCGATCCTCGAATCATGTCGAAGCAAGACATGTCTACGAAAGTTCTTACTTGATCACAAAGATCAGGTGTTTAAAAGTGTATGTGTCCTAGAAAATATAAAAATATATGGAAAGTGAGGACACACTAGACTCGAGTGCGCAAGGAACTGTGGTGGTGGGGCTGAGTACCACATAATTCAATATCTCCCGCTTCCGAGTGAAGCGGTGATAGAAGACGTGGTTCCCCGTGATTTCTGAAACACCTGTCTTTTGTGAGACAGACGAGTGGGTAAGGCTCGGTTGTGCACGCGCCGTTGGACCTATTGCGGCGACTTCTACCCGGGAGCTAATAAAATTAGCACCTGTACCTATGGGGGTTTGTCCGAATAATTTGTGAGATGAGGGAATCATGTAGCGTCGGTCTTTTCAAAAGGTTTTAATAGACATGGCTATAATTTTGACTGTCTCTCGGTGATGTTTCGGGGTTAGATTCAGTTGGGTTTGACTGAATCATGGGAACGAAGTCCTTGCATCCGGTAGGAAGTGGTGAGTGCTGCTTTGTTTGTCAGCAATCCGGAGCAGGTCGATTGAAGCGAGCACCGAGATTTGCATTTGTGGCCACCGTCACCTTTTGAAAAGAGTTGACCGTTGTAGGCTCGAGATTCTTCTTTTGAGGTCCATCTTCGGAGGTCGGAGGTAATCTCCATGAAGCTTGATGAGGAGAAAATAAGTTTTTTTTTTTATGGCCTTGTATTTTTAATTTTGATGGCCCTTTTTTATTTCAATATAATATTAATCGTTATTAGTAATATGTATATTAGTATATATGGATATAATATATATTAATCGTTATTAGTAATACATATTTCTATATTATATATTATATGATAATAGTATTATTTATTATTACTATTGTTATATGTATTATATTTATATTATTTATACATATAGATATATTTTATTTCTCCTTCTCAAAATGTGCTTCCTAAAATAACTTGCTCCCCCTCAAAAGATGCTAAGATCGAAAAATCTACGAATCTCTTTCCCAAAATTCACGCATTTAAAGTTCGCTCCCCCTCAAAAATGTAATTATTGCTCCCTTTTAAG
Source organism: Lindernia subracemosa (assembly GCA_028392965.1). Taxonomy (NCBI): domain Eukaryota; kingdom Viridiplantae; phylum Streptophyta; class Magnoliopsida; order Lamiales; family Linderniaceae; genus Vandellia; species Vandellia subracemosa. The sequence goes on along the minus strand of JAQPCC010000011.1, from coordinate 482,647 downwards.
AAAATAAGGATCACTTCTCTTTTAAAAAATAAAAGAGTAGCTCCCCTCAAATTAAGCTCATTTTAGAGAAAAGAAATGGTATTTATCACTTCCGTGCGTAATATGCATTTTAAATTTTAAAGTTTGGAAAATGCATATTTAAAATGTACCATTTTGAAAAAGGTATTTTTCAATTCAGCTCGTATGCGTAAGCAAATTAAAATTTTGAAAATTTGGTTAACGCATAATTAGAATGTACCTTCATGTGGTTGCTCGCATCGTTAACCAGTCATGTATGTGGAGCAACCCGAGATACCATACATGCTAGGATTTTTGAAGTCGCTCACGCTGCATACCAGTCATGGTTGTGGAGCAACTTCCAGAATACCAACCATGCTGGAATGTTGTGGTTGCCCTCGTCTCGTACCGATCATGAGTATGGAGCAACCATCCTAATTACTACTCATGACCGGAGTTTTGTGGTTGCTCTCGTCTCATACCAACCACGCGTGTGGAGCAACCATCGTCGAATTACCACACGTGATTGGGCTCCTACAAAACATTATCGGGACTTTGGTACCCATGGTTGTATGGGTCCTCCCTGATTAGCAGAAAACAATTTATGCACATTTGGTTCAGATATACCTTTTAAGGGGGGAGGATGTAATACCCGTAAAATTTAATACGGGATTTTGATGTAAGTAAAGGGATGATCATGTGACTTAGAAATTTTGATTAGTTATCTCGAAACTTTGAAGTTAGAATATAAAGTAGAAGTTTCGGACTTAATTCGAAATTTAGTAAAGGAGATACCCGAATATGAAGAAGAATTCGGGCAAGAGAATTTCAATGCAAAATCTCGGCGAATTTCATGGAAAATCGGGTGATGACTAAGTCAAAATCTCGAGGAGGCCCGAATTCGGGCAGTAGGAAGACTTTCGCCGTTCTAGAATTCGGGCAAGAAAGAGAGAGACCAAATTCGGGTGAATACAATAAGAAAACAATTCGAGTAAGAACAAAGGGAAGAATTCGGGTAATGACAAAGTAGAATTCGGGTGAAGCTAAAATTCGAATAAATATTGTCCAAAAAGAAGTCGAATATATTTCAAAGCCCAATAAAGGTAAATAAACGTTTGTGAGAGAAGAAAAGGTTACTTCATCATAAGGAAAAACACGTGTCATGATCATCGATAACTTGTAAACTATAAGGATAAGATCAAACAAATAAAATTGGAAGGAGTTTAAGGAGAGAAGAAATCGAAACTTAGACAGGGAGGAAAACGCTCAAGTAAGAAAGAAGGAAGAAGGAAGAGCATTAAGCAGGTGATAGAAAACAGTAGACCGTAGCTTGGAAGTCAGGTAGGTGAAGATTTTCATCTACAACACGTTAAATTTCTTTCGAAAATTCGGATTATGGTGAAAGGTCACCACCGTTCGAAAATATGATTTTCGGCTATGTTCTTATGAAGTATATGACTTGCTTTATATTTTATAACGTGATTAAACCCAATATTTGGGTTTGTGTATGAAAATATATGTTTACATATCTCGTGATTTGATAGCATGATATGAAGATTTGAATAATTTTCGGGCATAGTACTGTAGCCAGGAATAATATAAATTCGGGTAGGTATAAGTTTCGGGCCTTTAATATTTTCGGATCTTTTAATAAATTTTCGGGTGTGAGAGTTTTCGGTATTTCAAACATTTTCGGACGTTGACCGCGTTTTGGGTCCAAGCCATAAATTCGGCGAATTTTACTTTTCGGGCTTTACACTTTAAAACATTTTCGGGCAGCAATTTTCGGGCTCGAATAAAGTTTGGGTTTTTGATCTAAAGAGCAATCCTTCGGGCTCGAATGCAATTCGGGTCTTTGATCTAAAGGGGAATATTCGGGAAAAACATTTTTGTGATGACGTTGCACTTCATTTGCACGCCATATGCATTCACTTCAGTACGAGTGAGTGATGACCGTGTGGACACGGTGACACTTTATAGTGTCAACGAGCGGGGTAGATCGTGATCACTTTGATTGATGATTCTTAAAGGAATCGAGGTTAGTACTCACATGACACCTGACGGCAGACAGGCGTGATCGATCTGTCTACTCGGGCGTGAACGTCCCGAGGTGCAAAACCGTCTTTTATGATATTTTTGCGGAAGGAGCGACCTGGCGTGAACGTCCAGAGTAGGCTACCGCCTAAGCAGTGTAAAATCCGGGAAAGAGCGACCTGGCGTGAACGTTCAGTGTGGGCTTGTTGGAAATATTTTATAGTGTTCAATAATGTTGTTATCTTTGTGTAGGGACCAAATTGTAATATATGTATAGTTAGGGACTAGAATGCAAATATACCAATATTGATTGGTATATATAGGGCAAGTATGTGTGATTAGCATATAACTTGAGTTTAGCTTTCTCTCACTAGAAAAACTCTCTCATCATTATCTTAATTAGGGTTGATTGTAGAGAGAGAAAGAGGTTAATTAGAGAGAAAGTGTGTGATTAATGAAGATTTGATTGAATATTACCCAAATGCTTCCGCTCAATCTTGTTCAAGGTAATTTCGATTAAATCTATGCTCGAGTTCTTCGTTGGATGTTAAAAACGGACCTAACAATTGGTATCGGAGCCGAATCGTTGATTGAATTGATGAATTTTGTTGCTGAAATTTTTTTTGTCGTATGATGTGTTCTTCGCGCCAAATCTTTTTCGCATGATCTATATGACTTTCGTATGCTGTTTTGATTGCTGTTTTCGTATGATGCTGAACGAAAACTGTTTGCGAATGAATTGTTATATGTTAATTGCGATTATCTTCGATTAATTGAGCATAATTTGGCCAAAGATTGAAATCTGCGAACGAAAATTGGTTTTATCTTCAAACTTTTCTTCACTTAAAATTGCTTAATTGGACTATGTTTTGGATTCGATCGTGTTAATCGAGTGTTTTATATGATTACCCAGTCAATTTCGATCGATTAACTGTGCTTAAAGTGACAATTTGAGTGTTATTTGAAGATTTCGCATATAAAATCACGTTTTTCGTACCAAATAAAGTTTTTCGCACCAAACATTTTCGCACTATTCATAAGATAGTTTTCGTACCAAGTTATTTTTCGCATTGACCAAAGTTTTCCTATCTCTCACATTATCAAATTTTTCGTGTTGACCTTACATTTTCCTATTATGTAGCAAACGAAAAATCTCTTACATTTTCGTACCAGTTTGTGCTTTGACTAAAAATTTCGTATCACTCACATTTTAAAACTTTTTCGCATTGACTTTAGTTTTTGAATACTGTAGCGTACGCAAAAGTCTTAATTTTTTCGAACGAAAAATAATTAGCGTACGATAATTTTTTTTTAATTGTCAATACGAAAAAGTTTGCGTACGAAATATTTCTGTCTGTGATACGAAAAAGTTTTTCTTTAGATACGAAAATTAATTCTCTTCGTACGAAAAATACATTTGATACGAAAAATAATCTTTATCTTTCGTACGAAAAAGATTTCAATACCAAAACACTTCAAAATGAAAGTTTTTTTTACTTTCGTACGAAAACATCCCATACGAAAAACATTTGTCAAAGTTTTCGAACGCTACAGTGAATACGAAAACTTTTATCGTCCGAAGTCCAATAAGAAAAACATTTTGTTTTGACTTTCGTACGAAAAATTCTGTGATACGAAAAACTTGATTTTCGTACGAAAATCCATACGAAAATTTTCATCGTACGAAAATTTTCGAACGCTACAGTAATTCATACGAAAATTTTTGAAATTTTTTCCTCATACGAAAAACTTTCTATGCCTTGATACGAAAAACTTCCCATACGAAAAAAAAAAGTTTTCGTACGAAGAAGGGTCCAATACGAAAAACATTTTGCTTTGACTTTCGTACGTAAAACACTTTGATACGAAAAAAAAAATAAAAATAAAAAAATAAAAATTTTATTCTCGTACGAAAAGGTGTTAGTACGAAAAATATTTACATACGAAAATTTTATTCCCGACAACTTTGATTTCCATACGAAAAGATTTGTGATACGAAAACACTATTCCATACGAAAACCTTTGCAAAATTTTTTCGTATAACTATTCTATTTTCTTTAAGGATTTCGTATCCTATCTCATACGAAAACTTTTCTCATACGACAGACATTTCTATACATATACGAAAATTTATGATGGGAAAGATTTTCGATACCGAAAAGCTTTCGAGAGTTTTAGGTAGCAAAAAAAAAAAAAAAAAAAAAAAAAAAAAAAAAAAAAAAAAACATTTCAAAAATTTTTATTCTAAATTCTAAATTTTTAGCTACGAGATTTTTTGCGTACCTGTTTCAAAAAGGTTCCCGGTTCATACGAAAAATTTTTTTGGATAACAATTTTTTTTGGACTGGTAAAATTTTTCGGTACAAAAATTATTCTCGGTATAAGTTTTTTTTTCTTTTCTAATCATTTCAAAAGTTTTTTTTGATACCTAAACTTCTGAAAACTTAATCCTTCGAAAATCTATTCGAACACATTGATCCAAAATTTAATATCAATTCAAAAACACGATAACGATAAAAAAACATCCAACCCAGAAAGTAAATATGGAAGTCAACTACTTGATAAAATTTAAAGAATTAGAAGCTAGGCTAGAAAATAATTACAACTGCTTAGTTAAGAGTCTAGAAGAAAAATCTATTTTTAAAAATAAACTAACAATAGAACAAGAAAGGCTGACGAGCTTAAAGACAAGGGTCGCACAACAAGAATCAACTATAAGCGAACTTACAAAAGAATTATCTACATGTAAAGACGAAAAAATAAATAAGTGCAGCCCAAAATAAAAGTCTTCTTGAACAAAGAAATCAATTATATTCAAAAATTAAAGAATTAGGAGATATTCTAGCTAAACGAGGACAAACTGAGCAACGCGAAATAAAAGAAACTATATTGTCTCTAAATAAGTCGACTCAAACAATTGAGTCGGTGCCAAACAAGGAACATTCTATACAATTAACAAAACCAAACTCTAAAGATTGTGATATTCTAGAAAATGAACGCAAAATTGCTGAATTACATTCTCTTCTGGAATCAGAACGTAAAGAGTTTCGAGCAAAAATGGATAAGCTTTTAGAGGAGAATTCATTTCTCAAATATTCCTTAGAAAAGGGCACAACTACAACCATTCATCCTGTAAAACCTGAACCTTTAAACGATATATCTTCTAAACAGGATCAGAAAACTCAAATGACAATAAACGATATATCTTCTAAACTAATGACTAAACCTATAAAGCAGGAAAGAATAGAGCAAGACAATTCATTTTCTATTACAATAAACAAAATTATTCCTAACTCTATTCTTCCTCCAAAAATTCCTAAAGTCATTCCAAAGATAAAGCAAGATGCTACTAAAGCTAAAACAGACAATAAGTACACATTCTCTATTAAAACTGAAACGTCCAAAAGTAATAATTGTCTAAACAAAAGTAGCTCATTTAGTACACATTACAAAGTGAATGATGTGAGTCTAGAAGGTAGGAAATACGACACCTCTATACTTAATGCTATTGATTCTATAAGCTCGTATTCCTCTCTCAAGTACCCGGTCAAAGTCAAATCCGAATTACATCTTAAGCGACTGGCGAAAGAGAAAATTTTCTCTTCTACAAAAAGACACACATTCACCGATGCTGAAAAGTTAAAATTCAAAAAGGTACAACAAATTTGGAAACCTAAGCTACAAATGGAAATAAGTAGTCCTCGACAAATGTGGATTCCTATGACTGCTTTATGTGATAATTTTGCTTCCAAATTTGAACCTTATATGCATAATTGTTTCACTGCTAACCAGGGAGGACCCGTCCAAAAATGGGTACCAAAGTCCCGATAATTTGTTTTGCAGGATCCCGATCATACATGGTAAATAGACGACGATTGCTCCACATGTATGGTCGGTATGCGATGATGAGCAGTCGCACAAGACCCCGACACGTGTGGTATTCTGGTTGCTCCACACACGTGATCGGTATGTGACATGAGCAAACAAACCAAATCAAGACTATTCCAACGTTCTTGATTTGACATTGTTTTTAGTTTTATTTTTCTGTTCATAAAAAAAATGTTGGAAGTATTTTATAGTGTTCAATAATCAAGTTATCTTTGTCTAGGGACTTAATTGTAATATATGTATAGTTAGGGACTAGAATGCAAATATACCAATATTGATTGGTATATATAGGGCAAGTGTGTGTAATATACACACTTGAGTTTAGCTTTCTCTCACTAGAAACACTCTCTCTAATCATTATCTAAACTAGGGTTAATTGTAAAGAGAGAAAGAGGTTAATTGGAGAGAAAGTTTGTGTTTAATGAAGATTTGATTGATAATTACCCAAATGCTTCCGCTCGATCATCTTCAAGGTAATTTTGATTAGATCTATGCTCAAGTTCATCATTGGATGTTAAAAACGGACCTAACAATTGGTATCAGAGCTGAATCGTGTATGAATTGATTGATTTTTTTTTATCTGAAATTTTTTTTCGTATGTGTTCATCACGTCAAACGCATTTTTCGCATGCTACAGTGCTGAAATGATGATTGATCTGTGATTTTTGTATGATACTAAGCGAAATCTATGTGCTGAAATGATTTGATATATGTTAATTGCGATTATCTTCCATTAATTGAGCCTGAGATTGAAATCTACGATCGGAAAATATTTTTTCATCTTCAAAGTGTTCTTCGCTGATTTTGCTTAATTGGACTATATTTTGCTTTTGATCGTGTTAATCGAGTGTTTAAGATGATTACCCAACGTATTTCGATTGATTAACTGTGCTTAATATGTTAATTTGGGTGTTATTTGAAGATTTCGCATATATAATCACGTTTTTCGCACCATTCAAAATTTTTCGTATCAAGTTTTATTTTCGCATGACACTGTTTTCGTACCTATTTTCGCATTGACCAAAATTTTCGTATCTCTCACATTATAAAATTTTTTCGTGTTGACTTTTCTTTTTCGTCATACGAAAAACGTTAGATACGAAAAACTTGATTTTCGTACGAAATTCTATTATACGAAAAACTCATTTTAACATACGAAATTTTTTTTCTCGTACGAAAAAGTCCATACGAAAAACTATTTAGTCTGACTTTCATACGAAAAACTTGGATACGAAAAGTTTTGAAGTAGTTTTCACATACGAAAATCTTTCTATGCTTTGATACGAAAAACTTCCCATACGAAATTTGTTTCAAGTACGAAAATATTCTTGAAAATTATATTGATACGAAAATAAATGTTTTTGCGTACGAAAAATATTCGTTATACGAAAAAGTCATTTAATACGCAAAACATACAATTTTATCGTACGACAAAGTACTGATCTGAAAAAAAATTTTCATCCGAAAAATAAATTTTTTCTCGCACGCTACTGTTCATCCGAGAAAAAAAAATTCCTATACGAAAAATATTTTTTTCTCGTACGAAAAAAAAAAAAACCATCCGAAAAAGTTACTGTTCATACGAAAACACTATTCATACGAAAAAATTATTTGATAAGAAAAACATTTTTTTCGTACGAAAACATATACGAAAAACATTTTTAAAAGTTTTCGAATGCTACAGAACAGGAAAAATTTTCTTACCATACGAAAAAGTTAGCATCCGAAAAAAAAGAAAAACTTTGGATACGAAAAATAAAAGTTTTTCACACCTACTCTTCATCCGAAAAAGTTTTTCGCATATACTATTCATTCGAAAAATCCTTTGGTATGAAAAACTTTTTATATACGAAAATTCTCTAATTCAATACGAAAACCTTTCTCGAACTCTCGACATTTTTAACGAAAATATTTTCCCGAACTGAAATTTTTTTTTTGAAATAAATCTTGTCGAATTCGAAAAGTTTTAATCAAAATTTAATATCAATTCAAAAACACGATAACGATAAAAAAAAAATCCAACCCAGAAAGAAAATATGGAAGCCAACTACTTGATAAAAATCAAAGAATTAGAAGCTAGGCTAGAAAATAATTACAACTGCTTAGTTAAGAGTTTAGAAGAAAAAGCTACTCTTAAAAATAGACTAACAATAGAACAAGAAATGTTGACTAGCTTAAAGACAAGGGTCGCACAACAAGAATCAACTATAAACGAAATTACAAAAGAATTATCAACATGTAAAGACGAAAAAATAAATAGTGCAGCCCAAAACAAAAGTCTCATTGAACAAAGAAATCAATTATATTCAAAAATTCAAAAATTAGAAGATGTTCTAGCTAAACAAGGACAAACTGAGCAACGCCAAATAAAAGAAACTATATTGTCTCTAAATAAGTCGACTCGAACAATTGAGTCCGTGCCAAACGAGGAACATTCTATACTATCGATAAAACCCGAACCTAAGGATTGTTACACTCCAGAAAGTGCTCGCAAAATTGATGAATTACACTCTCTTCTGGAATTCGAACGAAACGGGTTTCGAGCTCAAATGGATAAGCTTTTAAAGGAGAATTTAATTCTCAAAAATTCCTCTCAAAAAGGCGCAAGAATGACTAAAGCTATCAATAAAGAAAGAATAGAGGAAGACAAATTATCTTCTATTGCCACGACCAAATTTGGTTCTACCTCTATTCCTAATCCAAAAATGCCCAATGTCATTCTAAAATCAAAATTAAAGAAAGAAGCTACTAAAACGAAAGGAGACAATAATTATATATTCTCTATTAAAGCTGAAACGTCTAAAAATAATAATTGTCTAAACAAAAGTAGCTCATTTAATACACATTACAAAGTGAATGATGTGAGTCTAGAAGGTAGGAAATACGACACTTCTATTCTTAATGCCATTGATTCTATAAGCTCGTATTCCTCTCTCAAGTACCCGGTCAAAGTCAAATCCGAAAAGCATCTCAAACGATTGGCAAAAGAGAAAATTTTCTCATTTAACGCAAGACACACATTCACCGATGCTGAAATTTTTAATTTTCATAAGGTTCAACAAGTTTGGAAACCTAAGCTAGAAATAGATATAAGTAGTCCAAAACAACATTGGGTTCCTCAGTTCAAGACTACTTTATATGCAAATTCCATACTCGAACCATTTGTGCTTAAATATTTATCTGCTAATCAGGGAGGACCCGTCCAAAAATGGGTACCAAAGTCCCGATAATTTGTTTTGCAGGTCCCGATCATACATGGTAAATAGACGACGATTGCTCCACATGTATGGTCGGTATGCAATGATGAGCAGTTGCACAAGACCCCGACACGTGTGGTATTCTGGTTGCTCCACACAACGTGATCGGTATGTGACGTGAGCAAACAAACCAAATCAAGACTGTTCCAACGTTCTTGATTTGACATTGTTTTTAGTTTTATTTTTCTGTTCATAAAAAAAAAAACAGGAAAAAGCCATAAAAAAAAAGGGGAGAAAAAGAAAAATAAGGCCATAAAAAAAAAGAAATAAGGCCAAAAAAAAAAAAAAAAAAAAAAAGGGGAGTGGATAGAAAAGGTGCAAGAGTTTCAAAATAGCGTATTACCATAGTTTTTTGTAAAAAGCGCATATGTTTTAGGGGAAGTAATACTCATAAGCGCAATATCAAAAAGGCGCGAAATGTTCAAAAGGGGAGTGTGCTTCAATCACAAAAGTAATAGGGGGAGTGCGCATAACTTGAAGGAAAGTAATAAGCAAAAATCTACAAGAGCGCACAACTTTAGGGGGAGCAAGGGCATCATATTAGAAATAGCGCAACTATTCAGGGGGAGTGATACAATGAATAAGCGCTAGAGCTTAAGGGAAGAATGCCATGAATACAAACTTCATGCTTTTAAGAGGGAGTGCTACCTAAATGTCAATAAAACGCATGGACACAAAAGAGTTGTTCACATACCTGTTCCAAAGGATTAGTAGACCCAATTGATCCTATCCCAGGAACAAACCCCGAGTGTATGTGAGGGTATTGAGCGTATCACGATGACATCCTTACAACTCAACCACAAACTATCCGGGCCATAACCATATAGGTACAGGACTGATTTATCGGATCCCGGGTAGGAGACGCTTCATCTGGTCCAAAGGCGCATGCACGACCCTTCCTAGCTACTCATTTGTCTCCCAAAAGACATATGTTTCAATATCTCACGGGGAACCGCATATACTATCACCGTTTCATTTGGAAACAGGAGATATTGAACTAAGTGGTCCACAGCCCCATACCACGACTTTCTTGAACACGTAAATGTCTAGTGTGTCCTCATAGCCTAAATATTTTTAAATTTTCTAGGACACAAATATTATTTTACACATACTATGCAGGTCTACGTGACCTAGCCAGAACTTCTGTAGACACATTTATCGCAAAAATGTGCTTCGATGATCAGAAGGAAGTCCTGCCGTTGCAACATCAAAACAACAACGGTAGCAGGCCATCTTCTGGAGCACGACTCTAGAATGATGTCTACGGTTTGCCTATGTGGCCCCGTAGTCCCTTCAAATGCAAGTCTGTGTGACTTTGCATCAACGACCAAGAGTGACATCTAGGGATGTTTCACGATGATCGGTCGTCTGTCCCGTTTTCAGGTACTTCATCCGGAATTCAACGCTAACACGTTCAGCGAACACTCTGGATCACCTTGATCACACAGCATGACGATACAAATGAATCGCCATGAGGGGGAGAAGTATATCAAGAAGGCCAAGCACGTGAACTCATTAAAGAAGCCATGCTTTCAATGCACGTGCTGAACCACAACAAACAAGACCTCTCTCCATGGTTCGAGCATACACGACAAGTCAATGCTGATGATCCGCGCGACTCTGATATATGCAAGAAGGTGACGAATATTCAAGTTGCAAAGAAGAAAATGAGGGTGCATGTAAATAGGGGGAGACTGAAGATTCTCCAGACGCTCTCAGATATTTCTTCAAACAGCAACAAAGACCGTGTCAAATTCGAAGTTGAGCACAAAGGGGGAGATTGTTGGAAATTATTCTCTTGTGTTCAACTGATGATGAAGACTGAAGATTCGAGAGACAAAGACAACCGAAGCTTCAATTATAATTGAACACTAAGGGGGAGATTGTTGGAAGTATTTTATAGTGTTCAATAATCAAGTTATCTTTGTCTAGGGACTTAATTGTAATATATGTATAGTTAGGGACTAGAATGCAAATATACCAATATTGATTGGTATATATAGGGCAAGTGTGTGTAAAATACACACAACTTGAGTTTAGCTTTCTCTCACTAGAAACACTCTCTCTAATCATTATCTAAGCTAGGGTTAATTGTAGAGAGAGAAAGAGGTTAATTGGAGAGAAAGTTTGTGTTTAATGAAGATTTGATTGATAATTACCCAAATGCTTCTGCTCGATCATCTTCAAGGTAATTTCGATTAGATCTATGCTCAAGTTCATCATTGGATGTTAAAAACGGACCTAACAATTGTGAATGAATGAATACCTTTTGATCAAACTCTCTTCACACTCACTTCACTCACGCACTTCACGACGAGCACACAATCAAGCATTAATCTCAGTCCAGTCATTCCAATCAAAGAAGATAAGGAAGGATGTGCGATAAAGCTTGAAGAATTCGCTGATCGATTGCCTCCAAACAATCCACTGCTGCTTCCGCGCGTAATCTACATTTGAGGTATGTCGAACTCATTTGTGTGTTGGCTATACTTGAGTGAATCTGAGACCTACAAAAACAAAACAGGAAAAAGCCATAAAAAAAAAAGAGGCCAATAAATAAAAAAAAGGAAAATGCCATAAAAAGAAAAAGAAAAAAAAGGGCCATAAAAAAAAAAAAAGAGAAGAGGCAATAAAAAAAAAAAAAAAAGAAGAAAAAAAAGGCCATAAAAAAAAAAAAAAAAAAAAAAAGGGGAGTGGATCGATAGAAAAGGTGCAAGAGCTTCAAAAGAGCATATTATCGTAGTTTTATTATCAAAAGCGCATATGTTTTAGGGGGAGTGATACTCATACTTCAAAGGCGCACATTTTAAAGGGGGAGTGATACTTCATTTACTAACGGCGCTTGACCTGAAAGAAAGTAATATGCAAATTTCTACAAGAGCGCACATGTTTAGGGGGAGCAAGAGCATCATATTTGAAATAGCACATCTATTTAGGGGGAGCAAGGGCATCACATTAGGAATAGCACAACAATTTAGGGGGAGTGGTACCTAAAAACAGAGCTTAAAAGGGAATGCCCTGAAGACAACCTTCATGCTTTGAAGAGGGAGTGCTACCTAAATGCCGAGAAGCGCATGGACACAAAAGAGTTGTTCACATACCTGTTCCAAAGGTTTAGTAGACCCAACTGATCCTAACCCAGGAACAAACCCCGAGTGTATGTGAGGGCATTGAGCGTATCACGATGCCTGGGTCTGCTTGATTTTTATGGGCATGCGAGGTGTCGAGTCTAGCCTAGGGCCCTGATTTGTGAAATGAGATTGAGACATGAGAAAAGAAAGAGTGTGCATTGCATTGTGAGGTATCGGGATTGGGATAGAGAGCACACTTGCATTCATGCATTTTACTTCACCTACTGGGCAACTGCTCAGCGTTTTATGTGTTGTAGGTTTTGACGAGTGCGACGTCGATGGGCGTCGTGACTGAGTTTTTGGCTGGTGCGGTGATTCCACGGACTTTTGAGGGCGAGGCGGTACATGGATGAGACCTGTGGAGCGGCTTTAGGGTTTTGACGTTTTGTTATTTTGAGGCTTCGGCTCGACGTATAGACATGAGCTTTGTTGAACGATATTTTATATATTTATGTTATGTATTTTATCTTATTTCGTATTAAAATGTTTTTATAAAATGGGTCTTCCGCGGCTTTCGTTGCGGAAATCCGCCAATTATTTTTTATTGGAAAGTGAGGGTCGCCACAGGTGGTATCAGAGCGTAGGTTATAGATTCTGAAGACTGTCCATGTACTGCCACTCAAAAGCCTGGAGAACCAGTTTGGTCGGTAAGTTTAAGATTTGATGTGACTATCTGCTATTAAATATGTGCTCTGTGTGTACGATTGTAGATAATAGTTGAAAATGCCGAGAGGACGACATGAGAAATCGTTATCCCGAATTATTCCAGTCGGCGTAATTTTGGGGACGAAATTCTTTTAAGGGGGGAGGATATAATACCCGTAAAATTTCATACGTGATTTTGATGTAAGTAAAGGGATGATCATGTGACTTAGAAATTTTGATTAGTTATCTCGAAACTTTGAAGTTAGAATATAAAGTAGAAGTTTCGGACTTAATTCGAAATTTAGTAAAGGAGATACCCGAATATGAAGAAGAATTCGGGCAAGAGAATTTCAATGCAAAATCTCGGCGAATTTCATGGAAAATCGGGTGATGACTAAGTCAAAATCTCGAGGAGGCCCGAATTCGGGCAGTAGGAAGACTTTCGCCGTTCTAGAATTCGGGCAAGAAAGAGAGAGACCAAATTCGGGTGAATACAATAAGAAAACAATTCGAGTAAGAACAAAGGGAAGAATTCGGGTAATGACAAAGTAGAATTCGGGTGAAGCTAAAATTCGAATAAATATTGTCCAAAAAGAAGTCGAATATATTTCAAAGCCCAATAAAGGTAAATAAACGTTTGTGAGAGAAGAAAAGGTTACTTCATCATAAGGAAAAACACGTGTCATGATCATCGATAACTTTGTAAACTATAAGGATACGATCAAACAAATAAAATTGAAAGGAATTTAAGGAGAGAAGAAATCGAAACTTAGACAGGGAGGAAAACGCTCAAGTAAGAAAGAAGGAAGAAGGAAGAGCATTAAGCAGGTGATAGAAAACAGTAAACCGTAGCTTGGAAGTCAGGTAGGTGAAGTTTTTCATCTACAACACGTTAAATTTCTTTCGAAAATTCGGATTATGGTGAAAGGTCACCACCGTTCGAAAATATGATTTTCGGCTATGTTCTTATGAAGTATATGACTTGCTTTATATTTTATAACGTGATTAAACCTAATATCTGGGTTTGTGTATGAAAATATATGTTTACATATCTCGTGATTTGATAGCATGATATGAAGATTTGAATAATTTTCGGGTATAGTACTGTAGCCAGGAATAACATAAATTCGGGTAGGTATAAGTTTCGGGCCTTTAATATTTTCGGATCTTTTAATAAATTTTCGGGTGTGAGAGTTTTCGGTATTTCAAAGATTTTCGGACGTTGACCGCGTTTTCGGGTCCAAGCCATAAATTCGGCGAATTTTACTTTTCGGGCTTTACACTTTAAAACATTTTCGGGCAGCAACTTTCGGGCTCGAATAAAGTTTGGGTTTTTGATCTAAAGAGCAATCCTTCGGGCTCGAATGCAATTCGGGTCTTTGATCTAAAGGGGAATATTCGGGAAAAACATTTTTGTGATGACGTTGCACTTCATTTGCACGACATATGCATTCACTTCAGTACGAGTGAGTGATGACCGTGTGGACACGGTGACACTTTATAGTGTCAACGAGCGGGGTAGATCGTGATCACTTTGATTGATGATTCTTAAAGGAATCGAGGTTAGTACTCACATGACACCTGACGGCAGACAGGCGTGATCGATCTGTCTACTCGGGCGTGAACGTCCCGAGGTGCAAAACCGTCTTTTATGATATTTTTGCGGAAGGAGCGACCTGGCGTGAACGTCCAGAGTAGGCTACCTCCTAAGCAGTGTAAAATCCGAGAAAGAGCGACCTGGCGTGAACGTTCAGTGTGGGCTACCTGGGTCTGCTTGATTTTTATGGGCATGCGAGGTGTCGAGTCTAGCCTAGGGCCCTGATTTGTGAAATGAGATTGAGACATGAGAAAAGAAAGAGTGTGCATTGCATTGTGAGGTATCGGGATTGGGATAGAGAGCACACTTGCATTCATGCATTTTACTTCACCTACTGGGCAACTGCTCAGCGTTTTATGTGTTGTAGGTTTTGACGAGTGCGACGTCGATGGGCGTCGTGACTGAGTTTTTGGCTGGTGGCGGTGACTCCACGGACTTTTGAGGGCGAGGCGGTACATGGAAGAGACCTGTGGAGCGGCTTTAGGGTTTTGACGTTTTGTTATTTTGAGGCTTCGGCTCGACGTATAGACATGAGCTTTGTTGAACGATATTTTATATATTTATGTTATGTATTTTATCTTATTTCATATTAAAAAATTTTTATAAAATGGGTCTTCCGCGGCTTTCGTTGCGGAAATCCGCCAATTATTTTTTATTGGAAAGTGAGGGTCTCCACAGGTGGTATCAGAGCGTAGGTTATAGATTCTGAAGCCTACTCTTTCCGATTCCAGAGTTGCGTTCAATTCTGCAATTTTACTAGCAACATCTGGAATTTCCCAAGAAGAGATAGGTTTATTAGAATGTAAATTATTTTCCCCATTGGACGCGAAGTTAATTGAGGAACTTTGGTCAATTTGACCCTTTTTCGCAAGAATGCCCTCTAAGTGATGAACTTTAGAGTACAATTTACTGCGTTCCTCAAATAAAAGTTTAAAACTACTCCGCGAATTGCTCAAATCAGACAGATAATTATTGCGTTTGAGTTCGCAATTGGTTAATTTATTTGTTAGTTCACTAATTTGAGCTTTTAATTTTACTTCTTGAGATTCAAGATTAGTGATTTTCTCACGCACGTTTTCTAAATGGCAAGTAAGACTACCTCTTTCTTCTAAACTCTTGACTAAGCATTTGTAATTATTATCTAGTCTACTCTCTAACTCACTTATAGTCTTTTCGTGACTTATAAGTTGAGTTTGGCCTAGCTTAGAGGAATTTAGGTTCTTGGTGAGCTCACAAACGTTAGTTTTTGAGCTAGCTAATTTTGATTCAAGACTAGAAATAGTTTCTCGTGCACTAGCTAACTTAGTTTCTAACGCTTGGGTAGTCCTACGTTCGTGTTTATGTTCACGACGCATGGTTTTATAATCTTCCTTCAAAGAAAGAAAAGCTTTATATAAATCACTCTCGTCAAAGCTCATCTCAGAAGTTGCGGAAGTAGAATCCATAATTTTTAAAATTTTAAAATATTACCAAAATTTTTTTTTAATTTAGTTTGATACGCGATCGTTAATGCGTTGTGTAGATTTGATAATTTTTGGCTTTTGAAAAAATTCAGTTCCGAAAAGTTTTGGTGTGTCGATAAAAGTCGTGAAGTTTCGAAAATTTTAAGTGTCGAAAACTTTTTGGGGTGTACCGAAAAGTTTTGAAGAAATGTCGAAGAACTTCAAAAATGTTACCAAGAACTTTTTCTACAATATGCCAAAAAGTTTTTGAAATAAATATAAAGATTGGCTTTTAAAAGTTTAGTGCCAAAAAGTTTGATTTATCGAGAAATTATTGTGAAGTTCCGAAAGATTTTAGGTGTCGACAACTTTTTGGTGCGTACCGAAAAGTTTTGAAGTGAGGTTGAAAACTTCGAAAATTTATCAAACGTTTCTAGAATGTGCCACAAATGTTTTGGAGAAAAAAAAATGGCTTTTTTTTTTTTTTAAAATTTTGTGCCGAAGACTTAGGTTTTTCGATAAATAATGTGAAGTTTCAAAAATTTTAGGTGCCGAAAACTTTTTGGTGATACCGAAAAAAAAATTTCGATGTGATTTCGGAAGAACAGTAATTTTCGAGCCTTTATTAATTTTTTTATTTATTTATTTATTAATAATTAAATTTTTTTATTATTAAATTTTTTTATTACTTGCGAAAAAGTTTTTATTTTTTTTTATTATTATTTTTATTTTTTTTAATTTAGGTTTTGGATGGCAAAGTTGTAAATATGATACCGAAAACTTGTTTTTTTTTTATTTAGTTTTCGATGTCAAAGTTGTAATTAAGTTATATTTTTATTATTTTTTTTTTTTCGAAAACTTTAGTACCGAAAAGTTTGATTTTTTTTTTCATTTATTTATTTAGTTTTCGATGGCAAAGCTGTAATTAATTTTTTTTTTTTTTTTTTGCGAAAACTTTATACAGTACCTACCGAAAACCTTTTTTTTTTTTTTTACTGTAGCTGCGAAAACTACTGTAGCACCGAAAACTTTCTGCAGCACCGAAAACTTCACTGTAGCAACACTGTAGCAGCGAAAAGTTACTGTAGCTGCTAACAAAATGAGCTATTTTTCGATCCTGAATACAAAATTTAATCAAATTAACCCCGGGTAAAGATCAAACAATGTATATTCTAACTCCTAAACACTAAATCAAGCACAAAAACACCAAAACATGTCAAATTTTTCGAAAAATTTCGAAAAACATGCGATGAAGACCGAAAAATAAAATGAAAAATTTGACTCAAATCTTAACGCGCGTGGCTCTGATACCACTTGTAAGGCCTAAAATATCCAACTAAACAAAGATTAAAATGATTTTACCACGATTAGATGGGAAGAATCGAAGCTTGGCGTGGAGTGTTGTGTTCTTGAGAGATTGGGTGGCTCTCTCTCTATCTAGATGGAGTTTCACACAATACACATTTTATTATGTGTTAGGGTTCAAGTATTTATACCACATTTTGGTATATAATACTTGGGCCCCTAAAAAAGCCCAATTACACTAAACCTCTTATAATGATAATCTTTATAAATAAACTACAAAGATAATTCTAATTAATTGAACACAATAAAATAATCCTAACAATAAGCATATCAGAAAAATACATCATGTAAACAGAAAGACATGAGCATATAGTATTTCGTCCATCAATTTCGCATAATCATCATTCCGTCGTGTATGCATTTTTATCGTATAACCAATCATTCAAACCATCGAATTCACATTACCATCATTTCCGTCGAATTCGTATCATCATCATTTCCATCGTACAATCATTCCGTAGAATAATCAATCATGTAATCATCTTTCGTATGATTCGTATAACATATGCAATTCTATATGATGATACTCCCGTTATGAACCCGTCCGTCAACGAACTATCGATCATATGTGTGCCCATGCATGGGACTCTGTAGGCATTTCTTTCTTTTGGTGCCTGTACAGGACTCTGTCATCCCCCGATTTGAAGGGACGTAACCGTGGCATAATACATCGCATCATCCGAAGCCGTAGCAGTCATAACGGTTTCTCCCTTTTTGTAACATATGAATGCACATGACATATGACATCAAGTCGTACAAATCAAATCAATTCATACAGTTCATGTATACCACATAATTCATCGCTTTTCACGTATATCACATATTTTGTCAATCATATTACATATAGACAAGGCATATTGTAATAGACATATCACATAACGTATCATATCAATTCATGTAATACTGTGAAATCATCAGTCAAACAATTCACATAGGCACATAAGTACACGTTGCCGATCATACTCACATGTTTAGCTTATATAATCCTGTTTCTTTACTCGACTTTGTCTTTGCCTTTGTCGAGATCACGACCTTACTTGTGCTTAAATCTCCTTTCTCTTTGTATGCCTAACTTGTACTTAATGATGGTGCTTTCAAAGAACCCTTATTGCTGTTGTCGAGCTCTCCTCTTTGTTAAGGTATGATGTTGCTTCATTATTAAGTATTTAAAGTGATACAATTGGGTTAAAAGTGCTTACTAAGCACTTATTAAGCATGAGGTGTCAAACTTAGAAGAAGTTTGATCTTAATTTCACTTTACCTCCCACCAAGGGTTTTCTATACTCCTTTGCTTATAAAAGTTTTCGATACTTCTTTATGCATAATAGAAGGTTTTTGATCCCTATACGCATGAGAGGAAAAGTTTTCGGTATCATCATTCTATCCAAGTTTTCGGTATCTCTTCCTTAAGGTTTTCGGTATAAGAAATATTTCGGTATTCACTTGAGAAAGTTTTCGGTACCATTATATCAAAGTTTTCGATACATTTATAAAGTTTTCGGCATCTCTTTATAAAGTTTTCGGTACCTCTTTATAAAGTTTTCGGTACCTCTTTATAAAGTTTTCAATACCTCTTTATAAAGTTTTCTGTACTATCTTAGTTCTCGATATTTAAGTTTTCGGTACGATAAACTTCTCGGTATGCAAATAGTTTTCGGTATTTTAAGTTTTCGGCATAGGAGAGGTTTTCGGTACCTAATAGTTTTCGTTGCAATATTTCCATGCATGAGTACGAAAATAATTCTATTATCTTTACCAAACCTTATAAAAATATTACACATGCAATCATACAAATGCATGATCTTATAAAATAAGATTTCGGTTTCGGTTCCTGACAATTCTCCCCCCCTTTAAGAATTTCGCCCTCGAAATTCTGTATTGGTATCTGTTAATAACCCTGGGTACTGCGTCTTCATATTCTCTTTTGTTTCCCACGTAGCTTCGCGGATGGAATGATTTTTCCATTGTACCTTTACCATCGGAATTGTTTTATTCCGCAACAATTTGTCAGCAAATTCCAAAATCTCCGCTGGTTCTTCTATGTAACTGAGATTTTCGGAAATTTGAACCGGTTCATCATGTAGAATATGAGAAGGATCCGATCTATAACGTCGTAGCATACTGACGTGAAAAACATTATGTATCTGTTACAGCTCTGGAAGTAACGCCAGTCGATACGCCAATGGTCCAATCCTTTCAAGTATTTCATATGGTCCGATATAGCGCGGACTCAACTTTTCTTTTCTTCAAAATCATATTACGCTTTTCATTTCCATACTCTTTTTCTATCTCGTTCATTTAGTTTCTTAATTTTCGTCCTTATTGTAAATCCCTTTTCATCTAATATAATGCAAGCAACAAAGAAAGCAACCTAGAATGATTTTAGCTTGAGAGTATTTAGGTTAGCTTGTTCAAGGAGGCACAATACTTGCAAGGAGGAACACTTTGAAACTAGGGCTTGGTGGGTCTTTATATACCACATTAGTTGGTATATTAAAGCCCATCAAGCCCAAAATCTAATTAGCCCAAACAACTAATACTTAATATAAAGTAAATTACAAACCCAATTAACATCTAATCCAAAGAACTAAATACACCAAAGACGGAAGCATCTATAATATAAAGAACACAATAAATGATCCTAACAATCTCCCCCTTTGTGTTCTTTTTAAGTCTTCTGCTTGGATGCTCCGACCTTGGGGTCCACCGTCTTGTACGTAGAGCTTCGAAGTCCGAGCTTGACTTCGTAGTTACGTAACCACCTTCGAAGAGCCAGTCTTTCATCGATCTTCCCTCGAAGTAATCTGAACTTCATCTGGCTATCGAGGTTTTCTTCTTCCATCTCCTGGATAATCCTTGTCAACTTTCTTGAAATAATTAGAAGAGTCCCGTCGGAGAACTTTGGGATCTCCGAGGTCTTCATCAATCTCTTCTCACCTTTGTAGTTGACGTAGACTATCGAGGGGTCCTCACCTTCAAAGACGTTTCCTTCAGAGATGTTGGGGTCATCCGGGACTTCGAAGTTAGGCTTTGTGAGGTTCACTTTCTTCATATTGCTTTCCAGTGCCATCTGAAGGTCGTGGGAAGCATTATAATTGATCTGGCGCAACATGAACCTTTTGAGTGTAGCAAGGCCTATCTTCAAAGCAGGGTCCTTTTTCAGCTGTCCTAGATACCTGTACGTCGAGAATATTCTCTCAACATCAGGGTGTCTAATGTAGATTAGGTCCGCTTCGCTGATGTCTTCAACCTTCCCGTCCTCCCTTTCAACTTTGTAAACTGGATAGGGAATTTGGTTGAAGTACTCGACTCTGACTCCCGTCACCCTTTCGATCATTTTCTTCCTTGATTCGTCTTTTCGAAGGCGATCCAGATTATCGCCTCGTCCTCTGAAACTCATCATCATTCGCAGACTTCGGACATAGAATCTTGCCCTTCGTCCCGTCAGATGAGTCATCCCACTCAGCTCCAGTTCATCAGGCTTGGTGATACGCTCGGGTTTCCTTCAGATTCGTTTCCGAAACTCTTCCTGGTAGGGTGCCACGATTTTGGCATTTTCCCACGGGAGCTCCGGAATCTTCGGGGTCTCTCTTGGCGGAGGGTTGTACATGTCGTACCATCGGTTGGCGTGCTCCAAGAGAACAGGAAGTTCGGGGGTTTCTGCTTCGTAGTCCTCCCCTTCTTCCAGCTCCTTGTCTTCTATTCTGACAAGTTCAACCTCTGCATTCCTTAGGAGCTGTCGAGCGTTATCAAACATAGCCTTTGAGAACTGTTCTGTAACCGGTCTTTTGAGCCATCCTTCGTTCATAATGTACGCCTCCACTTCAGTGTGTGGTTGGAGGTAATCTTCGAGGTTGAATGGCTCTAAGTCCGGTTGTGTAGCAATGTAGGGCGAAAGAGGTGGGCTTCGGCTTTTTCTGGCTTCGTGGGTGGTGGAAGGAGGATTTGGGGTGGTGGTTCTTTGGACTGTATGTGTATGGATTTCCAAGGTCGACGTTGCTTCGCCAAGGAAGAGTGTCGGGTTCGGCCCTGGCGCCGCTTGTCTTCCTCGAGAACCTCTTCGTGTGGGTTGTTGGGTTTGTGTTGTAGGGCCTGCTGCTGATCTGCCCTGTGATGGTGTGCTTCGTCGTACAGATGCTCCGGAGGAGGATAGGCGTTGACGCTTCTCCCCCTCACGGGGATCCTGGTCGTCAGGATCGTCGTGCCGTCTTCGGATTGTTGAGGTGTCGTCTCGGCACGTTTCTGTTGACGGTATGTTTTGTTGCACGAGCAGCATTTTTTGGACCGTCACGAGCGCGGGGTGCTTCGGGTCCACTCCTATGAGACGGGCAGTGAAGATGTCCCATAGGTCGAGCAGTGGCATGGTGTGGGGGTTCGGATGAGGAGGTGGGGGTAGTGGGGAACGTGACGGGGTTTCGTCGACAACTGGAGCTTTGCCTCTGTCCGGCGCAGCAGCCGTAATGAGTGACTACATGCGCGGGACAGCCACTTGCTCGAGAAATTCGGCAAGTCTCCGTTCAAGGTATGTCGCCGTCACGTACGGGGAATCACCGCCGGAGCCACGAAGGCCTTCCGTTTGCACCCCCGAAGTGGTGGGGTGGCCAGTTTCGCGGGAAATCGATGGGACTTCGGGCGGCATTGGACTTCCGACCTGTCCTTGCGGTTCCTCACGAGGAAGGACCGCTCCGGTCGTTAGGGCCACGTCACACAGACGGGCGAAGGTAGAGCTCTCACCGGGGCCACTTAGGCGTCCCGTTGGCACGCGTCCGATCGTGATGTTCGGACGGTGGCCCTCTGACGAAGACGATGTGGGGTCGTCGTCATCGGGACTTCCGTCCAATCCTAGAAACGCCTCAATCATGTGCGCCTCTATGGACGTTGTGGCCTGTTCGGTGACAGGCGGAGGACGGGATGGTTGAGGGTCGGGGCTTTTTGAGACGACCGGTTGTTGGGAACCGGCCGAATGGCTAAGGCTCGTGGTATGCGCCGTTGGGTCGATGTCGGCGGCTTCTATCCTAAGGGGTGACCCGGCTTGTAGTGGAATGGGGATTGGAGGAATACGACGACGTCTATGGATAAGCGTGCTGTCATCGTCGTCGTCAGAGGAGTCGTCGCTCATTTGTTGGCGTTGAGGAGCGGGCGACGGTTGCCTCGTGGAGTATGGGCATCCCGTCTTCGCCGTCCGAGTCGGAGACGTCGCTCAACATTTGTCGTTGAAGAGCACGCGACGTCGGCGGGATCGGTGATGTGCGGCTGACAGGAGATGGTGGTGGGATGGGTGTGATAAGTGGTGGTGAGAGCTGTCGAACGGGTATTTGCTGTTCGACAGGTGTTGGTGGTGTGGATGATTGGGTAATTGATGGAATGGCTGGTTGGTGAGTGTATGACTGAGGAATGGATGAAGAAGCTGCCTCCGGCCTGGTTCTAGGACCTTCATCGGCAGAGTGGGAGGCCCCGGGGTTAGGTTCGAGGGGGTTTTCTCGAACCATGGGGGCGTATACATTGTACTGGCGGCAGTAGTCTTCTATCATGTGCTGCTCCGCCAGTGACAAGAGGGATGAAGGGATGGGCATCGGCCGCCGCGCGTATTTCTCATCGACCTTCCCCTTCTGGAGGTACCTGAGTTTTGGCGGGGTGACATATTCGTCGGCGGGCCGGGTTGGTATCCCAGGCAGTGATTGCATAAAGTGGTGGATCATTAGCCCGAACCACCTGGAATATGGAAGGTACTGCGTCTTCTTGCCCATTCGTTCGCTGCATCATTTGGTCGTCGAGGTCCAACATGATGAGCTTGGCATAATCTACGTTTTTGTTGAAGGCAATGCCGTGGAAGATCCGCAGTATCGTGATGTTGCACCTGTCGTGCCCTGAGTGCTTTGGTGAGAAGCACTTATTGACAAGCGCAAAAAGTGTCCGCCATGGATGCGGGATCATGGACTGTTGGATCTGAGAGAGGACTTTGACGGGCGTGAAGTAGCCCATTCTTTGAATGTCCTCGAGAAGCTCATCCTCAGAAGCCTCATACTCATTCTCCGGTCGGCTGGGCAGGCGGAGAACATGGCGGATTAATTCGCGGGTGACCTCGACCGTCTGGCCCGCGAGTTTTGCTTCGTAGTATAAGCTATTGTCTGGTGCCACCTTCGTCTGCAGCGTCCCCCAAAATTGTTGAAGGTAAACGGAGGGGACTGGTACAGCGGCCGAGAAGGCGTACCAGAGGTGATGGTGTCTCAATATCGCAGGAATAATGGGTTCCTTCCCTTTGAAGACTTCCAAGTCAAGTTGGAAGTTGTTGTCCTTCGGAATGACCCATTTGGACGTTGGGTATACCAGATCTGTTGGTGTCGTATTCATATTTTTTTTTTTTTTTTTAATTGAGTGGGGCGACTCTTTTTTTTTGTTTTGTTTTTTTTTTTTTTTACTTGTTTGCCCTCTTCCTTTTTGTTGTTCCGAACACCTGGATTCGTTAAACCTGCGATGATAGAGTAACCATTAGTTTATACAGTAAGAAGCAGAAGGTAACATGATTTGAATAGGTGAAAACAAGTTAGAGTTCAAAATTGTTCAAGTGTTTTGGGCTTTAAAAATTTAATGTTTGATTTTGGGCCCAAAAACAGTTTCAGCCCATTTAAATCATGAGTTTGATACTTAGAAAATTTCTTTAAGTGGAGAGTTCGCGCATTAGTTAAAAATTTTCAAAGTCTTTATGTCGCGAAGTGAAAAGTGAGAGTGCGTTAAGAAAATTCTAAGTAAAGGTTCGCGAAACAGATGATAAAAACAATTAAGTGTGGTTCGCGATATGAGAGTTTGGTAAGTTCGCTAAACGCTTTACGAATCCTAGTTTCGCGAATGTTAGAAGGTTCGAGAACTGAAATACTTTGCGAATTGAGATTGTGTTCTCGAATTGAAGTGAAATTGAGTTCGCGAAACATGAAGGGATTCGCGAAAGACCATGGGGTTCGCGATCTGGAAGTTTGCGAATTGAGAAATAAGTTCGCGATTTAAAATGATTACGAATTTAGAGTGGTTCGCGAACTTGAGGGTTTGGCGAATTTTGAAAGAGGTTCGCGATTTTGAGTTTTGCGAATGCGGAGCAAGTTCGCGAACTTTGAAGAGTTCGCGAATCATGGAGAACTTCGTGGGCTAAGACAAATGCGCGAAAAACAGGTTGGAGACTTCGAAAGTCGCGCTTTAAAGATCAAAAAGGGCTGAGTTCGCGAATCATGAAGATTCATCGTGTTCATCATCCGCGAAGTGCAGAAAGTTCCAGATTCGCCAAAATCATCATCAGATAAGTATAGAACTGCTTGAAAATGAAGATTCAACGTTATTCTTACCACAGCAACGCACGAGAGAAGAAGATTTGGAAGCTAAGGAGCAGGTTTCGTCGTGATTTGAGTGGCTTTATCTTGCGGATGAACAGTAGATCGAGAGAATTTTGAACAGTGTAAACCCTAATTTATGAATTGACGGCGACTGTAACTTCGTGAAACTTAGGGTTTTAAGAGGTAAAAAGTTCGCGGGCCCAAAAAGCTTTGGGCCTCGAAGGTAAGATGGGCCCGTTTGAGGTTCGCGAAGCGTGCGTGAGTTCGCGAAGTAGCATTGAGTTCGCGAAGCGTGCGTGAGTTCGCGAAGTAGTTTGGGCCTCAAAAGCTTTAGTGATTGTGGGCTCAATTTTTAACTTAGACTCCCCCTCAAAATATGCACTCTTAGAAAAATAAATTTCAAGTTAAAATATAATAAGAAGACTAAAAATTACTCCCCCTAAATTTTTGGAATGGTGATCATCTTTGTAACTTTATAAAAGATTAAAATAGGCAAAATCACGTTATGCTTCCCGATTCAACATGCCTAACTTTGAAACGAGAAACATGAAACGTTTTTCGTCCAAAGCCTTTGTCAAAAGATCGGCAAGTTGAACTTCGGTGTTAACGAAGTACATTGTGATTGTGCCTCTTTCTACATGATCTTTTATAAAGTGATATCGAAGGTCTATATGTTTAGTGCGGGAATGATGGACGGGATTACAGGTAATGGCAATTGCGCTCTTCGAGTCGCTGTAAATTGGAATGTTATTGAACACAAACCCGTAATCCTGCAATTGCGTTCGCAACCACAGGATTTGAGAGCAGCAACTGGCCGCAAATGTACTCTGCTTCGGCGGTTGACGTGGACACACAGTTTTGTTTCTTAGACGACCAACTTACTAGTTTGTCACCTAGGAACTGTATTCCACCCGAGGTGCTCTTCCTGTCCATCCTACAACCTGCAAAGTCGGCATCCGTAAAGCCAAGTAATTGAAAGTTAGAGTTCTTGGGATACCAGAGTCCGAGTGTCGGTGTTCCCTTGAGATAGCGTAAGATCCTCTTCACTGCAAGCATGTGCGACTCCTTCGGATCTGCTTGAAAGCGCGCACACAGGCAGGTGGAGAAGACTATATCCGGCCGACTTGCTGTCAGATACAGAAGCGATCCTATCATTCCTCTGTATGTAGACGGGTTGACTGATTTGCCCGATGGATCTAAGGCTAATTTGCACGAAGTCGACATCGGGGTGTTTTTAGATGGGGAATTTTCCATGTTGTACTTCTTAAGTATGTCTTGAATATACTTCGATTGACTGATGAAGATTCCTTCTGGGAGTTGCTTGACTTGCAGTCCAAGGAAGAAGTTGAGCTCTCCCATCATGCTCATTTCAAACTTTGTCTTCATCAGTTCCCCGAACTCCTTGCACAACATGGGGTTTGTGGATCCAAAAATAATGTCGTCAACGTAAATCTGAATAAGTAGAATTTCAGACTTGCGTCGCTTGATGAAGAGGGTGGTGTCGATTTGCCCTTTAGTGAAGCCTGACTCGATCAGAAAGTCAGATAGCACCTCGTACCATGCTCGGGGTGCTTGCTTAAGTCCGTAAAGTGCCTTCTCGAGGAAGTACACATAGTCAGGGTGGGCTTGACTTACGAATCCTTCAGGCTGTGCCACGTAAACTTCTTCTTTCAAGACGCCGTTGAGGAAGGCTGTCTTGACGTCCATCTGATACACCGTGAAGTCTTTGTGGGCTGCGAAGGCTAGGAAAATCCGAATTGCTTCGATTCGCGCTACGGGTGCGAAGGTCTCGTCGTAGTCGATTCCCTCTTGCTGGTTATAGCCCTTCGCGACTAGCCTTGCCTTGTTGCGAATTACGACACCGTCTTCATCTTTCTTATTCTTGAATACCCACTTCGTACCGATAATCGTCTTTCCTTGAGGTCTCGGTACGAGTTTCCACACTTTCAGTCTTTCGAACTGATGGATTTCCTCTTGCATTGCGTTTACCCAGTCTGGGTCTTTTAGCGCGTCTCCAACTTTGCTCGGCTCATCCTGGCTGAGAAAGCAGGCATATAGATTTTCATTTGTTGTTGATGATCTTGTACTAACTCCTTGGTCTGGATTTCCAATAATTTGAGACGTCGGATGGGCTCGAGTCCACTTCCTTTGATGAGGGAGAGGTTGTTCTTGCTCGTCCTGTGCGGGTTCTTCACCTGTTGTCTCGGGAGTGCTGGAAATTTCGATCGGGGAGTTAGGCTCTATGTCTAGGGAAATGTCTTCATCGTCTTCTTCAGTTGAGGCTTCAGGGAAAATAGTGACTTCTATATGTGACGTTGAGGGAGATGCAGCAGCTTCGTGTTGGCCTACGGGAGAAGCTGGTGCGTCACTATTTTGGGGTTGGTGAGGAGGTTGAGCTGATCGACGATCGTGGATGGCTAGATCTTCGAAAAGCAGCTCCCATGCGTCGTCGCTCTTGTGGGATGTCGATGCTACCTCCTCGAATGTAGGACTGGGCTGATCGTCTGTCAGCACTCTAATTAGTCCCGGTTCTGGCCTGATTTGGACAGAAGCGTTCGGTTGTTGTACGGGTCCTGAACTGATGTATTCAGAAGCCACTGGCGCTTCGTCGAAAGTAACGTTTATACTTTCCATAACAGTCCTTCTTTCTTTGAGATAGACTCTATAGGCCTTCGAAGTAGCCGAAAATCCAATGAACACTCCTTCGATGGCCTTCGGGTCGAGCTTCCCTCGATCAACTCGGTCATTAGCTACAAAGCACTTGCAGCCGAAAATCCGTAGATATTTGATGTTTGGGACCCTTTGGTTGATTAGCTCGTATGGAGTCTTCCCAAATCTCTTGTGAATGCTCGTTCGGTTTTGCGTATAACACGCCGTGTTTACTGCCTCGGCCCATAGAGTGTGGAAGTCCTGATTGAATTAGCATTGTCCGGGCTGCTTCGATAAGGGTCCGGTTCTTCCTTTCCACTACTCCGTTTTGTTGAGGGGTTTTTGCGGCCGAGAACTGCTGAGAGATTCCTAACGAGGTGTAGAAGTCACTGAGGACCTTGTTCTTGAACTCAGTGCCATTATCTGTGCGGATCACTTGGATGTTGCTCTCAAGCAGGTTCTGAGTCGTCTTCACAAAAGAGATGATGATTTCAGGGGTCTCGTCCTTCGTTTTAAGATATCTCGTCCATGTGTACCTCGAGTAGTCATCTACAATGACTAATACGTATTTTCTTCCATTTATGCTTTGTATCCTCATTGGCCCGCATAAATCCATGTGTAGCAGCTCCAGTGGGCGAGAGGTCGAGGCCACGTGTTTTGATGAATGAGATGCCTTCTTCATCTTTCCCATTTCGCACGCCGAACATAGATGCTCTTTGTGGTACTTCAATGCTGGGAGTCCTGTGACTAGCTTATCTTTGTATAGTTTATTCAGCGTTTTGAAGTTGATATGGGACATCCGTCTGTGCCAAAGATCATTTTGCTGGTGTGATGCCTTTGTCATCAGACAGATGGCGGATGAAGGTCGAAGGGTCTTCAGATTGATTGTGTAGAGATTTGTCTTCCTCGTGCCTGTGAGGAGTTCCCTACCCTGCTCGTTGCTGATGGTGCATTCGTCAGACTGGAAGGTGACCGTCAGCCTTCTATCGCAGAACTGGCCAATGCTGAAGATGTTGTGTCCAAGTCCTTCGACGAGCGAGACATCCCTGATTGTGAGGTTGTCATGGATGAGGTCTCCGTGTCCTATGATCGGAGCCGCGTGATTATTTCCGAAGCGCACGTTACCGCCAAAGCGGGCTTTGTAGTTGCTCAGCAGCTCTTTTCTCCCTGTCATGTGTGTGGAGCAACCTGAATCGAGATACCACACATGACAGATCTGCAAAAATAATCAAGAGAGGTCAGTAACCCGATAACGGTCGGGTTCCCCTTGGTTATTTTTGTTAGGATCATTTTCTAGTGTTCATCATATAACTTGTATTGATGTATTTCTTATTGGGTTAGTATATCAATGAGTTTGCTAGTTGGGGGGCACTCTTGTAATTATACCAAAGTATGTTTGGTATAAATAGTGGGCTAGGGCTTATTTTAATGTAACACTTCCCATTTGATTAAACAATCAATATTGAGCTAAACCTAGAAAAGTGTGAACTCTCTCTCTACCCTTAACAGCCGCCACCTTCACATAAAACACGTACAAACACACACTCGAAGGTGTGCACTATTCCATTGAGTTTGAGAGCTCTTGCTTGATCAAGGGACCGACAAGTGGTATCAGAGCCACGCGCGTTAAGATTTGAGTCAAATTTTTCGTTTTATGTTTCGGTGTTCATCGCATGTTCTTCGAAATTTTTCGAAACATTTGACATGTTTTGGTGTTTTTGTGCTTGATTGAGTGTTTAGGAGTTAGGATATACATATTTTGATCTTTACCCGGGGCTAATTTGATTAAATTTTGTGTTCGGGATCGAAAAATAGCTTATTTTGTTCGCAGCTACAGTAACTTTTCGGTGCTGCAGAAAGTTTTCGGTGCTACAGTAAAAAAAAAAAAAAAAAAAAAAAAAATTTCGGTAGGCACTGTAGAAAGTTTTCGCAAAAAAAAAAAAAAAAAAAAAAAAAAAAAAAAGGTTTTCGGTATCATATTTACAACTTTGCCATCGAAAACCTAAATTAAAAAAAAAAAAAAAAAAAAAAAAAAAAAATAAAAAAAGTTTTCGGTATCATATTTACAACTTTGCCATCGAAAACCTAAATTAAAAAAAAATAAAATAAAAAAAAAATAAAAAAAAGGTTTTCGGTATCATATTTACAACTTTGCCATTGAAAACCTAAATAAAAAAAAAAAAAAAAAAAAAAAATTTCGGTATCATATTTACAACTTTGCCATCAAAAACCTAAATTAAAAAAAAAAAAAAAAAAAAAAAGGTTTTCGGTATCATTTTACAACTTTGCCATCGAAATAAAATAAAAAAAATAAAAAATAAAAAATAAAAATAAAAATAAAAATAAAAATAAAAAAGTTTTCGATATCATTTTTACAACTTTGCCATCGAAAACCTAAATTAAAAAAAATTAAATAAATAAATAAATTTCGGCACCTAAAATTTTTTGAAACTTCACATTATTTATAAAAAAAACCTAACTCTTCGGCACAAAAGTTTTTTAAAAAAAAAAAAAGCCATTTCTTTCTCCAAAAATATTTGGCAAATTATAGATAAGTTTGATAAATTTCCGAAGTTTTCGAAATCACCTCAAAAGTTTTTCGGTATACACCAAAAATCTTTTCGGTACCCAAAATTTTCGATACTTCACAATATTTCTCGATAAATCAAACTTTCGGTGCAGAAATTTTTAAAAGCCAATTTTTTATTCCAAAACATCATTGGCACATTATAGAAAAAGCTTTTGGTAACATTTTCGAAGTTTTTCGACATCACTTTAAAACTTTTCGGTACACACCAAAAAGTTTTCGAGACTTAAAATTTTCGAAACTTCACGACTTTTATCGACACACCAAAACTTTTTGGAGCTGAATTTTTCAAAAGCCAAAAATTATCAAATCTACACAACGCGTTAACGATCGCGTATCCAACTAAATTAAAAAAAAAATATAGTAATATTTTAAAATTTTAAAAATCATGGATTCTACTTCCGCAACTTCTGATATGAGCTTTGACGAGAGTGATTTATATAAAGCTTTTCTTTCTTTGAAGGAAGATTATAAAACCATGCGTCGTGAGCATAAACATAAACGTAGGACTACCCAAGCGTTAGAAACTAAGTTAGCTAGTGCACTAGAAACTATTTCTAGTCTTGAATCAAAATTAGCTAGCTCAGAAACAAACGTTTGTGAGCTAACCAAGAACCTAAATTCCTCTAAGCTAGGCCAAACTCAACTTATAAGTCACGAAAAGACTATAAGTGAGTTAGAAAGTAGACTAGACAATAATTACAAATGCTTAGTTAGGAGTTTAGAAGAAAGAGGTCGTCTTACTTGCCAGTTAGAAAACGCGCGTGAGAAAATTACTAATCTTGAATCTCAAGAAGTAAAATTAAAAGCTCAAATTAGTGAACTAACAAATAAATTAAACAATTGCGAACTCGAACGCAATAATTATCTGTCTGATTTGAGCAATTCGCGGAGTAGTTTTAAACTTTTATTTGAGGAACGCAGTAAATTGCACTCTAAAGTTCATCACTTAGAGGGCATCCTTGCGAAAAAGGGTCAAACAGACCAAAGTTCCTCTAAAGACTTAGCGTCCAACGGGGAAAATAGTTTACATTCTAATAAACCTATCTCTAGTTGGGAAATTCCAGAGGTTGCTAGTAAAATTGTAGAATTGAACGCAACCCTGGAATCGGAAAGAGTAGGTTTCCGAGCAGAAAAGCAAAAACTTCTAGAGGAGATTTCTAATCTCAAAAATTCCCCGTCCCTACCCGTCTTAAATGAACTCTCTATAGAAAAATCTTCTTTTAAGCAGGATATGGGCACACAAACCGACGCCTTTGTTCCTAAAATTAAAAAGACTTTTACTAATAATTAGCCCATTAGTTGGTATATTAAAGCCCATCAAGCCCAAAACCTAATTAGCCCAAACAACTAATACTTAATATAAAGTAAATTACAAACCCAATTAACATCTAATCCAAAGAACTAAATACACCAAAGACGGAAGCATCTATAATATAAAGAACACAATAAATGATCCTAACACTTATATTCTAAAATTTCCCATCGGTCTTCTATAATTATAACAATTTAACTGGTCCGTCACATAGAACCTGTTATCTGTTCTATATCGTCGAAACATGCCGACCAGAAAAACATTGTATATTTATGATCCTTCTGGTGACTATGTTCAGTCAGTCTACCAACGGTCTGATTCTGTTTTGTACTTTATATAACCCAATACATCGAGGCTCAATGTATTTTTCCTTCGGCATATGTTTGTAAAACTCTTTTGCTTATCCAAAGTCGCTCTAAGTTGATTAGGTACGTCAATCTTTATAATCTACGGCATCCATCTTTTCTTTTACTCATGAGGTAAACAAATCATAAAAGAAATCTATAGACATATGTCTCGAATTCCTTTGTTTCACCCTTTCAGCTATATTAAAAGCTTTTTATCTATACGTAGTCGCTTAATTTAATCAATCATAATGAATCAAATCAAAACGCATCTCCGTCAGTATCGCTTGTTTTCATATCCGTTTCCATAATTTAGTCAGATCTGGAATTAGACATACCCTAATATCATACTATTTCCGATTCCAAGTATCGGTCATAGTATTCTTGTCAGATAATACTCAATCATGTCGTCCCAAACCTTTTAGTAACTCTATCTGTCATCGCCATTGTATTAAAATATCCTTTCATCGAGTCATATTTCATCTTGATGACTTTGCCCTTCACTCCTTTGTCGTAAGGTCGGGAGTATAACTCTTAAGAGTCGTTCATATTCTATTTTCGACTTGGAATATACCAATATCGTCAGTAGCAAAATCGTTAGTCCATCCAATTAAGGTCTAAAGTCATTCTTTATCAATGTCATAAATATCTTTAGGCGTTGGTTATTCCAACTGCATTTTTAAAATTCATAACAATTCTATCATATCCCATAGGTTTCATTTTCGGAAATCTTTCTTCTATGATATTTCAATCCTATATAAACCTTTTAAGAAAAACCTTATAACTTTTCGATTGATTCTATAAATCGCTTGTAATGAGAATTTATCCATTTATCATTATCCCCTCTGTTCCTGAAATTCAATTTATAATCAAAACATATTATCATTCCCTTTTTATAAGTATCTCAGATACTCCCTAAGGTTACTCGGTATAATCAATGTCTAATCGTTCTTCTAGTTTGTCATTTAGTTCATTCCTTTCAATAGGCACCCTCGAATATGAAATAGAATTCGATGCCATATCCCAATCATAGTTCTGTAGTAAATCCCGTATTTCTATACAGAGGAAGTCCAAGAATTTCCTCGAAAACATATCTAAATTCTTTAGCCATCATACTAGTTCCTATTTTTAATCCGCATAATCAAATACTTCTAACTATTGTCAATTAAACTTTACCTCCTTTTTGTATTAATTTGAAAATTATCAAGGTAAAAACTCGAACACATCGTCTGATCGTTTCTTTTCTTTGCTAGCACAACTTATATCTCATCAAAATACAATTTTAATTTTCCTTCGCAAAACAAACAAGTTCAGCAGGTTTTCTTGCTAACCAATCTATATCAGGAAATCACTTTGAAATCCAAATGTGATATCTAAGGTACCGTATCTTTCATAGCAATTTTCTTTCAGGATTACCTGAGTTAAACATAATCACGTTCCTTGTTAAAATGAAACACTTAAGCTATAATTTAATGGTTCAAGTCTGTCAGACAATTAAAATGTCAATATTCATGACATGCGTTACTCCAGGTGTTGGAAATATTTTATAGTGTTCAATAATCATGTTATCTTTGTCTAGGGACTTAATTGTATTTTATGTAAATATAGGGACTAAAGTGTAAATATACCAAAGTATGCTTTGGTATATATAGGGCAAGTG
This sequence comes from Lindernia subracemosa, assembly GCA_028392965.1. Lineage (NCBI taxonomy): Eukaryota > Viridiplantae > Streptophyta > Magnoliopsida > Lamiales > Linderniaceae > Vandellia > Vandellia subracemosa. The sequence continues at coordinate 449,414 of JAQPCC010000011.1, read as the reverse complement.
TGTGTAAAATACACAAAACTTGAGTTTAGCTTTCTCTCACTAGAAAATCTCTCTCACCATTATCTTAATTAGGGTTGAATTGTAGAGAGAGAAAGAGGTAATTGGAGAGAAAGTTTCTGATTAATGAAGATTTGATTGATTTAATCCTAAAGCTTCCGCTCGCATTATCATCGAGGTAAATCTATCGAATCTATGCTCGAGTTCTTCGTTGGATGATAAGTACGGGCCTAACAATTGGTATCAGAGCCAAATCGTGTTGAATTGATCGACTTTTTGTTGCTGAATTTTTTTTCGTATGATATGTTCTCCGCGCCAAAACTTACGATACTTTGCTGATTTTGATTTTCATATGATGTTTGCTTAGTGTTTTTCGTATTATGTTGAACGAAAATTGTTTTCTAATTGATTGATATATGTTAATTGTGATTATCTTTGATTAATTGAGCTTAATTTGGATCGAATAAATTTTTTTTGGTCGAACTGTTCATCGATATTCATGATTGTTCATCATACGAAATCTCAAAATCTGATATATTTTGCTTCAGTTCAGTGTTAATCGAGTGTTTCAATCAAGTTTGATTATCATTTCGCTCGATCTATCGTGTTTAATTCTGATACTTAGCAAGATTTCGTTCGAATCTGAAATTAATTTGATGTTTTCGTATGTTACTGTTTTCGCATTCAAACAGGATTTCGTATGAACTGTTTTCGTACACAGACTATACGAATATTTTAATAATTCTTAAAAAAATTTCGAACGCTACAGTAACCTCATTTGATACGAAAACTTTGGCCAAATTTTTTTTTGCACGTTACTGTTCATCCAAAAATAAAATTTTTTCCCTCACGCACTGTTCATACGAAAACACTGAAAATTTTTTTTTCGCCCGCTACTGTTCATCCGAGAAAAAAAATTCCTATACGAAAAATATTTTTTTTCTCTCGTATGAAAAATATCTCATACGAAAAACTTTTGAGTTTGACTTTCTTACGTAAAAGTCTCTATACGAAAAACAATTTTTTGTTCCAATACGAAAAAAAAAATATTTTTGCATACGAAAAACTTTCTGATTTTCAGTACGAAAACTTTTAGGAACGAATATTTTAATATTCTTTAAAAGTTTTTTGCACCTACTGCAATACGCGAAAGAAAAAGTTTTCGTAGGAATACTTTATTATTTCTTTAAAGATTTCGTATCCCCTCTCATACGAAAAACTCTTCTCATACGAAAAACTATTCTATACACATACGAAAACTTATGATGGGTAAAAGTCCTAAAATTTCTTTTAAGTCCTAAAATTTCAATTTTTATTGCTACGAGATTTTTTTTGTACCTGCTTTAAAAAAAAAAAAGGGTTTCCGGCTCATACGAAAATGTTTTGGGTAACAAAATTTTTTGACTGGTAAAATTTTTCGGTACAAAAATTATTCTCGGTACAATTTTTTTCTTTTCTAATCATTTCAAAAGTCTTTTTGATACCTAAACTTCTGAAAACTTAATCATTCGAAAATCTATTCGAACACATTGATCCAAAATTTAATATAAATTCAAACACACGATAACGATCAATAAGCATCCAACATAATTGAAATTAAAATCCAACATTCTATAGAAACCAATTCAAAATTTTCAAACTTAAATTGGTCTGAACTGAAACGTAAAAAATGGATTCTTACATGAACGCTCAAAGAAAAACTATTAAAGAGTTAGAAGATAGGTTAGCTAATAATGAGCGTGTTCTTAGACAATATCTTGATAAAACATCTAGTCTTCAATATATTTTAGCTACTGCACAAGCCAAAATCACAGACCTTGAATTAAAATTAGGAAGTTCTGAAATAAAAGTCTGTGACCTTACAAAAGAACTGTCTAATTGTAAAAATGACAATAAAACTTCTATAGCTAAATATAATTGTCTCTTTGAAGAACGCAAGACACTATATTCAAAAATAAAAGAACTAGAAGATACTATTGCGAAGAAAAGACAAGCTAAAAAGCCTATGTTTAGCAATGTGTCAACTCAGACAGATGAGCAAGTGCCAAACACAACTGAAAAGGAATATTCTATACCATCAACAAAACCAAACTCTAAAGATTGTTATACTCTAGAAACTGAACGCAAAATTGCTGCATTAAATTCTATTCTGGAATCAGAACGAGTAGGGTTTCGAGCAAAATTGGAAGAACTTCAAAAGGAGAATATAATTCTCAAGAATTCCTATATAAAAGGCACATCCTCAACTTCTTGTCTTGTCTTAACTGAAACTTTAAAAGAAAATTCTCCCAAACAAGATAAGACAACTCAAATACCTAAACCTGTCAAACATGAAAGAATAGATGAAGAAAAATCATTCTTTAAAACGAGCAAAAAAGTTTCTACCTCTATTCCTCCAAAGAAAATTACTAGAGTCATTCCTAAACTTCCAAAGTTGGAAAAAGAAACAACAAACATTTCTAAAAACAATTGTTATAAATTCTCAAGTAAAGATGAAATGCCTAAATATAACAATTGTCTGAATAAAAATAAACTTTCAAACAATCATTGTGCTGTGAATGATGTGATTCTTCAACGTAGGAAATATGATTCTTTTATCAATGATGCTATTAGTGCTATGAGCTCGTATTCTTACTTAAAATACCCAGTCAAAGTCAAATCTGAAAAACATCTTTCTAGACTGGCGAAAGAGAAAATATTCTCTACTAGACACTCATTCACACGAGCTACAATATCTAATTCACATAAAACTAAACAGGTATGGACTCCTAAACTACAAATGTTAATAAGTAGTCCAAAACAACAGTGGGTACCTAAATCTAAGACTACTTTACATGAAAATTCCTTACTTAAATCATTTGCGCATCTATGTTTATCTGCTAATCAGGGAGGACCCGTCCAAAAGTGGGTACCAAAGTCCCGATAATTTGTTTTGCAGGATCCCGATCATACATTGTAAATAGACGATGATTGCTCCACATGTATGTCGGTATGCGATGATGAGCAGTCGCACAAGACCCCGACACGTGTGGTATTCTGGTTGCTCCACACACGTGATCGGTATGTGACATGAGCAAACAAACCAAATCAAGACTATTCCAACGTTCTTGATTTGACATTGTTTTTAGTTTTATTTTTCTGTTCATAAAAAAAAAAAGGGCCATAAAAAAAAAAAAAAGAGAAGAGGCAATAAAAAAAAGGGCCATAAAAAAAAGGAGGCCATAAAAAAAAAGGGGAGAAAAAGAAAAATAAGGCCATTACAAAAAAAAAAGAAAAATAAGGCCATAAAAAAAAGGAGAAAAAAAAAAGAAAAATAAGGCCATAAAAAAAAAAAAAAAAAAGAAAAAAAGAGGGGAGTGAATAGAAAAGGTGCAAGAGTGTCAAAAGAGCGTATTACCATAGTTTATTGTAAAAAGCGCATATGTTTTAGGGGAAGTAATACTCATAAGCGCAATATCAAAAATGCGCACAATGTTCAAAAGGGGAGTGCGCTTCAATCACAAAAGGCGCATAACTTGAAGGAAAGTAATAGGCAAAAATCTACAAGAGCGCACAACTTTAGGGGGAGCAAGGGCATCATATTAGAAATAGCGCAACTATTTAGGGGGAGTGTTACAATGAAAAGGCGCTAGAGCTTAAGGGAAGAATGCCTGAATCCAAACTTCATGCTTTTAAGAGGGAGTGCTACCTAAATGTCAATAAAACGCATGGACAGAAAAGAGTTGTTCACATACCTGTTCCAAAGGATTAGTAGACCCAACTGATCCTAACCCAGGTACAAACCCCGAGTGTATGTGAGGGTATTGAGCGTATCACGATGACATCCTTACAACTCAACCACAAACTATCCGGGCCATAACCATATAGGTACATGACTGATTTATCAGATCCCTGGTAGAAGATGCTTCATCTGGTCCAAAGGCGCATGCACGACCCTTCCTAGCTGTAGGACACCAAAACCCAGCAACCCTCGGGATTTATATGGATTTTGCTCTCTTCTCTTCTTTATTTGTTTTCTTGATAGAACAGTGAGAGAGAGAGAGAGAGGTGGCGGCTGCCCTTTCAAGTGGGTTCTTTGATTCAATTGAAGATCATTACAAGTGGAAGCCCTAGCCCACTTTTATGCCAATATTTTGGCATAATTACACTTTTGGTCCCTAGACAAACTAAACATCTAATATAATGAACCTAAAGTCTAAAACAACAATACAAATAAATATTTCAAGTATACAAAGACCCAAAAGACTAAAAGAACACAATAAAAATATTCCTAACATTCTCCCCCTTTGTGTTCTTCATCTTTTGTCTTTAAATCTTTGAGTGATGTGGCACGGCTCTATCTTCTCCTCTGCCTGTAGAACAAGCTCATGAAACCCGTAGGAGATTCATGTGAGTGCTTTGCTGCTCTGTCTGTGTAGAAAGTTTGCGATAGTCGTCTTCGATTTTTGTGATCCTTTCGCTGATTAGTTTTAACGTACCATCGCAGAATTTTGGAATCTCAGACATCTTGAGTAGCCTTTTCTCGTTCTTCTTGTTGAGCTTTAACGTACCATCGTACCAAATCACCTTGAACTCTAGGTATCTGATACTACCTAGGTCCTTTTCGTATACTTGTACTCTTGTTGAAAAGGGGGCGACTTTTCTTTGAACAAGTTCTTTTGGTCTTCCGCACGTGCCGGCACACGGAGAATCCATGAGTTACTTGTTTTGTCGCTCCGCCTCAACTTTGATAGACCCCTCATATTTAGTTGATCAAGCATCTTCATTCTATCCGGCTTCCTCCAGATCTTTTGACACATGTCCTCGATCCATGGTGCTGCTAAGTCCAGCTCTCTATCCACGGCTTCGCCTAACACATAGATAGTTTTGAGAGACTGTTTGAAGGTCTTGCGATGTTTGAAAATTATGAATTTCGCCTCGGCTTCAAACTCTCTACGTTTGGTCAATGATTCCTCGAGGATATAGTTGTCGATGATCTGGTGCGGATTTTGATATGAGTGTGCACCGGAAGTAATAGAAGATACGCTTTGCCGTCGTTGTTCGCTCGGGGCTTGTTGTTGTTGTCTAGACTTGGACTCGAATATCTTTGTTTTCGCTTGTCTGGGGCTGTGTTGGTGGGTTCGGGTGCTTTCCTCTACCCTTTGTTATGCTCGATGTTCTATGTCTCTTCTCCCCCTCACGACGGTCGTCATCACGGTCGTCGTGTCTTCTTTTGAAGAGGGATGATCATCTTGGCACATGTCTGATAGATTCGTTCTCCTGGGGCCGTTGAGACTGCAGAGGTATTCGAGAATCAGTTGTTGACCCTCCGTTAAAGTGTCGACAGTCTTCAACGGCATGAGGAAGCAAGTTGTAGCTCGTGAAGAGGTATGGTCGGGATCGATAAAGCGAGCTAATGTTCGGAGATGTGGGATATGTGGAGCAGGTTCCGCTTGAAGTACCAGAGGTGAAATGGTGGTGGTGGAGTGGTTTCAGTAGTTTGTGGATGAGAAAGATCGAGGTGGATAGGGTGGTGGAGATGGTTTGGCATTTGCTCAGGAACGGAGGAGAGTGTATCTTCGACTGGGTTCGTCCTGTTGTCCCGAACGGCCACCATAATATATTCTTTGAATTTTGTGGCGACGGACTCCAGGGCTTGGTTGAAGCACTCCTCCGTCACAAAGCGGGTATCACCTCTGGGGCCACTAAGGCGCTCCGTTTGCACACGAAGTGTGGCTTGAACTTGGTTCAAGACTTCCGACCGGTCCTCGTAATCCACCCATTTGGGTAGACACTCTGGTCGTTGACGGTAAATCACACAGACTTACCAGGGGAGGTGTAAAACCGGGGCCACTTAGGCTTCCCGTTGACATCATTCTAGAGTCGTGCTCCAGAAGATGGCCTGATACCGTTGATGTAATTGATGTTGCAACGGCAGGACTTCCTTCTGATCATAGAAGCACATCAATAAAAGATGCGTCTACAGAAGTTCTGGCATGGTCGCGTAGACCTGCACTGTGTGTATAAAATAATGTATGTGTCCTAGAAAAATGGAAAACATTTAGGCAATGAGGACACACTAGACGTTAAAGTGCTCAAAAAATACGTGGTATGGGGCTGTGGACCACTGAGTTCAATATCTCCCGCCTCCGAATGAAACGGTGATAGCATATGCGGTTCTCCGTGAGATATTGAAACACTTGTCTTTAGGGAGACAAATGAGTAGCTAGGAAGGGTTGTGCATGCGTCTTTGGACCTTATGAGGCGTCTTCTACCCGGGATCTGAAAAAATCAGTGATGTACCTATATTGGTTGTGGTCCGGATAGTTTGTGGTTGAGTGGTAAAGATTTCATCGTGATGCGCTCAAATACCCTCACATACACTCGAGGTTGTTCCTGGGATAGGTGCAGTTGGGATTTACTGAACCATGGAACAAGTATGTGAACTACTCATTGTTGTCCATGCACTAATTTCCTAAGATGACACTCCCCCTCAAAGCATGAAGTTGTGTAAGACACTCTCTTTGAAGCTTACGCGCTATTTAGGTATCACTCCCTCTATACAGTTGCGCTATTCTTAATACCATGTCTTTACTCCCCCCAAATTTATGCGCTTTTTGAGAAATTTCATATTACTACCCTTCAAATCAGGCGCCTTATGATGGATGTGATACTCCCCTCTATATGCGTCTATTGCGCTAATGACTATCACTCCCCCTGAAGTATATGCGCTCTCTCTCCCTTTTTTTAAGTAATACGCTCTTTTAAACTGTTTGCGCTCTTTTTCCACTCCCCTAGCTAAAATCAGAAAAGAATAGGAAGACCGACTACCCTTAAATGTAAGCGCGAGTGAGAATAAGTCTTACTTCCTGTGAAAAGCAAGAGTAAAGAATATGAAGTCTGACTCCTTAGAAATTTATGCGATTTGTGAAATTCAAATCGGCCTTCGTTAAAATGGTATCTTTTTCAATTCCGTGTGCAATATGCATTTTGAATTTTAAAGTTTTGAAAAATACATATTTAAAATGTACCACTGTGAAAAAGGTATTTTTCAATTCAGCTCGTATGCGTATGCAATTTTAAATTTATCGGAAATATTTTTTTCATACGCAAAATTAGAATATACCTTTGTGTTGTGAAAATACCGAAAACTTTAAATGTTACAGTTACGAAAACATTTTAAACATGAAATATGTGTAACTGCGAGATTTGAAGTGCAAAATTTTTCAGTATTAATTTTTGAAAGGTGGCAAGACTCAAAATTATTTAAAACATATAGGGAATTTTTTTTTTAAAAAATAATTCACGATAATTTCGAAAACTCTCCCTGAATGAAAAGTTCGAATTTTAAGTTCGGTCTTGCTCCCCCTCAATATTTTAAAATTTTTCAAAATAATGCTCCCCAACAATATTTTGAAGTTAATTTTACTCCCCCTCGATTAATGTCCCCGAGTTTTAAGAAATATTATTTTAAAACTCTTATAAATTTTCTAGAGGCACATAATCGAGGTTTCTCCCCCTACGTTAAAGCATATCTCGAAAAAGGAAATTCATATCCTCCACTTGAGCTTTATTTTAAAACTTTTATTTATTTAAAATAAAATAAAATATACGTTACCAGACCAGGTTCTGAACTGACATGTTCAGAAGCTTTGCTAGAGTAGGCTCGGGTCCTACACCGCTTTCGTGTAGAAGCCTTCATCGTGAACGGACGGGTCCCGAACTGTTGTATCCGGGAGCCTTGCGGTTGCTCGTCATCTCATACCCACCATGCATGTGGAGCAACCTCTGTTACCACACATGATGGGACTGCAAAACAGCTAAGTTTTTGGTACCCATTTTTTGTGTGGGTCCTTTATCGTTGTTAGTATAAATGCACATTCTAGATGAGGAGACCAAATCAAATTTGACGTCAACCTTTACGGGAGTCTTTGATTTAGGCATCCACACTTGCCTTTGTGTATTCATAGGAATCCACATGTCGTTTTGTTTGGCCGAGTGTGAAGACAGTGAGTTTGATCTAGGAACGATGCGTTGTAATGCAGTCTTTTCATCACTTCTTCGTGAGTGATCAAATTTGTTAAACGAGTGAGAAGAACGATGAAGAATTTCAAAATTTTCAATATTTTCATCACGACTATTGCTTTCAAATAAAAGTTTGGAAAAAGAAGAGTCATGGCAATAGTCGTGTTCTTGTTTAAAAGATCTTCTCCCTGAAAAGAATTAATCACTTGAAAAGTCGCAGGGAGAAGGCGTTGAAAGTTCGGAGTGTTTTTTTTTTTTTTTTTTTTTTTTAAGGAATTTGGAGGTAGTGGACTTAGAAGACAATGCGTTCTTCTTTAAAAAGGAATTCTTCCGCGTCCCTTTCCTCCCGTTTAGGGGTTAAAAACACTCAATCTAAATGCACTTTGGAGTTTTCTTTAGTTGCTGAAAGATTCTTGATCTCGGAAATCTGATCAAGAAGTCGGCTGTTTTATTCTATTAAGGCTCTCTTTTCAGCTGTAACACTTTGTCGTTCAGACTCCAAAGTTATGTTGGCGTCTGCAAATTTCTAAATAACTGCCTGAATATATGGAGCGGAAGCACTTTTCTCGGCAGTTAAAGAATTATTAAGCTCATTTTCTCTAAATGAGAGATTGACCTTCAATATTTAAATTTTGGAGGATAAATTCAATCGTGCCTCATAGAGTCAATTATATTTTGCAGACCACGCACCTCGCTCATACTCAGAGGTATCTAGGCTTTTGGTGAGGTCTCTAATTTGGGTTTCAAGATGTACACATTGAGATCCCAATTTTGAGATCTTTTCTTCAGCATTAATCGAACGTGTCATTTCACATCCCTTTTCTGAGGGTTTGAGTAAGGACTCGTTGATTGTTTTGTAGCCTAGACTTTAACTCATTGACTGTTTTATTCATGTTCAGTTCACTGGTAGACAATTCTTTAGTAAGCTCAATAAATTGTAAATCATATTTTGCTACCTTAGATGATAAACAATCAATGATTTTGTGTGTCTCTTTTAGCTGCATCTCAAGGGTTTCCTCCTTTTGATGGCTACTTAGATCACACTTACTCTTTACTTGGGATCCTTCAGGCCTTTTGCCCTTTAAGATCTTTGCTAAGTTCATTCAATGCAATGATACACTTAATGAGTTCATTTTCCAAGTCAGAAGAGTTTACCTCGAAGTCACATGAAGCGAAGTCCTCCACTTGTCTTTTTGAAGCATCCATATTTTTTGATTTTAGTTTATGAGGGTTGCTAGGCTTGGATCGACGTGTTAGTTGAGTAGGTCTAAATGAATTTTGGTTCGAGCCGTTAAAAGAAAGAATCTAAGTGTTGTTGCCAAGAAGTTTTATACCGTAAAGTTCCAACTTTTGCTCATAGAAAATTTTCAAAGTGTAAGTTTTCTTAAAGAAGAAAAAAAAATTTCGTTAAAAGATAGCTCATCGTAAAAAAAAATAAAAAATTCGAAACAGTGAAATGCCGAAAAGTTCCTAAGGTGAATACCGAAAACTTTTTCTGTACCGAAAAGTTTTAGTGTCTAACCCGAAAACTTTTATTTGAGGAACGCAGTAAATTGCACTCTAAAGTTCATCACTTAGAGGGCATCCTTGCGAAAAAGGGTCAAACAGACCAAAGTTCCTCTAAAGACTTAGCGTCCAACGGGGAAAATAGTTTACATTCTAATAAACCTACTTATTGTTGGGAAATTCCAGAGGTTGCTAGTAAAATTGCAGAATTGAACGCAACCTTGGAATCGGAAAGAGTAGGTTTCCGAGCAGAAAAGCAAAAACTTCTAGAGGAGATTTCTAATCTAAAAAATTCCCCGTCCCTATCCGTCTTAAATGAACTCTCTATAGAAAAATCTTCTTTTAACCAGGATATGGGCACACAAACCGACGCCTTTGTTCCCAAAGCTAAAAAGGCTTTTGCTAATAATTCTAAGTCAACGGTGACGAAAGCAACTACGCATTCTAAATCACCTTTGGCTGGCGCAGAAACGATAAGTAAAAGTCTTAAGCTTAATACTTCCAAAGAACAGAAGATTAGGAAAGAGAAAGGAAAATCGCCATTGTCCTTCAAAATTAAGGTCGAACATGTTCAAGATTTTCCCTCAACTATTCCTCTTAAAATGAAAGCGTACAATGAAGTAGTTCGAAGCTTAAGCTAGCGAACTTCCACGCTTATACCTCATCATTATAGAGTGAATGATGTGAATTCTTGTAGGCAATACGACTCATCATCTGATGACGGATATAGTGCGATAAGTTCATATTCATACTTGAAATACCCGGTCCAGATTAAGTCTGAAAGACACCTTCTGCGACTGGCTAGGGAGAAAATCTTCAGATCTTCTAAACCTAGACACACGTTCACCGGCGCTGAATTGTCATTTCCCTCTAAGGTTCACCAAACTTGGATTCCTAAATCAGAAATCAAATTAAATAGAACTTTAAAGGATGATTTAGGATGTATATCTGAACCAAATGTGCATAAATTATTTTCTGCTAATATGGGAGGACCCATCCAAAAATGGGTACCAAAGTCCCGATAATATTTTGCAGGAGCCCAATCACGTGTGGTAATTCGACGATGGTTGCTCCACACGCGTAATTGGTATGAGATGAGAGCAACCACAAAACCCCGATCATGAGTAGTAATTAGAAGATGGTTGCTCCATACTCATGATCGGTACGAGACGAGGGCAACCACAACTTCCAGCTTGCACGGTACTCGGGTTGCTCCACATGCATGACTGGTAAGAGACGCTAGCAACCACATCCCTCATGTATGGAAATTTGACGTAGTCGCTCCACATACATGGTAAAGAGAAACGACGTGAGCAACTACGACTATATGTGGTACATTCTATCTTTTGAACTGAATTGCATAATACCACATTCATACATATTTTTAAAGTAGGTAATTCTATATAAGCATTCCATAGTAAATTTTGGCATGCATATCGAGCTGAAAGGACAATATACCTACTTTGAAAATAATAGGGTACAATATAGCTATGCATGCTTCAAAAGGACTTTAACTTCCAAATTTTTGCATGCGCGCATACATGAGCCGAAATGCAAAATACTCTATTTTATAGGTACATTATCATCATACATACAATTTTAAGATTTTCGAGCTTAAACTTTCAAGAATGCATACACGCTGAATTGCAAAAATTACCTATTTTTCAAAATGGTACATTTTAAATATGCATTTTTCTAAACTTTAAATTCTAAATGCATATTACGCACGGAAATGAAAAATACCATTTTTGTAAAATGAGCTTAATTTGAGGGGGAGCTACTCTTTTTTTAAAAAGAGAAGTGACCCTTATTTCTTTAGAAGGGAGCTATAATTATATTTTTGAGGGGCAGCAAACTTCAAATATGTGAATTTAGGGAAAGAGATTCACATCGAACTTTCCACGGATCTTTTGAGGGGGAGCAATTTTATTTTTGGAAGCATGTTTTGAGGGGGAGGAATAACAAAATATATATAATATGCATATACTATATTATATATATACTAATATATATTACTAATACAATATATATTATATCAATATAATATATAGTATAAAAATATATTTTACTGATAACGATTAATATATATATTATATCCATATAATATATAGTATAAAAATATATTTTACTAATAACGATTAACATATATATATATATATATATACAAAAAAAAAAGGCCATCAATATTTAAAAAAACAAAAGGCCATAATAAAAAAAAGAAGAATGTTCTCTCCTCTTCATCAAGCTTCATGGAGATTACCTCCGACCTCCGAAGACGAACCTCAAAAGAAGAATCTCGAGCCTACAACGGTCAACTCTTTTCAAAAGGCGACGGTGGTTAAAAATGCAAATCTCGGTGCTCGCTTCAACCGACATGCTCTGGCTTGCTGATAAATAAAGCAGCACTCACCACTTCCTACCGGATGCATGGATACTTCGTTCCTACGATTCAGTCAAACCCAACTGAATCTAACCCCGGAACATCACCGAGATTCAGTCGAATCACGAAGAAACAGTCACGTCTACTAAAACCTTTTGAAAAGACCGACGCTACATGATTTCCTCTCCTCACAAATTATTCGGACCAACCCCCATAGGTACAGGTGCTAATTTTATTAGCTCCCGAGTAGAAGTCGCCGCAATATGTCCAACGACCCGTGCACAACCGAGCCTTACCCACTCGTCTGTCTCACAAAAGATAGGTGTTTCAGAAATCACGGGGAACCACGTCTACTATCACCGCTTCACTCGGAAGTGGGAGATATTGAATTATGTGGTACTCAGCCCTACCACCACACTTCCTTGCGCACTCGAGTCTAGTGTGTCATCACTTTCCATATATTTTTATATTTTCTAGGACACATACACTTTTAAACACCTGATCTTTGTGATCAAGTTAGAACTTCCGTAGACATGTCTTGCTTCAACATGATTCGAGGATCGGAAGGAAGTCCTGCCGCTGTAACATCAAAGCAACAACGGTTTCAGGCCATCGTCTACGAGCATAGCTCCTAGATCGATGTTAACGGGAAGTCTTCGTGACCCTGGTTTCTTACACGACGGATTGCCTTTGTGGCTCCGTCTGGTTATTACCATCACCGACCTGTCGTTTGTGTCCTCCTAATCTTCCTACACAAGCATGCCGATCTCGTTAACACGAATCGCCATGAGGGGGAGAAGGGGACACGCATAAACAAACAGGTCGGACCATCCACCAATCTCCTCCGCGCTCACCACTCTGAAGCCGGTCTCCCCTGCACTTGAATGGAACATTCCAAAGGAGCCTAACACCCCACGCGTACCTTCTTTCGGAGCCAGACAAGCTTCCTCGAGGCCGAACCAGACAACTTCCTTCGAAGAAGACGAATCCGGCGCCGAGAAGAAGAAGATTGGAGAAGACTTGACGACTGCCTTAGTGGCTAAGTCAGGTTATTACCTAACCTGAGTTCCTACCAACGCCATCATCATGTCCCGATGACGTGATCTTCTTGTCAAAGATAATGCCTCATTTTGACCCATCGCATGGCGATCTCCCCAACTCGATCTTCATGAGGGGGAGTAGTACTAAAGCAAAATGGGAGCAATACCACGACGAAAGTGCAAGATAGATCAGAAACGCTAAATCCTCAAGCGTCGTTAAAGAATCAAGCGAACACCATGGACTACAAAGATCGAAGTTGCTGCCTCTTGTGCGTCTCTCCAAATTTCAAAGAGAACTTTCCAATCCCAACATAAGGTTGACCAAAAGTAGGGGGAGTTGCGCTATTATCGAAAGGAGAGATCGAACACAAAAAGAAGAAATCCGGCAAGCGACTTCAAATCCCTTCCGGCATTTACGAGTCGAGCTTACAAAGAAGATTAAGAAGACCCGGTGCCGAGAAGCGAAGATTAAGACACGGTAAGCTTGAAGATCTCCAAAAGAAGAGGTCAAAAGACAAGACAAGGAGGAAATTCCCGTAGGACTCAGGCAACTGCACTAAGCCCCGCAAAGATAATCCATGCCAAATTGAAGATTGAACACAAAGGGGGAGATTGTTAGGATTATTTTATTGTGTTCAATTAATTAGAATTATCTTTGTAGTTTATTTATAAAGATTATCATTATAAGAGGCTTAGTGTAATTGGGCTTTGTTAGGGGCCCAAGTATTATATACCAAAATGTGGTATAAATACTTGAACCCTAACACATAATAAAATTTGTATTGTGTGAAACTCCTCGCCAAGCTTCGATTCTTCCCATCTAATCGTGGTAAAATCATTTTAATCTTTGTTTAGTTGGATATTTTAGGCCTTACAAGTGGTATCAGAGCCACACGCGTTAAGATTTGAGTCAAATTTTTCGTTTTATTTTTCGGTGTTCATCGCATGTTCTTCGAAATTTTTCGAAAAATTTGACATGTTTTGGTGTTTTTGTGCTTGATTGAGTGTTTAGGAGTTAGGATATACATATTTTGATCTTTACCCGGGGCTAATTTGATTAAATTTTGTGTTCGGGATCGAAAAATAGCTCTTTTTCTCGGTGCTACAGGAAAGTTTTCGGTACTACAGTGCTACAGGAAAGTTTTCGGTGCTACAGTGCTGCAGAGAGTTTTCGGTGCTACAGTAGTTTTCGCAGCTACAGTAAAAAAAAAAAAAACGTTTTCGGTAGTTACTGTAGAAAGTTTGTGTGCAAAAAAAAAATTTGAAACAGTGAAATGCCGAAAAGTTCCTAAGGTGAATACCGAAAACTTTTTCTGTACCGAAAAGTTTTAGTGTCTAACCCGAAAACTTTTGAGTTTCGAGTGTCACAGAATGCCGAGAACTTTTGAAAAAATTTCGTACCGAGAACCTTCGTACCGAGAAGTTCCAAGTGCCGAAAAGTTAAAGTACCGAGAACTTTAAAGTGCCGAGAACCTCTATCGAGAAGTTTTCTGTACCGAAAAGTTCAAAAGCAAGGAGTCCCGAAAACTTTTAGTACCGAAAACTGTTAAAATACCGAGAACTTCCAATGCCGAAAACTTTTGAGTGCCGAAAAGTTTTTAAGTATCGAAAAGTTTTATGTTTACGATAAGTTTTCTGGGCTGGGTCGAGAACTAAATTGGGCCGAAAACTACGTGTTGACCGAAAACTACAGTAGTTTGACCGAAAACTACTGTAGCACCGAAAACTTTATTTTCTTTTGCGGATGAACAGTAGTACCGAAAACTACTGTAGCACCGAAAACTTTATTGTCTTTTGCGGATGAATAGTAGTACCGAAAACTACTGTAGCACCGAAAACTTTATTTTTACCGAAAACTTTTGCACCGAAGACTTTTTTTTTTTTTTTTGCCCGAAAACTTTTCTCAAAACATAGACCCGAAAACTTTCCTGTGAAGACCGAAAACTTTTGTTGACCAAAATTTTTTCTCAAGGCTTTGACCCGAGAACTTTTGAGAGCCGAAAAGTTTTATGTATGAATCGAAAAGTTTTTGAAGACGGAAATCTTTTCTATGTGTGAGTGCCGAAAACTTTTCTCTGTGAAGACCGAAAACTTTTCCTTTCGATATAAGCTTGGTGCCGAAAAGTTTTTAAATACCGAAAACATTTCATTACTGAAAACTTTATGTACTGTAGCGCCGAAAACTCCAGTGCCGAAAACGTTTGAGATTGCGAAAACTTTAGAGGGCACTGTAGCGGCGAAAACTTTAGTGCCGAGAACTTTTGGATTGCGAAAACTTCTGGAGACACTGTAGCTGCGAAAACCTCAGTGCCGAAAACTTTTCCTGTAGAAAAAAGCTTGTTCTTGTACCGAAAAGCACAGTTTTGGTACCGAAAACGCAAATTTTGAAGGTCGCAAAGCTCAGAAAATGCGGAAAAGTGCTGAAAACTATTGGGTAATGAGTTAGAATGATAGAATCGACACAGAACTACTCAAAAACACCAGTCAAAACCCAAAAATCGAAGCTAAAAATGTAGTTCAAGGTGTTCAACAGTTCGAAAATGAGTTAAAAAAAAAAATGGCAGCAAAACCTGTAAAATTCGAACCAAAAATCCGTTTAGTTACCATACTCGTTACAAAGAACGTGTCAAATTCAAAGTTGAACACAAAGGGGGAGATTGTTAGTGTAATTCCCAGATTTCATCCAACATATGATTAAACTTGAGAATTAAGATCAATCGAGATTACCTTTTATGATTTGCGCGGAAGCTTATGGATTAAATCTTCAATCAATCTTCATTGCAATCCAAGTTTCTCTCTACAATATACCTCACTTTCTCTCTCTACAATTAAACCCTAATTATGCTAATGATGAGAGAGAAATCTAATCTAGTGAGAGAAACTAAAACTCAAGTTGTGTGTATTTTACACACACTTGCCCTATATATACCAAAGCATACTCTGGTATATTTACACTTTAGTCCCTATATTTACATAACATACAATTAAGCCCCTAGACAAAGATAACATGATTATTGAACACTAGAAAATATTCCTAACAATCTCCCCCTTAGTGTTCAATTGTCATTGAAGCGTCGGTTGTCTTTGTCTTTGATAATCTTCAGTCTTCATCATCATTTGAACACAACAGAAAGATTCCTAACAATCTCCCCCTTTGCAGCAGAAAAGATTCCTAACAATCTCCCCCTTTTAAAATCTCTGCCTTTGTGTTCAACTTTGAATTTGACACGGTCTTCTGTTGCTGTTTGAAGAAAATAGCTGAGAGCATCTGGAGAATCTTCAGTCTCCCCCTATTTACATGCACCCTCTTTTTCTTCTTTGCAACTTGAATATTTGTCACCTTCTTGCATATATCAGAGTCGCGCGGATCATCAGCATTGACTTTGTAAAGCCTAGATAATCCAACTAAACAAATATTTAAACGATCTTACCACGATTTGAAGGTCGGAAGAATTAGAGCTCGCGTGGGGTGTTGTGTGTTCTTGAGAGGTTGGGGGCTCACTTTGGTTTTCACACAATACACATTTTATTATGTGTTAGGGTTTTAGTATTTATACGACAAGTTGGTATATAATACTTGGGCCCCCTAACAAAGCCCAATTACACTAAGCCTCTTATAAAGAGAATCTTTATAAATACACAACAAAGATAATTATAATTAATTGAACACAATAAAATATTCCTAACAATCTCCCCATTTGTGTTCAATCGTCAATTCGGCATGGATTATCTTTGTGGGGCTTAGTGCATTTGCCTGAGTCCTAAAGGAATTTCCTCTTTATCTTGTCTTTTGACCTCTTCTTTTTGGAGATCTTCAAGCTCACCGTGTCTTGATCTTCGCTTCTCGACACCGCGTCTTCTTAATCTTCTTTGTAAGCTCGACTCGTAAATGCCGGAAGGGATTTGAAGTCGCTTGCCGGATTTCTTCTTTTTGTGTTCGATCTCTCCTTTTGATAATAGCGCAACTCCCCCTACTTTTGGTCAACCTTATGTTGGGATTGCGAAGTTCTCTTTGAAATTTTGAGAGACGCACACGAGGCAGCAACTTCGATCTTTGTAGTTCATGGTGTTCGCTTGATTATTTGACGACGCTTGAGGATTTAGCGTTTCTGATCTATCTTGCACTTTCGTCGTGGTGTTGCTCCCATTTTGCTTTAGTACTACTCCCCCTCATGAAGATCGAGTTGGGGAGATCGCCATGCGATGGGTCAAAATGAGGCATTATCTTTGGCAAGAAGATCACGTCGTCGGGACATGAGGATGGCGTTGGTAGGAACTCAGGTTAGGTAATAACCTGACGTAGCCACTAAGGCAGTCGTCAAGTCTTCTCCAATCTTCTTCTTCTCGGCGCCGGATTCGTCTTCTTCGAAGGAAGTTGTCTGGTTCGGCCTCGAGGAAGCTTGTCTGGCTCCGGAAGAAGGTACGCGTGGGGTGCTAGGCTTCTTTGGAATGTTCCATTCAAGTGCAGGGGAGCCCGTGGGGTGCGGCGGAGATTGGTGGGTGGTCCGACCTGTTTGTTTATGCGTGTCAACACACAACACCCCACGCGAGCTCTAATTCTTCCGACCTTCAAATCGTGGTAAGATCGTTTAAATATTTGTTTAGTTGGATTATCTAGGCTTTACAAGTGGTATCAGAGCCACGCGCGTTAAGATTTGAGTCAAATTTTTTCGCTTTTATCTTTCGGTGTTCATCGCATGTTCTTCAAAATTTTTTAGAAAAATTTGACATGTTTTGGTGTTTAGATGCTTGATTGAGTGTTTAGGAGTTAGAATATAAGTGTTTCGATCTTTACCCAGGGCTAATTTGATGAATTTTGTGTTTGGGGATCGAAAATATACTTCAAAAGCTCACAGTGAGAAAACCAGTTCGAAAACTTTTAGTGTGTGAGAAAACTCACTTCGCAAACCTCCACTGCGGAAATTTTTTTTTCCTCCACTTCGCAAACCATTTTTTTTCACTTCTCAAACCTCTTCTCCCACTTCGCAAACCTTTTGTTAGCTGGCTTCGCAAACCTTTTGTTACCTGCCTTCGCAGACTATGTGGTAATGAGTTTTTAGGTAATGATGAGCTATCATTAGGTAATCATTAGATTAAAAATATATATATATATATATATTTAAAGTTTGCGCATTAGATTAAAAAAAAAATATATATTTAATTTAAAGTTTGCGAATCCAGTTTGCGAATTAAAAAAAAATAATAATAATAATAATAAAAAATAACTTAGGCTTGCGAATCAGTTTTCGCACCCAATCCAAAAAAAAAAAAAAAACTTAGGTTTGCGAATCAGTTTTCGCACCCAAGTAAAATAAAAAAAAAAATTTAGTTTGCGAATCAGCTTTCGCACCCGAATTAAAAAAAAAAAAAAAAACTTTTCAGAATAAGGTTTTCGCATCCAACTTTTCTCAACAAGGTTTTCGCATCCAACTTTTCGCATCTATAAATAAAAGGGGTTTTCGCACTGTTCAGGTTTTCGCATCATTAAAAAAAAGAGTTTTCGCACCGTTCAGGTTTTCGCACTGAGCACTTCGAAAACTCCACTGCGAAAACTTTTGAGGGCATTTTCGTAATTTTCCAGTTTTCGAACCCAAAAGTTGTCGAACCCACTTCGAAAATCTATTTTCGCACTCCTAACAAGAAATCTATTTTCGCAACAGATCACTTCGAAAACTTGATTTTCATAACACACACCGAAAATCAAATTTTCGCATATCACTTATCGAAAATAATTTTTTTGCATATCATATCACATCAAAACATTTTTGGCACATTTTCGAAGCTTTTGGTAACATTTTTGAAGTTTTTTCGACATCACTTTAAAACTTTTCGGTACACACCAAAAAGTTTTCGAGACTTAAAATTTTCGAAACTTCACGACTTTTATCGACACACCAAAACTTTTCGTAACTGAATTTTTCAAAAGCCAAAAATTATAAAATCTACACAACGCGTTAACGATCGCGTATCCAACTAAATTAAAAAAAAATAGTAATATTTTAAAATTTTAAAAATCATGGAATCTACTTCCGCAACTTCTGAGATGAGCTTTGACGAGAGTGATTTATATAAAGCTTTTCTTTCTTTGAAGGAAGATTATAAAATCATGCGTCGTGAACATAAACACGAACGTAGGACTACCCAAGCGTTAGAAACTAAGTTAGCTAGTGCACTAGAAACTATTTCTAGTCTTGAATCAAAATTAGCTAGCTCAGAAACTAACGTTTGTGAGCTAACCAAGAACCTAAATTCCTCTAAGCTAGGCCAAACTCAACTTATAAGTGACGAAAAGACTATACGTGAGTTAGAGAGTAGACTAGATAATAATTAGAAATGCTTAGTCAAGAGTTTAGAAGAAAGAGGTAGTCTTACTTGCCATTTAGGAAACGCGCGTGAGAAAATCACTAATCTTGAATCTCAGGAAGTAAAATTAAAAGCTCAAATTAGTGAACTAACAAATAAATTAAACAATTGCGAACTCGAACGCAATAATTATCTGTCTGATTTGAGCAATTTGCGGAGTAGTTTTAAACTTTTATTTGAGGAACGCAGTAAATTGCACTCTAAAGTTCATCACTTAGAGGGCATCCTTGCGAAAAAGGGTCAAACAGACCAAAGTTCCTCTAAAGACTTAGCGTCCAGCGGGGAAAATAGTTTACATTCTAATAAACCTATCTCTTGTTGGGAAATTCCAGATGTTGCTAGTAAAATTGCAGAATTGAACGCAACTCTGGAATCGGAAAGAGTAGGTTTCGGAGCAGAAAAGCAAAAACTTCTAGAGGAGATCTCAAATCTCAAAAATTCCCCGTCCCTACCTGTCTTAAATTATCCTTATAAAGAAATATCTTCCATTAAGCAGGATAAGGCAACACAAACTGACGCCTTTGTTCCTAAAACTGAAAAGACTTTTGCTAATAATTCTAAGTCAATGGTTGTTAGGATTATTTTATTGTGTTCAATTAATTAGAATTATCTTTGTAGTTTATTTAAATAGATTTTATTTAAAGAAAGGCTTAGTGTAATTGGGCTTGTTAGG
This sequence comes from Lindernia subracemosa, assembly GCA_028392965.1. NCBI lineage: Eukaryota > Viridiplantae > Streptophyta > Magnoliopsida > Lamiales > Linderniaceae > Vandellia > Vandellia subracemosa. Next base: position 429,451 of record JAQPCC010000011.1, on the reverse strand, counting down.
GGCCCAAGTATTATATACCAAAATGTGGTATAAATACCAAAACCCTAACACATAATAGATGTGAATTGTGTGAAAATCAAAGTGAGCCCCTAACCTCTCAAGAACACACAAGCACCCCACGCGAGCTTCATTCTTCCGATCATCAAATCGTGGTAAGATCGTTTAAATCTTTGTTTAGTTGGATATTCTAGGCTTTTCAAGTGGTATCAGAGCCAAACGCGCTCAGATTTGGTTAAAAATCTTCGAAAAAATTTTTGGTGTTCTTCGTGTTCTTCAAAGAATTTTCGAAAATTTTGACATGTTTTGGTGTTTAGATGCTTGATTGAGTGTTTAGGAGTTAGGATATAAGTGTTTCGATTGTTATTAAAAGTGGGTGTCACTTCGCAAACCTCCCTGCGAAAAAAAAAAAAAAAAAAAAAACCTCTTGCCACTTCGCAAACCCAAATAATCCAAAAAAAAAATAAAATAAAAAAAAAAAATAAAAATTGCGCACATCACTGTTCATTCGCGAATCACTGTTCATTCGCGAATCGCACGTTACTGTTCATTCGCGAACACTGTTCATTCGCGAATCGCACGTTACTGTTCATTCGCGAACACTGTTCATTCGCGAACACTGTTCATTCGCGAATCGCACGTTACTGTTCATTCGCGAATCACTGTTTATTCGCGAATCGCACGTTACGGTTCATTCGCGAATCGCACGTTACTGTTCATTCGCGAATCACTGTTCATTCGAAATAATTAAAGTTTGCGAATTAAAAAAAAAAAAAAATTAGGTTTGCGAATCAGTTTTAAAAAAAAAAGGGTTTACGCATCAGGTTTTCGCATCCACTATATTTTGAAAATACTTTTCGCATACATTTACGAGTTGAGCTTCAAAAGAAGATTAAGAAGATCTGGTGCCGAGAAGAAAAGATCAAGACACGGTGAGCTTGAAGATCTCCAAAAGAAGAGGTCAAAAGACAAAGGAGGAAATTCCTTTAGGACTCAGGCAAACGCACTAAGCCCCGCAAAGATAATCCATGCCAAATTGAAGATTGAACACAAAGGGGGAGATTGTTAGGATTATTTTATTGTGTTCAATTAATTAGAATTATCTTTGTAGTTTATTTAAATAGATTTTATTTAAAGAAAGGCTTAGTGTAATTGGGCTTGTTAGGGGCCCAAGTATTATATACCAAAATGTGGTATAAATACCAAAACCCTAACACATAATAAATGTGAATTGTGTGAAAATCAAAGTGAGCCCCCAACCTCTCAAGAACACACAAGCACCCCACGCGAGCTTCATTCTTCCGATCATCAAATCGTGGTAAGATCGTTTAAATCTTTGTTTAGTTGGATATTCTAGGCTTTTCAATGGTGACGAAAGCAAATACGCATTCTAAATCACCTTTGGCTGGCGCAGAAATGAAAAGTAAAAGCAATACGCGTAAAACTGCTAAGGAACAAAAGAATATTAGGAAGGAGAAAGGAAAATCGACATTATTTCCCAAAATCAAGGACGACATTGCTAAAGATTCTCCTTCTCCCGCTCCTATCAAAAAGGAAGTTCCTAAAGAAGTAGTTCGAAGCTTAAGCAAGCGAACTTCCACGCTTATACCCCATCATTATAGAGTGAATGATGTGAATTCTTGTAGGCAATACGACTCATCATCTGATGACGCATATAGTGCGATAAGTTCGTATTCATACTTGAAATACCCGGTCCAGATTAAGTCTGAAAGACACCTTCTGCGACTGGCTAGGGAGAAAATCTTCAGATCTTCTAAACCTAGATACACGTTCACCGGCGCTGAATTGTCATTTCCCTCTAAGGTTCACCAAACTTGGATTCCTAAATCAGAAATCAAATTAAATAGAACTTTTAAGGATGATTTAGGATGTATATCTGAACCAAATGTGCATAAATTGTTTTCTGCTAATATGGGAGGACCCATCCAAAAATGGGTACCAAAGTCCCGATAATGTTTTGCAGGATCCCAATCACGTGTGGTAATTCGACGATGGTTGCTCCACACGCGTGATTGGTATGAGATGAGAGCAACCACACATTCCAGCATGCACGGTACTCGGGTTGCTCCACATGCATGACTGGTAAGAGACGCGAGCAACCGCATCCCTCACGCATGGTCTTTGAAGTTGCTCCACATACGTTATAAAGGGAAGCACTGTGAGCAACTACACCGTAGGTAAATTCTATATATGCATTCCATAGTAAACTTTGGCATGCATATCGAGCTGAAAAGACAATATACCTACTTTAAAAATAATAGAGTACAATATAGCTATGCATGCTTCAAAAGGACTTTAACTTCCAAATTTTTGCATGCGTGCATACATGAGCCGAAATGCAAAATACTCTATTTTATAGGTACATTATCATCATGCATACAATTTTAAGATTTTCGAGCTTAAACTTTCAAGAATGCATATACGCTGAATTGCAAAAATTACCTATTTTTCAAAATGGTACATTTTAAATATGCATTTTTCAAAACTTTAAATTCTAAATGCATATTACGCACGGAAATGAAAAATACCATTTTTGTAAAATGAGCTTAATTTGAGGGGGAGCTACTCTTTTTTTAAAAAGAGAAGTGACCCTTATTTCTTTAGAAGGGAGCTATAATTATATTTTTTAGGGGCAGCAAACTTCAAATATGTGAATTTAGGGAAAGAGATTCACATCGAACTTTCCACGCATCTTTTGAGGGGGAGCAATTTTATTTTTGGAAGCATGTTTTGAGGGGGAGGAATAACAAAATATATATAATATGCATATACTATATTATATATATACTAATATATATTACTAATACAATATATATTATATCAATATAATATATAGTATAAAAATATATTTTACTAATAACGATTAATATATATATTATATCCATATAATATATAGTATAAAAATATATTTTACTAATAACGATTAATATATATATATATATATACAAAAAAAAAAGGCCATCAATATTTAAAAAAAAAAGGCCATAATAAAAAAAATGAAGAATGTTCTCTCCTCTTCATCAAGCTTCATGGAGATTACCTGCGACCTCCGAAGATGAACTCAAAAGAAGAATCTCGAGCCTACAACGGTCAACTCTTTTCAAAAGGCGACGGTGGTTAAAAATACAAATCTCGGTGCTCGCTTCAACCGACATGCTCTGGCTTGCTGATAAATAAAGCAGCACTCACCACTTCCTACCGGATGCATGGATACTTCGTTCCTACGATTCAGTCAAACCCAACTGAATCTAACCCCGGAACATCACCGAGATTCAGTCGAATCACGAAGAAACAGTCACGTCTACTAAAACCTTTTGAAAAGACCGACGCTACATGATTCCCTCTCCTCACAAATTATTCGGACCAACCCCCATAGGTACAGGTGCTAATTTTATTAGCTCCCGGGTAGTAGTCGCCGCAATAGGTTCAACGGCGCGTGCACAACCGAGCCTTACCCACTCGTCTGTCTCACAAAAGACAGGTGTTTCAGAAATCACGGGGAACCACGTCTACTATCACCGCTTCACTCGGAAGTGGGAGATATTGAATTATGTGGTACTCAGCCCCACTACCACACTTCCTTGCGCACTCGAGTCTAGTGTGTCCTCACTTTCCATATATTTTTATATTTTCTAGGACACATACACTTTTAAACACCTGATCTTTGTGATCAAGTTAGAACTTCCGTAGACATGTCTTGCTTCAACATGATTCGAGGATCGGAAGGATGTCCTGCCGTTGCAACATCAAAGCAACAACGGTTTCAGGCCATCGTCTACGAGCATAGCTCCTAGATCGATGTTAATGGGAAGTCTTCGTGACCCCGGTTTCTTACACGACGGATTGCCTTTGTGGCTCCGTCTGGTTATTACCATTACTGACCTGTCATTTGTGTCCTCCTAATCTTCCTACACAAGCATGCCGATCTCGTTAACACGAATCGCCATGAGGGGGAGAAGGGGACACGCATAAACAAACAGGTCGGACCACCCACCAATCTCCGCCACGCCCACCACTCTGAAGTCGGGCTCCCCTGCACTTGAATGGAACATTCCAAAGGAGCCTAACACCCCACGCGTACCTTCTTCCGGAGCCAGACAAGCTTCCTCGAGGCCGAACCAGACAACTTCCTTCGAAGAAGACGAATCCGGCGCCGAGAAGAAGAAGATTGGAGAAGACTTGACGACTGCCTTAGTGGCTACGTCAGGTTATTACCTAACCTGAGTTCCTACCAACGCCATCCTCATGTCCCGACGACGTGATCTTCTTGCCAAAGATAATGCCTCATTTTGACCCATCGCATGGCGATCTCCCCAACTCGATCTTATGTGTTAGGGTTTTAGTATTTATACCACAAGTTGGTATATAATACTTGGGCCCCCTAACAAAGCCCAATTACACTAAGCCTCTTATAAAGAGAATCTTTATAAATACACAACAAAGATAATTATAATTAATTGAACACAATAAAATATTCCTAACAGACTTGTCGTGTATGCTCGAACCATGGAGAGAGGTCTTGTTTGCTGCGGTTCAGCACGTGCGTTGAAAGCTTGGCTTCTTTAATGAGTTCACGTGCTTCGCCTCCTTGATATACTTCTCCCCCTCATGGCGATTCATTCGTATCGTCATGCTTGTGATCAAGGTGAACCAGCTTGGGCTGATCGTGTTGTCGTTGAATCATGGATGAAGTACCTAAAAACGGGACAGACGACCGATCATCGTGAGACATCCCTAGATGTCACTCTTGGTCGTTGATGCAAAGTCACACAGACTTGCATTTGAAGGGACTACGGGGCCACATAGGCATCCCGTTGACATCGTTCTAGAGTCGTGCTCCAGAAGATGGCCTGCTACCGTTGTTGTTTTGATGTTGCAACGGGAGGACTTCCTTCTGATCATAGAAGCACATCATTGAATGATGCGTCTACAGAAGTTCTGGCATGGTCACGTAGACCTGCAATATGTGTGTAAAAGAATGTATGTGTCCTAGAAAATATAAAAAACATTTAGGCTATGAGGACACACTAGACATTAAAGTGTTCAAGAAAGTCGTGGTGTGGGGCTGTGGACCACTTTGTTCAATATCTCCCGCTTCCAAATGAAACGGTGATAGCATATGTGGTTCCCCATGAGATATTGAAACATCTGTCTTTAGGGAGACAAATGAGTAGCTAGGAAGGGTCGTGCATGCGCCTTTGGACCAGATGAAGCGTCTTCTACCCGGGATCTGATAAATCAGTCTTGTACCTATATGGTTATGGTCCGAATAGTTTGTGGTTGAGTTGTAAGGATGTCATCGTGATACGCTCAATACCCTCACATACACTCGGGGTTTGTTCCTGGGTTAGGATCAGTTGGGTCTACTGAACCTTTGGAACAGGTATCCGAACAACTCTTTTGTGTCCATGCGGTTGTTGGCATTTAGGTAGCTCTCCCTTTCCAAAGCATGAAGGTTGTCTTCAGGGCATTCCCTTTTAAGCTCTAGCGCTATTTTTAGGTAACACTCCTCCTAAATACTTGCGCTAATTCTAATGTGATGCCCGTGCTCCCCCTAAATAGATGCGCTTTTTGAGAAATTGCATATTTACGAAGAAATCAAGCGCCTTTTGTATTTGAAGTGACACTCCCCAATAAATGTGCCTTTTGCACTTATAAGTCTCACTCCCCCTAAAACATATGCGCTTTTTTACATTAGAACTATGGTAATATGCTCTTTTGAAGTTCATGCGCCTTGTCTATCTATCTATTCACTACCCCAAAAAGAAGAATATAGAATATGAAGACCGACTATTCTATAAAATTAAGCACTCTTTATAATAAGTCGAACTCCCTATGAAAATCAAGAACTTAAGATATAGAGTTTGACTCCCCTGAAATTCAAGCGCACTTTGAATTTTGAAATCGGCTCGGCCTTCTTTGAACATTGTAGCTCAAAAGTTTTTATCCTTTTTTTTTTATTATTTTTTTTTAATGGCCTCTTTTTTTTTTTTTTTTTTTTTTTATGTATGGCCCCATTTTTTTTTAAGACGAAAAAATAAAAATAAAAATAAAAACAATGTCAAATCAAGAGCTTTGGAATAGTCTTGATTTGGTGTGTGTGCTCACGTCACATACCGATCACGTGTGTGGAGCAAACCGAATACCACACGTGTCGGGTTCTTCTGCGACTGCTCATCATTGTATACCGACCATACATGTGGAGCAATCGTCGTCTATTTACCATGTATGATCGGGAAACTGCAAAACAAATTATCGGGACTTTGGTACCCATTTTTGGACGAGTCCTCCCTGGTTAGCAGTGAAACAATTTTGCATATAAGGTTTAAATTTGGAAGCAAAATTATCACATAAAGCAGTCATAGGAATCCACATTTGTCGAGGACTACTTATTTCCATTTGTAGCTTAGGTTTCCAAATTTGTTGTACCTTTTTGAAATTTAACTTTTTAGCATCGGTGAATGTGTGTCTTTTTGTAGAAGAGAAAATTTTCTCTTTCGCCAGTCGCTTAAGATGCAATTCGGTTTTGACTTTGACCGGGTACTTGAGAGAGGGATACGAGCTTATAGAATCAATAGCATTAAGTATAGAACTGTCGTATTTCCTACCTTCTAGACTCACATCATTCACTTTGTAATGTGTACTAAATGAGCTACTTTTGTTTAGACAATTATTACTTTTGGACGTTTCAGTTTTAATAGATAATGTATAATTATTGTCTACTTTAGTTTTAGTAGCTTCTTTCATTAATTTTGATTTTAGAATGACTTTGGGTATTTTTGGATTAGAAATAGAGGTAGAACCAAATTTAGTCGAGGCAATAGAAGATAATTTGTCTTCCCTATTCTTTCTTTATTGATATCTTTAGTCATTCTTGCGCCTTTTTGAGAGGAATTTTTGAGAATTAAATTCTCCTTTAAAAGCTTATCTATTTGAGCTCGAAACCCGTCTGGAGTGTAGCAATCCTTAGGTTCGGGTTTTATTAATAGTATAGAATGTTCCTCAGTTGGCACTGACTCAATTGTTTGAGTCGACTTATTTAGAGACAAATTTTTCTCAAGTTGATCTTTCTTTACCAGAAGAAGCTCTAGTTCTTTAATTTTAGAGTGTAATCTTGTGCATTCTTCAGAAAGATCTTTATTTTGAGCTTGATAATCTTTATTTTCCTTTAGTTCTGTTGTTTCAGAATTTGATTTAACAAGATCGTTGTTAAGTTTAGCTATTTTCTCATTAGCTAATTGAAGCTTTCTTCCTAGATTGGCTTCTTCTAATAGTTGTTTTCTTAGGACAACTTCATTATTGGCTAATCTTGCTTCTAATTTCTTGACCATTTCTTTTTCATTATTTGTGGATGAGGATTTTTGCAACATTGACTTGTTTGCTTCATCACAGGCAGACAGACTTGTTTTCAACTCACATATTTTTGATTCATGTTCTGTGGTGTTAGTCTTCAACCTTATAATCTCATCCTTTGCATTGGTCAATTGATATTCAAGACTAGCTTCAATTTCTAGATGTTTTCTTAAGACACGGTCGTTATTAGCTAGCCTCGCTTCTAGTGTCTTGATCATTTGTTCGTGAGATAAATCCATTTTAATCTTTTCAGTTCAAATATAGAATTTTGAAAATTTAAGTTCAAATAATGTTGGTAATTAAATTTTATATAGAATGTTGGATTTTTAAATTTTGTTCAAATAAAATTTTTGAATGTATATTGATCGTTGACGTGTTTTAGAATTGATTTAATTTTTTATCAATATTTTTTTTTTTATTCTGTTTAGAAAAGTTTAGATATTGATATTAACCGCAAACTTTTAATTTTAGTTCAGTTCATAAGCTTTTCAGCACAGTAAAGTTTAGATACAAAATATTAATTATTGACTTAGATTGTATCTTAGACTTTGTATATTATTAAAAGAATGTAAGATTTTGCGGTTCTGATTTGACACAATATTAGTTTACGAATGAAAGAGAAAGCTGTAAACAGTGCTTTTTAGTTTACGAGTAAAGAATGTTTACGAATGAGAATCGTTCGTAAATTTTTAATCGTTCGTAAACCTTGAAGAACTGTAAACAGTAACTTTCGTGAAGTAAAGTTTAATCGTAAACTTATAGCCCTTGTTTACGAATGAGAATTATTCGTAAAGAGTTGAATCGTAAACTTATATCGCTTGTTTACGAATGAGAAAGGTTCGTAAACCTTGATTATAGATGGTTTACGAATGAAATAGATTCGTAAACAGTAGGTCTGTAAAGGTTTACGATTGATGTCAAATCGTAAACAGTAGGCTCAGGATGCTTACGATTGCAGATGATTCGTAAACAAGAGTTAATGAGGTTTACGATTGAGATTGATTCGTAAACAAGAGTCTTATGTGGTTTACTAACGAAATAGATTCGTAAACCTCTTCCTGGATGAGTTTACGAATGAAAACTATTCGTAAACCTTTGCTATAGATGGTTTACGAATGAAATGGAATCGTAAAGTAAAGCTTTGAAGTTTAAGAATGAATGAGAACAGTAAACAGTAGGTTTCGTAAAGTAACTGTAAGTTTACGTTTGGCTTGAATGAAATGTTAAATGCACGGAAGCTTAATTCAAACCTTAATCGTTTGAGAAACCGTTCGATCTGGGCAGAGTGGATCCGAAACCTACTTGATTATCGAGCAGCAAATCCAGATGATAATCAAGAGGTCTTCAATTCATCTTCGATCGAATTTTGTTTGTGTGTTTCAGATAGAAGGTTTACGGGTCTAAGTTTGTATGAAAAGGTTTTCGCAAATGATTTTAAAATGATTTATACGAAAAAAAAAATTATACTGAGAATAATTTTTGTACTGAAAAATTTTACCGAAAAAAATTTCTTTACCCAAAAAATTTTCTAAGCCTCGGTAAACCTTTGAAAAGTAGGTACAAAAAAAATCTTGTAGTAGCAAAAAAACATTTTAGCCCTTTTTTTTTTTTTTTTTTTTTTTTTACTGAAAACCTTTTCAAATGTTTACGGGTCTTTAGGTTTACGGGCAGTATTTGACCGTAAACTTTTGTGATTCGTAAACCTTTATAGTTTACGAATGAGATAGATTCGTAAACAGTGCCTTGAGATAGTTTACGAATGAAGATGATTCGTGAACAGTGCCTTGATATTTACGAATGAAAAGTATTCGTAAACCTTCACACACTGTTGATTCGTAAACAGTAACCCGTAAAGTTTACGATTGAAAAGTATTCGTAAACCTTCACACACTGTTGATTCATAAACAGGGTTTACGATTGAAAATCTTTCGTAAACAGTAGTTTCGTAAAATAAAGTTTACGATTGAAAAGTATTTGTAAACAGTGACTCGAGATAGTTTACGATTGAAATTTATTCGTAAACCTTCCCTTTACTGGTTTACGAATAAAAATGGTTCGTAAAAAGTAACTTTACGAATGGAAACTGAATGGATCGTAAACTTAAGTGTTTGACCGTAAACTTTTACACACTGTAAAGGTTTGACCGTAAACTTTAACCGCGTAGACAAGGTTTACGATTGGAAAGCGTTCGTAAACCTTTCGTTGACCGTAAAGTTTTCGTTCGCAAAGCTAATCGACAGACTATTGCAAAGTTAATATTCGTAAACCTTTTCCTTAAAGCGTTTACGAATGAAAATATTCGTAAACCTTTCTTAAAGATAGTTTACGAATGAAATATATTCGTAAACAGTAGAAATGTGAAGGTTTACGATGAATGTGGATTCGTAAACAGATAATCAAGAGGTTTACGATCGATATCTGTGGCGACCACCCCAAACACACACCTAAAGTGACTCTAACGACACTAACTCGAGAAAATAAATTGCGTGAGTTTCGTTTAAAACTCGTCAACAATCCCTGAAGTAAATCAAAAGATACTCACATCACGGGCATCATAAAACCAAATAACGTCTCAACAAGACAAACACCAAACTAATCACGAATCCCACATACACATCCTGACTCGACCAACACAAGATATACGTAGACTCAAACAAAACCATACGTCAAGAAAAATTTACACAACCTCACGATCACACACAACCAAAACATACACATCAGATGCAGCAAAAGAGACTAGCCCGCCACACAGGTCGTCATCCATGTACAGTCCACCTCAAAAGCCCGTGGAAGCTCCAACGACCAGCCTCGCCATCTAAGTCACTCAAGCAATGTCATCTCGCTCACCTACAACGCATGAACTATATGAGCTAGAAGCTCAGTAAGTAAAAATCATGCATGCTCGTGAATATGTAAATCCTCATCATATGCATAAACTACATGTGACTCGACATCTCAAAATGAATCATCTCTCTCATCCTCTGTCTGGGCCCGTGGCTAAAATACTATGCACCACCAAGAGCTCAATAAATCACCTGACAGTGGCCCACTCTGGGTAGCCAACATTAGGTCTCCCTAGGTCGCTCCTTCCCAGGTCGCCCCTCCTGTCGCGGTCGCCTACGCTGGTAGCCCACGCTGGTAGCCTACGCTAGGTTTCCCTAGGTCGCCCCATCCAGGTCGCCCCGTCCAGGTCGCTCCTACCGCATCAATAATATGGCAGTGGCCCACTCCAGGTAGCCTACGCTAGGTCTCCCTAGGTCGCTCCTTCCTAGGTCGCCCCTTCTGCCTCAACATATGACGGTAGCCTACTCTGGGTAGCCTACACTAGGGTCACATACCCTAGGTCGCCCCTGCCCAGGTCGCCCCTTCTGTCGATGGTGCACTAGTAATAACCACATACACCTCGACTGCATGCCAATAATCGGCACATATACATCGCATCGCTCCCCGGCGATTACGACTATGCATGCCAACACTCAACAGTACCCAATAATATGCATGCATATGTATATGCCGTGAATGGTATGCTCATGAATTCATGTAGCTCATATGCAAATATCAATCAAACAAATATAACACCTTCACATAAAATCATCGAAACATCGAAGCAGGTATATTATCAAACACCGAATAGTATGTCCATGCGTCGTAGTTGGATTTTCACTTACCTGTAACTTCGGATTTTTATTCAATTCAATATTCCCTAACTTGAATAAATATGTCTTCCTCACGTGATTTTCCTACCTAGTCAGGATTAACAAAACAAAACAAGCAAACTATTATTCTCTTACGAAAGAATATTTGTAATCATCATTTAACTCTTCATAGACTTTAAATAAATAATACTTAGATGTAAGTATACCTTAACCTCAACATGAAATATGATGAGAAGCACAACAACTAACAAGGACAATGTGAAAGAACATTATTATTGCAAGCTATTTCTTATTTTCCCTTCCTTTTTCTCCTTCCTTTTTTTTTTAATCTGGTCTTTGCTTCGTTGCTTTTAGTTCTGAGATGGTTAGGTCTTTGGCAAGTGATATTTTCGTTACCATATACTTAGCAAGGTAATAACAAGTGGTAAGGCGGTTAGCTCCTTTACCTTATGCATTAAGTAAGTAAAATTAATAATTAGGACGGTAAAATTGCAATCTATACCCTATTACATAAATAATTACTGAATTTTCCTATAGAAGTTAGGAATATTTGTTAATTTGGATTTTCTACATACATACTAGTTATACATATGTATCTAGCCAACTCTAGCAAACGACACGTGTCTTATAAGAAAACCGACTCAACTAATTTGAATAAGGATTTCTAAAATGTTTTTTTTTTTTATTACTATTGCTATTATTAATATTTTATCATAATAATTTATGTAATTTATTTTATTTTGTTTTATTCCTAGAATGATGTCAAATATTAAAGTCTTACGTTAGCCAAATAAATCACATCAAGTATGCAACATATAAAAATGCACCTCATATGCAACACGTAAGAGTCATATGAATTATACATATATAAACAAACACATATTTCATACCAGTTAACAAGTATAATGCATGAAATATATTGGCCAAATGAGATGTTCGAGGGCTCGGGTATTACATCCTCTCCTCCTTAAAAGAATTTCGTCCTCGAAATTCAATTTACCTGAATAAGTCAGGGTATCTCATATCATCCTCTCTTTCCCATGTTGCTTCTTCCATTGACTGGTTCCTCCATAAGACTTTCACTAGCGGAATTTCTTTGTTCCTGAGTTGTTTGACTTCGCGTAGCAAAATCTCTATTGGCTTTTCTTCATAACTCAAGTCAGCTTTTAAGTCGACCGGTTCACTTTTCAAAACATGGATAGGATCTGCGACGTATTTCCGCAACATAGAGACATGAAACACGTCATGTATCTGAGACAACGAGGAGGGCAGATCAAGTCTGTATGCAACTTCGCCAATCCTTTCCGTAATCTTGAAAGGTCCAATGTATCTGGGACTTAACTTTCCTTTCTTTCCAAATCGCATCACACCTTTCATTGGGGAAACTTTCAGAAACACCAATTCATCAACTTCAAATTTGAGCGGTCTTCGCTTATGGTCGGCGTAGCTTTTTTGTCGACTCTGAGCAGTTTGCATACTCTGTCGAATTTTTGCTACAACATCCGTCATTTCTCGCACCATCTCAGGTCCAAGCAATGTTTTCTCGCCAATTTCATCCCAATGAACAGGCGATCTACATTTTCTCCCATATAAGGCCTCATACGGTGCCATTCCAATAGTGGCATGATAGCTGTTATTATACGAGAATTCGACCAATGGCAGAAATTTACTCCAATGACCTTTAAAATCTAATACGCAAGCACGAAGCATGTCTTCCAAGGTCTGAATTGTTCGTTCTGATTGCCCATCTGTTTGAGGATGATAGGCTGTGCTAAAAGATAATTTTGTCCCCATCGCCTTCTGTAAGCTTCTCCAAAAGTTAGACAAGAACCTGGAGTCTCGATCTGAAACTATTGACAGTGGAACACCATGAAGTCGAACTATTTCTTGTATGTAAATTTCCGCATATCGATCCATGGTGTATGTCGAACTAATGGGTAGAAAATGAGCAGACTTGGTTAATCTGTCAACGATTACCCAGATAGCATCGTGTCCCTTTAAAGTCTTTGGCAAGCCAACGACGAAGTCCATCGTTATTTGTTCCCATTTCCATTCTGGAATTGATAGCGGTTGTAACATTCCCGCTGGCCTTTGATGTTCCGCTTTTACTTGTTGACAGGTCAGACATTGATCGACAAATTGCGCTATGTCTTTCTTCATCCCTGGCCACCAGTAAAATTTCTGAAGGTCTCGATACATCTTTGTTGTTACAGGATGTACTGAGTATGGCGTGGAATGTGCTTCAAATAAAATGTCTCTTCGAATCTTATCATTGATGGGCACGTACAAACGATCTCTAAATCGCAGAACACCATCTTCAAATATTTTTAACTCTGAAGATGTATCTTCCTTGATAGCTTTCTTTATCTTCTGATAGTATTCGTCAGTCTGTTGTGTTTGTTTGATTTTCTCCAAAACTGTAGGTTGAAGTGTCAAAGCTGCTAGCCTGACTTTGATCTCACCAATGTTGATAATTTCCACGTTCATCTTTTGTAAATCAGCGAGTTCTGATTTCTGAACTGAGATAGAAGCTACAGAACTCTGAATTGTCTTCCGACTTAGAGCATCAGCAACAACATTAGCTTTTCCCGGGTGGTAGTTGATTACGCAGTCGTAATCCTTGACAAGCTCTAACCATCTTCGTTGCCGCATATTCAGTTCCTTCTGAGTGAAAAAGTATTTCAAGCTCTTATGATCTGTATAGATCTCGCATCGTTCACCGTATAGATAGTGTCGCCATATCTTCAATGCAAACACCACGGCTGCAAGCTCTAAATCATGAGTGGGATAATTCTTCTCATATTCCTTCAGTTGTCTGGAAGCATATGCAACAACCTTCCCATTTTGCATCAATACACAACCTAAGCCGTTCTTCGATGCATCGCTGTATATTGAAAACCCCTCGGTTCCAGTCGGAATTGTCAAGACAGGTGTCGCAGTAAGTCGCTTCTTCAACTCCTGAAAACTCCATTCACACGAATCGGTCCATTGAAATGGAATATTCTTCCGAGTCAACTTTGTCAATGACGAAGCGATTTTCGAGAATCCCTCAATGAATCTGCGATAATACCCCGCTAAGCCAAGAAAACTCCGTACCTCTGAAGGATTTGTTGGTTGGGGCCAATTATTGATTGCTTCAACTTTGCTTGGATCTACTGATATTCCTGCTCCAGAAATGACATGTCCCAAGAACACAACTCTATCTAGCCAAAACTCGCATTTCTTAAATTTGGCGTAGAGTTTCTTGCTCCTCAGTACTTCCAAGACTAACTTCAAATGAACTTCGTGTTCCTCTTTTGTCTTGGAATAAATGAGAATATCATCAATAAAAATGATCACGAACTTATCAAGAAACTCCTTGAAGACACGATTCATCAAATCCATGAACGCAGCAGGTGCATTAGTCAACCCAAATGGCATCACTAGAAACTCGTAGTGTCCATATCGAGTGCTGAACGCCGTCTTCGGAATGTCCTCCACCTTTATCTTTAACTGATGATAACCTGAACGTAGATCGATCTTCGAGAATACAGCTGCACCTTGGAGTTGATCGAAAAGATCATCAATTCGAGGCAAAGGATATTATTCTTGATGGTAACCTTGTTCAACTCCCGGTAATCAATGCAGAGTCTCATTGATCCATCCTTCTTTCGTACAAATAGAACCGGTGCGCCCCATGGTGAAAAGCTGGGTTGAATAAAACCTTTATCGAGTAGATCTTGTAACTGTATCTTCAATTCTTTCAGCTCAGTCGGAGCCATTCGATATGGAGCTTTTGAAATTGGAGGTGTACCCGGAGGTAGTTCAATCGAAAATTCTATCTCCCTGTCAGGTGGTAATCCAGAAAGATCATCAGGAAATACGTCTTGATAGTCCTTCACAACAGGTACTTCACTGAGATCGGGTTTAGGTTGTTCCTCTGCTTTTATTGCATAAATGAGATAAGCTTCACAACCAATATCTATCAATCGTTGAGCCTTTAATGCTGATATTTTCGAAATCCTGCTGCCATTTGCAACTCCCGAGAAAGAAAAAGGCTTTTCTCCCGGTAAATGAAAAGTAACGATCTTTTTGTTGCAGTCAATCACCGCTCCATACTTCGATAACCAATCCATACCAAGGATGATATCGTAATCATTCATTGGGATTACGATCAGATCAACATATAATTTCCTATCTTTAATCGGTACCGCACACTCTTGCAGAATCTGATTTGTCTGAGTTGAAGCTCCATGAGGAATCGTCACATTATAATTGAGCTTGGATAGAAGAGGGGTTATACCGAGCCTCGTTATGTACTTAGATGATGCAAATGAATGCGTGGCTCCCGAATC
The DNA here is from genome assembly GCA_028392965.1 of Lindernia subracemosa. NCBI lineage: Eukaryota > Viridiplantae > Streptophyta > Magnoliopsida > Lamiales > Linderniaceae > Vandellia > Vandellia subracemosa. The sequence continues at coordinate 414,090 of JAQPCC010000011.1, read as the reverse complement.
TATTAGTATGGATGTCGGAACATTGTATATAGAGAGTGTACCTGTCACCACTGATGGATTAGCCTCTGCTTCATCGCTCGTAATGGTGAAAACTCTAGCAGGTACTGTCTGTGGCTTTGCCGGACATGTTCTTGCGATGTGACCCAATTTCCCGCATATGAAGCACTTGATAGTTTGGGTGAAACAGTTGCCGGTGTGTTGACGTCCGCACCTTGGGCATATGGGCATCGGGATTTGGGATCTCTCCTGAATTGGATTCGGCTTCGTGTACGGCTCCCATCGCTGAGGTCCAGGCCTTCTTTGAAAATTCAGTTTTTGGCCTTTGACTACGAACTGCCTCTTTCTGTCGCCTTCGGCCCATTTTTGACCTTGCACAAATTTGCGTTTTGCTTCTTCGGCACGTACAATTCTCATCTCAGCTTGCTCCGCAACTAATGCCCTTTCCGCAACTTGAGCGTACGTGATTCCTTGAATACCAGCCATGTTGACATCTCGGTAAAGTTCCGGTTTCAGGCCTTCAAAGAAATCTTCCGAAACAAATACTTCACAGCCCCTGTGCGTGCTATGAGGATGAATGAATTCATAAACTTACGACAGGGAGCCATGGCAGTTGCAGAGTACATTCGCAAATTTGAGCAGCTATCGAGGTTCGCAACACATATGGTGAGTACTGACGCGTTTGGTATCAGAGCACAACCTCTTCCAGTACGATGTGGTTCGGGGACGAACCAAGCGGAAGCTGGTGGGCATGTAACACCCGGGGCCGATGAGGGCGGGGAGTGATCGCCGGTGCCAAAGAGGAGCACGGACAAGGAGCGGCTCCCGACGAGGCTTCTAGGCGGAGGGATACATGAATGAACCGATTCCACATCCGAATGAGAGGGATTCTGAGACTGGCAATGTATGGGCGTGTCAAGTCAAAAAGAATGATATAAGAGAATTGATTGTGCTACTCATATCACCAAGGTGCACCTTCCTTTTCGGGAGCTCATCCATAAGAACTTCAAAGTTAAGCGTGCTTGACTTGAAGTAACACTGGGATGGGTGACCCCCTGGGAAGTAGCTCAGGGTGTGTGCGAGTGAGGACAAAGCACGCTGGAAGGCTAGTGGTGATACAGTGGGGCCAGACAATCAATGAAGTGCAGTGGGCCCAACCCCACAGGTCCCGTGAGCGGGCTGTTACAATATCCGATTCGTAAACTTTGCAATTCGAATAAATTCGATCAAAAACACTTAAGTTCTCGAATTTAGCTCAGATAATCGTTCGAAAACAACAATTAAACATGTAAAAACACTCGATTAAACCAGATCAAAAGCAAAACATAAACAATTTTCGAGTTTTTCACATGAACACTTTGAAGATCATAAGAACAATTCGATCGAAAATCAATAATTTGGTCCAAATTCAGCAATAATCAGCTCAATTAATCAACTATTAATCATCGCAAACAGTATCCAACACAACATCGCAAACATCTAAGCAAGCAGCACACTCAAAAATGCAATGAACAGTGATGATCGCGATGAACAGTAGCAATGATCGTAAACAAGTTTGCGATGAACAGTAAAACGATCGTAAACTATATTTCAACAAAATCATGCATCGTAAACATCAAAATCATGCATCGTAAACATCAAATTCAGCTAGAAATCTATCAATTCTTAACACGCATGCTCTGATACCAATTGTAATTCCCAGATTTCATCCAACATATGATTAAACTTGAGAATTAAGATCAATCGAGATTACCTTTTATGATTTGCGCGGAAGCTTATGGATTAAATCTTCAATCAATCTTCATTGCAATCCAAGTTTCTCTCTACAATATACCTCACTTTCTCTCTCTATAATTAAACCCTAATTATGCTAATGATGAGAGAGAAATCTAATCTAGTGAGAGAAACTAAAACTCAAGTTGTGTGTATTTTACACACACTTGCCCTATATATACCAAAGCATACTCTGGTATATTTACACTTTAGTCCCTATATTTACATAACATACAATTAAGCCCCTAGATAAAGATAACATGATTATTGAACACTAGAAAATATTCCTAACAGTTAGGAATCTTTCTGTTGTGATCAAATAATGATGAAGACTGAAGATTATCAAAGACAAAGACAACCGGCACTTCAATGACAATTGAACACTAAGGGGGAGATTGTTGGAAATATTTTATAGTGTTCAATAATCATGTTATCTTTGTCTAGGGACTTAATTGTATTTTATGTAAATATAGGGACTAAAGTGTAAATATACCAAAGTATGCTTTGGTATATATAGGGCAAGTGTGTGTAAAATACACAAAACTTGAGTTTAGCTTTCTCTCACCAGAAAATCTCTCTCACCATTATCTTAATTAGGGTTGAATTGTAGAGAGAGAAAGAGGTAATTGGAGAGAAAGTTTGTGATTAATGAAGATTTGATTGATTTAATCCTAAAGCTTCCGCTCGCATTATCATCGAGGTAAATCTATCGAATCTATGCTCGAGTTCTTCGTTGGATGATAAGTACGGGCCTAACACCAGGGTCAAATAAATCTTATATATTCTTATTAAGATATCAAGCTTATCCGTAATTACCTTGGATTTTACCTTTGTTTCTTCTCGGGTCTAATTAACAATCCAACTCGAATTGTTCATCCACAAACTTGACTTTTCCACTTCGTTACCTTCAATACCTTATCCATAACGTTCATGTCCTTTACCTTGTTCTTAACTTAGAAAGGGTTTATCAAACCTAAATTATTTAATTATAAACTCTTCAAGTGGCATTAACGTTTCTTCTAATACCATTTATTTGTTCCTGTAGGAAGTATTCCTTCGTACAAACTTTACATTTTCCTTTACAATCTTCACAAGATATGTATACTCATCGTTATTTGACAAAAGATTTCCCTACATCTTCCGCTTACTATGTTCTCCGTGTCTTCTCCTTGGAATTACCTTAAAAGGTTATCAAAACGTCGAATATTTTTCCTTCGCTTTTATACTTAGTCGAGTTATCCTTCATTTCTTATTGTTATACATTCCTTAATCCGACTTCCAATCCTTTCATCCGTAAGACCATCTGTTAGGCCCGTTCTTAACAATCTAAGGATGATTGACACTCTATAATGATGAATTATCTTGATGGATTTGAGAAATTAGGGTTAAAGGTAATTGAGGGAGAAAGTGGAGTGTTCTTCAAGTTAAATAAAATCAAGTGTGTTTCATTAAGCTTGGGAAAATGACAGCGTATGGACCTAAGTGAGCTAAGCTAGCTATATATACCATACTTGTGGTATATTTACAAATAGGTCCCTATTCTATAATAAAATTACACACTTGACCCAATACTAAAGATAGCTTACAATTTAGAACACAATTAAAATGTCCTCTACAATCTCCCCCTTTGTGTTCTTCGTTGTAGGGATGGCTATCTTTGTCGGGCAAAGAAGGATTTCCTGAAGCCGAGTGCTACTTCATAGCCTCTGATTGAATTTCGCAAGTCGAGCCTTGCCTGTATTAAGCTTGCCGCTTGCTCGGTCATGATCCTTGTGTCGTTGATTGTTTCAGCGACATAATTATCTTCGGCTTGTCCTGCGTTTAGTATCTCGTCGAGGACCTTCTTCAGCTTGTCACGGATAATTTTGAGAGTTCCATCAGAGAATTTTTCAATTTCTGACAAGAACATCACCCGTTTCGAGCCTTCGAAGTTCAGGTACACGAGGCATAGCTGTGGTTCTGCGAAGATGTAGCTCTCTGGGTATGTTTCCAGATCCAGATCTGTGCCCACTATGTTTGGCCTGACGAGATTGACCTTCCTTGCATTGCTCTCCAAAGCGATTTGAAGGTCTTGAGCAGTATAGAACTTGATCTGCCTCAACATGAATCTTTTGATTGTTTCGAACCCCAGTCGATACTTGAACTCTTTCAGGGTGAACTTTCTGTAGACCCCGAACATCTGGAGGATATCACCGGGTTCGACATTGGCAAGATCAGCTTCTGACAGCCGTTCTGTTGAGCAGTCTTTACGAGCGACCGTGTAGATAGGATAGTTCGTCTTCCCAACATTATAGTGCTCGACTTCTATAATGTCTGCGATTGGATCCTTTGATCGTTGAACTCTCCTATTGTATCCATCTCGGGGAGGCACTATTTTGGTGTGTGCCAGCATGTAGAGATGCCCGGCTGCTGCTGTCCCCGTTAGATGCGTGAGTCCTCTGAGGTCTAGCTCATTCAACTGCTTGATGTTCTTCTCACTCCGCCATATATTCTTCCTTATTTCCTCTTGAAAGGGAGCTAAGATCCTTAAGTTGTCCCATGACGCGTCTTTCTTGGAAGTTCCACGAGTCAGATTTTCAGGTTCTCTGACTCGCATCTCTATTGCCTCTGGGAGTCCTGCTGGTTCTTTGTCGTATCTTTCTCCTTCTTTCAATTCGGCGGCCGTGAATCTGAACATCTGCATGGAAGCTCGCCTTAGCTGTGTTCTCGCATTGTAGATTCTGTGAAAGGCGGCTTCTTCTTCTTCATCCAGCTGAATCCAATCCCTCAAGATGTATTCATCGATATAGTCCTTGGGATTAGATGCGGTTGGAAGTGATGGTGGTAGGTTGTAGGTAGATGGTGGTGGTGGTGGTGAAAGAGATGATGATGATGGTGGTGGTAGTGAAAGAGATGATGATGATGGTGGTGGTAGTTAAAGGGATGATGATGATGGTGGTGGTGTTGATGATGGTGGTGGTGGAGGTAGTAGTGGTGTGGTTTTTGATGGTGGCGGTTGAGATGATGACGAAGGTTGAGACGATGAGATGGTTGCTGATGATTGTCCTCGTCTCGACCTTGTGGTTGGTGGAGTCGGTTGCGGTGTGACCCTAGCTCGTTTGCTGCTCTCCCCCTCAGGGCGATCATCGAGATCGTCATGTCTTCGTTTTTGAGCTGGGGGGTCCTCACAGCAACGAGTTTGTTGTTGGGTCAGCAGGTGGAGAAGCTCCTGCATATCTGGCGTGAGGGTTTCTGTCTCGGAAAGAAGTCGAGACAGAAATAGGTCACGGAGCTCTCCGAGGGGCATTGTGTAGGGGTTGGGTGGTGTTTGGGTAGGTTGTGTAAGTGGGAATGTGGGGAGGGGTAACACAGGTTCTTCGACCAGCGGGGCTTTCCCTTTGTCCCTTGTAACAGCCAGAATGGCGCTTTGAACCTTTTCCGAAATGGTTTCGTCTAGTTTTTCGGAAAATTTGGAAAAGGCGGACTCCAGGCACTGGTGAAGATAATCATGCGTTACAAAGGGTAACTGGACAGAGCCACTTAGGCATTCTGTCGTCACAACATCGGAAAAGATGTCCGATGTGTGGCCAACCGTCACCGAAGTGGCGCGGGACTTGTAAAGACAGGGCCACGAAGGCTTCCCGTTGACATTCGCCGTGAGACTAGCTCAGGCAAAAGGCCCGATGGCACGGTTGTTGTGATGTTGGCCGTGTCGGGGCTTCCTTCCGATCCTCGCGGCACATCCGTAGTGGATGTGGCTACGAAAGTTCTGACTTGGTCAGGAAGACCAAGTGTAGCCAGTGTAAAAGGGTTCTGTGTCCTAGGAAAATCAGAAAATGTTTGGATGGTGGACACTGGACTCGATGTGTTTGAAGGAATGGTGGTGGATGGGGGTTGCGTTCCACCTTCTTTAATATCTGCTGCTTTAGAAGGAAGCAGAGATAGAGTACTTGGCTCCCCGTGAGTGTCTGAGACGATCGTCTGTTGGGAGACGACCGAATGGTCAAGACTGTGTTGTGCTTGCGCCGTTGCCCCAGATGCGGCGACTTCTACCCGGAGGCTGAACGTATCAACCTCTGTTCCTACGGGGGTTGGGGACGTAATGTTTTGTGAGGATGGAGTGGTGACCACGGCCGCTGGTATTTGAGTCACCAACTCTTCAGACTGAGTATGTTCTGATGAGGGTGTTGAAGGATGCGGGGCCGGGTCGATTGTTCTCTCAGGACCCTCACTGACGCTCAGGTTCGTCCCGGGGTTAGTTTCTGGTGGGTTGTCCAGAAACGTGGGGAGTTGTTGCTGATGTGCGGCGCAGTATACCAGAATGGATTCCCTTGTGGCCAGCCGAAGAAGTTCGTCAAGTATTGGCATTGGGCGGCCCATCCATTTTGGTTCAGCTTTGGCTTTCTGGATGAACTTTATCTTTGGCGGGATATAGTCTTCATCGCTTGATCGGGTAGATATTTCTGGATTTTCCGCCATGAAGTGTTTGATTAGTAGTGGAAACCACCGTAGGTAGGGGACGTATTTGGTACGTTTCGCTTGGCCCCTAGTGTGTATTTGGTCTTCAAGATCGCTCCAAAGTAGTTGTGTGAAGTTGTAGTGTTTGGAGAAGACCAATCCGTGAAAGATGCGTAGAATGGTTAGATTGCCCTTATCGAAGCCGGTGTGTTTTGGAGACAAACACTTGTTGACCAACCCAAAGAGTGTCTTCCAAGGATGAGGGATTTTTCCGAGTTGGAAGGCGGATAGACTGGCAAGTGGAGGCGTATGTCCCACTAGCAGCATGTCTTTGAGGAGTTCTTGTTCGGTGGGAACCTCCTGATATTCGTCATAGATGGGGAGTTGCAGCACTCTCTGGAAGAAGGTTTGTGTGAGTGCCACTTTTGTGTTGTCAAGTTGTGCTTCGAAGAAGATTGAGTTGTCTCTGGCAATTCTTTGTTTCAAGGTGGCCCAGAATTGTTGTAGGTACACCATGGGTACATGCGTCGTTATGTTGAATGCCGGCCATAAGGGGTGCCCTCTTAGAATGGATATGATGATGGGATCGGGACATTTGAGTGTGTCGGGATCTAGTTGAAAATTGTTGTCCCGAACATCTAGCCACTTGTGTGTAGGATATATATCTTTGATGGAAGCCATTAAAATTCTGTCAAACAAAAATAAAATTTTAGTACAATTTTTTGAAACAAGATAGTTCTAGACAAAGTGCGTATAATAAAGAAATTATTTTTTTTTTATTTTTTTTTTTTACAAAATTGTACTTAGTTGTCATTTGAAAATTTTTCCAGAGTATTTGGCTTTATAAAATAGTTATTTGTATTTAGAAAAAATGTATAATGATTTTTGTTTGAAAACTTTTCTGAGTATGAATGTTATATCGTTTGAAAACGTTTATTTGAGAAATACCTATCAATACTGTGGCGTGCGAAAATTGTTTTTCATACGAAAAATTACTGTAGCGTGCGAAAATTGATTTTCGTTCGAAAAGTTACTGTAGCGTGCGAAAATTGATTTTCGTTCGAAAAGTTTAGCGTGAAAAAAAAAATTTAAACTTCCGTATGGGTCACTGGCGTTCGAAAAACTAGTTTTACACTTTTTCGTATACCTTCCCTTCATAAGAAGTTTTTTCTTTTTCGTATACACTATCTCGTGAAAAAAAAATCAAAGGATATGTACGACAAACAAACAGTATACGAAAAGTTTTACACTTTTGCGTACGAATGTGTTTTGTCGAATGTATTGTGCGTACGAAATCTCACAAACCAAGATTCATGCGAAATCTTGAAGGGAAGGTATTTTCGTACCTAAAACAGTATTGTTGACACGAACCAGAGCAAAACAGTATTTTTCAAAAGAAAAACGGGAATACGACGATTCTGCGATGTGAAAACTTCGTGCGAAAATCTTTTTTTTTCGAAGAACCAGTCGATAGGAGAAAATTTTTAAATCAAAATGCCGATTACACTGTAAAATAACCCTTAGATAACGATTTTCGTATGAAATCAAAGCTTTTGTGATCGATTCGCACCGATTAAAACAGGTTTGTAAAACATTTGACGGCTGAATCAAGGGCGATTTTGAAATCGAAATCTAGGTTAAAAATCAGCGAGAATCCGTGTTTCAATCAAGTCAAATGAGTAAGCGAAATGAATCTCCTTACCAATCGATGAGCTTTTGAGGATTTTCTGAGGCTTGGGTTCGATTCACAACGATGAATCGTGCGAAAAAGGACCGTGCGAAAAAAACTTTTTTTTTTTAGAGTTGGGTTTTCGTATCATCTGATGCGAAAACAAAACCTTGTAAAATTTTTCGGATGCAACAGTAATGACAAATTACAAGGTAGGCACCGAAATAAAAATATTAGCTTTTTTGACCCCTAATAGCACTGATTTATCAAATAAGTACGACAAACTCATAAATTTGTCATATTTTCTCCCCCTCAATTCGTTAAGCATATTTATATAAGAAACTATAGAGGTTCTCCCCCTCAATTAATGCATAGTTTTTAGAAAACACATAAATGATATTTATTTCGAAAAAAAATCATGAAGACAATTTAACTGAGATTTAGCATGCCGATTTTAGAGACAAGGAATTGGAAACGTTTTTCATCCAAAGCCTTGGTAAATAAATCGGCAAGCTGCAGCTTAGTTTTCACAAAATATATATCAATGATTCCTTTTTCAACACAATCTTTAATGAAATGATAGCGAATATCTATGTGTTTCGTACGTGAATGATGCACAAGATTGCATGTAATGGCTATAGCACTTTTAGAATCACTATAAATGGGAATATTATTTAAATCAAATCCATAGTCGCGAAGATGAGTCCGCATCCACAATATTTGTGAGCAACAGCTAGCAACAGCGACGTATTCGGCCTCAGCTGTAGACGTGGACACGCAGTTTTGCTTTTTGGATGACCAGCAGACCAGCTTATCACCTAAGTATTGAGCGCTGCCAGAAGTGCGTTTCCTGTCTAATTTGCATCCTGCATAGTCAGAGTCAGTGTATCCAATTAGATCAAAATTAGAATTTTTAGGATACCACAGTCCTAAATTTTGTGTTCCTTTAAGATAGCGAAGGATACGCTTTACTGCAAGCAAGTGTGACTCCTTTGGTTTGGCTTGAAAACGAGCGCAAAGACACGTGGAGAAGACTATGTCTGGTCGACTTGAGGTAAGATATAGAAGTGACCCTATGATGCCTCTATATTTTGTTTCGTTTACTGATTTTCCCGAGAGATCAGCATCGAGTTTAAAGCTTGGAGACATCGGAGTTGGCATTGACGAGCTTGAGTCCATTCCGTATCGTTTGAGAATGTCTTGAATATACTTCGACTGACTGATGAATATTCCGTCTTGCATTTGTTTGACTTGTAGTCCTAAGAAAAATGACATTTCTCCCATCATGCTCATTTCAAATTTTGTTGTCATGAGCTTTCCAAACTTTTTGCATAGTCGGTCGTCTGTCGAACCGAAAATTATGTCGTCTACGTAGATTTGGACGACTAAGATCTCTTGTCCATGTCTTTTAATGAAAAGAGTGGTGTATATGGTTCCTTTAGTAAATCCTGAGTTTAGTAGGAAATCGGTGAGTACGTCGTACCAGGCTCGTGGAGCTTGTTTGAGTCCGTAGAGTGCCTTCTCGAGTTGGTAGACGTGATCAGGGAATTTACTATTTTGAAACCCATCAGGTTGAGCGACAAAAACTTCTTCTTTCAAAATACCGTTGAGAAAGGCAGTTTTGACGTCCATTTGATATACCAAGAAGTTTTGGTGAGCTGCGTATGCTAAAAATATTCTAATTGCTTCTATGCGTGCAACAGGAGCAAACGTTTCATCGTAGTCGATTCCTTCCTGTTGATTATAGCCTTTTGCAACTAGTCATGCTTTATTCCTGATTATAATCCCATTCTCATCTCGTTTGTTTTTGAAGATTCATTTGGTGCCAATTATGGTTTTGTGGTCGGGTCGTGGCACCAGACGCCATACTTGAAGTCTTTCAAATTGGTTGAGTTCATCTTGCATAGCGTTTATCCAATCAGGATCTTGTAATGCTTCTGAGATTTTTCTTGGTTCGCTCTGACTTATGAAGCACGAGTATAAACACTCATTTGCTGTAGATGATCGAGTGCGTACTCCGGTTGACATATCACCTATGATAAGTTCTGTTGGATGAGCACGGGTCCATTTTCTTGTATGGGGTACCGGTGCTTCAGGTGATTCTGTAGTAGGGGGATTTTGTTGTACGTCCTCGATCGGATTAGTTTGGGGATGTTCAGCACTTTGTGGAGATTCTTCACCAGCATTTGAAGAGTTACTTATTTGAGATGACGAAGGTTCACTTATTGGTACGTCGTCTGTTGGATTATTGTTAGGCCCGGGTGAAGTCTCAGTGCTTTGAGTTTCTTCTGAGATTTGTGGAATATCTTCTGTATTTTCTTGGACTATTTGAGGATCTTCGAGTCTGGGTTCTATTGTTTGTAAAAATTATTCCTCAAATAAGAAATTCCAGTCCATTGATGTAGTGGGAGAACTCTCGTCATCATCTTCTTGTACGGGTTCAGAACTTATGTGTTCAGAAGCCTTTTCTGGTGTATGTGCGAGTCCTGATCGGTTGTGATCAGAAGTCAACTGTGTAAGCACGGGTCTTGCACTTAGTGTACAAGAGCCATTGTTGACTCATTGAACGTGATATTTATGCTTTCTTGTACGCGGCGTTCTGTTTTGATGTATACCCGATATGCTTTGGAGACGAAGGAGTATCTGATGAAAATTGCCTCAATTCCTTTTGGTGCGAATTTTCCGCGATCAACCTTATCGTTGACGATGAAGCATTTACAACCTGTTAGGTCCGTTTTTAACATCCAACGAAGAACTCGAGCATAGATTTAATCGAAATTACCTTGAACAAGATTGAGCGGAAGCATTTGGGTAATATTCAATCAAATCTTCATTAATCACACACTTTCTCTCTAATTAACCTCTTTCTCTCTCTACAATTAGCCCTAGCTTAAGATAATGACTAGAGAGAGTTTTTCTAGTGAGAGAAAGCTAAACTCAAGTTGTGTGTATTTTACACACACTTGCCCTATATATACCAATCAATATTGGTATATTTGCATTCTAGTCCCTAACTATACATATATTACAATTAAGTCTCTAGACAAAGATAACTTGATTATTGAACACTATAAAATACTGTAGCGAAAATTTTGTGTTCCGAAAATCTCTTTCTCATTTGTGCAAGTTTTAGTATAGGTTTTCGTATGATAAATGTTTTCTTAGTCACTGTAGCGTTCGAACACTTTGACAAATGTTTTTCGTATGGAACCAAAAATTGTTTTTCGTACCGAGACTTTTTCGTATGAGAAAAAGATTAATTTTCGTATATGAAAAGTTTTTCGTACCAAAAGATTTTTCGAATGAATAATATGTGCGAAAAACTTATTTTTCGTTTCCAAAGTTTTTCGTACGAGAAAATAGTTTTCGTAACAGAATTTTCGTTTTAAAACTTTTTCGTATCACACATAAGAAAGTTTTCGTACGCAAAAAATTTTTTTTTTTCGTATATAATTTCGGACGATAAAAGTTTTCGTATTCACTGTAGCGTTCGAAAACTTTGAAAAATGTTTTTCGCATATGTTTTCGTACGACAAAAAAAATATTTTTCGTATCAAATAATTTTTTTTGAATGAATAGTGTGTGCGAAAAAGTTTTTCGAATGAACAGTAGCTTGCGAAAGAAAAAAAATTTTCGGGTCAGTAGTATGCGGAAGAAAACTTTTTCGGGTCTATAGTAGGTGCGAAAAACATTGTTCTTTTTTCGGATTTTCCGTACGAATATAACAGAATGTTTTCGTATTCTTTTAGTTTTCGTCTGCTACAATTTTAGCGAAAAACATTAAAATATTCATACGACAACAATGCCTCCTGTGTAAAAACTCAAAGGAAAACTTTTTCGTATTGAAACAGAAAGTCAATGAGAAAAGATATTTTGTGTGAGTAATACGAGAATTTTGGTCAATGCGAAAACAGATACGAAAATAGTGTCATTCGAAAAGAATGCTTGATACGAAAAACTATGAATGGTGCGAAAACGCGAGAATATTATGCGAAATCTTCAAATAACAGTCGAATTTCACTTTAAAGCACAGTTAATCGATCGAAATTGAATGGGTAATCATCTTAAACACTCGATTAACACAATAGAAACCAAAATATATCCAATTTAGCAATTTAGCGAAGAACACTTTGAAGGTTAAAAAAATAGTTCGATCGACACAACTCAATTCAATTCAGAATTAGCATTCGATTAAGCATATAGTCAAGATAATCAGTGTTGCGAAAAGGATTTGCTCAGCATCATACGAAATCATCACCGAATCAGCATAGAATTTTATCAAATTACTGTAGCGTGCTCAAACAATTGTGCGAAGAACATCATACGAAAAAAAAAATTTCAGCAACAAAAATTGGTCAATTCAACAACGAATTTGGCTCTGATACCAATTGTTAGGTCCGTTTTTAACATCCAACGAAGAACTCTAGCATAGATTTAATCGAAATTACCTTGAACAAGATTGAGCGGGAAGCATTTGGGTAATATTCAATCAAATCTTCATTAATCACAAACTTTCTCTCCAATTAACCTCTTTCTCTCTCTACAATTAACCCTAGCTTAGATAGTGATTAGAGAGAGTGTTTCTAGTGAGAGAAAGCTAAACTCAAGTTGTGTGTATTTTACACACACTTGCCCTATATATACCAATCAATATTGATATATTTGCATCTTAGTCCCTAACTATACATATATTACAATTAAGTCCCTAGACAAAGATAACTTGATTATTGAACACTATAAAATACTTCCAACACAACCAAATATTCTGAGGAACTTGATGTTTGGTATTCGTTTGTTGATCAGCTCGTATGGTGTTTATCAAACGGTTTGTTGATGCTTGTCCTATTTTGTGTAAAACACGCGGTATTGACTGCTTCTGCCCAGAGAACGTGGGGAAGATTTGAGTTGATTAGCATTGTTCGCGCTGCTTCAATGAGTGTTCTATTCCTTCGCTCCACTACGCCGTTTTGTTGAGGAGTTCGTGCTGCTGTGCTGAGATTTGTTGTGAAATTCCTAAGGAGTCATAGAAATCCTTTAGACTTTTGCTTTTGAATTCGGTACCGTTGTCTGAACGGATTACTTGTATGGATTTCTGCATCATATTCTGTGTTGTTTTCACAAAGTTTGTCAGTAGTTCAACGGTCTCGTCTTTAGATCTCAGAAATATAGTCCATGTGTATTTTGAATAGTCATCCACGATCACGAGCACATACCGTTTTCTGCATATGCTTTCAACTCTCATGGGCCCACATAGATCTAAATGTAGTAACTCTAGTGGTTGAGTAGTTGATGGGACGGGTTTGCTCTTGTGGGGTGCTTTTCGAATTTTTCCTAATTCACACGCAGGACACAGATGTTCTTTTCTGAATTTTAACTTTGGTAATCCTATTACCAAGTTTTTGGATGCTAATTTTCGGAGATCTTTGTAATTTAGGTGAGAAAGCCGTTGATGCCACAAATGATTTTGATGTTGAACATTGTCGGAGAATAGACAGACTGCTGAGGATGGTTTAGCTGTTTGTAGGTTGATCGTATATAGGTTGGATTTTCTTGAACCTACTAAGAGCTCTTCTTCCTTTTTGTTTCTGATGCTGCATTCTTTGGCTCTGAAGAGCACTTGTAATTCTTTATCACAGAATTTTTCGATACTAACCAGTGTTGGTTGCCTTTTCTATCCTAACAATCTACAAAGGGACGATTTAACCACGTTTGAATATGGAAAGAATTGATTCAACGTGGGGTGTTGTGTTCTTGAGAGGTGTTGGGGGCTCTCTCTCTCTCTCTCTAGACTATTTTCACACAAAACACTTTATTATGTGTTAGGGTTTTAGTATTTATACCACAAGTTGGTATATAATACTTGGGCCCCCTAACAAAGCCCAATTACACTAAGCCTCTTATAAAGAGAATCTTTATAAATACACAACAAAGATAATTATAATTAATTGAACACAATAAAATATTCCTAACAATCTCCCCCTTTGTGTTCAATCGTCAATTCGGCATGGATTATCTTTGTGGGGCTTAGTGCATTTGCCTGAGTCCTAAAGGAATTTCCTCCTTGTCTTGTCTTTTGACCTCTTCTTTTGGAGATCTTCAAGCTCACCGTGAATTGATCTTCGCTTCTCGGCACCGGGTCTTCTTAATCTTCTTTGTAAGCTCGACTCGTAAATGCCGAAAGCGATTTGAAGTCGCTTGCCGGATTTCTTCTTTTTGTGTTCGATCTCTCCTTTCGATAATAGCGCAACACCCCCTACTTTTGGTCAACCTTATGTTGGGATTGGGAAGTTCTCTTTGAAATTTGGAGAGACGCACACGAGGCAGCAACTTCGATCTTTGTAGTCCATGGTGTTCGCTTGATTCTTTGACGACGCTTGAGGATTTAGCGTTTCTGATCTATCTTGCACTTTCGTCGTGGTGTTGCTCCCATTTTGCTTTAGTACTACTCCCCCTCATGAAGATCGAGTTGGGGAGATCGCCATGCGATGGGTCAAAATGAGGCATTATCTTTGGCAAGAAGATCACGTCGTCGGGACATGAGGATGACGTTGGTAGGAACCCAGGTTAGGTAATAACCTGACGCAGCCACTAAAGCAGTCGTCAAGTCTTCTCCAATCTTCTTCTTCTCGGCGCCGGATTCATCTTCTTTGAAGGGAGTTGTCTGGTTCGGCCTCGAGGAAGCTTGTCTGGCTCCGGAAGAAGGTACGCGTGGGGTGTTAGGCTCCTTTGGAATGTTCCATTCAAGTGCAGGGGAGCCCGACTTCAGAGTGGTGAGCGCGGTGGAGATTCGTGGGTGGTCCGACCTGTCTGTTTATGCGTGTCCCCTTCTCCCCCTCATGGCGATTCGTGTTAACGAGATCGGCATGCTTGTGTAGGAAGATTAGGAGGACAGAAACGATAGGTCGGTGATGGTAATAACCAGACGGAGCCACAAAGGCAATCCGTCGTGTAAGAAACCGGGGTCACGAAGACTTCCCGTTAACATCGATCTAGGAGCTATGCTCGTAGACGATTGCCTGAAACCGTTGTTGCTTTGATGTTGCAACGACAGGACTTCCTTCCGATCCTCGAATCATGTCGAAGCAAGACATGTCTACGAAAGTTCTAACTTGATCACAAAGATCAGGTGATTAAAAGTGTATGTGTCCTAGAAAATATAAATATATATGGAAAGTGAGGACACACTAGACTCGAGTGCGCAAGGAAGTGTGGTGGTGGGGCTGAGTACCACATAATTCAATATCTCCCACTTCCGAGTGAAGCGGTGATAGTAGACGTGGTTCCCCGTGATTTCTGAAACACCTGTCTTTTGTGAGACAGACGAGTGGGTAAGGCTCGGTTGTGCACGCGCCGTTGGACCCATTGCGGCGACTTCTACCCGGGAGCTAATAAAATTAGCACCTGTACCTATGGGGGTTGGTCCGTATAATTTGTGAGGTGAGGGAATCATGTAGTGTCGGTCTTTTCAAAAGGTTTTAGTAGACGGTGCTGTTTCTTCGTGATTCGACTGATTCTCGGTGATGTTCCGGGGTTAGATTCAGCTGGGTTTGACTGAATCGTAGGAACGAAGTATCCATGCATCCGGTAGGAAGTATTGAGTGCTGCTTTGTTTTTCAGCAATCCGGAGTAGGTCGGTTGAAGCGAGCACCGAGATTTCCATTTGTAGCCACCGTCGCCTTTTAAGAAGAGTTGACCGTTGTAGGCATGAGATTCTTCTTTTGAAGTCCATCTTCGGAGGTTGGAGGTAATCTTCATGAAGCTTGCTGATGAGGAGAGAAGAATTTTTTATTTTTTTGGATATATATATATATATATATTAATCGTTATTAGTAATATATATTTCTATACTATATATTATATGGATATAATATATATATTGTATTAGTAATATATATTAGTATATATATAATATAGTATATGTATATTATATATATATATATATATTATTCCTCCCCCTCAAAACATGCTTCCAAAAATAAAGTTGCTCCCCCTCAAAAGATGCGTGATAAGTTCAAAAAATCTGTGAATCTCTTTCCCTAAATTCACATATTTGAAGTTCGCTCCCCCTAAAAAATGTAATTATTGCTCCCTTCTAGAGATTAAGGGTTACTTCTCTTTTAAAAATAAAATAGTAGCTCCCCCTCAAATTAAGCTCATTTTATAAAAAAAATGGTATCTATCATTTCCGTGGGTAATATGCATTTTAAATTTTAAAGTTTTGAAAATGCATATTTAAAATGCACCATTTTGAAAAATAGGTATTTTTGCGATTCAGCTTATATGCATACTTGAAAATTTAAGCTCGAAAATCTTAAAATTGTATGCATGATGATAATGTACCTATAAAATAGAGTATTTTGCATTTCGGCTCATGTATGCACGCATGCAAAAATTTGAAAGTAAAAGTCCTTTTGAAGCATGCATAGCTATATTGTACTCTATTACCTTTAAAGTAGGTATATTGTCTTTTCAGCTCGATATGCATGCCAAAATTTACTATGGAATGCATATATAGAATTTACCTATCTTAAAAATATGTATGAATGTGGTGTTATGCAATTCAGTTCAAAAGACAGAATGTACCACATATAGTCGTAGTTGCTCACGTCGTTTCCCTTTATCATGTATGTGGAGCCACTACGTCAAATTGCCATACATGAGGGATGCGGTTGCTCGCGTCTCTTACCAGTCATGCATGTGGAGCAACCCGAGTACCGTGCATGCTGGAATTTTGTGGTTGCCCTCGTCTCGTACCGATCATTAGTATGGAGCAACCATCTTCTAATTACTACTCATTACCGGGGAATTCTGGTTGCTCTCGTCTCATACCAATCACGCGTGTGGAGCAACCATCGTCGAATTACCACACGTGATTGGGCTCCTGCAAAACATTATCGGGACTTTGGTACCCATTTTTGGATGGGTCCTCCCATATTAGCAGAAAACAAGTTAAACACATTTGGTTCAGATATACATCCTAAATCATCCTTTAAAGTCCTATTTAATTTAATTTCTGATTTAGGAATCCAAGTTTGGTGAACCTTAGAGGGAAATGACAATTCAACGCCGGTGAATGTGTGTCTAGGTTTAGAAGATCTGAAGACTTTCTCCCTAGCCAATCGCAGAAAGTGTCTTTCAGACTTAATCTGGACCGGGTATTTCAAGTATGAATACGAGTTTATCGCACTATATGCGTCATCAGATGATGAGTCGTATTGCCTACAAGAATTCACATCATTCACTCTATAATGATGGGGAATAAGCGTGGAAGTTCGCTTCCTTAAGCTTGGAACTTCTTTGAACGCTTTCCTTGAAAGAGGAATAAGAGAGGTAAAATCTTGAACATGTTCGACCTTAATTTTTGAAAATAATGTCGACTTTCCTTTCTCCTTCCTAATCTTCTGTTCCTTGGAAGTATTAAGCTTAAGACTTTTACTTATCATTTCTGCGCCAGCCAAAATTGACTTAGAATTACTTGTAAAAGTTTTCTCAGTTTTAGGAACAAGGATGCTTTCCTTTGTTTCCTTCACCTGTTTCGAGGAAGATGTATCTTTTGAAAGATCATTGGAAACAGGTAAAGATGGGGAATTTTTGAGATATAAAATCTCCTCTAAAAGTTTTTCCTTTTCAGCTCGGAAACCTACTCTTTCCGATTCCAAGGTTGCGTTCAATTCTACAATTTTACTCGCAACCTCTGGAATTTCCCAACAAGAAGTAGGTTTATTAGAATGTAAATTATTTACCCCTAAAGACAATAAGTTAGAACAGGGATTTTTATCTGCTTGACTTCTATTCGCAATAGCGTTCTCTAAAAGTTCAATCTTAGAGTAAAGCATACGCCGTTCCTCTAAGATTATCTCATGTTTTGATGAGACACGACTTCGCTCATCTTCGCAAGAACGTAATCTTTTCGACATATCACAGACATTCTTTTCACTAATCTCTAACTTAGTTTCTAAGCTAATGATCTTTGACTTTGCGTTAGCCAAATATTCATTAGCGAAAGTTAGATCTTCCTGTTGCTTAAGCAACACAGAGTAATTATTAGCAAATCTTGCTTCTAATTCCTCAATTATTCTAGCTTGAGCATCCATAATAATTAATAATAATTTTTTTAATTTAAAAATTAAAAATTTGGCTTTTGGAAATTCAGTTCCGAAAAGTTTGGTTTTATCAAAAAGGTATAGTGACGTATCGAAGATAAAGTGTCGAAAATGTTTTGGTATATACCTAAATATTTTGGAATGATTTCGAAAACTTCGGGAAAATTACCAAAACGTTTTCTATAATATGCCAAAAACGACCTAAGTTGATTGTTGGATACGTGATCGTTGACGCGTATAGTGGATTTGCCTTCAAAAATTAACGAAAAAGATTTCTATACCGAAAATTTTGGCCCTGGAAAATTTATTTTGAAAAATTTCGAAAAAAATGTAAAATAGACTATGTCCGTTGGACTTAGAAAATTTTTCTCTATCAAATGATGTATAAAAAAATTTCCTCCAAAAGACTTAAAGCCTTTTTGGTTCGAGGGGGGGGGGGGGCGAAAAATTTTGGGTGATCGAAAACCTATAAGTGTAATTTTTGGAGAGTGAGTGATCGAGAATTGTGAGACTGTTTTCGATTGAGAACAGTGAATTCTCGGGTAAGACTTTGACCGAAATTCGGGTAGGTAGAAAGAATTCGAGTACAAGGAATTTTCGGATATGTAGAAATTCGGGTACACTGATTCGGATGATTTGCCCGAATTCGGATAATTCAGTCCGAAAATCAGACAATCGCCGAGAATAGGCAAATTCGGGTACGTATGCCCGAATTCGGGTCTGCCCGAAAACTAGAAAATCGCCGAGAATTTTAAACGAAAATTCGGGTGATGAAAAATAGGCAAAAATTCGAAAATCGGGTAGAATCAGCCGAAAATCTGGGCACTGTTACATTCATCTACCCGAAAATCAAATCTGCAGAAAAATGACGAGTTTCCTATGCGATTTTCTACCTAAATCTCACTCAAATCAACTGAAATTTGTTGGGTAAACACTTAAAATCACTCGAAAACAACTTATTTAGCTCTTGAGCTTGCAAAATCAGTAAAATAAGCTCAAAAACTCAAGATCAAGAGCAAAAAGGTTTCGAACTCAAAGCTATGAAAAAGCCCAAAAATTTCAGAAAAATCGCTCAAATCCGAATGCGTTTGTTAGGAATATTTTCTAGTGTTCAATAATCATGTTATCTTTGTCTAGGGACTTAATTGTATTTTATGTAAATATAGGGACTAAAGTGTAAATATACCAAAGTATGCTTGGGTATATATAGGGCAAGTATGTGTGATTAACACAATAACTTGAGTTTTAGTTTCTCTCACTAGATTAGATTTCTTTCTCATCAGTAGCATAATTAGGGTTTAATTGTAGAGAGATAAAGTGATGTATATTGTAGAGAGAAACTTGGATTGCAATGAAGATTGATTGAAGATTTAATCCATAAGCTTCCGCGCAAATCATAAAAGGTAATCTCGATTGATCTAAATTCTCAAGTTTAATCATATGTTGGATGAAATCTGGGAATTTCAATTGGTATCAGAGCATGCGTGTTAAGAATTGATAGATTTCTAGCTGAATTTGATGTTTACGATGCATGATTTTGTTGAAATATAGTTTACGATCGTTTTACTGTTTATCGCAAACTTGTTTACGATCATTGCTACTGTTCATCGCGATCATCACTGTTCATTGCATTTTTTAGTGTGCTGCTTGCTTAGATGTTTGCGATGTTGTGTTGGATACTGTTTGCGATGATTAATTGAGCTGATTATTGCTGAATTTGGACCAAATTATTGATTTTCGATCGAATTGTTCTTATGATCTTCAAAGTGTTCATGTGAAAAACTCGAAAATTGTTTATGTTTTGCTTTTGATCTGGTTTAATCGAGTATTTTTACATGTTTAATTGTTGTTTTCGATCGATTATCTGAGCTAAATTCGAGAACTTAAGTGTTTTTGATCGAATTTAATCGAATTGCAAAGTTTACGAATCGGATATCGATCGTAAACCTCTTGATTATCTGTTTACGAATCCACATTCATCGTAAACCTTCACATTTCTACTGTTTACGAATATATTTCATTCGTAAACTATCTTTAAGAAAGGTTTACGAATACTTTTCATTCGTAAACTGTAACGACCCGTCCCATACCGGCTGTTACTGGTAACATTCGTCCTACTGGGGACCAGTGGGGTTGGGCCCACCACACTCCTACTAATAGTCTGGCCCCACTGTACCACCATTTATACTTAACCTTCCAGCGTGCTTTGTCCTCACTCGCACGCACCCTGAGCTGCTTCCCAGGGGGTCACCCATCCTAAGATTGCTCCAAGTCAAGCACGCTTAACTTTGGAGTTCTTATAGATGGACTCCCGAAAAGGTAGGTCGACCTTGGTGATATGAGTAGTACTATCAATTCTCTTATACGATTCTTAGACCAACACGCCCATACATTGCCAGCCTCAGGATCCCCTCTCATTCGGGTGTGGGATCGGTTCATTCATGTACCCCTTCGCCTAGAAGCCTGCCAGGAGCCGCACCTTGTCCGTGCCCTCTCTGGCACCGGCGATCACTCCCCGCCCTCATTGACCCCGTGCGTCACATAAACGCTTTAGGGAAAAGGTTTACGAATATTAACTTTGCAATAGTCTGTCGATTAGCTTTGCGAACGAAAACTTTACGGTCAACGAAAGGTTTACGAACGCTTTCCAATCGTAAACCTTGTCTACGGGCTTAAAGTTTACGGTCAAACCTTTACAGTGTGTAAAAGTTTACGGTCAAACACTTAAGTTTACGATCCATTCAGTTTCCATTCGTAAAGTTACTATTTATGAACCATTTTCATTCATAAACCAGTAAAGGGAAGGTTTACGAATACTTTTCAATCGTAAACTTTACTTTACGGGTTACTGTTTACGAATCAGTTTCATTCGTAAACCAGTAAAAATAATTGTTTACGAATACTTTTCATTTGTAAATATCAAGGCACTGTTTACGAATCATCTTCATTCGTAAACTATCTCAAGGCACTGTTTACGAATCTGTCTCATTCGTAAACTATAAAGGTTTATGAATCACAAAAGTTTACGGTCAAATACTGCCCGTAAACCTAAAGACCCGTAAACATTTGAAAAGGTTTTCAGTTAAAAAAAAAAAAAAAAAAAAGTCCTAAAATTTTTTGCTACTACGAGATTTTTTTTTGTACCTACTTTTCAAAGGTTTACCGAGGCTTAGAAAATTTTTTTGGGTAAAGAAATTTTTTTCGGTAAAATTTTTCAGTACAAAAATTATTCTCAGTATAATTTTTTTTTTCGTATAAATCATTTTAAAAACATTTGCGAAAACCTTTTCATACTAACTTAGACCCGTAAACCTTCTATCTGAAACACACAAACAAAATTCGATCGAAGATGAATTGAAGACCTCTTGATTATCATCTGGATTTGCTGCTCGATAATCAAGTAGGTTTCGGACCCACTCTGCCCAGATCGAACGGTTTCTCAAACGATTAAGGTTTGAATTAAGCTTCCGTGCATTTAACATTTCATTCAAGCCAAACGTAAACTTACAGTTACTTTACGAAACTTACTTTTTACTGTTCTCATTCATTCGTAAACTTCAAAGCTTTACTTTACATTCGTAAACCATCTATAGCAAAGGTTTAAGAATTGTTTTCATTAGTAAACTCATCCAGGAAGAGGTTTACGAATCTATTTCGTTAGTAAACCACATAAGACTCTTGTTTACGAATCAATCTCAATCGTAAACCTCATTAACTCTTGTTTACGAATCATCTGCAATCGTAAGCATCCTGAGCCTACTGTTTACGATTTGACATCAATCGTAAACCTTTACAGATCTACTGTTTACGAATCTATTTCATTCGTAAACCATCTATAATCAAGGTTTACGAACCTTTCTCATTCGTAAACAAGCGATATAAGTTTACGATTCAACTCTTTACGAATAATTCTCATTCGTAAACAAGGGCTATAAGTTTACGATTAAACTTTACTTCACGAAAGGTATTGTTTACAGTTCTTCAAGGTTTACGAACGATTAAAAATTTACGAACGATTCTCATTCGTAAACATTCTTTACTCGTAAACTAAAAAGCACTGTTTACAGCTTTCTCTTTCATTCGTAAACTAATATTGTGTCAAATCAGAACCGCAAAATCTTACATTCTTTTAATAATATACAAAGTCTAAGATACAATCTAAGTCAATAATTAATATTTTGTATCTAAACTTTGTTTTGCTGAAAAGCTTAAGAACTGAACTGAAATTAAAAGTTTGCGGTTAATATCAATATCTAAAATTTTCTAAACAGAATAAAAAATATTGATAAAAAATTAAATCAATTCTAAAACACGTCAACGATCAATATACATCCAACAATTCTATTTGATCAAAATTAAAATCCAACATTCTATATAGAATTTAATTACCAACATTATTTGAACTTAACTTTTCAAAATTCTATATTTGAACTGAAAAGATTAAAATGGATTTATTTCACGAACAAATGATCAAGACACTAGAAGCGAGGCTAGCTAATAACGAGCGTGTCTTAATAAAACATCTAGAAATTGAAGCTAGTCTTGAATGTCAATTGACCAATGCAAAGGATGAGATTATAAGGTTGAAGACTAAAACCACAAAACATGAATCAAAAATATGTGAGTTGAAAACAAGTCTGTCTGCCTATGACGAAGCAAACAATTCAATGTTGCAAAAATTCTCATCCACAAATAATGAAAACGAAATGGTCAAGAAATTAGAAGCAAGATTAGCCAATAATGAAGTTGTCCTAAGAAAACACCTATTAGAAGAAGCCACTCTAGGAATAAAGCTTCAATTAGCTAATGACACAATAGCTAAACTTAACAATGATCTTGCTAAATCAGGTTCTGAAACAACAGAACTAAAGGAAAATTACGATTATCAAGCTCAAAATAAATGTCTTTCTGAAGAACTCACTAGATTACACTGTAAAATTAAAGAACTAGAGGTTCTTCTTGCAAAGAAAGAACAATTTGAGCAGAAATTGTCTCGAAATAAGTCGACTCAAACAATTGAGTCAATGTCAATCGAGGAACATTCTATACTATCGATAAAACCCGAACCTAAGGACTGCTACACTCCAGAAAGTGCTCGCAAAATTGATGAATTACACTCTCTTCTGGATTCCGAACGAAACGGGTTTCGAGCTCAAATTGATAAGCTTTTAAAGGAGAATTTAATTCTCAAAAATTCCTCTCAAAAAGGCGCAAGAATGACTAAAGCTATCAAGAAAGAAAGAATTGAGGAAGACAAATTATCTTCTATTGCCACGACCAAATTTGGTTCTACCTCTATTCCTAATCCAAAAATACCCAATGTCATTCTAAAATCAAAATTAAAGAAAGAAGCTACTAAACCTAAAGTAGACAATAATTATACATTCTCTATTAAAACTGAAACGTCCAAAAGTAATAATTGTCTAAACAAAAGTAGCTCATTTAGTACACATTACAAAGTGAATGATGTGAGTCTAGAAGGTAGGAAATACGACACTTCTATACTTAATGCTATTGATTCTATAAGCTCGTATTCATCTCTCAAGTACCCTGTCAAAGTCAAATCCAAATTGCATCTTAAGCGACTGGCGAAAGAGAAAATTTTCTATTCTACAAAAAGACACACATTCACCGATGCTGAAAAGTTAAATTTCAAAAAGGTACAACAAATTTGGAAACCTAAGCTACAAATGGAAATAAGTAGTCCTCGACAAATGTGGATTCCTATGACTGCTTTATGTGATAATTTTGCTTCCAAATTTGAACCTTATATGCATAATTGTTTCACTGCTAACCAGGGAGGACCCGTCCAAAAATGGGTACCAAAGTCCCGATAATTTGTTTTGCAGTTTCCCGATCATACATGGTAAATAGACGACGATTGCTCCACATGTATGGTCGGTATGCAATGATGAACAGTCGCACAAGAACCCGACACGTGTGGTATTCGGTTTGCTCCACACACGTGATCGGTATGTGACGTGAGCAAACAAACCAAATCAAGAATATTCCAAAGCTCTTGATTTGACATTGTTTTTACTTTTTATTTTTTTCGTTATAAAAAAAAAATTAAAAAAAAAAACAAAAAAAATGTGCCATATAAAAAAAAATAAAAATAAGGCCATTAAAAAAAAAACAAAAAAAAACAAAAAACAAACAACAAAAAAAAAGGGGCCATATAAAAAAAAAAATAAGGCCATTAAAAAAAAAAAAAAAAATGGAGAAAAGCTTTTTGAGCTACAATGTTTAAAGACGGCCGAGCCGATTTCAAAATTCAAAAAGCGCTTGGATTTCGGGGGAGTCAAACTCTATATTTTCAGTTTTTGATTTTCATAGGGAGTTCGACTTACTATAAATAGCGCTTAATTTTATAGAATAGTCGGTCTTCATATTCTATATTCTTTTTGGGGTAGTGGATAGATAGATAGACAAGGCGCATGAAATTCAAAAAGCGTATTATCATAGTTCTAATGTAAAAAGCGCATATGTTTTAGGGGGAGTGAGACTTATAAGTGCAAAAGGCACATTTATTGGGGAGTGTCACTTCAAATACAAAAGGCGCTTGATTTTTTTGTAATATGCAATCTCAAAAGGCGCATCTATTTAGGGGGAGCACGGGCATCACATTAGAATTAGCGCAAGTATTTAGGGGGAGTGTTACCTAAAAACAGCGCTAGAGCTTAAAAGGGAATGCCTTGAAGACAACCTTCATGCTTTGAAGAGGGAGAGCTACCTAAATGCCAACAAGCGCATGGACACAAAAAGAGTTGTTTACATACCTGTTCCAAAGGTTCCGTAGACCCAACTGATCCTAACCCATGAACAAACCCCGAGTGTATGTGAGGGTATTGAGCGTATCACGATGACATCCTTACAACTCAACCACAAACTATCCGGGCCATAACCATATAGGTACAAGACTAAGACGCTTCATCTGCTCCAAAGGCGCATGCAGGACCCTTCCTAGCTACTCATTTGTCTCCCAAAAGACAGATGTTTCAATATCTCACGGGGAACCGCATATGCTATCACCGTTTCATTTGGAAGCGGGAGATATTGAACAAAGAGGTCCACAGCCCCACACCACGACTTTCTTGAACACTTAAGAGTCTAGTGTGTCCTCATAGCCTAAATTGTTTTTTACATTTTCCAGGACACATACATTCTTTTACACACATATTGCAGGTCTACGTGACCATGCCAGGACTTCTGTAGACGCATCATTAAATGATGTGCTTCTATGATCAGAAGGAAGTCCTGTCGTTGCAACATAAAAACAACAACGGTAGCAGGCCATCTTCTGGAGCACGACTCTAGAACGATGTCAACGGGATGCCTATGTGGCCCCGTAGTCCCTTCAATGCAAGTCTGTGTGACTTCGCATCAACGACCAAGAGTGACATCTAGGGATGTCTCACGATGATCGGTCGTCTGTCCCGTTTTCAGGTACTTCATCCGGAATTCAATGCTAACAGGTTCAGCGTACACAGGATCACCTTGATCACACAGCATGACGATACAAATGAATCGCTATGAGGGGGAGAAGTATATCAAGGAGGCCAAGCACGTGAACTCATTAAAGAAGCCAAGATTTCAACGCACGTGCTGAACCACAGCAAACAAGACCTCTCTCCATGGTTCGAGCATACACGACAAGTCAATGCTGACGTTCTGCGCGACTCTGATATATGCAAGAAGGTGACGAAGATTCAAGTTGCAAAGAAGAAAAAGAGGGTGCATGTAAATAGGGGGAGACTGAAGATTCTCCAGATGCTCTCAGTTATTTTCTTCAAACAGCAACAGAAGACCGTGTCAAATTCAAAGTTGAACACAAAGGCAAAAATTATCAAAGGGGGAGATTGTTAGGAATCTTTCTGCTGTGTTCAAATGATGATGAAGACTGAAGATTATCAAAGACAAAGATAACCGGCGCTTCAATGACAATTGAACACTAAGGGGGAGATTGTTAGGAATATTTTCTAGTGTTCAATAATCATGTTATCTTTATCTAAGGACTTAATTGTACTTTATGTAAATATAGGGACTAAAGTGTAAATATACCAAAGCATACTTTGGTATATATATATAGGGCAAGTGTGTGTAAAATACACAGAACTTGAGTTTTAGTTTCTCTCACTAGATTAGATTTCTCTCTCATCATTAGCATAATTAGGGTTTAATTGTAGAGAGAGAAAGTGAGGTATATTGTAGAGAGAAACTTGGATTGCAATGAAGATTGATTGAAGATTTAATCCATAAGCTTCCGCGCAAATCATAAAAGGTAATCTCGATTGATCTTAATTCTCAAGTTTAATCATATGTTGGATGTTAAATCTGTGACTTACAAATTCATTGATGTCTTCAATGTGTTGTGCGAGGTTGTCAAAGATTGTGTGGATGTCCATGTCGTCTAGATCTTTGTTCTGCCGTATTTGAGTTGTCACCCTTTTCCATTCTGGCAGCAAAGATGAAAGGAATCGGATGTTTATCTCCATGTTTGTTTTTGAGATGCTTATTTTCCTCATCTCATTTATGAGGGTTAGAAACCTTTGGTAGGTGTTGTGTAGGTCTTCATCTGGTTTGGCCTTGAATGAATCGTAGGCCGTTAGTATATTAGCTTTCTTAGCCTTGATGCCGACTTCTGTTCGTTGCATCATTTTGTGTACTTCATCCCACATATCCTTAGCTGTAGTCATACTGTCTATCAGGATGTAGATGTCATTTGGTATTGCTTGCAGGAGATAGGTTTTGACTAATAAGTCTGCTTTAGCTCTCAATTTCTCGAGGTCAGAGTACTCTTCAGGAGTTTTGAGCCTTTTAGAAGCAGGAATGGGCGGATCATTTTCTGGATATCCTTCTATGTGCATCCAGAATTGAGCAGGTCCATCAGATAGAGATGATAGTATTGACGCTGCTTGTTCTTTGCTTTCTAGGAACGTTAAGAATCTGCTCCTCCAAGCTGTGTATTCTCCACGTCGTAGTATCGGTGGTCGGACATCGTTACCCATTGAGTAAGCATCCATGATTCTTCCTTAGATTTGTTGGATTCTTTCTACTTGATTTTGAAGATCGAAAACTTGATAATTTCACACGCAAAGGGTTAGTGAAAACAAGTATAGAGTTATTGCAAATGTCTTTGTGTATGAAAAGATGTCACAGTATTATTATAATTTTTTAAATGTTTTTGAGAAATAGATTTGCTGAGAGAAAAGACCCTTTTTTTTTTGTACTGAAGATAGTTTTGTGTTCACTGTAGCATTCGAAAACTTTTAACAAATATTTTTCGTATAGATTTTCGTACGAAAGTCAAACTCAAAAATTTTTCGTATGAGATATTTTTCGTACGAGAGAAAAAAATATTTTTCGTAAAAATTTTTTTTTTGGATGAACAGTATGTGAAAAACTTTTTCGGGTGGAATGTTTTCGTATTGAAATCTTTTTCGTACGAAAGAAAAAATAATTTTCGTATTGAAAAAAAACTTTTTCGTATAAAAGAATTTTTCGTATAGATTTTCGTATGGAAACTTTTTCGTATCAAGTGTTTTTCGTACGAGAAAATAAAGTTTTTCGTAAAAAATATTTTTGTATACACGAAACTTTTTGTATGGGAAAGAGTTTCGTACAGACCTATTTCGTACGAGAATAAAATTGTATTTTCGTATCAAAATTTTCGTATGAGTAGTGATGCGAAAAAAAACAATAATATGCGAAAAATAAATCGTGCCAAACACAACTGAAAAGGATGAGCAAGTGCCAAACACAACTGAAAAGGAACATTCTATACAATCTATGAAACCCGAATCTAAGGATTGCTCTATTCCAGAAAATCCTTGCAAAATTGCTGAATTACATTCTCTTCTGGATTCCGAACGAAATGGGTTTCGAGCTCAAATGGATAAGCTTTTAAAGGAGAATTCAATTCTCAAACATTCCTTAGAAAAGGGCGCAACCTCAGCTTCCTATTCTGTTAAAAAAGAACCATTAAAAGACATATCCCCAAAACAGAATAAGAACACATCACGAATGAGTAAAGCTGTCAAGAAAGAAAGAATAGAGGAAGATAAATCATTCTTTACTAAAACAAGCGAAAATGTTTCTACCTCTATTCCTACCATGAAAATTATTAGAGTCATTCCTAAACTTCCAAAGTTGGAAAAAGCAACAACAAATATTTCTAAAAACAATTGTTATACATTCTCTATACACACTGAACCTTCTAAAAATAACAATTGTCCAAATCTTTCTTATGCGAATGCTCCTAATTGTGTTGTGAATGATGTGATTCTTCAATATAGGAAATACGATTCTTTTATCAATGATTCTATTAATGCTATTAGCTCGTATTATTACTTACAATACCCAGTCAAAGTCAAATCCGAAAAACATCTTATGCGACTGGCGCAAGAGAAAATATTCTCAAATAGACACACATTCACCGAATCAACTTTGTCTCAACCATATAGGGATAATCAAGTATGAACTCCAAAATTGCAAATGACAATAAGTAGTCCAAAACGGATTTGGGTTCCTAATTTAAAGACTACTTTACATGCTGATTTCATACTTGACTCTATTATGCCTAAATGTTTATCTGCTAATAAGGGAGGACCCGTCCAAAAATGGGTACCAAAGTCCCGATAATTTATTTTGCAGGATCCCGATCATACATGGTAAATAGACGACGATTGCTCCACATGTATGGTCGGTATGCGATGATGAGCAGTCGCACAAGACCCCGACACGTGTGGTATTCTGGTTGCTCCACACACGTGATCGGTATGTGACGTGAGCAAACAAACCAAATCAAGACTATTCCAAAGTTCTTGATTTGACATTGTTTTTCTTTATATTTTTCTGTTCATAAAAAAAAAAGGCCATAAAAAAAAGGGAGAAAAAGAAAAATAAGGCCATTAAAAAAAAAAAGAAAAAGAAAAATAAGGCCATAAAAAAAAAAAGAAAAAAAATAAAAATAAGGCCATAAAAAAAAAATTAAATAAAAATAAGGCCATAAAAAACAAAAAAAAGGGGGAGTGGATAGAAAACGTGCAAGAGTTTCAAAAGAGCGTATTACCATATTTTATTGTAAAAAGCGCATATGTTTTAGGGGAAGTAATACTGATAAGCGCAATATCAAAAAGGCGTGAAATGTT
Organism: Lindernia subracemosa; assembly: GCA_028392965.1. Lineage (NCBI taxonomy): Eukaryota > Viridiplantae > Streptophyta > Magnoliopsida > Lamiales > Linderniaceae > Vandellia > Vandellia subracemosa. The sequence continues at coordinate 384,961 of JAQPCC010000011.1, read as the reverse complement.
CAAAAGGGGAGTGTGGTTCAATCACAAAAGGCGCATAACTTGAAGGAAAGTAATAGGCAAAAATCTACAAGAGCGCACAACTTTAGGGGGAGCAAGGGCATCATATTAGAAATAGCGCAACTATTTAGGGGGAGTGTTACAATGAAAAGGCGCTAGAGCTTAAGGGAAGAATGCCCTGAATACAAACTTCATGCTTTTAAGAGGGAGTGCTACATAAATGTCAATAAAACGCATGGACACAAAAGAGTTGTTCACATACCTGTTCCAAAGGTTCAGTCGACCCAACTAATCCTAACACAGGAACAAACCCCGAGTGTATGTGAGGGTATTGAGCGTATCACGATGACATCCTTACAACTCAACCACAAACTATCCGGGCCATAACCATATAGGTACAGGACTGATTTATCAGATCCCGGGTAGAAGACGCTTCATCTGGTCCCAAAGGCGCATGCACGACCCTTCCTAGCTACTCATTTGTCTCCCAAAAGACATGTTTCAATATCTCACGGGGAACCTCATATGCTATCACCGTTTCATTTGGAAACGGGAGATATTGAACTAAGTGGTCCACAACCCCATACCACGACTTTCTTGAACACGTAAATGTCTAGTGTGTCCTCATAGCCTAAATGTTTTCCACTTTTCTAGGACACATACATTCTTTTACACACATATTGCCGGTCTAGGTGACCTTGCCAGAACTTCTGTAGACGCATCATTAAATGATGTGCTTCTATGATCAGAAGGAAGTCGTGCCATTGCAACATCAAAACAACAATGGTAGCAGGCCATCTTCTGGAGCACGACTCTAGAACGATGTCAACGGGATGCCTATGTGGCCCCGTAGTCCCTTCAAATGCAAGTCTGTGTGACTTTGCATCAACGATCAAGAGTGACATCTAGGGATGTTTCACGATGATCGGTCGTCGGTCCCATTTTCAGGTACTTCATCCGGAAATCAACGCCAACACGTTCCGCGTACACTCTGGTTCACCTTGATCACACAGCATGACGATACAAATAAATCGCCATGAGGGGGAGAAGTATACCAAGGAGGCCAAGCACGTGAACTAATTAAAGAAGCCATGCTTTCAACGCACGTGCTGAACCACAACAAACAAGACCTCTCTCCATGGTTCGAGCATACACGACAAGTCAATGCTGATGATCCGCGCGACTCTGATATATGCAAGAAGGTGAAGAATATTCAAGTTGCAAAGAAGAAAATGAGGGTGCATGTAAATAGGGGGAGACTGAAGATTCTCCAGACGCTCTCAGATATTTCTTCAAACAGCAACAAAGATCGTGTCAAATCCACAGTTGAGCACAAAGGGGGAGATTGTTGGAAATTATTCTGTTGTGTTCAACTGATGATGTAGACTGAAGATTCGAGAGACAAAGACAATCGAAGCTTCAATTATAATTGAACACTAAGGGGGAGATTGTTGGAAGTATTTTATAGTGTTCAATAATCAAGTTATCTTTGTCTAGGGACTTAGTTGTAATATATGTATAGTTAGGGATTAGAATGCAAATATACCAATATTGATTGGTATATATAGGGCAAGTATGTGTGATTAGCACACAACTTGAGTTTAGCTTTCTCTCACTAGAAATTCTCTCTCACCATTATCATAATTAGGGTTGAATTGTAGAGAGAGAAAGGCTTATTGTAGAGAGAAAGTTTGTGATTAATGGAGGTTTAATTGAATATTACCCAAATGCTTCCGCTCGATCATCCTCAAGGTAATTTCGATTAGATCGATGCTCAAGTTCATAAGTTGGATGTAAAAACGGACCTAACAAACTCATTGACTGTTTTATTAATGTTCAGTTCACTGGTAGACAATTCTTTAGTAAGCTCAATAATTTAAAAATCATATTTTGCTACCCTAGATGATAAACAATCAATGATTTCGTGTGCCTCTTTTAGCAGCATCTTAAGGATTTTCTCCTTTTGATGGCTACTTAGATCACGCTCACTCTTTGCTTGGGATCCTTCAGGCCTTTTTGCCCTTATCAAGATCTTTGCTATGTTCTTTCAAAGCAAAGATACACTTAATGAGTTCATTTTCCAAGTCTGAAGAGTTTACCTCTGAGTCAAATGAAGAGAAGTTCCCCACTTGTCTTCTTGAAGCATCCATATTTTTTTTTTAATTTTCTAGTTCATGAGGGTTGCTAGGCTTGGATCAACGTGTTAGTTGAGTAGGTTTAAAATTATTTTGGTTCGAGCAGTTAAAATAAAGAATCTAAGTATTGTTGCCGAGAAGTTTTATACCGAAAAGTTCTAACTTTTGCTGAGAGAAAATTTTCAAAGTGTAAGTTTTCGCAAAGAAGAAAAAAAAATTCGTAAAGAGATAGCACTTCGTAAAAATTTCGAAACAGTGAAATGCCGAAAAGTTCCTAAGGTGAATTCCGAAAACCTTTTTGTACAAAATAGTTTGATAGCCTGACCCGAGAACTTTTGAGTTTCGAGTGTCACAGGTATGCCGAGAACTTTTGTAAGAATATCGAAAACTTTTATGAAACTGAAAAAGTTAAATACCGAAAACTTTTTAAAATCATTTGTGAAAACTTGTAAGAGTAATACCGAAAACTTTCTATGAAGTAGATAACCATCGGTTAAACAGTACTGACCCGAAAAGTTTTGTACCCGAAGTTTTTCAATTTATATATATATATATATATTTTTTACCCGAAAACTTCTCGGATGAACAGTAATACCGAAAAGTTTATTTTATTATTATTATTATTATTATTAATTTTTTTATTTTTTTATTTTTTTTGAAAACTTTTCGGATGAACAGTACAGAAAAGTTAAACAGTACAAAAAGTTTTTTTTTTTTTCCCCCGAAAACTTTTCGGATGAACAGTAGTACCGAAAACTACTGTAGCTGCGAAAAATACTGTAGCGTCGGATGAACAGTACCGAAAAGTTTTTATTTATTTTTTTTTTTGCCCGAAAACTTTTCGGATGAACAGTAGTACCCGAAAACTACTGTAGCTGCAAAAAAAATACTGTAGCGCCGAAAACAGTACCGAAAAGTTTTTTTTTTTTTTTCATAACGAAAACTTTTCGGATGAACAGTAGTACCCGAAAACTACTGTAGCTGCAAAAAAAATACTGTAGCCCGAAGACCTCTAATGCCGAGAACTTTTTCCTGCAGACTCAAATATTATTGGTACCGAAAACGTAAATCTGAGTTTAAAAATTAGCTCTAAAACTTCTTAAAGTGCTGTAAATAGCTTGTTTTGACTTCAAAAGATAAAAATCAGTGAAAGAACACTCAAAACTCCATCTCAAACCCAAAGACGAAGCAAAATAAATTTAAAAGGCTCAACAGTTCGAAAATAGGTTTGAAGAAGAAGGCTACAAAACTTCTAAAAATTGAACCAAAAATCCGTTTAGATACCTTGCTCGTTAACACGGTGGCTCTGATACCACTTGTTGGTCACCAAAACCACAGCAACCCTCGATTATGTTATGGATTTTACTCTCTTCTCCCCTTTTGATGTTTTCGATATTAGAACAGTGAGAGAGAGAGAGAGGCGGCTGATTTTTCCAAGTGGGTATATTTCTTAATTGAAGAATTACACAAGTGGAAGCCCTAGCCCACCTTTATGCCAACATTTTGGCATAATTACCCTTTTGGTCCCTAGACAAGCTAAACATCTAATAATGAGCCTGTGTCTAAAACAACAATACAGATAAATCTTACAAGTATACAAAGACTAAAAAGAGTAAAAGAACACAACTAAAAATATTCCTAACAACCCCACGCCAGGCTCTCATTCTTTCGATCTTCAAATCGTGGTAAGATCATTTCAATATATGTTTAGTTGGATATTCTAGGCTCTACAAGTGGTATCAGAGCCAAACGCGCTCAGATTTGAGTAAAATCTTCGAAATAATTTTTTGGTGTTCTTCGTGTTCTTCAAAAAAATTTCGAAAATTTTGATATGTTTTGGTGTTTTTGTGCTTGATTGAGTGTTTAGGAGTTAGGATATAAGTGTTTCGATCTTTACCCAGTGCTAATTTGATTAATTTTGTATTTGGAGATCGAAAATATACTTCGAAAGCTCACAGTGAGAAAACTCACTTCGCAAACCCCCACTGCGAAAAGTTGGTTCGCAAACCCACTTCGCAAACCTTTTTTTTTTTTCTTGGCTTCGCAAACTTTTTTTTACCTGGCTTCGCAAACCTCACTGCGAAAAGTGGCTTGGCAAAGTTGCCTTCGCAAAGCTTTGTTTTATTTTGGCTTCGCAAACCACTTCCTGCGAAAACTATTCTTCAAACTTTTTGCCACGTCATTTTCAACCCACTCACCATTTGCACATCATCATTATCATCATGACATTTGTAGGTAGTGACAAGGATATCATTAGCTAATCATTAGGATTATATATATAAAAAAAATAAATTAAAAATTAAAAAATTATTCAAGTTTGCGTATCCTCACGTTTTCGCATTAGACTATTAAAAAAAAATTAAAAATAGCTTAATACTCAGGTTTTCGCATCAAAGTAAAAAAAAAAAAAAAATTGGTTTTCGCACTATGTTCAGGTTTTCACATCAAGTAAGTTAAAATATATATATATATATATATTACTCAAGTTTTCGCACCCAAATAAAATATATATAAAAAAAAATTAAATTGTTTGCGAATCAATTTTCGCATCCTATAAAAAAAAATAAAAAAAAAACTTAGCTTTGCGCATCAGGTTTTCGCATCCACTTTTCGCAGCCATGTTTTCGCACTGCACACTTCAAAAACCCCCACTTCGAAAACTTTTGAAGGCACTTTGGTAATTTTCCAGTTTTCGAACCCAAAGGTTTTCGAACCCAAAGTTTTTGAACCCAAAAGTTTTCGAACCCACTTCGAAAATCCATTTTCGCAACACCTCACTTCGAAAACCTCAGATTTTCGAAACAACATGTTATGTCCGTTTTTACATCCAACTTATGAACTTGAGCATCGATCTAATCGAAATTACCTTGAGGATGATCGAGCGGAAGCCTTTGGGTAATATTCAATTAAACCTCCATTAATCACAATCTTCTCTCTACAATTAACCTTTCTCTCTCTACAAATCAACCCTAATTATGATAATGGTGAGAGAGAGTTTCTAGTGAGAGAAAGCTAAACTCAAGTTGTGTGCTAATCACACATACTTGCCCTATATATACCAATCAATATTGGAATATTTGTATTCTAGTCCCTAACTATACATATATTACAATTAAGTCCCTAGATAAAGATAACTTGATTATTGAACACTATAAAAAACTTCCAACAATCTCCCCCTTAGTGTTCAATTATAATTGAAGCTTCGGTTGTCTTTGTCTCTCGAATCTTCGGTCTTCATCATCAGTTGAACACAACAGAATAATTTCCAACAATCTCCCCCTTTGTGCTCAACTGTGGATTTGACACGATCTTTGTTGATGTTTGAAGAAATATCTGAGAGCGTCTGGAGAATCTTCAGTCTCCCCCTATTTACATGCGCCCTCATTTTCTTCTTTGCAACTTGAATATTCTTCACCTTCTTGCATATATCAGAGTCGCGCGGATCATCAACATTGACTTGTCGTGTATGCTCGAACCATGGGGAGAGGTCCTGTTTGTTGTGGTTCAGCTCGTGCGTTGAAAGCATGGCTTCTTTAATTAGTTCACGTGCTTGGCCTCCTTGATATACTTCTCCCCCTCATGGCGATTCATTTGTATCGTCATGCTGTGTGATCAAGGTGAACCAGAGGGTACGCGGAACGTGTTGGCGTTGATTTCCGGATGAAGTACCTGAAAATGGGACCGACGACCGATCATCGTGAAACATCCCTAGATGTCACTCTTGGTCGTTGATGCAAAGTCACACAGACTTGCATTTGAAGGGACTACGGGGCCACATAGGCAACCCGTTGACATCGTTCTATGTCGTGCTCCAGAAGATGGCCTGCTACCGTTGTTGTTTTGATGTTGCAACGGCAGGACTTCCTTCTGATCATAGAAGCACATCATTTAATGATGCGTCTACAGAAATTCTGGCAAGGTCACGTAGACCGGCAATATGTGTGTAAAAGAATGTATGTGTCCCAGAAAAGTGGAAAACATTTAGGCTATGAGGACACACTAGACATTTACGTGTTCAAGAAAGTCGTGGTATGGGGCTGTGGACCACTTAGTTCAATATCTCCCGTTTCCAAATGAAACGGTGATAGCATATGAGGTTGCCCGTGAGATATTGAAACATATGTCTTTTGGGAGACAAATGAGTAGCTAGGAAGGGTCGTGCATGCGCCTTTGGACCAGATGAAGTGTCTTCTACCCGGGATCTGATAAATCAGTCCTGTACCTATATGGTTATGGCCCGGATAGTTTGTGGTTGAGTTGTAAGGATGTCATCGTGATACGCTCAATACCCTCACATACACTCGGGGTTTGTTCCTGGGTTAGGATCAGTTGGGTCTACTAATCCTTTGGAACAGGTATGTGAACAACTCTTTTGTGTTCATGCGTTTTATTTGACATTTAGGTAGCACTCCCTCTTAAAAGCATGAAGTTTGTATTCAGGGCATTCTTCCCTTAAGCTCTAGTGCCTTTTCATTGTAACACTCCCCCTAAATAGTTGCGCTATTTCTAATATGATGCCCTTGCTCCCCCTAAAGTTTTGCGCTCTTGTAGATTTTTGCCTATTACTTTCCTTCAAGTTATGCGCCTTTTGTGATTGAAGCACACTCCCCTTTTGAACATTTTGTGCCTTTTTGATACTGCGCTTATGAGTATTACTTCCCCTAAAACATATGCACTTTTTACAATAAACTATGGTAATAGGCTCTTTTAAAACTCTTGCACCTTTTCTATCCACTCCCCTTTTTTTTTTTTTATGGCCTTATTTTTATTTTTTTTAATCGCCTTTTTTTTTCTTTTTCTCCCCTTTTTTTTTTTGAACAGAAAAATAAAAAGAAAAACAATGTCAAATCAAGAACTTTGGAATAGTCTTGATTTGGTTTGTTTGTTCACGTCACATACCGATCACGTGTGTGGAGCAACCAGAATACCACACGTGTCGGGGTCTTGTGCGACTGCTCATCATCGCATACCGACCATACATGTGGAGCAATCGTCGTCTATTTACCATGTATGATCGGGATCCTGCAAAATAAATTATCGGGACTTTGGTACCCATTTTTGGACGGGTCCTCCCTGGTTAGCAGTGAAACAATTATGCATATAAGGTTCAAATTTGGAAGCAAAATTATCACATAAAGCAGTCATATGAATCCACATTTGTCGAGGACTACTTATTTCCATTTCTAGCTTAGGTTTCCAAACTTGTTGATCCTTATGAAAATTAAAAATTTTAGCATCGGTGAATGTGTGTCTTGCGTTAAATGAGAAAATTTTCTCTTTCGCCAGTCGTTTGAGATGCTTTTCGGATTTGACTTTGACTGGGTATTGTAAGTAAGAATACGAGCTAATAGCATTAATAGAATCATGGATAAAAGAATCGTATTTCCTATATTGAAGAATCACATCATTCATAACACAATTAGGAGCATTCACATAAGAAAGATTTGGACAATTGTTATTTTTAGAAGGTTCAGTGTGTATAGAGAATGTATAACAATTGTTTTTAGAAATATTTATTGTTGCTTTTTCCAACTTTGGAAGTCTAGGACGGACTCTAATAATTTTCTTGGTAGGAATAGAGGTAGAAACATTTTCGCGTGTTTTAGTAAAGAATGATTTATCTTCCTCTATTCTTTCTTTCTTGACAGCTTTACTCATTCGTGATGTGTTCTTATTCTGTTTTGGGGATATGTCTTTTAATGGTTCGTTTTTAACAGAATAGGAAGGTGAGGTTGAGCCCTTTTCTAAGGAATGTTTGAGAATTGAATTCTCCTTTAAAAGCTTATCCATTTGAGCTCGAAACCCATTTCATTCGGAATCCAGAAGAGAATGTAATTCAGCAATTTTGCAAGTATTTTCTGGAATAGAGCAATCCTTAGATTCGGGTTTTATAGATTGTATAGAAATGTTAGGATTATTTTATTGTGTTCAATTAATTAGAATTATCTTTGTAGTTTATTTATAAAGATTATCATTATAAGAGGCTTAGTGTAATTGGGCTTTGTTAGGGACCCAAGTATTATATACCAAAATGTGGTATAAATACTTGAACCCTAACACATAATAAAATGTGTATTGTGTGAAACTCTAACTAGAGAGAGAAAGTGAGCCCCCAACCTCTCAACACCACAACACCCCACGCCAAGCTTCGATTCTTCCCATCTTTTCGTGGGAAACTCGTTTTAATAATGTTTAGTTGGATATTCTAGGCCTTTCAAGTGGTATCAGAGCCACGCGCGTTAAGATTTGAGTCAAATTTTTCGTTTTATTTTTCGGTGTTCATCGCATGTTCTTCGAAATTTTTCGAAAAATTTGACATGTTTTGGTGTTTTTGTGCTTGATTGAGTGTTTAGGAGTTAGGATATACATATTTTGATCTTTACCCGGGGCTAATTTGATTAAATTTTGTGTTTGGGATCGAAAAATAGCTCTTTTTCTCGCTGCTACAGTGTCGCTACAGTGTTTTCGGTATTGTAGTAAAGTTTTCGGTGCTACAGTGAAGTTTTCGGTGCTACAGGAATGTTTTCGATGCTACAGTGCTGCAGAAACTTTTCGGTGCTAGTGTAGTTTTCGCAGCTACAGTAAAAAAAAAAAGTTTTCGGTAGGTACTGTTGAAAGTTTTCGCAAAAAAAAATAAAAAAATCAATTACAGCTTTGCCATTGAAAACTAAATAAATAAATAAAAAAAAAAAAAATCAAACTTTTCGGTACTAAAGCTTTCGCAAAAAAAAAAAACTTAAACTTTTCGGTAATAAAGTTTTCGCAATAAAAAAAAATAAAATAAAATAAAATTCGGTATCATATTTACAACTTTGCCATCGAAAACCTAAATTAAAAAATTTAATAATAAAATAATATAATTATTAATAAATAAATAAATAAAAAAATTAATAAAGGCTCGAAAATTACTGTTCTTCCGAAATCACATCGAAATTTTTTTTCGGTATCACCAAAAAGTTTTCGGCACCTAAAATTTTTGAAACTTCACATTATTTATCGAAAAACCTAACTCTTCGGCACAAAATTTTTTCAAAGCCATTTTTTTTCTCCAAAACATCTATGGCACATTCTAGAAAAGTTTGATAAAGTTTTGAAGTTTTCGACCTCACTTCAAAACTTTTCGGTATGCATCAAAAAGTTTTCGACACTTAAAATCTTTCGGAACTACACAATAATTTCTCGATAAATCAAACTTTTCGGCACTAAACTTCTAAAAGCCAATCTTTATATTTATTTCAAAAACTTTTTCGCATATTGTAGAAAAAGTACTTGGTAACATTTTTTAAGTTCTTCGACATTTCTTCAAAACTTTTCGGTACACCCCAAAACGTTTTCGACACTTAAAAGTTTTCGGTAGGTACTGTAGAAAGTTTACGCAAAAAAAATAAAAATAATAATAATAAAAATAAAATTAATTATTAATAAATAAATAAATTAAAATATTAATAAAAGCTCGAAAATTACTATTCTTTAGAAATCACATCGGAATTTTTTTTCCGTATACACCAAAAAGTGTTCGGCACCTAAACGTTTTCGAAACTTCACATTATTTATCGAAAAACCTAACTCTTCGGCACAAATTTTTTTTTAAAAAAAAAAAAAACCCATTTTTTCTCTCCAAAACATCAGTGGCACATTCTAGAAAAGTTTGATAAATTTTCGAAGTTTTCGACCTCACTTCAAAACTTTTCGGTACGCACCAAAAAGTTTTCGACACTTAAAATCTTTCGGAACTTCACAATAATTTCTCGATAAATCAAACTTTTCGGCACTAAACTTTTAAAAGCCAATCTTTATATTTATTTCAAAAACTTTTTGGCATATTGTAGAAAAAGTTCTTGGTAATATTTTTGAAGTTCTTCGACATTTCTTCAAAACCTTTCGGTACACCCCAAAAAGATTTCGACACTTAAAATTTTCGAAACTTCACGACTTTTATCGACACACCAAAACTTTTCGGGAGTGAATTTTTCAAAAGCCAAAAATTATCAAATCTACACAACGCGTTAACGATCGCGTATCCAACTAAATTAAAAAAAATAGTAATATTTTAAAATTTTAAAAACTATGTATTCTACTTCCGCAACTTCTGAGATGAGCTTTGACGAGAGTGATTTATATAAAGCTTTTCTTTCTTTGAAGGAAGATTATAAACCATGCGTCGTGAACATAAACACGAACGTAGGACTACCCAAGCGTTAGAAACTAAGTTAGCTAGTGCACTAGAAACTATTTCTAGTCTTGAATCAAAATTAGACGTTTGTGAGCTAACCAAGAACCTAAATTCCTCTAAGCTAGGCCAAACTCAACTTATAAGTCACGAAAAGACTATAAGTGAGTTAGAGAGTAGACTTGTTAGGAATATTTTATTGTGTTCAATTAATTAGAATTATCTTTGTAGTTTATTTATAAAGATTATTATTATAAGAGGCTTAGTGTAATTGGGCTTTGTTAGGGGCCCAAGTATTATATACCAACTTGTGGTATAAATACCCAAACCCTAACACATAATAAAATGTGCATTGTGTGAAACTCATGTAGAGAGAGAGAGAGCCACCCAACCTCTCAAGAACACAACACCCCACGCCAAGCTTCGATTCTTCCCATCCAAATCGTGGTAAACTCGTTTTAATCTTGTTAGTTGGATATTCTAGGCCTTATAAGTGGTATCAGAGCCACGCGCGTTAAGATTTGAGTCAAATTTTTCGTTTTATTTTTCGGTGTTCATCGCATGTTCTTCGAAATTTTTCGAAAAATTTGACATGTTTTGGTGTTTTTGTGCTTGATTGAGTGTTTAGGAGTTAGGATATACATATTTTGATCTTTACCCGGGGCTAATTTGATTAAATTTTGTGTTCGGGATCGAAAAATAGCTCTTTTTCTCGCTGCTACAGTGTCGTTACAGTGTTTTCGGTCTTGTAGTAAGTTTTCGGTGCTACAGTAACTTTTCAGTGCTACAGGAAAGTTTTCGGTACTACAGTGCTACAGGAAAGTTTTCGGTGCTACAGTGCTGCAGAAAGTTTTCGGTGCTACTTAGTTTTCGCAGCTACAGTAAAAAATATATATATATATATAATATTCAAAGTTTTCGGTAGGTACTGTAGAAAGTTTTCGCAAAAAAAAAAAAAAAAAAAAAAAAACTTAATTAAACTTTGCCATCGAAAACTAAATAAAAAAAAATTATTCAAACTTTTCGGTACAAGGTTTTCGTAAAAAAAAAAAAAAAAAAAAGTAAAAGTTTTCGATAGGTACTGTAGAAAGTTTACGCAAAAAAAATAAAAAAAATAATAATAATAAAAAAATTAATTATTAATAAATAAATAAATTAAAATATTAATAAAAGCTCGAAAATTACTATTCTTTAGAAATCACATCGAAATTTTTTTTCCGTATACACCAAAAAGTGTTCGGCACCTAAAATTTTTCGAAACTTCACATTATTTATCGAAAAACCTAACTCTTCGGCACAAATTTTTTTTAAAAAAAAAAAAGCCATTTTTTTTCTCCAAAACATCAGTGGCACATTCTAGAAAAGTTTGATAAATTTTCGAAGTTTTCGACCTCACTTCAAAACTTTTCGGTACACCCCAACAAGTTTTCGACACTTAAAATTTTCGAAACTTCACGACTTTTGTCGACACACCAAAACTTTTCGGAACTGAATTTTTCAAAAGCCAAAAATTATCAAATCTACACAACGCGTTAACGATCGCGTATCCAACTAAATTAAAAAAAAATTAGTAATATTTTAAAATTTTAAAAATTATGTATTCTACTTCCGCAACTTCTGAGATGAGCTTTGACGAGAGTGATTTATATAAAGCTTTTCTTTCTTTGAAGGAAGATTATAAAACCATGCGTCGTGAACATAAACACGAACGTAGGACTACCCAAGCGTTAGAAACTAAGTTAGCTAATGCACTAGAAACTATTTCTAGTCTTGAATCAAAGTTAGACGTTTGTGAGCTAACCAAGAACCTAAATTCCTCTAAGCTAGGCCAAACTCAACTTATAAGTCACGAAAAGACTATAACTGAGTTAGAGAGTAGACTTGTTAGGAATATTTTATTGTGTTCAATTAATTAGAATTATCTTTGTAGTTTATTTATAAAGATTATTATTATAAGAGGCTTAGTGTAATTGGGCTTTGTTAGGGGCCCAAGTATTATATACCAACTTGTGGTATAAATACCAAACCCTAACACATAATAAAATGTGCATTGTGTGAAACTCATGTAGAGAGAGAGAGAGAGCCACCCAACCTCTCAAGAACACCAACACCCCACGCCAAGCTTCGATTCTTCCCATCCAAATCGTGGTAAACTCGTTTTAATCTTGTTTAGTTGGATATTCTAGGCCTTAAAAGTGGTATCAGAGCCACGCGCGTTAAGATTTGAGTCAAATTTTTCGTTTATTTTTCGTGTGTTCATCGCATGTTCTTCGAAATTTTTCGAAAAATTTGACATGTTTTGGTGTTTTTGTGCTTGATTGAGTGTTTAGGAGTTAGGATATACATATTTTATCTTTACCCGGGGCTAATTGATTAAATTTTGTGTTCGGGATCGAAAAATAGCTCTTTTTCTCGCTGCTACAGTGTCGTTACAGTGTTTTCGGTCTTGTAGTAAAGTTTTCGGTGCTACAGTAACTTTTCAGTGCTACAGGAAAGTTTTCGGTACTACAGTGCTACAGGAAAGTTTTCGGTGCTACAGTGCTGCAGAAAGTTTTCGGTGCTACTTAGTTTTCGCAACTACAGTAAAAAAAAAAATATATAAATAATATTCAAAGTTTTCGGTAGGTACTGTAGAAAGTTTTCGCAAAAAAAAAAAAAAAAAAAAAAAAAACTTAATTACAACTTTGCCATCGAGAACTAAATAAAAAAAAAATTATTCAAACTTTTCGGTACAAGGTTTTCGTAAAAAAAAAAAAAAAAAGTAAAAGTTTTTGATAGGTACTGTAGAAAGTTTACGCAAAAAAAATAAAAAAAAATAATAATAAAAAAATTAATTATTAATAAATAAATAAATTAAAATATTAATAAAAGCTCGAAAATTACTATTCTTTAGAAATCACATCGAAATTTTTTTTCCGTATACACCAAAAAGTGTTCGGCACCTAAAATTTTTCGAAACTTCACATTATTTATCGAAAAACCTAACTCTTCGGCACAAATTTTTTTAAAAAAAAAAAAAGCCATTTTTTTTCTCCAAAACATCAGTGGCACATTCTAGAAAAGTTTGATAAATTTTCGAAGTTTTCGACCTCACTTCAAAACTTTTTGGTACTTCAAAACTTTCGGTACGCACCAAAAAGTTTTTGACACTTAAAATCTTTCGGAACTTCACAATAATTTCTCGATAAATCAAACTTTTCGGCACTAAACTTTTAAAAGCCAATCTTTATATTTATTTCGAAAACTTTTTGGCATATTGTAGAAAAAGTTCTTGGTAACATTTTTTAAGTTCTTCGACATTTCTTCAAAACTTTTCGGTACACCCCAACAAGTTTTCGACACTTAAAATTTTCGAAACTTCACGACTTTTGTCGACACACCAAAACTTTTCGGAACTGAATTTTTCAAAAGCCAAAATTATCAAATCTACACAACGCGTTAACGATCGCGTATCCAACTAAATTAAAAAAAAATTAGTAATATTTTAAAATTTTAAAAATTATGTATTCTACTTCCGCAACTTCTGAGATGAGCTTTGACGAGAGTGATTTTATAAAGCTTTTCTTTCTTTGAAGGAAGATTATAAAACCATGCGTCGTGAACATAAACACGAACGTAGGACTACCCAAGCGTTAGAAACTAAGTTAGCTAATGCACTAGAAACTATTTCTAGTCTTGAATCAAAATTAGACGTTTGTGAGCTAACCAAGAACCTAAATTCCTCTAAGCTAGGCCAAACTCAACTTATAAGTCACGAAAAGACTATAACTGAGTTAGAGAGTAGACTTGTTAGGAATATTTTATTGTGTTCAATTAATTAGAATTATCTTTGTAGTTTATTTAAAGATTATCATTATAAGAGGCTTAGTGTAATTGGGCTTTGTTAGGGCCCAAGTATTATATACCAACTTGTGGTATAAATACCCAAACCCTAACACATAATAAAATGTGCATTGTGTGAAACTCATGTAGAGAGAGAGAGAGCCACCCAACCTCTCAAGAACACAACACCCCACGCCAAGCTTCGATTCTTCCCATCCAAATCGTGGTAAACTCGTTTTAATCTTTGTTTAGTTGGATATTCTAGGCCTTAAAAGTGGTATCAGAGCCACGCGCGTTAAGATTTGAGTCAAATTTTTCGTTTTATTTTTCGGTGTTCATCGCATGTTCTTCGAAATTTTTCGAAAAATTTGACATGTTTTGGTGTTTTTGTGCTTGATTGAGTGTTTAGGAGTTAGGATATACATATTTTGATCTTTACCCGGGGCTAATTTGATTAAATTTTGTGTTCGGGATCGAAAAATAGCTCTTTTTCTCGCTGCTACAGTGTCGTTACAGTGTTTTCGGTCTTGTAGTAAAGTTTTCGGTGCTACAGTAACTTTTCAGTGCTACAGGAAAGTTTTCGGTACTACAGTGCTACAGGAAAGTTTTCGGTGCTACAGTGCTGCAGAAAGTTTTCGGTGCTACTTAGTTTTCGCAACTACAGTAAAAAAAAAATATATAAATAATATTCAAAGTTTTCGGTAGGTACTGTAGAAAGTTTTCGCAAAAAAAAAAAAAAAAAAAAAAACTTAATTACAACTTTGCCATCGAGAACTAAATAAAAAAAAAATTATTCAAACTTTTCGGTACAAGGTTTTCGTAAAAAAAAAAAAAAAAAAGTAAAAGTTTTTGATAGGTACTGTAGAAAGTTTACGCAAAAAAAATAAAAAAAATAATAATAATAAAAAAATTAATTATTTATAAATAAATAAATTAAAATATTAATAAAAGCTCGAAAATTACTATTCTTTAGAAATCACATCGAAATTTTTTTTCCGTATACACCAAAAAGTGTTCGGCACCTAAAATTTTTCGAAACTTCACATTATTTATCGAAAAACCTAACTCTTCGGCACAAATTTTTTTTAAAAAAAAAAAAGCCATTTTTTTTCTCCAAAACATCAGTGGCACATTCTAGAAAAGTTTGATAAATTTTCGAAGTTTTCGACCTCACTTCAAAACTTTTTGGTACTTCAAAACTTTCGGTACGCACCAAAAAGTTTTTGACACTTAAAATCTTTCGGAACTTCACAATAATTTCTCGATAAATCAAACTTTTCGGCACTAAACTTTTAAAAGCCAATCTTTATATTTATTTCGAAAACTTTTTGGCATATTGTAGAAAAAGTTCTTGGTAACATTTTTTAAGTTCTTCGACATTTCTTCAAAACTTTTCGGTACACCCCAACAAGTTTTCGACACTTAAAATTTTCGAAACTTCACGACTTTTGTCGACACACCAAAACTTTCGGAACTGAATTTTTCAAAAGCCAAAAATTATCAAATCTACACAACGCGTTAACGATCGCGTATCCAACTAAATTAAAAAAAAATTAGTAATATTTTAAAATTTTAAAAATTATGTATTCTACTTCCGCAACTTCTGAGATGAGCTTTGACGAGAGTGATTTATATAAAGCTTTTCTTTCTTTGAAGGAAGATTATAAAACCATGCGTCGTGAACATAAACACGAACGTAGGACTACCCAAGCGTTAGAAACTAAGTTAGCTAATGCACTAGAAACTATTTCTAGTCTTGAATCAAAATTAGACGTTTGTGAGCTAACCAAGAACCTAAATTCCTCTAAGCTAGGCCAAACTCAACTTATAAGTCACGAAAAGACTATAACTGAGTTAGAGAGTAGACTTGTTAGGAATATTTTATTGTGTTCAATTAATTAGAATTATCTTTGTAGTTTATTTATAAAGATTATCATTATAAGAGGCTTAGTGTAATTGGGCTTTGTTAGGGGCCCAAGTATTATATACCAACTTGTGGTATAAATACCCAAACCCTAACACATAATAAAATGTGCATTGTGTGAAACTCATGTAGAGAGAGAGAGAGCCACCCAACCTCTCAAGAACACAACACCCCACGCCAAGCTTCGATTCTTCCCATCCAAATCGTGGTAAACTCGTTTTAATCTTTGTTTAGTTGGATATTCTAGGCCTTAAAAGTGGTATCAGAGCCACGCGCGTTAAGATTTGAGTCAAATTTTTCGTTTTATTTTTCGGTGTTCATCGCATGTTCTTCGAAATTTTTCGAAAAATTTGACATGTTTTGGTGTTTTTGTGCTTGATTGAGTGTTTAGGAGTTAGGATATACATATTTTGATCTTTACCCGGGGCTAATTTGATTAAATTTTGTGTTCGGGATCGAAAAATAGCTCTTTTTCTCGCTGCTACAGTGTCGTTACAGTGTTTTCGGTCTTGTAGTAAAGTTTTCGGTGCTACAGTAACTTTTCAGTGCTACAGGAAAGTTTTCGGTACTACAGTGCTACAGGAAAGTTTTCGGTGCTACAGTGCTGCAGAAAGTTTTCGGTGCTACTTAGTTTTCGCAACTACAGTAAAAAAAAAATATATAAATAATATTCAAAGTTTTCGGTAGGTACTGTAGAAAGTTTTCGCAAAAAAAAAAAAAAAAAAAAAAAACTTAATTACAACTTTGCCATCGAGAACTAAATAAAAAAAAAATTATTCAAACTTTTCGGTACAAGGTTTTCGTAAAAAAAAAAAAAAAAAAGTAAAAGTTTTTGATAGGTACTGTAGAAAGTTTACGCAAAAAAAATAAAAAAAATAATAATAATAAAAAAATTAATTATTTATAAATAAATAAATTAAAATATTAATAAAAGCTCGAAAATTACTATTCTTTAGAAATCACATCGAAATTTTTTTTCCGTATACACCAAAAAGTGTTCGGCACCTAAAATTTTTCGAAACTTCACATTATTTATCGAAAAACCTAACTCTTCGGCACAAATTTTTTTTAAAAAAAAAAAAAGCCATTTTTTTTCTCCAAAACATCAGTGGCACATTCTAGAAAAGTTTGATAAATTTTCGAAGTTTTCGACCTCACTTCAAAACTTTTTGGTACTTCAAAACTTTCGGTACGCACCAAAAGTTTTTGACACTTAAAATCTTTCGGAACTTCACAATAATTTCTCGATAAATCAAACTTTTCGGCACTAAACTTTTAAAAGCCAATCTTTATATTTATTTCGAAAACTTTTTGGCATATTGTAGAAAAAGTTCTTGGTAACATTTTTAAGTTCTTCGACATTTCTTCAAAACTTTTCGGTACACCCCAACAAGTTTTCGACACTTAAAATTTTCGAAACTTCACGACTTTTGTCGACACACCAAAACTTTTCGGAACTGAATTTTTCAAAAGCCAAAAATTATCAAATCTACACAACGCGTTAACGATCGCGTATCCAACTAAATTAAAAAAAATTAGTAATATTTTAAAATTTTAAAAATTATGTATTCTACTTCCGCAACTTCTGAGATGAGCTTTGACGAGAGTGATTTATATAAAGCTTTTCTTTCTTTGAAGGAAGATTATAAAACCATGCGTCGTGAACATAAACACGAACGTAGGACTACCCAAGCGTTAGAAACTAAGTTAGCTAATGCACTAGAAACTATTTCTAGTCTTGAATCAAAATTAGACGTTTGTGAGCTAACCAAGAACCTAAATTCCTCTAAGCTAGGCCAAACTCAACTTATAAGTCACGAAAAGACTATAACTGAGTTAGAGAGTAGACTTGTTAGGAATATTTTATTGTGTTCAATTAATTAGAATTATCTTTGTAGTTTATTTATAAAGATTATCATTATAAGAGGCTTAGTGTAATTGGGCTTTGTTAGGGGCCCAAGTATTATATACCAACTTGTGGTATAAATACCCAAACCCTAACACATAATAAAATGTGCATTGTGTGAAACTCATGTAGAGAGAGAGAGAGCCACCCAACCTCTCAAGAACACAACACCCCACGCCAAGCTTCGATTCTTCCCATCCAAATCGTGGTAAACTCGTTTTAATCTTTGTTTAGTTGGATATTCTAGGCCTTAAAAGTGGTATCAGAGCCACGCGCGTTAAGATTTGAGTCAAATTTTTCGTTTTATTTTTCGGTGTTCATCGCATGTTCTTCGAAATTTTTCGAAAAATTTGACATGTTTTGGTGTTTTTGTGCTTGATTGAGTGTTTAGGAGTTAGGATATACATATTTTGATCTTTACCCGGGGCTAATTTGATTAAATTTTGTGTTCGGGACCGAAAAATAGCTCTTTTTCTCGCTGCTACAGTGTCGTTACAGTGTTTTCGGTCTTGTAGTAAAGTTTTCGGTGCTACAGTAACTTTTCAGTGCTACAGGAAAGTTTTCGGTACTACAGTGCTACAGGAAAGTTTTCGGTGCTACAGTGCTGCAGAAAGTTTTCGGTGCTACTTAGTTTTCGCAACTACAGTAAAAAAAAAATATATAAATAATATTCAAAGTTTTCGGTAGGTACTGTAGAAAGTTTTCGCAAAAAAAAAAAAAAAAAAAAAAAAAACTTAATTACAACTTTGCCATCGAGAACTAAATAAAAAAAAAATTATTCAAACTTTTCGGTACAAGGTTTTCGTAAAAAAAAAAAAAAAAAAGTAAAAGTTTTTGATAGGTACTGTAGAAAGTTTACGCAAAAAAAATAAAAAAAATAATAATAATAAAAAAATTAATTATTTATAAATAAATAAATTAAAATATTAATAAAAGCTCGAAAATTACTATTCTTTAGAAATCACATCGAAATTTTTTTTCCGTATACACCAAAAAGTGTTCGGCACCTAAAATTTTTCGAAACTTCACATTATTTATCGAAAAACCTAACTCTTCGGCACAAATTTTTTTTAAAAAAAAAAAAGCCATTTTTTTTCTCCAAAACATCAGTGGCACATTCTAGAAAAGTTTGATAAATTTTCGAAGTTTTCGACCTCACTTCAAAACTTTTCGGTACGCACCAAAAAGTTTTTGACACTTAAAATCTTTCGGAACTTCACAATAATTTCTCGATAAATCAAACTTTTCGGCACTAAACTTTTAAAAGCCAATCTTTATATTTATTTCGAAAACTTTTTGGCATATTGTAGAAAAAGTTCTTGGTAACATTTTTTAAGTTCTTCGACATTTCTTCAAAACTTTTCGGTACACCCCAACAAGTTTTCGACACTTAAAATTTTCGAAACTTCACGACTTTTGTCGACACACCAAAACTTTTCGGAACTGAATTTTTCAAAAGCCAAAAATTATCAAATCTACACAACGCGTTAACGATCGCGTATCCAACTAAATTAAAAAAAAATTAGTAATATTTTAAAATTTTAAAAATTATGTATTCTACTTCCGCAACTTCTGAGATGAGCTTTGACGAGAGTGATTTATATAAAGCTTTTCTTTCTTTGAAGGAAGATTATAAAACCATGCGTCGTGAACATAAACACGAACGTAGGACTACCCAAGCGTTAGAAACTAAGTTAGCTAATGCACTAGAAACTATTTCTAGTCTTGAATCAAAATTAGACGTTTGTGAGCTAACCAAGAACCTAAATTCCTCTAAGCTAGGCCAAACTCAACTTATAAGTCACGAAAAGACTATAACTGAGTTAGAGAGTAGACTTGTTAGGAATATTTTATTGTGTTCAATTAATTAGAATTATCTTTGTAGTTTATTTATAAAGATTATCATTATAAGAGGCTTAGTGTAATTGGGCTTTGTTAGGGGCCCAAGTATTATATACCAACTTGTGGTATAAATACCCAAACCCTAACACATAATAAAATGTGCATTGTGTGAAACTCATGTAGAGAGAGAGAGAGCCACCCAACCTCTCAAGAACACAACACCCCACGCCAAGCTTCGATTCTTCCCATCCAAATCGTGGTAAACTCGTTTTAATCTTTGTTTAGTTGGATATTCTAGGCCTTAAAAGTGGTATCAGAGCCACGCGCGTTAAGATTTGAGTCAAATTTTTCGTTTTATTTTTCGGTGTTCATCGCATGTTCTTCGAAATTTTTCGAAAAATTTGACATCTTTTGGTGTTTGTGTGCTTGATTGAGTGTTTAGGAGTTAGGATATAAATATTTTGATCTTTACCCGGGGCTAATTTGATTAAATTTTGTGTTCGGGATCGAAAAATAGCTCTTTTTCTCGCTGCTACAGTGTCGTTACAGTGTTTTCGGTAGTGTAGTAAAGTTTTCGGTGCTACAGTAACTTTTCAGTGCTACAGGAAAGTTTTCGGTACTACAGTGGTACAGGAAAGTTTTCGGTGCTACAGTGCTGCAGAAAGTTTTCGGTGCTACTTAGTTTTCGCAGCTACAGTAAAAAAAAAATATATAAATAATATTCAAAGTTTTCGGTAGGTACTGTAGAAAGTTTTCGCAAAAAAAAAAAAAAAAAAAAAAAACTTAATTACAACTTGCCATCGAGAACTAAATAAAAAAAAATTATTCAAACTTTTCGGTACAAGGTTTTCGTAAAAAAAAAAAAAAAAAGTAAAAGTTTTTGATAGGTACTGTAGAAAGTTTACGCAAAAAAAATAAAAAAAATAATAATAATAAAAAAATTAATTATTAATAAATAAATAAATTAAAATATTAATAAAAGCTCGAAAATTACTATTCTTTAGAAATCACATCGAAATTTTTTTTCCGTATACACCAAAAAGTGTTCGGCACCTAAAATTTTTCGAAACTTCACATTATTTATCGAAAAACCTAACTCTTCGGCACAAATTTTTTTTAAAAAAAAAAAAAGCCATTTTTTTTCTCCAAAACATCAGTGGCACATTCTAGAAAAGTTTGATAAATTTTCGAAGTTTTCGACCTCACTTCAAAACTTTTCGGTACGCACCAAAAAGTTTTTGACACTTAAAATCTTTCGGAACTTCACAATAATTTCTCGATAAATCAAACTTTTCGGCACTAAACTTTTAAAAGCCAATCTTTATATTTATTTCGAAAACTTTTTGGCATATTGTAGAAAAAGTTCTTGGTAACATTTTTTAAGTTCTTCGACATTTCTTCAAAACTTTTCGGTACACCCCAACAAGTTTTCGACACTTAAAATTTTCGAAACTTCACGACTTTTGTCGACACACCAAAACTTTTCGGAACTGAATTTTTCAAAAGCCAAAAATTATCAAATCTACACAACGCGTTAACGATCGCGTATCCAACTAAATTAAAAAAAATTAGTAATATTTTAAAATTTTAAAAATTATGTATTCTACTTCCGCAACTTCTGAGATGAGCTTTGACGAGAGTGATTTATATAAAGCTTTTCTTTCTTTGAAGGAAGATTATAAAACCATGCGTCGTGAACATAAACACGAACGTAGGACTACCCAAGCGTTAGAAACTAAGTTAGCTAATGCACTAGAAACTATTTCTAGTCTTGAATCAAAATTAGACGTTTGTGAGCTAACCAAGAACCTAAATTCCTCTAAGCTAGGCCAAACTCAACTTATAAGTCACGAAAAGACTATAACTGAGTTAGAGAGTAGACTTGTTAGGAATATTTTATTGTGTTCAATTAATTAGAATTATCTTTGTAGTTTATTTATAAAGATTATCATTATAAGAGGCTTAGTGTAATTGGGCTTTGTTAGGGGCCCAAGTATTATATACCAACTTGTGGTATAAATACCCAAACCCTAACACATAATAAAATGTGCATTGTGTGAAACTCATGTAGAGAGAGAGAGAGCCACCCAACCTCTCAAGAACACAACACCCCACGCCAAGCTTCGATTCTTCCCATCCAAATCGTGGTAAACTCGTTTTAATCTTTGTTTAGTTGGATATTCTAGGCCTTAAAAGTGGTATCAGAGCCACGCGCGTTAAGATTTGAGTCAAATTTTTCGTTTTATTTTTCGGTGTTCATCGCATGTTCTTCGAAATTTTTCGAAAAATTTGACATCTTTTGGTGTTTGTGTGCTTGATTGAGTGTTTAGGAGTTAGGATATAAATATTTTGATCTTTACCCGGGGCTAATTTGATTAAATTTTGTGTTCGGGATCGAAAAATAGCTCTTTTTCTCGCTGCTACAGTGTCGTTACAGTGTTTTCGGTAGTGTAGTAAAGTTTTCGGTGCTACAGTAACTTTTCAGTGCTACAGGAAAGTTTTCGGTACTACAGTGGTACAGGAAAGTTTTCGGTGCTACAGTGCTGCAGAAAGTTTTCGGTGCTACTTAGTTTTCGCAGCTACAGTAAAAAAAAAAAAAAAAAAAATTCAAAGTTTTCGGTTGGTACTGTAGAAAGTTTTCGCAAAAAAAAAAAAAAAAAAAAAAAAAACTTAATTACAACTTTGCCATCGAAAACTAAATAAAAAAAAATATATTCAAACTTTTCGGTACAAAGTTTTCGTAAAAAAAAAAAAAAAAAAAAAAAAAAAAAAAAACTTAATTACAACTTTGCCATCGAAAACTAAGTAAATAAAAAAAAAATTCAAACTTTTCGGTACTAAAGTTTTCGTAAAAAAAAAAAAAAGTAAAAGTTTTCGGTAGGTACTGTAGAAAGTTTACGCAAAAAAAATAAAAAAAAAAAAAAAAAAAAATTAATTATTAATAAATAAATAAATTAAAATATTAATAAAAGCTCGAAAATTACTATTCTTTAGAAATCACATCGAAATTTTTTTTCCGTATACACCAAAAAGTGTTCGGCACCTAAAAGTTTTCGAAACTTCATATTATTTATCGAAAAACCTAACTCTTCGGCACAAAATTTTTTTTTTAAAAAAAAAAAGCCATTTTTTTTCTCCAAAACATCAGTGGCACATTCTAGAAAAGTTTGATAAATTTTCGAAGTTTTCCACCTCACTTCAAAACTTTTCGGTACGCACCAAAAAGTTTTCGACACTTAAAATCTTTCGGAACTTCACAATAATTTCTCGATAAATCAAACTTTTCGGCACTAAACTTTTAAAAGCCAATCTTTATATTTATTTCAAAAACTTTTTGGCATATTGTAGAAAAAGTTCTTGGTAATATTTTTGAAGTTCTTCGACATTTCTTCAAAACTTTTCGGTACACCCCAAAAAGTTTTCGACACTTAAAATTTTCGAAACTTCACGACTTTTATCGACACACCAAAACTTTTCGGAACTGAATTTTTCAAAAGCCAAAAATTATCAAATCTACACAACGCGTTAACGATCGCGTATCTAACTAAATTAAAAAAAATTGGTAATATTTTAAAATTTTAAAAATTATGGATTCTACTTCCGCAACTTCTGAGATGAGCTTTGACGAGAGTGATTTATAAAAAGCTTTTCTTTCTTTGAAGGAAGATTATAAAACCATGCGTCGTGAACGTAAACACGAACGTAGGACTACCCAAGCGTTAGAAACTAAGTTAGCTAGTGCACTAGAAACTATTTCTAGTCTTGAATCAAAATTAGTTAGCTCAGAAACTAACGTTTGTGAGCTAACCAAGAATCTAAATTCCTCTAAGCTAGGCCAAACTCAACTTATAAGTCACGAAAAGACTATAAGTGAGTTAGAGAGTAGACTAGATAATAATTACAAAAGCTTAGTCAAGAGTTTAGAAGAAAGAGGTAGTCTTACTTGCCATTTAGAAAACGCGCGTGAGAAAATCACTAATCTTGAATCTCAAGAAGTAAAATTAAAAGCTCAAATTAGTGAACTAACAAATAAATTAAACAATTGCGAACTCGAACGCAATAATTATCTGTCTGATTTGAGCAATTCGCGGAGTAGTTTTAAACTTTTATTTGAGGAACGCGGTAAATTGCACTCTAAAGTTCATCACTTAGAGGGCATCCTTGCGAAAAAGGGTCAAACAGACCAAAGTTCCTCTAAAGACTTAGCGTCCAACGGGGAAAATAGTTTACATTCTAATAAACCTATCTATTGTTGGGAAATTCCAGATGTTCCTAGTAAAATTGCAGAATTGAAAGCAACTATGAAATCGAAAAGAGTAGGTTTCGGAGCAGAAAAGCAAAAACTTCTAGAGGAGATCTCAAATCTAAAAAATTCCCCGTCCCTACCTGTCTTAAATTATCCTTATAAAGAAATATCTTCCATTAAGCAGGATAAGGCAACACAAACTGACGCCTTTGTTCCTAAAACTGAAAAGACTTTTGCTAATAATTCTAAGTCAATGGTGACGCAAGCAAATACGCATTCTAAATCACCTTTGGCTGGCGCAGAAATGAAAAGTAAAAGCAATACGCGTAAAACTGCTAAGGAACAAAAGAATATTAGGAAGGAGAAAGGAAAATCGACATTATTTCCCAAAATCAAGGACGACATTGCTAAAGATTCTCCTTCTCCCGCTCCTATCAAAAAGGAAGTTCCTAAAGAAGAAGTCCCAAGCTCAAGCAGGCGAACTTCTCAAACTTCCAAACTCTCTCATTCTTTAAAGAATGATAGAGATGGAATTGCTTACTCGCACAAAAATACTTATTATTCTAGTAAGCTAAATTCCATCAAAATCCATCATTATAGAGTGAATGATGTGAATTCTTATAGGCAATACGACTCATCATCTGATGACGCATATAGTGCGATAAGCTCGTATTCATACTTGAAATAACCGATCCAGATTAAGTCTGAAAGACACCTTCTGCGACTGGTTAGGGAGAAAATCTTCAGATCTACTAAACCTAGACACACATTCACCGGCGCTGAATTGTCATTTCCCTCTAAGGTTCACCAAACTTGGATTCCTAAATTAGAAATCAAATTAAATAGGACTTTAAAGGATGATTTAGGATGCATATCTGAACCAAATGTGCATAAATTGTTTTCTGCTAATTTGGGAGGACCCATACAACAATGGGTACCAAAGTCCCGATAAAGTTTTGCAGGAGCCAAATCACGTGTGGTAATTCGACGATGGTTGCTCCACACGCGTGATTGGTATGAGACGAGAGCAACCACATACCCCGATCATGAGTAGTAATTAGAAGATGGCTGCTCCATACTCATGATCGGTACGAGACGAGGGCAACCACAACTCCCAGCATGGTTGGTATTCCAGAAGTTGCTCCACAACCATGACTGGTATGCAGCGTGAGCAACTACGCCGTAGGTAAATTCTATATATGCATTCCATAGCAAATTTTGGCATGCATATCGAGCTGAAAAGACAATATACTTACTTTAAAAATAATAGAGTACAATATAGCTATGCATGCTTCAAAAGGACTTTAACTTCCAAATTTTTGCATGCGTGCATACATGAGCCGAAATGCAAAATACTCTATTTTATAGGTACATTATCATCACGCATACAATTTTAAGATTTTCGAGCTTAAACTTTCAAGAATGCATATACGCGGAATTGCAAAAATTACCTATTTTTCAAAATGGTACATTTTAAATATGCATTTTTCAAAACTTTAAATTCTAAATGCATATTACGCACGGAAATGAAAAATACCATTTTTGTAAAATGAACTTAATTTGAGGGGGGGCTACTCTTTTTAAAAAAAGAGAAGTGACCCTTATTTCTTTAGAAGGGAGCTATAATTATATTTTTGAGGGGGAGCAAACTTCAAATGCGTGAATTTAGGGAATGCGATTCGTAGATTTTTCGATCTTACTTAGCATCTTTTGAGGGGGAGCAAGTTCTTTTAGGAAGCACACTTTGAGGGGGAGAAATAAAATAATATAAAAATAATATATATATATAACAATAGTAATAATAAATAATATTATATTCATATAATATATAATATAGAAATATGTATTACTAATAATGTTAGGTCCGTTTTTAACATCCAACGAAGAACTCGAGCATAGATTCAATCGAAATTACCTTGAACAAGATTGAGCGGAAGTATTTGGGTAATATTCAATCAAATCTTCATTAATCACACACTTTCTCTATAATTAACCTCTTTCTCTCTCTACACTTAGCCCTAGCTTAAGATAATGATTAGAGAGAGTGTTTCTAGTGAGTGAAAGCTAAACTCAAGTTGTGTGTATTTTACACACACTTGTCCTATATATACCAATCAATATTGGTATATTTGCATTCTAGTCCCTAACTATATATATATTACAATTAAGTCCCTAGACAAAGATAACTTGATTATTGGGCACTATAAAATACTTCCAACAATCTCCCCCTTAGTGTTCAATTATAATTGAAGCTTTGGTTGTCTTTGTCTCTCGAATCTTCAGTCTTCATCATCAGTTGAATACAACAGAATAATTTCCAACAATCTCCCCCTTTGTGCTCAACTTTGAATTTGACACGGTCTTTGTTGCTGTTTGAAGAAATATCTGAGAGCGTCTGGAGAATCTTCAGTCTCCCCCTATTTACATGCACCCTCATTTTTTTCTTTGCAACTTGAATATTCGTCACCTTCTTGCATATATCAGAGTCGCGCGGATCATCAGTCTTGACTTGTCGTGTATGCTCGAACCATGGAGAGAGGTTTTGTTTGTTGTGGTTCAGCACGTGCGTTGAAAGCATGGCTTCTTTAATGAGTTCACGTGCTTGGCCTTCTTGATATACTTCTCCCCCTCATGGCGATTCATTTGTATCGTCATGCTGTGTGATCAAGGTGAACCAGAGTGTTCGCTGAACGTGTTGGCGTTGAATTCCGGATGAAGTACCTGAAAACGGGACGGACGACCGATCATCGTGAGACATCCCTCGATGTCACTCTTGGTCGTTGATGCAAAGTCACACAGACTTGCATTTGAAGGGACTACGGGGCCACATAGGCAACCCGTTGACATCGTTCTAGAGTCGTGCTCCAGAAGATGGCCTGCTACCGTTGTTGTTTTGATGTTGCAACGGCAGGACTTCCTTCTGATCATCGAAGCACATTTTTGCGATAAATGTGTCTACAGAAGTTCTGGCTAGGTCACGTAGACCTGCATAGTATGTGTAAAATAATGTTTGTGTTGTCCTAGAAAATTTAAAAATATTTAAGATATGAGGACACACTAGACATTTACGTGTTCAAGAAAGTCGTGGTATGGGGCTGTGGACCACTTAGTTCAATATCTCCCGTTTCCAAATGAAACGGTGATAGCATATGCGGTTCCCTGTGAGATATTGAAACATATGTCTTTTGGGAGACAAATGAGTAGCTAGGAAGGGTCGTGCATGCGCCTTTGGACCAGATGAAGCGCCTTCTACCCGGGATCTGATAAATCAGTCCTGTACCTATATGGTTATGGCCCGGATAGTTTGTGGTTGAGTTGTAAGGATGTCATCGTGATACGCTCAATACCCTCACATACACTCGGGGTTTGTTCCTGGGTTAGGGTCAGTTGGGTCTACTAATCCTTTGGAATAGGTATGTGAACAACTCTTTTGTGTCCATGCATTTTATTGACATTTAGGTAGCACTCCCTCTTAAAAGCATGAAGTTTGTATTCAGGGCATTCTTCCCTTAAGCTCTAGCGCCTTTTCATTGTAACACTCCCCCTAAATAGTTGCGCTATTTCTAATATGATGCCCTTGCTCCCCCTAAAGTTGTGCGCTCTTGTTATGCGCCTTTTGTGATAGAAGCACACTCCCCTTTTGAACATTTCGCGCCTTTTTGATATTGCGCTTATGAGTATTACTTCCCCTAAAACATATGCGCTTTTTACAATAAACTATGGTAATACGCTCTTTTGAAACTCTTGCACCTTTTCTATCCACTCCCCTTTTTTTTTTTTTTTATGGCGTCTTTTTTTTTATGGCTTTTTCCTGTATTTTTTTTTTTTTAATGGCCATCTTTTTCTTTTTTTTTTTTTTTTTTTTTTGTCCTTTTTTATTGCCTTTTTTTTTGTTTTTTTTTTTGAAAAATAAAAATAGAAACAATGTCAAATCAAGAGCGTTGGAATAGTCTTGATTTGGTGTGTTTGCTCACGTCACATACCGATCACGTGTGTGGAGCAAACCGAATACCACACGTGTCGGGGTCTTGTGCGACTGCTCATCATCGCATACCCGACCATACATGTGGAGCAATCGTCATCTATTTACCATGTATGATCGGGATCCTGCAAAGCAAATTATCGGGACTTTGGTACCCATTTTTGGACGGGTCCTCCCTGATTAGCAGATAAATATTTAAGCACAAATGGTTCAAGTATGGAATTTGCATGTAAAGTAGTCTTGAACTGAGGAACCCAATGTTGTTTTGGACTACTTATTTCTATTTCTAGCTTAGGTTTCCAAACTTGTTGAACCTTATGAAAATTAAAAATTTCAGCATCGGTGAATGTGTGTCTTGCGTTAAATGAGAAAATTTTCTCTTTCGCCAGTCGTTTGAGATGCTTTTCGGATTTGACTTTGACCGGGTACTTGAGAGAGGAATACGAGCTTATAGAATCAAAGGCATTAAGAATAGAAGTGTCGTATTTCCTACCTTCTAGACTCACATCATTCACTTTGTAATGTGTATTAAATGAGCTACTTTTGTTTAGACAATTATTATTTTTAGACGTTTCAGCTTTAATAGAGAATATATAATTATTGTCTCCTTTCGTTTTAGTAGCGTCTTTCTTTAATTTTGATTTTAAAATGACTTTGGGCATTTTTGGATTAGGAATAGAGGTAGAACCAAATTTGGTCGTGGCAATAGAAGATAATTTGTCTTCCTCTATTCTTTCTTTCTTGATAGCTTTAGTCATTCTTGCGCCTTTTTGAGAGGAATTTTTGAGAATTAAATTCTCCTTTAAAAGCTTATCCATTTGAGCTCGAAACCCGTTTCGTTCGAATTCCAGAAGAGAGTGTAATTCATCAATTTTGCGAGCACTTTCTGGAGTGTAACAATCCTTAGGTTCGGGTTTTATCGATAGTATAGAATGTTCCTTGTTTGGCACGGACTCAATTGTTTGAGTCGACTTATTTAGACACAATATAGTTTCTTTTATTTGGTGTTGCTCAGTTTGTCCTCGTTTAGCTAGCACATCTTCTAATTCTTTAATTTTTGAATATAATTGATTTCTTTGTTCAAGAAGACTTTTATTTTGAGCTGCACTATTTATTTTTTCGTCTCTACATGTAGATAATTCTTTTGTAAGTTCGCTTATAGTTGATTCTTGTTGTGCGACCCTTGTCTTTAAGCTCGTCAGCCTTTCTTGTTCTATTGTTAGTTTATTTTTAAGAATAGATTTTTCTTCTAGACTCTTAACTAAGCAGTTGTAATTATTTTCTAGCCTAGCTTCTAATTCTTTGATTTTTATCAAGTAGTTGGCTTCCATATTTACTTTCTGGGTTGGATGTTTTTTTTTTTATCGTTATCGAGTTTTTGAATTGATATTAAATTTTGGATCAATGTGTTCGAATAGATTTTCGAATGATTAAGTTTTCAGAAGTTTAGGTATCAAAAAATTTTTGAAATGATTAGAAAAGAAAAGAAAAAAAACTTATACCGAGAATAATTTTTGTACCGAAAAATTTTACCAATCCAAAAAAAAGTGTTACCCCAAAAACTATCGAAAGCTTTGCGGTATCGAAAATCTTACTCATTTGTGCAAGTTTTCGTATGATAAATGTTTTCTTTAGTCACTGTAGCGTTCGAAAATTTTGACGTTTTTCGTATGATAAAATATATTTTCGTACTTCAAAATTTTTCGTATGGAAAGTTTTTCGTATCAAGGCATAGAAAGTTTTTCGTATTATATAATTTCGTACGCAAAATTTCCTATTCAAACCTTTTTCGTATAGAAAATAATTTTCGTACGAGAAAAAAAAATTTTCGTATGAATTACTGTAGCGTTCGAAAATTTTCGTATTGAAGAATATTTCGTCAAAGGACTTTTTCGTACGAATACTTTTTCGTATGAGAAAAAGATTAATTTTCGTATATAAAAAGTTTTTCGTACCAAACAATTTTTCGAATGAATAGTGTGCGAAAACTTTTTCGGATGGAGTAGGTGCGAAAAACTTCTATTTTTCGTATCCAAAGTTTTTCGTATGGAAAACCTTTTTCGTACGAGAGAAATAGTTTTCGTATTCAAACTTTTTCGTACGAGAAAAAATCGTATGAAAATCAAAGGTTTTCGTATTGATATCTTTTTCGTACAAACATGTTTTTCGGATGGAATCTTTTCGTACGAAAGTCAAAACTTAGAAGTTTTTCGTATGAATTCTTTTTCGTATGAGATGCAAAAGTTTTCGTATATGAAGTTTTCGTAACGATATCTTTTTCGTACTAACGGAAAAATAATTTTCGTATTGAGAAAACGTTTTTTTGCGTATCCAAGAGTTTTACGTACGAAAGTCAAACTTTTTCGTTTTTCGTATGGACTTTTTCGTACGAGAAAAGAAATAATTTTCGTATGAATTACTGTAGCGTTCGAAAATTTTCGTACGATAAAAATTTTTGTATGGATTTTCGTACGAAAATCAAGTTTTTCGTATGGAAATCAAAGTTGTCGAGAATAAAATTTTCGTATGTAAATTTTTTCGTATCTACAGTTTTTCGTATGCTACAGTACGAAAATTTATAAAGTCAATGCGATAAATTCAGCAAATGTGAGAGGTACGAAATCCAGGTCAATGCGAGAAAGAAAACTTGGTACGAAAAAAATCTTATGAATGGTGCGAAAATATTTTCGTGCAAAAACTTTTATTTGGTGCGAAAAACGCGAATTTATATGCGAAATCTTCAAATAACACTCAAATTAACACATTAAGCACATTTAATCGATCGAAATTGATTGGGTAAGCATAGAAAACACTCGATTAACACAATCGAATCCAAAATATAGTCCAATTAAGCAATTTTGCGTGAAGAACAGTTTGAAGATAAAACCAATTTTCGTTCGCAGATTTCAATCTTTGGCCAAATTATGCTCAATTAATCGATGATAATCGCAAATAACATAGATCTAATGATTCGTAAACATATTTCGTTCAGAATCATGCGAAAACAGCAAGCAAAATAGCATACGAAAATCATATAGTCATGCGAAAAACTTCGTGCGAAGAACAACTCATACGAGAAAAAAAAATTCAGCAACACAAATCGATCAATTCAACACGATTTTGGCTCTGATACCAATTATTAGGTCCGTTTTTAACATCTAATGATATGAACTCGAGCATAGATTCAATCGAAATTACCTTGAACAAGATTGAGCGGAAGTATTTGGGTAATATTCAATCAAATCTTCATTAATCACACACTTTCTCTATAATTAACCTCTTTCTCTCTCTACACTTAGCCCTAGCTTAAGATAATGATTAGAGAGAGTGTTTCTAGTGAGAGAAAGCTAAACTGTTGTGTGTATTTTACACACACTTGCCCTATATATACCAATCAATATTGGTATATTTGCATTCTAGTCCCTAACTATACATATATTACAATTAAGTCCCTAGACAAAGATAACTTGATTATTGGACACTATAAAATACTTCCAACAAATAACGATTAATATATATTATATCCATATAATATATAATATACTAATATACATATTACTAATAACGATTAATAATATATTAAAAAAAAAGGAGGGCCATCAAAATTAAAAATACAAGGCCATAAAAAAAAAAAAAAAGAAGAAAGATATTTTCTCTTCATCATCAAGCTTCGTGGAGTTACCTCCGACCTCCGAAGATGGACTTCAAAAGAAGAATCTCGAGCCTACAACGGTCAACTCTTTTCAAAGGCGACAGTGGCTACAAATGTTAAACTCGGTGCGCGCTTCAATCGACCTACTCCGGATTGCTGACATACAAAGCAGCACTCACTACTTTCTACTGGATGCAATGACTTCGTTCCCATGATTCAGTCAAACCCAACTGAATCTAACCCCGGAACATCACCGAGAGATAGTCAAATTATGAAAAAATAGCCACATCTACTGGAACCTTTTGAAAAGACCGACGCTACATAATTTCTTCAACTCACAAATTATTCGGACCAACCCCCATAGGTACAGGTGCTAATTTTATTAGCTCCCGGGTGGAAGTCGCCGCAATAGGTCCAACGGCGCATGCACAACCGAGCCTTACCCACTCGTCTGTCTCACAAAAGACAGGTGTTTCAGAAATCACGGGGAACCACCTCTACTATCACCGCTTCAATCGGAAGCGGGAGATATTGAATTATGTGGTACTCAGCCCCACCACCACACTTCCTTGCGCACTCGAGTCTAGTGTGTCCTCACTTCCCATATAGTTTTATATTTTCTAGGACACATACACTTTTCTAACACCTGATCTTTGTGATCAAGCTAGAACTTCCGTAGACATGTCTTGCTTAGACATGCTTCGAGGATCGGAAGGAAGTCCTGCCGTTGCAACATCAAAGCAACAACGGTTTCAGGCCATCGTCTACGAGCATAGCTCCTAGATCGATGTTAACAGGAAGTCTTCGTGACCCCGGTTTCTTACACGACGGATTGCCTTTGTGGCTCTGTCTGGTTATTACCATCACCGACCTGTCGTTTGTGTCTTTCTAATCTTCCTATACAAGCATGCCGATCTCGTTAACACGAATCGCCATGAGGGGGAGAAGGGGACATGCATAAACAAACAGGTCGGACCACCCACCAATTTCCGCCGCGCTCACCACTCTGAAGTCGGGCTCCCCTGCACTTGAATGGAACATTCCAAAGGAGCCTAACACCCCACACGTACCTTCTTCCGGAGCCAGACAAGCTTCCTCGAGGCCGAACCAGACAACTTCCTTCGAAGAAGACGAATCCTGCGCCGAGAAGAAGAAGATTGGAGAAGACTTGACGACTGCCTTAGTGGCTACGTCAGGCTATTACCTAACCTGAGTTCCTACCAACGCCATCCTCTTGTCCCGACGACGTGATCAACATGCCAAATCACCGCCCCATTGTATATAGTTGCCATGATGGTCTCCCCAACTCGATCATCATGAGGGGGAGTAGTACTAAATCAGAAAAAATGGGGCTAATATGTCAACGACAGTGCAAGATTGATCAGAATGCTGAAATCATCAAGTGTCGTCAAATCAAGCAAACACCGCCGACCTTCAAAGATCGAAGTTGCTGCCTCGTGTGCGTCTCTCCAAATTTCAAAGATAACTTCCCAATTCCAACATAAGGTTGACCAAAAGTAGGGGGAGTTGCGCTACTATCGCAAGGAGAGATCGAACACAAAAAGAAGAAATCCGGCAACCGCCTCATGTGCATCTCTCCAATTTCCAAAAGAGAAAACTCCCCAATCCAAACTCAAGGTTGAACAAAAGTAGGGGGAGTTCCGCGCTATCAGAGGGAGAAATGTAACACATAAAAAGAGAAAATTCTTCAAGATCCGGCAAGCAACTTCAAACACCTTCCGGCATTTACGAGTCGAGCTTCAAAAGAAGATTAAGAAGATCTGGTGCCGAGAAGAGATGATTGAGCACGGTGAGCTTGAAGATCTCCAATAGAAGAGGTCAAAAGACAAGACAAGGAGGAAATTCTTTTAGGACTCAGGCAAACACACTAAGCCCCACAAAGATAATACATGCCAAATTGAAGATTGAACACAAAGGGGGAGATTGTTAGGAATATTTTATTGTGTTCAATTAATTAGGATTATCTTTGTAGTTTATTTATAAAGATTATCATTATAAGAGACTTAGTGTAATCGGGCTTTGTTAGGGGCCCAAGTATTATATATACCAACTTGTGGTATAAATACCCAAACCCTAACACATAATAAAATGTGCATTGTGTGAAACTCATCTAGAGAGAGAGAGAGCCACCCAACCTCTCAAGAACACAACACCCCACGCCAAGCTTCGATTCTTCCCATCCAAATCGTGGTAAACTCGTTTTAATCTTTGTTTAGTCAAGAGTTTAGAAGAAAGAGATAGTCTTACTTGCCATTTAGAAAACTCGCGTGAGAAAATCACTAATCTTGAATCTCAAGAAGTAAAATTAAAAGCTCAAATTAGTGAACTAACAAATAAATTAAACAATTGCGAACTCGAACGCAATAATTATCTGTCTGATTTGAGCAATTCGCGGAGTAGTTTTAAACATTTATTTGAGGAACGCAGTAAATTGCACTCTAAAGTTCATCACTTAGAGGGCATCCTTGCGAAAAAGGGTCAAACAGATCAAAGTTCCTCTAAAGACTTAGCGTCCAACGGGGAAAATAGTTTACATTCTAATAAACCTATCTCTTGTTGGGAAATTCCAGATGTTGCTAGTAAAATTGCAGAATTGAACGCAACTCTGGAATCGGAAAGAGTAGGTTTCGGAGCAGAAAAGCAAAAACTTCTAGAGTAGATCTCAAATCTCAAAAATTCCCCGCCCCTACCTGTCTTAAATAATCCTTATAAAGGAATATCTTCCATTAAGCAGGATAAGGCAACACAAACTGACGCCTTTGTTCCTAAAACTGAAAAGACTTTTGCTAATAATTCTAAGTCAACGGTGACGAAAGCAATTACGCATTCTAAATCACCTTTGGCTGGCGCAGAAACGATAAGTAAAAGTCTTAAGCTTAATACTTCCAAGGAACAGAAGATTAGGAAAGAGAAAGGAAAATCGCCATTGTCTTTCAAAATTAAGGTCGAACATGTTCAAGATTTTCCCTCTCCTATTCCTCTTAAAATGAAAGCGTGCAAAGAAGTAGTTCGAAGCTTAAGCAAGCGAACTTCCACGCTTATACCCCATCATTATGATGTGAATCGTGTGAATTCTTCAAGTAGGAAGAACATCTCATGTACTAACGATGCTTATAATTCTTTATGTTATTATCCCTACCTAAAATATCCAGTCGATGTTAAGTCTGAGAAACATCTCAGGCGACTGGCTTCGGAGAAAATATTTAAATCTTCTCCGAGACACACATTCACCTGCGCTGAAACGTCCTTTCCGTGTCAAATTGCTCCTAAATGGATTCCTAAGTCAACGATTAAGTTAGGTAATCCCAAATATAGTCGGGTACCTAAAAGTACGTTAATGAATGATTTAGGACTAAAATCTGATTTGACACCTTATATGCTTAACTTGTTTTCTGATAACCAGGGAGGACCCATACAACAATGGGTACCAAAGTCCCGATAAAGTTTTGCAGGTGCCCAATCACGTGTGGTAATTCGACGATGGTTGCTCCACACGCGTGATTGGTATGAGACGAGAGCAACCACAAAACCCCGATCATGAGTAGTAATTAGAAGATGGTTGCTCCATACTCATGATCGGTACGAGGCGGGGGCAACCACATGCATGACTGGTAAGAGACGCGAGCAACCGCATCCCTCACGTATGGTCTTTGAGGTTGCTCCACATACGTTATAAAGGGAAGCACTGTGAGCAACTACACCGTAGGTAAATTCTATATATGCATTCCATAGTAAACTTTGGCATGCATATCGAACTGAAAAGACAATATACCTACTTTAAAAATAATAGAGTACAATATAGCTATGCATGCTTCAAAAGAACTTTTACTTTCAAATTTTTGCATGCGTGCATACATGAGCCGAAATGCAAAATACTCTATTTTATAGGTACATTATCATCATGCATACAATTTTAAGATTTTCGAGCTTAAACTTTCAAGAATGCATATACGCTGAATTGCAAAAATTACCTATTTTTCAAAATGGTACATTTTAAATATGCATTTTTCAAAACTTTAAATTCTAAATGCATATTACACACGGAAATGAAAAATATCATTTTTGTAAAATGAGCTTAATTTGAGGGGGAGCTATTTTTTTTAAAAGGGAATTGACCCTTATTTCTTTAGAAGGGAGCTATAATTATATTTTTGAGGGGGAGCGAACTTCAAATATGTGAATTTAGGGAAAGAGATTCACAGATCTTTCGAACTTTCCACGCATCTTTTGAGGGGGAGCAATTTTATTTTTGGAAGCATGTTTTGAGGGGGAGGAATAACAAAATATATATAATATGCATATACTATATTATATATATACTAATATATATTACTAATACAATATATATTATATCAATATAATATATAGTATAAAAATATATTTTACTAATAACGATTAATATATATATTATATCCATATAATATATAGTATAAAAATATATTTTACTAATAACGATTAATATATATATATATACAAAAAAAAGGCCATCAATATTTAAAAAAAAAAAAAGGGGCCATAATAAAAAAAAAAAAAGAATGTTCTCTCCTCTTCATCAAGCTTCATGGAGATTACCTCCGACCTCCGAAGATGGACCTCAAAAGAAGAATCTCGAGCCTACAACGGTCAACTCTTTTCAAAAGGCGACGGTGGCTAAAAATGCAAATCTCGGTGCTCGCTTCAATCGACATGCTCTGGCTTGCTGACAAATAAAGCAGCACTCACCACTTCCTACCGGATGCATGGATACTTCGTTCCTATGATTCAGTCAAACCCAACTGAATCTAACCCCGGAACATCACCGAGATTCAGTCGAATCACGAAGAAACAACCACGTCTACTAAAACCTTTTGAAAAGACCGACGCTACATAATTTCCTCAACTCACAAATTATTCGGACCAACCCCCATAGGTACAGGTGCTAATTTTATTAGCTCCCGGGTAGAAGTCGCCGCAATAGGTCCAACGGCGCGTGCACAACCGAGCCTTACCCACTCGTTTGTCTCACAAAAGACAGGTGTTTCAGAAATTATGGGGAAGCACGTCTTCTATCACCGCTTCACTCGGAAGCGGGTGATATTGAATTATGTGGTACTCAGCCCCACCACCACACTTCCTTGCGCACTCGAGTCTAATGTGTCCTCACTTTCCATATATTTTTATATTTTCTAGGACACATACACTTTTAAACACATGATCTTTGTGATAAAGTTAGAACTTCCGTAGACATGTCTTGCTTCGACATGATTCGAGGATTGGAAGGAAGTCTTGCCGTTGCAACATCAAAGCAACAACGGTTTCAGGCCATCGTCTACGAGCATAGCTCTTAGATCGATGTTAACGGGAAGTCTTCGTGACCCCAGTTTCTTACACGACGGATTGCCTTTGTGGCTCCGTCTGGTTATTACCATCACCGACCTGTCGTTTGTGTCCTCCTAATCTTCCTACACAAGCATGCCGATCTCGTTAACACGAATCGCCATGAGGGGGAGATGGGGACACGCATAAACAAAAAGGTCGGACCACCCACCAATCTCCGCCGCGCTCACCACTCTTAAGCCGGGCTCCCTGCACTTGAATGGAACATTCCAAAGGAGCCTAACACCCCACGCGTACCTTCTTCCGGAGCCAGACAAGCTTCCTCGAGGCTGAACCAGACAACTTCCTTTGAAGAAGACGAATCCAGCGCCGAGAAGAAGAAGATTGGAGAAGACATGACGACTGCCTTAGTGGGTACGTCAGGTTATTACCTAACCTGAGTTCCTACCAACGCCATCCTCATGTCCCGACGACGTGATCTTCTTGCCAAAGATAATGCCTCATTTTGACCCATCGCATGGCAATCTCCCCAACTCGATCTTCATGAGGGGGAGTAGTACTAAAGCAAAATGGGAGCAACACCACGACGAAAGTGCAAGATAGATCAGAAACGCTAAATCCTCAAGCGTCGTCAAAGAATCAAGCGAACACCATGGACTACAAAGATCGAAGTTGCTGCCTCGTGTGCGTCTCTCCAAAGTTCAAAGAGAACTTTCCAATCCCAACATAAGGTTGACCAAAAGTAGGGGGAGTTGCGCTATTATCGAAAGGAGAGATCGAACACAAAAAGAAGAAATCCGACAAGCGACTTCAAATCCCTTCCGGCATTTACGAGTCGAGCTTACAAAGAAGATTAAGAAGACGCGGTGCCGAGAAGCGAATATCAAGACACGGTGAGCTTGAAGATCTCCAAAAGAAGAGATCAAAGGACAAGACAAAGGAGGAAATTCTTTTAGGACTCAGGCAAACACACTAAGCCCCACAAAGATAATCCATGCCAAATTGAAGATTGAACACAAAGGGGGAGATTGTTAGGATTATTTTATTGTGTTCAATTAATTAGAATTATCTTTGTAGTTTATTTATAAAGATTATCATTATAAGAGGCTTAGTTTAATTGGGCTTTGTTAGGGGCCCAAGTATTATATACCAAAATGTGGTATAAATACTTGAACCCTAACACATAATAAAATGTGTATTGTGTGAAACTCTAACTAGAGAGAGAAAGTGAGCCCCCAACCTCTCAAGAACACAACACCCCACGCCAAGCTTCGATTCTTCCCATCTTTTCGTGGTAAACTCGTTTTAATAATGTTTAGTTGGATATTCTAGGCCTTTCAAGAATGTTCCTTTTCATTTGTGTTGGGCACTGGCTCATCTGTCTGAGTTGACATATTGCTAACCATAGGCTTTTTAACTTGTCTTTTCTTCGCAAGAGTATCTTCTAGTTCTTTAATTTTTGAATATAGTGGCTTGAGTTCTTCAAAGAGACATTTATATTTAGCTAAAGAAGTTTTATTGTCATTTTTACAATCAGACAGTTCTTTTGTAAGTTCACAGACTTTTATTTCAGAACTTCCTAATTTTAATTCAAGGTGTGTGATTTTGGCTTGTGCAGTAGCTAAAATATATTGAAGACTAGATGCTTTATCAAGATATTGTCTAAGAACACGCTCATTATTAGCTAACCTATCTTCTAACTCTTTAATAGTTTTTCTTTGAGCGTTCATGTAAGAATCCATTTTTGACGTTTCAGTTCAGACCAATTTAAGTTTGAAAATTTTGAATTGGTTTCTATAGAATGTTGGATTTTAATTTCAATTATGTTGGATGCTTATTGATCGTTATCGTGTGTTTGAATTGATATTAAATTTTGGATCAATGTGTTCGAATAGATTTTCGAATGATTATGTTTTCAGAAGTTTAGGTATCAAAAAGACTTTTGAAATGATTAGAAAAGAAAAAAAACTTATACCGAGAACAATTTTTTGTACCGAAAACTTTCACCAGTCCAAAAAAATATATTTTGTTACCCAAAACTTTTTCGTATGAACCGGGAACCTTTTTGAAGCAGGTACGCAAAAAATCTCGTAGCTAAAAATTTTTTTTTTTTTTTTTTTTACCTAAAACTATCGAAAATTTTGTGTTTCGAAAATCTCTCGTGCAAGTTTTCGTATAGGTTTTCGTATGATAAATGTTTCTTAGTCGCTGTAGCGTTCGAAAACTATTAACAAATATTTTTCGTATAGATTTTCGTACCAAAGGATTTCGTACGAAAATCGTTTTCTTTTTTTTTTTTTCGTATTGGAACAAAAATGTTTTTCGTATAGAGACTTTTTCGTACGAAAGTTAAGTTTTTCATGAGATATTTTTCGTACGAGAGAAAAAATATTTTTCGTATAGGAATTTTTTTTTCGGATGGTGATTTTTTTTTTATATGCAGTAGCGTGCGAAAAAAAATTTGGCCAAAGTTTTCGTATCGAATGAGGTTACTGTAGCGTTCGAAATTTTTAAGAATTATTAAAATATTCGTATAGTCTGTGTACGAAAACAGTTCATACGAAATCATGTTTGAATGTGAAAACAGTAACATACGAAAACATCAAATTAATTTCAGATTCGAACGAAATCTTGCTAAGTATCAGAATTAAACATGATAGATCGAGCGAAATGATAATCAAACTTGATTGAAACACTCGATTAACACTGAACTGAAGCAAAATATATCAGATTTTGAGATTTCGTATGATGAACAATCATGAATATCGATGAACAGTTCGACCAAAAAAAATTTATTCGATCCAAATTAAGCTCAATTAATCAAAGATAATCACAATTAACATATATCAATCAATTAGAAAACAATTTTCGTTCAACATCATACGGAAAACACTAAGCAAACATCATATGAAAATCAAAATCAGCAAAGTATCGTAAGTTTTGGCGCGAAGAACATATCATACGAAAAAAAATTCAGCAACAAAAAGTCGATCAATTCAACACGATTTGGCTCTGATACCAATTGTTAGGCCCGCACTTATCATCCAACGAAGAACTCGAGCATAGATTCGATAGATTTACCTCGATGATAATGCGAGCGGAAGCTTTAGGATTAAATCAATCAAATCTTCATTAATCAGAAACTTTCTCTCCAATTACCTCTTTCTCTCTCTACAATTCAACCCTAATTAAGATAATGGTGAGAGAGATTTTCTAGTGAGAGAAACCTAAACTCAAGTTTTGTGTATTTTACACACACTTGCCCTATATATACCAAAGCATACTTTGGTATATTTACACTTTAGTCCCTATATTTACATAAAATACAATTAAGTCCATAGACAAAGATAACATGATTATTGAACACTATAAAATATTTCCAACACCTGGAGTAACGCATGTCATGAATATTGACATTTTAATTGTCTGACAGACTTGAACCATTAAATTATAGCTTAAGTGTTTCATTTTAACAAGGAACGTGATTATGTTTAACTCAGGTAATCCTGAAAGAAAATTGCTATGAAAGATACGGTACCTTAGATATCACATTTGGATTTCAAAGTGATTTCCTGATATAGATTGGTTAGCAAAAAAACCTGCTGAACTTGTTTGTTTTGCGAAGGAAAATTAAAATTGTATTTTGATGAGATATAAGTTGTGCTAGCAAAGAAAAGAAACGATCAGACGATGTGTTCGAGTTTTTACCTTGATAATTTTCAAATTAATACAAAAAGGAGGTAATTTAATTGACAATAGTTAGAAGTATTTGATTATGCGGATTAAAAATAGGAACTAGTATGATGGCTAAAGAATTTAGATATGTTTTCGAGGAAATTCTTGGACTTCCTCTGTATAGAAATACGGGATTTACTACAGAACTATGATTGGGATATGGCATCGAATTCTATTTCATATTCGAGGGTGCCTATTGAAAGGAATGAACTAAATGACAAACTAGAAGAACGATTAGACATTGATTATACCGAGTAACCTTAGGGAGTATCTGAGATACTTATAAAAAGGGAATGATAATATGTTTTGATTATAAATTGAATTTCAGGAACAGAGGGGATAATGATAAATGGATAAATTCTCATTACAAGCGATTTATAGAATCAATCGAAAAGTTATAAGGTTTTTCTTAAAAGGTTTATATAGGATTGAAATATCATAGAAGAAAGATTTCCGAAAATGAAACCTATGGGATATGATAGAATTGTTATGAATTTTAAAAATGCAGTTGGAATAACCAACGCCTAAAGATATTTATGACATTGATAAAGAATGGCTTTAGACCTTAATTGGATGGACTAACGATTTTGCTACTGACGATATTGGTATATTCCAAGTCGAAAATAGAATATGAACGACTCTTAAGAGTTATACTCACGACCTTACGACAAAGGAGTGAAGGGCAAAGTCATCAAGATGAAATATGACTTGATGAAAGGATATTTTAATACAATGGCGATGACAGATAGAGTTACTAAAAGGTTTGGGACGACATGATTGAGTATTATCTGACAAGAATACTATGACCGATACTTGGAATCGAAAATAGTATGATATTAGGGTATGTCTAATTCCAGATCTGACTAAATTATGGAAACGGATATGAAAACAAGCGATACTGACGGAGATGCGTTTTGATTTGATTCATTATGATTGATTAAATTAAGCGACTACGTATAGATAAAAAGCTTGTAATATAGCTGAAAGGGTGAAACAAACGAATTCGAGACATATGTCTATAGATTTCTTTTATGACTTGTTTACCTCATGAGTAAAAGAAAAGATGGATGCCGTAGATTATAAAGATTGACGTACCTAATCAACTTAGAGCGACTTTGGATAAGCAAAAGAGTTTTACAAACATATGCCGAAGGAAAAATACATTGAGCCTCAATGTATTGGGTTATATAAAGTACAGAACAGAATCAGACCGTTGGTAGACTGACTGAACATAGTCACCAGAAGGATCATAAATATACAATGTTTTTCTGGTCGGCATGTTTCGACGATATAGAACAGATAACAGGTTCTATGTGACGGACCAGTTAAATTGTTATAATTATAGAAGACCGATGGGAAATTTTAGAATATAAGGACGAAAATTAAGAAACTAAATGAACGAGATAGAAAAAGAGTATGGAAATGAAAAGCGTAATATGATTTTGAAGAAAAGAAAAGTTGAGTCCGCGCTATATCGGACCATATGAAATACTTGAAAGGATTGGACCATTGGCGTATCGACTGGCGTTACCTCCAGAGCTGTAACAGATACATAATGTTTTTCATGTCAGTATGCTACGACGTTATAGATCGGATCCTTCTCATATTCTACATTATGAACCGGTTCAAATTTCCGAAAATCTCAGTTACATAGAAGAACCAGCGGAGATTTTGGAATTTGCTGACAAATTGTTGCGGAATAAAACAATTCCGATGGTAAAGGTACAATGGAAAAATCATTCCATCCGCGAAGCTACGTGGGAAACAAAAGAGAATATGAAGACGCAGTACCCATGGTTATTAACAGATACCAATACAGAATTTCGAGGGCGAAATTCTTAAAGGGGGGGAGAATTGTCAGGAACCGAAACCGAAATCTTATTTTATAAGATCATGCATTTGTATGATTGCATGTGTAATATTTTTATAAGGTTTGGTAAAGATAATAGAATTATTTTCGTACTCATGCATGGAAATATTGCAACGAAAACTATTAGGTACCGAAAACCTCTCCTATGCCGAAAACTTAAAATACCGAAAACTATTTGCATACCGAGAAGTTTATCGTACCGAAAACTTAAATATCGAGAACTAAGATAGTACCGAAAACTTTATAAAGAGGTATCGAAAACTTTATAAATAGGTACCGAAAACTTTATAAAGAGGTACCGAAAACTTTATGAAGAGGTACCGAAAACTTTATAAAGAGATGCCGAAAACTTTATAAATGTATCGAAAACTTTGATTTAATGGTACCGAAAACTTTCTCAAGTGAATACCGAAATATTTCTTATACCGAAAACCTTAAGGAAGAGATACCGAAAACTTGGATAGAATGATGATACCGAAAACTTTTCCTCTCATGCGTATAAGGATCAAAAACCTTCTATTATGCATAAAGAAGTATCGAAAACTTTTATAAGCAAAGGAGTATAGAAAACCCTTGGTGGGAGGTAAAGTGAAATTAAGATCAAACTTCTTCTAAGTTTGACACCTCATGCTTAATAAGTGCTTAGTAAGCACTTTTAACCCAATTGTATCACTTTAAATACTTAATAATGAAGCAACATCATACCTTAACAAAGAGGAGAGCTCGACAACAGCAATAAGGGTTCTTTGAAAGCACCATCATTAAGTACAAGTTAGGCATACAAAGAGAAAGGAGATTTAAGCACAAGTAAGGTCGTGATCTCGACAAAGGCAAAGACAAAGTCGAGTAAAGAAACAGGATTATATAAGCTAAACATGTGAGTATGATCGGCAACGTGTACTTATGTGCCTATGTGAATTGTTTGACTGATGATTTCACAGTATTACATGAATTGATATGATACGTTATGTGATATGTCTATTACAATATGCCTTGTCTATATGTAATATGATTGACAAAATATGTGATATACGTGAAAAGCGATGAATTATGTGGTATACATGAACTGTATGAATTGATTTGATTTGTACGACTTGATGTCATATGTCATGTGCATTCATATGTTACAAAAAGGGAGAAACCGTTATGACTGCTACGGCTTCGGATGATGCGATGTATTATGCCACGGTTACAATATGCGATGTATGATGCGATGAATTATGCGATGTATTCCTTTTCAGTTGTGTTTGGCACTTGCTCATCTGTCTGAGTTGACATATTGCTAAACATAGGCTTTTTAGCTTGTCTTTTCTTCGCAATAGTATCTTCTAGTTCTTTTATTTTTGAATATAGTGTCTTGCGTTCTTCAAAGAGACAATTATATTTAGCTATAGAAGTTTTATTGTCATTTTTACAATTAGACAGTTCTTTTGTAAGGTCACAGACTTTTATTTCAGAACTTCCTAATTTTAATTCAAGGTCTGTGATTTTGGCTTGTGCAGTAGCTAAAATATATTGAAGACTAGATGTTTTATCAAGATATTGTCTAAGAACACGCTCATTATTAGCTAACCTATCTTCTAACTCTTTAATAGTTTTTCTTTGAGCGTTCATGTAAGAATCCATTTTTTACGTTTCAGTTCAGACCAATTTAAGTTTGAAAATTTTGAATTGGTTTCTATAGAATGTTGGATTTTAATTTCAATTATGTTGGATGCTTATTGATCGTTATCGTGTGTTTGAATTGATATTAAATTTTGGATCAATGTGTTCGAATAGATTTTCGAATGATTAAGTTTTCAGAAGTTTAGGTATCAAAAAGACTTTTGAAATGATTAGAAAAGAAAAAAATTGTACCGAGAATAATTTTTGTACCGAAAAATTTTACCAATCAAAAAATTTTGTTACCCAAAACATTTTCGTATGAACCGGAAACCCTTTTTTTTTTTTTAAAGCAGGTACAAAAAAAATCTCGTAGCAAAAAAAATTGAAATTTTAGGACAAAAAAGAAATTAGGACTTTTACCCATCATAAGTTTTCGTATGTATAGAATAGTTTTTCGTAT
Organism: Lindernia subracemosa; assembly: GCA_028392965.1. Taxonomy (NCBI): domain Eukaryota; kingdom Viridiplantae; phylum Streptophyta; class Magnoliopsida; order Lamiales; family Linderniaceae; genus Vandellia; species Vandellia subracemosa. Next base: position 340,278 of record JAQPCC010000011.1, on the reverse strand, counting down.
GAGAAGAGTTTTTCGTATGAGAGGGGATGCGAAATCTTTAAAGAAATAATAAAGTATTCCTACGAAAACTTTTTCTTTCGCGTATTGCAGTAGGTGCAAAAAACTTTTAAAGAATATTAAAATATTCGTTCCTAAAAGTTTTCGTACTGAAAATCAAAGTTTTTCGTATGCAAAAATATTTTTTTTTTCGTATTGGAACAAAAATTTGTTTTTCGTATAGAGACTTTTACGTAAGAAAGTCAAACTCAAAAGTTTTTCGTATGAGATATTTTTCGTACGAGAGAAAAAAAATATTTTTCGGATAGGAATTTTTTTTCTCGGATGAACAGTAGCGGGCGAAAAAATTTTTCAGTGTTTTCGTATGAACAGTGCGTGAGGGAAAAAATTTTATTTTTGGATGAACAGTAACGTGCAAAAAAAAATTTGGCCAAAGTTTTCGTATCGAATGAGGTTACTGTAGCGTTCGAAATTTTTTTAAGAATTATTAAAATATTCGTATAGTCTGTGTACGAAAACAGTTCATACGAAATCCTGTTTGAATGCGAAAACAGTAACATACGAAAACATCAAATTAATTTCAGATTCGAACGAAATCTTGCTAAGTATCAGAATTAAACACGATAGACCGAGCGAAATGATAATCAAACTTGATTGAAACACTCGATTAACACTGAACTGAAGCAAAATATATCAGATTTTGAGATTTCGTATGATGAACAATCAGGAATATCGATGAACAGTTCGACCAAAAAAAATTTATTCGATCCAAATTAAGCTCAATTAATCAAAGATAAAGATAATCACAATTAACATATATCAATCAATTAGAAAACAAAAACAATAAGCAAACATCATACGAAAAACACTAAGCAAACATCATACGAAAATCAAAACCAGCAAAGTATCGTAAGTTTTGGCGCGAAGAACATATCATGCGGAAAAAAAAAAAATTCAGCAACAAAAAATCAACCCTAATTATGATAATGGTGAGAGAAAGCTCTGTTACCAATTGTTAGGTCCGTTTTTACATTCAACTTATGAACTTGAGCATCGATCTAATCGAAATTACCTTGAGGATGATCGAGCGGAAGCATTTGGGTAATATTCAATTAAACCTCCATTAATCACAACCTTCTCTCTACAATTAACCTTTCTCTCTCTACAAATCAACCCTAATTATGATAATGGTGAGAGAAAGCTAAACTCAAGTTGTGTGCTAATCACACATACTTGCCCTATATATACCAATCAATATTGGTAAATTTGCATTCTAATCCCTAACTATACATATATTACAATTAAGTCCCTAGACAAAGATAACTTGATTATTGAACACTATAAAATACTTCCAACACAACACTTCGAAAATTAGTTTTCGCACTATATCTCGAAAATACTTTTCGCACTCATATCGAAAATTTAAATTTTCGCACCCAAGCACTCCGAAAATTTATTTTCGCTTCTTATCACTTCGAAAGCTTGATTTTCATAACACACATACCGAAAATCAAATTTTCGCATATCACTTATCGAAAATAAATTTTTTGAATATCATATCACATCCAAAACATCATTGGCAAATTCTAGAAAAGTTTGATAAATTTCCGAAGTTTTCAAAATAACCTCAAAAGTTTTTTGGTATATACCAAAAATCTTTTCGGTACCCAAAATTTTCGATACTTCACAATATTTCTCGATAAATCAAACTTTTCGGTGCAGAAAATTTTAAAAGCCAATATTTTTTTTAATTCAAAATTTTTTTGGCACATTATAGAAAAAGTTCTTGGTAATATTTTCGAAGCTCTTCGACATTTCTTCAAAACTTTTCGATACACACCAAAAAGTTTTCGACACTTAAAATTTTCGAAACTTCACGATATTTATCGACACACCAAAACTTTTCGGCAAAGATTTTCCGAAAGCCAAAAATAATCAAATCTACACAACGCGTCAACGATCGCATATCCAACTGAAATCTTATCAAAATAAATAAATAAATAAATAAATAATTAAATTAAAATTTTTTGTTGACAATCATGGATTCTACTTCCGCAACATCTGAGATGATCTTTAATGCTAGTGATTTACACGAAAACTTTCTTTCTTTAAAGAAAGATTATGAAACCATGCATCGCGAGCTTAAATACGAATGTAAGACTAACAAAGCATTAGAAACTAAGCTAGCTAGTGCACAAGAAACTATTTCTTGTCTTGAATCAAAATTAGCTAGCTCAGAAACTAACGTATGTGAGCTAACCAAGAACCTAAATTCCTCTAAGCCAAGCCAAACTCAACTTATAAGTCACGAAAAGACTATAAGTGAGTTAGAAAGTAGACTAGACAATAATTACAAATGCTTAGTCAGGAGTTTAGAAGAAAGAGGTAGTCTTACTTGCCATTTAGAAAACGCGAGTGAGAAAATCACTAATATTGAATCTCAGGAATTAAAATTAAAAGCTCAAATTAGTGAACTAACAAATAAATTGAAAAATTGCGAACTCGAACGCAATAATTATCTGTCTGATTTGAGCAATTCGCGGAGCAGTTTTAAATTTTTATTTGAGGAACGCAATAAATTGCACTCTAAAGTTCATCACTTAGAGTGCATTCTTGCAAAAAAGGGTGAAACTGACCAAAGTTCCTCAATTAACTTCGCGTCCAATTGGGAAAATATGTTACATTTTAATAAACCTATCTCTTGTTGGGAAATTTCAGAGGTTGCTAGTAAAATTGTAGAATTGAACGCAACTCTGGAATCGAAAAGAGTAGGTTTCCGAGCAGAAAAGCAAAAACTCTTAGAGGAGATTTCTAATCTCAAAAACTCTCCATCCTTACCTGTCTTAAATAATCATTCTAAAGAAATATCTTCCATTAAACAAAATAAGGGAAAGCAAACGGATGCCTTTGTTCCTAAAATTAAAAGTCTTTTACTAATAATTCTAAGTCAACGGTGACGAAAGCAAATACGCATTCTAAATCACCTTTGGCCGGCGCAGAAACGAAAAGTAAAAGCAATACGCGTAAAAATACGAAGGAACAAAAGAAATTTAGGAAGGAGAAAGGAAAATCGACATTATTTTCCAAAACCAAGGACGACATTGCTAAAGATTTTCCTTCTCCCGCTCCTATAAAAAAGGAAGTTCCTAAAGAAGAAGTTCCAAGCTCAAGCAGGCCAACTTCTCAAACTTCCAAACTCTCTCATTCTTTAAAGAATGATAGAGATGGAATTTCTTACACACACAAAAATGCTTATTATTCTAGTAGGCAAAATTCCATCAAAAATCATCATTATGATGTGAATCGTGTGAATTCTCCAAGTAGGAAGAACATCTCATGTACTAACGATGCTTATAATTCTTTATGTTCTTATCCCTACCTAAAATATCCAGTCGATGTTAAGTCTGATAAACATCTCATGCGACTGGCTTCAGAGAAAATATTTAAATCTTCTCCGAGACACACATTCACCTGCGCTGAAACGTCCTTTCCGTGTCAAATTGCTCCTAAATGGGTTCCTAAGTCAAACATTAAGTTAGGTAATCCCAAATATAGTCGGGTACCTAAAAGTTTGTTAATGAATGATTTGGGACTAAAATCTGATGTGACACCTTATATGCTTAACTTATTTTCTGCTAATCAGGGAGGACCCATACAACAATGGGTACCAAAGTCCCGATAAAGTTTTGTTCGAGGGAGGAGAAAGAGTAAGCGCAACAGAGTACCGAAGCTTGGTGGGAAGCCTAAGGTACTTGTCAGAACTAACTCACGCGATCACAGTGAACACGATCTTGTTTTGGTAATGCTGAAAACCGACTACTATTTCTATAGCATTTGCACTGCTTAAATAATAGTTTACATGGAAACTAATAAAAGGCTACAATCGTGCCACTAATTTAGCCTAAAACTAATAAGGAAAACGCAATCTCCTCCTAAGCTAAGTACAATCTTATCCTAAGCTAATTAAAGAAAGTAAATCACAAGGATTATTCCTACAATCTCCTCCTAAGCCTTGTGTCCACCGTTGATGTCGATTAGGCCGATCTTACCCCGTAGCTCGTGAAACTTGGTCCTTCCGAGCGGCTTCGTCAGAATGTCGCCCAGCTGATCCTCGCTTCTGATGAACTCTACATCAATCAACCCTTCTTCTGCAGCCTCCCGGACGAAGTGATATTTCACACGAATGTGCTTACTCTGTCCGTGGAGTACTGGATTCTTGATCAACGCAATTGCGGACTTATTGTCCACCCTCAGCATTGGCGCTCTTGCTGATGTTCCCTGCACTTCAGACAAGACACGAGCGAGCCACAATGCTTGACAAGCAGCGTTTGCAGCTGCTATATACTCTGCCTCACAGCTGGACTGAGCCACCACCTTCTGCTTCATGGATTGCCAGGTTTTCGGGCTGCCACTGAGGAAGAAAATCACGCCAGTTGTGCTTTTACTCGCATCAACATCCCCGGCGTAATCACTGTCGCTGAAACCTGTCAGATAAAGCTCCTCCTTTTCCCTCCTGTCGAACCAGAGTCCCCAATCTTGGGTCCCGGCCACATAGCGCAGGATGCGCTTCACAGCTGCGATATGATCCTCGCGTGGATCCTCCAGGAACCGACTCACATAACCAACCGCAAAAGCTAGATCAGGGCGAGTGTTGACTAAATACCTCAAGCTCCCGACGATGCTCCTGTACGTCGTTGCATCGACCGGCGGCTCTGTGCTGTGCTTGCCTAACTTCAAGCGCGGTTCCATGGGCACATGACAGGGGTTACACCCTGCCATGCCACTCTTTTCCAAGATCTTGCCAGCGTAGGCGCCCTGGCTCAGCGAGATCCCCCTCGCGCCTTGCTTCACTTCAATGCCAAGGTAGTAGTGAAGCATGCCGAGGTCACTCATCATGAACGCGGCCGCCATCTCCTCCTTGAATGCCCTGACGTCACCGCCGTTCGAGCCGGTGATCACGAGGTCATCGACATAGACCCCGACCACCAGCTGCTTGCCGTCGTTCTGTCTGATGTAGATGGCGTGTTCCGACGGGCTCTTCCTGAAACCGAATGACAACATCGTGCTGTCCAGCTTCGCGTTCCACGCGCGCGGTGCTTGATGCAGCCCGTACAGCGCCTTTCGGAGCTTGAGCACCTTGTGCTCCTTGCCGGTGATGACAAACCCCGGCGGCTGCTCGACGTATACCTCCTCCTCCAGGTCTCCGTTCAAGAATGCCGACTTGACATCCATGTGGTGCACCTCCCAGCCTTCGTCCACATGCCCAATCTCCGGCAAGCCGCGCACCAGCTCCTCCCGAGCTAGCTTCCGGAGCGCCGCCATGTTGACATGGCAGAAGCGATCATGCCAGCGCCACGCCACCTTGTCGCTGCGCCCGCGCACCGCTAAGCACGTCGGCTGCGCTGTCTTAATCCGGAGCAGGTACAGACGGTTTGCATCGCTCGTCACCCTTGCCAACAGTTGACCTCCGAGCTCCCGAATCCGCATCACGCCAGCATCGATTTCGATCTTGAAGCGGACCTCGTCGCGCTGGCCCAGGCTCACGATGTTCGTCGTCAGCCGGGGAATAAAGTAGACCCCTTCGAACGACCGGAGCTCCCCGTTTTTGCACACGAAGACAACGGTGCCCCGCCCTTCAATCCGCACCACTGAGTCGTTGCCGAAGCGCACGGTGCCGCGCACCGCCACATCGAGTTTCGAGAAGGCGGCCCTAGATCCGGACATGTGATTGGTTGCCCCGGAGTCCAGGACCCACGTCTCCGCCTCCCGTTCCTCTTCTTCCCCGAACTGCGCAAACACCCTCTCTTCGCGGATCTCAATCTGGGCTACGGACGATGCCCGCCCAGATCCGCATCCTCCATGCTGATGCGATGCCCCCAACGACATCGGATCAGCCCTGGCGGGCGGCTCGACCGCCGATGAGGGTGGCGCCGATGAAGTTGCCGTCGATTGCGGCGTCGGTGGGGAGAGAATGGGAAAGAACTTTGCGAGACACAGTGAGGCCTCCTCCTCATCCTGGACCGCATGGGCCTGCTCCTTCTTGGGCTTCGACCAGCACTCCCAGGCCGAATGGCCCAACTTCCCGCATCGCCGGCATTCATCGCCCGCGCGCTTGTTTGAGATCGCCGGCCCACTCGACGACCCGCAAGTACGCCCACGACCGCGCCCGCGTCGGCCGCCTCCCCTATTCGCGCCTCCGCCGTCTCTTGAGCCGCCGCGGGAGTGGTTCTCCGCCTCCTGCTTCTTCTGCTGTGCGTCCCACTCCTCCTTAGTGAGATACAGCTTCCCTTCATGCTGTAGTGATGCCGGCGGTCCATCCAACTCTTCCTCCGCCTCTTGCAATCGCCCGGTGAGATCGGCGACCGTCATGGTGGATGGATCGAGCAGCGTCTTGATCGCAATCGCGATTTGCTTGAAGCGGGAAGGCAGACTCCGTAGCATCTTGGCTACGATTTCTTTGTCCTCCACCTCATCCCCCAATGTGCTGAGGTGCGCCGCCATGCCATTGAGGCGTAGCGCGAACTCCTCGACGGTCTCTCCGTCGTTGAACGTGGCGAGGTCGAATTTTCGACGCAGCTGCTGCGCCGTTGCCTTCTTTACACGATCGTCCCCGATCCGCATGGTCGCGATCGCGTCCCAGGCCTCCTTGGCCGTCTCCTTAGAGCCGATCGTCGACACCATTTCGGGTGGGACCGCACTCACCAGCGCATCGAGCGCCATCATGTCTTCCTGCTCATTTGCAGTGCCCTTCTCGATGACGTTCCATAGCGCTCTCGCTTTCAACCTCACCTTCATCATGAGTGCCCAGTCGGAGTAATTGGTCTTGGTGAGAACGGGGTAGCTATTCCCGCCGCCCACCTCACGAATCACTCGCTGGATCACGGTCCCGGAGGCTTTGGCTTCGGCTTTCTTACTTTCATCGCCTATGGTCCCCGGATGAACCTGGCTCTGATAACAATTGTCAGAACTAACTCACGTGATCACAGTGAACACGATCTTGTTTTGGTAATGCTGAAAACCGACTACTATTTCTGTAGCCTTTGCACTGCTTAAATAATAGTTTACATGGAAACTAATAAAAGGCTACAATCGTGCCAATAATTTAGCCTAAAACTAATAACCAAAATGCAATCTCCTCCTAAGCTAAGTACAATCTTATCCTAAGCTAATTAAAGAAAGTAAATCACAAGGATTATTCCTACAGTACTTGACCTGCACGAGGCCGGATATCTCATACGCTGTCGGGGTCGTGAGTCGCTTCATGGAAGAACCACGACAATCGCATCTCAAGGCGATTAAGAGAATACTCCAATACGTTCAAAGGATGAAGTCGCTCGGGCTCTTCTACCCGAGGACAAACGATGTGAAGTTGGTTGGCTATTCAGACAGTGATTGGTGCGGGGACGTTGATGACAGAAGAAGCACGAGCGGGTATGTCTTCTACCTTAGAAGCTCGGCGTTTACTTGGCTCTCGAAGAAGCAGCCAATCATAACTCTGTCAACCTGCGAAGCCGAGTATGTAGCAGCGTCTTTGTGCGCCATGCACACAATCTGGCTGAGGATTCTGCTGCTCGAGCTAAACGTCAAACAGGAGGAGCCAACCGAAATCAGAGTGGATAACAAGTCGGCAATCGAGCTAGCTAAGAATCCGGTGCATCACGAAAGAAGCAAGCAGATCGATGCTCGATTTCACTTCATCCGAGAGTAGGTGAAGAAGGAAAACGTGAAGATGATTCACGTTCCAAGTCTGGACCAGGTCGCAGACATTTTCATGAAGACGTTGCCGATTCCAATATTCGAGAATCTGAAGAATATGCTCGGGATGAAAGATTGGAAGACCTTGAGCTTCAGGGAGGAATTTGTTGAGATTGAAGCCCAAGAGCTTCCCAAGCGAGGAGCCTCCCGAGCGAGGTACTTCCCGAGCAAGAAGAAGTCACAGGAGAAGCCTTTCGTGAGAGAAGAGGTTCCTGAGAAAGAAGTGTCTTCCGAGCAGAAAGGATGGTCTTCCCGAGGAAGCCTGGAAGTAACTTCCCGAGAAGGCTCTGCTGAGAAGAATATGAGATGTCCAAATGACGGTTATGAAAGACAAAGGACGGTTACGGAAGAGATAAGGACATCAGTTAATGGGAAGAAACTGCCAAGCAAGTGGGAAGAAACTGTCAAAGAAACTGCCAAGGAAGTGCGACGAAACTGTCAAGGAAGTTAGTGGGTAGGAACTGTTTTTAGTAGTATAAAATCGTTCTTATGTATTTTTATGATATAAGTCTCGAAATATTTTGTAAGCAAGAAAGTTCTTCAGTAATATAAAGTTCTTCTCAGATAAATTCTCTTGTATTCCCGGAATCCCCTACAAATTTCCTTCCGAAAAACAGCTTTCTGATCCAGGAAAACCCAACAAAGGATATCACAACAAGCCTTAAAAACATCAATATCTACAATTCCAAGAGTTAGTAAGTTGAAAAACTTTGCCTGAGAGATATTCACGTTCCTTCCTCGTATTGTCTCGCATGGATGTTTGTCATATTTCACTCTGACAATGTTGAAGAATTCTGTTATTTCTAAGGAGCATCCAAGGAACGTTTCTAATCTGTATTCGATTAGGGATCTCAGCATTCGAATCATCTCTGGGTGGGTAGTTTCTTAATTTTGCCTCTGTAAATAGCCTTAGTCTATTAGTATAAATGGGCATCAATTCTCATTTAATTACAAACTAATTTATTAATATATATTCGTGTTTTCTCTCTTTGAGAATTGCATGGTTTTTGTTGGATTACCCTCGCGGTTTCGGATTCAACCCGTGTGTGGAAGAATCGAGGGCATCCATTCGCCAAAATTGGTACCCGAGATGTTATTGATATACAAAAATCAACTTGAAACCCCAAGCATGAGCACATAAGATAAGGATATGAAAGCTAGCTAGGGTTTTAGCCTTTTTACATTCGAAGCACGTGGCTATCTTCTTCAGTCCCTGGGACGAAAAAGAGACAATTTGAATTGATCAATAAAAATCGATTTTAATGCTAACCAACGCTTGGATCCGGCTCTACCCAAACTTTTCTGGTTCGCGTCAATCTGATTGATTTTTCGCTCAAAAGTACTATGTGAAAAATAACGGATGGTATAACTTTAGCAACAATTTGACAATGGGTTTGAGTCAGTGATTGGATCGATGCTTCCGCAATCCAATAATGATACTACAATCTTGATTTTCCAAGATTCGGCCTTGGCTAGGTCGACATGCCGGTCTCACGTATATCGGACCAAAAAGTAAACTTAGATTGCTGCTCTTTTTCGATTAAACTCTTGGGGGTGAGGTTCACGCAGACTACTATGATCACTTGTTCCATCATTGACACTCTTGGAGTAATTAGTCATATGATCACGATCTCCAATGTGAGTGTATTCATGTCACGCCTTCCCACTTTCCAAGTGTGCGGTTGGCACCACCACTTTGGAATCGTCGACAAATAAGTCGCAATCGGACGTCTAGTGCCTTAGAAGAGTTCTACACTTACAAACATTTTCTAAGCATAGGTTATATTCTTTGGTGTCGTCCCCTCTCATCCGATCATAATAAACGACTTAACTCGTTGCATATGGATTTTGTTTATTTATCGCATAATCAGATACAAGTAAACTTATAAATCGAAAAAAAAACCAAAAATGCCTCAAATAGCTCAAACAGTACGAAAGGTATAGATCTTATGCTAATTCTAATCCTCACATGGCATTCTGAGGGAAAATTCCTAACAATTTTTTCGTGAGTCTCCTAAATAAAACTCTTCTCTCGGATTGTGAGTGCTCTGATTCGTAGTACGTCGCTCTTCTTCGGCCCAACTGTTTGGTGCATTGTGAGATCAAGAATTAGACCTATCAACAAATTCTTCATCTGTTCGTGAAAGTTGATAGTTTCATTACGTGGTGATCATCGCTGTCCAACTTCGGGATTTAAAGGATCTCGGGTTAAATGGACCGATGGTTCTTTATTAGTTATGTTAGGAATATTTTATTGTGTTCAATTAATTAGAATTATCTTTGTAGTTTATTTATAAAGATTCTCTTTATAAGGAGCTTAGTGTAATTGGGCTTTGTTAGAGGCCCAAGTATTATATACCAACTTGTGCTATAAATACTAAAATCCTAACACATAATAAAGTGTTTTGTGTGAAAATTCATCTAGAGAGAGAGAGAGAGCCACCCAACACCTCTCAAGAACACAACACCCCATGTTGAATCAATTCTTCCCATATTCAAACGTGGTTAAATCGTCCCCAATGTTAGATTGTTAGGATAGAAAGGCTACCAACAAGTTGTATCAGAGCCAAACGCATTAGGATTTGAGCGATTTTTCTGAAAATTTTGGGATTTTTAGTGTTCTTGAGCTCGAAATATTCGGCCATAGATCTTGAGTTTTTGGGCTTATTTTACTGATTTTGCAAGCTCAAGAGCTAAATAGGTTGTTTTCGAGTGATTTTAAGTGTTTACCCAACATTTTTCAGTTGATTTGAGTGAGATTTAGGTAGAAATCACATAGAAAACTCGTCATATTTTCTGCCGATATGATTTTCGGGCAGATGAATGTAACAATGCCCAGATTTTCGGCTGATTCTACCCGATTTTCATTGATTTTCGGGTGACTCTGTTCGAAATTCGGCGTGTTTCTACCCGATTTTCGAATTTTTGCCTGATTATCATCACCCGAATTTCCTGCACGATGAAAATTAGTACTTACCCGATTTTCAACACCCGAATTTTCGTTTCAAATCTCGGCGATTTTCAAGTTTTCGAGCAGACCCGAATTCGGGCAGAGTAACCCGAATTTGCCCATTCTCGGCGATTGTCTGATTTTCGGACTGAATTATCCGAATTCGGGCAAATCATCCGAATCAGTCTCCCGAATTTCTACCTACCCAAAAATTCTTAGTACCCGATTTTCCAATCATACCTCTTAAGATTTTCGGTCAAAGTCTTCACCCGAGAAGTCACTCACTCTTTCAGAAATTACACTTAAACGTTTTCGATCACCTAAAATTTTTTGCCCCCCCCCCCGGAACCAAAAAGGCTTTGAGGAAAATTTTTTATACATCATTTGATAGAGAAAAATTTTATGAGTCCAATAGTCATAGTCTATTTTACACTTTTTCGAGATAGAGGAACTTAACTTCTGGTAGCGGTTTGGTGAAGATGTCTGCTACTTGTTGCTCTGTAGGGATGTGTTCCAGTTTAACCCGCTTGTTCTGAACGTGGTCTCTGATAAAGTGGTGTCTGATCTCAATATGCTTGGTCCTTGAATGTAGAACCGGATTATGAGTGATGGCAATCGCACTTGTGTTGTCGCAGAAGATGGGAGTATCCGACTCTTCTATCCCGAAGTCTTTCAACTGATGTTGCATCCACAAGATCTGTGAGCAACAGCTTCCAGCTGCTAGATACTCGGCTTCAGCGGTAGAGGTGGCTATTGGCGTCTGCTTCTTGTTAAACCATGATATTAACCTATCTCCAAGAAACTGACATGTCCCGCTGGTACTTCGCCTATCAATCTTGCACCCGGCATAATCTGCATCTGTGTATCCTAATAAGGAAAAGCTGGAATCCTTTGGATACCACAGACCTACGTTGATCGTCTTTGATAGATACTTCAGTATCCTCTTTGTTGCAGCATAGTGGCTTATTTTTGGATCTGACTGAAACCTTGCACATAGACCAACACTGTACATGATGTCCGGTCGGCTTGCAGTCAAGTAGAGAAGGGAACCGATTAAGCCTCGGTATTTAGTTACTTCAACCGGTATCCCTTTCTCATATTTGTCCAGTTTGACTGATGCGCTCATGGGAGTAGATGTCGGTGAGCAGTTTTCCATTCCAAATTTCTTTATCAGCTCTTTCGTATACTTGGGCTGACTGATGAAGATTCTATGTTCCAGTTGTTTGACTTGAAGCCCCAAGAAAAAGGATAGCTCACCCATCATGCTCATCTCAAACTTATCTTGCATCAGTTTTGAGAACTTTTTGCAGAGTTTAGGGTTTGTTGAGCCGAAAATAATGTCATCGACATAGATTTGTACAATGAGCAGGTGTTCCCCCTTAGTATATCGAAACAGTGTCTTGTCAACCGACCCTATTTGAAAGTCATGTTCGGTCAGGAATTCTGACAAGGTTTCGTACCAGGCTCGAGGCGCTTGTTTCAATCCATACAAGGCCTTCTTACTGGTATACATGGTCTGGATGGTCATGGTCTTCAAATCCCGGGGGCTGAGCCACAAAGACTTCTTCAGATAAGAGTCCATTTAAAAAGGCACTCTTTACATCCATCTGATAGACCTTGAAGTCTTTGTAAGCAGCATATGTTAAGAACAGCCGAATAGCTTCCAGCCTTGCGACTGGCGCGAATGTCTCGTCATAGTCAATTCGTTCTTCTTGTCTGAATCCTTGAGCAACCAGTCGGGCCTTGTTTCTGACAACCAAACCTTCTTCATTTAGTTTATTCTTGAAGACCCATTTGGTGTCGATTACTGTTTGAGTCGGTCTTGGAACTAAACTCCACACTTGATTCCTCTCGAATTGATTTAGTTCCTCTTGCATAGCTTCAATCTAGCTATCATCTTCAAGTGCTTCTTCAACCTTGCTTGGTTGTACTTGTGAGATAAAGACATAATTGAAGAGATTTTGGTGAGCTTGTCTCCTAGTCCTCATAGGCGCGGTTGGTTCGCCAATAATCAGCCTGGTTGGATGATTTAGCTTGATCCGGTTCCATTTTATAGATTCCCCCTCAACAGGTTCACCAGTATTCTGAGTGGGTACTGGAGTTTCTTCAGTTGGAGGTTCTGGGATCGATTCAATAACAGGCTCTTCTACTATTTCATGTGTTTCTTCCGGCTGGTTCTGCTCCTTGACCAGCTCTCCATCATCGCTTGACTCATCGAGATTAGAGATCTCCAGCTGATTGCTTAACCGATTGATGTTTCTGGGCGTATCGATTTCTACCTGAAGTTCCTCAAATACCACATGAGCAGACTTTTCAATAGTCAGTGTCTTACAGTTGAAGACCCGGTATGCCTTGCTGACTGAAGAGTATCCAAGAAAGAATCCTTTATCTGCTCGTTGTTCGAAGGCAGCTAGATGGTTTTTCCCATTGTTATGGATGTAGCACCTGCTTCCGAATGTCCTGAAGTACCCGATGTACGGTACATTGCCGGTCCAGATTTCGTATGGAGTCTTTCCACTGCTCTTGCATATCATAGACCGGTTTTGAGTGTAGCAGGCGGTATTGATGGCTTCTGCCCAGAACTTCTGCAAAATGTCTGCATCTGCTAGCATAGTCCGTGCTGCTTCCTTTAGAGTTTGGTTGCGTCGTTCAGCTACTCCGTTTTGTTGCGGTGTCCTGGCAGCAGACAACTCATGGCGTATACCATGGTCCTCAAGAAAACTGGTTAGGGTAGTATTTAAGAACTAGGTTCCCCTATCGCTCCTTATTATATTAATCTTACTGCAGTTCTCATTTTGTACTCTTTTAAGTAATTTTATTAAGACTGAGGCAGTTTGATCTTTAGATTTTAAAGGGTTCACCCATGTATATCTTGAAAAGTCATCTATTACAACGAGGGTGTATTTGGCGCCACCTATGCTAACTATTGATATGGGACCGAAAAGATCCATATGCAGTAAATTCAGACACCGGTTTGAGCTAACGTTACCCTTGCTTTTAAAAGTGGACCTGATTTGCTTTCCTAATTGACAAGCTGAACATACCTTATCTTTATAGAAGGTTAATTTGGGTAAGCCAGTTACTAAATCATTTTTGCTCAGAACTGAAATAGTTTTGAAATTTAAGTGGTTCAACCGCTTATGCCATAACCAACTTTTGGACTCTTCGGTCACCAGACACATAGTACTAGGTGCATTTTGTTCTGCCCAGCATATTGTGTAAGTGCCGTTAGTTCGAGTTCCAAATAGTATGGTTCGGTCAAGTTGATCTTTTACCAAACAGTTGTCCTTTTGAAAAATGATCTTAAAGCCGGCATCACTGAGTTGACTTACGCTAATTAAATTGTAGTGCAAATTTTTCACTAAGTAAACATTTTTAAGAGTTAAGTTTCCATGGACAACCTTACCCTTGCCCACGGTTTTACCTTTACCGTTGTCTCCAAATGTGACAGTGATGCTTGTACAAGGCTTTATGCTTGTTAGCAGCTTCTCATTTTCGGTCATGTGCCTACAGCAGCCACTGTCCAGATACCAGCTTGATCTCCGCAGTTCTTCCATGTATTCCTGCAAAGAAAAAGAAAATTTTTGGTCCCCACTTACTTGGGTACAGATGGGATTAAACCCTTCCGTATCCAAACCTGGATAATCCTTACAGATTTTCCAGTTTCTGGATTAATAAGGTATCGTGGCCTTTTGACTATACCCTTTGACCGATACCGATTGGTATTGTGTCTTGGGCGAGTCCAGTTTCTAGTTCTGGACACCGGTTTCTGTGGTCCATTCCCCCTTAGCTTGTGGAGTCTCTGGTCGGTCCAGTTTTGTACCCTTTCTTGGGTTATCCTATCTCTAGGCCTATAGGGTGCCCTATTTCTGGCCTGAGTTACCGGTTTGCTCAGCTTGTTCCCTTGCTGATTTGGCTTCCTAGCCACTTGGTTGGGTATTTCTTCCGATATGCGCTGGGTTTTGTACCCAAGTCCGGCTTTATTCCGGCTAACTTCCCTAGTCGGTTCATTAATCTTTTCAGAAGATTTAACAAAGGTAATTACCTTTGGTTGTATGCTTGAAGGAATACTGTTAGCAGCTGATGTGGATGGGCCGGTACTTGGTTCTACGGTTGCGAGACTGCTATATCCTAGACCGGTGCGATCTCTATCATACCTCATGATTCTTTGAAGACAGTCGGTCTTCTTGGATGATTCAGTCCAGGTAGATACTACTCCTTGAAGCTTAAGGTTTTCTGCCTCCAGCTGGGCAACCTTGGAGGCCAATTTGTCTTTCTCCTGGGTTGATTCTTCGGTTCTGGCCTTATGGCCTTTGTCTCTACTCTGCTCGAGAGTATTCGGTATTCCAGCGTCAGTTCTTGTAGTGCATGGGCCAGTTCTTCCCTTGAGAACTCAGGTGAGGAGAAGTCGAAGTCATCTTCCTGTATATTAGCCATCAGGCACGCCACTTCGTCGTCACTCTCTTCTTCTGAGCTGGACTCATCTGAGTCAGTTTCAGCCCATTTTGATTTATCTTCTGCAAGTAGCGCTTTGGGTTTCTTTTTGTACCGAAACTTCTTCTCCCGGTCTCCCTTCTTTTCTTTGCCCTTGTCCTTTCTCGGTTTTGGGCAGTCAGCAGCATAGTGGCCATTCCTGCCACAATTAAAGCATGCATCAGTATCATCATTTTCTTTGCTAACCTTATTGAACTTTTGATAGTTATTTTGATTCTTTTTCAAGAATCTTCCAAATTTTCTGGTTAGCAGAGCCATTGCTTCCTCAGCCACGTCTTCTGCAGCCTTTGATGACCCTTCAACAGCTGCTAGTGCTTTGATCGGTTCAGGTACTGTGCTTTCCTCCATACGAGTTTGTAGCTCGAACTCGTAGGCTTTCAGGTCAGCGAACAGGTCGTGCATCATACAGCTTGTTCCAGTCCTTGGACTCCCTCATAGCCATCGTCTTTACGTCCCATTCCCTTGGAAGAGCCTTTATTACTTTGATGGCTAGATCTCTATTTTCCAGCTCTGTTCCAAGGGACCTCAGTTCGTTGACGATGCTACTGAAACGTTCCTCAAATGCCGTCATTGTTTCGCCGGCTTTTATCTTTATCATGTCGTATTTTTGAACTGCAACGATGAGTTTATTTTCTCTCGTTGAGTCGTTCCCTTCCCAGATCTGGCATAGTTTGGACCAGATCTCTTTGGCGGTTTTGCACAGCATGACTTGGTTAAATATTCCATCATCAAGCGTTCTGAATATGGCATTTCTGGCCACGTTGTCGAGATTCATCAGCTTTTTCTCGGCAGTTGTTCAGTCTTTTCTTGACTTAGGAATTTCTTGAGGAGCGGTTGGGTCGGCTGCATGTTTGGGGTTGATCTTCATGAGGGTTGGTGGTCCTTCATTGATGATCTCCCACATGTCATCTTCTTGAGCTGTAAGATAAGTTTCCATTCTTATCTTCTACCCAATGAAGTTCTCTCTGCTGAACATCGGTAGCTTGTTGGCATTCATTTTTTCAGTTCAGTGATTCAGTAAACCCGCTCTGATACCACTTGTTAGGACCGGTGTATGTGTTTAGAGGGGGGTGAATAAACACTTGTCGATTTTTTGCTTACTGAACCTTCACTGAACGGTTGATGCGGAATTCAAACCGGTTCAAGTGGTGAACTGGTGAGTGTCGTGTGTGTTTTGGTTTGTGAGTAGAGAGAACTTGTTTATGGAAGTTCGGAGTTAAAATCTCCTACGTCTCCCCTTCTTCCCAGCAGGAAGGTATCACTAGAAGACTCGATTTATACATACCGGTATACAACCTTCCTTAGCTAGACTTACACAGCTATAACTCGCTAGTTATACTCAGCTAACTAAACTCCTAGCAAACTCGAACTTAGGCAGCTTTTTACAGTCCACCTAGATATACCAGCTTCTTACAGTCCGGTATTGTGAAGAACTATCACAGCAATACAGTATTAACTCTCAGCTTGACTCGATTTGAGTTTTGGTTTGAATGCTTGTAGATTTGAATTCTCATTGTGTTCTTCACACCCGTCACAAATGTTGAGAGGCTCGTATTTATACTCGTCTCTTGATCTTGTGACCGTTGCATGGGTGTGGGCCATCTTCATTAAATGGCTGCGCAGACCGCATTATTGATCTTTCCACTTTTGGCAAAGTTGCAGTCTAGCGTCAAGTATCAGCAATATTGTCTTCATGTCTTCTTTGATGCAAGTCTTGACCTTGCTTGATCTTTTACTGCAATACTGCAGATCTCTTGTACCTTCTTGATATTTAGAACTTCAACGGTACCTTCTTGCTTCGACGTGACCAATATCTGATGTTATTGGTCTTCAAGACCGGTACGTGATCGGTACGTGACTGGTTTCTTAGATGTCTCCGAGACCGATTGCTTTTAGGATGTTTTGTTAACCGCCAAAACCTTAACTGGGTTGTTTACCGGTTTGTTCTATCATAATATATATATATTTATAAATAATAAATATTTAAAATTAAAATTAATATTTCATCTATTGAAAGTCTTAAATTAAAAAGAATTCTTAAACTACATATTACATACTCATATATATATATATATATATATTCGAGCACACACGACTAGTTTGCTTCAAATACTAGTGTTAATTAAAACAAACTTATATTTTTATTATTGGTATGTCAATCGACAAAACTAACTGGTATGTTAAATCAACAAAATAATTAATATTTAAGATTAATCTAATTATGATTAGCATACTAATATTATTTTAATGTTAATTATAATAAATATTAAAATTTCAAAAAAAAAAGAAATGAAAAGAAAACAATAAATAATAACATGTAGGATTTTACAAGCCTAAATTATAGGGTTAATTTTATTATAATTGTTAGGAATATTTTATTGTGTTCAATTAATTAGAATTATATTTGTAGTTTATTTATAAAGATTATCATTATAAGAGGCTTAGTGTAATTGGGCTTTGCTAGGGGCCCAAGTATTATATACCAACTTGTGGTATAAATACTAAAACCTTAACACATAATAAAGTGTATTTTGTGTGAAAATTCATCTAGAGAGAGATAGAGCCACCCAACACCTCTCAAGAACACACACACCCCACGTGAGCTAAATTCTTCCCATTATTAACGTGGTTAAATCTTCCATAGTTAGATTGTTATGATAGAATGGCTACCAACAAGTGGCATCAGAGCCAAACGCGTTCGGATTTGAGCGATTTTTTCTGAAATTTTTGGGTTTTTTCATACCTTCGAGTTCGAAACCTTTTTTGCTCTTGATCTTGAGTTTTTGAGCTTATTTTACTGATTTTGCAAGCCCAAGAGCTAAATAGCTTGTTTTCGAGTGATTTTAAGTGTTTAACCAACATTTTTCAGTTGATTTGAGTGAGATTAAGGTAGAAATCGCATAGAAAACTTGTCATTTTTTCCCAGAGATGATTTTCGGGTAGATGAATGCAACAGTACCTTGAAATTCAAATAGTTTTCACCCGAATTTTACCCGAATTTCTTAAACTCGGCGAATTTTAATTCTACCCGAAATTGTACCCGAAATTCCTGTTTTCAGCGAAAATCTCTGTCTGAGAACACCCGAATTTTAAGGTTTTTGGACAATTTTTAATTTTACCTGAATTTCTTTCTCGGCGAAAATTAGTACTTATCCGATTTCCATCACCCGAATTTTCGCTTAAAATTCTCGGCGATTTTCTAGTTTTCGGCCAGACCCGAATTCGGGCATACGTACCCGAATTTGCTCACTCTGGGCGATTGTCTGATTTTCGGACCGAATTATCCGAATTCGGGCAAATCATCCGAATCAATATTCCCGAATTTCTACCTATCCGAAAATTCTTTTTACTCGAATTCTTTCTACCTACCCCAATTTCGGTGAAAGTACCCGAGAATTCACTGTTCTCAATCGAAAACAGTGACCTCCGATTCTCGATTACTCACTCTTCAAAAAATTACACTTAAACGTTTTCGATCACCAAAAATTTTCGGCCCCCCCTCGGAATAAAAAGACTTTAAATAGCAAAAAAAAATAAAAAATTTATACATCATTTGATAGAGAAAAATTTTCTGAGTCCAATAGGCATAATCTATTTTACACTTTTTCGAAATTTTTCAAAATAAATTTTCCGGGCCCAAAATTTTCGGTATAGAAAACTTTTTTTCGTCAATTTTTGAAGGCAAATCCACTATACGCGTCAACGATCACGTATCCAACAATCAACTTAGGTCGTATTTGGCATATTATAGAAAATGTTTTGGTAATTTTCCCGAAGTTTTCGAAATCATTCTAAAATTTTTAGGTACACACCAAAAATTTCGACACTTATTATCTTCGATACTTCACTATACTTTTTGATAAACCAAACTTTTCGGAACTGAATTTCCAAAAGCCAAATTTTTAATTTTTAAATTAAAAAAATAAATTATTATTATGGATGCTCAAGCTAGAAAAATTGAGGAATTAGAAGCAAGATTTGCTAATAATTACTCTGTGTTAATTAATCAACAGGAATGTCTAGCTTTCGCTAATGAAGATTTGGCTAACATAAAGTCAAAGGTCATTAGCTTAGAAACTAAGTGTTGGTCGCCTTTGTATCCTAACAACCTAACTAGGGGAAGATTTAACCACGTTTGAATATGGGAAGAATTGATTCAACGTGGGGTGTGTGTGCTTGAGAGGTGTTGGGGGCTCTCTCTCTCTCTCTAGATAGATTTTCACACAATACACACTTTATTATGTGTTAGGGTTTTAGTATTTATACCACAAGTTGGTATATAATACTTGAGCCCCTAACAAAGCCTAATTACACTAAGCCTCTTATAATGATAATCTTTATAAATAAACTACAAAGATAATTCTAATTAATTGAACACAATAAAATAATCCTAACAATCTCCCCCTTTGTGTTCAATCTTCAATTTGGCATGGATTATCTTTGCGGGGCTTAGTGCGTTTGCCTGAGTCCTAAAAGAATTTTCTCCTTGTCTTGTCTTTTGATCTCTTCTTTTGGAGATCTTCAAGCTCACTGTGTCTTGATCTTCGCTTCTCGGCACTGGATCTTCTTAATCTTCTTTTGAAGCTCGATTCGTAAATGCCGGAAGGTGTTTGAAGTTGCTTGCCTGATCTCTTCTTTTTGTGTTCGATCTCTCCTTTCGATATTAGCACAACTCCCCCTACTTTTGGTCAACCTTATGTTGGGATTGAGAAGTTCTCTTTGAAATTTGGAGAGACGCACACGAGGCAGCAAATTCGATCTTTGTAGTCCATGGTGTTTGCTTGATCCTTTGACGACGCTTGAGGATTTAGCGTTTCTGATCTATCTTGCACTTTCGTCGTGGTATTGCTCCCATTTTGCTTTAGTACTACTCCCCCTCATGAAGATCGAGTTGGGGAGATCGCCATGCGATGGGTCAAAATGAGGCATTATCTTTGGCAAGAAGATCACGTCGTCGAGACATGGGGATGGCGTTGGTAGGAACTCAGGTTAGGTAATAACCTGACGTAGCCACTAAGGCAGTCGTCAAGTCTTCTCCAATCTTCTTCTTCTCGGCGCCGGATTCGTCTTCTTCGAAGGAAGTTGTCTGGTTCTGTTAGGAACCGAAAACTTTCTTAGATGAATACTGAAAGTTTCATTATAGAGGATCGAAAATTTTAATTATGTAAAAGGTTTATCATGAAGCTAAGAGCATGATTTTTGGATAGTAAAGATATACATGATCATATCAGTTTAGTCTAGCATCTCTGTCCTGTGTTCATGTCCATTTTTGAAATAGTTACGCTTCGAATATGAATAATATCAAAACATAAAAGTTGTAGATAATCAAGTTAGGTGTTCATAGAAATTTGAATCAGGGTAATTGATACCCTGAATCGAAAGTTATGGTTGAAAAGGTGTTGACTACCATCAACATTCGTAAACCATTCGTAAACCCATTCGTAAACCCATTCGAAAAGCTTTGTGTCTCATTTTAGAAGTAGATACACTTCGAACTAAATAAAGTACCAAATATAAAAGTTGTAGATAAGCAAGTTAGTTGTTCACAGGAATTTGAATCAGGGTAATTGATGCACTGAATCGAAAGTTATGGTTGAAAAGGTGTTGACTGCCATCAACATTCGTAAACCATTCGTAAACCCATTCGTAAAACCATTCGAAAAGCTTTGTGTCTCATTTTCGAAGTAGATACTTCGAACTAGATAAAGTGCAAAACATCAAAGTTGTAGATAATCAAGTTAGCTGTTCATATGAATTTGAATTAGGGTAATTGATGCCCTGAATCCAAAGTTATGATGAAAAAGGTATTGATTGGATATCAGTATTCGAAAACCTTAGAGACCATGCCGAAAACTTCATGTCTATGCACATAGGTATCAAAAACTTCTAATACCTATAAGTGCCGAAAACCTCTTTACTTAATAAGGAGTATGGCTCGAAAATCACCTATAAAATGCATATAGAAAACCCTTGACAAGAGATAAAGTAAAAGTTAATATCAAGACTATCTTGAGTTTGACACCTCATGCTTAAGAGTGATTAGTAAGCACCTCTTAGCCAATCATATTACTTTAATCACTTAGAAAACCAGAAAGTCCATACCTAAAGAGAGGAGGAGCACGAACACTTGAGGAGAAAGGAGGGTGAAAGCATCATCATAAGAGATTAGCCAAAAACACACTCAAAGTGTAGTAAACCAAGCTCAAGTGAGGTATACATGTGAAATACCTTATTTATAATTGATTTATCTCATTCATGCTAGGTTAAAAGGAAGTTGACATCATTGTTAACCTAGTAAGGGAGTTAAGGGTCGAAATTGAGAAGTTCATGCATTTTATCCATGGAGAAAACATGATGATCACTAGAGGGGGGGTGCAAGTGATTACAGCTGTGTTTCCAGCAACCCCTGTTCTGAGTTCATGTTCATTTTTGAAGTGGTTACACTTCGAATCTGGGAAACGTTAAAGACCAAAAATTATATAGTATTAAGTTAGCTGTTCGTAGGACTTAAAATCAGGGCTATTGATGTTTTCTGTCAAAAGTTATAAAGGAAATGCCACTGACTGCCAAACCAGGGTGACAGCAGCTAAGAACCCCCATAAAGATTCATTCTGGTATTTATGTACTTAGAATTCGACCATATGTAAAGAATGAAAGTTTTAGATAATTTAGTTAGCTGTTCATACCCGTTAGAATCAACCTCATCGATGTTGTGTAACCATAGTTATGAATAAGAAGGCATTGTTTGCCAGTTCTGAAACAGCAGCAGCTAAACAGTAGGTTGATGGCTCATTTTGACTTCGATGCACTTCGAATTCGAAGATGTAGAAAGAAAGAAAGTTGTAGATACTTAAGTTAGATTTCCAGAACAGCTTCAAACAACCTGATCGATGCTCTGTACCAAACGTTATGAAGGAAAGATTACAAACTGTCATTTCGGGACAGCATTTGCATATGATGAAGACTTAGTTATGTACAAACACATGCATATCGTGCACTTATGTCATTCATAGGGTCCTGTATTGATTTGTTAAATATGACATGTTTATAGGTCGAGACCCTAATAAAGGCAAGGATAAGGCCGAGTAAAGAGCGGGAGTAAAACTGTGAGTATGATTGCAACGTGTGCTTTATGTGCTATACGTGATTGATTTATGATTATGTGATCTACGTGATGAAGTATTATGCAAAGGTGTTGAGTCCCTTATATGATTCGACTTATGGGTGATATGATCAATATTATGCATTTTATGTGCGACATGTGAGTATCTGTGATGCATCATGAAAGGCATGAATGTAAAGAAAAGACTGTTATGACCGCTATGACTTCAGGGGATGAGTGTTCGATGGATGATATTATCGATGGATATCCCTACGGGGAACTACAGAGTCCTGTACAGGCACCATATATATGTTATGCTATAGAGTCCCATGCATGGGCACACAGACACTTTACGATCGATGGCCTGAGTCAAAGCTGGTTCATAACAGAAAGATAAAATAAATGAGCATATAGATGCATACGCTATGGTTATATATGATTATGTAAATGACTATGTGACAGTGATATGTTATGGACTACGTGAATAAGAAAGTGATGTACCTGCGTATATGGATTGATATATGTTTCATGGCAGTGTGATTGATGTATTTACGTTATTACTTTATAGTTGACATGTTGCGATCATACTCTGAATTGTTGTTTCACAGTTTGGTATTGTAGATCGAAGTGAGCTCATTTTGGCACTATGGAGTCAAGGTCGGCCGGCTATTTCCTCGTCCTTCTCCCTCCGCTCATCGATTGCATATAGTTCATATAGATAAAGTGTGATGGTGTTACGTTTTAAACAGACTCTGATGTGTACATATATGTATATGTTTTACTTGCGTTGCACATTTTGAAAAACGAAAAATTTTACGCGAAATTATTTTGGAAATTTCGTGGTTTATGTGTCTATGGGAAGGAGCGCCACAGGTTCGGCCTCGAGGAAGCTTGTCTGGCTCCGGAAGAAGGTACGCGTGGGGTGTTAGGCTCCTTTGGAATGTTCCGTTCAAGTGCAGGGGAGCCCGGCTTCAGAGTGGTGAGCGTGGCGGAGATTGGTGGGTGGTCCGACCTGTTTGTTTATGCATGTCCCCTTCTCCCCCTCATGGCGATTCGTGTTAACGAGATCGGCATGCTTGTGTAGGAAGATTAGGAGGACACAAACGACAGGTCTGTGATGGTAATAACCAGACGGAGCCACTAAGGCAATCCGTCGACGCGACTTCAGAGACAAACTCCGAGACGTGGCCTGTGAGGACAGGGCTTGAAGAACCGGGGCCACATAGGCATCCCGTTTGCATCGTTCTAGAGCTCGAGACGATGGCCTGATTCCGTTGTTGTATTGATGTTGCAACGGCAGGACTTCCTTCCAATCGTGGAATCACATCTACAGGAGATGTGTCTATGGAAGTTCTGATCTGGTGACGAAGTCCAGATAAGAAAATGTGTATGTGTCCTAGAAAATTATAAAATATTTAGATAGTGAGGACACCTAGACTCGATGTGTTCAAGAAAGTTTAGTGGTGTGGGGCTGACTACCACTTAGTTCAATATCTCCCGCTTCCAAGTGAAGCGGTGATAGCTTACATGGCTCCCCGTGATTTAATGAAACATCGGTCTATTGGGAGATCGATGAGTGGGTAAGGCTCGGTTGTGCATGTGCCATTGGACCAAATGAGGCGACTTCTACTCGGGAGCTGATAAAAATCAGCACCTGCACCTATGTGGGATGGTCCGAATGTTGTGTGAGGTAAGGGATTTTTGTATCATCAGCTATGTGGTCTTGTCAAGAACCGCCAAATAAGGGTGGCTTTTATGCGTATGAATCGTCAATAACACTCGGTTGCATTCCGGGGTTAGGTTCAGTTTGGTCTGACTGAACCATAGGAACTAGAATTCCTGCATCCATCAATTTTGATGAGTGGTGCTTGATCAGCAAGTTGGAGCAGGTCGGTAGAGTGCATCATAATATGAGCGCCATGAAGTCACCTTTGCCTTTTGAGGATTCTTGAACTCTTGAGGGTTGAGTTTTTTGTTAAAGTCCGTCTTGGGAGGTGGAATAGCTTGATGATGAGAGGATCTTTCCTTGTTTTTTTTTTTTTTTTTTTTTTTTTTGCTGTATTTTTTTTGTAGATACATATATATATTTATTGTAATAATAATAGAATAATATACTATATATTATATTATATTATATAGCTATATAACTATATATATATAGATATTTTGTTCCTCCCCCTCAAATCGTGCACCACCGTAAGAGTTTTTCTATTCTTTAAAATGTACTCCCCTCGAAAATATGGAATGATACTCCCCCTAAATGCATGCACGCCTAAAATGTAGATTTTCTCCCAAAAAAAATGAGCGTGATGAAAATAACGTCTTTTTCTTTTCAGTTCAGATGCATACTTAAAGAATTAATTTTCTTTAAACTAAGCATATTAAAATGTACGTTTTCTACCTTTGACGCTCCTACAGAAAATAGGTAATTTTTTTTTTGCGATTCAGCTTATATGCATACTTGAAAGTTTAAGCTCGAAAATTTTAAAATTATATGCATAATGAAAATGTACCTATAAAATAGGGTATTTTGCATTTCGGCTCATGTATGCATGCATGCAAAAATTTGAAAATAAAAGCCCTTTTGAAGCATGCATAGCTATATTGTACCCTATTATTTTCAAAGTAGGTATATTGTCTTTTCAACTCGATACACATGCCAAAATTTACTATGGAATGCATATATAGAATTTACCTACGGTGTAATTGCTCACCGTGCTTCCCTTTATAACGTATGTGGAGCAACTTCAAAGTACCATACGTGAGAGATGCGGTTGCTCGCGTCTCTTACCAGTCATGCATGTGGAGCAACTCGAGTACCGTGCATGCTGGAATGTGTGGTTGCCCTCGTCTCGTACCGATCATGAGTATGGAGCAACCATCTTCTAATTACTACTCATGATCGGGGCTTTGTGGTTGCTCTCGTCTCATACCAATCACGCATGTGGAGCAACCATCGTCGAATTACCACACGTGATTGGGCTCCTGCAAAATATTAGCGGGACTTTGGTACCCATTTTTGGATGGGTCCTCCCTGATTAGCAGAAAACAATTTATGCACATTTGGTTCAGATATACATCCTAAATCATCATTTAAAGTCCTATTTAATTTGATTTCTGATTTAGGAATCCAAGTTTGGTGAACCTTAGAGGGAAATGACAATTCAACGCCGGTGAATGTGTGTCTAGGTTTAGAAGATCTGAAGATTTTCTCCCTAGCCAGTCACAGAAGGTGTCTTTCAGACTTAATCTGGACTGGGTATTTCAAGTATGAATACGAGTTTATCGCACTATATGCGTCATCAGATGATGAGTCGTATTGCCTACAAGAATTCACATCATTCACTCTATAATGATGGGGAATAAGCGTGGAAGTTCGCTTGCTTAAGCTTGGAACTTCTTTGAACGCTTTCCTTGAAAGAGGAATAAGAGAGGTAAAATCTTGAACATGTTCGACCTTAATTTTTGAAAATAATGTCGACTTTCCTTTCTCCTTCCTAATCTTCTGTTCCATGGAAGTATTAAGCTTAAGGCTTTTACTTATCTTTTCTGCGCCAGTCAAAGGTGACTTAGAATGCATATTTTCTTTCGTCACCGTTGAGTTAGAATTATTAGCAAAAGTCTTTTCAGTTTTAGGAACAAGGATGCTTTTCTTCACCTGTTTTGAGGAAGATGTATCTTTTGAAAGATCATTGGAAACAGGTAAAGACGGGGAATTTTTGAGATATAAAATCTCCTCTAAAAGCTTTTTCCTTTCTGCTCGGAAACCTACTCTTTCCGATTCCAGAGTTGCGTTCAATTCTGCAATTTTACTAGCAACCTCCGGAATTTCCCAACTAGAGATAGGTTTATTAGAATGTAAATTATTTTCCCCTAAAGACACTAAGTTAGAAGAGGGATTTTCATCTGCCTGACTTCTTTTACCACAAGCGTTCTCTAAAAGTTCAATCTTAGAGAAAAACATACACCGTTCCTCTAAGATTATCTCATATTTTGATGAGACACGATTTCGCTCATCTTCGCAAGAACGTAATCTTTTAGTCATATCACAGACATTCTTTTCACTAATTTCTAACTTAGTTCCTAAGCTAATGACCTTTGACCTCATGTTAGCCAAATCCTCATTAACGAAAGCTAGATCTTCCTGTTGCTTAAGCAACACAGAGTAATTATTAGCAAATCTTGCTTCTAATTCCTCAATTTTTCTAGCTTGAGCATCCATAATAATTATTATTTTTTTAATTTAAAAATTTAAAATTTGGCTTTTGGAAATTCAGTTCCGAAAAGTTTGGTTTTATCAAAAAGTATAGTGAAGTATCGAAGATAGTAAGTGTCGAAAATTTTTGGTTTGCACCTACAAATTTTGGAATGATTTCGAAAACTTCGGAAAAATTACCAAAACTTTTTCTATAATATGCCAAAAAAAAGACCTAAGTTGATTGTTGGATACGTGATCGTTAACGCGTATAGTGGATTTGCCTTCAAAAATTGACGAAAAAAGTTTTCTATACCGAAAATTTGGGCCCGAAAAATTTATTTTGAAAATTTTCGAAAAACGTGTAAAATAGACTATGTCCGTTAGACTCATATTTTTTATTTTGTTTTTTTGCTAGTTAAGCCTTTTTATTCCGAGGGGGGGGGCCGAAAAATTTTTGGTGATCGAAAATATTTAAGTGTAATTTTTGAAGAGTAAGTAATCGAAGATTGGAAGTCACTGTTTTCGATTGAGAACAGTGAATTCTCGGGTGAAGACTTTGACCGAAATTCGGGTAGGTAGATAGAAAGAATTCGATTACAAAGAATTTTCGGGTAGGTAGAAATTCGGGTAAGTTCCAAAATCGGGTAAGTCCCAAATTTGAGTATGTCCTAAAATTCGCAGAGAAGGAAATTCGGGTAGGAGATTTCGGGTAAAAATAAAATTCTGTCCAAAAAAAATCTTAAAATTCGGGTGTTCTCAGACACAGATTGTCGCCGAAAATAGGAATTTCGGGTAAAATTCGGGTAGAATTAAAAATTCGCCGAGTTTTAAGAAATTCGGGTAAATTCGAGTAACTTTAAAATTCGCCGAGTTTTAAGAAATTCGGGTGAAATTCGGGTGAAAACAGTCCGAATTTCAGGGAACTGTTGCATTCATCCACCCGAAAATCATCTCTGGGAAAAAAATGACGAGTTTTCTGCGCGATTTCTAGCTAAATCTCACTCAAATCAACTGAAAAATGTTGGGTAAACACTTAAAATCACTCGAAAACAACTTATTTAGCTCTTTAGCTTGCAAAATCAGTAAAATAAGCTCGAAAACTCAGATCAAGAGCAAAAAAGGTTTCGAACTCAAAGCTATGAAAAAGCCCAAAAATTTCAGAAAAATCGCTCAAATCCGAACGCGTTTGGCTCTGATACCACTTGTTGGTCGCCTTTCTATCCTAACAACCTAACTAGGGGAAGATTTAACCACGTTTGAATATGGGAAGAATTGATTCAACGTGGGGTGTGTGTGCTTGAGAGGTGTTGGGGGCTCTCTCTCTCTCTCTAGATAGATTTTCACACAATACACACTTTATTATGTGTTAGGGTTTTAGTATTTATACCACAAGTTGGTATATAATACTTGGGCTCCTAACAAAGCCCAATTACACTAAGCCTCTTATAATGATAATCTTTATAAATAAACTACAAAGATAATTCTAATTAATTGAACACAATAAAATAATCCTAACACTAAGTTAGAGATTAGTGAAAAGAATGTCTGCGATAGGATGAAAAGATTATGTTCTTGTGAAGATGAGCGAAATCGTGTCTCATCAAAATATGAGATAATCTTAGAGGAACGGCGTATGCTTTACTCTAAGATTGAACTTTTAGAGAACGCTATTGCAAAAAAAAGTCAAGCAGATAAAAATGTCTCTTCTAACTTAGTGTCTTTCGGGGAAAATAATTTACATTTTAATAAACCTACTTCTTGTTAGAAAATTCCTGAGGTTGCTAGTAAAATTGCAGAATTGAACGCAACCTTAGAATCAGAAAGAGTAGGTTTCCGAGCGGAAAAGAAAAAGCTTTTAGAGGAGATTTTATATCTCAAAAATTCCCCGTCTTTACATGTTTCCAATGATCTTTCAAAAGATACATCTTCCTCGAAACAGGTGAAGGAAACAGAGAAAAGCATCCATGTTCCTAAAACTGAGAAAGTTTTTACTAGTAATTAAAAGTCAATTTTGGCTGGCGCAGAAATGATAAGTAAAAGTCTTAAGCTTAATACTTCCAAGGAACAGAAGATTAGGAAGGAGAAAGGAAAATCGCCATTATCTTTCAAAATTAAGGTCGAACATGTTCAAGATTTTCCCTCTCCTATTCCTCTTCAAAGGAAAGCGTGCAAAGAAGAAGTTCAAAGCTTAAGCAAGCGAACTTCCACTCTTATTTCTCATCATTATAGAGTGAATGATGTGAATTCTTGTAGGCAATACGACTCATCATCTGATGATGCATATAGTGCGATAAGTTCGTATTCATACTTGAAATACCCGGTCTAGATTAAGTCTGAAAGACACCTTCTGCGACTGGTTAGGGAGAAAATCTTCAGAACTTCTAAACCTAGACACACATTCACCGGCGCTGAATTGTCATTTCCCTCTAAGGTTCACCAAACTTGGGTTCCTAAATCAGAAATCAAATTAAATAGGACTTTAAAGAATGATTTATGATGTATATCTGAACCAAATGTGCATAAATTATTTTCTGCTAATCAGGGAGGACCCATCCAAAAATGGGTACCAAAGTCCCGATAAAGTTTTGCAGGAGCCCAATCACGTGTGGTAATTCGACGATGGTTGCTCCACACGCGTGATTGGTATAAGACGAGAGCAACCACAGAACCCCGATCATGAGTAGTAATTAGAAGATGGCTGCTTCATACTCATGTCGGTACGAGACGAGGGCAACCACAACATCCCAGCATGGTTGGTATTCCGGGAGTTACTCCACAACCATGACTGGTATGCAGTGTGAGCAACTACACCGTAGGTAAATTCTATATATGCATTCCATAGTAAATTTTGACATGCATATCGAGCGAAAAAGACAATATACCTACTTTGAAAACAATAGGGTACAATATAGCTATGCATGCTTCAAAACGACTTTTACTTTCAAATTCTTGCATGCATGCTAACATGAGCTGAAATGCGAAATACCCTATTATATAGGTACATTTTTATTATGCATACAATTTTAAAATTTTCGAGCTTAAACTTTTAAGTATGCATATAAGTTGAATCGCAAAAATTACCTATTTTCTGTAGGAGCGTCAAAGATAGAAAACGTACATTTTAATATGCTTAGTTTAAAGAAAATTAATTCTTTAAGTATGCATCTGAACTGAAAAGAAAAAGACGTTATTTTCATCACGCTCATTTTTTTGGGAGAAAATCTACATTTTAGGCGTGCATGCATTAAGGGGGAGTATCATTCCATATTTTCGAGGGAAGTACATTTTAAAGGGGAGAAAAACTCTTACGGGGGTGCACGATTTGAGGGGAAGAAAAAAAAAAAAAAAAAAATATATATATATATTTATTGTAATAATAATAGAATAATATATTATATATAGCTATATAATATAATATAATATATAGTATATTATTCTATTATTATTACAATATATATATATATCTACAAAAAAAAAAACAGTAAAAAAAAACAGCAAAAAAAAAAAAAAAAAGAAGGAAAAATCCTCTCATCATCAAGCTATTCCACCTCCCAAGACGGACTTTAACAAAAAACTCAACCCTCAAGAGTTCAAGAATCCTCAAAAGGCAAAGGAATTCTAGTTCCTATGGTTCAGTCAGACCAAACTGAACTTAACCTCGGAACGCAACCGAGTGTTAGTGACGATTCTTGCGCATAAAAGCCACCCCTATTTGGCAGTTCTTGACAAGACCACAGAGCCGATGATACACAAATTCCTTACATCAGACAACATTCGGACCATCCCACATAGGTGCAGGTACGGATTTTGATCAGCTCCTGGGTAGAAGTCGCCTCATTTGGTCCAATGGCGCATGCACAACCGAGCTTTACCCACTCATTGATCTCCCAATTGACCGATGTTTCATTAAATCACGGGGAGCCATGTAAGCTATCACCGCTTCACTTGGAAGCGGGAGATATTGAACTAAGTGGTAGTCAGCCCCACACCACTGAACTTTCTTGAACACATCGAGTCTAGGTGTCCTCACTATCTAAATGTTTTATAATTTTATAGGACACATACACCTTTTCTAATCTGGACTTCATCACCAGATCAGAACTTCCATAGACACATCTCCTGTAGATGTGATTTCAGGATTGGAAGGAAGTCATGCCGTTGCAACATCAATACAACAACGGAATCAGGCCATCGTCTCGAGCTAGTCTCTAGAACGATGTAAACGGGACGCCTATGTGGCCCCGGTTCTTCAAGCCCTGTCCTCACAGGCCACGTCTCGGAGTTTGTCTCTGAAGTCGTGTCGACGGATTGCCTTAGTGGCTCCGTCTGGTTATTACCATCACCGACCTGTCGTTTGTGTCTTTCTAATCTTCCTATACAAGCATGCCGATCTCATTAACTCAAATCGCCATGAGGGGGAGAAGGGGACACTCATAAACAAACAGGTCGGACCACCCATCAATTTCCGCCGAGCGTACCACTCTGAAGCCGGGCTTCCTGCACTTGAATGGAACATTCCAAAGGAGCCTCGGCACATTTTACAACACCCCACGCGTACCTTCTTCTGAAACCAGACAAGCTTCCTCGAGGCCGAACCAGACAACTTCCTTCGAAGAAGACGAATCCGGCGCCGAGAAGAAGAAGATTAAAAAAGACTTGACGGCTTAAAACTACGGAGAAAGACCAGGACAAGATGCGATCAAAGTACATGATCCGCGACATCATCAAAGTTGAATATCAGGGCGTGGATCACTATCTACATCTGGTCTACAGAATACAACGTCAAATCAAGAGAGTCCTAGCCGAAAGAGCATTCAAAGCCCCCGCAAAAAGAGGAGATAGCCCTTGTAGGGGGAGATTGTTAGGACTCAAGATTTTAACGGGAAGTCTTTGTGACCCCGGTTTCTTATACGACGGATTTTTTTTGTGGCTCCGTCAGGTAATTACCGATCCTGAGCTTCTACAAGCCTACCAATGTCATTTCCTTGTCCCGACGACGTAATCAACATGCCAAATCATCAAGCGTCGTCAAATCAAGCAAACACCGCCGACTTTCAAAGACCGAAGTTGCCGCCTCGTGTGCGTCTCTCCAAATTTCAAAGAGAACTTCCCAATTCCAACATAAGGTTGACCAAAAGTAGGGGGAGTTGCGTCATTATCGAAAGGAGAGATCGAACACAAAAAGAAGAAAATTCTTCAAGATCCACAAGAAACTTCAAACACCTTCCGGCATTTACGAGTCGAGCTTCAAAAGAAGATTAAGAAGATCTGGTGCCGAGAAGCGAAGATCAAGACACGGTGAGCTTGAAGATCTCCAAAAGAAGAGGTCAAAAGACAAGACAAGAAGGAAATTCCTGTAGTACTCAGGCAAACACGCTAAGCACCACAAAGATAATACATGTCAAATTGAAGTTTGAACACAAAGGGGGAGATTGTTAGGAATATTTTATTGTGTTCAATTAATTAGAATTATCTTTGTAGTTTATTTATAAAGATTATCATTATAAGAGGCTTAGTGTAATTGGGCTTTGTTAGGGGCCCAAGTATTATATACCAACTTGTGGTATAAATACTAAAACCCTAACACATAATAAAGTGTGTTTTGTGTGAAAATTCATCTAGAGAGAGAGAGAGCCACCCAACACCTCTCAAGAACACATACACCCCACGTGAGCTAAATTCTTCCCATTATTAACGTGGTGATTTGTTAGGATAGAATGGCTACTAACAATAATGATATAAATTAATGTCATTACAATCAAAATAAGTATTTTAAATTCATAAAAAAATAAAAAATTATAACGCCATTTTGATTGACGACATTATGACTTTAAAAATAGGAGTCGAGTGTTTGCTACGTGTTAGGAATATTTTATAGTGCTCAATAATCATGTTATCTTTGTCTTGGGACTTAATTGTATTTTATGTAAATATAGGGACTAAAGTGTAAATATACCAAAGTATGCTTTGGTATATATAGGGCAAGTGTGTGTAAAATACACACAACTTGAGTAATTGTTTCTCTCTCTAGAATAGTTTTCTCTCTCATCGTTAGCAAAATTAAGGTTTAATTGTAGAGAGAGAAAGTGAGGTATATTGTAGAGAGAATGTTAGGATCATTTTCTAGTGTTCATCATATAACTTGTATTGATGTATTTCTGATTGGGTTAGTATATTGATGAGTTTGCTAGTTGGGGGGCACTCTTGTAATTATACCAAAGTATGTTTGGTATAAATAGTGGGCTAGGGCTTATTTTAATGTAACACTTCCCATTAGAATAAAAAGTCTATATTGAGCTAAACCTAGAAAAGTGTGAACTCTCTCTCTACACTTAACAGCCGCCACCTTCACATAAAACACGCACAAACACACACTCGAAGGTGTGCACTATTCCATTGAGTTTGAGAGCTCTTGCTTGGATTAGGGACCAACAATTCGTATCAGAGCCACCGTGAGGTTTGGGTGGAAGTGTTCTAACGTCGTTGGATCGATTTTTACATGTTTTTGTTGTTGAAGATTCAAAACCCATTTTAAAGCTTTTCGCAACATGAACTTCGCGTTTTTGCTTCGTTTTGGGTTTTGACTGGTGTTTTTGAGTAGTTATGTGCCGATTCTATCATTCTAGCTCATTACCCAGTATTTCCAGCTCTTTTCTGCATTTTTTAAGCTTTACGACCTTCAAAATCGACGTTTTCGATACCAGAACTGTGCTTTTCGGTACAAGAACACGCTTAATTCTGCAGGAAAAGTTTTCGGCACTGAGGTTTTCGCAGCTACAGTGCCTCCAGAAGTTTTCGCAATCCAAAAGTTCTTGGCACTGAAGTTTTCGCCGCTACAGTGCTCTCCGAAGTTTTCGCAATCTTAAAAGTTTTCGGCACTGAAGTCTTCGCCGCTACAGTGTCTCAAAAAGTTTTCGCAATCAACCAAAGTTTTCGACACTGAGGTTTTGTCGGTACAGTGTCTTCAAAAACTTTTCGGTATCTCAAAGTTTTCGGTGCCACAAAGTTTTCGGTATCTAAAAGTTTTCGGCATCCAAAAGTTTTCGGCATTTCTAACTTCTCAGACCAGCAAACTTTTTGGTACTCTGTCTTTTCCCGAAAACTCATTTTAAAACGAAAACTCCCTTACAAAAACATAAAACTTTTCGGACTCAGAAACTTTTCGGCAACAATCTTCAACTTTGTTCTTCAATTCAAGCACTCTCGATCCAAAGACAATTTTAAAAAAAAAAAAAAAAAAACCCACCCAATACATCACGCGTTCCACTTCAAGCAAATCTCACTCACACTTTATTACAACAGAAAATGGACGCATATAGCATGGGAAGCGACATGAGGCCACCTGTTCTTAGACAGGGCGAATACTCTATATGGAGAGACAGGTTCATCACGTTCATAGAGACGAAAGACCAAGCTGAGAATCTGCTCGAATCCATCAATCAAGGTCCGCCCAATTCTGGTTAATTGTCCCAACTGCCCCAAACAACAATCCACCGATAGAAGAGTTGCGTACTCTTAAGACATCGGATCAGCTCACGGAAGAGGAGAGAATCCACCAAAAGGCCGATCAACTTGCCAAGTCTTACCTTATGCAGGCCATCCCCAATGAAATCTACATTCAAATTAACAGTGCCAAAACGGAAAAGGAAATGTGGGATGCTCTTGACGTACTCATGCAAGGAACTGATGTTAGTGTGATGACCAGAATCACAAACACCTACACTGCTTATGATCTATTCAAAGCACGAAAAGGAGAGTCCCTGCTGGAGACTTATCAAAGATTTGTCATCATACTCAACGAGCTGAAGATTGCTGGGGTTGCCAAGGGACAATTGGAAATAAATGTCAAGTTCCTGAACTCACTTCTCCCAGGATGGGACCAAACTGCCATACTTATGAGGCAGATGAAGGACTTGACCCAGATCAACATCCACACACTCTTTGACAACCTCAACCAGTGCAAGATGCATTCCAGGGGAAGAGAGGTGACTAGAGATATGGGGATGGAGTCTGCAGCATTTATTTCCGATGGGCCATCCAAGAAAATGTCGAAGGACAAGGTAGTTGTGCAACCGACCGCTGAGAAGGAAGGAGAGTCGGAATCTGACTCTTACGAGGATAGACAGGAATTTATGAAGCACATGGCATTGATCACTAGCTCGATGGCCAAGAGGTTCTTCAAAAAGGGAGGGTCCTCATCAAATCGCCAAAGGACCACTTCTGGCTCTAAGCTAAGAGACCAAACCATGGACACCTCTGAGCAGAAAAATGCACAAACGGCTCCTAAATGCTACAACTGCGGCAAGCCCGGTCACTATGCCAGAGAATGCCGAGCCCCAAAGAAGAAGGATGCCAACTATTACCTGAGAAAAGCTAAGTTGGCAGAACAAAAGGAAGCTGGGGTGGTGCTGATGGCTGAGCAAGATCACTGGCTCGAAAATACTTCGGACAGTGAGGAGGAGAACGTAGCACTGATGGCACGCATTGAAGAAAGCTCGGAGCAGAGGCCTCAGGAAGAGATTCAAACACAGAATGCCTAACCGCAACGGAGACCGTTGAGGTAACCAAAGAAGAACTTGAATCTCTTATAAAATTGCAAAATGAGTTAACTTCCTTAAATTCGTCTAGAAAAGTAGACAAAAGAAGGATTAAAGATCTAGAGGACAGGCTAGCAAATAATCAACGAGTCCTAGAACAAACCTTAATAGAAAAAGGAAATGAGATGACTCGTGTAGTAATCGCGAATGAGAAGATCACTGGTCTGGAAAAACAAATTGTACAATTTGAATCCAAGATCAGCACTCTGACTCATGAGATCAAGTCCTCAGAAAACAATGTCAAGGATAGCATAGGGAGATATGAAATGATACATAAGGAAAGGTTACGATTATACTCCAAAATTAAGAAATTAGAGGATATTATAACCAAGAGGGGACATACGGATCAAACTATCTTCTTAAATCAACCCGCCGATACTGAATTCTACCATCCTCTTTCTGGCATCGGGTTCAACAATCCCCAAAACCTAAAGAAATGTAATGTGCTACAATTTTATGACATTAGGTATATGGAATTAAGCATAACTCATCTAATGCCCTTCATAAATCACTCTGAAATCTTAAGATTAGAAGAGGAAAAACGGAAAAATGCACGTGCTGAAATCGAGTATGACTATACGGACTTGAACAACAGTTATAAAACTAAGTTTTGTCCAGCAATAACTTAGTTCGAGTTCGACATCCCTCGAACCCCCGAAGGTGAAACCTTACGGCAATCTTCGAGTGAATCTACTACATCAGAGCAACCAGACTCATCCTGGTACATGCCCGAATGTATAAAGAAAATAGCAGAACTTCACTCTGCTTTAGATAGCGAAAGAAAAACTTTTGAGAGTGAAAAACAAACGCTCTTGAAAGAAATCGCTCATTTAAAGAACACTCCTGCCTCTATTGAAAGCAAAGCACCTAAATTTCCTAAGCTTCCTCTTAAATCTTCCCTTACTAACCCAATGCCTTTCAATTCCATAGGCTCTCTAAAGAAAACGTGGATTAAGAAAGGAGACAAAAAGAAGAAAAACAAGATTTCAATGATGTTTTGTATTTAAAAGCTTTTCCTTCTAGAAACAAGTCGTTTTATTTTGATCAGTCTGTACTTAACTCTCTAGACTATGTTCATCTTTGCAATTCCAAACTCGATCGTCCTTTACAATATTCCTCTAAAATGTTTTCTAAGTCTACTCTATCTAAGAAAAGGAAACGATCAACCATTAAAAATAACAACAAACCTGCAAAAACTAAGACAACCCAACATTGGATGCCCAAGGTAGAACCTAAGGGAACCATGAGCCAAAACACGACAAGAAAATGGGTACCCAAGCCTAAACAAAATCCTTCCGCTGTAGCTCAAATGAAAACTAGGCTAGGAAAAGCGTCTTTTAAAACTAACAATGATAGAGGAGGCGGACCCATTTTCAAATGGGTACCTAAAACCCTCTATTCTGTTTTGCAGGTCTCTCATGTGTGGTATTTAGATTCCGGTTGCTCCACACACATGACGGGAAACAAAGAGCTGCTGAGCAACTACACCGAAAAATACGGAGGAATAGTCCGTTTCGGGAACAGTGATGGTGCCACGATCCGAGGTTATGGAGATCTAATTTGCAACCGGCTAACCATCAAAGGAGTCTCCCACGTAGAAGGATTAACGCACAACCTCTTTTCGATCGGGCAATTCTGCGATCGAGGTCTACAAGTACTGTTTCGTCAAAAGAGGTGCACAATCGTGAATGAGATGGGTGAAGAACTCCTGGTGGGCACTCGAAGGACAAATCTCTATACAATTGATGTGCGATCAATCAAGCCGTCTACAACGATATGCCTCATTAGCAAAGCGTCATCCTCACAAAATGAGCTCTGGCATCATCGACTGTCTCATCTAAACCTCAAAACCATCAACAAGCTGGCAACCAACAAGCTGGTTCTCGGACTTCCAGCACTAAAATATCAAAAAGAACACTTATGCTCAGCCTGTGAAAGAGGAAAAATGAAGAAAGCGTCTCACTCCACCAAACCAATACCTTCGTCATCACGACCACTGGAGCTGCTCCACATTGACTTATGCGGCCCCATGAGGACAGAAAGCCTAAGCGGACGGAAGTACATGATGGTCATCGTAGACGACTTTTCAAGATTCACATGGGTCCACTTCCTAAAATCAAAGGATGAGACGTCAATTCAAATTCCGATCTTTGTAAAAGCAACGCAGAACCTACTCGAATGCACAGTCCAAGTGATCCGATCAGATAATGGCACTGAGTTCAAGAATCAGACTCTCAGTAAATTCTATGAGACTCTTGGCATCACTCAACAATTTGCTGCTGTCCGAACCCCTCAACAAAATGGAGTGGTCGAACGACGAAACCGAACCCTAGTTGAAGCTGCAAGAACCATGCTGCTGCAGTCATCGTTACCCCACTTCCTTTGGGCAGAAGCAATGAACACTGCTTGCTACACTCAGAACCGGACAACCATTCATCAAAGATTCGGAAAAACACCATATGACCTTCTCTACAAAAGAACACCAAGCATCGCCCACTTCAAGATATTTGGTTGCAAATGCTTCATAGCCAATGACCGCGAAGAAAGATCAAAACTGGACCCCAAGGCTATTGAAGGAATATTTGTGGGATACTCCACCCAATCAAAGGCGTACCGAGTCTACCTGAAGGAAAGGAGAACGGTCATAGAAAGCATCAATGTTACTTTCGATGAAAGAATCGAAACAGCTTCCCCACATCACAGTGGAGGACCCGAACAGTCAACCACAGTAGCGTCTGAGCACAACAGTTCAGAACCCGAATGGTAGTTGGAGTATTGGCTCACAACCAGCCAGAAGCAGCTACTCATACTGATCATGCACAGATGCCTAGAACAAATCAAGAAACTCAAGAGGAGCTGGAACTGGACATGTTGTTCGAAAATCTGTACTTTCATCCTCCTTCAACCCAACAGCCATACGACCCAATCCCAAACGATACAGAACCAGCAACTGACCTGGAACCAGACATCGAAACAACTGACCTTGGTCCGAGTAATCAACCCACTGAGTCCGAGCCCATTCCACAAGAATTCGTCGAGCCATCCGACGCAGACGATTCAATTCTCCCTCACGAAAGAAAATGGACTCGAAGTCACCCATCATCGCAAATAATTGGTGATCCCTCAGCAGGTGTTCGAACCAGGGGCTCTACATCAAATGAGTGTCAGTATGCATGTTTCTTAAGTCAAACCGAACCCACAAAGATCTCAGAGGCACTTAACGACCCGGATTGGATAATTCCATGCAAGAAGAGATCAATCAGTTCGAGCGTCTCAAAGTTTGGAATCTAGTTCCTCGACCATTGGGAAAGACTGTCATTGGAACCAAGTGGATCTTTAAGAACAAAAAGGATGAGGATGGTATCGTAATACGAAATAAGGCAAGACTCGTAGCTAAGGGGTATAACCAACAAGAAGGGATTGATTATGACGAGACATTTGCCCCTGTAGCAAGGATCGAGGCAATTCGCCTATTCCTGGCTTATGCAGCACACAAAGACTTCATCGTCTATCAAATGGACGTCAAGACAGCCTTCTTAAATGGTATTCTCAAGGAGGAGGTCTACGTCTCTCAGCCAGATGGATTCACCAGTGAAGAACACCCAGACTTTGTGTACCGACTAGACAAAGCACTGTATGGACTCAAACAAGCCCCTAGAGCGTGGTACGAAGTCTTGTCGGATTTTCTCACGAATGCTGGCTTCACAAAGGGAAAGATCGATACCACACTGTTCATCAAACACCATGGTTCTGATATAATGCTCGTACAAATATACGTGGACGACATCATCTTCGGATCATCTAACTCAGATCTTTGCATGGAGTTTAGTAAACTCATGAAGACCAAATTCGAAATGAGTATGATGGGAGAGATGTCCTTCTTCCTAGGACTGCAAATCAGACAACTCCAAGATGGAATATTCATAAATCAGTCCAAATACATCCACGACATTCTCAAGAAATACGGCATGGAGTCGAGCACACCGATAAGTACTCCGATGTCAACCACATGCAAGTTGGACTCTGATCCGTCTGGCAAACCAATTGACGTCACCTACTATCGTGGAATCATCGGGTCTCTTCTCTACCTTACTGCTAGTGCCCGGATATTGTCTTCTCAACATGTCTCTGCGCAAGGTTCCAAGCAAATCCAAAGGAGTCGCATCTACATGCAGTAAAACGTATCCTTAAATATTTAAAAGGAACTCCAAATCTCGGCCTCTGGTATCCTAAGGGCTCAGGTATGAAATTAATAGGGTACTCTGACGCTGACTTCGCTGGCTGTAGAATGGACAGAAAAAGCACTTCGGGAAGCGCTCAGTTCTTGGGAGATAAGCTCGTGTGCTGGTCTTCCAAGAAGCAGAACTGCATTTCAACATCGACGGCAGAGGCAGAATATGTCGCTGCTGCCAGTTTTGTTCGCAAATTCTGTGGATGCGGACCCAACTAAGGGACTACGGATTCGATCTAAATCGAATACCTATTTATAGTGACTCCAAAAGTGCCATTGCAATTACATGCAACCCTGTTCATCACTCGCGCACAAAACACATAGATTTAAGATATCACTTCATAAAAGATCACGTGGAAAAAGGTACAATTGAACTATACTTCATTAGCACAGAGCTACAACTTGCTGATTTATTTACAAAAGCTTTGGATGAAAAACGATTCCAATTCTTAGTCTCTAAATTGGGCATGTTGAATCTCAATTATTAAGTCAATTTACCCTTACAAAATTAATTCTTATCTATGTGGCACAACTATTTCCTATATGTGCATTTTTTTCTTTTATTTTGTTACTTTAGTTACATCTCTACTTCATGAATAAAAGCTCAAAAATAATAAAGTTCGAAAATGGGTATGATTATTTTAACAAGATATGCTCAAATTTAGGGGGAGAAACCTTGATTATGCTTCGCAACATATCAAAAGAAGGGGGCAGGAAAAGTACTAATTCTTTAAAAATTGCGAACGCATCGGTCAAGGGGAAGTATTTCAGATTGTCTATGAATATTGAATGTACATCATTGAAGGGGAGTAAGAATTTGATGAATTCTATGCTATGGTGTTAAGGGGGAGAATCAGCATTGTTGAAATATATTAAGTCAGAAAAGGTTTTAAGTTTTCGCTACTCTCGCAAATTTCAAAACGTTTTCGCAAGTCATCTACTATTGGGCCCTTTCGCTAACCTTTCTCAAAATATTTCCGGCCCAAGCCCAAAGTTTACCGAAAACGTTTTCAGCTTCCACGAGAAGTTTTCGCACCGTCAAAACCTTTTCGCTCCCTATCAAAGTTTTCGCAACCTTTTTCTTTACTCTCCAACTCGAATCTCTAGTTTTTCCATTTTGCGCTCATTTCGTGTTCTTCTGCCTTCTTTGAACTCTCTTAAAACATCACAAACTGGTAAGGAACCTCATGAACTAACAGTTTTCTCCCAGTTTTTTGATCTAATCGCAGGTTTTCGGTAGAAGAACTGAGGATTCGATGTGCTTAACGACACGATTGATGTCGTTTAGGGATGGGTTTATCAAATTTAAACCCAAAAATCTCGATTACATGTAAATGAATCGAGATTTAGGGTTGAAATCAACATAATCGCAGCTCATAGAAAGTTTTCGGGGCTAGAACCTGACTTAAAACCCTAAAACTTAAGTTTTCGGCAAAAACAAACTTTTCGGGGATCACTATTTTCGGCTTTCAAAAGTTTTCGGCACATATCGAAAACTATACTTAAAGAAAATTTTTGACAAAAATTAGCTTTTCGCAAAAGAAAGTTTTCGGACTGAAAAGTTTTCGGGGATCACTGTTTTCGGCTTTCAAAACTTTTCGACACATATCGAAAACTATACTTAAGAAATTTTTGACAAAAATTAGCTTTTCGCGAAAGAAAGTTTTCGGACTGAAAAGTTTTCGGGGATCACTGTTTTCGGCTTTCAAAACTTTGCGACACATATCGAAAACTATACTTAAGAAATTTTTGACAAAAATTAGCTTTTCGCGAAAGAAAGTTTTTGGACTGAAAAGTTTTCGGGGATCACTGTTTTCGGCTTTCAAAAGTTTTCGGCACATATCGAAAACTATACTTCAGAAATTTTTGACATAAATTAGGTTTTCGCAGAGAAAGTTTTCGCGAAATACACTGTTTTCGGCTCTCAAAACTTCTTAACATTATACCGAAAACTATACTTAAGCAATTCTTTGAAAGCTTTTGATATGCCTCAACTTCTCGCAAGAAACTTAGAACCTTTTCCTAAGACAAAACATTAGCCTCATATCTTGTCTCTAAGTTTATTTTAAAATACAATCTATTATCCGTTCGGTCATTCTAACGAACAATTTTTTTCAGATCATTAAAGAATGGCGAACTTGACCATTGACGAGGTGTATCCCACAACCAAATGGATCGGGACGACAGAAAATAACTTCCAACTTGATCCCGACAAATTCAAATGTCCCGACCCAATCATAGTGGCTGTGCTTCAAACACATCCTTTATGGAACGCCATCACAGCCACTACCAAAGTGCCCGAAGTCTACCTTCAACAACTCTGGGGCACGATGACGAGGAAGATAGCCGATGATGAATCGTCTTCTATGAAGCTCAAGTACAAAACACAACAATAACAATAACAAAGGAGCTTCTACAACAAGTGCTACATCTTCCCATCCTTCCAGTCTACGAGGATCTCGCCGACGACGACGAAATTAAGAAAGGACTTCTGAAGCTGGGATACCGTCCACCACTGAACCTTCTATCTGGATTCGTTCAAGGGATGTGCCCTATCCTGGAGAACAATGTTCAGCATCATCAACAAGTGTCTCTCCCCAAAGCATGCAGGATTTGACAGAGGAAACATCAACATCCTCCGCTTGCAACACAGCATCATCTACAACAAACCCTACGACTACGCAGCTATAATCATGGCGGACCTGGATGACCAACTACGTCACCGGGACAGCCGCACCATCAAGAATCGAGTCGTTCCCTACTTACGGTGGTTCTCTCTCATTATTCAAAGATCAATGACAACTAATCCAGAGATCCCACCTCGAGACGAAGTCGAGAACTTTACGCCGCCAAAATTAAAGTATCTCGTGAAAAAGAAGACGGAGCCAAAATGGGGGAAACGCCCTATGATGATCCCACTCCATCTTCTACAAAACGCCGATCCCGATGCTGTTCAAGAATACTGCGACCAGTATCGCCACACCAACCCCATGGTTCGGGAAGACCCCCCCGAACCTAGCCAAGGGGCTCAGCCGAGTGGAAGTGAGGGTCCTGAGAGTGAGCCGGCCGCACCCCCACCGTCTCCGCCCCCGTCAACTCACCCACAAGACAGTGATGACGGGGACTCGGACGACGACACTGCCACACTGGACAGATTTGGGCACCGCCGAGAAATACGCGCAAAAAGCCAACAAGATTCTCAATTCTCGGCTTCCACGTCTACAGCAGCCGTCTCCCAACAACCAGAACAAGACCGGACCATCGCCACTATAGGAACAGGGACTGATACGCTCAGTCCCCGAGTAGAAACCGCCGCATCAGGTCCAACGGCGCATGCACCTACCCCACCCAGCCACTCATCTGTCTCTCAACAGACAGATGTTTCACACACTCACGGGGATCCTCGTCCACCATCCCCCCCTCGCTCGGAGGCTGGGGATGTTGAAATTAGTGGTCCACCGCCCCAGACCACGACCTTCATTCAAAGCACATCGAGTCTAGGTCCTCGAATTCCTATATTTTTTCCACCTTTTACTAGGACACATACACATCTTTCTGCCAACTCTCTGAAGCTGTCCACAACGGCTGTCGATGCCTCAATTACTGAGCTTCTTCGAACACTGGCCGGAAGACCCGATGAAGGAACCTCTTCCCCTCCTTCCTCGTCGGGCCATCATGTCATTTCCACCTCAGACCTGATGACAACAGGAAGCCTCAGTGGCCCTGGTCCTTCGGTACGTCTAAGTGATGTACCCTTAACGACCGCAACTTCATCGTTTCTCGACGAGTTGCTTGCAACGGTCGGAAGTCCCAAACGCGTCGAAGTACCCCCTACTTCGGCAAGTGCGGGCCACAATGACTCAGTCATTGTGTCAACGGAGCGCCTTAGTGGCCCCGGTGGTGATTTCCCCTTCGTAACCAAGGCCAAGCTGAACTCACTCCTGGAGTCGTTCGCCAAAGCACTCAAAGAAGACATCTTGGCGACCGTTCGTGACACCTACGGGCTCAACGAACGTGACAAAGGGAAGGCCCCCGCCACAGCTGGCCCGTCCTCATCTCAACCCACACCTCCACCATTCTCACCACCCCCACAAGGCCCATCCTATAACATCCCTCTCCCCTCTCCCAAAACTGTAGCTCGTATGATCGACCCCGACACCATACCCATTGACGAGCTACAAACCCACTACCTCAAGCGGCTCATGACGGCAGATCACGTCACGCCCGATCAACAGTCTATCCTAGACTTTCTCTACCGTCTGTCTGCTCCACAAGGACCCCCACTAACCGAAACATGCCGAGACGCTGAACCCTCTTCAAAGAGGCGTCATGACGATCCTGACGGAGATCGTCATGAGGGGGAGAAACGACAGCGAACCTCAACAACAACAACAAGGGGAAGAGGTAGAGGAAGCCA
This sequence comes from Lindernia subracemosa, assembly GCA_028392965.1. NCBI lineage: Eukaryota > Viridiplantae > Streptophyta > Magnoliopsida > Lamiales > Linderniaceae > Vandellia > Vandellia subracemosa. The sequence goes on along the minus strand of JAQPCC010000011.1, from coordinate 296,537 downwards.
AGCCCACACAACCCGAACCCCAACCAGCAAACAATACCAATCCAAAACCCAAAAGAAAAAACAAGCCTCAGACGACAAAATCCCCAGCTTCGAAGATGCGCACAAGGATGATCCAACGACAGATCCCCATCAAGTGCTCGACGAATACGTCATGACAGAACCGTGGTCAAAGAAGGACGAGTTTGAAGTGGAAGCCGTGGCAAGAATTACAAAATACAGAGAAGTGTTTAAGAGAGCCATGGCCAACATCTAGTCCTTCGACCCGATCGAGCTTGAAGAGGGCGAACATCTCGAGAAGCTGTTAGACAACAACATGGACTACGGGATCTACAGAGCACCCGAAGTCCAAGTCCCAAGAAGCATATCAAGAATGGAGACTGAATGGGACAATGTGAGACTAACAACACCATTTCTCGAAGAATCATCCAAGCACATCTGGAGGACATCAGACAAAATCAAGAAGCTGGATGAACTCAACCTGAGGGGGCTATCATATCTCAAAGGCAGGGACGCTACGGGCTATCTATGGATCCTCGGTGATCGAGGAAGCATGCCGACAAGGACGGCCAAAGAACAGCGTGCCCACTTCCAGTCAAAGTCGCCTTTGATCAACATCATACAGATGAACGACAAGAACGTGGGAAGAACGCACTACCCAGAGTTCAAGGTGATGTGGAATGATGGCTCTATCTCAACCATCACCGAGGCCGATCTACAATTCCTGAAAAGATCCGACGTCAACCAAATGTACTACCTCTGTCGGAATTTTGGAGCTACAAAGCATGAATATAGGCAAGGGTACTACGCGATCAAAGGGTTCATGCTCAGAGATGTCAAATTCCATGTTGCCCAAGATCTCCAGATGGCGTTGGAAAACGGAATGAAGAAGGTCAACCTCACACGACCAACGAGCGGTGACTACAATCTGGATAAATGCATTGAAGCTGAAGTATTTCAGAATCCAGAATTAGCCATCGTCTATCTAAACCCCAAGGAAGAAAAAAAGGTTCTGTTGGTGTCAGAAATTCCAAAGTTCAGTGATGGTATGTTGAAGCTGATCAGAGAAAGAGTAGATTTCTGGATCAACGAATACCACAAACCAAGATCACCAGCTCCACAACGATCTCAGACACTTTGAAGTCAACTTGGGGTTGAGGAAGTCCTTCTTCAGACGAAAAAGATGATCGTGCCGTGTCGAAGACGATGAACACTAAGGGGGAGAATGTTAGGATCATTTTCTAGTGTTCATCATATAACTTGTATTGATGTATTTCTTATTGGGTTAGTATATTGATGAGTTTGCTAGTTGGGGGGCACTCTTGTAATTATACCAAAGTATGTTTGGTATAAATAGTGGGCTAGGGCTTATTTTAATGTAACACTTCCCATTTGAATACAAAGTCTATATTGAGCTAAACCTAGAAAAGTGTGAACTCTCTCTCTACACTTAACAGCCGCCACCTTCACATAAAACACGCACAAATACACACTCGAAGGTGTGCACTATTCCATTGAGTTTGAGAGCTCTTGCTTGGATTAGGGACCAACAGAGAAGCTTGGTATTAATGGAGAATTGATTGAAGATTACCTCGAAGCTTCCGCGATTGATAAACAAGGTAATTAATATCGATTCTATGCTCAAGTTTAATCATATGTTGGATGAATTCGTGGCCTACAATTGGTATCAGAGCAAACGTGTGATTGAATTGATTGAATTTACGGTTTACGATGCTTGATTTTGATGAATTGTAGTTTACGATTAAAACTCATCGCATAGTGTTTGATTGAGCTGTGTGCTTACTGTTTACATTGTTTGAGCTGCTTGCTTAGGTGTTTACGATGAATTTACTGTTTACGATGAGTAATCATTGATTAATTGAGCTGATTATAGCTGAATTTGGACTAATTGTGTTGATTTTTAATCGAATTGTTCTTATGATCTTCAAAATGTTCATGTGAAAAACTTGAAAATCCTATATGTTTTGCTTTGAACTAGTTTAATCGAGTATTTTTACATGTTTAATTGCTGATTTCGATCGATTATCTGAGCCTAATTTTAGAATTTAAGTGTTTTTGATCGAGTTTTATTTTTATTGCGAAGTTTACGAATGAAAACTTAGTTTACGAACTGAAAACTTTACGGTCAAAGCTCTATAGTTTACGGTCAAAGCATTTAAGTTTACGGTCCATTTAGTTTACATTCGTAAAGTTACTGTTTACGAACCATTTTCATTCGTAAAACAGTAAAGGGAAGGTTTACGAATAAATTTCAATCGTAAACTATCTCGAGTCACTGTTTACGAATACTTTTCAAACGTAAACTTTACTTTACGGAAGTTGCTGTTTATGAATTCTTTTCATTCGTAAACCAGTAAAGGGAAGGTTTACGAATACTATTCATTCGTAAATATAAAGGCACTGTTTACGAATCATTTTCATTCGTAAACCAGCAAATGAAGGGGTTTACGGATCACAAAGTTTACGGTCAAACCTTTACAGTGTGTAAAAGTTTACGGTCAAACTTAAGTTTGCGATCATAAACTTTACGGGTAGAAACTTTAGTTTACGGTCCTTTCAACTAACATTCGTAAAGTTACTGTTTACGAATAACTTTCATTCGTAAACTAGTAAAGGAAAGGTTTACGAATAAACTTCAATCGTAAACTATACCAAGGAACGCTTTACGAATATACTGTTTATGAATCCTTATCGATGGTAAACCTCTGAAGTCTACTGTTTACGAATATATTTCATTCATAAACTATCCATAGCAAGGTTTACGAATAGTCTTCATTCGTAAACTCATTTAGGAAGAGGTTTACGAACATATCTCATTCGTAAACTATCTAAGTGAACTGTTTACGGATACATTTCGTTCGTAAACTATTAAGGCAATGTTTACGGATCATTTTCATTCGTAAACTCATTTACGAACAAGGTTTACGAACAAATTCTGCCCGTAAGCCTAAACACCCGTAAACATTTGAAAAGGTTTTATGTAGCAAAAAAAAAAGTCCTAAAATTTTTTCGCTACTACGAGATTTTTTTTTGTACCTACTTTTCAAAGGTTTACCGAGGCTTAGAAAATTTTTTGGGTAAAGAAATTTTTTTTTCGGTAAAATTTTCAGTACAAAAATTATTCTCGGTATAATTTTTTTTCTTTTTCGTATAAATCATTTTAAAATCATTTGCGAAAACCTTTCCATACAAACTTAGACCCGTAAACCTTCTATCTGAAACACACAAACAAAATTCGATCGAAGATGAATTGAAGACCTCTTGATTATCATCTGGATTTGCTGCTCGATAATCAAGTAGGTTTCGGATCCACTCTGCCCAGATCGAACGGTTTCTCAAACGATTAAGGTTTGAATTAAGCTTCCACGCATTTAACATTTCGTTCAAGCCAAACGTAAACTTACACTTACTTTACGAAACTTACTGTTTATGGCTCTCACTCATTCGTAAACTTCAAGGCCTTACTTTGCGATTGTTCCTGTTTACGAATCAATCTCAATCGTAAACCTCATTAACTCTTGTTTACGAATCACTTGTGTTGGAAGTATTTTATAGTGTTCAATAATCAAGTTATCTTTGTCTAGGGACTTAATTGTAATATATGTATAGTTAGGGACTAGAATGCAAATATACCAATATTGATTGGTATATATAGGGCAAGTGTGTGTAAAATACACACAACTTGAGTTTAGCTTTCTCTCACTAGAAAAACTCCCTCTAATCATTAGCTTAAGCTAGGGCTAATTGTAGAGAGAGAAAGAGGTTAATTAGAGAGAAAGTGTGTGATTAATGAAGATTTGATTGATTTAATCCTAAAGCTTCCGCTCGCATTATCATCGAGGTAAATCTATCGAATCTATGCTCGAGTTCTTAGTTGGATGTTAAAAAACGGACCTAACAATTGGTATCAGAGCCAAAATCGTTGTTGAATTGATCGATTTGTGTTGCTGAATTTTTTTTTTCGTATGATGTTCTTCACGCCCAAAAGCTTTTTCGCATGATCAATTTGAGTTTCACATGATGTTTTGATTGCTGTTTTCGCATGATATTGAACGAAATACTGTTCGCGAATCATTTGGTGTATGTTAATTGTGATTATCTTCGATTAATTGAGCTCAATTTGGACTGAGATTGAAATTTGCGATCGAAATTTTTTTTTCGTCATCTTCAAACTGTTCGTGCAAAATACTCGAAAATTCTATATCTTTTGCTCTTAAATGTGTTAATCGAGTGTTCTTATATGATTATCCAGATTATTTCGATCGATTATCAATGTTTAAAGTGTTAATTTGAATGTTATTTGAAGATCCCGCAACTGATATTCGCGTTTTCGCACCGTTCAATCTTTAGTTTTCGTATCTGTTTTTTGCATTGACCAAAGATTTCGCATCACTCACATTCCCTGTTTTTCTCGCACTGACTTAAGATTTGCATATACTGTAGCTTACGAAAAAGTCTGTGTTCATACGAAATCCTCCTTGATACGAAAAACTTCTGACTTTCGTACGAAAAAATTTGCGTACGAAAACTTTCTTATGTGATACGAAAAAGTTTTAAAACGAAAAGTCTTGCATACGAAAACTTTGGCACGAAAACCTTTAAGAAAAAGTTTTTCACAAATAATATTACTACGAAAAAGTTGTCGCACATACTCTTCATACGAGAAACTTTTTCGCATACTATTCATCCGAAAATGTTTTTCAGACCTATTCATCGAAAAAGTGTTTCGCATACTATTCATCCGAAAAAGTTTTTCGGACCTACTGTTCATCCGAAAAACTAATTTTTGTGAAATTTTACTATTATCCGAAAAACATTTATGCAAGTTATTGTTCAGTCCAAAAATATTTAAAAAAAAAAAAAGAGATCTTAATACGAAAACCTTTTGGGTTTGACTTTCGCACGGAAAAGAAAATTTTGCATACGAAAAAGTTTTTCTTTAGATACGAAAATTAATTCTCTTCGTACGAAAAATACATTTGATACGAAAAATAATTTTTTATCTTTCGTACGAAAAAGATTTCAATACGAAAACACTGTTCAAAATGAAAGTTTAAGTTTTTACTTTCGTACGAAAAAGTCCATACGAAAAATGAAAAAGTTTGACTTTCGTACGTAAAACTCTTTGATACGAAAAAAAAAAAAAGTTTTCTCAATACGAAAATTATTTTTCCGTTAGTACGAAAAAGATATCGTTACGAAAACTTCATATACGAAAACTTTTGCATCTCATACGAAAAAGAATTCATACGAAAAACTTCCAAGCTTTGACTTTCGTACGAAAAGATTCCATCCGAAAAACATTTGTTTGTACGAAAAAGATATCAATACGAAAACCTTTGATTTTCATACGAAAAATATCTTTTCTCGTACGAAAATTATTTTCTATACGAAAAAGGTTTGAATACGAAATTTTGCGTACGAAATTATATAATACGAAAAACTCTCTATGCCTTGATACGAAAAACTTTCCATACGAAAAATTTTGAAGTACGAAAATATATTTTATCATACGAAAAACATTTATGATATGCAAACCTATACGAAAACTTGCACAAATGAGAAAAAGATTTTCGGAACACAAAATTTTCGATAGTTTTAGGTAGCAAAAAAAAAAAATAATAAATAAATAAATAAAGGTTCCCGGTTCAAAAATTTTAAATTTTTAGCTACGAGATTTTTTGCGTACCTGCTTCAAAAAGGTTCCCGGTTCATACAAAAAAAAAAAAAAATTTTTTGGGTAACAATTTTTTGGACTGGTAAAATTTTTCGTTACAAAAATTATTCTCGGTATAAGTTTTTTTTTCTCTTCTAATCATTTCAAAAGTTTTTTTGATACCTAAACTTCTGAAAACTTAATCATTCGAAAATCTATTCGAACACATTGATCCAAAATTTAATATCAATTCAAAAACACGAAAACGATCAAAAACATCCAACCCAGAAAGTAAATATGGAAGCCAACTACTTGATAAAAATCAAAGAATTAGAAGCTAGGCTAGAAAATAATTACAACTGCTTAGTTAAGAGTCTAGAAGAAAAATCTATTCTTAAAAATAAACTAACAATAGAACAAGAAAGGCTGACGAGCTTAAAGACAAGGGTCGCACAACAAGACTCAACTATAAGCGAACTTACAAAAGAATTATCTACATGTAGAGACGAAAAAATAAATAGTGCAGCCCAAAATAAAAGTCTTCTTGAACAAAGAAATCAATTATATTCAAAAATTAAAGAATTAGAAGATGTTCTAGCTAAACGAGGACAAACTGAGCAACGCGAATTAAAAGAAACTATATTGTCTCTAAATAAGTCGACTCAAACAATTGAGTCCGTGCCAAACAAGGAACATTCTATACTATCGATAAAACCCGAACCTAAGGATTGTTACACTCCAGAAAGTGCTCGCAAAATTGATGAATTACACTCTCTTCTGGAATTCGAACGAAACGGGTTTCGAGCTCAAATGGATAAGCTTTTAAAGGAGAATTTAATTCTCAAAAATTCCTCTCAAAAAGGCGCAAGAATGACTAAAGCTATCAAGAAAGAAAGAATAGAGGAAGACAAATTATCTTCTATTGCCACGACCAAATTTGGTTCTACCTCTATTCCTAATCCAAAAGTGCCCAAAGTCATTCTAAAATCAAAACTAAAGAAAGAAGCTACTAAAACGAAAGGAGACAATAATTATATATTCTCTATTAAAGCTGAAACGTCTAAAAATAATAATTGTCTAAACAAAAGTAGCTCATTTAATACACATTACAAAGTGAATGATGTGAGTCTAGAAGGTAGGAAATACGACACTTCTATTCTTAATGCTATTGATTCTATAAGCTCGTATTCCTCTCTCAAGTACCCGGTCAAAGTCAAATCCGAAAAGCATCTCAAACGACTGGCGAAAGAGAAAATTTTCTCATTTAACGCAAGACACACATTCAGCGATGCTGAAATTTTTAATTTTCATAAGGTTCAACAAGTTTGGAAACCTAAGCTAGAAATAGAAATAAGTAGTCCAAAACAACATTGGGTTCCTCAGTTCAAGACTACTTTACATGCAAATTCCATACTTGAACCATTTGTGCTTAAATATTTATCTGCTAATCAGGGAGGACCCGTCCAAAAGTGGGTACCAAAGTCCCGATAATTTGTTTTGCAGGATCCCGATCATACATGGTAAATAGACGACGATTGCTCCACATGTATGGTCGGTATGCGATGATGAGCAGTCGCACAAGACCCCGACACGTGTGGTATTCTGGTTGCTCCACACACGTGATCGGTATGTGACGTGAGCAAACAAACCAAATCAAGACTATTCCAACGTTCTTGATTTGACATTGTTTTTAGTTTTATTTTTCTGTTCATAAAAAAAAAAAAAAAACGAGAAAAGAAAATAAGGCCATAAAAAAAAGAAAAATAAGGCCATAAAAAAAAAAGAAAAAAAGAAAAATAAGGCCATAAAAAAAAAAGAAAAATAAGGCCATAAAAAAAAAAAAAAAGAAAGAAAGAGGGGAGTGGATAGAAAAGGTGCAAGAATTTCAAAAGAGCGTATTACCATAGTTTATTGTAAAAAGCGCATACGTTTTAGGGGGAGTGATACTCATAAGCGCATACTTAAAAGGCGCACATTTTAAAGGGGGAGTGATACTTCATTTACTAAAGGCGCTTGACCTGAAAGAAAGTAATATGCAAATTTCTACAAGAAAGCACATGTTTAGGGGGAGCAAGAGCATCATATTTGAAATAGCACATCTATTTAGGGGGAGCAAGGGCATCATATTAGAAATAGCGCAACTATTTAGGGGGAGTGTTACAATGAAAAGGCGCTAGAGATTAAGGGAAGAATGCCCTGAATACAAACTTCATGCTTTTAAGAGGGAGTGCTATCTAAATGTCAATAAAACGCATGGACACAAAAGAGTTGTTCACATACATGTTCCAAACGTTCAGTCGACCCAACTGATCCTAACCCAGGAACAAACCCCGAGTGTATGTGAGGGTATTGAGCGTATCACGATGACATCCTTACAACTCAACCACAAACTATCCGGGCCATAACCATATAGGTACAGGACTGATTTATCAGATCCCGGGTAGAAGACGCTTCATCTGGTCCAAAGGCGCATGCACGACCCTTCCTAGCTACTCATTTGTCTCACGAACGACAGATGTTTCAATATCTCACGGGGAACCGCATATGCTATCACCGTTTCATTTGGAAGCGGGAGATATTGAACAAAGTGGTCCACAGCCCCACACCACGACTTTCTTGAACACGTAAATGTCTAGTGTGTCCTCATAGCCTAAATATTTTTAAATTTTCTAGGACACAAACATTATTTTACACATACTATGCAGGTCTACGTGACCTAGCCAGAACTTCTGTAGACACATTTATCGCAAAAATGTGCTTCGATGATCAGAAGGAAGTCCTGCCGTTGCAACATCAAAACAACAACGGTAGCAGGCCATCTTCTTGAGCACGACTCTAGAATGATGTCAACGGGTTGCCTATGTGGCCCCGTAGTCCCTTGAAATGCAAGTCTGTGTGACTTTGCATCAACGACCAAGAGTGACATCTAGGGATGTTTCACGATGATCGGTCGTCTGTCCCGTTTTCAGGTACTTCATCCGGAATTCAACGCCAACACGTTCAGCGAACACTCTGGTTCTCCTTGATCACACAGCATGACGATACAAATGAATCGCCATTAGGGGGAGAAGTATATCAAGAAGGCCAAGCACGTGAACTCATTAAAGAAGCCATGCTTTCCACGCACGTGCTGAACCACAACAAACAAGACCTCTCTCCATGGTTCGAGCATACACGACAAGTCAATGCTGATGATCCGCGCGACTCTGATATATGCAAGAAGGTGACGAATATTCAAGTTGCAAAGAAGAAAATGAGGGTGCATGTAAATAGGGGGAGACTGAAGATTCTCCAGACGCTCTCAGATATTTCTTCAAACAGCAACAAAGACCGTGTCAAATTCAAAGTTGAGCACAAAGGGGGAGATTGTTGGAAATTATTCTGTTGTGTTCAACTGATGACGAAGACTGAAGATTCGAGAGACAAAGACAACCGAAGCTTCAATTATAATTGAACACTAAGGGGGAGATTGTTGGAAGTATTTTATAGTGTTCAATAATCAAGTTATCTTTGTCTAGGGACTTAATTGTAATATATGTATAGTTAGGGACTAGAATGCAAATATACCAATATTGATTGGTATATATAGGGCAAGTGTGTGTAACATACACACAACTTGAGTTTAGCTTTCTCTCACTAGAAAAACTCTCTCTAATCATTATCTTAAGCTAGGGCTAATTTTAGAGAGAGAAAGAGGTTAATTAGAGAGAAAGTGTGTGATTAATGAAGATTTGATTGATTTAATCCTAAAGCTTCCGCTCGCATTATCATCGAGGTAAATCTATCGACTCTATGCTCGAGTTCTTAGTTGGATGTTAAAAAACGGACCTAACAACTTGCATTCGTAAACATCCTGAGCCTATTGTTTACAATTCGACATCAATCGTAAACCTTCACATATCTACTGTTTACGAATATATTTCATTCGTAAACTATCTTTAAGAAAGGTTTACGAATATTCTTCATTCGTAAACAAGCTCTATTAGTTTACGATTAACCTTTACTTCACGAAAGTTACTGTTTACAGTTCTTAAAGGTTTACGAACGATTCTCATTCGTAAATATTCTTTACTCGTAAACTAAAAACCACTCTTTACAGCTTTTCTTTCATTCGTAAACTAATACAGTGTCAAATCTGAACCGCAAAACCTTACATTCTTTTAATAATATACAAAGTCTAAGATACAATCTAAGTCGATAATTAATATTTTGTGTCTAAACTTTGCTGTGCTGAAAAGCTTATGAACTGAACTGAAATTAAAAGTTTGCGGTTAATATCAATATCTAAAATTTTCTAAACAGAATAAAAAATATTGATCAAAAATTAAATCAATTCTAAAACACGTCAACGATCAATATACATCCAACAATTCTATTTGATCAAAATTAAAATCCAACATTCTATATAGAATTTAATTACCAACATTATTTGAACTTAAATTTTCAAAATTCTATATTTTAACTGAAAAGATTAAAATGGATTTATTTCACGAACAAATGATCAAGACACTAGAAGCGAGACTAGATAATAACGAGCGTGTCTTAAGAAAACAACTAGAAATTGAAGCTAGTCTTGAATGTCAATTGATCAATGCAAAGGATGAGATTATAAGGTTGAAGACTAACACCACAGAACATGAATCAAAAATATGTGAGTTGAAAACAATTATGTCTGCCTGTGATGAAGCAAACAAGTCAATGTTGCAAAAATTCTCATCCACAAATAATGAAAAAGAAATGGTCAAGAAATTAGAAGCAAGATTAGCCAATAATGAAGTTGTCCTAAGAAAACATCTATTAGAAGAAGCAAATCTAGGAATAAAGCTTCAATTAGCTAATGAGAAAATAGCAAAACTTAACAATGATCTTGCTAAATCAAATTCTGAAACAACAGAACTAAAGGAAAATAAAGATTATCAAGCTCAAAATAAATGTCTTTCTGAAGAACACACTACATTACACTCTAAAATTAAAGAACTAGAGGTTCTTCTTGCAAAGAAAGATCAACTTGAGCAAAATTTATCTCTAAATAAGTCGACTCAAACAATTGAGTCAGTGCCAACCAAGGAACATTCTATACTATCTACAAAACCCGAACCTAAGGATTGCTACATTCCAGAAAGTTCTCGTAAAATTGCTGAATTACATTCTCTTCTGGATTCCGAACGAAACGGGTTTCGAGCTCAAATGGATAAGCTTTTAAAGGAGAATTTAATTCTCAAAAATTCCTCTCAAAAAGGCGCAAGAATGACTAAAGCTATCAAGAAAGAAAGAATAGAGGAAGACAAATTATCTTCTATTGCCTCGACTAAATTTGGTTCTACCTCTATTCATAATCCAAAAATGCCTAAAGTCGTTCTAAAATCAAAATTAAAGAAAGAAGCTACTAAAACTAAAGTAGACAATAATTACACATTCTCTATTAAAACTGAAACGTCCAAAAGTAATAATTGTCTAAACAAAAGTAGCTCATTTAGTACACATTACAAAGTGAATGATGTGAGTCTAGAAGGTAGGAAATACGACACTTCTATACTTAATGCTATTGATTCTATAAGCTCGTATTCCTCTCTCAAGTACCCGGTCAAAGTCAAATCCGAATTGCATCTCAAACGACAGGCGAAAGAGAAAATTTTCTCATTTAACACAAGACACACATTCACCGATGCTGAAATGTTTAAATATAAAAAGGTAAAACAAGTTTGGACTCTGTTAGGAATATTTTATTATGTTCAATTAATTATAATTATCTTTGTTGTGTATTTATAAAGATTCTCTTTATAAGAGGCTTAGTGTAATTGGACTTTGTTAGGGGGCCCAAGTATTATATACCAACTTGTGGTATAAATACTAAAACCCTAACACATAATAAAGTGTTTTGTGTGAAATTCTATCTAGAGAGAGAGAGAAGCTCCCAACCTTCTCCAAAAACACACACACCCCACGCCGATCTCATTCTTCCCATTCAAACGTGGTTTAATCGTCCCGAAGTTAGGTTGTTAGGATAGAAAGGCTACTAACAAGTGGTATCAGAGCCAAACGCGTTCGGATTTGAACGATTTTTCTGAAATTTTTGGGCTTTTTCATAGCTTTGAGTTCGAAACCTTTTTTGCTATTGATCTTGAGTTTTTGAGCTTATTTTACTGATTTTGCAAGCTATAGAGCTAAATTAGTTGTTTTTGAGTGATTTTAAGTGTTTACCCAACATTTTTCAGTAGATTTGAGTGAGATTTAGGTAGAAAATCGCACTGAAAATGTGACGACCCTCATTTTCTAAATACGATTAGTGGCGGATTTCCGCAACGAAAGCCGCGGAAGACCCATTTTACAAAAAAAAAAATTCCTGTTTTTTTTTTAAAACAAACTAAGATGTATATATAAAAATATTATTTTTACAGCACAACCATCTTTACACGGGTCTCGGCCCCAAAACAAAATCCAAAAGTTCCTACGCGCTCCACAGGTCGCATCCATGTACCGCACTGCCCTCAAAAGTCTGTGGAGTCACCGCCATCAGCCTGCCTCAGTCGCGACGTACCTCGACGTCGGGCTCAGTAATACCTACAACACGTAAAACTGAGCGATTGCCCAGTAGGTGAAAATATGCGTGAATGCAGCGTGCACTCAACCCCAATCCCGACACCTCACCATGCAATGCCCGCTCATCCCACAACCTCATCTCATCTCAACCACATGGCCCTAGGTCGGACTAATGCACCTCATAAATAACCCTACGGCACCTACCGTAAAGTTCGAGCGGCACCTACCACTCATCTCGACGGCACCAACCGTCCATACACATTAGTGGCACCTACCACTAATCACGACGGCACCTACCGTCTATATAAATAAAGCTGGGCGACACCTACCACCCATCTCGACGGCACCAACCGTCAGGTGCAACTAGTACCAACCTCAACTCGACTTTGAGTCGACAACCAGCATCGGTCACATTCTACCCCGCTCAACGACAACTTAAGGTGTCACCGTATCAATACGGTCATCCAATCTCACCTCAATATGTCGTGATATGCGATGCATGTCATACAAGTCGCACATAATAACAATCACATCTCGTAAAACTTGAAGATTCGGAAATCTTTTTAATTTCCGCAAATAATACTTGCTGCTGAAAATAAAATAATCGTTGACCAGGGGAAACTTAGTCAAAACCCGAAACTTTATTAAGAGAATTTACTTGTAAATAAAATAAATGATTTTTGCCCGAAAATGTGTTTGTAAGAAATTAGGTCAACACCCGAATATTAACACGGCGAATTTATAAACATCCGAAAGTCATTTTGCTCAAAAAATAAGATTCGGCATTTATTTGAATTCAAATGTCATTCGAATTCAAATTCACGAAACTGAGCCTGCGAAAACCGTCCCCAGCCCGCGAAAAGCCTGTTTTGTCTCACAGGAATCACCTCGCGAAAACTGAAGTCTGCCCGCGCAAACTGATTTTTGGCCCACACCTATTTCTTATTCGCGAATTCTCTCTGGCCCGCGAAAACAGGTTTTCGGCCCGCTCCTATCTCACATTCGCGAATCCTTCTGGCCCGCGTAAACTAGTTTTCGGCCCGCGAAAACAGGTTTTCGGCCCGCACCTATCTCACATTCGCAAATCCTTCTGGCCCGCGTAAACTAGTTTTCGGCCCGCGAAAACTAGTTTTTCGGCCCGTACTTATCTCTCATTTGCAAAACTTCTCTGGCCCGCAAAAACAAGTTTTCGGCCCGCGAAAACAAGATTTCGGACCGCACCTATCTCTCATTCGCGAAACTTCTCTGGCCCGCGAAAACAGGTTTTCGGACTGCACTTATCTCTCATTCGCGAAACTTCTCTGGCCCGCGAATACAAGTTTTCGGCCCGAAAACATGAAATCATCCGAATATACATGCAAACACCGAAAATGAAGAACAGTATGCGAAAAACACTAAGTTCTTCAATTCTTCAAGTTATCAGACCTATTTTCTAAGCACATAAATATGTATATTCATACCAAAATCCAGATTTTGGATTGTTAAACACATAATCAAGTCTGCAAGTAACCACGAAAATCATGCAAACATACTCGAAAATTATAAATTCGAACCTAGGTGACCTTTCAACTATGATTCGGGTTTAACAAAAATATTTACGTGTTGTAGATGAAATCTTCACCTACCTCACGTCCAAGCTTGGTTTTGATGAGTTCGTTGAGATCTCCTTGTTTTCGGTTGTTTATGGATTTCTCCTTTCGTTTTCTCCTTCTTCTTCTCGACCGAGTATTCTTCCTTCTTTCTTATCTCTTTGTCTCGTTTTAATGTGTGCTTTTCTTTTTCTAATCATCGCTCCTTACCAATGATAAAAAGGATGATAAGGAGGTGACAAACTCATTACGTGGTTTTTCCCTCATGTTTAAGTTATCATTCATTTGGGCCAAGGTTTAGAAGCTTCATTTAATTGGGTTTTAAATATTTATTCAAGTTGGGCCGAATTGTTTATTTCTTTATTTAGGCCCGTTCGAATAATTCCCGAACATTCTCTACGGTTCTTACCCGATTTTTCTTAGATAATGATTTCCTCATAATTTATTCCTAATATTTACTTCGCTAATTATCTGTAATTTACTGTAGTAATCCCGCTTAAAATTTGCGGGTATTACATCCTTCCCCCCTTAAAAGAATTTCGTCCCCGAAATTACGCCAATTGGAATAACTCGGGGTGTCGATTTCTCCTGTTCTCTTCTTCTAATGAGGTAGGAGTTATTCCTACGTTCGTCACATAGTCGGCCGACAGCTCCTGGCGCGATTTCTAACGTTAATTAATGGAAGTGAGGTATAATTAACGTACCCATCGGAAAAGTAGGATTGGCCTCCGCCTCCTCGTTCGTGAGGGTGAAAACTTGAGCGGGAACTAGTGGTGGTCTTACTGGTGGTTGGGCTGAACTCTGTAATAGATTGTTCCGACAATTCTTGACATAGTGCCCCGACTCTCCACATCGGAAGCATTGTAGATTAGAATTCGGATTGGGCCTCATTCCGAAGCATACCCCAAAGTGGTAACGTCCGCTTTGCTGGCACTGTGGGGCTGAATTCGGAGGTCGAGCAGGGATATTGGCCGGTCCCTGATTTGGCTTTGGCCGCCAATTTCGTTGTCCCGCACGATCGTCCAGAGGGTTGTTGTTATTGGGATTTGTCTCAAAATATTGACGTTTCCGATCGCCTCCATTCCTTTGTTGATTTTCCATTTTCCGCTTCGCTTCCTGCGCCTCTAAAATTTGAGCTTCTGCCTTCTCCGCGATCATTGCTCGTTCCGCCACATGATTGAACGCTTCTCCTCGCATACTTGCTATACTTACATCTCGGTGGATCTCGGGGTTGAGACCTATCGTGAATCGTGCTACTTTTAGGGCATCTGTTGCCACCATATGTGGGGCAAAACGGGATAGTTCTTCGAATTTGCGGATGTATTCCGCAATCGTCCTTTTTCCTTGCTTCAAGTTTATGAATTCGTTCATTCGTTGCGCTTGCTCATGAGCCGTAAAATATTTGCCGTAGAATAGTTCCTTGAACCTGTCCCATGTTATCGGGTTTTCCAAGATCTTGATGGTATCCCACCAAAATCTGGCGTTCCCTCTTAGCAAGAACACGGCACATA
This sequence comes from Lindernia subracemosa, assembly GCA_028392965.1. Taxonomy (NCBI): domain Eukaryota; kingdom Viridiplantae; phylum Streptophyta; class Magnoliopsida; order Lamiales; family Linderniaceae; genus Vandellia; species Vandellia subracemosa. The sequence continues at coordinate 281,223 of JAQPCC010000011.1, read as the reverse complement.
GGACTTTTTCGCTCTCCGGCACCCGACCGTAGAGGAACATGTCTTCGACAGTGCGCAACCAATCCTCTGCCACGATGGGATCAGAAGTGTCCTCGAAAATAGGAGGGCTTAACTTTCGAAACCTTTCCCCTATGATTCCATCCTGTTCAGGCTGAGGGGATGGATGGTGTTCGGAAAAACCTCTATGCTGAATAAGATCATTAATCTGATCCGACTGTCGCTGGATCAGTTCGGTGAGTTTCATGACTATTGAATCATGTTCCTGCATAGGGGGCTCGGGTTTGTTCCTACGACTCGATTCTCCTACATCTACTCTTCTTCCTCTCGGCATTTTATAATTTAATATCTACAATCATACAAGCAAGCACATAATTAATAATACGTAATCACGTCAAACTATAAAACTCACAGGCAAGGCTGGTCCTCCCGGCTTTTGAGTGGCAGTACATGGACAGTCTTCAGAATCTAAAGCCTATGCTCTGATACCACCTGTGACGACCCTCATTTTCTAAATACGATTAGTGGCGGATTTCCGCAACGAAAGCCGCGGAACACCCATTTTACAAAAAAAAAAATCATGTTTTTTTTTTAAAACAAACTAAGATACATATATATAAAAATATTATTTTTACAGCACAACCATCTTTACACGGGTCTCGGCCCCAAAACAAAATCCAAAAGTTCCTACGCGCTCCACAGGTCGCATCCATGTACCGCACTGCCCTCAAAAGTCCGTGGAGTCACCGCCATCAGCCTGCCTCAGTCGCGACGTACCTCGACGTCGGGCTCAGTAATACCTACAACACGTAAAACTGAGCGATTGCCCAGTAGGTGAAAATATGCGTGAATGCAGCGTGCACTCAACCCCAATCCCGACACCTCACCATGCAATGCCCGCTCATCCCACAACCTCATCTCATCTCAACCACAGGGCCCTAGGTCGGACTAATGCACCTCATAAATAACCCTACGGCACCTACCGTAAAGTTCGAGTGGCACCTACCACTCATCTCGACGGCACCAACCGTCCATACACATTAGTGGCACCTACCACTAATCACGACGGCACCTACCGTCTATATAAATAAAGCTGGGCGACACCTACCACCCATCTCGACGGCACCAACCGTCAGGTGCAACTAGTACCAACCTCAACTCGACTTTGAGTCGACAACCAGCATCGGTCACATTCTACCCCGCTCAACGACACCTTAAGGTGTCACCGTATCAATACGGTCATCCAATCTCACCTCAATATGTCGTGATATGCGATGCATGTCATACAAGTCGCACATAATAACAATCACATCTCGTAAAACTTGAAGATTCGAAAATCTTTTTAATTTCCGAAAATAATACTTACTGCTGAAAATAAAATAATCGTTGACCACGGGAAACTTAGTCAAAACCCGAAACTTTATTAAGAGAATTTACTTGTAAATAAAATAAATGATTTTTGCCCGAAAATGTGTTTGTAAGAAATTAGGTCAACACCCGAATATTAACACGGCGAATTTATAAACATCCGAAAGTCATTTTGCTCAAAAAATAAGATTCGGCATTTATTTGAATTCGAATGTCATTCGAATTCAAATTCACGAAACTGAGCCTGCGAAAACCGTCCCCAGCCCGCGAAAAGCCTGTTTTGTCTCACAGGAATCACCACGCGAAAACTGAAGTCGGCCCGCGCAAACTGATTTTTGGCCCACACCTATTTCTTATTCGCGAATTCTCTCTGGCCCGCGAAAACAGGTTTTCGGCCCGCGAAAACAGGTTTTCGGCCCGCTCCTAACTCACATTCGCGAATCCTTCTGGCCCGCGTAAACTGGATTTCGGCCCGCGAAAACAGGTTTTTAGCCCGCATCTATCTCACATTCGCGAATCCTTCTGGCCCGCGTAAACTAGTTTTCGGCCCGCGAAAACAGGTTTTCGGCCAGCACCTATCTCACATTCGCAAATCCTTCTGGCCCGCGTAAACTAGTTTTCGGCCTGCGAAAACTAGTTTTTCGGCCCGTACTTATCTCTCATTCGCAAAACTTCTCTGGCCCGCGAAAACAAGTTTTCGGCCCGCGAAAACAAGATTTCAGACCGCACCTATCTCTCATTCGCGAAACTTCTCTGGCCCGCGAAAACAGGTTTTCGGACCGCACTTATCTCTCATTCGCGAAACTTCTCTGGCCCGCGAATACAAATTTTCGGCCCGAAAACATGAAATCATCCGAAAATACATGCAAACACCGAAAATGAAGAACAGTATGCGAAAAACACTAAGTTCTTCAATTCTTCAAGTTATCAGACCTATTTTCTAAGCACATAAATATGTATATTCATACCAAAATCCAGATTTTGGATTGTTAAACACATAATCAAGTCTGCAAGTAACCACGAAAATCATGCAAACATACTCGAAAATTATAAATTCGAACCTAGGTGACCTTTCAACTATGATTCGGGTTTAACAAAAATATTTACGTGTTGTAGATGAAATCTTCACCTACCTCACGTCCAAGCTTGGTTTTGATGAGTTCGTTGAGATCTCCTTGTTTTCGGTTGTTTATGGATTTCTCCTTTCGTTTTCTCCTTCTTCTTCTCGACCGAGTATTCTTCCTTCTTTCTTATCTCTTTGTCTCGTTTTAATGTGTGCTTTTCTTTTTCTAATCATTGCTCCTTACCAATGATAAAAAGGGTGATAAGGAGGTGACAAACTCATTACGTGGTTTTTCCCTCATGTTTAAGTTATCATTCATTTGGGCCAAGGTTTAGAAGCTTCATTTAATTGGGTTTTAAATATTTATTCAAGTTGGGCCGAATTGTTTATTTCTTTATTTGGGCCCGTTCGAATAATTCCCGAAAATTCTCTACGGTTCTTACCCGATTTTTCTTAGATAATGATTTCCTCATAATTTATTCCTAATATTTACTTCGCTAATTATGTCACGCCCCATTTTTTTTTTTTATCACATTCGAGGCACATATTTCATGTATCTATGAAATATTCATGTATAAATTTTTCGCTTTTCAAAAACCGTCGATCTTTCATTCCTCTTTGAAAATCTTTTCAATCATGACATATTCGTCAAAGTCGTACATATAAAATTTCACATATCATAATTTCAAAACATACATATCGCAGTGGAATCTCATTTATAAACTATATGCAGATGATGAGCCGAGGGAGGAGGATTAGAGCGCAGTCGGCCGACCGTAAATCCATTATCTATAACACAAACTGTGAAGACAACAATTCAGAGTATGATCGCAACATGTAAAATCAATATCATAACTATTAAGCTGCTAAACAGATAACATTCAAATTCCGTCGAATCATTGTTTACATAACCATTCCATCAGATATCCCATCACGTAACCATCGTTCATGTGATTCCTATAACGTATGCAATTCTATATGACGATACTCCCGTTATGAACCGGCTCGACTCGAACTATCGAATATATGTGTGCCCATGCATGGGACTCTGTAGGCATTTCTTTCTTCTGGTGCCTGTACATGACTCTGTCATCTCCCGATTTGTAGGGATGTAACCGTGGCATAATACATCGCATCATCCGAAGCCGTAGCAGTCATAACGGTTTCTCCCTTTTTGTAACATATGAATGCACATGACATATGACATAAAGCCGTACATGTCAAATCAATTCACATTCCACGTATATCACGTAATTCATCACTTTTCACGTATCACGTATTTTGTCAATCATATTACATATATACAAGGCATATTGTAATAGACATATCACATAACGTATCATATCAATTCATATACTACTGTGAAATCATCAGTCAAACAATTCACATAGGCACATAAGTACACGTTGCCGATCATACTCACAAGTTTGGCGTAAACTTCGAATTTTCTTTATTTAGTCTTGTCGTCGCCTTTTTCGGGATTTTGACCTATAACACGTCCATTTTCGATAATCAACAAGAGACTTACATAATTAATTTAAATGTGTGATATGCATGTTGTATATACAAACATGTTTCCACCTTAAACTCCTAGCGTTTGATTTATCCCTTTGAATACTTTTGATAAAATTAGTCAAGTGTTTCTGCCCAAAACTGGCAGTGGGTACTGTTTCGAACATAACGTTTGATTCAGAACATCAATTACTCTGATTCAAACTTCTATGAACATCTAACTTGATTATCTACAACTTTCATGTTTTTCACTTTATCTATTTCGAAGTGTATCGACTTCGAAACTGAGACACAAAACTTTTCGAATGGATTTACGAATGGGTTTACGAATGTTGATGGCAGTCAATACCTTTTCACCCATAACTTTCGATTCAGGGCATCAATTACCCTGATTCAAATTCCTATGAACCGATAACGTGATTATCGACAACTTTGATGTTTTGAACGTTATCTAGTTCGAAGTGTATCTACTTCTAAAATGAGTCACAAAGCATTTCGAATGGGTTTACGAATGGGTTTACGAATGGATTTACGAATGTTGATGGCAGTCAACACCTGTTCACCCATAACTTTCGATTCAGGGCATCAATTACCCTGATTCAAATTTCTATGAACAAATAACGTGATTATCTACAACTTTGATGTTTTGCACTTTATCTAGTTCGAAGTGTATCTACTTCGAAAACGAGACACAAAGCTTTTCGAATGGGTTTACGAATGGGTTTACGAATGTTGATGGCAGTCAACACCTTGTCAACCATAACTTTCGATTCAGGGCATCAATTACCCGATTCAAATTCCTGTGAACAGCTAACGTTAGTATCTACAACTTTTATGTTTTGATATTTCTCATATTCATACGGTATCTATTTGAAAAATGATCATAAACAGAGAACTAAGGCTGCTGGAAACAAACTGAAGTGATTTCATACACTTTTCCTATCAAGATCTTACTTAAGCTATGGATAAAATGTATAAACCTACATGCTCGACTCTTATCCTCCTTATTAGGCTGTCCATGATGTTAATTTCATGTTAAACTTTGTAATAATGAATAAAAAATGGATTTTTGGTTAAAGAGGTATACCTATATCTTCCCTTGAGCCTAATTACCCTTCAATTGTGCGTGTGTAGCATGAATTCAATGATGATGTTTTAAAGACCCCTCCAGCCCTTCTTTCTCCATTCCCGTACAAGATTGCTTAACTATGAAGTATTTAAAATGATAACTTCTAAAAAAATTATGCTTAGTAAGCACACCTAGCATGAGGTGTCTTTACATTATAATTTTTAATATAATAATGCTTTCCCTTGGCATATTATTCTTCCGAGTAAGCTTTTCGGCATCCATAATATATAAAAGGAAAGTTTTCGGTACCATAGGAGAGGTTTTCGGTACAGAAAACGTTTTCGGTACCTAATAGTTTTCGGTACAATATTTCCATGCAAGAGTACGAAAATAATTCTATTATCTTTACCAAACCTTATCAAAATATTACACATGCAATCATACAAATGCATGATCTTATAAAATAAGGTTTCGGTTTCGGTTCCTGACAAATTATCTGTAATTTACTGTAGTAATCCCGCTTAAAATTTGCGGGTATTACAGAAAACTCGTCATTTTTTTTTTCCAGAGATGATTTTCTGGTAGATGAATGCAACAGTACCTTGAAATTCGGATAGTTTTCACCCAAATTTTACCCGAATTTCTTAAACTCGGCGAATTTTAATTCTACCCGAAATTATACCCGAAATTCCTGTTTTCGGCGAAAATCTCTGTCTGAAAACACCCGAATTTTAAGGTTTTGGGACAAAATTTTTAATTTTACCCGAATTTCTTTCTCGGCGAAAATTAGTACTTATCCGATTTCCATCACCCGAATTTTTGCTTAAAATTCTCGGCGATTTTCTAGTTTTCGGGCAGACCCGAATTCGGGCATACGTACCCGAATTTGCTCACTCTCGGCGATTGTCTGATTTTCGGACTGAATTATCCGAATTCGGGCAAATCATCCGAATCAATATTCCCGAATTTCTACCTATCCGAAAATTCTTTGTACTCGAATTTCAAATCATACCTTTAGATTTTCGGCCAAAGTCTTACCCGAGAATTCACTGTTCTCAATCGAAACAGTGACTTCCAATTCTCGATCACTCACTCTTCAAAAAACTACACTTAAACGTTTTCGATCACCAAAAATTTTTCGGCCCCCCCTCGAACCAAAAAGGCTTTAAGTAGCACAAAAAAAAGTCTTTTGGAGGGAAATTTTTTATGCATCATTTGATAGAGAAAACTTTTCTGAGTCCAATAGGCATAGTCTATTTTACACTTTTTCGAAATTTTTCAAAATAAATTTTCCGGGCCCAAAAGTTTTGGTATAGAAAACTTTTTTCGTCAATTTTTGAAGGAAAATCCACTATACGCGTCAACGATCACGTGTCCAACAATCAACCTAGGTCGTATTTGGCATATTATAGAAAAAGTTTTGGTAATTTTCCCGAAGTTTTCGAAATCATTCCAAAATTTTTAGGTATATACCAAAACTTTTCGACACTTTATCTTCGATACTTCACTATACTTTTTGATAAAACCAAACTTTTCGGAACTGAATTTCCAAAAGCCAAATTTTAAATTTTTAAATTTAAAAAAATTATTATGGATGGTCAAGCTAGAAAAATTGAGGAATTAGAAGCAAGATTTGCTAATAATTACTATGTGTTGATTAAGCAAAAAGAAGATCTAGCTTTCGCTAATGAGGATTTGGCTAACACAAAGTCAAAGGTCATTAGCTTAAGAACTAAGTTAGAGATTAGTGAAAAGAATGTCTGTGATATGACAAAAAGATTACGTTCTTGCGAAGATGAGCGAAATCATGTCTCATCAAAATATGAGATAATCTTAGAGGAACGGCGTATGCTTTACTCTAAGATTGAACTTTTAGAGAACGCTATTGTGAAAAGAAGTCAGGCATATGATAATCCCTCTTCTAACTTAGTGTCTTTAGGGGAAAATAATTTACATTCTAATAAACCTACTTTTTGTTGGGAAATTCCTGAGGTTGCTAGTAAAATTGCAGAATTGAACGCAACCTTGGAATCAGAAAGAGTAGGTTTTCGAGCGGAAAAGAAAAAGCTTTTAGAGGAGATTTTATATCTCAAAAATTCCCCGTCTTTACCTGTTTCCAATGATCTTTCAAAAGATACATCTTCATCGAAACAGGTGAAGGAAAGAAAGAAAAGCATCCATGTTCCTAAAACTGAAAAGACTTTTGCTAATAATTCTAAGTCAACGGTGACGAAAGAAAATATGCATTTTAAGTCACCTTTGACTGGCGCAGAAAAGATAAGTAAAAACCTTAAGCTTAATACTTCCATAGAACAGAAAATTAGGAAGGAGAAAGGAAAATCGCCATTATCTTTCAAAATTAAGGTCGAACATGTTCAAGATTTTCCCTCTCCTATTCCTCTTCAAAGGAAAGGTGCAAAGAAGAAGTTCAAAGCTTAAGCAAACGAACTTCCACGCTTATCCCCCATCATTATAGAGTGAATGATGTGAATTCTTGTAGGCAATACGACTCATCATCTGATGACGCATATAGTGCGATAAGCTCGTATTCATACTTGAAATACCCGGTCCAGATTAAGTCTGAAAGACACCTTCTGCGACTGGCTAGGGAGAAAATCTTCAGATCTTCTAAACCTAGACACACATTCACCGGCGCTGAATTGTCATTTCCCTCTAAGGTTCACCAAACTTGGATTCCTAAATCAGAAATCAAATTAAATAGGACTTTAAATGATGATTTAGGATGTATATCTGAACCAAATGTGCACAAATTGTTTTCTGCTAATCAGGGAGGACCCATCCAAAAATGGGTACCAAAGTCCCGCTAATATTTTACAGGACTCCAATCACGGGTGGTAATTCGACGATGGTTGCTCCACACGCGTGATTGGTATGAGACGAGAGCAACCACAATTCCCCGGTAATGAGTAGTAATTAGAAGATGGTTGCTCCATACTAATGATCGGTACGAGACGAGGGCAACCACAAAATTCCAGCATGCACGGTACTCGGGTTGCTCCACATGCATGACTGGTAAGAGACGCGAGCAACCGCATCCCTCATGTATGGCAATTTGACGTAGTGGCTCCACATACATGATAAAGGGAAACGACGTGAGCAACTACGACTATATGTGGTACATTCTATCTTTCGAACTGAATTGCATAATACCACATCCATACATATTTTTAAGATAGGTAAATTCTATATATGCATTCCATAGTAAATTTTGGCATGCATATCGAGCTGAAAAGACAATATACCTACTTTGAAAACAATAGGGTACAATATAACTATGCATGCTTCAAAAGGACTTTTACTTTCAAATTTTTGCATACATGCATACATGAGCCAAAATGTAAAATACCCTATTTTATAGGTATATTTTCATTATGCATACAATTTTAAAATTTTCGAGATTAAACGTTCAAGTATGCATATAAGCTAAATCGAAAAAATTACCTATTTTCTATAAGAACGTCAAAGGTAGAAAACGTACATCTTAATATGCTTAGTTTAAAGAAAATTACTTCTTTAAGTATGCATCTGAACTGAAAAGAAAAATACGTTATTTTCATCACGCTCATTTTTTCTGGGAGAAAATTACATTTTAGGCGTGCATGCATTAAGGGGAGTATCATTCCATATTTTTTAGGGGAGTACATTTTAAAGAGGAGAAAAACTCTTACGGTGGTGCACGATTTGAGGGGGAGGAACAAAAAAAAAATATAAAAATATATATATATATAGATATATAGCTATATAATATAATATAATATAATATAATTTATAGTATATTATTCTATTATTATTACAATAAATATATATATATATATGTATCTACAAAAAAAAAATAGCAAAAAAAAAAAAAGAAAGGAAAAATCCTCCCATCGTCAAGCTATTCCACCTCCCAAGACGGACTTTAACAAAAAACCTCAACCCTCAAGAGTTCAAGAATCCTCAAAAGGCAAAGGTGACTTCATTGCGCTCATATTACGATGCACTCTACCGACCCGCTCCAACTTGCTGATCAAGCAGCACTCATCAAAATTGACGGATGCAGGAATCCTAGTTCCTATGGTTCAGTCAGACCAAACTGAACCTAACCCCGGAACACAACCGAGTGTTAGTGACGATTCATGCGCATAAAAGCCGCCCCTATTTGGCAATTCTTGACAAGACCACAAAGCCGATGATACACAAATCCCTTACCTCACACAACATTCGGACCATCCCACATAGGTGCATGTGCTGATTTTTTTCAGCTCCCGGGTAGAAGTCGCCTCATTTGGTCCAATGGCGCATGCACAACCGAGCCTAACCCGCTCATCGATCTCCCAATAGACCGGTGTTTCAGAAATCACGGGGAACCACGTCTTCTATCACCGCTTCACTCGGAAGTGGGAGATATTGAATTATGTGCTACTCAGCCCCACCACCACACTTCCTTGCGCACTCGAGTCTAGTGTGTCCTCACTTTCCATAAATTTTTATATTTTCTAGGACACATACACTTTTAAACAATCTTTGTGATCAAGTTAGAACTTCCGTAGACATGTCTTGCTTCGACATGATTCGAGGATCGGAAGAAAGTCCTGTTGTTGCAACATCAAAGCAACAACGGTTTCAGGCCATCGTCTACGAGCATAGCTCCTAGATCGATGTTAACGGGAAGTCTTCGTGACCCCGGTTTCTTACACGATGAATTGCCTTTGTGGCTCCGTCTGGTTATTACCATCACCGACCTGTCGTTTGTGTCCTTCTAATCTTCCTATACAAGCATGCCGATCTCGTTAACTCGAATCGCCATGAGGGGGAGAAGGGGACACGCATAAACAAACAGGTCGGACCACCCACCAATTTCCGCCGAGCGTACCACTCTGAAGCCGGGCTCTCCTGCACTTGAATGGAACATTCCAAAGGAGCCTCGACACATTTTACAACACCCCACGTGTATCTTCTTCCGGAGCCAGACAAGCTTCCTCGAGGCCGAACCAGACAACTTCCTTCGAAGAAGACGAATCAGGCGCCGAGAAGAAGAAGATTAAAAGAGACTTGACGGCTTAAAACTACGGAGAAAGACCAGGACACGATGCGAACAAAGTCCAAGATCCGCGACATCATCAAAGTCGAATGTCAGGGCGTGGATCACTATCTACATCCGGTCTACAGAATATAGCGTCAAGTCAAGAGAGTCCTAGCCGAAGTGCATTCAAAACTTCCGTAAGAAGGGGAGATAGCCCTTGTAGGGGGCGATTGCTAGGACTCAAGATGTTAACGGGAAGTCTTCGTGACCCCGGTTTCTTATACGACGGATTGCCTTTGTGGTTCCGTCGGGTTTTACCAAACCTGAGCTCCTACTGTGCCTACCAACACCATTTCCTTGTCCCGACGACGTGATCAACATGCCAAATCATCAAGCGTCGTAAAATCAAGCAAACACCGTCGACCTTCAAAGATCGAACTTGCTGCCTCATGTGCGTCTCTCCAAATTTCAAAGAGAACTTTCCAATTCCAACATAAGGTTGACGAAAAGTAGAGGGAGTTGCGTTACTATCGTAAGGAGAGATCGAACACAAAAAGAAGAAATCCGGCAATCGCCTCGTGTGTATCTCTCAAATTTCCAAAGAGAAAACTCTCCTATCCCAACACAAGGTTGAACAAACGTAGGGGGAGTTTCACATTATCAGAGGGAGAAATGGAACACACAAAAAGAAGAAAACTCTTCAAGATCCGGCAAGCAACTTCAAATACCTTCCGGCATTTACGAGTCGAGCTTACAAAGAAGATTAAGAAGACCCGATGCCGAGAAGAGAGGATCAAGATACGGTGAGCTTGAAGATCTCCAAAAGAAGAGGTCAAAAGACAAGACAAGGAGGAAATTCGTTTAGGACTCAGGCAAATGCACTAAGCCCCACAAAGATAATACATGTCGAATTGAAGATTGAACACAAAGGGGGAGATTGTTAGGAATATTTTATTGTGTTCAATTAATTATAATTATCTTTGTTGTGTATTTATAAAGATTCTCTTTATAAGAGACTTAGTGTAATTGGGCTTTGTTAGGGGGCCCAAGTATTATATACCAACTTGTGGTATAAATACTAAAACCCTAACACATAATAAAGTGTTTTGTGTGAAATCCTATCTAGAGAGAGAGAGCCACCCAACCTCTCAAGAACACACACACACCCCACGTTCAATCCACTTCTTCGCATCTCAAACGTGGTAAATCATTCCTATGTTAGATTGTTAGGATAGAAAAGGCTACCAACAGACTCCAAAGCTAAAAATGGAAATAAGTATTCCTCAACAAATGTGGATTCCTATGACTACTTTATGTGATAATCTTGATTCCAAATTTGAACCTTATATGCTTAAATATTTATATGCTAATCAGGGAGGACCCGTCCAAAAATGGGTACCAAAGTCCCGCTAATTTGTTTTGCAGGTCCCGATCATACATGGTAAATAGACGACGATTGCTCCACATGTATGGTCGGTATGCGATGATGAGCAGTCGCACAAGACTCCGACACGTGTGGTATTTGGTTTGCTCCACACTCGTGATCGGTATGTGACGTGAGCAAACACACCAAATCAAGACTATTCCAAAGCTCTTGATTTGTCGTTTTTTTCTTTTTATTTTTCTGTTATAAAAAAAAAAGGAAAAAGCCATAAAAAAAAGAGGCAAAAAAAAAAAAGAAAAGGCCATTAAAGAAAAAAAAAATTGAGCTACAATGTTCAAAGAAGGCCGTGCCGATTTCAAAATTCAAAGTGCGCTTGAATTTCAGGGGAGTCAAACTCTATATCTTAAGTTCTTGATTTTCATAGGGAGTTCGACTTATTATAAAGAGCGCTTACCTTTACAGAATATTCGGTCTTCATATTCTATATTCTTTTTGGGGGAGTGGATAGATAGATAGATTAGGCGCGTGAATTTCAAAAGAGCATATTACCATAGTTCTAATATAAAAAGCGTATATGTTCGAGGGGGAGTGATACTTATAAGTGCAAAAGGGCACATTTATTGGGGAGTGTCAGTTCAAATACAAAAGGCGCTTGATTTCTTCGTAATATGCTATTTCTCAAAAAGCGCATCTATTTAGGGGGAGCACGGGCATCACATTAGAATTAGCGCAAGTATTTAGGGGGAGTGTTACCTAAAAACAGCGCTAGAACTTAAAAGGGAATGCCCTTAAGACAACCTTCATTTTTTAAGAGGGAGTGCTATCTAAATGTCAACAAGCGCATGGATACAAAAGAGTTGTTCACATACCTGTTCCAAAGATTCAGTAGACCCAACTGACCCTACCCCAGGAACAAACCCCGAGTGTATGAGAGGGTATTGAGCGTATCACGATGACATCCTTACAACTCAACCACAAACTATCCGGGCCATAACCATATAGGTACAAGACTAATTTATCAGATCCCGGGTAGAAGACGCTTCATCTGGTCCAAAGGCGCATGCACAACCTTTCTTAGCTACTCATTTGTCTCCCTAAAGGCAGATGTTTCAATATCTCACGGGGAACCGCATTTGCTATCACCGTTTCACTCGGAAGCGGGAGATATTGAATCTAGTGGTCCACAGCTGTGGCGACCCCACTTTTTAAACATAAATAGTTGGCGAGTTTTCGCAACGAAAGCCGCGGAAAGCCCATTTTACAAAAACAAAAATGCATAGTTTATTATACACTATATAAAAGAGTTGTTTTACAAAAGCTGTACTAGTCTTTACAACGGGCCGAAGCCCCAAAATATCAAAACAATCCTACGCCTCCACAGGTCGCGTCCCATGTACTGCATCCGCCCCCAAAAGCCCGTGGAGTCACCGCCACCAGCCGCTACTCACCCGTACCTATAAAACATGTAACCCTGAGCAAAATTGCCCAGTAGGTGAACATCAAAGTAATGCGATGCATGCGTGCACATGTCCCCAAATCCCAATATCTCACATGACAAATGCACGCTCATTTTTCTCATATCTCAATACTCAGGGCCCTAGGTTAGACTCGGCACCTCGCGCGCAACATCACATCAATCATCCGGTCACACAGACTCGGAAGTCACATCTCATGGCGGTGGGCACCCCGAGTCGCGTTTTCACACTGTACCCGGGTAGATAGAACGATCACGTCTATCTCCCGCCTAATCTCATCTCATGACGGTGGGCACCCCGAGTCGCGTTCCCACGCTGTACCCGGGTAGATAGAACGATCACGTCTATCTCCCGTCAAGTCGAGCCATCCTACGACGGTGGGCACCTCAGGTTGCTCAAGCCTGAGTAGACAGAGCGATCACGTCTGTCTCCCGTCAGGTGCGCCTCGAGTCTTAACCTCACAAATCTCTGCCAAAGAAAGGCATACACTCTCCCATCGCACAAATGCGATCAATACTCTCGTCATGACATGCCGTGGATGCATGAACAATTAATCGCAGGACATATCAAGTATATCCGAAAAACCCTCAAAAATCATTAGGATATTTAAAACGTACTTTTGGTTCAAATACTTAAAAATCCCAAAAATAGTGAATTTTTTAAGACTCAATACTCCTCTATCAGTTGACCCGAAAATGGGGTCCAAGTTCGAAAATATTTTATAAAAGTTGACCTGGCGAAAAGCTTTGGTACGAAAACAGTTGGCGAAAAGCTTTGGTACGAAAACAGTTGCGAAAAGCTTTGGTACGAAAACAGTTGGCGAAAAGCTTTGGTACGAAAACAGTTGGCGAAAAGCTTTGTTCGCGAAACCTTATAAAAGTTGAAGCTTGGTTCGCGAAACCTAATGAAGAGTGGCGAACAGCTCAGTTCGCGAAAACTGGCTGTCGGCCCGCGAAAACTGGTTTTCGGCCCGTGATGTCTCACAGTTCGCGAAACACCTCAGCCCGCGAAAACTGGTTTTCGGCCCGTGATGTCTCACAGTTCGCGAACTACCTCAGCCCGCAAAAACTGGTTTCGGCCAGTGATGTCTCAGTTCGCGAACTACCTCAGCCCGCGAAAACTGGTTTCGGCCCGTGATGTCTCACAGTTCGCGAACTACCTCAGCCCGCGAAAACTGGTTTTCGGCCCGCGAAAACTTTTTCCTCTCAGTTCGCAAAATAACTGGCCCGCGAAAAACTTCAAATGGTCCGAAAACAAGAAATCATACGAAAACACAGAACAGTATACGAAAAACAGTGTTCTTCAAATCTTCATATCTTCAACAAATTCCAGAAACTCAACACATAATTAAAACCCATATTTTGGGTTGTTAAAACATCAATCATCACACATAGCATTAAATCATACCAAAAATGAAGGTGATCCTTTCACCATAAATATAGTTTAAAATATCAGTTTTTGGGTTTGTAGGTTTCACCTACCTCACGTCCTAAGCAGTGTTTAAGCTGATTTTGTTGATGAAGCTTGGAAGGAGCTTTTGCCAAATTTTCCCCTCTTCCTTTCTCTCTCGCCTTCCTCTCCTTGTTCTTTTTCTTCTGAAGTTTTTGAAGTATTGTATATTTAAGTTGGGGAGAGACTTACGTGATGACAAGGAGGTGATAAGGTGGTGATGCAATTTTCCTCTCAAGCTAAGAAAGGGTCTTTTTTGTAATTTACCAAGAAAGGGTCTCTTTTGTAATTTTCTCCCTTTTTAAAGAAACCTCATAACGTATCTTCCTTCTTAATTAGGCTTGGGCCCAATTATTATTTGGGCTCAATTTCAAGCCTGCCCAAACTTATCTTTACTAATTTCGAAGTTTTGCGAAATCCCCGTATTAAATTTTACGGGTATTACATCCTCCCCCCCTTCAAGAAATTTCGTCCTCGAAATTTAGGCAGTCGGAAATAATTCGGGGTACTTCTGCCGCATTTCGCCTTCCCGTTCCCACGTTGCTTCCTCAATTGCCTGATTACGCCACAAAACTTTGACCAACGAAATATTTTTATTCCGAAGTCGCCTTACTTCATACATCAAGATTTCTACTGGTTTCTCCTCGTAACTTAAGTCCGGTTTCAACCGTTGATGAAGGGTTTCATTTTGTAGCACATGGCTTGGGTCGGCGATGTATTTTCGTAATGTTGACACGTGAAAAACGTCGTGAACCTGATCTAAAGACGCCGGTAATTCAAGTTGATAGGCGACCTCGCCGATTCGTTTCAGGATTCTGAAAGGGCCTATATACCTCGAACTCAACTTCCCTTTGCGTCCGAACCGCTTCACGCCTTTCATTGGGGATATCTTCAAGAATACCCAATCATCCTCCGCGAATTCTAACGGCCTTCGTCGTTTATCAGCGTAGCTTTTCTGACGACTTTGGGCTGTTTGCATTCTCTCTCGAATCTTTGTAACAACTTCCGTCATTTCTCGAACCATTTCGGGACCTAGTAGCGCTCTTTCACCGATCTCGTCCCAATGAACTGGGGATCGACATTTACGCCCGTACAAAGCTTCATACGGCGCCATTCCGATCGTAGCCTGAAAGCTGTTGTTGTACGAGAATTCGATCAATGGAAGGTATTTGCTCCAATTTCCTTTAAAATCTAGCACGCATGCTCGTAACATATCTTCCAGTGTTTGGATCGTCCGTTCAGATTGTCCGTCTGTCTGGGGATGATAAGCTGAACTGAAAGACAACTTGGTCCCCATAGCCTTTTGTAAACTTCCCCAGAAGTTAGACAGAAACCTCGAGTCCCGATCTGAAATGATCGAAATTGGGATTCCATGGAGTCGAACAATCTCTTGAATATATAATTCCGCATACTTCTCCATGGAATATGTTTTATTGATTGGCAGAAAATGGGCAGATTTTGTCAATCTATCGACAATTACCCAAATTGCGTCGTGGCCTTTCACAGTCTTTGGTAGTCCAACGACGAAATCCATTGTTATATGGTCCCACTTCCATTCAGGAATGGTTAATGGTTGTAACATTCCTGCCGGCCTTTGGTGTTCCGCCTTAATTTGTTGGCAAGTCAGGCATTGATTTACATAGGCGGCAACATCTTTCTTTATCCCCGGCCACCAATAGTTAACTCGTAAATCCCGATACATTTTCGTTGTACCAGGATGTACAGAGTATGGTGTAGTATGTGCCTCCGTCAATACTTTAAATCGGAGTTCTTCCCTATTTGGCATATACAAACGGCCGTTGTATCGTAAGCTCCCGTCTCCTCGGATTTCAAAATCCGTCGTAGTGCTTTCATTTTGTTCCCCTTTAATCTTCACATAAAGATCATCTTCCTTTTGGGCCTTAGTGATTTGTTCCAACAATGTTGGTTTAAGCGTTAGTGCTTCCATTCTCGCTTCGACTTCACCGAAGTTGATTACCTCTATTCCAATCTGACATAGCTCCGCACTCACGGCTTTACGACTCAAAGCATCTGCGACTACGTTGGCTTTACCCGGATGATAATTGATCACGCATTCATAATCGTTTACCAACTCAAGCCATCGTCGTTGCCTCATATTTAACTCCTTTTGGGTGAAGAAGTACTTTAAGCTCTTGTGATCCGTAAAAATTTCGCATCTTTCTCCGTAGAGGTAATGTCGCCAGATCTTCAGGGCGAATACCACGGCTGCGAGTCCCAGATCGTGCGTGGGGTAATTTTTCTCGTACTCCTTTAGTTGTCGGGAGGCATAGGCAATTACCTTTCCGTTCTGCATTAGCACGCATCCCAAACCACTCTTCGAGGCATCCGTATACACCGAAAATCCTTCTGTTCCTGACGGTATTGCTAAAACCGGAGCGGTCGTTAGTCTCTTTTTCAGTTCTTGGAAGCTTTGCTCACACGATTCCGTCCATTTAAACGGAACATTCTTCTTCGTCAAATTGGTGAGTATTGAGGCAATGCTGGAAAAATCTTTGATGAACTTCCGATAATATCCAGCAAGCCCGAGAAAACTTCTAATCTCCATGGGAGTGGTTGGTCGTGGCCAATTCTTAATTGCCTCAATCTTACTAGGATCCACCGAAATCCCGTCTCCAGAAATAATGTGTCCCAGAAAGGCCACTTCTGTCAACCAAAATTCGCATTTCTTGAATTTTGCGAATAACTGCTTCTCCCGTAAAATTCCTAGAATTGTTCTTAGATGCTCCTCATGTTCATCCTTCGTTTTTGAATAAATAAGGATATCGTCTATAAAGACGATCACGAAGCAGTCTAGGAAATTCTTGAATACCCGATTCATCAGATCCATGAAAGCAGCTGGTGCATTTGTTAACCCAAAAGGCATGACCAAAAACTCGTAATGGCCGTACCTTGTACTGAATGCGGTTTTGGGAACGTCTGTCTCACGGATTTTTAACTGATGATACCCAGAACGTAGGTCGATCTTAGAGAATACCGTTGCTCCTTGCAACTGGTCAAACAAGTCATCAATCCTCGGCAACGGATACTTATTCTTTATCGTGATCTTATTTAACTCACGATAATCGATGCACAATCTCATCGACCCATCTTTCTTTCGAACGAACAGAACCGGTGCTCCACATGGAGAGAAGCTCGGTTGGATGAATCCCTTCTGCAACAATTCTTCCAACTGTTCTTTCAGTTCCCGTAGCTCGTTCGGCGCTAATCGATATGGAGCTTTCGATATCGGGGCAGCCCCAGGCATAAGATCGATTTTGAATTCGATCTCTCTATCAGGAAGTAAACCTGGAAGATCGTCGGGAAATACGTCGGGGTATTCATTCGCAATCGGAACCTCCTCAAATCTCAAAAGGGGAGATTCCTCGGCCTTCATGGCAGAACAAAAATAGAATTCGCAACCTGAGTTAACAAGTCGTCGGGCCTTCAGGGCAGATATTTGAGGAATTCTATCTTTGCTCGCCTTTCCCCAAAAGACGAACTCTCCTCCCTCGGGTGATTGGAACCTTACGATTTTCTTAGAACAGTCAATCATGGCTCCGTATTTCGAAAGCCAATCCATCCCGAATATGATGTCGTAATCATTCATCGGGATTACAATTAGATCGACTAACAATTCTCTACCCTCAATATTTATTGGGTACTTTTCTATCACTAAATTGGTTCGGGTCGGGTTCCCATGTGGCAAACTAACTGAATAATCCCTCTTAGAATGGGTAGGATATATTCCGACCCTTGTCACAAAATCAGCCGACACAAACGAATGTGTGGCTCCCGAGTCAATTAAAATAGAAGTCGGGACATGGTAAATATTTAACGTACCCGTCACCACATCGGGGTTTGTCTCCGCCTCCTCTTTTGTTAATGTAAAGACCCGTGCTGGTACAGGTGGAGGTCGGATTAACTGTCGGGGTTGATTCTGCACCAGGGGTTGTCTCTCTGGGCATGCTCTAGCGAAATGTCTAATCTTTCCGCATTGGTAGCACTGTGGAGGTTGTCTCACTCCGTAGCAGACCCCAAAGTGATAGCGCCCATATTGCTGGCATTGGGGCGTAACGTTCTGAGTTCGATTAGAGATATTTGTCGGCCCTTGATTCGGCCTCGGGCGCCAGTTTTGTTGGCCCTGGCGGTTTCCTTGGCTAGACCGCCCTTTGCCAAAGAATTGGCGCTTTTTGTTTCCCCCTCCGCCTTGTTGATTTTCTCTTCTTTTCCTCGCTTCCTGGGCTTCCACAACTACCCGCTCTGCTTGTTCGGCAATTAAGGCGCGTTCGGTAACTTGCATGAACTCCAACTGTCGCGCGCCGGCTATGCTCAAATCCCGATAGATTTCGGGCTTGAGTCCCTGAATGAATCGAGTCACCTTCAGGGTGTTAGTTGCCACGAGAAACGGGGCAAAACGGGACAATTCTTCAAAACGACGGATGTATTCCGCCACTGGCATGCTTCCTTGTCGTAAATTCATGAATTGGAGCATACGCTGCTCCTGTTCATGAGCGGTGAAATATTTGGTGAAGAACAGCTCCTTGAACCTGTCCCACATCATAGTGATTGGGTCTTCCAACACCTTTACAGTATTCCACCAATAGCGCGCGTTCTCCCGTAGGAGGGAAACGGCGCAAAGTACCTTCTCATTATCAGGCACTCTGCTATAGATGAACATGTCCTCTATAGTGCCTATCCAATCCTCAGCTATCGCAGGGTTGGCGGCCTCGGTAAAGATGGGAGGATTCAATTTTCGGAAGCGCTCCCCGATTATTTGTACATGATCGGGCTGTGGGGAAGGACGATGCTCCGACGAGCTCTGATGGTGTATAAGGTCACTAATTTGCTCCGACTGATGCTGAATTAGTTCGGTCAGTCTATCGATGGTATTATGTTCGTGCGTTGGAGATTCGGGCTCGCCTCTTCGGCTCGACTCCCCAACGTGTTTACGTCCCCCTCTCGGCATTTTGTAACTATTCTCCATTCACAGACACATACAATCACATAGTCATGTACCACATACTATTGTTAAAATTTAAAACTTACAGGCGCGGCTGGTTCTCCCGGCATTTTGGGTAGCAGTACATGGACAGTCTTCAGATCTAAAACCTATGCTCTGATACCACCCTGTGGCGACCCCACTTTTTAAACATAAATAGTTGGCGGGTTTTCGCAACGAAAGCCGCGGAAAGCCCATTTCACAAAAACAAAAATGCATAGTTTATTATACACTATATAAAAGAGTTGTTTTACAAAAGCCATACTAGTCTTTACAACGGGCCGAAGCCCCAAAATATCAAAACAATCCTACGCCTCCACAGGTCGTGTCCCATGTACTGCATCCGCCCCCAAAAGCCCGTGGAGTCACCGCCACCAGCCGCTACTCACCCGTACCTATAAAACATGTAACCCTGAGCAAAATTGCCCAGTAGGTGAACATCAAAGTAATGCGATGCATGCGTGCACATGTCCCCAAATCCCAATATCTCACATGACAAATGCACGCTCATTTTTCTCATATCTCAATACTCAGGGCCCTAGGTTAGACTCGGCACCTCGCGCGCAACATCACATCAATCATCCGGTCACACAGACTCGGAAGTCACATCTCATGGCGGTGGGCACCCCGAGTCGCGTTTTCACACTGTACCCGGGTAGATAGAACGATCACGTCTATCTCCCGCCTAATCTCATCTCATGACGGTGGGCACCCCGAGTCGCGTTCCCACGCTGTACCCGGGTAGATAGAACGATCACGTCTATCTCCCGTCAAGTCGAGCCATCCTACGACGGTGGGCACCTCAGGTTGCTCAAGCCTGAGTAGACAGAGCGATCACGTCTGTCTCCCGTCAGGTGCGCCTCGAGTCTTAACCTCACAAATCTCTGCCAAAGAAAGGCATACACTCTCCCATCGCACAAATGCGATCAATACTCTCGTCATGACATGCCGTGGATGCATGAACAATTAATCGCAGGACATATCAAGTATATCCGAAAAACCCTCAAAAATCATTAGGATATATAAAACGTACTTTTGGTTCAAATACATAAAAATCCCAAAAATAGTGAATTTTTTATGACTCAATACTCCTCTATCAGTTGACCCGAAAATGGGGTCCAAGTTCGAAAATATTTTATAAAAGTTGACCTGGCGAAAAGCTTTGGTACGAAAACAGTTGGCGAAAAGCTTTGGTACGAAAACAGTTGGCGAAAAGCTTTGTTCGCGAAACCATATAAAAGTTGAAGCTTGGTTCGCGAAACCTAATGAAGAGTGGCGAACAGCTCAGTTCGCGAAAACTGGCTGTCGGCCCGCGAAAACTGGTTTTCGGCCCGTGATGTCTCACAGTTCGCGAAACACCTCAGCCCGCGAAAACTGGTTTTCGGCCCGTGATGTCTCAGTTCGCGAACTACCTCAGCCCGCGAAAACTGGTTTCGGCCCGTGATGTCTCACAGTTCGCGAACTACCTCAGCCCGCGAAAACTGGTTTTCGGCCCGCGAAAACTTTTTCCTCTCAGTTCGCAAAATAACTGGCCCGCGAAAAACTTCAAATGGTCCGAAAACAAGAAATCATACGAAAACACAGAACAGTATACGAAAAACAGTGTTCTTCAAATCTTCATATCTTCAACAAATTCCAGAAACTCAACACATAATTAAAACCCATATTTTGGGTTGTTAAAACATCAATCATCACACATAGCATTAAATCATACCAAAAATGAAGGTGATCCTTTCACCATAAATATAGTTTAAAATATCAGTTTTTGGGTTTGTAGGTTTCACCTACCTCACGTCCTAAGCAGTGTTTAAGCTGATTTTGTTGATGAAGCTTGGAAGGAGCTTTTGCCAAATTTTCCCCTCTTCCTTTCTCTCTCGCCTTCCTCTCCTTGTTCTTTTTCTTCTGAAGTTTTTGAAGTATTGTATATTTAAGTTGGGGAGAGACTTACGTGATGACAAGGAGGTGATAAGGTGGTGATGCAATTTTCCTCTCAAGCTAAGAAAGGGTTTTTTTTGTAATTTACCAAGAAAGGGTCTCTTTTGTAATTTTCTCCCTTTTTAAAGAAACCTCATAACGTATCTTCCTTCTTAATTAGGCTTGGGCCCAATTATTATTTGGGCTCAATTTCAAGCCTGCCCAAACTTATCTTTACTAATTTCGAAGTTTTGCGAAATCCCCGTATTAAATTTTACGGGTATTACAACAGCCCCACACCACGACTTTTCTTGAACACTTTAATGTCTAGTGTGTCCTCATAGCCTAAATGTTTTTTACATTTTCTAGGACACATATATTCTTTTACACACATATTGCAGGTCTACGTGACCATGCCAGAACTTCTGTAGACGCATCATTAAATGATGTGCTTCTATGATCAGAAGGAAGTCCTGCCGTTGCAACATAAAAACAACAACGGTAGCAGGCCATCTTCTGGAGCACGACTCTAGAACGATTTTAACGGGATGCCTATGTGGCCCCGTAGTCCCTTCAAATGCAAGTCTGTGTGACTTTGCATCAACGACCAAGAGTGACATCAAGGGATGTCTCACGATGATCGGTCGTCTGTCCCGTTTTCAGGTACTTCATCCGGAATTCAACGACAACACGTTCCGCGTATACTCTGGTTCACCTTGATCAAACAGCATGACGATGCAAATGAATCGCCATGAGGGGGAGAAGTATATCAAGGAGGCGAAGCACGTGAACTCATTAAAGAAGCCAAGCTTTCAACGCACGTGCTGAACCACAACAAACAAGACCTCTCTCCATGGTTCGAGCATACACGACAAGTCAATGCTGACGATCCACGCGACTCTGATATATGCAAGAAGGTGACGAAGATTCAAGTTGCAAAGAAGAAAAAGAGGTTCATGTAAATAGGGGGAGACTGAAGATTCTCCAGATGCTCTCAGCTATTTCTTCAAACAGCAACAGAAGACCGTGTCAAATTCAAAGTTGAACACAAAGGCATAGATTTTCAAAGGGGAGATTGTTAGAAATTTTTCTGTTGTGTTCAAATAATGAGGAAGCCTGAAGATTATCAAAGACAAAGACAACCGACGCTTCAATGACAATTGAACACTAAGGGGGAGATTGTTAGGAATATTTTATAGTGCTCAATAATCATGTTATCTTTGTCTTGGGACTTAATTGTATTTTATGTAAATATAGGGACTAAAGTGTAAATATACCAAAGTATGCTTTGGTATATATAGGGCAAGTGTGTGTAAAATACACACAACTTGAGTAATTGTTTCTCTCTCTAGAATAGATTTCTCTCTCATCGTTAGCAAAATTAAGGTTTAATTGTAGAGAGAGAAAGTGAGGTATATTGTAGAAAGAAGCTTGATATTAATGGATAATTGATTGAAGATTACCTCGAAGCTTCCGCGATTGATAAACAAGGTAATTAATATCGATTTTATGCTCAAGTTTAATCATATGTTGGATGAATTCGTGGCCTACACTACGGCAGAGCAATAAGAAGAAGGTGAAAGTGACGCACATCAAGGTTTAAACAATGCGCCTATAATGGTGAAATTGGTTAATGTGGAGCAATTGCTTAGCATTAGTTGGACTACGATCGTTATAAGTGGTGGATGGTATTTATACCAACGGCACAACTAGATGTAAAACATATGGATGGCTTCACAGCACAGCACAGCCCAGCCACCTTTGATGGTAAGAAGTTCAAATCACTATTAGAAAAAAAAAATGACTATTTATCGGTCCAACGTAGATTCTTAGAATTCATTTAGCCTAATTAGTTCAAATGAATTTACGATTGACCCAATTCGTGAATTGGTTAAACAATTTGTTTTATTTAATTTAAATGAATAATGATTGAATTAAATAAGATTCATTTAACAAATTAAATACATTTGGATGAATTAATAAATAATGAATCTTTATATTTAAGAATGTCTAAAGCCAATTCCACATATAATAAGAATCATTTTTCAGTTTAAAACACTATAACAGAATTGCAGAAAACAGGGTTCAAAGTGTTGAATCAGCCTCAACATTCCTCAGTGTTCATCAGAAAGTTCCAGTTCGTCTGTTTCGTGCAAATTAGACTTAAATTTCAGTTGTATAACGAGGAACAATTGTCAATGATCCTCTAGGAACAAATCTGTAAGCTTGGAAATCTATTTACACACAATATTAGTTATTATTCACAGTTACCCCCAACCAACAATCACAAGCCTTGTGCTAGCTAGTTGATTAACTTAAATATTCTGGTTATGACATGAGGAGTTTAAGGATGGATGCCTTTATGAATTCTAATCATCAAGAAGTAATTGATAAATGGCTCCATGACTTAATAACAGAACCATCTAATGATTTTGATGATGAACCTAGCTAGCTAACTGTCCAAAGTGCAATCGATAAATTTATATGGTTTTATCGGACTACAAGGGGGCATTGATTATTGTATTGTATTATCACATGCCCAAGGCTTGGAGTCTGAACAAGTAAATCATAAATGGACTAATTCTCAGGGAATAGGCTTACTTACTGATCAGTTTGGGCTTGAATTGAAAATATTTCTTAGTTAATTGTGTTGCTTACAAGTAAATAAATAAAGTTGTTTTTTTATTTGTTTTACAATCATCAATCAGAAATGATAAATCTAATCTAATATAATCTTATCTCTCAATTATAAAACAACCTTGCGAGTTTTTTGAACGATTGCCCACTCACGTCGCACCAACTAGTGAACATAAACATTGTCTATCTCTTATCCCATCCATAAAAATCTCTTCGTGTATATATATATATATATATATATATATATATATATGCATCCCAACAAAGTAATACTCAACACAACTAATTATTTGCAATTTTCTCCATTTCTTCTGTTTCAACAATGGCATTCAGCGCTATGGTAAGCAAATCCGCCATTAATCAAATTATTCTTTTACGGTTCAATAAATGATAACTAAGTAATTATTCGCCGCTACAGCTCGGACAATTCAGATCAGCAATGACAGCCCGTAGATCATTCGCCGCTACGGCATCGGCTCATCGTCACCTTCCCACAGCGCCATCCATGGCTGCAAAGTTCGACCCCTTTCTCTGCATATTGGGAGGCATTGTGAGCCTGGCGTGTTGCATGGGTTTCCACACGGCCAAACTGCAGCTCATGCATTCGCCTTCAGTGCAAGTGAGCAAGAGGAAAAGGGAATGCGTGCCCGAGGTTGAAAATCCGGACGCTGTCATAAGATCGGCTGATAAGTTTGAGAACAAGTCGTTTCTTAGGAAGGTTGCTCATATTCAGGACACCACCCACAAAGTTGGTCGAGATTTCTTCACTCGGTAATAAGATAACGTTTTCATTTATTTTTACAACACATTTTCATTCAATCGTTCATCCTATTCCATTCCAATACACAACAATTAATGAAAACTGTATTTGACTTTTTTTTTTCAGAGGTCGGGAAGCCGAAACACTGAAATTGGTCGGAGTCCGCACTTAATGAAGAGAAAATGACCGCAAGTTCATCGACTATCAAGCAGCGAAGATTGGTACAAATTATGTATCAGTGGTGTTTATGTTGATATTTATACATAACTTAGGTTCGTTTAGTAGCGCAGCAATACGATGTGCAGCTATCGTGTTTTTTTTTTTTTTTTTTTTTTTTTTTTTTTTTTTTTTTTTGTATTTTCGGTAAATGTGGTTTATGTCCATTCCTCCGAGCTGTGTTGTATTGCAGCCGTGATGTGACCATTTATTCACCAAACCAAATGTTTCTTTCGTTTGCAACAATAAATATAATTTGTTATTGTTGAAGAATTAACTCAATATTATCGCCTATCTCATTGATACTATGGATCTTGAATGAGGAAAATGTTATTTGAAGTATTTAGAGCGGATTGAATAAACACTCGTTATGTTTTCCGGGTTTTTTGTTTCTATAGTTTTTTGTTCGGTTTGAACTTGAAACCGGTTTCCAATCGGCCAGTCTCACTTAGGTGCGGACGTTATATGAGTGCTCACTGGGAACTAACTTGTGTAAATTGAGCGTATGTGAGTTGGTTTGCTTTGTGCACGAGAGATATTGATCGGTCTCAACTATGAATTGGAGTATGTGAGTGTCGGTTTGTGGTAGGAGAGAACACAAATTTGTTTCAAGTATTTCGGAGCAACTTCTCCTACGTCTTCCCTTCTTCTACATAAGAAATGTATCACTAGAAGATTTTGGTTTACAACAAGTTGTACAACTCATTCTACTCTCAGGACTTACAACAGTGCCTGAAGCAGAACTCTTAGCATTTACAACGGTTACCTCGCAAGGGTAACCATCTATGATTATAGGTCGCAACCTCACAATCAACACAAATGTTTCGTCTCTTTGCTAAGACTGACTGTAGGGCAACACCAGATGGCACACAAATTAACGTATTATTTTAAAAACTACAAACACATAGTTTAATGTCTTTGTACTAAAATTCTCACTCAACTAATCTATGTCGCTCATATCTTTATGGTGTGAGTGAGGTGTGTGTGGGTTTGTTCATTGTCGCTCACAGTATCTTTAGTACTCTCACACACTTAAAAAGAACTACTTCTTCAGTCTTGTTATTATGCCACTTGAACCCTCTTTTAATGTCTTCCCGTAATAGTTTAGGTTTCTCGAGGTTTCTCGTTTTGTTGTGTCTTGAGTCTCTTATATTTATACTTGAGGCTCTCAAGATGACCATTGATGAATGTGGACAAAATTGCTCCAAACTGATCTCACAACGCTGAATTAATTACTCTATCCTAGAATAGGCTTGTTTACTTGCTTTGCGTCTGAACGTGTTAGGATTATTTTAATGTGTTCAATTAATTAGAAGTAGAGTGAGTCCTAACAATTAAAAGGCTTTTCGATTGAGTCCTAACAATTAATACTCAGGTGTAGAGTGAGTATTTTAGAACAATTAATAGAAGTAGAGTGAGTCCTAACAATTAATAGAAGTAGAGTGAGTCCTAATTGAATAAAATTAATACTCACTCTAATAAAATTAATACTCACTCTATTAATAGAAGTAGAGTGAGTCCTAATTTTTTAAATTAATACTCACTCTATTAATACTCACTATAAATCTCAAATCTATTAAATTTTCACTCTATAAAATTAATACTCACTCTATTAAATTTTTTCCCTAAATCTCTCTCAAATCTACTCAGAAAAGCAGATTATTTCCTCAATTAAATATTACTAAGAACTGGGGACAATTTAAGAAAAGGGAATAAGTGAATGGTCAATTTTAAAAAAGGGACTCTGACTTTATTTATTCAATAAAAGGGACTTTCATTAGTTAGACAATTAATTAACTTTAAATTAATTTAAGTAATAATATTTAAATATTTTAAAATATCTAATTATTAAATTTATAAAGGAACGATCCCCAGTTCTTACAACCAACAGTCCCCCACCAACCAACCAAAGATCAACGAGATCGAGGAAAGAAACCCAAGCAACGAGAGATCGAAGAGTTCTTTGAAGAATCCAGATATTAAAATTAAGCAAGAAGCAATAAACATAGATCCACACATAAGTCCATTGTTCTTTGAAGTATACAAAGTAAGTTTGATCGAGTCTCTTCGGTTTTATCCAATCTTCGACTTATTGACACATTATGCATTTCATGGGTATATACAATATTTTTATTGTCATTCATGTCGGTTCTTCGTCATGGGTTTCACTAGATCGAGAGAATTTGATGTTCATTCCGTTATTCGATTTCTTAAATCGAATTCGAATTTAATTCGAATTTAATTCGAACTCGAATAAAAATTTGAATTAAATTCGAACTCGAATAACGTATTCGAACTCGAATAATAATTCGAATTTTATTCGAATTCGAATAATTTATCGAACTTGAATCCTTTTCGAATTAATTTTTAATTCGATTTTAATTCGTTAAGCATTGAAAAATTTCTAATTAACATATTATTTAACTCTTCATGCAGGTTATGCCGACGAGCATCATTATTAAGTACGATGGTGAATGGGAACTTGGAGTTGATAGTAAATATAGATGGCGTCTAAAGTCACCTTCGGGTAGGAACATACGACCTATAGGCTTCGAAGGAGATTATTGTTCGTTCGATGATCTCCTAAATGAAATATACATGTGTATTGATGTGAGTGGGAAACCGGAGTTGAAATTAAGTTATCAGCCATGCTTAAGGGGTTGTGAGGACGGTGCTCCATGGTATATAAAGAATGATAGTGAATTGAAGGGGTATATTTATTTAGGGGGTCCACTGGATAGACCAATTCTCCACGTACAAATTGGGCAGACAACTAACCTTTGCACTCAAACTCTGGCGGAAGCGGAAGTTATTGCTCAAGTTGAAAATGTGATAGCTAGCCATGATTATCATGATGAATATTTTGATCGTATTATCAACCGTGATGATGAAAGTGTAGATGAGGAGAACTACGAAACAAACGTTGTTAGCGCATACCGAAATATGGAAATCAATTTCGACAACGTCGAGGAAGAAAACTTTTTGAGGAATGAGGAGAACAATGAGGAGGAAAATTCAGTCATTCATAGTGATAGATATTCTTTTACGGACGGTTCTACCATGCGAGTCGGTGATGAATTTGAAAACAAGATTGCTGTAAAAAAGAAGATTCAAAGAGTTTTCATCGATGCATCCTTCGAGATCCGAAACGTCAAATCATCTCGATCGATATATGCCGTTAAATGCAAAGGGGAGGGATGCACTTGGAGGATATGGACATCAAAGGTAAAGAATACATCCGTATTGCAACACTCATACATGCGACCTCGCAAATAGAAACGCACGACTGACCCAAGCCTCTTCGTCTTCAGTGAGCGATATGTTGGTTGAATCTTTTCAGGGATCTACAAATACACCAACGCCTAAACTAATTCGAACTATGATGAGAAATCGGGGGATAGAAGTTTCATATTTCAAAGCATGGAAAGGAGGAATTTTAGCCCTAAAGACATTGAAAGGTAACCCGGAGGAGGGTTACAGGCTATTGCCGTCTTACTTGTCAACGTTGAAAAGAACGAATCCAGGCAGCATAGCAAGTCTGTGTGTGGATGATGAACGGAGATTTAAATATGTACTCTTCTCACTTGGTGCTTGTATTGCGGGATACCGACATATGAGGAACATTGTGTGCATCGATGGGACTTGGTTGAAAGGAAAGTATAACGACACCTTACTCATTGCATCGGCCGAAGATGACGATGCTCACCAGTATCCTTTGGCGTGGGGCATCGTCGACGTAGAGCCAACAGACTCGTGGTCATGGTTTCTTAATGAAATCTTGGCGATAGTACCCGACGAGGAAGATCTTGTGATCGTATCTGATAGACACGCGGCAATCAAAGCTGCCGTTCAGAACATTTATAGACTTGCACATCATGGTCACTATATATGACATTTGTCACAGAATATGAAAGTTCACTCTAGGAAATCAGGTACGACTGAGATGTTCATTCGCATAGCAAAAATCTACAGGCAATGCGAATTTGATTCAGAGTACAAGGAATTTGAGAAAAGGTTTGTCGATGCATACACATATTTGAGAAAAACATATACTATATATCGATGGAGTCGAGCTTACTCTCCCGTCTCTCGCTACAATATTATGACAACGAATGGCATGGAATCGATTAATGCAAGACTCTGGGAAGAAAGAAAGCCTCCGATCATTGCGTTGTTGGACTCTATACAAAGCATGATGTGTGACTGATTCGCTAGATATAGAGTAGCATCCATGCAAGCAACCACACGGTGTACCCCCACGGTTGAAAGAGTAATTCGCGAAAGGTATACACTAAGTCAGGGGTATGAAGTTACTGAAATAGGTCCGCTTGAGTATGATGTACGATACGCAGGGCGTCGTGCTGTTGTTAATTTGGAATCAAAGTCATGTACGTGCCGAGTATTTGATATCGACAAGATTCCTTGTGCGCATGCAATTGCAGCAAGTTTACGAGCAAACATGAATCTCTATTCATTATGCTCGGAGTATTATTCTGTTCACACGTGGCAGTTCGCTTATTTCGAACGAGTTTATCCGGTTCCTGATCAAACCGAATGGAATGATGTCCGAGATAATTTGGTGTTGCCACTCGTCTCGTAGTAAGGCGTGGTAGAAGAAAAGAAAGAAGATTTTCATCAGTCGGTGAGTTTAATCGTAGAAGTTAATTATTGGATTATGTATTGGATTATGTAATGGTTTGTCTATTGGAATTTGTCTCTTTTTTTGTGATGCAGCAGACACGAACATATTTGTTCTTTTCGAATTCAAATATGCATTTCGAATTCAAATAAGGCTTTTTCGAATTCAAATAACGCTTTTTCGAATTCAAATAGGCCTTTTTGAATTCAAATATAGCTTTTTCGAATACAAATAGAAGTTTTCGAATTCAAATAACTCATTTTCGTATTCAAATAGGCCATTTCGAATAAAAAGAGGCTTTTTTTTATTTTGAAAAGGCCTTTTTTATTTTAAAAAAACAACCCTAAGTTTGAAACCCAAAACCCTATCCCCAAACTTTCGTTACTCGAAATCCTAACTTTCGATTCAATAACCGATAACATCTGTATGTTTAATATTATTAGATTAACATGTTGTATTTAGTCTTGGATGAAACTTCTAGCTATCAACTTCTATCAACCTTGATCACAATTCCATCAAACTCACAAACATTCATCAATTTCTTTTATAATGTTTAGTCTTAATATTCAATCAAGAGTAATCATTATCATGAGATTAAAATTAGTGATTTTGATAATTATTATTATAATTATTATACAATTTTGATTAACCAATTCGATTTAGAAATAATTATACTTATATTCGAATTAAAATAATGCCTTTTCGACTTCAAATAGCGCCTTTTTGAATTCAAATAATGCTTTTTCGAATTCAAATAGGCTTTTTCGAATTCAAATAAATCATTTTCGTATTCAAATAGGCCATTTCGAATTCAAAGAGGCTTTTTTCGAATTTGAAAAGGCCTTTTTGATTTTAAAAAAACAACCCTAAGTTTGAAACCCAAAACCCTATCCCCGAACTTTCGTTACTCGAAATCCTAACTTTCAACTCAATAACCGATAACATCCGTATGTTTAATATTATTAGATTAACATGTTATATTTAGTCTTGGATGAAACTTCTAGCTATCAACTTCTATCAACCTTGATCACAATTCCATCAAACTCACAAACATTCATCAACTTTTTTTATAATGTTTAGTCTTAATATTCAATCAAGAGTAATCATTATCATGAGATTAAAATTAGTGATTTTGATAATTATTATCATAATAATTATACAATTTTGATTAACCAATTCGATTTAGAAATAATTATACTTATATTCGAATTAAAATAATGCCTTTTCGACTTCAAATAGCGCCTTTTCGAATTCAAATACGGCCTTTTCAAATTCAAATAGGCCTTTTCGAATTCAAATATAGCTTTTTCGAATACAAATAGGAGTTTTCGAATTCAAATAACTCATTTTCGTATTCAAGTATTCCATTTCGAATACAAAGAGGCTTTTTTCGAATTTGAAAATGCCTTTTTGATTTTAAAAAAACAACTCTAAGTCTGAAACCCAAAACCCTATCCCCGAACTTTCGTTACTCGAAATCCTAACTTTCAACTCAATAACCGATAACATCCGTATGTTTAATATTATTAGATTAACATGTTATATTTAGTCTTGGATGAAACTTTTAGCTATCAACTTCTATCAACCTTGATCACAATTCCATCAAACTCATAAACATTCATCAACTTCTTTTATAATGTTTAGTCTTAATCTTCAATCAAGAGTAATCATTATCATAAGATTAAAATTAGTGATTTTGATAATTATTACCATAATAATTATACAATTTTGATTAACCAATTCGATTTAGAAATAAGTATACTTATATTCGAATTAAAATAATATCTTTTTGACGTCAAATAGCGCCTTCTCGAATTTAAATAAGGCCTTTTCGAATTCAAATAGGCATTTTTGAATTCAAATAACTCTTTTTCGCATTCAAATATGCCTTTTCGATTTCAAAGAGGTTTTTGTTTTAATTCGAAAGGGCCTTTTTGATTTCTAAAAAGCCTAAACCCTAAGTTTGAAACTCAAAACCCTATGCCCTAACTTTCGACCTGAACATTCATTACTCGAAATCCTAACTTTCGACTCAATAACCTAAACTTCTTTGTGATTATTAACATCCTTATGTTTAGTATTATGAGATTAAAGCATGTTATATAGTCTTGGATCAAACTTCTATCAACCTTTTCGATTTAGAAATAATTATACTCATATTCAAAATAAAATAACGCCTTTTCGACTACAAAAAAGACCTTTTCGAATTCAAATAAGGCCTTTTCGACTTCAAATAAGGCCTTTTCGAATTCAAATAAAGTCTTTTCGAATTCAAATAGCCCTTTTCGATTTCAAATAGGCGTTTTTGAATTCAAATAACTCTTTTTCGTATTCAAATAGGCCTTTTCGAATTCAAATAGACTTTTTTCGAATTCGAAAAGGTCTTTTTGATTTCTAAAAAGGTGTTTTCGAATTCGAATAAGGCTTTTTCAAATTTGAATAAGGATTTTTCGAAATCAAACATCACAAAACAGAACATAATATAATATTCAAATAAGACATGCATATTCCTTGAGACCCAAACATTCAAACCAGATCATCCCCAAGACCAATCGTTTTTCCATATGCAAACAGTTAAATATTTCCTGAAATTTATCACCGCTTTATCGTCTAATGCATAGGGATTGTCTCGCCAAACACGACTGAAAAAGCCCTCCGTAGCATGTAAGGACCGCATAATCCGTTGCGATTGAAATAGAAAATAGTTTAATAATAGTAAAATTACTTTAAAATGTCTTTTTGATCAAATAGTTACCTTAACTTCTGTTGAGGGAAGCCGTCATCCCGTGTAACTTCAAACTGAAATGGACTATCGACGATCTCAAGGTCCATTAGCAGCTTAATGACCATCGGTTCGATGCAAGCGAAAAATCCCCGTATGGACCTCATATCGGAATCGGTAGATGTAGATGAATCGAGAATTCGAATTCTTTTCTCCCTATATCAAATCTCCAAGAACACCCAATGAGACTGATGTCACAAAGGAATACCGATGATATCCGCATCTTTCCAAGGGAGTGACGACCAACCCTTAACCTCTCCCGTTGCATATGGTCGTAATTGTTCATTCCAGTCAAATACCTCAGGATTGTCGCAGTAAATTCCACACCACGATTGGAACATGCAATTCACGAAGGATATTCGAGAAACAGGAAGCGAATAGCGTTCGTTCATTTGCATGAAACCCTGGAGTACCCCATTCACATGCTGCAATAATTATAAAATACATTAGTGATGCTTCTATTGAAATATATTTGAAGAAATATTTTATGTACCTCTTCAGCAAGCCATTCCTTCTCCGTATAAAGAACTCTAAAAAATTCCTTGTTATAAGCATCAAGTATACCTCGCTTCTTTTCATTGACGCCGAGTTTTAACATCTCTAGCGCTACATTTTGGTACATCCTCACCTTATTTTGAAGGTCGAGGTTCTAGCTCTTCTATCAATGGAGTCAGGTATACTTGTATAAGGAGAAGTCATAAATTTGGATTTCTTCCTCTCTCATCCAGGTTGCTCCCTCAGGTGTGCGCGTACATATTGTCGTTTAGGCGTCTTCTCCGTCACATTCGCATCATTCCTCGTCATATTGCAGTCAACATCTACAACATCCCTCGAATGCTCCTCGTCTCCAACAACACCCCCCGACTGCAAGGCAACATCTACAACACCTCATGAATGCTCCCCAGCTCCAAGAACACCCTCTGAATGCTCCCCTGATCCAAGAACACCCCCTGACTGCAAGTCATCATCTACAACACCCCGCAAACGCTCCTCATCTCTAACAACATCCTCCGACTGAAAGGCAACATCTACAACACCCCCTGAATGCTCCCCGGCTCCAAGAACACCTCCAGACTGCTCCATGAGATTACCATCCTCGACATTCGATGGCATCAGTGTAGCTTGCTGGTGTATCAAACACTGGCATATCGACGTGCATGTCTTCATGGCGTATCGAATCCCCCGACTGCTCGCGTAATGCCCTAAGCTCCAACAGAATTTGCCTAACAGTCATCTGAACATCATTAACGTCCTTTCTCAGCGCCCCAACTCTTTATCCAATCTAGCTATAACCGAGGGTTGAGAGCAATGTGTGCACCGGACCGAGTCTAAAGGGGGGGCAATGTGTGCATCAGACTCACATTGGGATGTGATTCCTCGGGATTAGAAGGCGATGCTGCTCTGGAACCTCGAGAGGAGACGACAGATGGTCTTGTTCCGCCGTCAAATGATGATTGGTGCAGTAAACCACCTTCTCCGCATGAAGATTGTTAGGAATCTGTCTATTGTGTTCAAATGATGATGAAGACTGAAGATTATCAAAGACAAAGACAACCGGCGCTTCAATGACAATTGAACACTAAGGGAGAGATTGTTAGGAATATTTTCTAGTGTTCAATAATCATGTTATCTTTGTCTTGGGACTAAATTGTATTTTATGTAAATATAGGGACTAGATTGAAAATATACCAAAATAAGCTTTGGTATATATAGGTTGAGTGTGTGTAGAATACACATAACTTAAGGTAGAAATTCTCCCTCTAGATTAGGGTTCTCTCTCATCATTAGCATAGCTAGATTTAATTGTAGAGAGGGAAAGTGAGCTTGAATTGTCGAGAGAATTTGGTGTTGAATGAAGATTGACTGAGAATTTGGTTTTACACACATATTGCAGGTCTACGTGACCATGTCAGAACTTCTATAGACGATGTTGAGGTTTATGCCCTAGATGTCGTACGAGGATTAGATAGTACGAGGGCATTTATGTAATTTTTATGTGTTTAACATTTGTAATTGAATTATTTGATAATGAAATTATTATTGTTTGTTTATTGTCGATATTAGCATGACAAACAATAAAAAGGCAGATTATTATTTCGTCTAAATAAATTAACCTTGCAGTCGGGTAATAAGACGAATTAATAAAACCCCAATATTTACAGTTCAGTTACTGATTCTGTGGGGACAGAGAGGGGGCACCAGTAAGCTGACATACTGTAATATTAAATTAAGTCCACAAGTCTTAGTCTCCAGTAGGGTGACTGGATTGACGAGTACGACTTGTTTGTCGATGGGTCCAAAGTGGTTGTGCCAACCATTCACTTGGGAAGTGGGAGCTCGTGACATTGATACAAGACGAATCAGGGGATTGTCTGTATTTGGACACTGACTCGTAATCGAACGATCACACGCTGGTAAAGTCGCTGATCGATCGATTGACTATAGTAGTCTACGTGAACCTTAGACCGAAAGGGTTTAACTCGGGGTTGGTCTTAAGGTCTTGATTTGTCACTAGTTTGCTAGGCCCAAATTGCATGAAGCAAGGGTCAGCGGCGAAATGCGGTCTTGACTTTTCGACGTGATTGCCGGTTATACCGCTGAGCGGGATTTACGGCCTTGATTAAATTCAAGGTTAACGTCCTATGCAGTTTCGATGTGCGGGAATTTACCTAAGCCTCTGGCCAGAGCATATAACTGACTCACGAGTGTCGTGGAGGGCAGTTTTGGTAAATGTCACCGACACGAACATCATAGAATCGAGTCCTGTAAGTTCGACTACACGTGACTTTCACTCGACCGGGACAAACGTAAAGGGTTTATACGTAGTACGATAATCTATAGTCGGTTCGTGAATAAATACCTATTCGTACTCAACTCGGGATCAGTTCGGTACCACGGGGTTGGCTAGGTGAATACCGAACTCCTGGATTCCTCCCAGAGCCGGTTGAGACGAACCAACAGGGTCGGGCTTAAAAAGGGCTACCGACACAACGTCAATATGAAAATAGAGCAGGCTTGGCCGAAACCCTAAATGGCCGAAAACTTGGTAAAATCGCGTGAGGGGCAAAATGGTCTTTTCACTCCACGAAATATTTTGGAATATTATATTGGATATTTAATATTTAGTAGATGATTTAAATGTGATTTAAATCTTTATTATTGTTTTAGAAAAATAATAATATTTAATTTGGAATTAAATAATATATATATATATATATATTAGATATATATATAGTTTTCGATTTTATATTAGATTAATTTCGAAATTAATTTAAATATTTATATTGGATATAATATATTTAAATATACTAAATATAGAATGTATATTAATTTATTTAATATTTAATTTGAATTTGAATTTTGAATTTGAATTCAAAAGAGCCAAGACCAAGTAAAAGAAGACTTGGTATAGCTTGGAGTGGATGAGAAAATTTCTCCCCACTCCACTTGACCAATAATTCGGCCAGCCCTAGTATAAATGGGGTTTGAGTTTTGAAAAATAAAACACTAAGTCATCATTGTGAAAAAGAAAAAAATACGGCTAGGGTTTCGTATCTCATTCTCTCTCTCGCGCTCTCTCATCTCTCTCACTCTCTCTCGCGGCGCGCGGCGTGCGTGTGAAGAAGGTGCTGCCCAAGCTTGCTCTAGCCGCCTTAAGCTAGCTTTGGCCGTGACGTGTGTGGTGCCGGTGTGGCGCTCTTGCCCCGTTCGTGCGCGTTTTGGTGCTAGGAGAGGGATACTACATCCCGGGGATTTGAAGGGTTCGAAGCTCGCCATCTTCTTGTATTCGTCAAGGTATAATGGCTGCAAAACCCTTTTTTATTCGTGTTTACGTTCTCGTGTTATTACCGAGCGGTCCAAGGGAAGGCGGGAATCCCTTAAAGGTTTAAAATTCTGCCGTTCAAGGAACGAGGGCCTCGGGCCCCTACGGGGATTCCCAACAGACGCATCATTAAATGATGTGCTTCTACGATCAGAAGGAAGTCCTGCCGTTGCAACATAAAAACAACAACGGTAGCAGGCCATCTTCTGGAGCACAACTCTAGAACGATGTCAGCGGGATGCCTATGTGGCCCCGTAGTCCCTTCAAATGCAAGTCTGTGTGACTTTGCATCAACGACCAAGAGTGACATCAAGGGATGTCTCACGATGATCGGTCGTCTGTCCCGTTTTCAGGTACTTCATCTGGAATTCAACGCCAACACGTTCAACGAACACTCTGTTTCACCTTGATCACACAGCATGACGATACAAAAGCATCGCCATGAGGGGGAGAAGTATATCAAGGAGGCCAAGCACGTGAACTCATTAAAGAAGCCAAGCTTTCAACGCACGTGCTGAACCGCAACAAAGAAGACCTCTCTCCATGGTTCGAGCATACACGACAAGTCAATGCTGAAGATCCGCGCGACTTTGATATATGCAAGAAGATGACGAATATTCAAGTTGCAAAGAAGAAAAAGAGGGTGCATGTAAATAGGGGGAGACTGAAGATTCTCCAGATGCTCTCAGCTATTTTCTTCAAACAGCAACAAAGGTCGTGTCAAATTCAAAGTTGAACACAAAGGGGGAGATTGTTAGGAATCTGTCTATTGTGTTCAAATGATGATGAAGACTGAAGATTATCAAAGACAAAGACAACCGGCGCTTCAATGACAATTGAACACTAAGGGAGAGATTGTTAGGAATATTTTCTAGTGTTCAATAATCATGTTATCTTTGTCTTGGGACTAAATTGTATTTTATGTAAATATAGGGACTAGATTGAAAATATACCAAAATATGCTTTGGTATATATAGGTTGAGTGTGTGTAGAATACACATAACTTAAGGTTGAAATTCTCTCTCTAGATTAGGGTTCACTCTCATCATTAGCAAAGTGAGGTTTAATTGTAGAGAGGGAAAATGAGGTGCATTGTAGAGAGGATTTATGATTCAATGAAGATTTGATTAGAGATATTATCGAGCTTCCGCACGCTAAATCAATTAAGGTAATCTCGATCTAATCAATGCTTGAGTTCTTCGATGATTTTGTGTTGAATCGATTGTGTTTGCTTCGAATTATGTGTTGGATATTAAATCTGGGAATTACAAAGATGCTCCAATATTCTTTGTTCCACGACATCTTTCGTGTTGCCCTCCAAATTTCTTAGCGTGTTAAAGTGCGTCGAACTAACTTCAACGTCGGAGGGCGTCAACCAACATCGCACATCTTGTGAATTTTATTAGTTATAGATCAACACTTTTGAAGGTAACTCTACAATATTATAATTAAAATGTACTTACATCCATCGAAGCATTGTCGAAGGCGTTCGACACCGCTTGCCAGCTCAAAAATTGACTTTTTCCTCGGTGTTTGGTGATCCAATGGCACATCCTAGGTATCAGACTTCCTTCCCTTTTTTTCTTCTTTGCAAAAGCCTCCCCGACATCCGGCCAACACTCGTAGGCAAGAATCTGAAAAAACAAAGTGAATATAAAATTAGAATTATTAAACAACATAAGTTATGTAGAGAACTAGGTTAAAAATAGATAATTACTTACTTGAAGCCGTTGGACAAAACCATTAATATCAAAGGTCCCCGACTCCTTATTGTTTTGGCTCATCACCCTATATTTCTCGTTTAGGTCTTTGTTTAGACCAATGACTACTTCATCGTACGCAATTCTCCTCCAAGGATATTCGTTGAAACTATCAAAATCATCAACCAACCTCACTCTAACAAAATTTCTTACTCTCCGAGGCCCCAATACCTGTTAGGAACCGAAAATTTTCTTAGATGAATACTGAAAGTTTCATTATATAGGATCGAAAATTTTAATTATGTAAAAGGTTTATCATGAAGCTAAGAGCATGATTTTTGGATAGTAAAGATATACATGATCATATCAGTTTAGTCTAGCATCTCTGTCCTGGGTTCATGTCCATTTGTGAAATAGTTACGCTTCAAATATGAATAATATCAAA
The DNA here is from genome assembly GCA_028392965.1 of Lindernia subracemosa. Taxonomy (NCBI): domain Eukaryota; kingdom Viridiplantae; phylum Streptophyta; class Magnoliopsida; order Lamiales; family Linderniaceae; genus Vandellia; species Vandellia subracemosa. The sequence goes on along the minus strand of JAQPCC010000011.1, from coordinate 242,965 downwards.
ACATAAGTTGTAGATAATCAAGTTAGCTGTTCATAGGAATTTGAATCAGGGTAATTGATGCCCTGAATCGAAAGTTATGGTTGAAAAGGTGTTGACTACTATCAACATTCGTAAACCATTCGTAAACCCATTCGTAAACCCATTCGAAAGGCATTGTGTCTCATTTTCGAAGTAGATACACTTCGAACTAAATAACGTGCAAAACATAAAAGTTGTAGATAATCAAGCTAGCTGTTCATAGGAATTTGAATCAGGGTAATTGATTCCCTGAATCGAAAGTTATGGTTGAAAAGGTGTTGACTGCCATCAACATTCGTAAACCATTCGTAAACCCATTCGTAAAACCATTCGAAAAGCTTTGTGTCTCATTTTCGAAGTGGATACACTTCGAACTAGATAAAGTGCAAAAGATCAAAGTTGTAGATAATCAAGTTAGCTGTTCATAGAAATTTGAATCAGGATAATTGATGCCCTGAATCAAAAGTTATGATGAAAAACGTATTGACTGGATATCAGTATTCGAAAACCTTAGAGACCATGCCGAAAACTTCATGTCTATGCACATAGGTATCAAAAACTGTAGGTCCAGTTTTAACGCATCCAATCAATAAAACTTGAGCATAGATTGATCGAATTACCTTGATAATAAACGCGCGAAGACTTTGGGTAAATACTCAATCAACCTCCATTAATCACAAGCTTCTCTCTACAATAAGCTCCTTCCTCTCTCTACAATTAAGCCCTAATTACTATAATGGTGAGAGAGTGTTTCTAGTGAGAGAAAGCTAAAACTCAAGTTGTGTGTATTTTACACACACTTGCCCTATATATACCAAAGCATATTTTGGTATATTTTCAATCTAGTCCCTATATTTACATAAAATACAATTAAGTCCCTAGACAAAGATAACATGATTATTGAACACTAGAAAATATTCCTAACAAAAACTTTTAATACCTATAAGTGCCGAAAACCTCTTTACTTAATAAGGAGTATGGCTCGAAAATCACCTATAAAATGCATATAGAAAACCCTTGACAAGAGATAAAGTAAAAGTTAAGATCAAGACTATCTTGAGTTTGACACCTCATGCTTAAGAGTGATTAGTAAGCACCTCTTAGCCAATCATATTACTTTAATCACTTAGAAAACCAGAAAGTCCATACCTAAAGAGAGGAGGAGCACGAACACTTGAGGAGAAAGGAGGGTGAAAGCATCATCATAAGAGATTAGCCAAAAACACACTCAAAGTGTAGTAAACCAAGCTCAAGTGAGGTATACATGTGAAATACCTTATTTATAATTCATTTATCTCATTCATGCTAGGTTAAAAGGAAGTTGACATCATTGTTAACCTAGTAAGGGAGTTAAGGGTCGAAATTGAGAAGTTCATGCATTTTATCCATGGAGAAAACATGATGATCACTAGAGGGGGGTGCAAGTGATTACAGCTGTGTTCATTTTCATTTTTGAAGTGGTTACACTTCGAATCTGGGAAACGTTAAAGAACAAAATTATATAGTATTAAGTTAGTGTTCTTAGGACTTAGAATCAGGGCTATTGATGTTTTCTGTCAAAAGTTATAAAGGAAATGGCACTGACTGCCAAACCAGGGTGACAGCAGCTAAGAACCCCCATAAAGATTCATTCTGGTATTTATGTACTTAGAATTCGACCATATGTAAGGAATGAAAGTTTTAGATAATTTAGTTAGCTGTTCATACCCATTAGAATCAACCTCATTGATGTTGTGTAACCATAGTTATGAATAAGAAGGCATTGTTTGCCAGTTCTGAAACAGCAGCAGCTAAACAGTAGGTTGATGGCTCATTTTGACTTCGATGCACTTCGAATTCGAAGATGTAGAAAGAAAGAAAGTTGTAGATACTTAAGTTAGATTTCCAGAACAGCTTCAAACAACCTGATCGATGCTCTGTACCAAAGTTATGAAGGAAAGATTACAAACTGTCATTTCGGGACAGCATTTGCATATGATGAAGACTTAGTTATGTACAAACACATGCATATCGTGCACTTATGTCATTCATAGGGTCCTGTATTGATTTGTTAAATATGACATGTTTATAGGTCGAGACCCTAATAAAGGCAAGGATAAGGCCGAGTAAAGAGCGGGAGTAAAACTGTGAGTATGACTGCAACGTGTGCTTTATGTGCTATACGTGATTGATTTATGATTATGTGATCTACGTGATGAAGTATTATGCAAAGGTGTTGAGTCCCTTATAAGATTCGACTTATGGGTGATATGATCAATATTATGCATTTTATGTGCGACATGTGAGTATCTGTGATGCATCATGAAAGGCATGAATGTAAAGAAAAGACTGTTATGACCGCTATGACTTCAGGGGATGAGTGTTCGATGGATGATATTATCGATGGATATCCCTACGGGGAACTACAGAGTCCTGTACAGGCACCATATATATGTTATGCTATAGAGTCCCATGCATGGGCACACAGACACTTTACGATCGATGGCCTGAGTCAAAGCTGGTTCATAACAGAAAGATAAAATAAATGAGCATATAGATGCATACGCTATGGTTATATATGATTATGTAAATGACTATGTGACAGTGATATGTTATGGACTACGTGAATAAGAAAGTGATGTACCTGCGTATATGGATTGATATATGTTTCATGACACTGTGATTGATGTATTTACGTTATTACTTTATAGTTGACATGTTGCGATCATACTCTGAATTGTTGTTTCACAGTTTGGTATTGTAGATCGAAGTGAGCTCATTTTGGCACTATGGAGTCAAGGTCGGCCGGCTATTTCCTCGTCCTTCTCCCTCCGCTCATCGATTGCATATAGTTCATATAGATAAAGTGTGATGGTGTTACGTTTTAAACAGACTCTGATGTGTACATATATGTATATGTTTTACTTGCGTTGCACATTTTGAAAAACGCAAAATTTTACGCGAAATTATTTTGGAAATTTCGTGGTTTATGTGTCTATGGGAAGGAGCGCCACAGTGGATGGTATCAGAGCCTAGGTTTTAGGTTCTGTAGACTCATGTAGATTTACGCATGTCATGTTTATGCATTTGCTGCCCTAAGAAGAGTTTTGCATCTTTTAGGCAAATGGCAGCAAATCAACCATCACATATAGTACACGATGAGCCTACTGTTCAAGGAGGGGAAGGAACGGCCGTGCCAGAGTCACATTCATCTCATTCACTTATGCATATGTCTCACGAAACCCCTTTGATAATTCCTCGTGAGCCTCGCGAAAGGCGATATGACCGATTGTGGAAAATGGGGGCTGTTGATTTTACGGGTACAACTGATCCTGCTGAAGCAGAAACGTGGTTGAAACGAACTGAAAGGATACTAAATATGATGAAGTGTACACCCGATGAGAAGTTCGATTATGCTATATCTCTCCTTCAAGGAAATGCGTACGACTGGTGGGAAACAATACCAAATAGCACAGTGCAGCCGCCAGTATTGATATGGGAGGATTTCCTTAGGTAATTTAATGACGCTTATCTGCCCGAGAATATAAAGATCAGAAGGAAAAGGAATTCCTCGAACTCAAGCAAGGGAATAAATCTGTTGCTGAATACGAAGTGATGTTCAATCAGCTTTCTCACTATGCATCCCACATGGTGGCTACGAAGAAGAAGAAATGTAATCGATTCGAAGCTGGCCTTCGTTATATGATTCGCAATCGTAATACACCGTCTGATATGGAATCATATGGGAAATTGAAAGCAGCTGTTGTACGAGCGGAAAAGCTTGAAATGGAAGCAAGAAATTATCAAAGTAGCAAATGAAGACCAGATATGGAGTTAGTTGGCGGAAAAATGAAGAAACCATTCAATATGCCTCAACAGACCGATTTCCCGAGTGCGTCTACGAAAAGCAATACAAGCAATATGAGATCAATGGGGAGAGGTGAAGGATCTTCTCGCCAAGTTAGTGCTTGTGTACACTGTGGGAAAAATCATGGAGGCAGGTGTAGGTTGTTTACGGGAGAATGTTTTAGGTGTGGCCAACCTGGTCACATTGCGAGGAATTGCCCAGTATATCATGAAGAACGCACGCTGGAGCAATCAAGAATAAGTGGAACATTTATGGGACGCGGCCGAGGCAGAGGCCGTGGACAGTATAGTGGAAGTACAGGAAGGACGGAAATGGAGAGCCAAGCCTATAGACCACAAGCCCCAGCTCGAATTTTTACTATGACCCGAGAAGAAGCTAGCAGAGTAGAACCACGAATAATCACGGGTATGTTGTCTATTGCTAATATGGATGCATATGTTTTATTTGACCCTGGAGCAACGCATTCATTCATATCACGAACATTTGCATCATTGTTACCTGATAGACCCGAGCCTTTAGGATATGACTTATATGTGCGAATTCCAGTTGGGGAAATGGTTATAGTGAATACGGTTTATCGGGAGTGTACAATTGTTATTGAAGATATCGAAATGAGTGCAACTTTATTGGTTATACCACTACTCGATTTCGATATAATACTTGGCATGGATTGGCTGGCAATGTATCGGGCAAAACTTGATTGTTTTGCAAAGGAAATTGAATTTTCTTTTCCAGATCAGCTGCGAGTAATATTTAAGGGAGAAAGGAATGTTCGAACGATACATCGGATCTCAAATATAATGGCGTTTAAGATGATAGAGAAAGGGTGTGAAGCTTATTTGGCTTATATTATAGATTTGCAAATATACGGGTTGATATTAGAAGACATTTCAGTGGTTGGAGAATATTCAGATGTCTTTCCAGATGAATTGTCAGGACTACCTCCTGATCGAGATACGGAGTTTACGATTGAGTTACAACAGGGAACTGCACTAATATCTATTCCTCCGTATAGAATGGCGCCTCTCGAACTGAATGAGTTGAAAGTTCAGTTGAAAGAACTACTAGACAAGGGCTACATACGACCTAGTGTATCCCCTTGGGGAGCTCCTGTACTTTTTGTGAAAAAGAAAGATGGTACTCTACGACTATGCATTGACTATCGACAGTTGAATAAGGCGGCGGTGAAAAATAAATATCCGTTACCGCGAATTGATGATCTATTCGATCAATTACAGGGTTCGACAGTTTTCTCAAAAATTGATTTGAGATCGGGATATCATCAATTAAAAATTGCAGATGGCGATATTCCTAAAACAGCTTTCAGGACGAGGTATGGGCATTATGAATTTTTAGTTATGCCTTTTGGATTGACGAATGCTCCTGCAGTCTTTATGGCATTAATGAACGATGTATTTCGACCATACCTTGATCAGTTCGTGATCGTCTTTATTGATGACATTCTTGTATTCTAAGTCGAAAGAAGAACACGAACATCACTTGAGAATTGTACTACAGACTTTAAGAGAATGGAAGTTATATGCAAAACTCTCCAAATGCGAGTTTTGGCTAGATCAAGTGGTATTTTTGGGCCATGTCGTTTCTGGTAAAGGTATTCAAGTTGATCCTCAAAAGATTGAAGCGGTGATTAAATGGCAAATTCCTAAAAACATCACGGAAGTTCGTAGCTTCTTGGGGTTGGCAGGATATTATCGACGGTTTGTCGAGAATTTTTCTCTTATTGCTGCCCCAATGACGATATTATTGCGTAAGGGGGTGAATTTCAATTGGACTGAAGATTGTCAGAAAAGCTTCGACGAGTTGAAAGAACGATTAACTATAGCTCCAGTGTTGACCATTCCAATGGGTACTGATGGTTTTGTTATTTATAGTGATGCATCTTATCAAGGGTTAGGATGCGTTTTAATGCAATATGGAAAGGTGGTGGCCTATGCATCTCGACAATTAAAACTGTATGAGACATCCTACCCTACCCATGACCTGGAATTAGCAGTTGTGGTGTTTGCGTTAAAAATATGGCGACATTACTTGTATGGAGCGACTTTCCAAATATTTACGGATCACAAAAGTCTAAAATATTTGTTGAGTCAGAAGGAGTTGAATATGCGGCAAAGGCGATGGATTGAATTACTAAAGGATTACGATTGTACTATTGAATACCATCCAGGAAAGGCAAATGTGGTTGCGGACGCTTTAAGTCGAAAATCTTATGGTGGTATTTCTTACTTATCATCACACTCATTATCGGATTTGATCGACTTACGAAAGTTGAATATCGAAATGAACGTCAACGAACTTGGCGTTATATTTGCTTCAATGTCTATTCGTCCCATCCTGATCGATCAAATTAAGCAAGCTCAATTTAAAGATGCTAAGCTTGCTAGTATTGCTGATAAAATGAAGCAAGGGAAGACGACGTCTTTTGCTATAAGTAAAGACGGCAGTTTGGCTATTAATAGTCGACTATGTGTCCCAGATATTGATAACCTACGAAAGGAAATAATGGAGGAAGCACATACTGCACCTTATGCTATGCATCCGGGCAGTACGAAAATGTATAAAACTTTAAAAATTCACTATTGGTGGCCAAGAATGAAGAAAGACGTGGATGAATATGTTCTGAAATGTCTTACATGCCAACAGATTAAAGCTGAGCATCAAGCGCCGGCAGGAAAATTACACCCTTTACCCATACCAGTCTGGAAATGGGAAAATGGATTTCTTATATGGACTTCCCCCTACATCGAAAAGAAATGATGCAGTCTGGGTAATTGTTGATCGACTTACAAAATCGGCACACTTTTTATCGTTCAGATGGGGTTCTACATTGGAATATCTTGCAAAACGTTACGTAAATGAAATAGTACGACTACACGGCGTCCCAGAATCTATTGTCTCGGATCGGGATCCCCGTTTTACCTTCAGATTTTGGGGAAGCTTGCAAGAAGCCTTAGGGACTAAGTTACACTTTAGTACGGCATTTCATCCCCAAACCGACGGACAATCTGAAAGGACGATACAAACGCTAGAGGATATGCTCCGAGCATGTGTAGTAGAATTCAGAAGCTCATGGGATGAATACATTGCATTAATGGAATTTGCATATAATAATCAGTATCATTCGAGCATTGGCATGGCGCCGTACGAAGCCTTATATAGAAGAAAGTGTAGAAACCCGATATTTTGGGATGTAGAAGGCCAACAAGTGCTAGAAGGGCTGGATTTGATTCAAGATGCAATGGAAAAGATGAAAATTGTCAAAAGTCGACTTAAGGCAGCTCAAGATAGACAAAAGAGTTACATCGACCAACATCGGCGGGAAATGGAATATGAGGTTGGAGAGAAAGTTTTTCTTCGAGTATCTCCATGGAAAGGCATATTACGATTTGGAAGAAAAGGGAAATTGAGTCCACGATATGTCGGACCGTATGAGATACTTGAACGAGTTGGACCGTTAGCATATCAGTTAGCATTACCACCAGAATTATCGCAAATTCACAATGTTTTCCATGTCAGAATGCTTCGACGATACCGATCTGATCCTTCTCATGTTCTACACGACGACCCTGTCCAAATTTCTGAAGATCTGAGTTACGTAGAAGAACCAACGGAAATTCTTGAATATGCTGATAAGCAATTATGGAATAAAATAATCCCGATGGTAAAGGTACGATGGAGAAATCACTCCCCAAGAGAAGCAACCTGGGAAACAATAGAAAGTATGAAGACACAGTACCCATGGTTGCTAGCCGATACAGGTACGAAATTTCGAGGTCGAAATTTTAAAAAGGGGGGGAGAATTGTTAGAAACCGAAAACTTTCTTAGATGAATACTGAAAGTTTCATTATATAGGATCGAAAATTTTAATTATGTAAAAGGTTTATCATGAAGCTAAGAGCATGATTTTTGGATAGTAAAGATATACATGATCATATAAGTTTAGTCTAGCATCTATGTCCTGTGTTCATGTCCATTTGTGAAATAGTTACGCTTCGAATATGAATAATATCAAAACATAACAGTTGTAGATAATCACGTTAGCTGTTCATAGGAATTTGAATCAGGGTAATTGATGCCCTGAATCGAAAGTTATGATTGAAAAGGTGTTGACTACCATCAACATTCGTAAACCATTCGTAAACTCATTCGTAAACCCATTCGAAAGGCTTTGTGTCTCATTTTCGAAGTAGATACACTTCGAACTAAATAACGTGCAAAACATAAAAGTTGTAGATAATCAAGCTAGCTGTTCATAGGAATTTGAATCAGGGTAATTGATCCCCTGAATCGAAAGTTATGGTTGAAAAGGTGTTGACTGCCATCAACATTCGTAAACCATTCGTAAACCCATTCGTAAAACCATTCGAAAAGCTTTGTGTCTCATTTTCGAAGTAGATACACTTCGAACTAGATAAAGTGCAAAAGATAAAAGTTGTAGATAATCAAGTTAGCAGTTCATAGGAATTCGAATCAGGGTAATTGATGCCCTGAATCAAAAGTTATGATGAAAAACGTATTGACTGGATATCAGTATTCGAAAACCTTAGAGACCATGCCGAAAACTTCATGTCTATGCACATAGGTATCAAAAACTGTAGGTCCAGTTTTAACGCATCCAATCAATAAAACTTGAGCATAGATTGATCGAATTACATTGATAATAAACGCGCGAAGACTTTGGGTAAATACTCAATCAACCTCCATTAATCACAAGCTTCTCTCTACAATAAGCTCATTTCTCTCTCTACAATTAAGCCCTAATTACTATAATGGTGAGAGAGTGTTTCTAGTGAGAGAAAGCTAAAACTCAAGTTGTGTGTATTTTACACACACTTGCCCTATATATACCAAAGCATATTTTGGTATATTTTCAATCTAGACCCTATATTTACATAAAATACAATTAAGTCCCTAGACAAAGATAACATGATTATTGAACACTAGAAAATATTCCTAACAAAAACGTTTAATACCTATAAGTGCCGAAAACCTCTTTACTTAATAAGGAGTATGGCTCGAAAATCACCTATAAAATGCATATAGAAAACCCTTGACAAGAGATAAAGTAAAAGTTAAGATCAAGACTATCTTGAGTTTGACACCTCATGCTTAAGAGTAAATAGTAAGCACCTCTTAGCCAATCATATTACTTTAATCACATAGAAAACCAGAAAGTCCATACCTAAAGAGAGGAGGAGCACGAACACTTGAGGAGAAAGGAGGGTGAAAGCATCATCATAAGAGATTAGCCAAAAACACACTCAAAGTGTAGTAAACCAAGCTCAAGTGAGGTATACATGCGAAATACCTTATTTATAATTCATTTATCTCATTCATGCTAGGTTAAAAGGAAGTTGACATCATTGTTAACCTAGTAAGGGAGTTAAGGGTCGAAATTGAGAAGTTCATGCATTTTATCCATGGAGAAAACATGATGATCACTAGAGGGGGGGTGCAAGTGATTACAGCTGTGTTCATTTTCATTTTTGAAGTGGTTACACTTCGAATCTGGGAAACGTTAAAGAACAAAAATTATATAGTATTAAGTTAGTGTTCTTAGGACTTAGAATCAGGGCTATTGATGTTTTCTGTCAAAAGTTATAAAGGAAATGGCACTGACTGCCAAACCAGGGTGACAGCAGCTAAGAACCCCCATAAAGATTCATTCTGGTATTTATGTACTTAGAATTCGACCATATGTAAGGAATGAAAGTTTTAGATAATTTAGTTAGCTGTTCATACCCATTAGAATCAACCTCATTGATGTTGTGTAACCATAGTTATGAATAAGAAGGCATTGTTTGCCAGTTCTGAAACAGCAGCAGCTAAACAGTAGGTTGATGGCTCATTTTGACTTCGATGCACTTCGAATTCGAAGATGTAGAAAGAAAGAAAGTTGTAGATACTTAAGTTAGATTTCCAGAACAGCTTCAAACAACCTGATCGATGCTCTGTACCAAAAGTTATGAAGGAAAGATTACAAACTGTCATTTCGGGACAGCATTTGCATATGATGAAGACTTAGTTATGTACAAACACATGCATATCGTGCACTTATGTCATTCATAGGGTCCTGTATTGATTTGTTAAATATGACATGTTTATAGGTCGAGACCCTAATAAAGGCAAGGATAAGGCCGAGTAAAGAGCGGGAGTAAAACTGTGAGTATGACTGCAACGTGTGCTTTATGTGCTATACGTGATTGATTTATGATTATGTGATCTACGTGATGAAGTATTATGCAAAGGTGTTGAGTCCCTTATAAGATTCGACTTATGGGTGATATGATCAATATTATGCATTTTATGTGCGACATGTGAGTATCTGTGATGCATCATGAAAGGCATGAATGTAAAGAAAAGACTGTTATGACCGCTATGACTTCAGGGGATGAGTGTTCGATGGATGATATTATCGATGGATATCCCTACGGGGAACTACAGAGTCATGTACAGGCACCATATATATGTTATGCTATAGAGTCCCATGCATGGGCACACAGACACTTTACGATCGATGGCCTGAGCCAAAGTTGGTTCATAACAGAAAGATAAAATAAATGAGCATATAGATGCATACGCTATGGTTATATATGATTATGTAAATGACTATGTGACAGTGATATGTTATGGACTACGTGAATAAGAAAGTGAAGTACCTGCGTATATGGATTGATATATGTTTCATGACAGTGTGATTGATGTATTTACGTTATTACTTTATAGTTGACATGTTGCGATCATACTCTGAATTGTTGTTTCACAGTTTGGTATTGTAGATCGAAGTGAGCTCATTTTGGCATTATGGAGTCAAGGTCGGCCGGCTATTTCCTCGTCCTTCTCCCTCCGCTCATCGATTGCATATAGTTCATATAGATAAAGTGTGATGGTGTTACGTTTTAAACAGACTCTGATGTGTACATATATGTATATGTTTTACTTGCGTTGCACATTTTGAAAAACGAAAAATTTTACGCGAAATTATTTTGGAAATTTCGTGGTTTATGTGTCTATGGGAAGGAGCGCCACAATACCGCTGCAGCAAAATAAAGAGCCGTTATCTTTAGCTTCTCGATGTCCATATCGATATTGGTCCTTGAAGCATCTCCTATATCATTCATTAATTTCTCCAAATCTTCTAAAAAAAAATTTCCTTACCTATAAACAATAAATCAATATTGAGTAAATCAATCAAAAGAGCTAAGTCAATATGATTTACAATAATAAAAGAGTAGGGAATCATACCATTAAAGTGTCTTAAGGCAAACTCATTCGATGATGGAATGTCTTGATCTTCATCGATGGCCGAGAAGTTAAGGCCAGTGAGTAAACAATACTCAACTAATGAAAATCGCAATGGCCTTTCCTGGACAACCATCCAAAACTCTTCTGAGCCAGGCCAGTATTCGACCTGCCGGCTAATCAAGTACCACATAAGCATGTTTGAATTGTAGTGATCTTTCGCAACCATGATCAAGTTGCCAAATTGCGTGGCATTTACCATCTCCTCAAATTCCCTTTTAATAAGAAATTTTCGGATGCGCTCCGAAGTTTGTGTATAACGGGACGTAAATGAGATAATGATGTGGAAGTAACGGCCTTGCGGTAGCTTAGTCGGGAAATAAATCTGAAATGTAGAAAAATAAACAATCAATTAAATGAGCATATTGCAGTTCTATTCGAATTAAATTCGAATGTCATTCGAATAAACATTGTATCCGAAAAGATCAATTCGACTAGAATTCGAAGTAATCATATTCGAATATTATTCGATTTGCAGTTTTCATTAGAATATTATTCAAATAAAATTCGAGCATTCCTATTCGAATTAAATTCGAATGTAATTCGAGTAAACATTGTATTCGAAAAGATCAATTCGACTCAAATTCGAAATAGTGATATTCGAATATTATTCGATCTGCAATTACCATTCGAATAACATTCGAATAGAAATCGATGTCGATACTAAATCGCAAATCAAAAATCGAACTTAATCGATGCATAAACCATAGACCCATGTATCCTACACCCTAAATACATAAATCTTATGTTAAACCCTAAATTTCAAATACATAAATCCTAAAAAAACGGTTTCATATTACCGTGACTTTCTCTCCTTCGACAACCTCTTCGACGTTCCTTCTTGGCTCAACGGTAGTTTTTGTTTTCGTTCTCGCCATTTTCTTCGAGATTTCGATTTCTAAATGATTTCTAATCGAACATCGGTGTGTTTTCGTGTTGTTTTCGCCTTTGAATCACGTTGAATTGGGTAATAAAAATTTCAATTATGAAGGTAAATAGGTAAATAGGATAAATAGGGGTTAATTATAGTAAATTAGGTTTTAAAGTTGAGGGTATTTTGGTAATTTTAATCTCAATCCCTCCTATTTAATTAATTTATATCTCAATCCCTTTTTTCAAAATCTTCCCTAAGAACTGTTCGAGCGGGTGGGGTCGTGGAGATTGAAGAAGAGGCGCGATTTGTGAAAAAAAGTGAAAATCATCGAAAAGCGACGTCAATTTCGACCTATTACGTGAGCGTGGGACAGTGGTAAGGCGAACATTAGAGCATAAGAGGAGACTCAAGGAGGAATATGGTGCTGAGCCGTGGACCTTCGTTCAGAAAGTAGGGGATGCTGTTTTCATACCAGCTGGCTGTCCCCATCAAGTGAGGAATTTAAAGTCCTGCATAAAGGTTGCTGTTGACTTTGTCTCCCCTGAGAATATTCACGAGTGCATGAGGTTGACCGAGGAATTCCGAGTTCTTCCTCGGAATCACAGGGCAAAGGAAGACAAACTAGAGGTGAAGAAAATGATATTGCATGCTATGGCTGGACCTGTCGAGGAGTTAAAGAAAGGGATTCCGAGGAAAAACTAGACTGGTATTATTTGGTGGATTAACTCAACAAGCTAGCTAACTACAGCTTTTTTGTAATGAAACGATATTCTTCTGCTGCTTTGCGTATTTTGGTTGCTGTGATGGATCATTACATGAAACTCTTAGGATATATAGCGTTTTGTCTTTAACTTTCATATTGATGAAGCAACTGATATGTAAGAATGCTTAATCTGTCATCATCTCTTTTTCTTTGTTTTGTAAAAAAAAAAAAAACTTGTTGGTACGATATCTATCCTAACAATCTAACGAAGGGACATTTAACCACGAAAAGATGGGAAAAATTTGTTTGGCATGGGGTAGAGCCGTCAGTTTGGCCGGCGGCCTGCGGGCCAGCCTGCCCCGGCCCGCCAAAGGGGCGGGTTAGGCCTGGACGGGCTAGCCCGTGCGGGCCGCGGGCTTTGGCGGGGCAGGGCGGGCCAGCCCGCCTACTATTAAAAATATATTTATATATTTTAATAATAAAATAACATTAAAAATATATTTATATATATTTTTTAAAAATAAAGTAACATTAAAAATTTAATTTTTTAAGGTTTTTAATAATAAATTAAGGAATAATTACTGAAAAAAATAAAAAAAATTAATTAATTAATAATAATAATAAATTATATTTTAATTTTACCTTGGGCGGGCCAGGCCCCTGGCCGCCTGGCCTGCCGGCCCGTTTTGAAGCGTGGGGGGTTGTGTTCTTGAGTAAAGTTGTGAGCTTCTCTCTAAAATACTCTTTTCACATCTCAACTGTCGGTCATGTCTCGTGAGATCTGCTTTAAATAGATGAATGAAAATACTAACAACCGAATAACGGATTTGTAGGCTTATTGTATAACTTTTAAGACTGACTCATTCTTATCATGTAGAAACTTTGACCTTTTTCTTCTTGGACTGCGTGCATGGGTAGGCTTTTACGTGAGTTCACTTGAGAAAGCACTGTTCAATATAATAAAAATAATAAATCATGATAGAAACATAAAACACTGCTCAGTAAAATAAGTTATGGTAGAAACGTTAGAAAACCATATTTTATTGAGCTTATTATTGAATTGTTTGATAAATATGAAATATACCCGTAAACTTATCATATTCTAAGGTATTTCGATAAATGAATATCAATGACACGCTTTTACGGGGTATAAAAGTAACGCAAAATCATAACTTATCATCTCATATACGAGAAATCCAAGTGCGGCGCATTGGATCACAAAAGTAAGAGTTCTGAGATATCTAAGATATACTCGTCACTATGAATTGCATTATGATAGATATCATGTTGTGTTAGAAGACTACACAAACGCAAATTGGATATATGATATGAAGAACTCAAAAAACACAAGCGGCTATGTGTTTAGACTAGCTGGAGCTGCTGTGTCGTGGAAATCCTCAAAACAAATTGTTATAGCGAGATCCACTATGCAATCCGAGTTCATTGTCTGGGATAAATGTGGAGAAGAAGCTGAATGGTGATCTCATTTCTTGGAGGATATTCCAAAATGAGGAAAACATGCATCACCTATATGCATTCATTGTGATAGCCCATCAGCGATTGGACGGGCACAAAGTACAATGTATAATAATAAGTCGAGACACATACGTCGTCGACATAATACCATCAGACAATTGCTCTCAACTAGGGTTATCTCGATTGATTATGTGAAATCAAAAGATAACATTGCGAATTCACTAACCAAATGGTTAAATAGGGATGCAGTTAACAGATTGACAAAAGGAATGAGCTTAAAGCCTTAAAGTATAAAAGTGCTAAAGAGGAAAACCGTACATATGTGACTGGAGATCCCAAGATCTAGGATCAAAGGGACAACCTAATTTTGGAACTTGTTATCACTGTAGGGGTAACCCCGCTCATTCCTGTAGTGAAACAGTGATGCCGGAAATGGCTAGCATATAGTGACTATCATAGAGTATTAATAAAAAAATACTCACGACGTGATAAGTCACATATGATAGGAAGTAGTGGGGCCGCTTCAAAGGAGAACTGAAAGACTTAGTTCTTTAAAAGCATTCGCAGAACTAGGACGTGTTCATGGCCAAAACGAACAAAATCATGACAACGGAACAAAATAAAAGATAGTTTATGTGTAATGTACGTGGGTCATTTACACAAGAAAGCAAGAAAGTTCAAGGACATCGCGTCTACTGGACTGCTAGTACATTAAACATACTTTACAAGGAGGAAGTTCAAATTGTAATACATATTATCCTCTATGCAGGAATCAAAGAACACTATCCTCGAGTCACAATAATATCTCATTCATGTGGGGGATTGCTAAAAATAAATATTATTTATTTAAGGGGTTGAACGTAATTGTTGAATTGGTTTTTGTGTCTAGCTAAATTCATTTACTAAAGTAAATTCATTTAATAAGTAAGATTCATTTTACTATTTAAATTCTTTTTAATGATTTAAATATATTCATTCTGATGAATTAATGGAATACGTGAACGGATTGTTCTCACAGTGAATGAATTAGTCGTTCGATGTATTTGAGTCATTTGAAAGGTCATCGTTTTGTTACCTTTAGGAATTCCGCAAAGAAGAAGAGCCGGAAGAAGAGACCCGGTGGATTTCAACGCACCATTAATACTCTAGATTTTCCGCCCCGGTACCCTTGTAGAGGTTTGTTAGTGTTTGCAAGCTGAAGAATGCTTTCTTCGTAGCAAGCAGAGAGCAACTCGAAGACCCGGCGTGAGATCGAGCTTTTCTAGCAGTATCACCTGGTAAATACAAGAACTAAATAAAACTCATACGTGTCGAGCTAAGTCTCTGATTCTTATCTGATGGGGGAGAATGACACCATACACTATAACTCTCGTACATATTAAATATTTATCAGTGTTAGGACCCAAGTTGTACACTAGATGAGTAAGTAAGAATTATACGTCGATGATTTATAATGACTGTGTTAATTATTTACTTCGAAGTTTGCGATCGTGACTAGAATATATTTGATGGTATAAGTGTATTCTAATAAAACTTGTAAATGTTCAATCACGTGGCTTGTTATGCCAGGAATGTGTCACGAATTCGAGGTTGGAGGAGCTAGAGCTGAAAATTGGGTCGGACCAGAAAGAGCGGGCTGCCCAAAAATTATGGGCTGGGCCGGGCCGATGCTCTAGCGGGCCTGTGAATCCTAGGCCCTAGCCTGGTCCGACCCATCGGGCCTGATTTTATTAATTTTTTAAAATTTAATTTTTAAAAATTACTTAACATTATTTATTATAATTTATACCTAAGTATTATACACACTAATACAAATACATAATTTCGAAAAAAAAATATATCTATAAACATATAAAATATATTTTTTAATCATAAAATTGAATTTTATAAAATAATATAAAATTAAAAAATAATGGACCTCTGAAGTACATTCACATTGGACTTATTGAGTTGGAGTGAAGACTTTCTGGGCCGAGCGTATTAGCCGATCTATTTATTAAAAACAAATATTAGTTTAAAATCCAATTAGGCCCGTAATATTTTATTACAATCTTTTTTTGAAAGATATTTGATACGCTTATACATAACATGCATATATCCCATGAAAATGGGAATGGGACGTAAGAATAATTTCACTCCAAAAGCTACTTTAAATCTTTCTTTTCATAAACTTTCTTATGTTTGATCCTATGCTGCTTAACTATATCGAAATTTTAAATAATATAACTTTCAGCTGGGTTTCATACTTGTAACGACATTCCTGTTATAAATATTTTAGAAAAAATTTTAAAACGTAGGAAGTTACTACTATATTTTTATGTGTGACGAGGTAATGAATTGAATCGTAAGTGAAAATAGGATTTGGTGACAGATCAAACTTTGGCACTATCATAGCTCAACAAATCAACCTCTGAGCAAGGATAATTAAAATATTTCTAGATGCAAATTTTATTGTTTTGTGATGATGTCACCTAAGATATTTGAAAATAACAATAAATGTTAATAAAGTAAACGATCAAAAAATAATCATAATGAAATTAGTACGTACTAGATTGAACTACGTCACCATCTCGATTGAATATATACATATAATATATATATATATATATATATACATACATAGGTGCTGATTTAAAAAAAAAAAAAACGAATTGTGGGAGTAGTTTAAAGAATCTAGCAGCTTGGCAGGAATTTATTACATAAAGTCAAACGAGGTGCGTCAGGTAAAATAAAAATAAAAAATTATAATCTGACGCTAAAAAATGTCAACTTTATATTTAAAGCTTTGGAAAAACGAACACTGGCAAAACATTGACCATTCAAAATTTAATTATTTTCGAACAATAATTCACTTGAGTTTCAAGTATCTTGCGTCTTTTTAAGAAGGGTTACGCACGACAACTTACTATGATTCGACACCAAGATATATTTATCAGCATGTTGATTCAGTAAAATAGTGCTATTCCATTCTCGACAATATATATATATATATATATATATTTGTGTATTTTAATGCAATAATTGAGTGATAATTGTTGGCTTCTCTAATAACTTTCTTCGCTTGTTATGCCTTCCCTGTGGTTAATATTAGAATTTTTTTTTAGTTACAATTTGGCTTTAGCAACTTGTTTTATCTTTTTTTTTTGGTAAACGGTCATTCAATCAAAAAAGAAAAAAAAAAAAGGAGAACAACGCAGCAACCAAGAAACAGGCCTCAAGAATACCGCAGGCAGCAAACTGCCAAACCAAGCATCATGCAAACGAACAACAAAAAGAAACAACACCACACAGTCACATCGTGAACCCCAGGCAAACGGTTACGCAACCACAAGCTCACACAAAGGCACCAAATGAACAACAACACAAGACAAAACAAGACAAACAACACCCAACAACACACCTCGACCAGGCTCAACGATCAACCTCGGGAAGGGCTGCAATGCTATCAGGGGTATGAATAGCGCTCGAAACATCCTCCCCCACACCCTGAAGGATCGAGAAATGATTCTGCTGATCCACTTACAAACGCTCATCTCCTTTCGCAACCCGAGTCGCCTCCACGAATGAAGAGCTCGGGAGATCACTGACAATGCAAATTGTCCCTTCCACCCTCTTATCCTCCACCACCTTCTTACCTTTATCCCTCCCTCTCCGCAAGTCCACCTCCTTCTTGGCCTTGTTATCCACATCCTTGCGCGTCATCGCCTGCTGTCCCTTAGCCTCCACCGTTCGCCCCTTGGGCATAGTCTGAACCTTAGCCCCAGTGTGCCTGAAAAAAAAAAAAAAAGGGGTGCGGTCATACCAGCACTAATGCACCGGATCCCATCAGAACTCCGAAGTTAAGCGTGTTTGGGCGAGAGTAGTACTAGGATGGGTGACCCCCTGGGAAGTCCTCGTGTTGCAACTTGTTTTATCTTATATTTCCCCATCATATTACCTTTACAAAGCCGACAAAGTTTCTCAATCTTTCACCAGCAAGAAACATATTTTTTTTTTTTATAAAATCTATCGATAAAATCTCATTTTCTATTAATTAATAAGATTTTTTAGCAATTTCGTGGTATAACAAGGTTGATCATTGTTTTCTCAGCAACTAAAATGTGAACGTTTTAGTTCAAATTTGATGACGTATTTGTTATCCTAATTTAAGAACAAAATAATTTTCAGGAGTAAAAAAACAAAAGCGGAGAATCAAGATGGATCAAATGAGCATATCTATATCGGCTCAGTCAAATATGTTGGGTTCATCACAATGCAGTTGTCATCTTCATTAGTATTTTTTTGACGGAGAATGAAGATTTTTTATTAATGAAGGACAAATAGCCAACCATGGTCCGAGAGATGGGACCACTCGGCCTTCACCGTTGAAGGCCATAATTTTAGCGTGCGATATATATTAGAAATTGAGGGTTTTGCATCTTGTTATATTAATTGAGTCTGACGACTTTAATTTATCAATGTCTGTGGCATGAATGAAGGCTTAATACGTAGACATATGAATAGGGCGACCGTGAGCCAAACAAACGTTACATCATGCAAAATGAACCAACTCTGATACCATGTTAGAAATAAGGGCTTCAACCTAAAACCAGTTGGTCATAGGTGAAGTTGCCTCTAAATATATTAATTGAAGTTGTCTCTTCACGTTTAGGCTGATTTCTTTTTATCTAGCCTTAGACGTGTAATTTTCTTAAATTGGTGATCAAGATGATTCATATCCATGACATCTCTTAGCATAGCTCTGATACCATCTTGAACGACCACTCTACCTAAAATACTAAGCCTAGGAAGTGTATCATATTTTAATTTTATATATTATATTTCCAACACGTCCCGTCATATCTAGGCTGATTTCTTTCTTATATAGTCTTAGACGTATAATTTTTTTAAATGGGTGGTCGTGAGGATTCGTATCCTTGACTCTTAACCTAGACTCTGATATCATGTTGGATGACCACTTCACCTAATAGCTTAAGTATAACGAAAGTGTATTATTTTAATTTATATATATTTTATTTCCAACAATATGGTTACAATGCCGTTCACAAAAGCATTACTTAATCGAGCTAAATAAATAAAGTCATTTCAAACGACATGATACTCCCCCGCCGATCCAGAAGAAGTGCTATGTGAGTTTATTAGTTATCCGAAAGCGTTATCACGCTGAATCTAATAAGTTGGGTTCACCATAATGCAACTGTTATCGAGCATTCATAATCTTATACCAAAATAATCCAATTATTTGTGGTTCTTACACAACTACTTTAGATAATATCAATTAATTACAAATCCATTTTTTTTTTCAAAATTTCACATAACAAAAAAATTAATTTTTTTTTTTATGATTCTCACAGTAAAAATATGATGAGATGTTAGAAAATAATCTTAAATAATATGGGATCATGGAGACGATTACAAATTATTTTCTTTAAATAATATGCAGAATAATCTAATTTCACAAGGGGTGGAAAAATTCATCGTCGGTGAAAACGTGTGGACGGAATGATGCTAGGACGTTTGAGTTTTTCAGAAAGGAAAGGTGAATAAACACTTCCGCCTTTTGAGTGATTTTTACAGTTTCGATTGACAATCGATTCGATTTGAACTGACTGTTGGTTCACAATCGAATAATGAGGCTTAAGATGCGGATGTTATCTAGCACTCAAATGTGAACTTTTAATATTGATAGTTGAAGTAGTGTAGATCGGTGTTGCTTGGATGTGTACAAAAGATCTTCAAACTTATTCTTCAGGATCTGCTTCTGAGTGCACAATTAATGTGATTTTCCCGACATAGTTCTGTTGACTCTGAAGCGTCTGACTTCGGTTTTACTTTGTCCAAAAGGAAATAAACTTCAAGCAGAACGACTCTTTTAAATTGCAGCCTTAACTTTGATTGTCTTCAAGCTCTTAATGCAGTTTGTCTTGACTTTGATTTAGATGAGTGGTTCTTAAGTCCTTTAATCCAGTCTTCCTGACCGAACTGAATGATCGGTTCTATTGTCCTTACTGACCGATATTAGATTTTAATTCGATTTTGGTTCCTAACCAGTCTTTGTCTTTCGTCTGATCTTCAGCCATGTTTCTCCTATGTGAGTCCAGTGTCTTGGTTCGAGTTTCAGTCTTTATTTATCGGTTTTAGTCTAGTTGAAGTTTTGTTTTAAACAATTTCCGAAACTATTATTAATCAGAATTATCAATTTAATTATTAATCTTTAACAAACTCCCATCCCTAACCCTGATCTCGTTTTGAGTCAAACAGTAGTTCGTTGTTCCGACTATATTTATTAATAGTATATATATATATATATATATATATATATATATATATATCCTCTCTGATTTTAAATAGAAGTCATTTTAATTTTTTTTTTTGTTTAAATAGAAGTCATTTTGCTGTATATTATAATGTTATCCATTGTCTTAAATATATGTGTAACTTTATTTAATTAGAATCAAACAATTAATTAAGGGTATAAGAGAAATTTTACTTTATTTATTAATATGCGTGTATATTCCTTAAACGACCGACTTCTATTTAAAATTAAAAAGAAGTATTATATATAATATGTAATGTCCCTACCCTCAAAATCTTCTCACGTAAGCAAAATAATGTTAAAATAAATCCACCAATAGTTAAGAATAGACTTTTAGCAGGATTCGATTTAACAACCGACCGTATATTCAATTTAATGCCATGTTTGGGAAAAATATTCACAATTTGTTGTCACAGAGAAAAGAAAAATTACCACTCGTTCTCACAAGAAGAAACTAAGGCATAAAAATAAAAAATAAAAAAAATAAAATTTCTCGACTCATACCTAATTACCATATGAAAAGACAAAGGGACATTGTCATTTTGCAATCAATTCAACTAAGTTCAAAGACGTGTTGAGTACGTGTAGTCTAATGAATAGTTGTAGCAAATTAAATTTATATATAATCAACTTAGTAATGCCCGAATGTCAATGGATGAAACCAATAATACCCATAAAATAATCAAATAGTAAGATACCAATAATACACATAAAATATTCCACGTAACGAACTTCAAGCACATTTAGTGGACTTCTGAATCTAGAGAACAATTTGCACATATATTGAGTAAAACGAAAATTCTCAAACTCCCAAGTCCTATATATATTATAT
This sequence comes from Lindernia subracemosa, assembly GCA_028392965.1. Taxonomy (NCBI): domain Eukaryota; kingdom Viridiplantae; phylum Streptophyta; class Magnoliopsida; order Lamiales; family Linderniaceae; genus Vandellia; species Vandellia subracemosa. Next base: position 221,575 of record JAQPCC010000011.1, on the reverse strand, counting down.
ATATAGAACCTACAACCTAAGTGCAGTTGTCTTAACACAAAGCCGAGGAGAGAAAAAATGGAAGAAACACAAAGCAATACAGAGACGACGGCTAATTTTAACAATATTGTTCCAGCCCAAAGAAAGCTTTCTTGGGCAAAACTACGTCGTGTTGATTCATTCAACGTTGAAGCTGGTAATGTTTCTTCGAAGCCATCACATCATGCCACTAACAAGGTAAAGAATAGCAGCAAGCAGCATGATGATGATTCTTTTGATGCTTTTTTTCACTTCACTTTACTTATTATTATCACCATTGTTATGTTATAATGAGTTTCGCTCCTGCAGGGAAGTTGGGATAGAACTATGAGGTTGGCGTTTCAATGCGTTGGAGTTATATATGGAGATATTGGGACATCACCACTTTACGTCTACTCAAGCACATTCACCGATGGGATCAAACACAAGAATGATATTCTTGGAGTGTTATCGCTCATCATTTACACCATCATTTTGATCCCTATGATCAAATATGTGTTCCTCGTTTTGTGGGCTAATGATAACGGAGATGGTACGTACTGCTTCCTTTATAACATGTTGAATTAAAAAGAATATGTCAGAATCTTAATATATTGTATTATATAATAAACTTAGGTGGGACATTTGCCTTGTATTCTTTGATTTGCCGATATGCAAACGTTGGTCTGATTCCGAATAATCAGCCCGAAGACAGAGAGCTGTCGAATTACAGGCTCGATACACCGTCGAATCAGCTGAAAAGGGCTCTCAAGATAAAAGAGAAACTCGAGACGAGCAAGAGCGCTAAGCTTTTTCTCTTCCTGATCACCATTCTCGGAACCTCGATGGTCATCGGCGATGGTGTTTTAACTCCGTGCATCTCAGGTAATATATATATATATATATATATATATATTGATTTATTTATGTCTTCCTTATTAGATTTTCTTCACAATCAATGTATATATGTTTGTCCTGATGCAGTTCTTTCTGCTGTGGGAGGTATCAGTTCCTTAAGCCAAGGTGAGAAAAATGAAAAATCTTATAGTTCTATAAACATTTTCAAGATTTTAATTAATCTCTGATGGGTGATCGATCATATATTATTATTATTATTATTATTATCATATGCAGACGGCGTCGTATATATCTCCATCGCCATATTGATAGTTCTGTTCTGCGTTCAGCGCTTTGGGACAGATAAAGTTGGATACACATTTGCACCAGCCATAACCATATGGTTCTTATGTATAAGCGGCATCGGCCTATACAATCTGTTCAAGTACGATCCTGGCGTGTTAAAAGCGTTCAACCCGCAGTACATAGTCGATTACTTCCAAAGAAACGGTATGAAAGCGTGGGTCTCCCTCGGAGGAGTCGTTCTCTGCATCACAGGCACAGAAGCCATGTTTGCTGACTTGGGCCATTTTAATGTACCTGCCGTTCAGGTAAATATAGTTGAACTATTTGCTTGTGCAACTGATGAGTATCCAAAAAAGTAACTAAATTTTACATTCAAAAAACTGCAGATTAGTTTCACCTCAATAGTGTTACCATCCGTATTGCTGTCGTACATCGGACAAGCGGCCTATCTCGCCAAGTTCCCGTCGGACGTGTCCAAAAGTTTCTACGCATCGATACCAAGTAAAATAATAAAGATTAGTAACTATTTGATCTTGAATATATTTATTATATAATCGAAAAATAATCATTTTTTTTTTTTCCCTTTTTGTAGATACTATTTATTGGCCGACATTCGTGGTGGCTAACATCGCCGCTGTTATTGCAAGTCAGGCGATGATATCCGGGGCATTCGCGATCATCTCACAATCTCTGAGCCTCGGGTGTTTCCCGAGAGTGAAGATCGTCCACACATCCTCAAAGTATGAGGGCCAAGTTTACATTCCCGAGATCAATTATTTTCTCATGATCGCCTGCGTGATCGTAACTTTCAAATTCCGGACAACCGAGAAGATAGGGAACGCTTACGGTAATATGGTGAAAGCGCAACGAATTATTATTATTAATTTTCTTTGTTTTTTTAACTAAACTGTTATTAATCGGCAGGTATTGCTGTTGTGGCCGTTATGTTAATTACGACATGCTTGGTGACGCTAATCATGCTCATGATATGGAAGACGAAAATATGGTGGATAGCCTTGTTCTTCATAGTGTATTTCTCGCTAGAAATGGTGTATTTCTCAGCCGTTCTCTACAAGTTCCCGCAGGGCGGATATCTACCCCTGGCCCTCGCCGCCGTGCTCATGATAGTGATGGGAATATGGCATTATGCACATCAACAGAGATATGTATTCGAACTTAAAAACAAGGTTTCAAATTCTTACATCAAGGATTTATTGCACAACCGCGAGGTTAACAGAATCCCTGGAATAGGGCTGCTATACTCCGAGCTCGTGCAGGGAATCTCGCCCATATTTCCTCATTTCGTATCGAATATACCGTCTGTTCACTCTGTGATCGTCTTCGTATCGATTAAGAACATCCCCATTAGCAGAGTCGCCTTAGAGGAGCGATTCTTGTTCAGACAGGTCGAGCCTAGGGAGTACAGAATATTCCGTTGCATAGTGAGGTATGGCTACAAGGATATCATTGAGGAGCCTAAAGAGTTCGAGAGACAAATAGTGGACAACCTCAAAGAATTCATCAGGCATGAATCCTTCGTCCTCGAAGGCGCTAATGTTATCAACGAATTAGGAAACGCAAGTGAAGCATCGAATGCTGCTGCTGGTTTAATGTCATCGCAAGATAATAATGGCAAGCCCAGAAAGTCTAATTCGTCGTCCGTCATTTGTGCTGAGGAATCGCTAGATCATAATCGGTCGGGGTCGATACAGTCATTCCACGCCAAGTCGGAGAGTGCGAATACGATTGTTCAAGCTTCTTTAGAAGGGGCTGAAGCAGAGACTCAGTTTGTTGATAAAGCCAAGGAACAAGGCGTGTTTTATCTATTGGGTGAAGCCGACGTGGTGGCCAAACGAGACTCTTCCTTCTTCAAGAAGTTCGTCATCAACTTTGGCTACTCCTTCTTGAGGAAGAATTTCAGACAAGGTGAGAAGATGTTGGCTATACCTAAGACAAGGCTTCTCAGAGTTGGTATGACGTATGAGATATGACAACAATTAAGCAAAATATACGTGTGTTTATGCTCTGTGGTGTGATAAGGATGTTAAGAAGATAAAATATGAATATTGTGATATTTTGTGTATGGATCATTGTGTTCTTATTCGGTCGGCGTATAACAAGGTGTTTGTTTGTACAGTTCTCATTTAGCCAATACAAAAAATAGAAGTCCTTTTCTGTTTACATTATATAAGTCCCAATACAAACAATAGTCTCTCTCTCTCTTTTTTTATTTAAAATAACATTATATTATTAATGGACTTTCAGAATCCATCAAATCAAACATAAATTAAGAAGGCGGAGATCGCCCTTTCCCGCCATAGCAGAAAGACTAAGCTACGTAATGAGTAACTAAGTTACCCCTACGACAAACAAAAACTAAATTCTATACTATCAAAGACTCGGGACATAGCAAGATAATCCTCCAATTATAGCTCCAATGATGGTCGAGCATGCATCACCCTTCTTCAGCTTGTTGATAACCAACAACTCGACTATCTCCTTCAACTATAATATGTTGTCACCTCCTTTGACGTGCCACCCTTAATGACCATCCCGCGCAGCCATAGCTTCAATGACTTCAGGCAGAACCTCGCCTTCAAAGAATTTAGTCCACCAACATAGATATGAACCGCCGTGGTCTCGTGCAACAATGCTGATCAATGCCCCACCACAATCTCGACGGATGGCCCCATCAAAGTTTAACTTAACAACATTGCCAGTTGGGCGATTCCACGATCTGATGTCCTCCTGTTCCTTGATGCTGCCGGGAGCTGAATCATATCTAAGGGTGATTCCATCTCCAAGGACGAGGTGTGTTGGGGTCTTCTTTCCTTCCATTAAAAGCGTATTCTTCACCGATCATATAGTCCAACACAGATTTAGGAACCTGGAAAAATTAGAAGTAGATACGTAGTCATGCATGCTTTGTAGCCATCCTCAACCGTACCACCCCATCAATTTATACAGGAACGGAGACGATGACCAGATCTTTTTAGATACACGTCACTGAATAAATAAATGTCGCACGTACTATTGGAAATTATTCTGTTGTGTTCAACTAATAATGAAGACTGAAGATTCGAGAGACAAAGACAACCGAAGCTTCAATTATATTTGAACACTAAGGGGGAGATTGCTGGGAGTATTTTATAGTGTTCAATAATCAAGTTATCTTTGTCTAGGGACTTGAATGTAATATATGTAAAGTTAGGGACTAACTTGTAAATATACCAATATATGATTGGTATATTGTAATACCGGAGCCCTCAAACATCTCATTTGGCCAATATATTTCATGCATTATGCTTGCTGACTGATATGGATTATGTGTTTGTTTATATATGCATAATTTATGTGAGTCTTAGGTATTGCATATGAGGTGCATTTTTATATTCTGCATACTTGATGTGGTTTATTTGGCTAATGTATGACTTTAATATTTGACGTCATCCTAGGAAAATAAATAAATAAAATATGTATTGCATGAATTATTATGAAAAAAAAGTAAAAAAAGATAAGATATAGTAGTAATAATAATAAATAAATATTAGATATCTTCGTACGACTTAGTGAGTAAATTTTTTATAAGACACGTGTCGATCGTTAGAATGCGACTAGTTACACGTGTATAGGTGGTATAGTTTCTAAATATTCAACTAAATAGATAATCATACTTTTTATCTAAATTGACGTAGATGGCGAGGCTGGCTGTTCGAGCTTCCACGGGCTTTTGAGGTGGACTGTACATGGATGTCGACCTGTGTGGCGGGCTAGTCTCTTTTGCTGCGTCTTATGTGTGTTTGCCGTCGAAAATGTTTGTATATATATATATATATATATATATCGTATTTGGTCGAGTCGAGCTGAATTGTTATGTCATTTTGATTAAGGTTCGTACTTGATGGGTAGTTTTACGTATGTCTGAATCATGTTGTGGTTTGTTGAGTCTGGGTTGTTGACGTTATTTTGTGATGTTGTGGAGTTGGTTGAAATGTTTCTGGCTTCGAAGAGGTTCACTTTGTCTTTGTTTTGTTGAGATGTTATTTTGGTTTTACGATATTCGTGGTTTGAGTCATTTTGACATTGTACAGGGTATTTTTGATGAGTTTTTAAACGAAACTCACACAATTTAAATTTCTCGAGTTAGCATCGTTAGTGTTGTTTTGGTTGTGTGTGTGGGGTGGTCGTCACATATATATAGGGCAAGTATGTGTGATTAACACACAACTTGAGTTTAGCTTTCTCTCACTAGAATATCTCTCTCATCATTATCTCATTTAGGGTTTAATTGTAGAGGGAGAAATGTTAATTGTAGAGAGAAGCTTAAGGTTTAATGGAGATTTGATTGAATATTACCCAAATGCTTCCGCTCGATTATCTTCAAGGTAATTTCGAATAGATCTAAGCTCGAGTTCATCGTTGGATGTTAAAAACGGACCTAACATTTGGTATCAGAGCAAAATCTTGTTGAATTGATTGATTTTTTTGTTGCTGAATTTTTTTTGTATGAGCGTTCTTCGCGCCAAAATTTTTTTTCGCATGATCGCATGAGTTTTCTTGAAGTTTTCATATGATGCTGAACGAAAATGTTTGCGAATGAACTGTTTATGTTAATTGCGATTATCTTCGATTAATTGAGCTTAATTTTTAAATGTGCGATCGAATTTGTTTTTCATCTTCAAATTGTTCTTCGCTGAAATTGCTCAAAATGGACTATATTTTGGTTTCGATTATGTTAATCGAGTGTTTTCAGTGATTACCCAATATATTTCGATCGATTAACTGTGATTAAAGTGATAATTTGAGTGTTATTTGAAAATTTCGCATATAAAATCGCGTTTTCGTAGCATACATACTCTTTTTCGCATCGAAGTTTTAGCACCAAAGTTACTGTTCATTTTTTCGCTTTTTTTTTAAAAAAAAAATTCGAAGTTACTGTTCATGCAAAAACACTGTTCATACGAAAAAGTTACTGTTCATCCAAAAATACTGTTCATTCGAAAAGTTACTGTTCATCCAAAAAATACTGTTCATCCGAAAAGATAATGTTCATACGAAAAAGTTACTGTTCATCCGAAAAAAAATACTGTTCATTCGAAAAAATACTGGTCATACGAAAAAGTTACTGTTCATCCGAAAATATTGTGCATACGAAAAAGACACTGTTCATCCGGAAAAATACTGTTCATTCGAAAAAGACACTTCATCCGAAAAAAATAATGTTCATTCGAAAAAAAAACACTGTTCATCCGGAAAAAAAAACATTTTTCATCCGAAAAACAAATTTTCTGATCCGAAAATAAAAAAAAAGTTCATCCGAAAAAATCTTCGCATACTATTCATCCGAAAAAGTTTTTCGCACATACTATTCATTCGAAAAAGATTTTCGCACCTACTATTCATCCAAAAGGGTTTTTTTTTCATACTATAATCCGAAAAAAAATTTCGCACTCACTATTCATACAAAAAAAAAACTTTTGCCAAAACTTTTACTTTGCGAAAACATTACTCTATTGCGAAAAACATATTCATTGCGAAATTTTTTTTTTGGTTACGAAAAGTTTTTCCATTTCGAAAACTTTTATCTTCGCGAAAACTTACTGTTCCTTCCGAAAATTTCTCGTACGAAAAAGTTTTATAATAAAAAAATTTATATATTTATGATACGAAAAAGAACACATACGAAAATCTTTAAATCGTGGTTTTCGTACCTCAAAAGTGGTTTTCGACATATATAAAAAAAAAAGTCGTAAAATTTTATTTTTTTCACTACGAGATTTTTTTTGTACCAACCTTAAAATTACCATATACCTAGATTTACAGGAAAAATTACCATCCTTGGTATAACGCCAAATAATTCTGTCCGGGCGGTATGAATAATTTAACGGGCAGTCCAAAAGATAGGCTCTGCATGGATGGGTAAGAACATAGATCGAATAAACATTTAGTTCCAATCGCCTGATGCCTTCCGCAGCTCAGAGACCAACATGTTGACAAAATTTTGACCTATAGGAGTGAGGATCAAGCTCCCTGAAGTAGCCATGGGCCTCTCCAAACACGGATTGAATACCCCTCTGCCAACAATACCCCTCCTTTATAATGGAATAAGCCAAGTGGACTTGGCACTAGGTCGAGATCTTAGTTAGGAAGCGTCAAACTTGCTTTGCTAATAAGGCCATATTGAACTTATGTTGGTCTTGAAAACCCATTCTCCCCAATGCCTTAAGCTGGCTGACACATCATGTCCCTCGCAAGTCAATGTATTTTATGCCAGTCTGCTGAGCTACACCAGAAGCGGGCCATCAAGCATTGGACCTCACGGATAAGGCTCATCGGCAACATGAAACAAGACATGGCATAATTGGTATTGCTCGGAGATCATCACCTCCCATCTCGCCTGAGAAATGAACTTTTCTTGCCATCCTGTGGCTTGTTGTCTGCTGCACCCCCATAACCTCACAACTCAGTGAGAAAGCGCACGACGACTTGCGAAGTTTGACCATCTGACCCCATGCTCGTCCGTACTCCTCCAGGACCCACTTAAGTGATCGTATATCGTCTTTCGTCACCCTTGAAAAAATTAAAGTATCATCTGCAAACAAAAGGTGAGAGATTCAGGGAGCCCCCGAGCAGACTGATACCCCGCCAAGGACTCCCCCTGTCTTCTTCCTCCTGAAGTAGCAAGTATCTAAATGCCTCGGCACAGAACAAGAATAAATACGGTGATAACGGATCCGCTTGGCGTAAACCCCTATGGGGGGGAAACATGACCAAAATGTGTCCGTTAAGCATAAAAGAATATTCAACAAGAGAGACACCACATTATTTGAGAAATAAAATCATCATATAAACACAGAGAACTCGTTCCAAGAAATAATTATCACTGTACCCTTTAATTTTTGTTTAGTATAATCATACTTTATAAATAATTTTTTTTAGAAACTTAAAAAGACTACACAATTAATTTTAAAATAATATTATATATTAAAACACATGTGCGTAAAATACTCGTTATAATAATAAATAATATCATTTGTATTATAAATAATAAATAATAATAATCTCGCATTAGATGCGATCAGGATGTTTAACTCAAGTACATACAAAGCGAGCAAGGCACCTTTCTCCGCATATCCGTGCCCCTTACCTTAAATTTCTTAATAAAAATAAATAAATAAAATATATTAATAAAACAAAAAGCGAAAATGGAATAATGTAATAATATCCTACAGATAGAAAGAAAGAAACTTTGACAATGTCGAAGCAAATTTATATATTATATTAAATTGATCAAATCCAGCGATCTGATTTCATTGTTTTGCATTTCCCCTTTTTCTCCGATCTCGCTTACTCTCTCTATCTTAAATTAGCGATGTCTAATGCGCATTTGTCCAAATCTCAGAACCCTTCCTTGTCTTTCGCATTCCACACACAGACAATCAACAATGGAGACTGATAAAGATTCGTCAGTTCCTTCTTTGAATTTTGAGTCGGCGATGGAGCGCGATGGCCAAGATAAGAGCTCGTTTCCCTACGATGAGGACCAGGGTGTCTATTTAGTCCCGCTCAGGTAAATGTAACGCGCATTTTCTCAATGTTGCATTGCATTTGATAATTAATTAACGTTTATTGGATAAGGAGGTTGGGATGGTTCAGAACCCCCTTTTTATTTATTTATTTATTTTTTATTATTTTTTAGATTTTAGAAGGGAATGCGTTGCTTCATATAAAGGTTTATGAGCAAGAATTAGGTTTATTTGTTGGGAGTGTTAGAATTTATTTGAATGATTGTGGTTGGCTTTAGGTCGATTGAAAATATGATTGTGTCTTAATTTGTCTTGGAATTTTTTAATCTGAGATGATCTAGCATGTCCTTTTTTTTTTTGGCTGGTTCTTAGTGATTATAATGTATCTCTCTATATTAGTGAATCCCCCGTTTCGGTTAATTCATATAAGATGCGCTAGTGCAGTGCGCTATTTCTGATACACGAGGAAACATAGCTCGTAGGTGTTAAAAAAGCTATCTCATCCTCTGCTTGTTGTATATATTTGTCTCTTAAGTTTCATTAAAGCACGTGCTTGAACTGCAATTTTAGATGGTGGAAGGATGCACAAGACCCTTCTCTAATGGAGCCAACAAAGAAGGGAAATTCATATGCTGCATCACCGTCTCCTTTTGGTGGTCCGATGAAGATATTAAACAATATGTTCAACTCGGATATATCATTCAACTTGAGAAAAGATGACTATCCGTTACTTAATGATGGAAGCGATGAAGTCGGAGTTTCGAGCAGGAACTATGCATTGGTGCCTGGTGAAATATGGCTGCAAACACTGAAATGGTGAATCTTTCTCCATCTGTACATGTGTAAATGTGCGTGGAATTTCTTTTTCTATATGTGCATCTTGTGAAGTTTCCAAGTATATGGAATGTGTATTTGCTCAAATCTGAAAGGATTTATTGGACTGTTATGTGCTACTTCAAAAAGGTTGAAACATTTATTGGACTGTTATGCGCTACGTCAAGCGGTGGAAACTGTTCACACGCTTAGCCACATGTCTGCAATACCATTTGCATTCCACGTGTCGTACAACCATGTTTAGTGAAAAATGTTAACAGACTATGGTGTTCCCTGATACTATGCATGATGTTGCAACTTATGTATGGTTATCAGTATTACTCGTTTATTTGCAGTTTAGCCTGGGAAATCATACCTAATTAGATACTTGTTGGATTCTATTTGAGTCTAATTTATTGGAAAATGCTTATTATTTCTGTGCTTTTGGATAGTTCTATGTCTTTCAGGGCTCAGTTTTTATTAATTTTTCTTTTTCTGCACTTTCTATAATGATAAATAAACCTGCATTATTGTTAAATCATAGCTGATGCCTTTAAAATTTTCATATGAAAAATATTAGAGCGTATTGAATGAATGTGAAATATTCGTTTCTTTGACTCGATCCTTTTGTTATCTAGGCACAGCGATTCTAAAAATTCATTGAAGGAGAAAAAAGGATTTTCTGCTGCAAATGAAGATATGTCGGATGTCTATCCTTTGCAACTTAGGCTCTCAGTTCTGCAAGAAACTAGTGTACTAGCTGTAAAAATAAATAAAAAGGTTTGTTGACCTCTATTATTACTTTTCCTTCTACTGATTATTTTTACTTCCTAAGAAGGTTTTGTGCATTGAACAATATTTGAATTAATCTGGAAAATACATATCAAAGAGGATCTCATCGAATCAACATCACTATCTTTATATATCTTTTATTTGCTTTCGACTATGGATGATTTGTTTTATGTTTATTTATACTTGTTATTGACCTAATTTATGAATATGAATCTTTCTTACAAGGGGCTACAGATTAGTTAGCTTTGGATTTAACAAACTGTAAAGTGTCTTACATATTATATTCTGTAGAGAAATCAACTTGAGGTTTAAAATCCTTCCTATCTAAACGATTTTGCCCTAATCAAATTAAATTGTCGGGATCTATCATTAAAATCTTTTGCATATGAGATTTTGTTCAGTATTATCATTTACTCGTGTTCCATGTCTTTAGGATAATTCCGTTGAGTGCTTCAAAAGAGCCTGCAGAATTTTCGATTTCGAAACCGAACCTGTAAGTGTTTTACGGGTCATTTTGATTTTAATATTTAGCCTTCATCTCCTCTAGGCAACCAACGGTAAACTCTATGTTTCACAGTTGCGGATTTGGGATTTCTCTGGGCAGACAACGCTGCTTTTCTTGAATGAGAAAAACAAGATTCTGAAAGAGTACCACAAGCAAACAGAACAGGATGTGAGTGATAAATTTTTCGGAAATTTTAAGTGGTTACATACTGCGTATTATGTCCGTGCATTTTACTACTTTGTTGCCCAACTCTGAGTCGCACAATGCTGTTTCTATGATAGTAAACTCATCTGGCATATCAAGATGATTTAATGCACTGGTATCCATCACCCTCAACAAGCTTGAACATACTTGTGCATTCCATAAGTTAATGAACTGATGTTATAGATGGCTTATGCTTGTTGTCTCTATTCAATAAACACTGGTGTTTCTTCGATGATCAATTCGGTTGATTACTCCAAAATCCAAATATTGTTTTCTTTTTCCATAATTCATGATTTGTATCACACATGTTGACCAGGATTTACTTCTTCCAATGATTTATACAGATACTCTTTGAGTTGCAAGTTTACGGGTTGTCAGATTCTTTCAGAAATAAAGGGACGAAAAAAGATGAAAGCGGGCCATATCCAAATGGCATTTCATCAAAACTGAATGGCAATTCTGGCAATAATGGTTGTCACTCTGGGCGAAGCAAGTCTTTCAATTTTCTGGGAAATTCATTCGAAGCTGGTTCTTTAGGTTTAACAGGATTACACAACTTGGGGAATACTTGTTTCATGAACAGTGCACTTCAGTGTCTAGCGCATACACCAAAGCTTGTTGATTACTTTCTTGGAGATTACAAAAAGCAAATAAACACAGATAACCCCTTGGGCATGAATGTAAGTTGTCTTATTACTTTTGGGTGAGGACCTTGGGTATCAAGTGTGCCTATATTTTCCTTCTCCATAAACAGGTTTTCTGATGCATTATTCTAATAAATATAGCCTTGAGTAAATGTGATGTACATGCACTCGAGTAATTTACAGAAATCATGGATCTGCTACTTTTCAAACATCAATATCTGTTGGTTATTCATATATAGACCATGTATTAGTTGAAAGTTTTCATATATGGATGATCTCAAATAATCTCTTGCACAGGGTGAGATTGCTTTAGCGTTTGGAGATCTCATGATGAAATTATGGGCTCCTGGTGCTAATCCAGTGGCACCAAGGACGTTCAAATCGAAGCTTGCTCATTTTGCTCCTCAGTTCAGTGGGTTTAATCAACATGATTCTCAAGTCTGTATCATTCTTTAGCTATTTATCGAAAGCTATTCACCTGCTTACATTAACTGTTATTTATATCTCAATTAATATTTGTTTAATCTGGGAGGAAATGTTAATTGCTATTATAATTTTCAATTTTAGGAGCTTCTGTCATTTTTGTTAGACGGTCTACATGAAGATTTGAATCGTGTGAAGTGCAAACCTTATATCGAAGCTAAAGATTCTGATGATCGGTCTGATGAAGAAGTATCTAACGAGTACTGGCAGAATCATCTGGCTCGTAATGATTCAATTATAGTTGACGTTTGCCAAGTAAGTTTCACTCAAACATGATTCACATGCTTATCGAATTTTTCCTACTTCGCGCTTTGCTTTCTTTTTTATTCGCTTATTTGTAATTCTTGTGACATGGAGGGTCTGGAAACTTTTTAGTACTTCCCTTTGCTTATTGAGTCTGGAAATTGTTTAGTTAGCTACCTCTCAATTTTATAATATTTTCATTGACTTAAATGAGCATTGAGTAAGGCATAATTCCTTCTATTGAATTTACCAATATCACGACTCGGTTTTCCTCAAATACTATAGTACCATTTCAATTTAAATATAGGATTATAGATTCTGTATAGTTTATAGTGTCCAACATCGTTGCATTTTCTAGTCTCTGCTCAAAATTCCGTGCTCCAAAATTCATTGCAGGGTCAGTACCGGTCGAAATTAGTATGCCCAGATTGTAAGAAATTGTCCGTTACTTTTGACCCGTTCATGTATCTTTCCTTACCTCTTCCATCAACATCTATGCGGACTATGACATTGACTGTCATGAAAACACATGGTAGTGATAAGCCATCTCCATTTACTGTTACTGTGCCAAAAAATGGAACTCTTTTAGATCTCAATCGGGCTTTAAGCACTGCTTGTTCGTTGGATGCCGATGAAATGCTGTTAATTGCTGAGGTAACTGCAATGACTTGCTGATATATTGATGTTTAGACCCTTCAGAGTTTAATATCTATTTTAACCTTGTATATTATATGATCTTAATTAAATACTCTAAGACCTGAAACACATACGCAGATATATAACAATTGCATTATACGTTTTCTGGAGGAGCCAACTGATGCATTATCATTGCTTAGAGACGATGATAAGCTAATTGCATATAGATTGCTGAAGGAGATTGATGAACCTCTCGTGGTGTTTATGCATCAGAAAAATGAAGAGTATGTCACATTTTCACTTAGTTTGCCTTGTTATTCAGATATACAAAGGCTTTAACTAGAGGGCCAGTTTTTGGATACTTTGATATTTATGCATAGATGGTGCCCGGTCAATGGAAATCGGTTGGCAGTGCATTTTCTATTCCACTTTCAAAAGCTATTAATTTCTGAAATGAAAATATGGTTCAGATAATGCATTGTGACTCAAAGAAACCCTTTTCTCTTGATATCTATGTGAAATATTTTTATTGTATAAATATGAGAACTGGCAAGTGCTTTGACAATGATTATTAAAGGGTTCACTAGGATGACACATGGGGTGTAAATTTGCTGTACAGAAACGCCATAGATTCCATGCAACTAGCTACTGTATTCACCATCTTGAATCCTTGTATAACAAAACATGTGTAGTTATTTCTTAACTTGTTTGCCTCTTTGAGCTGAAATGTGCATGTACAAGTATTAAAATTCAATGAAAATCAGCAGAACATTATTTTGTGGGAAATTGACCCCAAATTGGAGGGCTTTTGGAGTTCCCCTTGTTGTACGGAAGAACATCGGTAGAGGATCTGATCTTCGTGAAGCGTATACCAAATTACTTGCTCCTTTCTTGATACCCGGGGAAGAAGAAAATGTTGACAGTCGGGATGGTTCAGACAGTAGTACCTCAGACATAATCATGGAAACAGATGAGTCTAGTACTATCAACACTTCATCAAGTAGACTCGAGATATCTAACGGAGACAATGCAGTGTTGGATTCCCAATTCCATTTTTACTTGACAGATGAAAAAAGAAATGAAAAGGGCTGTGAGATGTTGATGGAAGAATTCATTAAGCCCACACCCTTGCCCAAAGTACTATACATACTTGTCTCTTGGTCCGAGAAGACGGCCAAGCGTTATGACATGAAGCCTCTCATCTCGTTGCCTGAAGTTTTCAAATCCGGACTCTTTGTAAGGAAACCACAAGAACCTGTTTCACTCTACAAATGTCTGGAAGCATTTCTCAAGGAGGAGCCTCTAGGCCCAGATGACATGTGGTTAGTTTCTATAAGCTTAGCTTATGGCTGCTTCATATTCTTAACATTAGCTGGAACTTCATCTAATAATTTCTAGGCGTTTTTCGATTTTCAGGTTCTGTCCCAGTTGCAAGAAACACTGTCAAGCTAGTAAGAAGCTTGATCTCTGGAGATTGCCAGAGATACTGGTGATCCACTTGAAGAGATTCTCTTATAGCAGATTCCAAAAGAATAAATTGGAGACATTTGTGGATTTCCCGATTCATGATCTTGATTTGTCAACGTACATTGCTCGTAAGGGCGAACAGTCTCCTCACCGTTACATGCTCTATGCTATCAGTAACCATTATGGGAGTATGGGAGGTGGTCACTACACAGCATTTGTCCGTGTAAGTAGAGATTAATATTCAATACAATCTTGTTGATTCTTCGACTTTATATATTAAATCTGCAAATTTAATACATTTATGTAGCATGGTGGTGATCGGTGGTATGATTTCGATGACACCGTTGTGGCTCCGGTCAGTGGGAACAAGATCAAAACTTCAGCAGCCTATGTTTTGTTCTATAGAAGGATAGAAGAAGGTCTCCAAAGTTGACTAGTTTTTGGAATGGTTTTGTTAGCAGCGAGTAATTTATGATTCTAGTAGTCGTCCTTGATAGAGAAGATTCTTGGAAACACAGTTGTTATAAGTTTAGCTCAGCAGCCTGTCAAGATAAGCTCTGGGTTAAAGTGAAGATTCTTACAAAAAGGAATAACTAACAACGGACAGAAGACTTTATTTCTTGGTCGATCCGTTTAAGAAGTAGCTAGCTACTGTAGTGGTTGCAGCTTTGCGGCCCTTTTTTTTTTTGTGCATTTAACCAACCGTGAAGAAGTGTTGTAGTTTGCTGTGATTTGATAGATTAGTGTTTGTTATTACAGATATAGATTGTGTTTCTTGGAAAAAAAAAAAAATGTTTTTAAGTTACTTGTCTATTTAAATGAAAAACATATTCGTAATAGTTTGTAGTATAATTGTATTTATAAAACTTTTAAGTGCGTTAGTAGTATCCATGTTATAAAATTGTTCCTGATTAAGGCAGATAGTCGTGGGCTTCCGAAATAAATAGAACATATCAATGATGTGCATTGGATATTTAATCGTGAAAAAACCGAATGTAATAAATTTCCCTCTTAAATAGTGTAAAAGAATGCATGAGTTTTAGATGAATAGTTGAAGGTAAAATATCGACGTCTTCGGAATTATCCTATCCCGTAAATCTGATCGTTTGCATACCTC
Source organism: Lindernia subracemosa (assembly GCA_028392965.1). Taxonomy (NCBI): domain Eukaryota; kingdom Viridiplantae; phylum Streptophyta; class Magnoliopsida; order Lamiales; family Linderniaceae; genus Vandellia; species Vandellia subracemosa. Next base: position 206,005 of record JAQPCC010000011.1, on the reverse strand, counting down.
AGACACAATTGACCGATCAGCTCTACCATCTCAATTCCTCGACGTGGCTTATCCAAAATACTGACACGTCGCTGGCAGCTCGTGGAATTTTCGTACCGGAATGATAATGTTTGGCCCCAAACTTGTTTTCATAATTCTTTGGAATTTAATCGAAATAAAGCTTGCCGCTAAGCTTACTTTCTCAATTCACGTAATTCATCGAGAATTTACTCTGAATAACGTTTGCCCTGAGCCCACTTTTTCATTCACGTAGCTTCTCGGAAATTTACCCGAAATAATACTCTCCCCTAGTCTCCTTTTTTGTTCAAGTAACTCCTAGGACATTTACCTTGAATGATGTTGGAAAACTCCTTGGGATCCTAGAACCCAGTGTGGCCGAGGCCAAGTGCGGAAGATTCAAGGGGATCCGATAAGAAAGCGAAAATTGTCCTGGGTAAGACATTACGACAACCTTAAACCTCACACACGAGCGCATACCATATGAAAATCGTAAAATGGATTATGCCGCTTTTACCTTCGTAGCGTATGGCTTGCTTCCTCAATCCCAGGGAGCTCTCGCTATCCTCTCCTTAATCCCGCGCACGTACGATGCGTTCGGGAATAGATCGTCACGTTGTCCTCGGATATATTCACAAGCTTACTTCAACCCAAGGATGGCTACAGATAAAAAGCTTGGATAAGAGCGAATGTTCTGTTTTTGTGTGTGATTTTCGAAAATCCCAAAGGAATAAGCTTGCTTGGATCGATTACGGCATTAGAGATGGCAATAGGTAGGGTCTGGACATACATACCCACCTATACCCATACTCAAATCCAATTAAATAATTGGGTATGGAATATACCCAATATTTGATGGGTCTCAAATAATTTGGTATAGACCCAAATCCATAATGTCTAATGGGTAAACGAGGCTTAATTAGGCATTAAACGAATCTTTAATTTTTAATAGAACATCAAATAGATAAGTCGATACATCTTTTTGTAGCATCAATTCATATAACAATAACGATGATATCTTAGTCGCTAAAGCTCTAAATAAGAAGTAATTACGAAGTTTTTAAATTGTTCACGTTAAGTGTATAAACGAGCCGAACTCGGCTAATTTTTTGGGCTCGGTATCGCCTTTCATTTCAACTCGAGCTCAAGCTTCAGCTCTGAGCTCGCTCGAGCTGATTAAAGTAACATAGCTCCAACTCGAGTGACGAGTTGGAGTGATGGCCCAAGGTAACCATGGTCATGTTGGTTAATGACTATTGGTTAAATGATTTGGTTTTCTGGTCAACTTTTTACAACATTTTTTAGGATTGACATTTTCGTGTTTCTCTTATTGTGTGTAAGATGTAAGAGTAATTGTTTATTTGTCTCAATATTCAGGTTCAGGCAGTTTTGCTGTTATTGAGTGGGTATGAAATGCCCAATCAATAAAGCTACAACAAAGAAAGTAAGGCCCTATTTTTATCCTACCTTTAAATAACAATTTAATCTCAAGGTAATGTTATTTGTTGATTTTATTTTTTAGACCAAAATTCAGTGAGAGCAAAATTATGTTGGTTCAATCTTGTGGAGGTGTTATGGTTGGTTGGTGCTACTATATCATGCAAAACAACCCAACCCCAATGGACGCTATTAAAACTCGCTTTACAAGTAAGTTCAATCTCTTTCTAGTTGCATCTTCGGTCAAATGATGAGCTATTTATTATATACTTTTCAGTGAGTGATTTGAACTATTCATACTCATTTTTTTTCAAAGTCATTGATTGAATCTCAAAATATATCCTAATCAAGGCTCAGTTCAATGACAACTTCCAGGGAACTGTTAAGAAGATATTTGATGGAGCAAAGGAATATGAAAGATAATTCGAGGTACTTTGCAGATTCTTGATCATCACTTTTCTAATCTTGATGATTTGTCAGACCGTTTATCTTTTCGAAATATTCAGGTCATCATTTGGCGATTGGTCGATTTTTGTTGTAGCCTTCTGAGTGCGAATGTATTTACAATCGATAGGGAATGGTGGATGGATATACGTGTATGTGATTGTTTTATTTCCCTGTCTTTTGAAAAGATTGAGTTTTTTTTTTTTTTTTTGGGAATGATGTGATTATTCATGTCCTTTGGGTATCATCGGTTATGCAGTTGTTCGACAATGCGATTATTCGTAAGTGTTGTTGCATACGCATCGAGTGTGCAACGAGTTACTAGTATTTATTTTATATATTGATGGAGATCATCACTTAAAAACTGTCGTAAATTTGGTATGTCAATTTGTATGTGAATTTATAATTTAACCATTTATTTTATTGTTTATTTCAATTATATTTACAAAAATCATTTTATTCTTTTTAAATAATACATAATTAAAAGTAAATTATAATTATATATATGTATTAAACTAAATTAAAAATAAATCTTACACTAAAAAAATAATAAATATATTTATATGTTACTGCACATATAGGTGGTGGTGTTTAAAATACTAGTGTAAAGTAGTATCATTCCATCAATTCATAGAAATTATCCCAACAGAATTTTTCCTCTCCAACAAAACATGATACAATATAATTTGATGCATGTACTTCGGACAAATATCATAATATCGCTGGAAGGTCAATATTGAAAGAAACCAAAATATATATATATGAGATTGATATGTGACATGGGCATTAAAAGCTGGTTATGTTTGGTGGATAAATAAATTATTAGTGATCATGCAAAAAATAGCTACATGTATGTATGTAAGCCACTAAACACACCATATCTCCATGAGATGAGAATAAAGAATAATTCCTAATGTCACGATCATATCCTGTATTAGATATTAATGTCTTATCTTATTTTGCAAGTACTTATTTATGGTCCTTTAATGCCGTTTTTTGGATATCAATTATTTTCCAAGACAGTTTTAGAGACGGGAATGATAACTAGCCTACCTACTAACACTACAGAATTATTTCCAAGAATAATAATATGTTAGTCGGCTTAAAGAGACATCCATATATATATATTATATATATATAACACAATAATCGAGCAGCTAATAGCTTGATTGAATTTTGACTTTTCACAACGAACCACTCGATTTGAATTTTGACGTAACGGTTGTAAAGTATTCAGAACATTTTTCCATAATTATACTATGATTTTTAATAGAAGATATTTAAGGAAATTACATCGTTATTAAGAAATAGAGTGAAATCTCTCCATCCTTAATTAATTGTTTGCCCTATTTAATCTAACTACTTTTCTGCTTAATTAGTAATTTGTACTTTTATTTATAATGAATAAAATTGGAAAAGTTTTTAGATACTTGCGTTTGAAATGAGAAAATGACTTCTATTAAAAAAACAAAAAAAAAAATATATAAAATGTCTTCTATTAGAAATCAGATGGAGTATTGTAATTATAGTCTAAATTCTATAGCTGCTTTAATATTCATATGGGTTGGGTTATCAACCATCCAATTAAGTTAAAAATAATTAAAGCAAAAGGCAATTGTTATTCAGTCCCCAAATATTTCAACATTTAGGAGTTACTCCTCGTATCCGATAAATTCATTCAATCGGATGCCTAAATCCATATTTTTACAAGAAAAGAAAAATATACAATTATATATATTGGATGTCCATGATTGATTTTCAACCACCAATAAGGATTGAAGATAAATGCTCAACTACAACATATATCCAACTCCTCCAATTAAATGAATTCACTTGGCTTGTAGCATATGTATTGGCTTATAAATAGGCTTGTTTTCTCACTTGTAAATATACACAATTCATACGTGATCTCTCTCTCTCTCATCTATTTATCAGTAATAATATAATTCATATATATTATAATAATTAAAGTTTCATATATTATAAAATAAATATTTTATAACACGTTATCAGCACGACCACTCTCCGCCGTCGATACCAACCTCTGTCGAAGTCTTGTACGGTATAGTCGAGATATAATAATTTTATTCCGTATTTATAATAATTATATACTAATTATGTTTAAATTTATAATAATTATATACTAATTATGTTTAAATTTATAATATATAATAAATATATAACCAAGTACCGTTACCCAAGTGGTTTTGCGGAATATTCGTCATTACGAGTGACAAGAGGTCCAGATTTTGATTCCTAGTGGTGGCATGTCGATTTTTTTTTTATTTTAAAAGATTTGGGTCGGATTATCGCTCAATTACTATATTTAACTTGGGTCGGATTATCGCCCAATTACTATATTTAATTTGGGTCAGATTATCGTCAAATTACTATATTTAACTGGGTCGAATTATCGCCCAATTACTATATTTAACTTGGGTCGGATTATCGCCCAATAACTATAATCAATCTGGGTCGGATTACCGCCTAATTATTATATTCGATTTGGGTCGGATTACCGCCTAAATTTATTTAATAATTTATTTACAATATTATCGTTATTAAAGATACGAATAATGATTTATTTATGTTATCTGATTATGTTATTTTTTTTTCAAATTTTAGAATCATGTCGTTTTATACAAAGATGGACCTTCTTCTTCTTACGTTATTTATAGTGATCATTGTTGCTATGTAGATAATATTTTTACCAAGGCTTTTAAAATATGATGATTAATTGTATTTTTCTTTGATGTAATAATCACTGAATATATTTTACATTTTGTAATTGAAGGATATCGCTCTATCTGATGTTTAATCTGTTAGTTATGATTATTTTTACGGCGATGCTTATCTGGATGTGGATCTCATTTTTCATATGAACTTTTTCAAAGGAAGATTAATTATAAGTTGTTTTCTTTCAATGATTATGTTTTTAGTTATCTTAATGATTTTATATTTCAAGATATATTAAATTTAGTATAACTTAAATTTGTTGCTCTCAATATTTTTATACACTCGTTGAGAATTGCTCATACCTTATATGATTCACTGCGTTTTATCTTTTGAATATACCATTTTATCGTGAGGAAATAAATAAAACAATTCTGTCTATTTTGAGATATAAGAAATGGTAAAAATAATTGACCGAATGATTGTAGGAAATTCCTCTAAGTGAATGTATTCGAAAATAATACAGTGATCGTGAATCTTGTATACCGTGGCGATTAATAAAATTTCCCCCGAAGTGGAAAAGGTAATAAATAAATGTAAAATTTATACTGAGCAAAGATATTATCAAAAGTAATATTATCGATGCGACAATTCAATCTCTACTTGCACCAAAAAGATCTCGTTGATCTTTATAAAGAGCAGTCAAGGGATGAAATAAATTTCGCTCAAGATCACAGTATTTCAGAAAATTGGTGCCGAATCTGATACTCAATTAAATATTGTGGAATTTCTAAAATTAATATAAAGGATTGATCCATCGTGATAAAATTTTATTACTAATACCTTATATTCAATGTTTTTATCTATATATAAATATGATTTTATTATATTTTCATTAATATTCATTTGTTCGTGTTTATTAAAGATATTCATTTTATATGTTTCTTAAGGGTATTTATACGATGAACATCGCAATGTGCAAAGGAGAATTATGTCTTGCAGACTGTGCAACAACTAATACGATTTTGAAAAATGAGAAATATTTCGATTATATTGATATGAAGAATAGCCAGTGTTATTACCATATCGGGTAGCACAAATATAATTGAAGGCCCCAGAAGAGCTAATATTTTACTGCTCAGAGGGACAAGACTGATAATTGAAAATGCATTATATTCTCCTAAGTCTCAAAGAAATTTATTAAGTTTTAAAGATATTCGATATAACGAATATCACGTTGAGACTGCAGAAAAGGGAGATATTGAATATTTGCACATTACAAAAGTAAGTTCGAATGGGAAACAAATTTTGAAAATATTACCCTCTTTTGACTCTGGGCTATATTATACATATCTTAGAATGATTGAATCATATGCTATCGTAAATCGAAAGTTTACCAATGACAGTATTGGCATGACCGCTTGTGCCATTCCGATGCAATTATGATGCGGAGAATAATTGAAAATTCACGTGGACAATTAATGAAGAACCAGAGGATTCTTCAATCTAATGAATTATCATGTGTTTCTTGCTCGAAATGGAAGTTAATTATTCGGCCATCACCAGTAAAAATAAAAATTAATCGATAGTATTACTGGAGCGTATACAAGGTGATATTTGTGGACCGATATATCCATCATGTGGACTATTTAGATACTTTATGGTATTTATCGATGCATCCTAGATGGTCTCATGTATGTTTGTTATCAATACGCAATGTAGACTTTGCGAGATTGCTTGCTCAATTAATTTGATTAAGAGCACATTTTCCAGATTTACCTCATAAAGAAAATACGACTTGATAATGCTGGTGAATTCACTTCCAAAGCGTTTAATGATTATTTCATGTCTATTGTAATTGATGTTGAACACCATGTGCCATATGGTTATACGCAAAACGGTCTTGCAGAATCGTTGATTAAACGTCTGCAATTAATTGCAAGACCACTATTGATGAAGTCGAAACTTCTCTCGTCTTCTTGGGGACATGCTATATTACATGCAGCGGCACTGATCCATATCAGGCCAACAAGTTATAATGATACCTCCCCAATACAAATGGTTTATGGTCAGGAACCAGATATTTCCCATCTGAGAATTTTTGGATGTGCGGTATATATTCCAATTGCTCCACCACAACGTACTAAGATGAAACTGTTAGGATTATTTTATTGTGTTCAATTAATTAGAATTATCTTTGTAGTTTATTTTAATAGATTCTATTAAAAGAGAGGCTTAGTGTAATTGGGCTTTGTTAGGGGCTCAAGTACTATATACCATAATGTGATATAAATACTTGAACCCTAACACATAATAAAATGTGTATTGTGTGAAAATCAAAGTGAGACCCCAACCTCTCAAGAACACAATCACCCCACGCCAAGCTTGAATTCTTCCGATCTTCAAATCGTGGTAAGATTGTTTCAATATTTGTTTAGTTGGATATCCTAGGCTTTACACGTGGTATCAGAGCCACACGCGTTAAGATTTGAGTCAAATTTTTCGTTTTATTTTTCGGTGCCCATCTCATGTTCTTCGTATATATTAGACGTGAATGTTCACATCCATACGTGATCTCTCTCTCTCTTTCTCTCTCTCATATATTTATAATTAATTATATAATTCATATATATTATAATAATTAAAGTTTTATAAATTATAAAATAAATATTTTATAACATATACCACTATTCTTTAAAGGAACATCGATGAAAAATAGAAAAACCCATTGGACAAATACATATCAATTTCCAAATATCCCTCACCCATTATGCCAACTACCCGTGATGTTGATTAAATGGTCTGGTGATATTCACGTGTCTCAATTTCCAAATATCGAAATCTACCCTTTCCTCATAAAGTCATACGGTAAAGATAGTAGTAGGTACGTAATAATATATCATTTAGTCCCAAAGTTAGTGAAGAGCTTAAACTTATACCTACTAACATTGCTTGGCTTGATTCCCCATTATTCGCGATTATTCACTCCGACCGGGGAGGATTTTCTTCATGCCGCTCTGTCATTATCGAAATCTATTTTCCTCGTATAATAATACGATTATATGCCATCCTATTCGTTTCTTCACTCTTCACAAAAAAGCCTATCCCGCTGGGAGTCATAGAAAAAATGATCGGATAAAAATTTCTCCGGTTTTGTTTCGAATATTCCCAATAAGTTATGGGGCGGGGATGGGAATATTCCCACCTACTCCCCATCCTACTTGCTCTACATGAGAACTTTCAATGTGGTAATCCATTTTTTTATTTTTTTTTTGTTATTTATTATTGGCGATTTCACCCCCCACAAAAATCGAATGAACATTTACTACACGCATCATAATTAATAGGCGCCAACTACCTGCTCAAGCATGAAGACCCCTTCATTTACTACTTGGTCGATGTATATACGGACGGACCTGCAATGCAATATTTAAAGAGCTTGTTGATGCATATGTATCGTCTGTGCACACATCATACTCCCATCCCATTAGTTAATTAAGAAAAGATAAAAAAAAAAAAAAAACAAATCATAATAGGGCACATATGAAGATAGTCGTCGTCGTTGTTGCTCTGCTCTTCTTCACATTTGCAGATTTGGGGAATGGAGCTGTTGATTTTCAGCAGCACCGTGCGGAAAAGCAACTTCTTCTCAAAGGACGAGTGAATTGTGGAGACTGTGCTCGTGCTTCTGATCTCTCAGGTTCTTAATTACATTTTGCCTAACTAATTCTCAAAGGAAGGATTAAGACATTACTAAGATGGAGTTTAACAATTCTTGAAGCCAAACATTATTTAAGGTTAATCATTTTTTTCTTCTTTAAATGAGTTTTTCCAGGTGTTCAAGTGATGGTTAAATGTGATAAAGTTAAGAAGTTGTCCACAGCATATACCCAAGAAGACGGAACGTTCGAGACACATCTTCCTTCGTCGGACAAAAACCCATTGAACTGCAAGGCCAAGATCATGGGAGGACCACACCTTCTCTACGCTTCCACCAAAGACTCCATTATCTCAGTCACTAAATCAAAGGATCTGAGCCATTATAAAACCCTAAAACCACTGAACTTCTACAGATCTTGTCCGTTGAAGGCTAAGTGTGGAGCCGAAGAGAATGGATTTGAGTCTTCGAAGACCGTTGATTTTCCCCTTCCAAGAGAATGGGGACTGGCACCAACTAGCTATTACGTTCCGTTTATTCCCATCATAGGCATACCTTGATTAATTATTAGGTTGGGTTTTGTTTAATGTACGTGTTTATATAATAAGTATCTCCTCAAGTGGTGTTTGTTTTCGTATGTTATATAGTATATAGTACTTTGAGTGAGTGAGTGAGTGAGTGGATCTGAGTGAGAAGGGTTTTTAGTTGTGTCTCAAATATTACGTCGTGCGTGCTTGCCTTAAGATAACGTTACTTTGCTTTTATTTGTATTTGTAGGCACACTATATATATGTCGTCAATTAAGTTATTGTGTGAACTGTGAAGCAATGTTTGGTTACTTTTCTTCTCGATTGTCTAATAGGTAAACCGTAAACCCCATCTAAATTTGTGTTAATCGAACCGACTCAGTTTTATTCAAGTATTTGTGAGAACTATCCTACCTTTTTTTTTTTTTTCATTATTAATGTTGTTTCACAACCTATTAACAGAATATAGCTTTTTCTTTTAGTATATATATATATATATATATATTATATATTTGGGGTTGCAAAATTAGTTTCATACAAGAGAATTAGTCTCCACCTCAAATCCCCTGGCAGCCCTAGCTTCCGTATATTTATTTGGGCCGCAAAATCTTCGTGTTGAACCACTGACGGGGAGATGACGGTGATTTTTGGTTGATGAAAGTTCAAGAACAAGAAAGGAATGTAATTCATGTTCCCCACACATCCCTCGCCGATCCCATTAATCGTTTGTTTGTTCTACGATTATATTTTTTAATATATATATATGTGATATTTAATACAACATTATGTAAAAAATATTCGGTGAATGAAAAAATGTCTTATCTTGCCGTACTTTATCGTATTATTAATATATATTTATTGTAGTTTGTCATAATTTATTTTATCATAATTTATCGTATTATAATAATTTATTTTATGTAGTGAATGTTTCTTTTTTTATTGCTGGCTTTGGCGATGTCAGTTTTTGTTACTGCAACGAAATTTTGGTTAGATCTATACGGGGAATCCGAATCACCCGCGGGAATATCCGAACTCAATACAATGATTTTCCTTCGCAACTAAATTCATCATGAGTGGGAAATAGTTGGGGATGATATTTGATAGGAGATGATAACCGTGAACCCACCCATTACCACCTCTAATGTTTATATATTCATTATTTTTATATTAACAGTAATTTTGAAAGCGAATGACAACGAGTAAGTTCATAAGAGGGCAAAATTTAGATTGTGCTTAAATAATCAATAATAATTAAGTTTGAGGTTAGGAGAATAACGAGTACAACGGATGTTGATTTAGATAACTTTATCAAGTCTTCTGATAATTATGTACTTACGTTCACGAGCGGTGACTAGGACACAAATTGTGACACTGAAGGGAATGGAATTTGATTCGACCAACGCCACATACATTTACTGGGAGATAATTTTACTATATTCAGATTATTATTGGCTTTTTTAATTAAATATTGCTATTTTTTTTATTCGTTAATTAAATAGGATTATTTTGAAATGTATTAATAAAATAGGACAAAACGCGGCTAATAAAAGCGACGTTGCATCCATTAAACGCGACGTCGCATCCAATGGAAGCGACGAGTAGACAGGCCGAATATTCAGAATTTGGGCCTTCGTCGGGTCCAGTGGATGCGACGTCGTGTCCAATGGATGCACTCCATTTATATCTCTGACATCCACGCGGTTCTGACTTCTGAAAAGGTTGAAGCAATGTCTGATTTATTAAAAGGTTGAGACACTGTGTAACTGTGAATGAATTGTCTACACATTGACAAAAAAAAATGTTGTCGTCGTGGGTAATAGGCACGTCATCGTAGGTATTAAGCACGACGAAATCCATTATATAACGAATTCATATTCTTCATATTTTTCAAAGTTCAGAATATCTCTTAAGATTCTCAGTATGACATCTCGTAAAATTCAAGTCGTTGTGTATTTTGGTGGTGAAATTATATACGAATCAAACACCATTCAATATAGTCTTCAACCGATTGATTTTCGACGAATTCATCGCGATACCAGTTTTTCTCAATTTTTGAGCATACTGTACGAGATGACTTGCGTCGATAGCGCTTCTTCCTCTTTAACCGTTCGTGTGAAGAATGAATACTTTCAGCATTCTCGGCATCGTACGACGTGAAGATGACGGACCATGGTCCGACATCGTACGACGTGAAGACGACGGACCCGGACCTTGTGTCGGAGGAATATCGGTGAACTCTATCTGTTGTCGCTGACACCTGTCAATAACAAGTCGCTGCATCCGATGTATAACATCTAAGCCCCCATCTATATCCCCCCGGCGTAATATGCCCTCGGTCTCATCGACGCATTGTGCCTATTATATAATTAAAAATATTGCATGCAACATCTTAACAACTAATATAAATCTGAGTTAAATTGCAACATACCATCACGTCGATAAATGCACTATCTCCCATCTAAAAACCTCGCTCCATGTGAATTGTAGACGGAGATATATAGCGACGGGTGACATATCGATACCATGTAAAATAATCTGCAGTGCACGGCGCCCCATCACCTATCTCCATTGCATCAACTATCGACTCGTATCGAGCTAACCAATACGCTTCATATTCCGCGTGATGCAATCTCCAGTCTCTTCCCGCGATATTGCGAAGATTGAACCGATATAGATTTCGATGTAAATATCGAGGAGCATCCGGGATCGACTGTACCATTCCGAACTGTCGGACCACACGGTCAGGGTAGTGCCACTCAACAATGTTATAACATATCAGTGGACACGACGAACGACAGCAAGGTGGTCGGCATTTAGGTCTCAACGCCATAATCTCCGGTGCATTATCATCATACGGAGTCCACACAAACTGCTCCATCGACATGCTATCGAACGACTCTCGTATGGCACGTAAATTAGAATTTGCGGAGGTGGTATGATTCAACAGTGCATTCCACCTTAATAAAATAAACAAAGTTTATAGAAAAAGTAATAATATTACAAAATCATAAGAAATTAAAAAATAATTCCACAGTACCTTGCCGCATGCGGCGGAATGGAAAGCTGAATTCCATCGACAACGGCGGGTAGCATCTTCACTCGAGGATGATAATAATGGGCTGCACGGGTAATATACGCATCCACGCCCATACCTATACAAGATTTAATTAAATCGGTTATTCTATTTACGACATAATAACGAAAAAAAATATATTAAGATAAATTAGTACCTGAAGCAAATGCAACGCTCCACCAATGTTCATCTTTTGCTTCTGACACGATGTACATAGCTCTCTGTACAGGAAAGCTAGAACAGCACTGCCCCAACTGTAAGTGTGCACCTCATCGATGTTCTCGAGCAATGGAAGGTACGTCATCGACGTAGTACTTTCGCTGAAATCGGGAAACATAACTGATCCAATGAGTAATAGTGAATATGCACGTGCGTGCTGATCTACTACATCATCGACACTCTCATCGTCGATCGGATTGGCTTCTAACCTGTCCGCCAATTTTCTCAAAGATACTTTGGTCCCGTGGTACGTGCCCTCCTCAGGTCTGTAGCCAGTCAACGCCTCACAGTAATCTATCCACTGCTCCGTCGACTTACGATGGATCACTCCGCTAACAGAAACACCATCGATTGGGAGCGCCCAAAGAACACCGACGTCCTCTAAAGTAACGGTCGCCTCCCCCATCGGTAAGTGAAACGTGTGCGTTTCCTTTCTCCATCTTTCTACTAGCGCCGTAATTAAGTGTGAATCTAATTTCTGAGATCCACAACTATATACTCCATAAAATGACATTGTATCCAACTTTTCCAAAACACGACCATGCAAGTGCACCGGTCGTGAAGGCTTACCCCATACTACGCCTTCCAAACCTCTCACGGTCAACGGAGTATCTAACGCACCATCCGCATTAGATAGCACATCGTTACAACGATGACTATCCTGAAATATCAATAACGATCGATCGACGGGACCGTAAAATTCATTCGTATCCATCCTAAATCGAACGACATCGAGTTAAAATTCAAAACCCCCAATGATGAATAACAACTTTAACAGTTACAAATATTCATCAATATTAACATAGCTTGCTAATTAATATACCTTCAATAAGAAAAGGGAGTGGTGTACGTGTGGCAGTGGCTACGGGCAGCGACGGGGCAGCGGCTACGGGCAGCGACGGGGCAGTGGCTACTGGCAGCGACGGGGCAGTGGCTACGGGCAGCGACGGAGCAGCGGCTATGGGCAGCGATGGAAACGGACAGATCCGGCCAGCGAAGACGGGCAACGACGGAGACAACAACGACGGGCAGGCGCGGCGGCGAAAACGACGGAGAAGACACGGCGGTCACGGCGGACGGCGACGCTGAGTAAGGAGAAAGAAAGAAAAAGAAACGAAGAAAGAAGAAGAAGAGGAGGCGAGGGCTTTCATATCGCGGCGTCGCGTCCATTAAACGCGATGCCGCATCCATTGGAGGCGACGTCGAGTTTAATGGACCAAAACCCTAGGGTCGGCCCATTTCACATGTTAATTAGGTGGCCCAACTATTCGTCGCTTCCATTGGAAGCGACGTCGCTTTTAATGAATGCAACGTCGCTTTTATTAGCCGCGTTTTGTCCTATTTTATTAATACATTTCAAAATAATCCTATTTAATTAACGAATAAAAAAAATAGCAATATTTAATTAAAAAAGCCGATTATTATTCCATACAAATAACTAGTGTTGAACCTAAAACGAAGATCTTCTCACATTATCCTACTAAACTACTTGCACTTAGTGATTTAACCAGAATAAAACTTAGCGGAGTCAAACCAAAGCTTTTAAAAATTAACAAAAAACTTCTTAATTTTTAAAATATAAATGCTATTGGGCTGGATTGTAGTAAAAAAAAAAAAACTAATAGAGTTTGGGTTGAGTTGTTAGGCCATATAATATCTTTTTAAGAAGTGGTCCAAAAGATTCGAACCCAGCCCAATGTATACAAAGTTTGTACTAAATCGTTTTAACTTTATTTAAAATTGAAGCTAAGTCTGTACTAAATCGTTCCAAATCCGCGGTTTTCCGGTCTAAAATACCCACCCTGGTAATAACATGTTATGTCAATATTATTTTGGATCGCTCCGAGAGAGAATTTTTTAGTAGAAATTGCAAAGTAAGGCCTAATAGTTCTCCCTTAAAATAAACCATAAACTTTATAGTTCAAATCGAACAAACAATAGTAGTCTTTCGAAATTCAAACCAAATATAAGTAGCAAACATCAAAGCAGCAGCGTTAGGTGAACAGTTCCCTACTTAGATTTCAATAACATGTCTCCAATCGATGAATCAAATCAAAATAGCTTCGTCTTCTTTTTTATCATGTGATTGATTGATTGATTGATTACTGCTGAGCACATTGAACTCTTTGTGCTCCACCATGAGCATCGTCATCATCCTCATCATAAGCTTCTTGCTGCTGCTGTGCTTTCCTCCTCATCTCTTCTTCAATGTTAACGTCGTGAAGAGTAGTTTCTTCGCACTCATCAACCTCCATGTCGGTCAATTGTGACTGTGGCTTCGGAGGAAGAATCCTCCCCAGGGCCTCCACCTGCTCTTCAGTCAACGAATCGGGAAACTCGACCTTGAAATGGATGTAGAGCTTACCCTTCATGAAAGGCCTCTGATACAGCGGCATTCCTTCGTCATTGATCGCCTTGTAAGAATCTGCAACACATGAATGGTACATACAGATTAATATAAACATCCTAGAACTGTTTTTGTAGGCACAAGTCTATGTAAGAAGATAAAAGAACCACTCACCCGGCTTCACAACCTCTCCAGGAAGGGATTTGATCAGCAGTGCTCTACCATCCAAGTGAGTTAGTACAAACTGAAAACCACACAATGCCCCGGTGAGTGTTAACGAGTGCTCCAAAAAGAGGTCTTCTCCCTTTCTCTTGAACTTGGGATGCTCCTTCTGCTGAAGCACAAAGACTATGTCTCCAGTGACAGTGTCCGGCTGAGAAAATCAGACAACAGCCCATCAGTTTATTACAGACAAAGGAAGAATAAGGCTTAAGGCATTACGACTATCAAATCGGCTCCATACCGCTTCATCAGCTTCTCCAGGGAACGTGATCTTCTGACCATTTTGCATACCCTTCTCGACGTGAACTTCCAAGACTTTCTTCTCCTGCACCACCTTCTCACCTTTACACTGAGGGCATCTGTCTTTATCACTAATGGTCTCTCCAGTACCTTTGCATTGATTGCAAGGATGCTGCATCTGCTGAATCATGCCCGGGCCTAGCTGTCTCACACTGACCTTCATACCACTACCTTGACATCCAGAACAAGTCGACGATGCCCCCGACTTTGAGCCTTTACTGTTTGTTGAACACGAAAAGATAGGCCGCAATAGAATGAATGAGATCAAATTCAGACAAATATGAAAAACAAAACACAAGGGAATTGAGCCAAAATGAGTCCCAAAAGCAAGGGGCAAAGACGTACCCTTGGCACTTTGAACATATCACATTTCTCGAAAGTGAGAGCTTTTTCGTGGACCCGAGATAAAGGTCCTCAAGAGAGACCTTCAACGGGTGTACAACATCCTCTCCACGTCTTTGCCTTCGGCCCCTACTGCTGCCACCACCTGTAAATCAAGTAGTACAAACAAATCATAAAACATTAACGCTCGTAATAAAATATAAATTTAAACGAGATAGCTCAGACAATACATAAACTTTTAGATGACAACTCACCTCCAAATGGGCTCCCACCACCAAAGAAGGACGAGAAGATATCAAACGGGTCGTGCATGCCACCACCAGCACCGCCCATTCCTTCCTTAAGCGCATCTTCACCATACTGATCGTAGATTTCACGTTTCTCAGGGTCGCTGAGGACCTCATAGGCATGTGCCAGCTCTTTAAACTGCAGCAAAGAACCATTTCGTTTGTTTTACTTGAACACTACGTTATCCTCCACAAGTAGCGCATGAGAAAGTAGTCTTTGAGGAGAAGTAGACGATATTAACATACTCAAGCATTACAGTACTGTGCCAGATTCCCAAATAGATGTTCCTAACACTAACCAATCTCTTTAGCATCATCAATTACACAATTAGGGGGTAATAATATTGTCACTGCCATCTACATAATATAAACAAGATTTCTTTTCCTACCGATTTCAAAGATTAAATTCAGGACAACAATAGATCCCATCCCAACACCAAATAATTATTAAAAAAACTAAAGAAGCCCACAAAATCTACAGCTTCATCAGCTAAAAGAAAAAAAAAAAAAGAATTTACCTTCTCTGGGTCACCGCCCTTATCTGGATGATTCTTGATTGCAGCTTTCTTATACGCCTTCTTTAAGTCATCAGGCGACGCCGTCTTAGGAACCCCCAAAATCTCATAGTACTTTGTGTTGTCACTCTTCTTCGGAGCTCTCCCAAACATCTTATATCGAACGAATACGAGATTTCAAGAAGAAACGGATCACAGCAGGTTGCAGATCGATTCAATTTGCGAGTTCTTGAGCACTACAGAGAAAGACACTATGGATTGGTTTCTATTGAAATGCGATATCCAACGATGGACCGTTAAATAGGGTTGAGAAATATTGTTTTTGGTGGTGCATCTCATCTCATCTCATCTCTTCTAATCAATGACGGAATTGACGGTCCAGATTAAGGTTCTGGATTGTTCCTGAACCTCCTAGCACGCTTTGGGAAAGTGTTATTATTACACGATTCGTTAAAAATATTTTGTCTAATATACATTTCATAAACAATAATGAATCAAAATTGTAATATTTTCAATATTTGAGTAATAGGTTTAAATATATTTTTAGTCCGGTATGTTTGATGGAGTAGCGTTTTAAGGATACTTAACTTAAGGGTGACAATTTTAGTCCTGCAAGTATAAAAATTGAAGCAATTTAGGGCCATTTAAATTAAGGGTGACAATTTCAGTCCTATAAGTATTATAAATGAAGTAATTTTAGGACAGCTAAAGCTAAAAATCTAATTTCAACCCGAAATTTATATCTGTGGCACCAAAGATATTGACTTGAACTAAATTTGTTATCTCTTTCCTCCAATTTTTCGACTCCTCATAAGTACAAAAATAAGTAAGAGCTTATTTAGAGGAAATAGAATAAATTTTAGTTATGCAAGTACCAGAATTGAAGCAATTTGAAGAAACTTAACCCCAAAAACATCATTTCGACTCGAAATTTATACACATAGAACCGGAAATGCTCACTTGAACTATGAAGTGACGTTTAATTAAAGGAAAGACAAAACAAATTTAGTCCAAATCAGCATCTTCGGCGCCACCTTTGTAAATTTCGGACTGAAATTAAATTTTTGGGTATAATTGTCCTAAAATTGTTTCAATTTCAATACTTATAGGACTGAAATTGCCACCCTTAACTTAAGTGTTCCTAAATTGCTTTAATTTTGATAATTACAGGACTAAAATTGTCACTATTAACTTAAGGGTCCTTAAAATGCTACCCCTCAAAGATACGGGATGAAAAATATATTTAAGCCAAATATATATTTTTCAATATGAGTTCTAAATTGAAACTGTTTTGTTCGATAAATAAAAAGAATTATCATTTTTTTTATTGAATGAAGAGTTTAGAAACTTTAAATCACAACTAGAAGATAAAATTAAAAATTAACTCGACAATAAATTGAAATATTCTGTCAAATATATTATTATACTTTCTGGAATAAATATGAAAAAATGATCCTGAAATTTGATTTTCTTCCAAAAAAATCAGGCTTCTCCGTAAACACTTGATTTTAAATTTATAAGTTCATGACGATCTTTTTTCAATAATATAAAAAAAGGGATGTATACACTTAAATAAGCATAAGAATGAAAAAAAAAATTAGACTTTGATAGCCTATTAGAAAATTTTTATGTTAAGGCATCCGTTTGAATATTTTTACACTTAGTTACCATTGGACGAAAATACCCCTAAACCAACTCATATTTACATTATCTACGTACAATAGCATTTTAAGAAAAATAAAAATGACACGATCGAATACTAGCAAATGTATTAGGTCGTGCAATAAGTAAAACGGACGTAAGTCCGAGTATCTATCCACTATAACAACTCGATTAATCTAATATGCTATTCCTAATTCGAATTTCGACTAAGGTAACTTTTATAATTTTTAAAGATTGATTTGGGGCTAAATAAATAAAAATATGCAAAATCAAAAGCAAATAAAGATAACTATTTTTAAATCAATTAACGACAAACGTGATTAAAGAACATACTCTGCACAAATTAATCATACGTCTTCATGCAAAAGATTTTATCTAACCAATATAAATATAGTCAAGGTAGATGTTAGGCCCGTTTGTTAGGAATATTTTCTAGTGTTCAATAATCATGTTATCTTTGTCTAGGAACTTAATTGTATTTTATGTAAATATAGGGACTAAAGTGTAAATATACCAAAGTATGCTTTGATATATATAGGGCAAGTGTGTGTAAAATACACAACAACTGGAGTAAGAGCGTTCTCTCACTAGAATATCTCTCTCACCATCATCATTAATTAGGGCTTAATTGTAGAGAGAGAAAGGGATTGCTTGTAGAGAAAGCTTGGTGATTAATGGAATATTGATTGATAATTACCCAAAGCTTCCGCGCGTTAATTACAAGGTAATTCTTCATCGATCTAATTCTCAAGTTTAATCATATGTTGGATGAAATCTGGGAATTACAATTGGTATCAGAGCATGCGTGTTAAGAATTGATAGATTTCGAGCTGAATTTGATGTTTACGATGCTTGATTTTGTTGAAATATAGTTTACGATCGTTTTACTGTTCATCGCAAACTTGTTTACGATAGCTACTGTTCATCGCGATCATCACTGTTCATTGCATTTTTTGAGTGTGCTGCTTGCTTAGGTGTTTACGATGAATTCACTGTTTGCGATGATTAATTGTTGATTAATTTGACTGATTGAAGCTGAAATTTGACTAATTGTGTTGACTTTCGATCGAATTGTTCTTATAATCTTCAAAATGTTCATGTGAAAAACTCGAATTCTATATGTTTTGCTTTGAACTGGTTTAATCGAGTGTTTTTACATGTTTAATTGCTGTTTTCGATCGATTATCTGAGCTTAATTTGAGAATTTAAGTGTTTTTGATCTAACATATACTGTATTTGTAAAGTTTACGAATAAAAATTTAGTTTACGAACAGAAAACTTTACGATCAAGGCTTTATAGTTTATGGTCAAAGCATTTAAGTTTACGGTCAACGAAAGGTTTACGAAAGCTTTCCAATCGTAAACCTCGTTTACGATCCCAACAGTGGGTGAAGTCAAAGTCTACTTTTCGGTCAAAGGCTAAAGTCAAAGTTAATTTTAACTTTTACAGTGTGTAAAGGTTTACGAATACTTTTCATTCGTAAACTTTTCTTTACGAAGGAACTGTTTACGAAAGCTTTTCAATCGTAAACTTTACTTTACGAAGGTACTGTTTACAAATAACTTTCAATCGTAAACTGTACTTTACGAAAGTCACTGTTTACGAACACTTTTCAATCGTAAACTTTACTTTACGAAAGTCACTGTTTACGAACACTTTTCAATCGTAAACTTTACTTTACGAAAGACACTGTTTACGAATACTTTTCAATCGTAAACTTTACTTTACGGGTTACTGTTTACGAATCAGTTTCATTCGTAAACCAGTAAAAATAATTGTTTACGAATACTTTTCATTCGTAAATATAAAAGCACTGTTTACGAATCATTTTCATTCGTAAACTAGCAAATGAAAAGGGTTTACGGATCACAAAGTTTACGGTCAAACCTTTACAGTGTGTAAAAGTTTACGGTCAAACTTAAGTTTGCGATCATAAACTTTACGGGTAGAAACTTTAGTTTACGGTCCTTTCAACTTACATTCGTAAAGTTACTGTTTACGAATAATTTTCATTCGTAAACTAGTAAAGGAAAAGTTTACGAATAAACTTCAATCGTAAACTATACCAAGGAACGCTTTACGAATATACTGTTTACGAATCCTTATCGATCGTAAACCTCTGAAGTCTACTGTTTACGAATATATTTCATTCGTAAACTATCCATAGCAAGGCTTACGAATAGTCTTCATTCGTAAACTCATTTAGGAAGAGGTTTACGAACATATCTCATTCGTAAACTATCTAAGTGAACTGTTTACGGATACATTTCGTTCGTAAACTATTAAGGCAATGTTTACGGATCATTTTCATTCGTAAACTCATTTACGAACAAGGTTTACGAACAAATTCTGCCCGTAAACCTAAAGACCCGTAAACATTTGAAAAGGTTTTCAGTAGCAAAAAAAAAAAAAAAAAAAAAAAATCATTTTGCTGCTACGAGATTTTTTTTGTACCTACTTTTCAAAGGTTTACCGAGGCTTAGAAAATTTTTGGGTAAAGAAATTTTTTTCGGTAAAATTTTTCAGTACAAAAATTATTCTCGATATAATTTTTTTTCATATAAATCATTTTAAAATCATTTGCGAAAACCTTTTCATACAAACTTAGACCCGTAAACCTTCTATTTGAAACACACAAACAAAATTCGATCGAAAATTAATTGAAGACCTCTTGATTATCATCTGGATTTGCTGCTCGATAATCAAGTAGGTTTCGGATCCACTCTGCCCAGATCGAACGGTTTCTCAAACGATTAAGGTTTGAATTAAGCTTCCGCGCATTTAACATTTCGTTCAAGCCAAACGTAAACTTCAAAGCTTTACTTTACGATTGTTCCTGTTTACGAATCAATCTCAATCGTAAACCTTCACATATCTACTGTTTACGAATATATTTCATTCGTAAACTATCTTTAAGTAAGGTTTACGAATATTCTTCATTCGTAAACAAGCGCTATTAGTTTACGATTAACCTTTACTTCACGAAAGTTACTGTTTACAGTTCTTTAAGGTTTACGAACGATTCTCATTCGTAAACATTCTTTACTCGTAAACCAAAAAAGCACTGTTTACAGCTTCTCTTTCATTCGTAAACTAATACAGTGTCAAATCTGAACCGCAAAAACTTACATTCTTTTAATAATATACAAAGTCTAAGATACAATCCCAGCCGATAATTAACATTTGGTATCTAAACTTTGCTGTGCTAAAAGGTTTACGAACTGAACTGAAATTAAAAGTTTGCGGTTAATATCAAAAGTTAATTTTTAAACAGAATCGAAAATATTGATCACAAATTAAATCAATTCTAAAACACGTCAACGATCATATACATCCAACAATTTTATTTGAACAAAATTTAAAATCCAACATTCTATATAGAATTTAATTACCAACATTATTTGAACTTAAATTTTCAAAATTCTATATTTGAACTGAAAAGATTAAAATGGATTTATTTCACGAACAAATGATCAAGACACTCGAAGCGAGGCTAGCTAATAACGAGCGTATCTTAAGAAAACATCTAAAAATTGAAGCTAGTCTTGAATGTCAATTGACCAATGCAAAGGATGAGATTATAAGGTTGAAGACTAAGACCACAGAACATGAATAAAAAATATGTGAGTTGAAAACAAGTCTGTCTGCCTGTGATGAAGCAAACAATTCAATGTTGCAAAAATCCTCATCCACAAATAATGAAAAAGAAATGGTCAAGAAATTAGAAGCAAGATTAGCCAATAATGAAGTTGTTCTAAGAAAATATCTATTAGAAGAAGCCAATCTAGGAATAAAGCTTCAATTAGCTAATGAGAAAATAGCTAAACTTAACAATGATCTTGCTAAATCAAATTCTGAAACAATAGAACTAAAGGAAAATAAAGATTATCAAGCTCAAAATAAATATCTTTCTGAAGAATGCACAAGATTACACTCTAAAATTAAAGAACTAGAGCTTCTTCTGGTAAAGAAAGATCAACTTGAGAAAAATTTGTCTCTAAATAAGTCGACTCAAACAATTGAGTCAGTGCCAACTAAGGAACATTCTATACTATCAATAAAACCCGAACCTAAGGATTGCTACACTCCATACGGGTTTCGAGCTCAAATAGATAAGCTTTTAAAGGAGAATTTAATTCTCAAAAATTCCTCTAAAAAAGGCGCAAGAATGACTAAAGATATCAATAAAGAAAGAATAGAGGAAGACAAATTATCTTCTATTGCCTCGACTAAATTTGGTTCTACCTCTATTCCTAATCCAAAAATACTCAAAGTCATTCTAAAATCAAAATTAAAGAAAGAAGCTACTAAAACTAAAGTAGACAATAATTACACATTCTCTATTAAAACTGAAACGTCCAAAAGTAATAATTGTCTAAACAAAAGTAGCTCATTTAGTACACATTACAAAGTGAATGATGTGAGTCTAGAAGGTAGGAAATACGACACTTCTATACTTAATGCTATTGATTCTATAAGCTCGTATTCCTCTCTCAAGTACCCTGTGAAAGTCAAATCCAAATCGCATCTTAAGCGACTGGCGAAAGAGAAAATTTTCTCTTCTACAAAAAGACACACATTCACCGATGCTGAAAAGTTAAATTTAAAAAAGGTACAACAAATTTGGAAACCTAAGCTACAAATGGAAATAAGTAGTCCTCGACAAATGTGGATTCCTATGACTGCTTTATGTGATAATTTTGCTTCCAAATTTGAACCTTATATGCATAATTGTTTCACTGCTAACCAGGGAGGACCCGTCCAAAAATGGGTACCAAAGTCCCGATAATTTGTTTTGCAGGTTCCCGATCAGACATGGTAAATAGACGACGATTGCTCCACATGTATGGTCGGTATGCAATGATGAGCAGTCGTACAAGACCCCGACACGTGTGGTATTCGGTTTGCTCTACACACGTGATCGGTATACGACGTGAGCAAACACACCAAATCAAGACTATTCCAAAACTATTGATTTGACATTGTTTTTATTTTTATTTTTTCGTTAAAAAAAAAAAAAAAAAAAGGGCCAAAAAAAAAAAAGGGCCATGAAAAAAAGGGCCATAAAAAAAAATAAAAGAGGCTATAAAAAAAAAAAAAAACAAAAAAAAAAAAAAAAAAAAACAAAAAAAAAAAAAAAAAGGGGAGAAAAACTTTTGAGATACAATGTTTAAAGAAGGCCGAGCCGATTTCAAAATTCAAAAGCGCTTGAATTTTTGTGGAGTCAAACTCTATATTTTCAGTTTTTGACTATCATAGGGAGTTCGACTTAGTATAAATAGCGCTTAATTTTATAGAATAGTCGGTCTTCATATTCTATATTCTTTTTGGGGGAGTGGATAGATAGATAGACAAGGTGCATGACCTTCAAAAGAGCGTATTACCATAGTTCTAATGTAAAAAGCACATATGTTTTAGGGGGAGTGAGACTTATAAGTGCAAAAGGCACATTTATTGGGGAGTATCACTTCCAATACAAAAGGCGCTTGATTTCTTCGTAATATGCAATTTCTCAAAAAATGCATCTATTTAGGGGGAGCACGGGCATCACATTAGAATTAACGCAAGTATTTAGGGGGAGTGTTACCTAAAAACAGCGCTAGAGCTTAAAAGGGAATGCCCTGAAGACAACCTTCATGCTTTGAAGAGGGAGTGCTACCTAAATGTCAACAAGCGCATGGACACAAAAGAGTTGTTCACATACCTATTCCAAAGGTTCAGTAGACCCAACTGATCCTAACCCAGGAACAAACCCCGAGTGTATGTGAGGGTATTGAGCGTATCACGATGACATCCTTACAACTCAACCACAAACTATCCGGGCCATAACCATATAGGTACAGGACTGATTTATCAGATCCCGGGTAGAAGACGCTTCATCTGGTCCAAAGGCGCATGCACAACCCTTCCTAGCTACTCATTTGTCTCCCTAAAGACAGATGTTTCAATATCTCGCGGGGAACCGCATATGCTATCACCGTTTTATTTGGAAGCGGGAGATATTGAACAAAGTGGTCCACAGCCCCACACCACGATTTTTCTTGAACACGTAAATGTCTAGTGTGTCCTCATAGCCTAAATATTTTTTCAATTTTTCTAGGACACATACATTCTTTTACACACATATTGCAGGTCTACGTGACCATGCCAGAACTTCTGTAGACGCATCATTAAATGATGTGCTTCTATGATCAGAAGGAAGTCCTGCCGTTGCAACATAAAAACAACAACGGTAGCAGGTCATCTTCTGGAGCACGACTCTAGAACGATGTCAACGAGATGCCTATGTGGCCCCGTAGTCCCTTCAAATGCAAGTCTGTGTGACTTTGCATCAACGACCAAGAGTGACATCAAGGGATGTTTCACGATGATCGGTCGTCTGTCCCGTTTTCAGGTACTTCATCCGGAATTCAACGCAACACGTTCAACGTCCACTAAGGGGGAGATTGTTAGGAATATTTTCTAGTGTTCAATAATCATGTTATCTTTGTCTAGGGACTTAATTGTATTTTATGTAAATATAGGGACTAAAGTGTAAATATACCAAAGTATGCTTTGGTATATATAGGGCAAGTGTGTGTAAAATACACAACAACTGGAGTAAGAGCTTTCTCTCACTAGAATATCTCTCTCACCATCATCATTAATTAGGGCTTAATTGTAGAGAGAGAAAGGGATTGCTTGTAGAGAAAGCTTGGTGATTAATGGAAGATTGATTGATAATTACCCAAAGCTTCCGCGCGTTAATTACAAGGTAATTCTTCATCGATCTAATTCTCAAGTTTAATCATATGTTGAATGAAATCTGGGAATTACACCGTTCTTAACAATCTAAGGATGAT
Organism: Lindernia subracemosa; assembly: GCA_028392965.1. NCBI lineage: Eukaryota > Viridiplantae > Streptophyta > Magnoliopsida > Lamiales > Linderniaceae > Vandellia > Vandellia subracemosa. Next base: position 181,459 of record JAQPCC010000011.1, on the reverse strand, counting down.
TCACTCAATTAGGTTGAATTACCTTGAGAATTTAGAAGTTAGGGTTTGAATGTAATTGAGAGAGAAAGTGGAGTGTTCTTCAAGCTAGGTGTTAGATAAAAATCAAGTGTGTATCATTAAGCTTGGGAAATGAACGTACAACTGGACCTAAGTAGGCTACACTAGGGGTGTTCAAATTTCGGATAAAACCGAAAAAACCGGCCGAACCGAAATTTTCGGTTATTTCGGTTCGGTTAATTCGGTTTTTCGGCCGGTTTTGGTTTTGTATTTAGGAAATTTCGATTTTTCGGTTCGGTTTTCGGATTTCAGAAAAAATAACCGAAATAACCGAAAAACAGAAATATATTTAATTATATATAATTTATATTAGACAAGTTTAAAATATTGTAGTTTATGAAAGTGATTAATATTTATAGTGATAATAAAGTCCAACAAAATAAAGTGATTAATATTTATAGTGATTAATATTATAACATTTAATTCCTATATATATAGATGTTATAACAGATAATTCGTGTATATATATATACACGAATTACGCACACATATGAGTAATGCAATTATCATATCATTACTATTTAATTCATATATATATGTAATGCAATTGTAACATATATATATATATATGTTATAAGAGTTAATTCCTATATATATGATGCATACATATGAATTAAAATCTTTAACGGTTAATCGAAAAACCGAACCGAAAAAAACCGAACCGAAGTGTAAAAAACCGAACCGAACCAAATTAAAATGGTTCGGATATCGGATTAGGCATCTGTAAAACCAAAAACCGAAAAACCGAACCGAAATTTGAAAAAACCGGACCGAACCGTCCAATGAACACCCCTAGGCTACACTAGCTATATATACCATACTTGTGGTATATTTACAAATATGTCCCTAATCTATTATAAAATTACACACTTGCCCAATACTAAAGACAGCTTACAAAATAGAACACAACTAAAGTATCTTCTATAATTTCCCCCTTTGTGTTCTTCTGTGATGAGCTTGGCTATCTTTGTCGGGAATAGAACGATTTTCTGAATCCGAGGGCTACTTCATAGCCTCTGAGCGTGTTTCAGAGGTCGAGCCTTTCGACAATCTTGGATATCACTTTCTCGGTCAGATTCTTTATCGTTCTAACATGTTCAGCAACCTCGGGTATGGAGATTTCTCCAGTCTCAGTAATCTCGTCAATAATCTTTATCAGGTTCTTGAGGATGATCTTCAGCGTTCCGTCAGAACATTTTTCAGCTTCTGATAGGAACATCACCCTTTTTGAACCGTCGAGACTTTTGTACACTAGGCTGAGCTCAGGTTCTTCAAAGATGTGGAAGTCTGGATAACTTTCTAGATCCTGATCTGAGCCTAGGATGCGTGGCTTGACAAGATTTACCTTCTTCATGTTGCTTTCAAGAGCAATCTGAAGGTCTTGAGCGATATAGAACTTGATCTGGCGCAGCATGTATCTCTTGATGGTGTCGAACCCCAATCGGTATCTGAATTCCTTCAGGGTGAATTTTCTATAAACCCCGAACATCTGAAGAATGTCGTTTGGTTCGATGTCTGCTAGACCAGCTTCGGAGATCCTTTCCCGGGTGTTGTCTTGACGAACTACATTATATACATGATAATTTATTTTTCCAACATTGTGGTGCTCGACTTCCACAATGTCTTCGATTCTGGCTTTAGATCTCATCATTATCCTGTTGCTTTTGTCTCTAGGGGGGCCCACCTTGATTTTTGTGAGCATGTATACGTGTCCAATCGCTTCGGTCCCTTTAAGATGACTTAAGCCTCTTAAGTCCAGTTCGTCAAGCTTCTTTATGTTCTTCTCGTGACGCCATATTCTTTTGCGAATCTCTTCCTGGAACGGAGCCATGACTTTCTTGTTTTCCCACGGGACTGTTTTCTTTTTAAGTTCTGCTGTTTTGTCTTTGTGAACCATCTTCATTGCCAGTGTCAATTCTGGTGAGTTCCAGTTGTAGACTTCGCAATTATTCAGTTCTGCGTTCGAGATTCTGAACATTTGTACTGAAGACTGCCTTAAGAATGTTCTTGCATTGTAGATTCGGTGGAAGGCAGCTTCTTCGTCTTCACTTAACGCAATCCAATCTCTCAGAATGTACTCATCAACGAACTCTTTTGGATTGGTTGTTGAAGGAATCGGTGGTGGAAGGTTATCTGTGGGTGAAGGTGGTAGAGTTGACGATGATGGAATGATAGGTGGTAGAGGTGAGAATGGAATTAGAGGTGGTAGAGTTGATGATGACGAAATGATGGGTGGTAGAGGTGATAATGGAATTGGAGGGGGTGATGATAATGGAAGTGGGGGTGATGGTGGTTGAGATGATGAAGGAAGTGGTGGTAGTGATTGAGATGGTGGAGGTTGAGATGATGAGGAAGGTCGAGACGACGAGGTGGTTGCTGATGATCGTCCTCGTCTCGACCTTGTGGTTGGTGGGGTCGGTTGTGGTGTGACCCTAACTCGTTTGCTGCTCTCCCCCTCAGGGCGATCATCGGGATCGTCATGTCGTCGCTTTTGAGCTGGGGGGTCTTCACGGAAACCGGTCTGTTGGCGGGTCATCAGGTGGAGAAGCTCCTGCATTTCTGGAGTGAGAGTTTCTGTCTCGGAAATAAGTCGAGACAGAAATAGGTCACGGAGCTCTCCAAGGGGCAAGGTGTATGGGTTTGGTGGTGTTTCGGTAGGTCGTGTTAGTGGGGATATGGGGAGGGGTAACACAGGGTCTTCGACCAGTGGGGCTTTCCCTTTGTCTCTTGTAGCAGCCAGAATGACGCTTTGAACCTTTTCCGAAATGGTTTCGTCTAGATTTGCGGAGAACTTGGAAAAGGCGGACTCGAGGCACTGGTGAAGGTAGTCCTGTGTCACAAAAAGTAACCTGACAGAGCCACTAAGACGTTCTGTCGTCACAACATCAGAAAAGATGTCTGATGTGTGGCCTGCTGTCACTGAGGTGATAGGAGGACTTTTGAAGACGGGGCCACCTAGGCTTCCCGTTGACATTCGCCGAGAGAGTATCTCATGCAAATGGCCCGAGGGCACGGCTGTTTCGATGTTGACCGTGTCGGGTCATCCTTCCGATCCTTGCGGCACATCAACTATGGATGTGGCTACGGAAGTTCTGACTTGGTCACGAAGACCAAGTGTGGACGGGGTCAAAAGTGTCTGTGTCCTAGAAAAATCTGAAAATGTTGGGATAGTGGACACTAGACTCGATGTGATTGAAAGAATGGTGGTGGATGGGGGCTGCGTTCCACCTTCTTCAATATCTGCTGCTTCAGAAGGAAGCAGAGATAGCGTACGTGGGTCCCCGTGAGTGTCTGAGACGATCGTTTGTTGGGAGACGACCGAATGGGGAAGGCTGGGTTGTGCTTGCGCCGTTGCCCCAGATGCGGCGACTTCTACCCGGAGGCTTCCTACGAGGGTTGGGGACGGGATGGTTTGTGAGGATGGGGTGGTGACCACGGCCGTCGGTATCTGAGTCACCAACTCTTCAGATTGAGTGTGTTCTGAAGAGGGTGTTGAAGAATGTGGGGCCGGGTCTATCGTTCTCTCAGGACCCTCACTCACTCTTAGTGTAAGGCCTAGATAATCCAACTAAACATATATTTAATGAGTTTACCACGATTTGGATGGGAAGAATCGAAGCTCGTGGGGTGATTGTGTGCGTGTTCTTGAGCTCGGTTGGGAGGCGGCTCTCTCTCACTCTCTTTAGAGAATTTTCACAATACACTATTATTATGTGTTAGGGTTTTGGTATTTATACCACATTTTGGTATATAATACTTGGGCCCCTAACAAGCCCAATTACACTAAGCCTCTTATAAAGAGAATCTTTATAAATACACAACAAAGATAATTATAATTAATTGAACACAATAAAATATTCCTAACAATCTCCCCATTTGTGTTCAATCTTCAATTCGACATGGATTATCTTTGTGGGGCTTAGTGCATTTGCCTGAGTCCTAAACGAATTTCCTCCTTGTCTTGTCTTTTGACCTCTTCTTTTGGAGATCTTCAAGCTTACCGTGTCTTAATCTTCGCTTCTCGGCACCGGGTCTTCTTAATCTTCTTTGTAAGCTCGACTCGTAAATGCCGGAAGGGATTTGAAGTCGCTTGCCGGATTTCTTCTTTTTTTTTTGTTCGATCTCTTCTTTCGATAATAGCGCAACTCCCCCTACTTTTGGTCAACCTTATGTTGGGATTGGGAAGTTCTCTTTGAAATTTAGAGAGACGCACACGAGGCAGCAACTTCGATCTTTGTAGTCCATGGTGTTCGCTTGATTCTTTGACGACGCTTGAGGATTTAGCGTTTCTGATCTATCTTGCACTTTTATCGTGGTGTTGCTCCCATTTTGCTTTAGTACTACTCCCCCTCATGAAGATCGAGTTGGGGAGATCGCCATGCGATGGGTCAAAATGAGGCATTATCTTTGGCAAGAAGATCACGTCATCGGGACATGAGGATGGCGTTGGTAGGAACTCAGGTTAGGTAATAACCTGACGTAGCCACTAAGGCAGTCGTCAAGTCTTCTCCAATCTTCTTCTTCTCGGCGCCGGATTCGTCTTCTTCGAAGGAAGTTGTCTGGTTCGGCCTCGAGGAAGCTTGTCTGGCTCCGGAAGAAGGTACGCGTGGGGTGTTAGGCTCCTTTGGAATGTTCCATTCAGGTGCAGGGGAGCCCGACTTCAGAGTGGTGAGCACGGCGAAGATTGGTGGGTGGTCCGACCTGTTTGTTTATGCGTGTCCCCTTCTCCCCCTCATGGCGATTCATGTTAACGAGATCGGCATGCTTGTGTAGGAAGATTAGGAGGACACAAACGACAGGTCGGTGATGGTAATAACCAGACGGAGCCACAAAGGCAATCCGTCGTGTAAGAAACCGGGGTCACGAAGACTTCCCGTTAACATCGATCTAGGAGCTATGCTCGTAGACGATGGCCTGAAACCGTTGTTGCTTTGATGTTGCAACGGCAGGACTTCCTTCCGATCCTCGAATCATGTTGAAGCAAGACATGTCTACGGAAGTTCTAACTTGATCACAAAGATCAGGTGTTTAAAAGTGTATGTGTCCTAGAAAATATAAAAATATATGGAAAGTGAGGACACACTAGACTCGAGTGCGCAAGAAAGTGTGGTGGTGGGGCTGAGTACCACATAATTCAATATCTCCCACTTCCGAGTGAAGCGGTGATAGTAGACGTGGTTCCCCGTGATTTCTGAAACACCTGTCTTTTGTGAGACAGACGAGTGGGTAAGGCTCGGTTGTGCACGCGCCGTTGGACCTATTGCGGCGACTTCTACCCGGGAGCTAATAATATTAGCACCTGTACCTATGGGGGTTGGTCCGAATAATTTGTGAGATGAGGGAATCATGTAGCGTCGGTCTTTTCAAAAGGTTTTAATAGACATGGCTATAATTTTGACTGTCTCTCGGTGATGTTCCGGGGTTAGATTCAGTTGGGTTTGACTGAATCATGGGAACGAAGTCCTTGCATCCGGTAGGAAGTGGTGAGTGCGGCTTTGTTTGTCAGCAATCCGGAGCAGGTCGATTGAAGCGAGCACCGAGATTTGCATTTGTAGCCACCGTCGCCTTTTGAAAAGAGTTGACCGTTGTAGGCTCGAGATTCTTCTTTTGAGGTCCATCTTCGGAGGTCGGAGGTAATCTCCATGAAGCTTGATGAGGAGAAAATAAGTTTTTTTTTTTTTTTTTTTTTTATGGCCTTGTATTTTTAATTTTGATGGCCCTCTTTATTTTTAATATAATATTAATCGTTATTAGTAATATGTATATTAGTATATTATATTATATTGATATAATATATATTAATCGTTATTAGTAATACATATTTCTATATTATATATTATATGATAATAGTATTATTTATTATTACTATTGTTATATGTATTATATTTATTTTATTTATACATATAGATATATTTTATTTCTCCTTCCCAAAATGTGCTTCCTAAAAAAAACTTGCTCCCCCTCAGAAGATGCCAAGTAAGATCGAAAAATCTACGAATCTCTTTCCCAAAATTCACGCATTTAAGGTTCGCTCCCCCTCAATAATGTAATTATTGCTCCCTTCTAAAGATTAAGGGTTACTTCTCTTTTAAAAATAAAATAGTAGCTCCCCCTCAAATTAAGCTCATTTTATAGAAAAAATGGTATCTATCATTTCCGTGCGTAATATGCATTTTAAATTTGAAAGTTTTGAAAATGCATATTTAAAATGTACCATTTTGAAAAATAGGTATTTTTGCGATTCAGCTTATATGCATACTTGAAAATTTAAGCTCGAAAATCTTAAAATTGTATGCATAATGAAAATGTACCTATAAAATAGGGTATTTCGCGTTTCGGCTCATGTATGCATGCATGCAAGAATTTGAAAGTAAAAGCCCTTTTGAAGCATGCATAGCTATAATGTACCCTATTATTTGCAAAGTAGGTATATTATATTTTCAGCTCGATATGCATGCCAAAATTTACTATGGAATGCATATATAGAATTTACCTACGGTGTAGTTGCTCACGCTGCATACCAGTCATGGTTGTGGAGCAACTACCGGAATACCAACCATGCTGGGAGTTGTGGTTGCCCTCGTCTCGTACCGATCATGAGTATGGAGCAGCCATTTTCTAATTACTACTCATGATCGGGGTTTTGTGGTTGCTCTCGTCTCATACCAACCACGCGTGTGGAGCAACCATCGTCGAATTACCACACGTGATTGGGCTCCTGCAAAATATTAGCGGGACTTTGGTACCCATTTTTGGATGGGTCCTCCCTGATTAGCAGAAAACAAATTAAGCATATTTGGTGTCAAATCAGATTTTTGTCCTAAATCATTCATTAACGTACTTTTAGGTACCCGACCATATTTGGGATTACCTAACTTAATCGTTGACTTAGGAACCCATTTAGGAGCAATTTGACACGGAAAGAACATTTCAGCGCAGGTGAATGTGTGACTCGGAGAAGATTTAAATATTTTCTCCGAAGCCAGTCGCATGAGATGTTTCTCAGACTTAACATCGACTGGATATTTCAGGTAGGGATAAGAACATACAGAATTATAAGCATCGTTAGTACATGAGATGTTCTTCCTACTTGGAGGGTTCACACGATTCACATCATAATGATGGGGAATAAGCGTGGAAGTTCGCTTGCTTAAGCTTTGAACTTCTTCTTTGCACGCTTTCCTTTGAAGAGGAATAGGAGAGGGAAAATCTTGAACATGTTCGACCTTAATTTTGAAAGACAATGGAGATTTTCCTTTCTCCTTCCTAATTTTCTGTTCCATGGAAGTATTAAGCTTAAGGCTTTTACCTATCTTTTCTGTGCCAGTCAAAGTTGACTTAGAATTACTAGTAAAAGTCTTTTTAATTTTAGGAACAAAGGCGTCGGTTTGTGTGCCCATATCCTGCTTAAAAGAAGATTTTTCTGTATAGAGTTCATTTAAGACGGGTAGGGACGGGGAATTTTTGAGATTAGAAATCTCCTCTAGAAGTTTTTGCTTTTCTGCTCGGAAACCTACTCTTTCCGATTCCAGGGTTGCGTTCAATTCTACAATTTTACTAGCAACCTCTGGAATTTCCCAACAAGAGATAGGTTTATTAGAATGTAAACTATTTTCCCCGTTGGACGCTAAGTCTTTAGAGGAACTTTGGTCTGTTTGACCCGTTTTCGCAAGGATGCCCTCTAAGTGATGAACTTTAGAGTGCAATTTACTGCGTTCCTCAAATAAAAGTTTAAAACTACTCCGCGAATTGCTCAAATCAGACAGATAATTATTGCGTTCGAGTTCGCAATTGTTTAATTTATTTGTTAGTTCACTAATTTGAGCTTTTAATTTTACTTCTTGAGATTCAAGATTAGTGATTTTCTCACGCGCGTTTTCTAAATGGCAAGTAAGACTACCTCTTTCTTCTAAACTCTTGACTAAGCATTTGTAATTATTATCTAGTCTACTCTCTAACTCACTTATAGTCTTTTCGTGACTTATAAGTTGAGTTTGGCCTAGCTTAGAGGAATTTAGGTTCTTGGTTAGCTCACAAACGTTAGTTTCTGAGCTAGCTAATTTTGATTCAAGACTAGAAATAGTTTCTAGTGCACTAGCTAACTTAGTTTCTAACGCTTGGGTAGTCCTACGTTCGTGTTTATGTTCACGACGCATGGTTTTATAATCTTCCTTCAAAGAAAGAAAAGCTTTATATAAATTACTCTCGTCAAAGCTCATCTCAGAAGTTGCGGAAGTAGAATCCATAATTTTTAAAATTTAAAATTTTTTGAAATTTTAGTTGGATACGTGATCGTTGACGCGTTGTGTAGATTTGAGATTTTTGGCTTTTGGGAAATCTGTGCCGAAAAGTTTTGGGATGTAGATAAATATCGTGAAGTTTCGAAAATTTTGAGTGTCGAAAACTTTTTGGTGTGTACCGAAAAGTTTTGAAGAAATGTCGAAGAACTTCGAAAATGTTACCAAGAACTTTTTCTATAATGTGCCAAAAATATTTTGGAATAAAAAAATTGGCTTTTAAAAATTTCTGCACCGAAAAGTTTGATTTATCGAGAAATATTGTGAAGTATCGAGAATTTTGGGTTTCGAAAAGATTTTTGGTATATACCGAAAAACTTTTGGGGTGATTTCGAAAACTTCGGAAATTTATCAAACTTATCTAGAATTTGCCAGAAATGTTTTGATGTTGTATGATATGCAAAAATTTATTTTCGATAAGAGATATGTGAAAATTTGATTTTCGATATGTGTGTTAGGAAAATCAACTTTTCGAAGTGATAAGATGCGAAAATAAAATTTCGGAGTGCTTGAGTGCAAAATTTAAAATTTTTCATATGAGTGCGAAAAGTATTTTCGAAATATAGTGCGAAAACTGATTTTCGAAGTGTTGTTTCAAAAATCTGAGGTTTTCGAAGTGAGCCGTTGCGAAAATAGATTTCTTATTAGGAGTGCGAAAATAGATTTTCGAAGTGGATTCGCAAAAAAATTGAGGTTAAAAAACTTTGGGTTCGAAAATTGGAAAAATTACGAAAATGCTCTCAAAAGTTTTCGAAGTGGAGTTTTCAAGTGTTCAGTTCGAAAAGATGGATGCGAAAACCTTCTATTATTTTTTTTAAACGATGCGAAAACCTGATGCGAAAAGTTTTTGTTTGCGAAGTCACATGCGAAAAAGTGTTCCGAAAATATGAACAGTGAATTGCGAAAACTCGATTTGCGAAGTCACTGTGTTGGTTGCGAAAATCTACTGAGTGCGAAAACTCAGACTTCGCAAACTTAATTTTTAAATATATATTTTTTTAATTGGATGCGAAAAGTATAGGTTTGAATGCGAAAACTTTAGAATTTTGTTTTATTATTATTATTATTTTTTTTTATTGAATGCGAAAACTGGATTCGCAAAGTCCCTTTTTTTTTTGTCTAATGCGTAAACCTTATTATTTTATTATTATTATTATTTTATTTTATTTTACTAATGATTGCCTAATCATTAACTAAGTTTTTTTTTTTTTTTTGTTTGGATGCGCAAACTCAAAGAGATAAATTAATTAATATATATATATATATATAAATATATTAATTACTTGGGTTTGCGAAGTGGGAGGTTTGCGAAGTGGGGGAGAGGCAAGTGGTTTTCGCAGGAGGTTTGCGAAGCCAAAAAAAAGTTTGCGAAGCCAACAAAAAAGGTTTGCGAAGTGGAAAAAAAAGGTTTTCGCAGTGGAGGTTTGCGAAGTGAGTTTTCTCACACACTAAAAGTTTTCTCACTGGTTTTCGCAGCGTGAGTTTTCGAAGTGGGTTTTCGCAATAAGTTTTCGCAGTGGGTTTTCGGTCCGAAAACTTTTCTGCGAAAACACTGAACCTATTTTTCGATCTCCAAACACAAAATTAATCAAATTAGCCCTGGGTAAAGATCGAAACACCTATATCCTAACTCCTAAACACTCAATCAATCACAAAAATACCAAAACATATCAAAATTTTCGAAATTTTTTTTGAAGAACACGAAGAACACCAAAAAAGTATTTCGAAGATTTTCACTCAAATCTGAGCGCGTTTGGCTCTGATACCACTTGTAAGGCCTAGATAATCCAACTAAACATATATTTAATGAGTTTACCACAATTTGGATGGGAAGAATCGAAGCTCGTGGGGTGATTGTGTGCGTGTTCTTGAGCTCGGTTGGGAGGCGGCTCTCTCTCACTCTCTTTAGAGAGTTTTCACAATACACTATTATTATGTGTTAGGGTTTTGGTATTTATACCACATTTTGGTATATAATACTTGGGCCCCTAACAAGCCCAATTACACTAAGCCTCTTATAAAGAGAATCTTTATAAATACACAACAAAGATAATTATAATTAATTGAACACAATAAAATATTCCTAACACTTAGGCTTGTCCCGGGGTTGGTTTCTGGGGGGTTGTCCAGAAACGTAGGGAGTGATCTGTTGTGGTTGGCGCAGTAAACCATTATTGACTCCCTCGAGGCGAGTTGAAGAAGCGTCTCGGGAAATTTGCATTGGGCGACTCATCCACTTCGGCTCCGCCTTGGCCTTGTGGAGAAACTTCAGTTTTGGCGGAATGTAATCTTCATCGGTCGACCGGGTTGGAATTGCCGGATTTACCGCCATGAAGTGTTTGATGAGAAGCGGGAACCATCGAAGATAGGGGACGCATTTTATTCGCTTTGCCTGGCCCCGTGTATGCACTTGCTCTTCCAAATCGCTCCATATGAGTTGGGTGTAGTTGTAGCGTTTGGAGAAGATAATACCATGAAAGAGCCGCAGGATTGCCAGGTTTCCCTTATCAAAACCAGTGTGTTTGGGTGAAAGACACTTGTTGACAATCCCAAAGAGGGTCTTCCAGGGATGAGGGATTTTGCCTTGCTGAAACGCCGATAAGCTGGCAAGTGGAGGAGCATGCCCCATTAGCTGCATGTCCTGGAGAAGTTCTTGCTCGGTTGGTACTTCCTGATACTCTTCGTAGATGGGGAGTTGAAGCACCCGCTGGAGTATTTCTGGTGTTAATACCACCGTAGTTTTGTCAATGATTGCCTCCAATACTATCGAGTTGTCCCTTTCAATCCTTCTCTTCATGGTGGCCCATAATTGTTGTAGGTACACCATTGGCACAGGCGTTGTCATGTTGAGTGCTGGCCAGAGAGGATGGCTTCGAAGGATTGAGATCGTTATTGGATCAGGACACTTGAATGTTTCTGGATCGAGTTGAAAGTTGTTATCCCGTATGTCCATCCATTTGTGTGTGGGATATATTTGATCCATGGAAACCATTTTGAATTCTGTCAAACAAAAGAGAGAGTTAGAACCAATTTTTAAAGTAAAATAGCTCTATACGAGAAATTTGGACAAAAGCTGTGGTTGGTCGAAGAGTTGTATTAATTTTAGGTTCGTGCGAAAATTTTTAATTGTTTGAAATAAATTTTGTTTAAGTGTTTCGTTCGAAAACTTTTCTAAATGTTTGCGTTCGAAAACATTTTATTAAGTTTGTTCCTTCGAAAAACAAAGTTTGCGTGAAAATTTTCTAAGTCTTAATATCATGATGTAAAACTTTTGTTCGAAAAGAAATCCTTTGGAAATATTTTCGTATGGCAGAGACAAAGTAGTAATCGAAAATAAATTTCTTTCGAAAAAGAATAGTCAAAGTAGTGTATTTGAAAATTTTTCTAAGTATGAATGTCCTGTAGCGTTCGAAAAATATTTTGTAAATGTTTTCGTATCTGACACTGTCGTTCGAGAAAAATTCAGTTTTCGTGCGAGAAAAAATATTGGCAAAAGTTTTCGTATATAGGTACTGTGGTATGCGAATTTTTTATTTTTATTTTTTTTTCTTTTTTTTTATTTTTCCTCGGATCAGACATTTTAGCGTTCGAAAATCAGACACGTAAACTTCTTCGCATAAAGGTACTGTAGTGTCCGAAAATATTTTGCATAAAAAAATCTCTAAGTGTAGTTACTGTAGCGTTTGAAAAACTAGTTTTCGTTCGACAAAGAAGTTATAATTTTTTTTTTCATATACACTATTTCGTGCGAAAAAAAATCAATGAATATGTACGACAAACATTAAACAGTATACGAAAAGTATTACACTTTTGCGTACGAAGATGTTATGTCGAATGGACTGTGCGTACGAAATCTCGCCAATAAAGATTCATGCGAAATCTTTGAAGGGAAGGTATTTTTGTACCTAAAACAGAGTATTTTTGACACGAAACAGAGCAAAACAGAGTATTTTTCAAAAGAAAACAGGGGAATACGACGATTCTTCGATGCAAAAACTTCGTGCGAAAATCTTTTTGCGAAGAACCAGTCGATACGAAAAAAAATTTGAAATCAAAATGCCGATTACTGTTAGGATTATTTTATTGTGTTCAATTAATTAGAATTATCTTTGTAGTTTATTTAAATAGATTATATTTAAAAGAGGCTTAGTGTAATTGGGCTTTGTTAGGGGCCCAAGTATTATATACCAAAATGTGGTATAAATACTTGAACCCTAACACATAATAAAACATGTATTGTGTGAAAATCAAAGTGAGCCCCCAACGTCTCAAGAACACATCACACCCCACGATGAACTCTCATTCTTCCGATCTTCAAATCGTGGTAAGATCATTTAAATATATGTTTAGTTGGACAATCTAGGCACTACAAGTGGTATCAGAGCCAAACGCGCTCAGATTTGAGTAAAAATCTTCGTAATATTTTTTGGTGTTCTTCGTGTTCTTCTAAAAATTTTCGAAAATTTTTACATATTTTGGTGTTTAGATGCTTGATTGAGTGTTTAGGAGTTAGGATATAAGTGTTTCGATCTTTACCCAGGGCTAATTTGATTAATTTTGTGTTTGGGGATCGAAAATTGGGTTGAGTATTTTCGCAGAAAAGTTTTCAGACCGAAAACCCACTTCGAAAACTCACTGAGAAAACCTGTGAGAAAACTCACTTCGCAAAGTTTTGTGGCTTCGCAAACCTCCCTGCGAAAACCTCTTGCCACTTCGAAAACCATCTCCTTCTCTCCCACTTCGCAAACCCAAATAGCTTAAAAAAACAAAAAAAAAAGTTTTCGCACTCTCCTGAGGTTTTCGCATCAAATTAATAAAAAAAAAAAAACTATATCTCAGGTTTTCGCATCAAAGTTAAAAAAATAAATAAATAAAAAATTATTATTTAAAGTTTGCGCATCCCTTTTCGCATTAAAAAAAAAATAAAAATAGCTTAATACTCAGGTTTTCGCATAAAAGTAAAAAAAAAAAAAAAATCTTAAGTTTTCGCATCCTTCATCCCAGTTTTCGCATCCCATTTAAAATATATATATATATATAATAAATTAAATAAATAATAATAATAGGTAATGATTAGGTAATCATTAGGTAAAATAAATAAAAAAAATATATTTTTATATATATATCACGTTTTCACATCCATCAAGTTTAAAAAAAAAATAAAAATTAATTAAAAGTTTGCGAATCCAGTTTGCGAATTGAAAAAAAAAAACAAAATAACTTAGGTTTGCGAATCAGTTTTCAAACCCAACCAAAAAAAAAAAAAAAAACTTAGGTTTGCGAATCAGTTTTCGCACCCAAGTAAAATAAAAAAAAATTTGTTTGCGAATCAGTTTTCGCACCCAAATTTAAAAAAAAAAAAAAAAAAAACTTTTCGCAATAAGGTTTTCGCATCCAACTTTTCGCAGCTATGTTTTCGCACTGAACACTTCAAAAACCCCCACTTCGAAAATCTTGATTTTCGCACTCCTAACCAGAAATCTATTTTCGCAACAGCTTACTTCGAAAACCTAAGATTTTCGAAACAACACTTCGAAAATAAGTTTTCGCACTATATTTCGAAAATATTTTTCGCACTCATACCGAAAATTTAAATTTTCGCACCCAAGCACTCCGAAAATTTATTTTTGCATCTTATCACTTCGAAAACTTGATTTTCCTAACACACATACCGAAAATCAAATTTTCACATACCCCTTGTTAGGCCCGTTCTTATCATCCAACGAAGAACTCGAGTATAGATTCGATAGATATACCTCGATGATAATGCGAGCGGAAGCTTTACGATTAAATCAATCAAATCTTCATTAAAACTCAAACTTTCTCTACAAGTTACCTCTTTCTCTCTCTACAATTCAACCCTAATTAAGATAATGATGAGAGAGTTTTCTAGTGAGAGAAAGCTAAACTCAAGTTGTGTGCTAATCACACACACTTGCCCTATATATACCAAAGTATACTTTGGTATATTTACACTTTAGTCCCTATATTTACATATATTACAATTAAGTCCCGAGACAAAGATAACATGATATTGAACACTATAAAATATTTCCAACAATCTCCCCCTTAGTGGTCAATTGTCATTGAAGCGCTGGTTGTCTTTGTCTTTGACAATCTTCAGTCTTCATCTTTATTTGAATACAACAGAAATATTCCTAACAATCTCCCCCTTTGTGTTCAACTTTTAATTTGACACGGTCTTTGTTGCTGTTTGAAGAAAATAGCTGAGAGCATCTGGAGAATTTTCAGTCTCCCCCTATTTATATGCACCCTCTTTTTCTTCTTTGCAATTTGAATATTCGTCACCTTCTTGCATATATCAGTGTCGTGCGGATCATCATCATTGACTTGTCGTGTTTGCTCGAACCATGGAGAGAGGTCTTGTTTGTTGTGGCTCAGCACGTGCGTTGAAAGCTTGGCTTCTTGAGTTCACGTGCTTGGCCTCCTTGATATACTTCTCCCCCTCATGGCGATTCATTTGTATCGTCATGCTGTGTGATCAAGGTGAACCTGAGTGTACGCTGAACGTGTTGGCATTGAATTCCGGATGAAGTACCTGAAAACGGGACGGACGACCGATCATCGTGAGACATCCCTCGATGTCACTCTTGGTCGTTGATGCAAAGTCACACAGACTTGCATTTGAAGGGACTACGGGGCCACATAGGCAACCCGTTGACATCGTTCTAGAGTCGTGCTCCAGAAGATGGCCTGATACCGTTGTTGTTTTTATGTTGCAACGGCAGGACTTCCTTCTGATCATGGAAGCACATCATTTAATGATGCATCTACAGAAGTTCTGGCATGGTCACGTTGACCTGCAATATGTGTGTAAAAGAATGTATGTGTCCTAGAAAATTTTAAAAGATATTTTGGCTATGAGGACACACTAGACATTTACGTGTTCAAGAAAGTTGTGGTGTGGGGCTGTGGACCACTTTGTTCAATATCTCCCGTTTCCAAATGAAACGGTGATAGCATATGCGGTTCCCCGTGAGATATTGAAACATATGTCTTTTGGGAGACAAATGAGTAGCTAGGAAGGGTCGTGCATGCGCCTTTGGACCAGATGAAGCGTCTTCTACTCGGGATCTGATAAATCAGTCCTGTACCTATATGGTTATGGCCCGGATAGTTTGTGGTTGAGTTGTAAGGATGTCAACGTAATACGCTCAATACCCTCACATACACTCGGGGTTTGTTCCTGGGTTAGGATCAGTTGGGTCTACTAATCCTTTGGAACAGGTATGTGAACAACTCTTTTGTGTCCATGCGCTTGTTGGCATTTAGGTAGCACTCCCTCTTCAAAGCATGAAGGTTGTCTTCAGGGCATTCCCTTTTAAGTTCTAGCGCTGTTTTTAGGTAACACTCCCCCTAAATACTTGCGCTAATTCTAATGTGATGCCCATGCTCCCCCTAAACAGATGCGCTTTTTGAGAAATTGCATATTAAAAAAAATCAAGCGCCTTTTGTATTTGAAGTGATACCCCCCAATAAATGTGTCTTTTGCACTTATAAGTCTCACTCCCTCGAAAATATATGCGCTTTTTACATTAAAACTATGGTAATACGCTCTTTTGAAGTCCACGCGCCTAATCTATCTATCTATCCACTCCCCCAAAAAGAATATAGAATATGAAGACCGAATATTCTGTAAAGGTAAGCGCTCTTTATATTAAGTCGAACTCCCTATGAAAATCAAGAACTTAAGATATAGAGTTTGACTCCCCTGAAATTCAAGCGCACTTTGAATTTTGAAATCGGCTTGGCCTTCTTTGAACATTGTAGCTCAATTTTTTTTTTTTTTTATGGCCTTTTCTTTTTTTTTTTTATTGGCCTCTTTTTTTTATGGCTTTTTCCGGTTTTTTTTTTTTTTTTTTTTTTTGGCCTCTTTTTTTTTTATGGCTTTTTCCTTTTTTTTTAATATAAAAAGAAAAAACAATGTCAAATCAAGAGCTTTGGAATAGTCTTGATTTGGTGTGTTTGCTCACATCACATACCGATCACGAGTGTGGAGCAAACCAAATACCACACGTGCCGGGGTCTTGTGCGACTGCTCATTATCGCATACCGACCATACATGTGGAGCAATCGTCGTCTATTTACCATGGATGATCGGGAACCTGCAAAATAAATTATCGGGACTTTGGTACCCATTTTTGGACGGGTCCTCCCTGATTAGCAGTAAAATATTTATGCACAGATGGTTCAAGTATGGAATAAGCAAGTAAAGTAGTCTTGGACTTAGGTACCCATTGTTGTTCTCGACTACTTATTAGCATTCGTAGTTTGTGAGTCCATACTTGTGTAGTTTGATGTGATGCATACGTTGTAGCATTGGTGAACATGTGCCTTTTAGAGAATATTTTCTCTTTCGCCAGTCTATGAAGATGTTTTTTCGGATTTGATTTGGACTGGGTACTTGAGACAGGAGTACGATCTTATACTATGAATTGTATTTTTGATAGAGGGATCGTATTTCCTATTGTGGAAAATCACATAATTCACATTTTGTTCTGTAGCATTCACATTATTATTAGCACAATTATTAATTTTCGACGATTCAGTTTTGTCAGAGAATGTATAAAAATTGTTTTTAGAAATATTTGTAGTTTCTTTTTCTAACTTTGGAAATTTAGGAATGACTTTTGTAATTTTCTTTGTAGGAATAGAGGTAGATACATTTTCGTTCATCTGAATATAGAATAATTTCTCTTCCTCTAATGGTTCGTTTTTAACAGAATAGGAAGCTGAGGTTGCGCCTTTTTCTAAGGAATATTTGAGAATTGAATTCTCCTTTTGAAGTTCGTCTATTTTAGCTCGAAACCCGTTTCGTTCGGAATCTAGAAGAGAATTTAATTCAGCAATTGTGCGAGTACTTTCTAGAGTGTAACAATCCTTAGGTTCGGGTTTTATCGATAGTATAGAATGTTCCTCTTCAGTTGTGTTTGGTACTTGCTCATCTGTCTGAGTTGACATATTGCTAAACATAGGCTTTTTAGCTTGTCTTTTCTTCGCAAGAGTATCTTCTAGTTCTTTAATTTTTGAATATAGTGACTTGCGTTCTTCAAAGAGACAATTATATGTAGCTAAAGAAGTTTTATTGTCATTTTTACAATCAGACAGTTCTTTTGTAAGTTCACAGACTTTTATTTCAGAACTTCCTAATTTTAATTCAAGGTCTGTGATTTTGGCTTGTGCAGTAGCTAAAATATATTGAAGACTAGATGCTTTATCAAGATATTGTCTAAGAACACGCTCATTATTAGCTAACCTATCTTCTAACTCTTTAATAGTTTTTCTTTGAGCGTTTATATAAGAATCCATTTTTTACGTTTCAATTCAGACCAATTTAAGTTTGAAAATTTTAATTTGTAAATAATGTCGTGGTGTATAGAATGTTGGATTTTAATTTCAATTATGTTGGATGCTTATTGATCGTTATCGTGTGTTTGAATTGATATTAAATTTTGGATCAATGTGTTCGAATTGATTTTCGAATGATTAAGTTTTCAGAAGTTTAGGTATCAAAAAGACTTTTGAAATGATTAGAAAAGAAAAAAAATTGTACCGAGAATAATTTTTGTACCGAAAAATTTTACCAGTCAAAAAATTTTGTTACCCAAAACTTTTTCGTATGAACCGGAAACCTTTTTAAAGCAGGTATAAAAAAAATCTCGTAGCAAAAAAATTTGAAATTTTAGGACTTTTCTTACCTAAAACTATCGAAAATTTTGTGTTCCGAAAATCTATTACTCATTTGTGCAAGTTTTCGTATAGGTTTTCGTATGATAAATGTTTTCTTAGTCATTGTAGCGTTCGAAAACTTTGACAAATGTTTTTCGTATGGAACCAAAAATTGTTTTTCGTACGGAGACTTTTTCGTATGAGAAAAAGATTAATTTTCGTATATAAAAGTTTTTCGTACCAAAGGATTTTTCGAATGAATAGTATGTGCGAAAAACTTTATCGGATGAAGAGTAGGTGCGGAAAACTTCTATTTGTCGTATCCAAAGTTTTTTTTTTTTTTTTTTTCGGATGCTAACTTTTTCGTATTGTAAGAAAATTTTTCGTGTTCACTGTAGCATTCGAAAACTTTTAACAAATGTTTTTCGTATGGAATCTTTTCGTACGAAAGTTGTAAGTCCCTTTTCATCTAATATAATGCAAGCAACAAAGAAAGCAACCTAGAATGATTTTAGCTTGAGAGTATTTAGGTTAGCTTGTTCAAGGAGGCACAATACTTGCAAGGAGGAACACTTTGAAACTAGGGCTTGGTGGGTCTTTATATACCACATTAGTTGGTATATTAAAGCCCATCAAGCCCAAAACCTAATTAGCCCAAACAACTAATACTTACAATAAAGTAAATTACAAACCCAAATAACATCTAAACCAAAGACCTAAATACACTAAAGACGGAAGCATCTAAAATATAAAGAACACAATAAATGATCCTAACAATCTCCCCCTTTGTGTTCTTTTTAAGTCTTCTGCTTGGATGCTCCGACCTTGGGGTCCACCGTCTTGTACGTAGAGCTTCGAAGTCCGAGCTTGACTTCGTAGTTACGTAACCACCTTCGAAGAGCCAGTCTTTCATCGATCTTCCCTCGAAGTAATCTGAACTTCATCTGGCTATCGAGGTCTTCTTCTTCCATCTCCTGGATAATCCTTGTCAACTTTCTTGAAATAATTAGAAGAGTCCCGTCGGAGAACTTTGGGATCTCCGAGGTCTTCATCAATCTCTTCTCACCTTTGTAGTTGACGTAGACTATCGAGGGGTCCTCACCTTCAAAGACGTTTCCTTCAGAGATGTTGGGGTCATCCGGGACTTCAAAGTTAGGCTTTGTGAGGTTCACTTTCTTCATATTGCTTTCCAGTGCCATCTGAAGGTCGTGGGAAGCATTATAGTTGATCTGGCGCAACATGAACCTTTTGAGTGTAGCAAGGCCTATCTTCAAAGCAGGGTCCTTTTTCAGCTGTCCTAGATACCTGTACGTCGAGAATATTCTCTCGACATCAGGGTGTCTAATGTAGATTAGGTCCGCTTCGCTGATGTCTTCAACCTTCCCGTCCTCCCTTTCAACTTTGTAAACTGGATAGGGAATTTGGTTGAAGTACTCGACTCTGACTCCCGTCACCCTTTTGATCAGTTTCTTCCTTGATTCGTCTTTTCGAAGGCGATCCAGATTGTCGCCTCGTCCTCTGAAACTCATCATCATTCGCAGACTTAGGACATAGAATCTTGCCCTTCGTCCCGTCAGATGAGTCATCCCACTCAGCTCCAGTTCATCAGGCTTGGTGATACGTTCGGGTTTCCTCCATATTCGTTTCCGAAACTCTTCCTGGTAAGGTGCCACGATTTTGGCATTTTCCCACGGGAGCTCCGAAATCTTCGGGGTCTCTCTTGGCGGAGGGTTGTACATGTCGTACCATCGGTTGGCGTGCTCCAAGAGAACAGGAAGTTCGGGGATTTCTGCTTCGTAGTCCTCCCCTTCTTCCAGCTCCTTGTCTTCTATTCTGACAAGTTCAACCTCTGCATTCCTTAGGAGCTGTCGAGCGTTATCAAACATAGCCTTTGAGAACTGTTCTGTAACCGGTCTTTTGAGCCATCCTTCGTTCATAATGTACGCCTCCACTTCAGTGTGTGGTTGGAGGTAATCTTCGAGGTTGAATGGCTCTAAGTCCGGTTGTGTAGCAATGTAGGGCGAAAGAGGTGGGCTTCGGCTTTTTTTGGCTTCGTGGGTGGTGGAAGGAGGATTTAGGGTGGTGGTTCTTTGGACTGTATGTGTATGGATTTTCGAGGTCGACGTTGCTTCGCCAAGGAAGAGTGTCTGGTTCGGCCCTGGCGCCACTTGTCTTCCTCGAGAACCTCTTCGTGTGGGTTGTTGGGTTTGTGTTGTAGGGCCTGCTGCTGATCTGCCCTGTGATGGTGTGCTTCGTCGTACAGATGCTCCGGAGGAGGATAGGCGTTGACGCTTCTCCCCCTCACGGCGATCCTGGTCGTCAGGATCGTCGTGCCGTCTTCGGATTGTTGAGGTGTCGTCTCGGCACGTTTCTGTTGACGGTATGTTTTGTTGCGCGAGCAGCATTTTTTGGACCGTCACGAGCGTGGGGTGCTTCGGGTCCACTCCTATGAGACGGGCAGTGAAGATGTCCCATAGGTCGAGCAGTGGCATGGTGTGGGGGTTCGGATGAGGAGGTGGGGGTAGTGGGGAACGTGACGGGGTTTCGTCGACAACTGGAGCTTTGCCTCTGTCCGGTGCAGTAGTCGTAATGAGTGACTGCATGCGCGGGACAGCCACTTGCTCGAGAAATTCGGCAAGTCTCCGTTCAAGGTATGTCGCCGTCACGTACGGGGAATCACCGCCGGAGCCACGAAGGCCTTCCGTTTGCACCCCCGAAGTGGTGGGGTGGCCAGTTTCGCGGGAAATCGATGGGACTTCGGGCGGCACTGGACTTCCGACCTGTCCTTGCGGTTCCTCACGAGGAAGGACCGCTCCGGTCGTTAGGGCCACGTCACACAGAGGGCGAAGGTAGAGCTCTCACCGGGGCCACTTAGGCGTCCTGTTGGCACGCGTCCGATTGTGATGTTCGGACGGTGGCCCTCTGACGAAGACGATGTGGGGTCGTCGTCATCGGGACTTCCGTCCAATCCTAGAAGCGCCTCAATCATGTGCGCCTCTATGAATGTTGTGGCCTGTTCGGTGAGAGGCGGAGAACGGGATGGTTGAGGGTCGGGGCTTTTTGAGACGACCGGTTGTTAGGAACCGGCCGAATGGCTAAGGCTCGTGGTATGCGCCGTTGGGTCGATGTCGGCGGCTTCTATCCTAAGGGGTGACCCGGCTTGTAGTGGAGTGGGGATTGGAGGAATACGACGACGTCTATGGATAAGCGTGTTGTCATCGTCGTCGTCAGAGGAGTCGTCGCTCATTTGTTGGCGTTGAGGAGCGGGCGACGGCTGCCTCGTGGAGGGTGGTGGGGACGGTGGGCGTTGTATGGGCATCCCGTCTTCGCCGTCCGAGTCGGAGACGTCGCTCAACATTTGTCGTTGAAGATCACGCGACGTCGGCGGGATTGGCGATGTGCGGCTGACAGGAGATGGTGGTGGGATGGGTGTGATGAGTGGTGGTGAGGCTGTCGAACGGGTATTTGTTGTTCGACAGGTGTTGGTGGTGTGGATGATTGGGTAATTGATGGAATGGCTGGTTGGTGAGTGTATGACTGAGGAATGGATGAAGAAGCTGCCTCCGGCCTGGTTCTAGGACCTTCATCGGCAGAGTGGGAGGCCCCGGGGTTAGGTTCGAGGGGGTTTTCTCGAACCATGGGGGCGTATACATTGTACTGGCGGCAGTAGTCTTCTATCATGTGCTGCTCCGCCAGTGACAAGAGGGATGAAGGGATGGGCATCGGCCGCCGCGCGTATTTCTCATCGACCTTCCCCTTCTGGAGGTACCTGAGTTTTGGCGGGGTGACATATTCGTCGGCGGGCCGGGTTGGTATCCCAGGCAGTGATTGCATAAAGTGGTGGATCATTAGCCCGAACCACCTGGAATATGGAAGGTACTGCGTCTTCTTGCCCTTCGTTCGCTGCATCATTTGGTCGTCGAGGTCCAACATGATGAGCTTGGCATAATCTACGTTTTTGTTGAAGGCAATGCCGTGGAAGATCCGCAGTATCGTGATGTTGCACCTGTCGTGCCCTGAGTGCTTTGGTGAGAAGCACTTATTGACAAGCGCAAAAAGTGTCCGCCATGGATGCGGGATCATGGACTGTTGGATCTGAGAGAGGACTTTGACGGGCGTGAAGTAGCCCATTCTTTGAATGTCCTCGAGAAGCTCATCCTCAGAAGCCTCATACTCATTCTCCGGTCGGCTGGGCAGGCGGAGAGCATGACGGATTAATTCGCGGGTGACCTCGACCGTCTGGCCCGCGAGTTTTGCTTCGTAGTATAAGCTATTGTCTGGTGCCACCTTCGTCTGCAGCGTCCCCCAAAATTGTTGAAGGTAAACGGAGGGGACTGGTACAGCGGCCGAGAAGGCGTACCAGAGGTGATGGTGTCTCAATATCGCAGGAATAATGGGTTCCTTCCCTTTGAAGACTTCCAAGTCGAGTTGGAAGTTATTGTCCTTCGGAATGACCCATTTGGACGTTGGGTATATCAGATCTGTTGGTGTCGTATTCATATTTTTTTTTGAGTGGGGCGACTCTTCTTTTTTTTTTTTTTTTTTTTTTTTTTTTTTTACTTGTTTGCCCTCTTCTATTTTTTGTTGTTCCGAACACCTGGATTCGTTAAACCTGCGATGATAGAGTAACCATTAGTTTATATAGGTGAAAGCAAGTTAGAGTTCAAAATTGTTCAAGTGTTTTGGGCTTTAAAAATTTAATGTTTGATTTTGGGCCCAAAAACAGTTTCAGCCCATTTAAATCATGAGTTTGATACTTAGAAAATTTCTTAAGTGGAGAGTTCGCGCATTAGTTAAAAATTTTCAAAGTCTTTATGTCGCGAAGTGAAAAGTGAGAGTGCGTTTAAGAAAATTCTAAGTAAAGGTTCGCGAAACAGATGATAAAACAATTAAGTGTGGATCGCGATATGAGAGTTTGGTAAGTTCGCTAAAAGCTTTACGAATCCTAGTTTCGCGAATGTTAGAAAGGGTTCGAGAACTGAAATACTTTGCGAATTGAGATTGTGTTCTCGAATTGAAGTGAAATTGAGTTCGCGAAACATGAAGGGATTCGCGAAAGACCATGGGGTTCGCGATCTGGAAGTTTGCGAATTGAGAAATAAGTTCGCGATTTTAAAATGATTACGAATTTAGAGTGGTTCGCGAACTTGAGGGTTTGGCGAATTTGAAAGAGGTTCGCGATTTTGAGTTTTGCGAATGCGGAACAAGTTCGCGAACTTTGAAGAGTTCGCGAATCATGGAGAACTTCGTGGGCTAAGACAAATGCGCGAAAAACAGGTTGGAGACTTCGAAAGTCGCGCTTTAAAGATAAAAAAGGGCTGAGTTCGCGAATCATGAAGATTCATCGTGTTCATCATCCGCGAAGTGCAGAAAGTTCCAGATTCGCCAAAATCATCATCATATAAGTATAGAACTGCTTGAAAATGAAGATTCAATGTTATTCTTACCACATCAATGCACGAGAGAAGAAGATTTGGAAGCTAAGGAGCAGGTTTCGTCGTGATTTGAGTGGCTTTATCTTGCGGATGAACAGTAGATCGAGAGAATTTTGAACAGTGTAAACCCTAATTTATGAATTGACGGCGACTGTAACTTCGTGAAACTTAGGGTTTTAAGAGGTAAAAAGTTCGCGGGCCCCAAAAAGGTTTGGGCCTCGAAGGTAAGATGGGCCCGTTTGAGGTTCGCGAAGCGTGCGTGAGGTTCGCGAAGCGTGCGTGAGTTCGCGAAGTAGCATTGAGTACGCGAAGTAGAGTTGAATCAAACTGGGCCAGGAAGATGAAAGGAGCCCAACATTGATAATTCGCGAATCACCCTAGATTCACGAATCAAAATGAAGTTGAGGAACTGGGCCGAAAAATGAGAAAAGAAGGCCCAATACTGGTTTTTGAATTTTGCGAATTGGCTCAAATGCTTTAGTGATTGTGGGCTCAATTTTTAACTTAGACTCTCCCTCAAAATATGCACTCTTAGAAAATGCATTTCAAGTTAAAATATAACAAGAAGACTAAAAATTACTCCCCCTAAATTTTTGGAATGGTGATCATCATTTAAACTTTATAAAAGGTTTAAATAGGCAAAAATCACGTTATGCTTCCCGATTCAACATGCCTATCTTTGAAACGAGAAACATGAAACGTTTTTCATCCAAAGCCTTTGTGAAAAGATCGGCAAGTTGAACTTCGGTGTTGACGAAGTACATTGTGATTGTGCCTTTTTCGACATGATCTTTTATAAAGTGATATCGAAGGTCTATATGTTTAGTGCGGGAATGATGGACGGGATTACAGGTAATGGCAATAGCGCTCTTCGAGTCGCTGAAAATTGGAATGTTATTGAAAACAAACCCGTAATCCTGCAATTGCGTTTGCAACCACATGATTTGAGAGCAGCAACTGGCCGCAGCAACGTACTCTGCTTCGGCGGTTGACGTGGACACACAGTTTTGTTTCTTAGACGACCAACTTACTAGTTTGTCACCTAGGAACTGTATTCCACCCGAGGTGCTCTTCCTATCCATCCTACAACCTGCAAAGTCGGCATCCGTAAAGCCAAGTAATTGAAAGTTAGAGTTCTTGGGATACCAGAGTCCGAGTGTCGGTGTTCCCTTGAGATAGCGTAAGATCCTCTTCACTGCAAGCATGTGCGACTCCTTCGGATCTGCTTGAAAGCGCGCACACAGGCAGGTGGAGAAGACTATATCCAGCCGACTTGCTGTCAGATACAGAAGCGATCCTGTCATTCCTCTGTATGTAGACGGGTTGACTGATTTGCCCGATGGATCTGAGGCTAATTTGCACGAAGTCGACATCGGGGTGCTTTTAGATGGGGAATTTTCCATGTTGTACTTCTTAAGTATGTCTTGAATATACTTCGATTGACTGATGAAGATTCCTTCTGGGAGTTGCTTGACTTGCAGTCCAAGGAAGAAGTTGAGCTCTCCCATCATGCTCATTTCAAACTTTGTCTTCATCAGTTCCCCGAACTCCTTGCACAACATGGGGTTTGTGGATCCAAAAATAATGTCGTCAACGTAAATCTGAATAAGTAGAATTTCAGACTTGCGTCGCTTGATGAAGAGGGTGGTGTCGATTTGCCCTTTAGTGAAGCCTGACTCGATCAGAAAGTCAGATAGCACCTCGTACCATGCTCGGGGTGCTTGCTTAAGTCCGTAAAGTGCCTTCTCGAGGAAGTACACATAGTCAGGGTGGGCTTGGCTTACGAATCCTTCAGGCTGTGCCACGTAAACTTCTTCTTTCAAGACGCCGTTGAGGAAGGCTGTCTTGACGTCCATCTGATACACCGTGAAGTCTTTGTGGGCTGCGAAGGCTAGGAGAATCCGAATTGCTTCGATTCGCGCTACGGGTGCGAAGGTCTCGTCGTAGTCGATTCCCTCTTGCTGGTTGTAGCCCTTCGCGACTAGCCTTGCCTTGTTGCGAATTACGACACCGTCTTCATCTTTCTTATTCTTGAATACCCACTTCGTACCGATAATCGTCTTTCCTTGAGGTCTCGGTACGAGTTTCCACACTTTCAGTCTTTCGAACTGATGGATTTCCTCTTGCATTGCGTTTACCCAGTCTGGGTCTTTTAGCGCGTCTCCAACTTTGCTCGGCTCAGCCTGGCTGAGAAAGCAGGCATATAGATTTTCATTTGTTGTTGATGATCTTGTACTAACTCCTTGGTCTGGATTTCCAATAATTTGAGACGTCGGATGGGCTCGAGTCCACTTCCTTTGATGAGGGAGAGGTTGTTCTTGCTCGTCCTGTGCGGGTTCTTCACCTGTTGTCTCGGGAGTGCTGGAAATTTCGATCGGGGAGTTAGGCTCTATGTCTAGGGAAATGTCTTCATCGTCTTCTTCAGTTGAGGCTTCAGGGAAAATAGTGACTTCTATATATGATGTTGAGGGAGATGCAGCAGCTTCGTGTTGGCCTACGGGAGAAGCTGGTGCGTCACTATTTTGGGGTTGGTGAGGAGGTTGAGCTGATCGACGATCGTGGATGGCTTTGCCTTTACTCAGCTTTGCGCTCTTCTTGTCCGTCACTAAGGCTAGTGAGTCGGCCACAGCCTTATTCTTCTGCTCCTCCACCCCCTCGTTTACGTCATCTGAATGCTGCTCGAGGCTCTCGTAGATGCTGTGGATGTCAATTTCATCGAGGTCCTTGTTCTGCCTGAAATTTGTGGCAATCTTCTTCCACTCAGGCTGTAATGATGTAAGGAATCTTACATTTAGCTCCAAGTTGGACTTCATGATGCTGATCTTCCGCAGCTCATTGGTTTGGATCATAAACCTACGATAGGATTCACCAATTGGCTCGCCCTGTCGAGCCTTGAAGGAGACGTAAGCCGCCAGTGTGTTGGCTTTCTTGGCTCTTAAACCGATATCAGTGCCCTGCATCAATTTAGAGATCTCGTCGAACATTTCCTTGGCAGTCTGGAAGCTATCTACCTGAATGTAGATTTCATTTGGCATGGCTTGTAGGAGGTAGGTCTTAGACATGAGGTCTGCCCTAACGCTTCGTCTCTCAAAATCAGTGTAGTCGGCTGGAGACTTGGGTACTATCTGTGGAAGGACGGGAGGAGTCACGGTGTTGTCCCCGGGGAGTGTGGTCGTAAATGTTTCGGGGCCGCTTTGGAGTGATCGGATCATTTCCTCTCCGTTGTCTTTGATCTCCAGGAAGTTAAAGAATCTGTTCTTCCAGATAGAGAACTCGCCTCTTCGCAGCACTGGTGGTCTGACGTCGCTTCCCATGGCGAGTGTGTCCATCCTATATTAGATGTGGGTGATCTTTAAACGTGTGTGGAACTTTGAAGTGTTGAAACTTGAAGTTAGTGAGGTTCGCGAACTGTAGCTGGATTCGTGAAATCGAAGGGTTCGCGAACTTGAGCTAGATTAGTGAAATCGAAGGGTTCGTGAAATGGCTGGTTCGCGAATTGAAGACCGGTTCGTGATCTACTTTGGCGAAGTGAGATCACGGGTTGGCTAATTGATTCGCGAAGCTGAACTGACGGTTGGCGAATCGAAAGATCGCGGATGAAGCGGGGTTCGTGAAGTGGCCTGAGCTTCGTGATCCTTGTTCGCGTGTTGAGGTTCGCGGATGTAGCGGAACACTTCGCGAATTGAAGTTCGCGAGAGTGGCGGTTCGCAAAGCAGAGAGGTTCGCGAATTCTTTGTCTGTTCCGCGAATGATGAACAGGATGAAGATCTTCAAGCTGAAACCCAGAAAAATCCAAAAATCTTGCTGTAAATGCCCAAAATCTGCCCAGAAATGCTGTTTTTGCTGGAAAAAGTTTCCCAAAACCAGAAAAAGGCCGAGAAACCCCAAAAACAGCTCAGAAAAGGCAGAAAAACAGCCAAAGTAGCTCAAAAACAGCCTAAACAAAGTGACGAAAATAGCTCAAAAAACTCCAAAAATGGCTTCAAAGTTCCCTCACGCTTGCTCTGATACCACATGTAAGTCCCTTTTCATCTAATATAATGCAAGCAACAAAGAAAGCAACCTAGAATGATTTTAGCTTGAGAGTATTTAGGTTAGCTTGTTCAAGGAGGCACAATACTTGCAAGGAGGAACACTTTGAAACTAGGGCTTGGTGGGTCTTTATATACCACATTAGTTGGTATATTAAAGCCCATCAAGCCCAAAACTTAATTAGCCCAAACAACTAATACTTACAATAAAGTAAATTACAAACCCAAATAACATCTAAACCAAAGACCTAAATACACTAAAGACGGAAGCATCTAAAATATAAAGAACACAATAAATGATCCTAACAAAAGTCAAAACTTAAAAGTTTTTCGTATGAATTCTTTTTCGTACGAGAGAGAAGTAAAATATTTTCGTATAGAAATATTTTTCGTATTCAAAGTCTTTTTCGTACGAGAAAATAGTTTTCGTAACAGAATTTTCGTATGACAAGCAAAATATTTTTCGCACGTGTATTATTTTCGTATTGAAAGTCAAAGCGTAAATAGATTCATAAGACAAAATTATATATTTTGCGTATGCTATTAGTATACGAAAATATAAAGTCAAAGCGAAAAACTCAGTGAATGTGAGTGATACGAAATCCTAGTCAATGCGAAAATCAGATACGAAAATTTCCTTTTGAATGGTGCAAAAAACTTTAAGAAGTATGGTACGAAAACGTGAAAATTATCATGCGAAAACTTCAAATAACAATCGAATTTCACTTTAAGCACAGTTAATCGATCGAAATTGATTGGGTAAGCATAGAAAACACTCGATTAACACGATCGAATCCAAAATATACTCCAATTTAGCAATTTCAGCGAAGAACACTTTGAAGATGAAAAAAAATTGTTTCGATCGCAAATTCAATCTCAGACAAAATTAAGCTCAATTAATCGAAGATAATCGCAATTAACATATCTCAGTCAATGCGCAAATAGATTTTGTTCAATATCGTGCGAAATCAGCAACCAAATATCATTTGAGATCATGCGAAAAAGTTTTTAGCGCGAAGAACATTCATACGAAAACATCATATTTCGAACCAAAAAATCAACAATTCAACACACGATTGACTCTGATACCAATTGTTAGGCCCGTTCTTATCATCCAATGAAGAACTCGAGCATAGATTCGATAGATTTACCTCGATGATAATGCGAGCGGAAGCTTTAGGATTAAATCAATCAAATCTTCATTAAAACTCAAACTTTCTCTACAAGTTACATCTTTCTCTCTCTACAATTCAACCCTAATTAAGATAATGATGAGAGAGTTTTCTAGTGAGAGAAAGCTAAACTCAAGTTGTGTGCTAATCACACACACTTGCCCTATATATACCAAAGTATACTTTGGTATATTTACACTTTAGTCCCTATATTTACATATATTACAATTAAGTCCCTAGAGAAAGATAACATGATATTGAACACTATAAAATATTTCCGACAATCTCCTCCTTAGTGTTCAATTGTCATTGAAGCGCCGGTTGTCTTTGTCTTTGACAATCTTCAGTCTTCATCTTTATTTGAACACAACAGAAAGATTCCTAACACCCCTTATCGAAAATAAATTTGTGCATATCATAACACATCCAAAACATCTTTGGCACATTATAGGAAAAGCTTTTGGTAACATTTTCAAAGTTTTTCTACATCACTTTAAAACTTTTCGGTACACACCAAAAAGTTTTCGAGACTTAAAATTTTCGAAACTTCACGACTTTTATCGACACACCAAAACTTTTCGGAACTGAATTTTTCAAAAGCCAAAAATTATCAAATCTACACAACGCATTAACGATCGCGTATCCAACTAAATAAAAATAAATAAATTAAAGTTTTAAAAAATCATGAATTCTACTTCCGCAACTTCTGAGATGAGCTTTGACGAGAGTGATTTATATAAAGCTTTTCTTTCTTTGAAGGAAGATTATAAAACCATGCGTCGTGAGCATAAACATGAACGTAGGACTACCCAAGCGTTAGAAACTAAGTTAGCTAGTGCACTAGAAACTATTTCTAGTCTTGAATCAAAATTAGCTAGCTCAGAAACAAACGTTTGTGAGCTAACCAAGTACCTAAATTCCTCTAAGCTAGGCCAAACTCAACTTATAAGTCACGAAAAGACTATAAGTGAGTTAGAAAGTAGACTAGACAATAATTACAAATGCTTAGTTAGGAGTTTAGAAGAAAGAGGTCGTCTTACTTGCCAGTTAGAAAACGCGCGTGAGAAAATCACTAATCTTGAATCTCAAGAAGTAAAATTAAAAGCTCAAATTAGTGAACTAACAAATAAATTGAAAAATTGTGAACTCGAACGCAATAATTATTTATCTGATTTGAGCAATTCACGGAGTAGTTTTAAACTTTTATTTGAGGAACGCAGTAAATTGCACTCTAAAGTTCATCACCTAGAGGGCATCCTTGCAGAAAAGGGTCTAAAAGACCACAATTCCTCTAAAGACTTAGCGTCCAACGGGGAAAATACTTTACATTCTAATAAACCTATCTCTTGTTGGGAAATTCCAGAGGTTGCTAGTAAAATTGTAGAATTGAACGCAACTCTGGAATCGGAAAGAGTAGGTTTCCGAGCAGAAAAGCAAAAACTCTTAGAGGAGATTTCTAATCTCAAAAACTCCCCATCCTTACATGTCTTAAATAATCCTTCTAAAGAAATATCTTCCATTAAACAGGATAAGGGAACGCAAACGGACGCCTTTGTTCCTAAAAGTAAAAAGACTTTTACTAATAATTCTAAGTCACATTTGACTGGCGCAGAAACGAAAAGTAAAAGTAATATGCATAAAAATGATAAGGAACAAAAGAATATTAGGAAGGAGAAAGGAAAATCGACATTATTTTCCAAAACCAAGGACGACATTGCTAAAGACTCTCCTTCTCCCGCTCCTATCAAAAAGGAAGTTCCTAAAGAAGAAGTCCCAAGCTCAAGCAGACGAACTTCTCAAACTTCCAAAATATCTCATTCTTTAAAGAATGATAGAGATGGAATTGCTTACACACACAAAAATGCTTATTATTCTAGTAAGCGAAATTCCATCAAAAATCATCATTATAGAGTGAATGATGTGAATTCTTGTAGGCAATACGACTCATCATCTGATGACGCATATAGTGCGATAAGTTCGTATTCATACTTGAAATACCCGGTCCAGATTAAGTCTGAAAGACACCTTCTGCGACTGGCTAGGGAGAAAATCTTCAGATCTTCTAAACCTAGACACATTCACAGGCGCTGAATTGTCATTTCCCTCTAAGGTTCACCAAACTTGGGTTCCTAAATCGGAAATCAAATTAAATAGGAATTTAAAGGATGATTTAGGATGTATATCTGAACCAAATGTGCATAAATTATTTTCTGCTAATCAGGGAGGACCCATCCAAAAATGGGTACCAAAGTCCCGTTAAAGTTTTGCAGGAGCCCAATCACGTGTGGTAATTCGACGATGGTTGCTCCACACGCGTGATTGGTATGAAACGAGAGCAACCACAAAACCCCGATCATGAGTAGTAGTTAGAAGATGGTTGCTCCATACTCATGATCGGTACGAGACGAGAGCAACCACAACAATTCCAGCATGCACGGTACTCGGTTTGCTCCAAATGCATGGCTGGTAAGAGACGCGAGCAACCGCATGCCTCATGTATGGCAATTTGACGTAGTGGCTCCACATACATGATAAAGGAAAACGACGTGAGCAACTACGACTATATGTGGTACATTCTATCTTTTGAACTGAGTTGCATAATACCACATTCATACATATTTTTAAGATAGGTACATTCTAATTATGCGTATGTTAACCAAATTTTCAAAATTTTAATTTGCATATGCATACGAGCTGAATTGAAAAATACCTATTTTTCAAAATGATACATTTTGAATATGCATTTTCAAAACTTTAAAATTTAAAATGCATATTACGCACGGAAATGATAAATACCATTTTTTTCTATAAAATGAGCTTAATTTGAGGGGGAGCTAATCTTTTATTTTTTAAAAGAGAAGTGATCCTTATTTTCTTAAAAGGGAGCAATAATTACATTTTTTAGGGGGAGCGAACCTTAAATTCGTGAATTTAGGGAATGAGATTCGTAGATTTTTCGATCTTACTTAGCATCTTTTGAGGGGGAGCAGGTTCTTTTAGGAAGCACACTTTGAGGCGGAGAAATAAAATAATATAAAAATAATATATATATAACAATAGTAATAATAAATAATATTATATTCATATAATATATAATATAGAAATATGTATTACTAATAACGATTAATATATATTATATCCATATATATAATATACTAATATACATATTACTAATAACGATTAATAATATATTAAAAAAAAAGGAGGGCCATCAAAATTAAAAATACAAGGCCATAAAAAAAAAAAAAAAAAGATATTTTCTCTTCATCATCAAGCTTCGTGGAGTTACCTCCGACCTCCGAAGATGGACTTCGAAAGAAGAATCTCGAGCCTACAACGGTCAACTCTTTTCAAAGGCGACGGTGGCTACAAATGTTAAACTCGGTGCGCGCTTCAATCGACCTACTCCGGATTGCTGACATACAAAGCAGCACTCACTACTTCCTACCGGATGCAAGGACTTCGTTCCCATGATTCAGTCAAACTCAACTGAATCTAACCCCGGAACATCACCGAGAGACAGTCAAATTATGAAGAAATAGCCACATCTACTGGAACCTTTTGAAAAGACCGACGCTACATAATTTCCTCAACTCACAAATTATTCGGACCAAGCCCCATAGGTACAGGTGCTAATTTTATTAGCTCCCGATTAGAAGTCGCCGCAATAGGTCCAACGGCGCATGCACAACCGAGCCTTACCCACTCGTCTGTCTCACAAAAGACAGGTGTTTCAGAAATCACGGGGAACCACGTCTACTATCACCGCTTCACTCGGAAGCGGAAGATATTGAATTATGTGGTAATCAGCCCCACCACCACACTTCCTTGCGCACTCGAGTCTAGTGTGTCCTCACTTCCCATATAGTTTTATATTTTCTAGGACACATACACTTTTCTAACACCTGATCTTTGTGATCAAGCTAGAACTTCCGTAGACATGTCTTGCTTAGACATGCTTCGAGGATCGGAAGGATGTCCTGCCATTGCAACATCCAAGCAACAACGGTTTCACCCCACGCGACCCCGGTTTCTTACACGACGGATTGCCTTTGTGGCTCTGTCTGGTTATTAACATCACCGACCTGTCGTTTGTGTCTTTCTAATCTTCCTATACAAGCATGCCGATCTCGTTAACATGAATCGCCATGAGGGGGAGAAGGGGACACGCATAAACAAATAGGTCGGACCACCCACCAATTTCCGCCGAGCGTACCACTCTGAAGCCGGGCTCTCCTACACTTGAATGGAACATTCCAAAGGAGCTCGGCACATCTTACAACACCCCACGCGCACCTTCTTCCGGAGCCAGACAAGCTTCCTCAAGGCCGAGCCAGACAACTACCTTCGAAGAAGACGAATCTGGCGCCGAGAAGAAGAAGATTGGAGGAGACTTGACGACTGCCTTAGTGGCTCCGTCAGGTTATTACCCAACCTGAGTTCCCATCAACTCTATTTCCTTGTCCCGACGACGTGATCTTCTTGCCAAAGACGATGCTTCATTTTGACCCATCGCATGACGATCTTCCCAACTCGATCTTCATGAAGGGGAGTTGCGCTACCATCGAAAGGAGAGATCGAACACAAAAAGAAGAGATCCGGCAAGCAACTTCAAACACCTTCCGGCATTTACGAGTTGAGCTTCAAAAGAAGATTAAGAAGATCTGGTGCCGAGAAGCAAAGATCAAGACACGGTGAGCTTGAAGATCTCCAAAAGAAGAGGTCAAAAGACAAGAGAAATAGGAAATTCATTTAGGACTCAGGCAAATGCACTAAGTCCCACAAAGATAATCCATGCCAAATTGAAGATTGAATACAAAGGGGGAGATTGTTAGGATTATTTTATTGTATTCAATTAATTAGAATTATCTTTGTAGTTTATTTAAATAGATTATATTTAAAAGAGGCTTAGTGTAATTGGGCTTTGTTAGGGGCCCAAGTATTATATACCAAAATGTGGTATAAATACTTGAACCCTAACACATAATAAGACGTGTATTGTATGAAAATCAAAGTGAGCCCCCAACCTCTCAAGAACACATCACACTCCACGATGAACTCTCATTCTTCCGATCTTCAAATCGTGGTAAGATCGTTTAAATATATGTTTAGTTGGATATGTTAGGAATCCATTTCTAGTGCTCAAATGTCATGTTATCTTTGTCTAGGGACCAAATTGTAGTTTATGATAAATAGGGACTGATGTGATATATACCAAAGTATGCTTTGGTATATATAGGGCAAGTGTGTGTATTTTACACATAACTTGAGCACACCTTGAGCGAGGCTCTCTCTCATTTTAATATCTCTCTCTTCATCACAGTAGATTAGGTTTAATTGTGGAGAGGTATATGGATTGCTTGTAGAGAAAGCTATTGGATTAAATGAAGATTGATTGATGATTATCTATTACTTCCGCGCGCTAATTACAAAGGTGAGTCAATCGATCTTAATTCTCAAGTTCAAGTTCATCTTAATTCGTTGGATGTTAAATCTGGAACCTACAATTGGTATCAGAGCAAACTTGTTTGTTGATTCTGTGTTAAATCTGCCTTGATTGAGCTTAATTTGCTGATTTGAGTTGAATCGCTGATGTTTGAAGTGACTTTGGTTCGACACTGTTCTATCTGATTTTCGCCTGATTTCTGTGTTAATCCAGTGTTAATTGTGTTAATCGAGTTATAGGTAAGCTGCGTCGATGCCTATTGTTCGATAATTGTGTTCTGATTAAGCAGAAATTAGGATTTGAGTGAAAAATAGGACAATTTGCTGGTTTTCGCCAGATGAATGGCAGTTTTCGCCAGTTGAACAGCTGTTTTCGCTACATGAACAGCGGTTTTCACTACATAAACTAGTATTTTATAAGCTAAATCGGTGTTTACTTGTTTAATTACGTATTTTTTAGCTGATTTGACTTAGTAGCGAAAACCAAACCTTTTCAGCGAAAACCAGTTTTCGCTAGATTTATTGGCGAAAACCTTAAAGCTTTTCGCCATATACTGTTTCAGCGAAAACCTCAAAAGTTTTCGCCAGACACTCAGCGAAAACCTATAACTTTTCGCTATATATACTGTTTCAGCGAAAACCTAAACTTTTCGCTACATTTCTTAGCGAAAAGTTCATTCCTAGGGAAACCAGTGGCCAGCGAAAACTTAAAACTTTTCGCCAAACACTGTTCACACGAGAAGTTCTAGAGTTCACAACTTAGCGAAAACCTAATCTTTTCGCCACTTAGCGAAAACCTCAAAGCTTTTCGCTACATACTGTTTCAGCGAAAACCTAAGCTTTTCGCAAGACTTCTTAGCGAAAACCTAGAACTTTTCACCACTTCGCGAAAACCTCAAAGCTTTTCGCTATATACTGTTCCAGCGAAAACTTCATTTTAGCGAAAACCTAAACTTTTCGCTACATTTCTTAGCGAAAAGTTCATACCTAGCGAAAACAGTGGACAGCGAAAACTTAAATCTTTTCACTATACTGTTTCAGCGAAAACCTCGAAAGTTTTCGCCACATACTGTTCACAAAGCTTTCGACGGTTTTAGGTAGCAAAAAAAAAGTCCTAAAATTTTTATTTTTCACTTTGAGATTTTTTTTTGTACGTACTTTATATAGGTTCCTGGTTCATACGAAAAAGTTTCGTGTAAACGAAATTTTTTTTGGACTGGTAAAATTTTTCGGTACAAAAAAAAAAATATTCTCAGTACAAGTTTTTTTTTAAAATCATTTAAAAAAAAAAATATTTGATACCTAAAACTTCCGAAAATTATTTCAATACGAAAACATAGCATAAGTTGACTAAAAGTCAAAATAAATTGAAAATCAAAATAAATCAGCTAAGACTTTAAGTCAATATTTTTTTTAATCAACAAAACAAGACGATCAATATAACACCCAACATATTTTGAGTCAAAATTAAAATTTCCAACATTCTATAAAACCAATACAATATATGTGAACTTAATATTGGTTTTTGAGCTGAAACGCTAATATTGGAGAACTATTCGAAATTAGTCAAAACTAAAATTTCCAACATTCTATACCAATTATAATTTGCAAAATTAATTGGTTTGAACTGAAAAGATAAAATGGATAATTACTTAAGCGAAAATGATCTAGAACTTAAAGAAATCAAACACAACCTAGATCTAATTGAAAAATTATTAAATAAAAAACATCATAAGAAAAAGTCTTTATCTTCTTCATCTTCCTCAACAAGCTCAAAAACTTCAAGCTCAAAACATAAGAGAATACAATCTGAAATTATAGAACCTAACAATTCTCATGAACAAAAGATTATAAAAGAGCTAGAAGATAAACTCGCAAATAATGAGCGTATCCTAAGAAATCATTTATTAGAAGAAGATAATCTTAGGAGATGCTTAGATAGTGCAAATGAAAAAATAATAAGTTTAACAACTAAGGCAGACTCACAAGAAACAAAAATATGTGAATTAAAAACTACTTTGTCTGCGTGCGAGGAAGAAAAACAAGGACTTTTACAAAAATTCTCATCCACAAACAATGAAAAGGAAATGGTCAATAAATTAGAAGCAATGCTAGCTAATAACGAGCGTGTTCTAAGAAAACATTTAGAAGTTGAAGCTAGTCTTGAATGTCAATTGACCAATGCTAAAGATGAGCTTGTGAAATTAAAATTTAAGGCAGAAAATAATGAACCGAACATATCTGAATTAATAACAAACATAGCTGCCTATAAAGAAGAAATTAAAAATCATCAAGCTCAGAATAAATGTCTTTCAGAAGAATGCAATAAATTACGCATTAAAAATAAAGAACTCGAAATACTTATTGCAAAGAAAGAAACTGAGCTAAAATTGTCTCAAAATAAATCCACTCAAACAAATGAGACAATGCCTATCAAAAAGGAACATTCTATACAAACTATAAAACCCGAATTTAATTGTGAAAATCCAGAAACCGAACGCAAAATTGCCGAGTTAAATTCTCTTCTGGAATCGCAGCAAAAGGGTTTCAAGCTAAAATTGATGAACTTCAAAAGGAGAATACATTTCTCAAAAATTCCTACAAAATAGGCGCAACCTCAACTTCTTACTCTGTTAAAAGCGAACCATTAAAAAACATATCTCCAAAACAGAATAAGAAAACACCACGAATGACTAAAGCTATCAAGAAAGAAAGAATTGAGGAAGATAAATCATTTTTTATCAAAACAAGCGAAAATGTTTCCTCCTCTATTTCTAAAAAGGTAATTTCTAAAGTCATTCAAAAGATAAAGAAAGAAAGAATAAAGAAAGAAGCTACAAATATTAAAACAGACAATTCTACATTTTTTACTAAAACTGAAATATCCAAAAATAATAATTGTCTGACAAATAAAAGTAACTCATTTTATGAAAACACCTATGTGAATGATGTGATTCTTCCTAATAGGAAATACGACAATTCTATATTGAATGCTATTGATTCTATTAGTTCGTATTCCTATCTCAAGTACCCAGTCAAAGTCAAATCTGAAAAACATCTTCAACGACTGGCGAAAGAGAAAATTTTCTCAACTAACAATAGACACACATTCACCCGTGCTAAAAATGATAATTTCAGAACGGTACAAATTTGGAAACCTAAGCTAGAAATGGAAATAAGTAGTCCTAAACAAACGTCGCTTCCTATGACTACTTTATCTGCTAATTTTAATTCCAAATTTGAACCTTATGAGCTTTATAAGATTACTGCTAATCAGGGAGGACCCGTCCAAAAATGAGTACCAAAGTTCCGCTAATTTGTTTTGCAGGATCCCGATTATGCGTAGGTCCTCGGGTTGCTTCACACGCATAATCGATATGAGCTGCAGGCAACCACCAATTCCCGACACGTGTGGTATTCGAGATTGCTCCACACCCGTAATCGGTATGAAATGTGAGCAATCATACTATATAAATAAATATTTTTTTTAGATTTTACATTAAAAAAAAAAAACTTTTCGCTGAAAAGTCTAGCGAAAACCTCAAACTTTTCGCTAACTATTTCAGCGAAAACATTTTTAGCGAAAACTTTTACTTTTCGCTAACACTCAGCGAATGTTTTTTAGCGAGAACCTTTTCTTTTTGCTAATTGTTTTCGCCACATTATATTTTTTTTAGTTTTCGCCAATTCCTTTAAAAAGAAAATATATACATATATAAATATATATATATAAATATATATAGGCCTGAAACAGAGATAAAAAAAAAAAAACTCTGAGCTTCATTGCTAAAAGAAGGTGACTTGAATTTCATTGTCAAAATAGGAACATTACTGTCCTAGATATTAGACTTCATCTTTAGTATTGAGTTTCAAAGGAAGTCTAATGTATCATTCTTAGTACCTAAAAATTTGCCTATGTCGTCTTTACATTCTTTATATATTTAGATGGGGAGTGGATAGACAGATAGACAAGGCGCATGAACTTCAAAAGAGCACATTACTATAGTTCTCATATAACAAGCGTATATGGTTTTGGGGGAGTGATACTTATGAGTGCAGAAGGCACATTTAAGGGGGAGTGTTACTCCATGTATAAAGGGCGCTTGATCTTTGTAATATGCAATCCTCAAAAAGCGCATCTATTTAGGGGGAGCAGGGGCATCATATTGTTACAAGCGCACCATTTTAGGGGGAGAGTTACCTAAAACGGCGCAAGAGCTTAAAAAAAAGGGGGATGCCCTGAAGACAACTTTCGTACTTTGACGGGGAGTGCTACCTCAACCCAAAAAGCACAAAGACACAAAAAGAGGTGTTCACATACCTGTTCCCATGGTTCAGTTAATCCCAAACTGTACCTATCCCAGGAACAACCCCGAGTGTATGTGAGGGTTTTGAGCGAATCACGATATAATCATTACACCTCAACCACAAACTATCCGGGCCATAACCATTATAGGTACAGGACTGATTTTTCAGATCCCGGGTAGAAGACGCCTCATCGGGTCCAAAGGCGCATGCACAACCCTTCCTAGCTACTCATTTGTCTCCCTAAAGACAAGTGTTTCAATATCTCACAGGGAACCGCATATGCTATCACCGTTTCACTTTGAAGCGGGAGATATTGAATCTAGTGGTCCACAGCCCCACACCACGACTTTATTCTATGCACTTAAACGTCTAGTGTGTCCCATAGCCTAAAAAGTTTTCTATTTTTTTTAGGACACATACATTATTTTTACACATACTATGCAGGTCTATGTGACCTAGCCCGAACTTCTGTAGACACATTTCTGACAAATGTGCTTCTATGATCAGAAGGAAGTCCTTCCGTTGCAACATCAAAACAACAACGGTAGCAGGCCATCTTCTGGAGCACGACTCTAGAACGATGTCAACGGGTTGCCTATGTGGCCCTGTAGTCCCTTCAAATGCAAGTCTTTGTGACTTTGCATCAACGACCAAGAGTGACATCTAGGGATGTCTCACGATGATTGGTCGTCGGTCCCATTTTCAGGTTACTTCATCCGGACTTCAACATCAACACGCTCCGCGCTTACACGAGGAATCACCTTGATCCGTAGGCATGACGATACAATTGAATCGCCATGAGGGGAGAAGTATATCAAGGAGGCAAAGCACGTGATATCATTAAAGAAGCCGAGCTTACACCGCACGTGCTGAACCACAACAAACACGACCTCTCTCCATGGCATAAGCATAAACGAAGAGTCAATGTCCTTAGATCTCCACAACTCTGATCTATGCAAGAAGGTGATAAAAATTCAAAGTTGCAAAGAAGAAAGGGGGAGCATGTACATAGGGGGAGAAAGAAGATTCTCCAGAAGCCCTCAACCTTTTCTTCAAAAAGCAACGAAGAACGTGTCTAATCCACAATTGAACACAAAGGGGGAGATTGTTAGGAATCATTTCTTGTGTTCAATCGATGATGAAGACTGAAGATCATTAAAGACAAAGACTATTGGCGCTCCAATGACATTTGAACACTAAGGGGGAGATTGTTAGGAATCCATTTCTAGTGCTCAAATGTCATGTTATCTTTGTCTAGGGACCAAATTGTAGTTTATGATAAATAGGGACTGATGTGATATATACCAAAGTATGCTTTGGTATATATAGGGCAAGTGTGTGTATTTTACACATAACTTGAGCACACCTTGAGCGAGGCTCTCTCTCATTTTAATATCTCTCTCTTCATCACAGTAGATTAGGCTTAATTGTGGAGAGGTATATGGATTGCTTGTAGAGAAAGCTATTGGATTAAATGAAGATTGATTGATGATTATCTATTACTTCCGCGCTCTAATTACAAAGGTGAGTCAATCGATCTTAATTCTCAAGTTCAACTTCATCTTAATTCGTTGGATGTTAAATCTGGAACCTACAGGATAATCTAGGCACTACAATTACGCTGTAGACTAACCCTTAGATAACGATTTTCGTATAAAATCAAAGCTTTTGTGATCGATTCGCACCGATTAAAACAGGTTTCTAAAACATTTGACGGCTGAATCAAATAAGTGCGATTTTGAAATCGAAATCTAGGTTAAAAATCATTTGAAATCGAAAATCCGTGTTTCAATCGAGTGAAATGAGTAAGCGAAATGAATCTTCTTGCCAATCGATGAGGTTTTGAGGATTTTCTGAGGCTTGGCTTTGATTTCTAACTATGAATCGTGCGAAAAAGATGCGTGCGAAAAATAATTTGGGCGTGCGAAAAAATTTTAGAGAGAGAGAAAGTGTTTTGGTTTTCGTATCATGGGATGCGAAAATAAATTTGTTTATGAAA
This sequence comes from Lindernia subracemosa, assembly GCA_028392965.1. Taxonomy (NCBI): domain Eukaryota; kingdom Viridiplantae; phylum Streptophyta; class Magnoliopsida; order Lamiales; family Linderniaceae; genus Vandellia; species Vandellia subracemosa. The sequence goes on along the minus strand of JAQPCC010000011.1, from coordinate 141,025 downwards.
TTTTTCGAGTGCTACAGTGGGAAGGCAAATTACGTAACATGCACCGAAGTAAAAATATTTACCTTTTGCCCCCAATAGCTTTCTGATCGATCAAATAGGTACATTAAACTCATAAATTTGTAATATTTTCTCCCCCTCAAATAAAGCATTTGTTTTTCTTCAAAAATATTTTCTCTCCCTTAATTGGTACCATATTTATATAAGAAAATGTAGAAATTCTCCCCCTCAATGAATGCATAGTATTTTTAGAAAACACATAAAAGATATTTATTTGATAAAATCATGAAGACATTTTAATTGAGATTTAGCATGCCGATTTTAGAGACAAGGAATTGGAAGCGTTTTTCATCCAAAGCCTTGGTAAATAAATCGGCAAGCTGCAGCTCAGTTTTCACAAAATACATGTCAATGATTCCTTTTTCAACACAGTATTTAATAAAATGATAGCGTATATCTATGTGTTTTGTACGTGAGTGGTGCACAGGATTGCATGTAATGGCTATAGCACTTTTAGAATCACTATAAATGGGAATAATATTTAAATCAAACCCATAGTCGCGAAGTTGAGTCCGCATCCATAATATTTGTGAGCAACAACTAGCAGCAGCGACGTATTCGGCCTCAGCTGTAGATGCGCACACGCAGTTTTGCTTTTTGGACGACCAGCAGACCAACTTGTCGCCTAAGTATTGAGCGCTTCCAGAAGTGCTTTTCCTGTCTAATTTGCATCCTGCATAGTCAGAGTCAGTGTATCCAATTAAATCAAAATTAGCATTTTTAGGATACCACAAGCCTAGATTTTGTGTTCCTTTAAGATATCGAAGGATACGCTTTACGGCAAGCATATGTGACTCATTTGGTTGAGCTTGGAAACGAGCGCAAAGATATGTAGCGAATACTATATCTGGTCGACTTGAGGTGAGATATAGAAGTGAGCCTATAATGCCTCTAAATTCTGTTTCATTTACCGATTTTCCCGAGAGATCAGCGTCGAGTTTACAGCTTGGAGATATCGGGGTTGGCATTGACGAGCTTGAGTCCATTCCATATCTCTTTAGAATATCTTGAATATACTTCGACTGACTTATGAATATTCCGTTTGGTAATTGTTTGACTTGTAGTCCTAGGAAGAATGACATTTCTCCCATCATGCTCATTTCAAAGTTTGTTGTCATGAGCTTGCCAAACTTTTTGCATAGTCGTTCGTCTGTCGAACCAAATATTATATCGTCTACGTAGATTTGGACGACTAAGATCTCTTGTCCATGTCTTTTAACGAAGAGAGTGGTGTCTATGGTTCCTTTTATAAATCCTGATTTTGGTAGGAATTCTGTGAGTACGTCGTACCATGCTCGTGGGGCTTGCTTTAGTCCGTAGAGTGCCTTCTCGAGTTGGTAGACGTGATCAGGGAATTTACTATTTTGAAACCCATCAGGTTGAGCGACAAAAACTTCTTCTTTCAAAATGCCGTTGAGAAAGGCAGTTTCGACGTCCATTTGATATACTAAGAAGTTTTGGTGAGCTGCGTAGGCTAGAACTATTCTAATGGCTTCTATGCGTGCAACAAGAGCGAATGTTTCATCGTAATCGATTCCTTCCTGTTGGTTATAACCTTTTGCTACTAATTGCGCTTTATTCCTGATTAAAGGCCATTCTCATCTTGTTTGTTTTTGAAGATCCATTTTGTGCCAATTATGGTTTTGTGAGCGGGTCTTGGCACCAAACGCCGTACTTGAAGTCTTTCAAATTGGTTGAGTTCATCTTGCATAGCGTTTATCCAGTCCGGATCTTGTAATGCTTCTGCGACTTTTCTAGGTTCGCTCTGACTTATAAAACATGAGTATAGACACTCATTTGCTGTAGAAGATCGAGTGAGTACACCTGTTGAAATATCACCTATGATTTGATCTGTTGGATGAGCACGGGTCCATTTTCTAGTATGGGGTGCTTGTGTTTCAGTTGTTTCTGAAGTTGTAGAATTTGGTTGTACGTTCTCGATAGGATCATTTAGAGTGTTTTCTGCACTTTGTGGAGATTCTTCACTAACAGTTGGAGAGTGAGTAATTTGAGACGACAAAGGTTCAGTCATTGTTATGTCGTCGGTTGGACCATTGTCCACTAACGGTGAAGTCTCAGTGCTTTGAGTTTCTTCCGAGATCTCTGGAATATCTTCTGTATTTTCTTGAACTATTAGAGGATCTTGGAGTCTGGGTTCTACTGTTTGTAAAAAGTGTTCCTCAAATAAGAAATCTCATTCCATTGTTGTAGTGGGGAAATTTTTGTTAGGAGGAGAACTCTTGAAGTCTTCTTCTTGTACGGGTTCATAACTTATGTGTTCAGAAACCTTTTCTGGTGTACGTGCGAGTCCTGATCTGTTGTGATCAGAAGTTAAATTTGTTGGTGCGGGTCTTGAACTGCTTTGGCCAAGAGCCATCTGTTTGTGCACGGGTCTTGCACTGTTGTGTACAAAAGCCATAGTTGACTCATCGAACGTGATATTGATGCTTTCCTGTACGCGGCGTTCTGTTTTGATGTATACCCGATTTGCTTTGGAGACGGAGGAGTATCCGATGAAAATTGCCTCAATTCCTTTTGGTGCGAATTTTTCGCGATCAACCTTATCGTTGATGATGAAGCATTTACATCCAAATATTCGAAGAAACTTGATGTTTGGTACTCGTTTGTTGATCGGCTCGTAAGGTATTTTGTCAAACCATTTGTTGATGCTTGTCCTATTTTGTGTAAAACATGCGGTATTGACTGCTTCAGCCCAGAGAAAGTGGGGAAGATTTGAGTTGATCAGCATTATTCGCGCTGCTTCAATTAGCGTTCTGTTCCTTCGCTCTACTACGCCGTTTTGTTGAGGGGTTCGTGCTGCTGAGTATTGTTGTGAAATTCCTAAGGAGTCATAGAAATCCTTTAGACTTTTGTTTTTGAATTCGGTACCGTTGTCTGAGCGGATTACTTGAATGGATTTCTGCATCATATTCTGAGTTGTTTTCACAAAGTTTATCAGCAGATCAACGGTTTCGTCTTTAGATCTCAGAAATCTAGTCCAGGTGTATCTCGAATAGTTATCCATGATCACGAGCACATACCGTTTTCTGCTTATACTTTCAACTCTCATGGGCCCACACAGATCTATATGTAATAATTTTAGTGGTTGAGTAGTTGATGGAATGGGTTTGCTCTTGTGGGAAGCTTTTCGAATTTTGCCTAATTCACACGCAGGACATAGATGTTCCTTTCTGAATTTTAACTTTGGTAATCCTTTTACCAAGTTTTTGAGTGCTAACTTTCGGAGATCTCGGTAATTTAGGTGAGAAAGCCGTTGATGCCACAAATGATTTTGATGTTGGATGTTGTCGGAAAATAGACAGACTGTGGATGAAGGCTTTGTTGTTTGTAGGTTGATTGTATATAGGTTTGATTTTCTTGATCCTACTAAGAGTTCTTCTTCCTTTTTGTTTCTGATGCTGCATTCTTTGGCTCTGAAGAGCACTTGTAATTCTTTATCACAGAATTTTCCGATACTAAACAGGTTGTGGCTTAATCCTTCAACGTAGCAGACATCCTTGATAGTGAGATTTTTGTGGTGGATGTCGCCGTAACCTCGAATATATGCTGAATTATTATTGCCGAAGCGTACTTTGCCGTCGTATTGTTCGATGTAGTTGCTCAACAGTTCTTTCTTTCCTGTCATGTGTGTGGAGCAACCCGAGTCTAAATACCACACATGATGGAGCTGCACAAAGAAAAAAATTAAATCTTTTTAGGTACCCATATTTGAATGGGTCCTTCTTTGTCAAATTTGAAATTCTGTTGACCTTGTCTTTTGTTAGTTTTAAGTGTTGGAACAGTTTTTGGTACCCATATTGTCTTTGTTATGTTAGGGAGATTTTTAGGTATCCATTTATTCAGTTTCTTTCTTGTCCTATATATTTGTGTCAGGTTTTGATGCTCCTTTTTGGAATAGTTCTTAGGTCGCCATTCTTGCATTTGTTTATTATTCTTATGGGATATTTTCGGTATCCAAGTTTTAGTTGGGTTTGATTTAGAATTTGAAGATACAATATTTTGTTTCCAACTTAAGTTTGTCCTTTTGGAAGCATCTTTTGGGGTTTTAGTTTTCTTTTCTTTCTTTTTGAGAAATTTTGTATTATATTGAAAAGAATGCTTTATTACAAGCTGCTTCGTAGATTGACTAGAATTTATCCTAGGAGAATTTTCATAATGGGGTAAGTCTTTCTTTTCTATCTTTGGATTCGTCATTCCCTCAGTTTTTATCTTTTGATTCCTTAGATGTCGATCTGTAGACAAAGTAGGAGTATTAGACGAAGAAGATATATAACTACTTGTATTTTTAATAGTAGATATTTCTTTAAGAAGTCGTTGTTTTTCGATATTAAACCTTATTCTTTCAGCATTCAGAATTTTTTGTATATTAGCAATTTGTTTGACTTTTTCTGGTATATATATGTTGTTTATTGGTTTATCAGTGGAGAAGGGGACTTCATCCTCTTTCTTTTGAGGGCATTCGAGTTCTTTTTTGAGAGTTATTAACTGTTGATTTTTTAATTGACTTTCGTTTAATGTAGTATAATCTATGTGGATTTCGGCCTTTTTTGGTTTTTCTTCTCCTATTTCCTCAGCTTCAGATTTCCTAGTGAATATTATTGGTTTTGGTAGTTCTGTTTTCATATATTCGAAATCAGAAAGTTGTTTACATAATTTTTCATCTGGATTTTCGTGTTGTTGATATCCTATTCCTGCTCTAGGAACATAGAATCGTGTGTCTTTGGGTTTGTTAAATTTTACCAGTAGCTCACACTCTTCTCATCTGATTAATTGATCCTCTATTACTTTAATTTTTGAGTATAAAGCACATCGTTGCTCGAGGAGGGTTTTATTTTGGGCTTTAATATTTACATTTTCATTTCTATATGTTGAGGATTCTTTTGTTAGTTCATTAATTTTTAGTTCTTGTTTCTCAATTTTGGAGTTTAAGACTGTTATCCTCTCTTGTTCAATTTTCAATTTATTAGCTATAATGGCTTTTTGTTCGAGAATTTGTTTTAATATGTTCCCGCTATTCTGATCCCTTGTATAATGTTCTTTACCTATTTTTCTTTCGTTTTTGATAATTTTGATTTGTTCTTTTAAAGCTTTTATTTGTTCAAGCAAGTAGGGTGTGTGAGAATTTACCTGCGAATCGTCCGATGATGCATATGCAGTGTCGGAAGCGCTTGGATCTTCTGCATCGGAGTCATCGTCAAGTCTTGCCATGAGTGCACAGTTCTCGGGTTCACTGTCAGAAGAGTTCTCTAGCCAATGGTCTTGTTCTGCCATCAGTGCTATGCCTGCTTCCTTTTGTTTGGAAAGTTGAAGTTTTTTAACATAGTAGTTGCTGTCTTTCTTCTTAGGCTGCAGGCAATCCTTTGCAAAGTGTCCAAGCTTCACACAATTGAAGCACTTTGACTGTTTGTCTATCGTTTTAGGCTGAGATGTCTCTCCCTGCTTTTCTTTATTTCGAGAGCTTGTAAACCTTTGTTTGTTGGATGAGGAAGATGCCTTCTTCTTAAAGAACTTCTTGTTCACCATCTTGGTGAGTAATGTCAACTGCTTTTTGACTTCTTTCATCTCCATATCCGAGTTCGAATTGGAGTCATCCTCAATTTCTGAAGAGCTTGAAATTTTGCTTATTTTGGACTTTGACGATTTTTGCTTTCGTTCAGTCACAAGAGCTATTGATTCTTCAGACACCTTTTGTGTATTTTCTTTGACTAATTCATTGATGTCTTCAATGTGCTGTGCGAGGTTGTCAAAGATCGTGTGGATGTCCATTTCGTCTAGGTCTTTGTTCTGCCATATTTGAGTTGTCACCCTTTTCCATTCTGGCAGTAAAGATGAAAGGAACCGGATGTTTATCTCCATGTTTGTTTTGGAAATGCTTATTTTCCTCATCTCATTTATGAGGGTCAGAAACCTTTGGTAGGTGTTGTGTAGGTCTTTATCCGGTTTGGCCTTGAATGAATCGTAGGCCATTAGTATATTAGCTTTCTTAGCCTTGATGCCGACTTCTGTTCGTTGCATCATTTTGTGTACTTCATCCCACATATCCTTAGCCGTAGTCATACTGTCTATCAGGAAATAGATGTCATTGGGTATTGCTTGCAGGAGATAGGTTTTGGCCAATAAGTCTTCTTTAGCTCTCATTTTCTCCAGATCAGAGTACTCTTCAGGAGTTTTGAGCCTTCGAGAAGCCAGAATGGGTGGGTCATTCTCTGGAATTCCATCTATGTGCATCCAGAATTGAGCATATCCATCAAAGAGAGATGATAGTATTGACACTGCTTGTTCTTTGCTTTCTAGGAAGGTTAAGAATCTGCTCCTCCACGCTGTGTATTCTCCACGTCGTAGTATCGGCGGTCGGACATCGTTTCCCATTGAGTAAGCATCTATGGTTCTTCCTTAGATTTGTTGGATTCTTTCTACTTTGATTTGAAGATCGAAAACTTGAGAATTTTAAGAAATCACACGGAAAGGGTTATTTGAACTGGTACAAAATTTTATAATAGCCTTTGTGTGTGGAAAGTGACACTTTCTGTTTATTCAAGTAATTTGTATGAGAGTATTGGTTGTGCTGATACGAAAAAGATGTGTGAAAAAAAAATTCGTACTGAAAAAGAATAGTTTTTTTTTTTCGTATCTGCAACAATTTTCGTATGAGGAAAGTAAATGATTTTCGTATGAAAAGTTCAAAAAAATTGTTTTGCAATAGTTTTTTTGTGTTGAGAAAATGTTAAACAAACTTTTCGTACGAGTAATAAGAATGTTTTCGTATCTAGAAGTTTTTCGTGCGTAAACTTTTACGTATTTGAACAAATATAATTGTTTTTCGTATCAAAGTACTCTTCGTACGAAAGTCAAAGCTAAAAGTTTTCGTATTGACCCTTTTTCTTTCGAGAGAAAAATTATTTTTCGTATCACAAATATTTGTCGTACGAAAAAAATATTTTTGTATACACAAACCTTTTCGTATGGAAATCAAAAGTTTTTAGTATAAAATTTTCGTATGTAAACTTTTTCGAACAGACCTTTTTCTTAGGAGAATAAAATTGTATTCCGTATCAAAAAACTTTTTCGAATGAATAGAGTGTGCGAAAAAAAATTTCGGGTCAATAGTATGCGAAAAACAATACTATGCAAAAAACAATGTTTTTCGGATTCAAAGTTTTTTGTATTCAAAGTTTTTTTTTTCGTATGCTACAGTATACGAAACTGTAAAGTCAATGCGAAAAAATCGGAGAATGTGAGAGATACGAAATCTTGGTCAATGCAAAAGAAAAACTTGGTACGACAAAAATCTTTCAAGCACGGTTCGAAAACATCAAACTGTCGAATGCCAAGTTCACAAATAGCTTCAATTAACTCTTTTATCAATGAATTTTGAACGAAATATGCTAGGTAATGATGCAAAACACTCGATTAACACAATTTTAGAGCAAATCATATAGCAATTTTCGAGAATTTGCAAGAACACAGTAATGATCAACGAAATTTTCGAATCACGAACTTATCCAATCACTCTTAGAATTTGAGTAAATTATCAAAATCAGCTAACAATTGTTATGTAAATATGATCTGCGAACATATTCATCTCAACATCAAGCACAAATTCACACAAAATCAACAGATTGCTCGATGCGAAAAAAAAAAATCTGTGGTGCGAAAAAATTTTCAGCGCGCAATCAAACACATTTTCACCACATTTTCGATCCGCAAATCAAGTAGAATTGGCTCTGATACCAATTGTTAGGCCCGTTCTTAATAATCTAAGGATGATTAACACTCAATTAGGTTGGATTACCTTGAGAATTTGGAAGTTAGGGTTTGAAGGTAATTGAGAGAGAAAGTGGAGTGTTCTTCAAGCTAGGTGTTAGATACAAATCAAGTGTGTATCATTAAGCTTGGGAAATGAACGTACAACTGGACCTAAGTAAGCTACACTAGCTATATATACCATACTTGTGGTATATTTACAAATAAGTCCCTAATCTATTATAAAATTACACACTTGCCCAATACTAAAGATAGCTTACAAAATAGAACACAACTAAAGTATCTTCTACAGTAGAAATTCTTAACATACGTGCTACCCGTTATTCACATAGCTACCAAACGTATGCGATAGTTAACAAATCCATATATTCCGACTATAATTACTCCGCACGCATTTGGCTTAATGAACTTCCCCGAGTTTAGACGCTTTCGGCGCCTAAGGTCTGAGAAACCACACATACGAAATCGAATTTCATCTTTGATCGGTTTTACGTAGTGATGCGCTAAGTTTATTGTTCTAACCGGTTCAATCACTTTTTTCAGTCTCGTAAATAAATCAAGAATCATGCATATAGTGATCAAAGTACACACAAACACAAACACATAATACAGAACTTAACTCATACATACGATTACATAAAATACGAGTAACATTAATACGAATTCATAATCCGTTCTAATACGACCTTAATCACACAGAAACTTAAGTTAGCATATTAAAAAAATGAAAACAACCATGAATTTAAGGAAAACATAGCTGAAAACATCTATATAAAAGTAAAGAATTCCCCTTGCACGATGATCGAGTTCTCACGTGTCACCCCGGTGTTCCCGTCGTGTGATTGAAAGAAAAAATCGCCTCGGAGACCCTCGAAATCACGTTCTTGGCTCTTTGTTCTCTGCCCTAGCCGTAAAGCGTTAACAGTGGTGTTGGAAGTCTACGTTGTTGAGTGCAACGAGGAGGCAAGGTCGACGATTGCGCACACGTGGAGGGAAGGATTGGTGAATTCGGGGGCCAACGGTAGCAAGCTGATTCCAGTATGGGAAGTGGAGATTCCCTGAGATAGACATGGAGCGATACTCGGGGTGTGGCAACCTAGCTGCGGACTAGTGTTCGACTTGTTTCGGTTGTGTATTGGGCTATCAGTCATTCTTGTAACCAATTACGCTAACATTATTTTGAATGATAAAATACAAGAGGAGCAAACCTACCTGAAAATTCTTTTTAAAATATCTAGAGATAAGTTAAGAAACGTTTAAAAATTAAAAAGTGATAACCCAACTACTTTTCTGTTTTCCAAGATATAACATAATTTGTCTTGTTATCACGTTTTTCTTGAAGAAATGATTTTTGAAAAGAAGAAACAAATTTTTACAAGTCTACTTCACCCCTCCCCCTCCTCTTACTCTTAGGCATTGTTAGGTCCGTTTTTATCATCCAACGAAGAACTCGAGCATAGATTTAATCGAAATTACCTTGAACAAGATTGAGCGGAAGCATTTGGGTAATATTCAATCAAATCTTCATTAATCACACACTTTCTCTCCAATTAACCTCTTTCTCTCTCTACAATTAACCCTAGCTTAGATAGTGATTAGAGAGAGTTTTTCTAGTGAGAGAAAGCTAAACTCAAATTATGTGTATTTTACACACACTTGCCCTATATATACCAAAGCATACTTTGGTATATTTACACTTTAGTCCCTATATTTACATAAAATACAATTGAGTCCCTAGACAAAGATAACATGATTATTGAACACTAGAAAATATTCCTAACAATCTCCCCCTTAGTGTTCAATTGTCATTGAAGCGCCGGTTGTCTTTGTCTTTGATAATCTTCAGTCTTCATCAGAATTTTATCACAGCAGAAAGATTCCTAACAATCTCCCCCTTTGATAATTTTTTCCTTTGTGTTCAACTTTGAATTTGACACGGTCTTTTGTTGCAGTCTGAAGAAAATAGCTGAGAGCATCTGGAGAATCTTCAGTCTCCCCCTATTTACATGCACCCTCTTTTTCTTCTTTGCAACTTGAATCTTCGTCACCTTCTTGCATATATCAGAGTCGCGCAGATCGTCAGCATTGACTTGTCGTGTATGCTCGAACCATGGAGAGAGGTCTTGTTTGTTGTGGTTCAGCACGTGCGTTGAAATCTTGGCTTCTTTAATGAGTTCACGTGCTTCGCCTCCTTGATATACTTCTCCCCCTCATGGCGATTCATTTGTATCGTCATGCTGTGTGATCAAGGTGAACCTGAGTGTACGCGGAACGTGTTGTCGTTGAATTCCGGATGAAGTACCTGAAATGGGACAGACGACCGATCATCGTGAAACATCCCTTGATGTCACTCTTGGTCGTTGATGCAAAGTCACACAGACTTTCATTTGAAGGGACTACGGGGCCACATAGGCATCCCGTTGACATCGTTCTAGAGTCGTGCTCCATAAGATGGCCTGCTACCGTTGTTGTTTTTATGTTGCAACGGCAGGACTTCCTTCTGATCATAGAAGCACATCATTTAATGATGCGTCTACAGAAGTTCTGGCATGGTCTCGTAGACCTGCAATATGTGTGTAAAAGAATGTATGTGTCCTAGAAAAATTGAAAAAATATTTAGGCTATGAGGACACACTAGACATTTACGTGTTCAAGAAAAATCGTGGTGTGGGGCTGTGGACCACTTTGTTCAATATCTCCCGCTTCCAAATGAAACGGTGATAGCATATGCGGTTCCCCGTGAGATATTGAAACATATGTCTTTTGGGAGACAAATGAGTAGCTAGGAAGGGTCGTGCATGCGCCTTTGGACCAGATGAAGCGTCTTCTACTCGGGATCTGATAAATCAGTCATGTACCTATATGGTTATGGCCCGGATAGTTTGTGGTTGAGTTGTAAGCATGTCATCGTGATACGCTCAATACTCTCACATACACTCGGGGTTTGTTCCTGGGTTAGGATCAGTTGGGTCTACTGAACCTTTGGAACAGGTATGTGAACAACTCTTTTGTGTCCATGCGCTTGTTGGCATTTAGGTAGCACTCCCTCTTCAAAGCATGAAGGTTGTCTGTAGGGCATTCCCCTTTAAGCTCTAGCGCTGTTTTTAGGTAACACTCCTCCTAAATACTTGCGCTAATTCTAATGTGATGCCCGTGCTCCCCTTAAATAGATGCGCTTTTTGAGAACTTGCATATTACGAAGAAATCAAGCGCCTTTTGTATTTGAAGTGACACTCCCCAATAAATGTGTCTTTTGCACTTATAAGTCTCACTCCCCCTAAAACATATGCGCCTTTTACTTTAGAACTATGGTAATACGCTCTTTTGAAGGTCATGCACCTTGTCTATCTATCTATCCACTCCCCCAAAAAGAATATAGAATATGAAGACCGACTATTCTATAAAATTAAGCGCTATTTATACTAAGTCGAACTCTCTATGATAGTCAAAAACTGAAAATATAGAGTTTGACTCCACAAAAATTCAAGCGTTTTTTGAATTTTGAAATCGGCTCGGCCTTCTTTAAACATTGTAGCTCAAAAGTTTTTCTTCCCTTTTTTTTTTTTTTTTTTGTTTTTTTTTTTTTTTTTTTTTTTTTTTTTTTTTTTTTTTTTTTTTTTTTTTTTTTTTTTTTTTTTTTTTTTTTGCTCCTTTTTTTTTTTTTTTGGCCTTTTTTTTTTTTTTTTTAATGCCCCTTTTTTTTTTTTTTTTTTTTTTAACGAAAAAATAAAAATAAAAACAATGTTAAATCAAGAGCTTTGGAATAGTCTTGATTTGGTGTGTTTGCTCACGTCGCAGACCGATCACGTGTGTGGAGCAAACCGAATACCACACGTGTCGGGTTCTTGTGCGACTGCTCATCATTGCATATCGACCATACATGTGGAGCAATCGTCGTCTATTTACCTTGTATGATCGGGATCCTGCAAAACAAATTATCGGGACTTTGGTACCCACTTTTGGACGGGTCCTCCCTTATTAGCAGTGAAACAATTATGCATATAAGGTTCAAATTTGAAAGCAAAATTATCACATAAAGCAGTCATAGGAATCCACATTTGTCGAGGACTACTTAATTCCATTTGTAGCTTAGGTTTCCAAATTTGTTGTACCTTTTTGAAATTTAACTTTTCGGCATCGGTGAATGTGTGTCTTTGTGTAGAAGAGAAAATTTTCTCTTTCGCCAGTCGCTTAATATGTAATTCGGATTTGACTTTGACCGGGTACTTGAGAGAGGAATACGAGCTTATAGAATCAATAGCATTAAGTACAGAACTGTCGTATTTCCTACCTCTAGACTCACATCATTCACTTTGTAATGTGTACTAAATGAGCTACTTTTGTTTAGACAATTATTACTTTTGGACGTTTCAGTTTTAATAGAGAATGTGTATTTATTGTCTGTTTTAGCTTTAGTAGCTTCTTGCTTTATCTTTGGAATGACTTTAGGAATTTTTGGAGGAAGAATAGAGTTAGGAACAATTTTGTTTATTGTAATAGAAAATGAATTGTCTTGCTCTATTCTTTCCTGCTTTATAGGTTTAGTCATTTGAGTTTTCTGATCCTGTTTAGAAGATATATCGTTTAAAGGTTCAGGTTTTGCAGGATGAATGGTTGTAGTTGTGTCATTTTCTAAGGAATATTTGAGAAATGAATTCTCCTTTAAAAGCTTATCCATTTTTGCTCGAAACTCTTTACGTTCTGATTCCAGAAGAGAATTTAATTCAGCAATTTTGCAAGTATTTTCTGGAATAGAGCAATTCTTAGATTCGGGTTTTATAGATTGTATAGAATGTTCCTTGTTTGGCACGGACTCAATTGTTTGAGTCGACTTATTTAGAGACAATATAGTTTCTTTTATTTCGTGTTGCTCAGTTTGTCCTCGTTTAGCTAGAACATCTTCTAATTCTTTAATTTTTGAATATAATTGATTTCTTTGTTCAAGAAGACTTTTATTTTGGGCTGTACTATTTATTTTTTCGTCTCTACATGTAGATAATTCTTTTGTAAGTTCGCTTATAGTTGATTCTTGTTGTGCGACCCTTGTCTTTAAGCTCGTCAGCCTTTCTTGTTCTATTGTTAGTTTATTTTTAAGAATAGATTTTTCTTCTAGAGTCTTAACTAAGCAGTTGTAATTATTTTCTAGCCTAGCTTCTAATTCTTTGATTTTTAACAAGTAGTTGGCTTCCATATTTACTTTCTGGGTTGGATATTTTTATCGTTATCGTGTTTTTGAATTGATATTAAATTTTGATTAATGTGATCGAATAGATTTTCGAAGGATTAAGTTTTCAGAAGTTTAGGTATCAAAAAAAAAAATTGAAATGATTAGAAAAGAAAAAAACTTATACCGAGAATAATTTTTGTACCGAAAAATTTTACTAGTCCAAAAAAAATTTTGTTAGCCAAAAAAAATTTTTTCGTATGAACTGGGAACCTTTTTGAAGCAGGTACGCAAAAAATCTCGTAGCTAAAAATTTAAAATTTTAGGACTTTTTATTTTATTTTTTTTTATTTTTTATTTTTTTTTTTTACCTAAAACTATCGAAAGCTTTGCGGTATCGAAAATCTTTTTCCCATCATAAATTTTCGTATGTGTATAGAAATGTCTGTCGTATGAGAAACGTTTTTCGTATGAGATAGGATGCGAAATCTTTAAAGAAATAATAGAATATTTATACGAAAAATTTTTGCAAAGGTTTTCGTATGGAATAGTGTTTTCGTATCACAAATCTTTTCGTATGGAAATCAGAAAGTTTTTCGTATCAGAGGTAAAAGTTTTCGTATTGACTAAAAGCGTACCACAAAAATAGATTTCGTACGAAAGTAATGTTTTTCGTATATGTTTTCGTACGACAAAAAATGTTTTTCGTATCAAAGCATTTTTCGTACGAGAGAAAAAAATTATTTTTCGTATACAAATACTTTTTCGTATTGTAAGAAAAGTTTTCGTGTTCACTGTAGCATTCGAAAACTTTTAACAAATATTTTTCGTATAGATTTTCGTACCAAAGGATTTCGTACGAAAATCAAGTTTTTCGTATCTAAAAGTTTTCGTACTGAAAATCAGAAATTTTGTCGTATGAAACTTTTTCGTATTGGAACAAAAATTGTTTTTCGTATGTAGACTTTTTCGTACGAAAGTCAAACTCAAAAGTTTTTCGTATGAGATATTTTTCGTACGAGAGAAAAAAATATTTTTCGTATAGAAATTTTTTTTCGGATGAACAGTGTTTTCGTGTGAACAGTGCGTGCGAAAAAAATTTATTTTTCGGATGAACAGTATGCGAAAAACTTTCCGTATCCAAAGTTTTTTTTTTTTTTTTTTCGTAAGCTACAGTATACGAAACTTATAAAGTCAATGCGACAAATTCAGCAAATGTGAGAGGTACGAAATCCAGGTCAATGCGAGAAAGAAAACTTGGTACGAAAAAAATCTTATGAATGGTGCGAAAATATTTTCGTGCGAAAACTTTTATTTGGTGCGAAAACGCGAATTTATATGCGAAATCTTCAAATAACACTCAAATTATCACTTTAAGCACAGTTAATCGATCAAAATTGACTGGGTAATCATATAAAACACTCGATTAACACGATCGAATCCAAAACATAGTCCAATTAAGCAATTTTGCGTGAAGAACAGTTTGAAGATAAAAACAATTTTCGTTCGCAGATTTCAATCTTTGGCCAAATTATGCTCAATTAATCGACGATAATCGCAAATAACATAGATCAAATGATTCGCAAACATATTTCGTTCAGAATCATGCGAAAACAGCAAGCAAAATAGCATACGAAAATCATATAGGCATGCGAAAAATTTCGTGCGAAGAACACATCATACGACAAAAACAAATTCAGCAACAAAATTCATCAATTCACACGATTTTGGCTCTGATACCAATTGTTAGGTCCGTTTTTATCATCCAACGAAGAACTCGAGCATAGATTTAATCGAAATTACCTTGAACAAGATTGAGCGGAAGCATTTGGGTAATATTCAATCAAATCTTCATTAATCACACACTTTCTCTCCAATTAAACTCTTTCTCTCTCTACAATTAACTCTAGCTTAGATAGTGATTAGAGAGAGTTTTTCTAGTGAGAGAAAGCTAAACTCAAGTTATGTGTATTTTGCACACACTTGCCCTATATATACCAAAGCATACTTTGGTATATTTACACTTTAGTCCCTATATTTACATAAAATACAATTGAGTCCCTAGACAAAGATAACATGATTATTGAACACTAGAAAATATTCCTAACAGGCATATTTTATATTACAATTGTTATCAGAGCTTGGTTACTCATACGACAGGCCTAATAAGCTTGAGTAAAATATCTAATGATTTCTTCAAGTTTCCTTTTTGGTGAGTTAAGGTTAGCGAGTAGAATTACTTTCTGGTTAACGTTTTGGATATAGGCGAGAGTAGAAGAATTGTGTGATTGTACTTTTCACATAGTGAATTTTCTTCGGCCTTCTTATTGGGGTGGTTTTTTCCTCTTCGTTAATAGAGGATTTTGCATGTTAAATCTTTGTGTTGTTATTTTCTCATGTTTTACATTTTCAGGACAGATTCTGGGAGAAATATCCGTCATTAAAATTCTCAATAAGTGGTATCAAAGCTAAAAAAACCTAGTAGTTCTGAATATTCTCTGTGGTTGCATCTTTGTCTGATCTTCCACATCGAAAAGGATACCACCAAGAGGTTTGTTCGTGCAATGGAGCTACTGACGGGTGTAGCTTGTGCGCGGATGAGGTTTGGACAATTCTGTTATTGTTCGAGTGTTTGCAAAGTTCTTGTTCACTAATCCTGGAAGATGTCCATAAATATGTTTTCAAATCTAGCGAAATATGATGGGAGATGTTCGACGAAAGAATTAATTTTTTCATGTGAAAAGTGCAAGTGAATGATATTTTGATTCATTCGGGGTTACACAAAGCTTGAAGGCCAGATAGATTCTTAAACACAATGATACCAACATATCACTAAGGAAACAATCACTAAGGAAACATCTAGTGTGAGCAAATCTGGAATCAACAACGAAGATTGAGAGCAAATGGATTTTTTTCTTCCATATTTTTGTTTTTTCTTGAGAAACCCACATTAGACTAAACTGAATTGAGGAACCAGGCTAGTCATGACTGTATCCACGATTATTTTTCCGATTCTTTATTTTTTATTCTTCCCTGATCTCTGTTTTTTTTTTTTTTTTTTTTTTCTTTTTCTTTTTTCTTTTCCGGGTCTCATTTCACTAAAAAGAGAAAAAAAAATAATAAAGCTAGGGTAAAATCGTTGTTTCCATAAAACGAGTACGTAAGAGGTAGAAAAGCTTGAAACAAGTATCTAAACATAAAAATTTTCGATATGGAAATTTTTTCTTAAGAAGTACCGAACTGCAGGAATTTTATTCGATCTGGGATTAAAATATATATACCCGTTATTATTATTATTATTATTATTATTATAGGAGAAAACAGCCAACTTTAGTTTTATGAGAATAATTTTGCATAGGCAATGGGGCATATTGAGGCCGGCACATCTCTCTCTCTCTCTCGATGTGCAAATTGTTGAAAGTATCTCTAAATGCTACTGCCAAACATGAAACATACATAAATAAGCCGGCCAATCCATATTTAGAAACAGTCAAAACAGTTACTTAATTACTAATCTCTGAATATTCAGAAAGCATGCACTTGGAAGTTGGATATAAATAGCTAACGCCCCCAAAGAATTTGATTACCATCACTTCTTGCAGCAGTCAGCGCCATGGAAAGGAGGAATGTACTACTGTTCCTAATCTTGTTTTTTACTATAGCCAATTGTGAAGCTTCTTCTTCTTCTTCAGCCGATAATAATAAGGTAATAATGAACATGCAAACTCATAGAAATCACGACGACAATGTAATTAGAGAGGTAGGGTGATGATGGTGATATCATCTTATATTGCAGAAGCATTACATCGTCTACATAGGAGGGGATCACTCCTTCCAGGACTCGGAATCAGTGATTTCTGCTAATCATGAGATGCTTGCCTCTTTGTTGGGAATAAGGTAGTAATGAAAACATATATTGTGTGCTTTATGACTAAGTGGGCTGCTTCTTCTGTTGTCTTTGAATCATATCAAGTCTATAATATAATCTCACCAGCCATTATGAAGCAAAGGAGGCAGCAGTTCATCATTATACTAAAAGCTTCAGAGGTTTCTCCGCCATGCTCACTTCAGATCAAGCGAAACGGCTCTCGGGTTCGTAGATTCTACGTCGCACGTCTCTTTTCTAGTTAGCTATCTATCGTAAATATACGTAGTGTTCTAGTTTTCGTTCGTTTCCCTGTTGTAGAGAGCGCTTTGGTAGCATCAGTATTCGAGAGCAAGACCAACCACATTCATACGACGCATTCGTGGGAGTTCTTGGGCATAACAAATGTGGAACATCAACAACCGCTGACGAACGGCTCGATATCTAACATAGTCGTCGGCGTCATAGACACTGGTAATAATTTAATTTTTTTTACTTTTCATCAGTTTAAAAACAAAACAATAAAACTATACCATCTCACAGGAGTCTGGCCTGAATCTAAAAGCTTTGACGACTACGGACTTGGCCCCGTCCCCACCAAGTTCAGGGGACAGTGCTCGACCGGGGAAAATTTCACTTCGGCAAATTGCAACAGGTAGTGTGTGTGTGTGTACTTGTACGTAGGAATAATGATAAAAATGTTCATTAAAGACCCATTAGATCATCAAACGGGTCTGAGTCTAAATCCACTTACACCTGACATTCTACGGCGCCTCACATGCACACTCCTCTCGAACCTGGGTAAGTCAAGGTTGTGGTCTAAATGGGTCTAACCTCAGACTCATTAGAAGATCCAATGGATATTTAATGAATATTTTTGTCATCTCCACTTGCATATATCGATCATTACAGTTTTAAAGTATGTGAAGATATATCAATTGGTAAAATGAATGGAGTGGACAATTTGGCTAATATCATAATTGACGTTACACATAATCTTGTTGCAGAAAAATTGTGGGAGCTAGATACTACTACAAAGGATTTCTAGCTTACTACGGATCTTTGGAATCATTCGGCCGCAAGTTCTTCTTATCTGCAAGAGACAGCGACGGCCATGGGACCCACACGGCGTCCACGATTGCCGGCTCACTGGCCCCCCAAGCCAGCGTTTACGGAATAGTAGAAGGCACGGCGCGGGGAGGCGTGCCGGGCGCTCGGCTTGCGGTTTACAAGGCGTGTTGGTTCGGCCTTTGCAGCGATGCAGACGTCCTAGCCGCCATGGACGACGCCATCGACGATGGAGTGGACGTGATATCCATGTCCCTCGGCCCATCGCCGCCCCAGCCTGTGTACTTCAACAATGCTATTTCCATCGGGAGCTTCCACGCATTTCAGAAGGGGGTAGTTGTTTCCGCGTCTGCTGGGAACAGCTTTCTCCCCAAGACAGCGTGCAACGTTGCTCCTTGGATTCTGACGGTGGCCGCAAGCACCATGGACCGAGACGTTCAGACCAATATTCATCTGGGAAATTCAAAAATCGTCAAGGTATGTTGTATGTTCCGTTACTCTGCATATCTTAATTTGAAATCTCTATCTGTGATCCATTACATATACTTCTCCATGCATGTGCAATTAAATATATATATATATATAGACAAATATTATTTTATATTTTAAAATTTATTATTAATTTAAAATATTTAATAAATAAATTTTTAAGTGAAAGATAAAATTGGAATAAACAAACAGTTGAAAGACAAATCGTAATTAGATATAACTAGTATTTTTACGCATACCTCAATGTGTGCTAATATATAAACATATATGTGATATTATTTTATGTGTAATTTTATATATTTATATATGAAGTATTATTTTTAGGTATATAAAAATAAAAAAAATGATTTGCAATGGATAGATAGGTGGAGCAGCTATCGTAGTAGTCTCCGAAAATCAAATAATATGTTCGTTTTCAGGGTTTTAGCATCAATCCAATGGAGATGACGAGCTTTTACGGCCTCGTGCTAGGAAGCGGCGCTGCTGCCCCGGGAATTCCATCAAGAAATGCCAGGTCAGCTAAATCATCCTTCCTTAGTTCTTCTTCCATTTTTATCAACAACAAAGTTGCTGCTTATCTTCAATTCATGTATCATATAGCTTCTGCAAGAAAGATACTTTAGATCCCGCCTTGATCAAGGGGAATATCGTCGTGTGCGAGCTTGAGCAAATTTTCGACAACCGAACGGAAAAGGGTGCTTCGGTACAGCAAGGCGGCGGGATAGGTGTAATAATCGTGGATCAACTTGCAAGAGATATCTCTTTTCAGTTTGTTCTTCCAGGAGCACTCATAGACTTTGATGAAGCCCAACATCTTCAAGATTATATAAGTTCAGAAAAGTGAGTCTTTATCATGAACTTTTCAATGCAACAGACGATACTATCTATTCAATTTTTCTGTTTTCTTTTTTGGGCTCATAACTAAAGGAGTAAGTAATAATAATAGGTACCCAATGGCTAAAATTTCAAAGACAACGACAGTTTTGGGGACTAAACCAGCGCCAGAAATGGCAATGTTCTCGTCAATGGGTCCTAACATCATCTCTCCAGATATAATCAAAGTACCCACCAATGCTAGATTAGATTACTACTGCTAAATTATATGTGGAAATATTATTTGATGATTACATTTTAATTTGGTTTTACAGCCAGATATTACCGCGCCTGGAGTTAACGTTCTAGCAGCATGGTCTCCTTTGGCTACTGCAACAACGGCGGGAAGATCGATAGACTACAACGTGATCTCGGGCACTTCAATGTCGTGTCCGCATGTTTCTGCATTGGCCGCATTAGTAAAATCGTATCATCCTACATGGAGCCCAGCAGCTATCAAATCTGCAGTAATGACAACAGGTAGGTGGTCTCTTATAATGTTAATGGAAGATTGTAATCATCGTCGTCAGCTTACTTACTTACTACACATATGTTCCTCCGAACAGCGACTCCCCAAGACAATACTTACGGCTTCATCAGAAGACACCCAAATGCCACTCAAGCGACGCCTTTTGACTACGGATCGGGCCATGTAAACGCCACGGCGGCTGTAGACCCCGGACTAATTTACGATTTTGATACGAGCGATGTTGTTGCTTTCCTTTGCAATACAGGTGCCAGCCCCGAGCAGCTAAGAAACCTCTCGTCCGGCGAAGTGTACTGCAAGAACACGACGGCAAATTCCTTGTATGATTTTAACTATCCTTCCATTGGAGTCTCCAATTTGATGGGAAGCTTGGCGGTGCATAGAACGGTAACATATTACGGCGAGGGTCTTGCAGTATACAAGGTGACAGTAGATGAGCCAATTGGTGTAAGAGTTACCGTCGAGCCAGATATGCTCCAATTCGAAAAGGTTGGGGATAGGGCAGCGTTTGTAGTGAATTTTACCCCGTACAATACGACTAACGGGGACTTTGTCTTCGGGGCTGTGACGTGGACGGATGGAATCCATGTCGTAAGAAGTCCCATTGGCCTTAGTGTCGTATCACTATGAGATATCCGCGCATGGAGCATATGTGTATGAAAAAACACTTAAATGATATGTGTTGCTTTGCAATAGCAAGTGCTTACAGCAATTTGAAAAATTTGCAGAAAAGTTATTCACTTTTATCCAAAAAAAAAAAAAAAAACCAGGAGAATGGTCCACTGATTGCGTCAGACTTGGAGACTTTCACCGTCGATGGTAGGTGGAGAGTGGGACATTAATATCTGACCCGATGATTAGCTGATCCTTAAGTGTATTGCGCAAGTCCATAGTCAATTGAGTTGGATATCTCGAATCGCTAAAAAATATAAAATAAATTATTTCAGAGAGACAAATGAAGTAAGAATATATAGTTAGCAAAGTAATTGCACATTACTTCACATAATTAACAAAGTGTTGGGATCAGTTTGGTGTTTAGAGGACGGTAGATAAACAATTCAGCCTTTTTGCGTTTTTTGGCGGTTTCAGTTGTTGGGAAACCCCTGATGTCCCCGGCACTCGTAGCCTAGGGGAACGTGGGGAATCAATTTTTTTTTTAAATTTCTCTCGTCAGCTCGGATTAGAAATGTGAAAAAATAACAGTGCATATAGAGACGTAAAGTGAAGGGCCTAAGCCTTACGCCAATTTAACTTCGATGCGCGTTGCCGTTCCCCCAGTTGAACGAGCTGTTCCATGTTCTTTGCATTAAATCGTCACGCCGACCTCTTGGTGTATCTCAAAACAGTTACTTCCTATTGGATGGCTAGTGAAGTAATGTTCATGGTGTATAGGAAACTCGAGTGTGTGACGGCTCGATTATGTTTTTTCTTGTATGGTATATGTGTGATTTTGGAGTGGCCTCAGTATATATAGAGCTAAAAAAATATCTCCTAGATATGTGTAATATTCCAGCTCCCTTAGTAAGGTAGACTGAGATCTTCTTGCTATGTTTATCTCATATCATTCTTTACTATGGTGCCAACCATATATGTGAAGCTAATTTATGGTAAGATGTATCAATCATACCTTATATAATATCAATCTAATATTAGGCTATATTTTCGATATCATGTCTAGCATATCTCAAAATTTCCTTAGCCAATTAAGAACTATTCTTTACTTTTGTATATCTTATCATATTTAATATATACCTTATATGCAATTTTCGAAAAATACCTTTTATGTATTTTGAAAAATGCCTAAGTAAAATACCTTAGGCCCTAATCGACTATTTAGACAGACATAAGTATCGATTTTAGCTTGATCGATGTCCACCATCGGCCCACTCGTGCGTCTTAATAACTCAAGGCCCATTAAGGCCTGTTACCTCGAAATTTTCCCACGTGCAAAATATCTAATGGAGATGACCCAACTACCGGTGGAGCTAACTAACGCACCGGCGTCATAAGCAGAATTCAACACCGCATGACACCCAACTACTCGAACTAACCAAGTTCAGGACCAAACAGAACAAGGAAACCGAACCCGGTCCGACCACTCTACGAGATCTGATCTCCCGTTGTTCCTCAGTAGCTCAGTGGTAGGCCGAGTAGGCGATGCTCCGAAAAGCCACACCAATCGAGCAAGACCTGCTCGGCCCAAACAATCCTAAGCCGGCATCGATCAAGACCCGCCAAGATCGAGCCGGTCGAGGCCGAGCAGGTCGAACCGACCGGGCTTCATTGAGCATTCACGGAGTTTCACGTTTCGAAGAAGCCGAGGACAAAGACCATCGTGCCGATCAGCAGAGCTTGAGGCCAAGCTCAAGGCCGACTAGGCCGAATCGGTCGAAGGAGCCGAGCAGGCCGAGTGGCGGCCAAGCTCGAGGTCAGCAAGAATAGATATGACACGTTGGTCGAAGCCGAGCCTCATGGAGCTAAAGAGTCGAGATCTTAGGAAGCGAACAAACAAAATTGTCGATATTCCTCGAAAGGATTCAAATCCTAACTGACTCGGAAGGAAAAGGACGTTCAAATGGAAGGAGTCAACAGAAAGAGATATGTTCGTAAGGAAACAGACGTTCAAACGGAAGTAGCCAACAGAAAGATATATTCTTGGAATGCCTATTGGACGTTCAAGTAGAAAGGAGATCTTGGATTCTCCAGGCCCAAAAGCCTCGGGAAGGTAGGTCATCTCATCACTATAAATACCCCCTTTCATTCCACATCCAAGGTATGCTTACTTCACCTTAACTCACGTACTGAAAGAAAGAAAGAACGAACGATCCTTGATGACTTAAGCATCGGAATGGTGTTGCCGCCAACAGCGGCTTCCTAGCTTATTTCTTTGTATTGCAAGAGACGATCCAATGTAGAGAAGGTGGCGCAGTTGATCGGAGGGCGAGTGGATTTTTTCTGGAATCATCAATGCCCAAACAGTTGTTTTGTTTATTTCGATACTACCTCGATGATTCTTTTCAAGCCCCACTCTCTAGGTTCTTCTCAATCGGCAAGAGATGAATCCAAGAGTTCAGTATCCACCTAGTCAATCCCATGATACCAAACTGATCCCGATTTGAGTATATATTTCATCGTCTTTAATTCGATGAACCGACTATAGACTTTCGTCCAACATACAAACCCTCCATCTATGGCCTAGGCCTAGTCAAGTGAGAGTCACGGTGTATGACAGAATTCGTGACTGGGGATATTACCAAACTAGCATCCATGTGTCACATGACCCAGTCTACGTACCTTCCCCAAGGACATCGTAGTTTACGATCCACGTTATATTAGGACACATAACTTGATTACTACGACACTGTGAATTCCTCTCGGCGGTGAAAGCACAACAATCACAATTTGTTGTGAAGACCGTATTTCGCTACGGATCCATGCAATTGCAATTCGAGTCTAGCAAACTAGTGATAAGTCAAGACCCCAAAGTCAACTCCGTTAGTGACCCCTTTTGGTATAAGGTTAATGCAGACTATTATAGCGAATCATCCGATCATTGTCACTCTCCGCATTTGTGATTGTATAATTACGAGTCAGTATCCAAATACAATCAATCCCCTGATTCGATTTTGTATCAATGTCATGACTTCTCACTTCTCAAGTGACTGATTGACGCAATCACTATAAAGTCATCAACAGATTTGCCGTATTCGATAGACTAGTACACAACTAGAGCCTTAGACTTATGGATGTGTTCTATGTTCGAGGGTAATAGTCCATTGGTGTCGTCATCTCTCATCCCAGGTGAATTAATGACCTCACTCGAAACACATGGATTTTATTTATTTATTATTTTATCAAATACCAAGTAAAAAACTCATTTAATCAATAAATAAATAATATCGCCTTCATCACAAAAATAAATGTTTCATAGAATTCTAAATATAATAACCAAATGATAAATAAATGTGCATACCCTATTTCATTTAATCATCATATGGCATTCTCTAAGGCCATATCCCTAACAGTCTCCCACGTGCACTCAATGTGATGCGTTGTCGTATCTAATATCCATCTTCCCCATATCTCTATCCAGCTTTGCCTGCGATAAAAGCTTGGTGAACAACTCTGCCACATTGTCCGCGTACGCTATCATCTGCACGACTATGTAGCCAGTTTCAATGAACACTCGGTACCCGTGGTATTTTTTTTCTATTTGTCAGGATATTTTGTGAGACTATGGTTCCTTGACTTGCACGATGCACCACAATTGTCACACCACAGTAACAACGATTTCTCGGTAATCTAAACCACCTGAAGTTCTTTCAAGAACTTTCTCATCTAAACTCCCTCCTTAGTTATCTCTGAGACCACTATGTACCAGGCTTCGCAGGTGGAATCTGAAGTTGTGCTTTATTTAGAACTCTTCGAGGAACCCGATCCCCCGTTTAGCATAAAGACGAAACCCAAAGTAGATTTTCATTCGTTCACGTCTGTCACACCACAATTATGGACTTTTAATTTCGGTTATCGATTTGGGAATTTTTATGTTTCAAATTGGGATTTTTTTCGGTATTTGAAATTGGTCTTCGATTATGCTCCAATTAGAGCTTTTTCTGCCGGACATAATTTGACTTCAATGTGTTTTAGTATTGTTGTTTTAGGGATTCGATTATGAGCACGTAATTGTCGTTATTCTTGGTACGGTATATGCTTAATACTTAGTATTGTATATGTTTAATAATGGTACTCTTTATTTCGGCATTTTGATTCTCCATGTTTCAAACGAATGGTAGTGTATTTTGATAATGTTGTGACTTCTCATTTTCGGTTTATGCAGTAATTGAACCAAACACAAACTTTATCCACTGTCATATTTCTTTATTTCGATCAAATAAGATCGATATAAATAATAAGATGACTAGTGAGCAACGTGAAGCTATAAAGAATACTCTTTTTTTATTTATTTTTAGACATGCCAAAAGTCTCTTATTAATTTGCTAGAATAGTTGCACTTTTAATCCCCATCAATATGTTGCATGAGGTATTAATTTTCTTATATTTTTATTTTTTTTTTGTAAATTTCCTAATTTGGAAAATTGTTATCAATTCAATGATATTTGCATGTTTAAGATAAATGGAGATGGAGGTATTGATGTTTTTCAATTCGACCTGATAGCTCACATCGAATGGGTGAATGCAAAGTTAAGGGAGCAGTTGCATGTTATTTGAGAGTTGAGGTCGCGGGCTCCTGAAGAGGTTAATGATGATGAGCATCGAGCGCACGAGGAATGTGATCAGATGTTTACAGAGGCACGTTATGAGGTTGATGCAGAGGGTTGTGTAGTGGTAAGACACGAGTATCTGTATGTTTGAGGGAGACGAGAAGGAGGAAGATACTACATTATAAGTGATTTTATATGTTGGATGTTTATTTGTTTTGAGACTATTTCTTTTTTGTTGGATGTTGTGTAACAACTAGCTTGTAATTTGCTATGTGGTGTTGGTGGAATTTTTTAGTTTGGCAGATGAGGTACAACATAATACAGTCGTTATGTACCATAACAATGTAACAAAGGTACAACAAACACATTTAAAATGATAAGACATATTAATAGCCATAAAAAAGTGACGAAAAATATGTAAAGACGACATCTGATATGTCAGGAATAACTTCTGACAATATCTCATGTCATAGATAGTCCACATGTCAGAAATTATATTATATGTCAGCTTTTGTCTTTAAAGATTTTATTACTACAAACTACGTATAAATGATACATTGTTGCACCACAATAAAGTACATTCACAAGGTAATATATGTTCCCTTTACACGTTAAATTTAGTACAACTTATTATGATATTCGTTTTTCGTCACCGTTTGAATTATTTTTCATGCGAAACTATTTTATTATATATATTTTACTTGGTATCGAATTTGATGGTTTAACTCTTACTATGAGTTGAAGATTTCGTTTCCAAACTACATAGTGAAATGTTCATACAAGGAACCATCTCTTGCATTGGAGATTGGTTTTAAACTACAAATTAGTGATTTTAAGGGTTACCCCATTAAATATGATACCAAATAAAATATATAACATATATTGATATTATAAAATGGTTTCACATCAAAATGAACGCAAATGGTTACGAAATTGTTTCCCATAATATGTTGTACAATATTTGTGAGTGATATGATACTCTTTAATTCACAGTATATGTACCTTAATATAATGCCACATGGTACCATTTGTAATACATATATAGTACTTTATATAACCATGTTGAACTACCTTATTACGGTGTCATACGGTACCACTCGTAACTAGTTTGTAGTACCAACTATATCAAATATTCTCCGATATTCTTTGACACATGTTGAACATATTTTTCGTCATCTGACATGTCAAAAATTCTCTGTCATGTCAGATTCTGTCTTTTGTTTTTCAATTTTTTTACGGCTTCAATTTAACGTACCTTTTTTTTAATCACATTTTTACTAACTTTTTTAATGTTGTTACAATACCTTATGGGACCGTTTGGTTATGAGCACAAGATAAAGCCCAAGATAAATAATTTATCTAACAACCCAAGATAATTTATCTCAACTTTTTAATTCAGGTTACTTGTAACGGGCCTTTGGTTTAATAACGGGCTGAAATATTAAATTCGGTCTGAAATTACAAAACCAAACACAATATTAAATATGATTATTTATATTATATGGGTTTTTCTGGGCTTTTCATCAAACCAAACACAACCTATGTATATATGTTGTGCTACCATTTTAATGTGATTGCACTACCTATTACAGATATGTTGTGGTACCATTTTAAAATCGAAATAATTACCTGACATATTAGAAAACAAATAACCAGAACCATTCAACAATCTAATGATCACCATAAATGCGTCACGATATTAATGTGATTGTTAAATAATCGACTTTCATCGTCACAACGAATTACAATTATCAAATCTAATCGTCAACCTACCTGAAATCTCTGCACTTAGTCTTGCTCGTTACTTTCTTAATTGCTTTCACTTCAGTCAAGAAATAGTCCAAACAAATAGAGTTGTTCAAGTGAAAGTCTGCAAAATAAAGTAAAATATGTCAAAAAAGACATTTTGTTGTGACAAATGGTACGACATCCTATTTAATAAAGATATTATGATAGCCTCTCATAAATGTACTACATATGAAAACAATAAGTACTATAACATCACGTCCAGTGGTATACAATAAAATTAAAACTGATAATGCATAATATACTTATACAAAAATTAGGATTGTTGTCAAATTAATCATACTTACTACCAAAAATAAATCTATCACTCTTAGATATGCTAAAATTCGGTGCCTAATTAGCTTTACTAGTGTCGACTGCCGAATTTCGACCATTTTTTTTATATTTGGCAAGTTACACAATAAAATTAAAATTGGTATTGCATAAATGCATATACAAAAATTAGGAATTTTCAAATTAACCTCAATTATTACCAAAATCAGATATTTCACACTTACATATGCTAAAATTCGGCGCCTAATTAACTCTAATAGTGTGGAATGCCGAAAAGACAACTTTCAACCATCTGCTTACATAGGTACTGCCATATTAACAAATTAAGTACCATAACAACACGTTCTATGCTGCACAATAAATTCAAAATTAGTACTTTATAATATTTGTATTACAAAAATTAGAGTTTTCGTCAAGTTAACCCCACCCACTACAGAAATAGATCATTCACACTTACAAGGGAGACCCATTACGAAACAGATGCCGGAAAAACAACTTTACATTGAAGGCCCAATACGAAACAATTTTTGTGCGTATAAGTAGGACTTACATGAACCGAAAAACTGCTAGACCGGGATACCTCAATGCTTTTCCGACAGTGCAATGGGATGGCGACGATCGACGGCGATCGACGACGATGGCTGTGAGACCGAGATCAATTCCTGGCTGAGTTGGCAACGATCGAAAAAACAGCTAGACTCTACACGTCGGTTATTTTTCGATAGCTCAATGAGTTGGCAACAATCGTCGACGATGGCTACGAGATCGAGATCGATTGATGACTAGAATTTTTGTATTTTTGGGTGAAGATTGTATATAATGCAATCGATCGATATAAGAATAGAAATAAATATAAAAGCATAAAGTAAGGGTTATGGTCATTTCAGTGAAAAAAATATTCTTACAGATTGCTCATCATAAAAGATTACTGACAAGGTAATGAATATAAGTTTGTATTTAAGTCTAGATTCAGCTATTATATAACAGAATATTTCTTACCCAAAAAGAAAAAAAGGACCGACCCGATAAGTTTTTCCGGTTATATGGGTTCCCATCCACAATTTGGAAATGTGGGCTCAAATCAACGCCAACCATTTAAAAACACAAACGACCATACACAATGTCATTTCTTTGCTTTATCAGATAAGAAAACAGAACACTTCATCACACATCCTCTGCGGACTATTGCTTCAAAATCAGCCACGTCATAGTCGTGACAACATCAATGGCGAGCGTGCAACACTTATCCTCCTCATTGGTGACCACGCCGCCGGTAGTTCCCCTACCGTCAAAATCGAATCTTCGTCACCGGCGTTTTGTTCCTCTAGCCTCGGCGGGTCGAGAGTCGTCGCTACCACCCCAGCAGCCGATTTCTCGCAGAGAGTTGGTAGCTGGGCTCCACGTTGCAGCAGCAGTTTCACTCTCGCCGCAGCTTCAAAAGCCCGCATTGGCTGAAGACGGCCCTTTATCTGAATGGGAAAGGGTTTACCTTCCCATCGACCCTGGCGTTGTGCTTCTTGATATCGCTTTTGTTCCCGACGACCCTACTCACGGTCGCTACTTCTATAACCATTTTCTATTTACTTTGTGTTTGCAGTTCTTCGTGAAGGCTTGCTTGCTCAAGTGTTCAGTTTCACCATTTGACTTGCTTCAATTTCGCAGGGTTTCTGCTGGGGACGAGACAAACCATCTTGGAAACCAAGGATGGAGGCACCACGTGGGTCCCACGCTCCATACCTTCTGCAGAAGATGAAGACTTTAACTACAGATTCAACTCGATTAGTTTCCGTGGCAAGGAGGGTTGGATCGTGGGTAAGCCAGCTATTCTCTTGTACACTGCTGATGCTGGAGACACCTGGCAACGTATACCGCTAAGTGCTCAGCTTCCTGGTGACATGGTAACTTTTATATCCACAGATTGTGTTCTTGAAAAAGAATGCGTAGATGATGATAAAAATCAAATATTCTAATGATGGTTGTTGCCGTTTTCTGTGGTATCAAAGGTATATATACAGGCCAATGGAGAAAAGGGTGCAGAAATGGTAACTGATCAAGGAGCGATATATGTTACATCCAATGGAGGATACAACTGGAAGGCTGCTGTTCAGGAGACTGTCTCGGCTACTTTGAATCGGTTGGTTTTCGTCATCCCATTAAGGAACTTTCTTTTCGTCATCTATGAAGCACGTGCTCGGGCTTACCCCTTTTTTTTTTCCTTTTCGCTGAGTAAAATTGAATCGCTGCTGCAGAACAGTGTCGAGTGGTATCAGTGGTGCCAGCTACTACACTGGAACATTCAGCACGGTGAACCGTTCCCCCGAAGGAAACTACGTGGCTGTTTCGAGCCGTGGTAACTTCTACTTAACGTGGGAACCTGGTCAGGTAAATTCTCGTCTCATCAGAGAACATGGGAGGAAGAGATACACTAAGACCGAAAGATAATTATTACAAAATTTGTACCAGACGTTCTGGCAACCACATAACAGAGCGGTTGCGAGGAGAATCCAAAACATGGGCTGGAGAGCTGATGGTGGCCTTTGGCTCCTTGTAAGAGGGGGCGGGCTTTATCTCAGCAAAGGCACGGGGGTACGTACATTGTTGTAATTTATTACATCATCACAATATGTATTTCGTTTGCATCTTAACCTCTCTTACCATTTTAATTTTTGCATAAACTTAAGTTGACTGAGGATTTTGAAGAAGTTCAAGTGCAAAGTCGGGGATTTGGAATTCTTGACGTTGGATATAGATCAAAGGTACGCATGACATGATAAGATCGATGCTTGAATTTGCTGCTGATCATCATAATAATAACCGTCTCAATAATGTAATTTTTGTAGGATGAGGCTTGGGCTGCTGGTGGAAGTGGTATTCTGTTGAAGACCACCAACAGTGGGAAGACGTGGACTCGAGATAAAGCTGCCGATAACATAGCAGCTAATCTATACTCTGTAAAGTGAGTAACTTTCTTTACCATTTTCTCCTTACGAATGATGTTAAAAGTTAAAGCTATCATTTGTGGTGGTGCTGATGATGTGCAGGTTTATGAATGACAAACAAGGATTTGTGCTTGGAAACGATGGAGTCTTGCTGAAATATCTTGGATGATGAATCTTAAAACTGCTAGTAAGTAACCAAGCGTTCAGAGAATTATATATATATATATGTAATTAATATAAGTAAATAAACCTACTTAGATCTTTAGACAACACATCATCGTACATAGCAACATTTTTGCAGGTTTTTGAACCCCAAGCTTTTCAGTGTTGTAACAAATGCTGAGTGAGTGAGTGCAAGGGAAAAACCTGAAATGTACTTCCCTCGTGTTGTTTTATTTTCGTATTAATCCTTCATAATGTAAAAACCATGTCTGTGTTGTGTTACTGTAATCCGAGATTTACTTTATCCGCGTTGATATAAATTACAGCTACAAATACAGCTACAAATTCTGCAATATTAGACATGATGAGGTCAAAATAATCGATTACCATTATAAAACTATAGCAGCTATATATGAACTAAGATAGGGTAGACATAATATATGAGGTCAGAAAAGAGTACAACGTAGTATTTCTCTCCCTCTTGATTACATCATTTGATATTCTTCAATCGTGCATGCCAATCTTATAAATCAGCTTTTCAAATATTGAAGTCAGCAGTGATTTTGTAAATAAGTCCGCTAGATTATCACACGATCGAATTTGTTGAACGTTAATTTCGCCATTCTTTTGAAGATCGTGAGTGAAAAAGAACTTTGGTGAGATATGCTTGTCTTGTCATCTTTTATGTAACCTTCCTTTAATTGAGCAATGCATGCTGCGTTATCTTCAAACAAAATAGTTGGAGCTCCTTTTTTGCAAAGATAACCTCATGTTCCTCGAACATGATGAACACAGATCTCAACCAAAAACACTCCCGACTTGCTTCGTGAATTGCTAAAATTTCAGCATGTGTGGAAGAAGTGGAAGTTATTGTTTGCTTCATCGACCGCCAAGAAATAGCAGTACCACCACATGTAAATATATAACCATTTTGTGACCGAGCATTATGCAGATCAGAAAAATATCCAATACCTGCATAGCTTATGGGATTGGATTTTGCAGATTTAGGATAGTAGAGACCTAAATCTATCGTACCTTGAAGGTAGCGAAATATATGCTTAATACCATTCCATTGCCTTCGTGTGGCTGAAGAACTATATCTTGCTAATAAATTAACTGTAAATGTTACATCAGGACGACTATGACTAACAAGGTACATTAGTGCTCCAATAGCATTAAGATATGGTACTTCTGGACCAAGTAGTTCTTCATTACTCTCACGAGGTCGAAATGGATCCTTATTCACATCAAGTGATCTGACCATCATAGGTGTGCTCAAGGTTTAAGCTCATCGATGCAAGAAAATGTCATCTTCAAGATGCTCAATTTGTAAACTAAGACAATATTTTGTCTTTCCGAGATCTTTCATGTCAAATTCTTGCTTTAAATAATCAGTTGCCTTTTGGAGATCTTCTGGAGTTCAAATTAGATTAAGATCATCAACATATACAACAATGATATTATATTCTAAACCAGATCTCTTTATAAATAAACATGGACATACAAGGTCATTTTTATAACCTCCTTTTAACAAGTATTCGCTGAGACGATTATACCACATACGTCCAACTTGTTTTAGACCATAAAGAGATCTCCATTGTTTGATCGAATAAAGATCTCGAGAACCATGACTATGCTCTTCAGGCAATTTGAATCTTCGGGGAGATTCATATAAATGTCAGTATCCAATGAGCCATATAAATATGTTGTGAGAACATCCATCAGATGCATTTCTAGTTTTCCATTTGATGGCATACTTATTAAATATCGAAAACTAGTTGCATCCACTACAGAGGAATACGTCTGATCATAATCAATACCGGGTTTTTGAGAAAAACCTCGTGCAATAAGGTGCGCCTTATATCGCACAATTTCATTTTTCTCATTTCTTTTCCTTACAAAAACCCATTAATACCCGACGGGTTGCACATCTTCTGGGGTGCGCATTAGTGGTCGAAAAACTTTACGTTTTGCCAGTGATTTCAATTCAGCTTGAATTGCATCTTCCACTTTGACCAATCATCTCAAAGTCAACATTTCTGTTGAGTTTGATGCATGTTGAAAGATATTTTGTTGAGTTCGATAGGTTATATCTCTTTATCTGTCCAAAATCTGGTTTTTTCTTGAGTTCATTGATAGAACTCTCAAATTTAGCAGTCTCTTTCATACATAATTAGTTGCAATGTAATATAAAATAAAAAAGTAAGTGGTCGAACTCAACATCACTGAATTGCAGAATCTTTGTTATTTTTTTTTATGGGTTTTTTGCTTACAGATCTATGATATTTTCTTTTACAGATGGAAGCTGAAAGAGGAGATAATTCTCAATCTCAGCCATCGATTAATTTATAGGGAAAAATCCTGGCCTCAGAAAGCAATTCAGGGACAAATAATACGGGTGAAAACAATGCTGATAGTGGTAATGACAATAGAAAGCGGACATCAATGGCGTGGGACCACTATAATAGAATTAAAATTAAGGAAATGTGGTATGCGGAGTGTAAATATTGCAAATCCCGTCCGAAAGCTCCAAGTGATAATGGAACAACTCATTTACTTAAGCACTACGAGAGAAGACACAAATAGCGGCCGAAGAAGATGGACATTCGCCAATGTCTGAGGAATGCAAATAATAAAATAAGTGGAGGTCAAGAACTCTCGACGCATATTTTCAGTCAGGAAAAGTCAAGACATGAGCTAGAAATCATGGTTATTTTACATGATTATCCACTAAGTATGGTAGAGCATATTAGGTTTCGAAGATTTGTTGCTAAACCGTATTTTAAGAATATAACTAGGAACACGCCAAAATGAACATCCTGAAGATTTATGATAAAGAGAGGACCAAGTGTTACCAAGTGTTGGAAAAGCTTCAATGTCGTGTTGCTATTATGACAGACATGTGGACATCAAGCAAGAAGAAAAAAGGCTTCATGACAATAACTGCTCATTACATTGATGACTCATGGACACTACGAAGTTGCATTCTGAAATAGTGGAGGTACATCATCTTCTACTGTTTATAGTTTCAATGCATTTGAGAGTGATACTCTAGAACTATATGCCCAATATGTTGCGAGTTCAAGCAACGAAGTTAGACAATCGTTAACATCAGAAATGGATATGTATTAAGAGCAAACTGTTTTTCCAAGAACTGAAAACATTGATGTGTTGAGTTAGTGGAAAACTAACGGGGTCAAGTATCCTATTCTACAAAACATGGAGAGGGACATTTTAGCTATTACTGTATCAACTTTTGCTTCTGAATCTGCATTTAGTATTAGTGGAAGATTACTTAGCCCTCATCGTAGTAGACTCCAGCCGGACACGTTGGAAGCATTGATGTGCACTCGTCGTTGGTTGTTGCACGAGGTAAATGGTAAGTTAATTGATTTATTTTATTTCTACTATCATTTTGTGTTCAATTTACAGTTCATCAATTGAATATATCTAATATTTGTTTTACATGCACTTCTCCGAAATTTGATAATTTGAAGTGTCCCGTTGTATTGGATGAAGAAGAAGAGGATATTGAAGAAAGTGTTAGTGAGACTACTGCCTAGCAGTATTTGTTTGATTAATATTTTGCGGATGAGCTATAAATCTTATTATTTTTCTACTTCAAGAATACCGCTCTCAGGAATAATCTTCTATTCGGTTCTTGAAACTTTAATGTTTCATTACACACATTTTATTCATTTCTAAAAATTCCATTGTACCGCACCATTCTGTTCTCTATTGTCAACTTTTTGTTTTGATTGATGAATTATTTATTGATTACTTTGCTTGTATTTGAAATTTGTAATGTAATTTTAAAATCTAAAAAAAATGAGGATGAAACCAGGTCTAGCGGGGCAGACCCGGCTGATTCGGGGTTTGGGGCGGGGCGGGGCGGGTTTTCCCTG
This sequence comes from Lindernia subracemosa, assembly GCA_028392965.1. NCBI lineage: Eukaryota > Viridiplantae > Streptophyta > Magnoliopsida > Lamiales > Linderniaceae > Vandellia > Vandellia subracemosa. Next base: position 106,930 of record JAQPCC010000011.1, on the reverse strand, counting down.
AGGCGGAGCGGGGCGGGGTACGGGTCCATTATAAATTAACCAGGTGCCAAACCCGTTTCAGACCCGCCCCGTTTCCATCCCTAGTTCTACATGAGTGAATGCTGATGATTAAAAGGTAAAGGCAGTTCAACGGTGCCCAATCCCTTCGAATGTTGCACAAGTTAGAAGTTTTCACGGTTTGGGGAGATTCTATTGTCGTGTCTTAAAAGACTTTAGCAGTATTGCTACCCCATTAGCGTAGGTAATCAAGAAGAATCAGACATTCAAATGGGGGTTAGTACAAGAGGAGGCGTTTGAAACATTGAAATAGAAGTTATCCAATCCTCATTGTCTAGCATTAAAAACATTGATAAGCCATTCGAAGTGGAGTGTGATGTATTTGGTGTAGGGAATGGAGCTGTCCTTATGCAGGATCAAAGGTCGATTGCATACTTTTGTGAAAAGTTAGGAAGCTTTGAACTTAGTTATCGTACTTACGACAAGTTGTACGAATTGGTTGAGCTCTTAAAACATGGCAGCACTACCTCCTACCGAATGAATTCATGGTTCGCACTGATCACGAATCTCATAAGTACTTGAAGGGCCAAAATCAACTAAATAAAAGGCATGCACGCTGGACAGAATTTCTAGAGCCTTTTCCACACATTGTCAAGTATAAACAACGTAAAGAGAATGTGCTCGCTGATGCTCTTTCTCGCAGGTACATTTTACTTTCCATGTTAGCCGCTAAACTGCTCGATTTTGAATATATCAAGGATTTATACGAGAAAGGCCAAGATGTCAGTGACGTGTTTGTTAAGTGTAAACTTAGAGCATTTGTAGACTATTTCATGCAGAATAGTTATTTGTTTCGGCTTAATAAGTTATGTTTACCTAACCGTTCACTTGAGTTAATTATCAGGGAAACTCATGTCAAAAAAAATTTTGGGTTGAAAAAACTCTAGAAGTTGTCCAGGAAAATATCTACTGACCTCGTATGAAGCGCGATAACGAGCAGATATTTAGTAATTATATCAAATGTTGCCAGGCGAAATCAAAATTCCAAGCACATGGTTTATATACTCTTTTACTCATTCCTAGTACACCATGTATTGATATTTCTATGGGCTTTGCGCTAGGTTTACTGAGGACAAAGAAGGGACGTTATTCCATCTTTGTAGATTTTGATAGATTTTCGAAGATGACACACTTTATCTCGTGTCATTGGACGATGCTTCTCACATTGTCGATTTTTCAGAGAGATTGTTTGATTAAATGGAGTACCACGTACCATCGTGTCGGATCACGAATTAAAGTTCCTAGGCTACTTTGGGAAGACATTACGAGGTAAACTTGGTAATAAACTCTTGTTTTCTACTACATGTCATCCCCAAACTGATGAGAAAACCAATGTAGTAAATTGAACATTATCTACTTTACTAGGAATAATTGTTCATAATAATATTAATTCTTGGGAGGATTGTTTGCGGGACGTTGAATTTTCTTATAGTCATGCTATAAGGGATTTATCACTTATCCCCATTGATGAGAAAGTTAACTTAGATAGAGCATGCAAGGCTGAGATGGTTGAGAAATACATGAGACGACACGACTCAACATTGAAAGAAAAACGAAGAAGTACACACGCCAAGCTAATAAGGGATGCAAAGTGATCATATTTGAACCGGCGATTGGGTTTCGTTGCATCTTTGAAAAGATCGATTTCCAGAGAAAAGGATTTCGATGTTGTTCCCGTGAGGCAATGGACCATTCCAAGTTGTTGAAAGAATTAATGACAATGCCTATAATCTAGATCTTCGAGGTGAGTATAATGTTTGTGCCACATTCAATGTTTCTTAATTATCTCCTTTTGATTTCAATGACGATTTGAGGGCAGTTCCTTTTTAAGACTAGTGGAATGATGTGAGCGAGTTTAATTATAAGAAAACAAAGCCGAGAAAATGGCGATTGGACCTGTGACAAGACTCCGAGTAAAGAAGTTCAAAGAATAACTCAACACGCTGATATTAAAGATTTTTTCAAGATGAGAAGATCAAGAATGCAACGATCCAGAATCAAAAGGATCAAAGCATAATTTTCAAGAATTAATTGGAGCTGATTTGGCGAATTTGGAAGTTTAGTGGCTGAATTGCAATATTCAGAAGTTGAAGGATAAAAGTGCAATTTTTGTCCTTTAAGCTAATTATGGAAGAAGGCTTCTTGAAGATTATGGCAACATTTCACTTATATTATTTCCTTATGTTTATTTAGGTTACTTTCATTAAGTTGAGATTTATTTCTTGAAGTTAATATTAGGATATTTTCCTTAGATAGAATTTACACATTTTTATGTCCAAATGTAGGCTACGTATATTCGTATAAATACACCTTAGTTCTCATTGTAGAGGACACCAATTCATATATATATTTTTGAGTTTCAAGTTATTGAAATTTTTCCTAGTCTTTCTTATTCTTTTCGTTCGACGTTCGAACACCGACTATCTCTTAAAGAAGCAGTGCGTTGTGAGAATAGATCGTAGACTTATTGTATGGCCTTACACATTCATTCTTGGCATCTTTAAATCCATCAAGTGTTCCATACGGGCAATCATCGTTATGCGACTTAAGGATTCGGCACTCGAGTGAAATAGATCGAGATTCCTTATCAAGTCCATTATCTAATACTCAGACTTAATCTAATAGGTCAGGCCTAGCCCACACTTAAATTGTCGAACACTTAGACTAAAACTCAAGTCCCGATTTTCATTAGTCTCAACAATGTCCGACTCGGCCCATTCATCCATCTTAATGGCTCTAAGGCACCCTACGACAGAAGAACACTTGGACTGTTCTAACGTAAAGTCGAGATACATATTAAATATGTTGTCCGTAAGACATTTATTGTCATGTATTTCAGTTCTCTCAGGTTAAAGAATCCGTTCCCAAGATAAAACGACTTTGGAACTTATTTACGTTGCACAAGAAAATAAGTTTTCTGGCAAATTTACTTAAAACTCGAGATATTCTTGCTTTAGGGAACTCGGGACTTGGATATGCAATGCTTATTAATGATGTCGCGTGTTTGAATGATTTTTCCATCATCTGAGGGGACCTATTTATAGGTCTCGAAATGTTCTGGTGTCCTTTTGTGAAGTGTTGCTTCGTTGGGCTTTTTCTAGGGGTTATTGTGCGAATAGTCATACCTTTTGGGCTAATACCCCTTCAACCCATCGGTTCGGATCAAAACGGCGGAGCAGTTACTCGGTCGAACCGTTTTTCCAACCAACGCGCCCCATCGACCCTTACGGGTCCTGCCACCTGATTTTGCCTAACTCAAAAGCGCCCATTGCGCACTATGGCACACACGACTCGACTCGGCTCGTTCTCGGGATCGGGCTTGGGCTCGGGCTCGGCGGGGGGTACGGGCGTGAGGCGCGGGCTTAGGCTCGGAGGTGCGAGACACCTCCTCGCACTTGGTTCATTACTTAGCGCAAAACTTCCCTCATAAGACATAAGCCCACTTTGCCTACTTTAGCCCACTTACTAGGCAAGCTCTTTTGAATTTCCTGTACAAGGTAATTCTATATAAACAAGTGAAAAGGGACATGATTTAATCATTGTGCAATAATTTTTCCAAACTTGAATAATTAAATCATTTAATGCCTTTTATTGGGCTAACTTTGAAAATTAATTTCTCATTCACCAGCCATCTGCTTTGAGCCAATTATTATTCGATAGATACCCCTCGAAACTTAAATTATGAATCTTTCATCAATTATGAGTCTCGAAGAACAACGGTATCTCGATTTTAATAAAACACTTTCAGCTGGATTTATTAGGTTATTTTAACACATTTGGGCCCAATGACCCAATACTTAAAATCCAACAGAAACAAGCTCTGAGAACTTGGTATACCAAGGTAGATACTTGATAAATTCTGATTCCAGGAGGAGCAATGTTGAAGCTACTCTATACACAAGAAATAACAATGATGGGAGAATCTTGATTATCGGTTTATACTTTGACAATTTATTTATCACGGCGGAGCTACATAAAGGAAATGAGCTTGAGCACGTTCAAGGCTAAGATAGAAAGTATGTTTGAGATATCTGATTTTGAAGAGATGCATTCGTTTCTGGGAATGGAAATTCCACAAAATACAAGTGGAGTTTTCATCTTTCAGCAAAAGTATGCTACAAAGCTATTGAAGAAGTTTAACATGGAGAATTGCAAATTTGTTTAAACACCTTTAGCTGCTCACGAGGAGCTGAATAAAGAAGATGCATGGGACATTGCAGATTCCACAACTTGTCAAAGTTTGGTAGGAACTCTTTTATATTTGATGATTACAAGGCCGGACTTGATGTAAGCAATCAGTATGTTTCTTTATTTTTTTTTTTTTATCAAGATTCATGCAAGAACCAAAAGTGACGCACATGGATGCAGCAAAACGAGTATGCCAAAGGTACTCTTGATTATGGTATTCAGTTCATATCAGTGAAAAACGGGGTGCTACAAGGTTTTTCTGATAGCGATTGGATTGGAAGTTAAGATGATTCGAAGAGTACTTCGGGTAATGTATTTAATCTCGATTCTGATGTGTTTTCTTAGAGCTCGAATATGCAGGAAGTAGTAGCACAATCATCAACCGAAGCTGAGTATATTGTAGTTGCAAGTGCTGCGAATCTAGCAATTTGCTAAGGAACTTGATGGAAGACATGAGCATGAAACAATCCGATGCGACAATTATATAGGTCGACAACAAATCTGTGATTTCTGTATGGCGAAAAATCCTGTCTTTCATGGCAGATCAAAGCCCATAAATGTGAAGTTTCATCCAATGAGAGAAGTTGAAGCAAATAAGGAGATCAAGCTACTTTATTGCAACTCGAATGAGCAAGCTGCTGATGTTTAATGAAGGCGCTGCGGAAAGGAATGTTTGAAGAACAGAGACGAATGCTTAGAGTATTTAAGAAAAATCAGGTATACCAAAGAACCAAGTTATACTATTAATTGACAAAACGACTTTGGAATAATTCTATCAGCCGAATCAAATAAACTCTTTCTCCGACAATTTTATTCGAAAGCTATTTTGAAGGTCCCTTGAAAATGGAAGTTGGAGGAAGTGGTGGTGTATCCAACTGATACAGGTTAAGTGCAGGACCAACAAACCTAAAAACTATCCACCCTCCTATGACTATAAATATCGAAGCATACGCAAACTTATTTAGCCAAAACAATAATCCCTTTTCACCCATATATAACTCCACAGCCTTCTCCGTGAGGCTCATGGAGTTCCAATCCTTTGGAGGTGATGATGCAGCAGCGTTAATTGGCTTTGGGTCTTTGCTCAAACCATCTTGCTCTTGCTTTCTCCTTCGCCTCGAGCCCCTTCTGAATCGTATTTCCACTGTATCAGCTGACCGAACTGGCGGTCTTTCGTCTGTTTCTTCTCCGCTCGTATTGTCATTACGGTTTTTAAGGTCACATCTTACAGCAGGTAAGAGAGACGAAGCAGATCGTTGATGCTTGAGATGAGGCGTATGGACGGAGAAAGATGTAAAAGTTTTGGTGAAGGAAAACATTTGTTGAAACTTGGGGGGTTTTCCTGCAATCTACCTGTTTATATGAACGATAGATCAGAACATATTTCTTCGATATACCTAATTTTTCACGCAGAAAAGAATCCTACGAAAAATCCCAAATTTTACAAACAAAACGTATATGAAGAACTCAACTAATAAAGCAGGCCAGACCAATCATCTAACGAAGCAAGAGGTAAAGGAAATGAAGAACGTTATCTGCTTATTATTTGTGGCCCGAAAAGGAATACAATTGAAACTGATATGAATGCTTACAGAATCTCGACATTTCAAGAAAGTATTCTTCATCGGTAAGATTCATTCAGCATTAGGATTAAAAAAAAAGAAGTAATAATATAATACAGATTGGAAGACATACCTGTAATGAAGAAATGGGAAATTAGAGAGTCTGAGCAGCGTGCGGTGATAAACTGATACGAGAGTGATCCAATTAGTTCAGTGCGTCTCCATGTCGACAACAACAGATAATTTCCGAATACCAACCTTATCCACATTTTAATATGATGAAATAAAAAAAAATTAATTTAACATTGGATATCTACATTTATATACCCATCGTCCTCAAATGTTTACACATAGGTACCATGTCAGACTTTTTTCTTTTTTTTTTTTTTTTTTATGTTTTATACCGATTTGAAACTTTTCTTACACTTTGTTATCTATTGGAAGAAAATACCTGCATAATTACGATTTTACAACCATTTTGATTTTTCTTTAAAAAAAATTCAAAATTCGCGTGCCCAAAATTGAAACCTAATCGATCGAACCCACGATTCTCTCAAACACCCACAATCGATTCTCTCGGTCAAACGCCCACAATTCTCTTGGCGCGCACAAACGTATTGAATAGTCACGAACAGCATCGGCTGCCCTCGAACGCCTATTTATCGATCTCTCCATTCCACCCGAGGGGTTCAATTTTAATTTGCCGTTGTCGTTCCACCCGAGAATCTTATACCCCAGTAAGTTTGGTAAATATTTAATTTTAGTCACATTGTTTGAACTTCATGGTCCAATTTTGCGATGAATTGCTCTATTAGGGTTATTAGGTCTCAATTAGGTGTTTTATTTGTGGGGGGTTGTTTAGGTCTTGCTCGATTAAGGCTTATTGACGTTTAAATTGGATCTTTTAAAATTTTGTTTCTTTGGTTTTTTAGGTTTCAATTAGGCCCGTTATTGTAGTATTTTTGGTATGTTATGCGAACGTTTTTTGTACCTTTAGCTTGAAATATTAGCATTGTATATGCGTTTGAAAGGCACTATATGCTTTGGTGGATTGATAATGCATATATGAGAATACTTGTACGTTTTAGGTCTCGCTCGATTAGGGCTTATTTAAACTCAAGGTCTGTTAAATTTCTTTTTTGGGGTTTTTAAGTTTCCATTATGTGCGCTATGAGTGTGTGTTTTTGGTACGTTATGTGAATGTTTTTCATACCTTTAGCTTGAAATATTAATATTGTATATTAGTTATAATGGTAACATATGCTTGGTAGATTTCTAATGCATGTTTGAACATAATGATAATGTATTTTAATTACGTTGTAATTATCTTGTTTGGTTCTTGTAGTAATGATACCAATGAGAAAGAGGTCCTATACGGGTTACAAAATGTCTTGTAGGTGTCATCCTCATTTGTTTCGATCAAAGATGATCGAAATAAAGTGCAAGATGAACCACAAGCAGATGGAAGTTTTTAAAAAGACTTCTTTTTATTTTATTATAAATGCTTAGAATCTCCCAATTATTTGTCCGAATGGTTGCACTATTACACCGATACAATGTAGATTCTAATTCTTTTAGGTTTGGGGATAATGCGAATGTTGTTTTTGCACCCAAAGAATTAAGTGTAATCATGGAGCTTCACTGTATAGGCCAGTTGGCGGATCCATGGAGAAGATGTCTTCGGTTATAGTGAACCGAAATTTTGATGGAAAAAAATGGCAACGTTATTCGCAAAATATAATAAACTTGTTGAATGCATTTATGGGAGATGTTGGGAATGAAAACATTGATGATTTCATTTGGATTTTTGTTCTTTTTTCTTTAATTGTCTGTTATTCTCGATTGGTAATTCCAAAAACCCATCATTCGCGAATATACATGTCTACGACTTGGAGAGTAAGTGTGGGGAGCGATAGTGCATGATTTCTTGATCTCAAGGATGAAGCAAGTCGCTACATTTCAGAACAATTGGCAAATGTAACGACGAATGGGTGCACGGTCGGATTAATGGTAGCTTAATTTGCTTATTTATTTTCTATTATTTTTCTGAAATGTTGTAATTTAATTGTTTAGTATTTATAGATGTGGATGTACGAGCGCACAACGTCCTTGGAAAAGAAGCGTGTGTCGCACATATTCCCCCTGCTGTTCAATTTAGAGGATAAATGAGAACAACAACGGAATTGCAAAGATGGAATTATTGTCGACTGAACGTGTCTCTTCCTTCCATATACGAAGTAATGAGTTGGAGCTAGTGCAACCTATCAATATGATACCAGTGACACAACATTTTATTTATTTTTGACAAATCAACTAAGTTGAAAATGTTATTTATAGAATGGTTATTTTGTGTTTAAGGTATACATGGAGGTATTAGTGTTCCCCAACCTATCTTCATTTTATGCAGATGTGGGGGGAAATGATGATTTTATGGAGGTTCATGCAGATGTGAGAGAAAATGATGATTTTATTAGGGATCTGGTGTCACGTGTTCCTGAGAAACATCATGAGGGTGATAATTATTACGGTGATGGGGGCAATGCTCAAGAAGAAGTTGATGAAGACAAGGAGGATGATGGCAATAATAAGGTTGGTGCTAATGAGGATGATGTTGCTGAAACGGTAGCGAAAGGGGTTGCGAAAGATGTTTTTCGGATACCCGATGGATTTTTGGAACTCTCGTGCCCGGATAACGGTGAAATTTAAAAATTTCTGGCGCACCCTAATTCCCTAGAATCGCTCGAATGCACACAAAATACACAAATAATGTTTAAACAGCCTTAAACCTCAAAGTTTTAGGGTTCCAACCATGATACCCGATTACTTAGCGAGCAACGGTGTCGAACGAAGTGTCACGTCGACCCCGTGGTGTGTCGTGTTCAAACTTCTCCCTTAGCTGGCTAAAGGAGAATTTGATTTACGTCGAGAGAGAGAGAGAGAGAGAGAGAGAGATGCTCCGAGCACTTGTGTTTCTCGACAATACTCCAAGTTGATTAAGCTTTTGTTGGCCGAAATTCTTATATCCCATATATATAGATCTTAGCCACTTCCATTTAAGGTAAGTAGTTGAGATATATTTTTCTTATTTAATATTCTTAAGATCATGGCATATATTTGAGAATATTTGGCTTGACATATTTTTCAAAAAGATCCAGATATATTTCGAAAAGCATATATTTCCTTATAGATAATTTTCGAAAATTCCTTAACATCTATCATTAATATAAACCCTTCACTGATGTTCCGGTCGAGTGAGAGTCATGATTGTTGGGGATCGACCAGCGGATTCCCGGAATCCTCGTTCCTCGAGAATGACAGCAGCGACCCCAAGTTCCCTAGGATCGCTCGGATGTACACAAAACACAGATAACGTAAACAACCTAAATCATCAAAGTCTTTAGTGTTCAAGCCATGAAACCTGAGATGAGAACGCTTAAAGCTTAAGGACGGAGGTCGATGATCGCGGAAAGAAACGTCACGCCGATCCTGTGGTGTGTCGAGTCGACATTCTCCCCTTGATGGCTAGAGCAGAACTCGGTTTTATGCCTAGTGAGAGAGATAGCTCCGAGCCTTTGTGTTTTTCGATTTTTTGCTTCCAAGAACATGTTATTTCTTCAAATGAACATTAGCTAAAGTGGCCGAAATTCTCTTGATCTTATTAATAAATTTCGAGCTCCACTTTAAAAAGTAAGGGGTGATTTTGCTTTATCAAATCTTTCGTTGTATCTAGGCATATCTTAAGAAATATTTGATTTGGCATATCTTTCTAAAGGATCCAGATATATTTCGAAAATTATATCTTTCCATATATCTTAATTTTCCAAAAATCTCTAATATCTAATATTATTCGAAAATTACATCAAGGTAAATACAAAATTTACCCTTCTAGGTAAGGGTCATGGTATAATGCAAATTTTAACCTCGTGGGAGTTAAATGTCTCTGAAGAAGATCACAACGCCAAACCACTCTTCAATAAAAATGAAGAGAATGTACTTCCTACTACTCCATTTCTACCGCAAAATTTACCAAGAGCAGAATCGAGTTTAAGTGAAGGTCCTCGAAAAACTAGAAGTCTTCGTGATTTGTACGACACATAGAATAGGTAAATCACAACATAAGTGGCACAATTCAATTCTGTCTTTTTGTGGATGTTGAACCTGTAGGTTCTAAAGAGGTCGCTCGTGATAAAAGGGGAGAGTTGCTATGAACTAAGAAATCCAGTCTATACAAAAGAATGATACTTGGGAAATATCACTGTTACCGAGAGCAAACCACCATTGGAGTAAAATGGGTGTACAATATGATGGTGAATGTCGCGAGGTATCATGCAAGATTAGTCGCGAAAGGGTACAAGCAAAAGTCGGGCATTGATTATAGTGAGGTATTTGCGCATGTTGTCCGTTTAGAAACCATTTGTTTGATTATCACTTTAACTCCTTATAATCCATGGAAAATCCATCAAATGGACGTAAAGTCCTCATTTTTTAATGGATTTTTGGAGGAAGAAGTCTACATTGATAAGCCTTTGGGATATAATGTTGAAGGACACGAGGATAAAGTTCTAAAGCTAAAGAAGGCGTTTTACGGATTGAAACAAGCACCGCGTGCTTGGAACAACAGAATTGTTCACTATTTCCATGCCAACGATTTTTCGATGTGTCCACATGAACACTCACTGTATGTGACAGTTAACAAAGATGGTGATCTCATGTTTGTTTGCTTGTGATAAGAACAGAAATCCAAATCAACGGAAAATCCGTTGCCCAAAGCCTTTAGGCTAATAACCTTCTTTATTATAAGATAAGATGATTATTACAGAAGGGTTGATGCCTATTTATAGACTCTACTACGATACTAATAAAAGACGTGATTATAGAGAATCAATAAAAAATGCTAATAATTAATAAGAAGATTTGCGTTATTTATAGGAAATATAATCATAATAATAAATGCTAATAATCTCTAGCTCACGAACAGTGGGCTCAAGCCCGTTGTGACGACCACCCAACATACACTACCAAAACGACCCTAACGACGCTAACTCGAGAAAATAACTTGCGTGAGTTCCGTTTAAAACTCGTCAAAAACCCCTGAATTAAATCAAAAGATACTCACATCACGAGCATCATAAAACCAAATAACGTCTCAACAAGACAAGCACCAAACTATTCACGAATCCCACATACACATCCTGACTCGACCAACACAAGATATACGTAGACTCACATAAAACCATACGACAAGACAAATTTACACAACCTCACGATCACATACAACAAAAACATACACATCAGATGCAGCAAAAGAGACTAGCCCGCCTCACAGGTCGTCATCCATGTACAGTCCACCTCAAAAGCCCGTGGAAGCTCCAACGACCAGCCTCGCTATCTACGTCAGTCAAACAAGGTCATCTCGCTCACCTACAACACATGAACTATATGAGCTAGAAGCTCAGTAAGTAAAAATCATGCATGCTCATGAATATGCAAATCCTCATCATATGCATAAACTACATGTGACTTGACATCTCAAAATGAATCATCTCTCTCTCATCCTCTGTCTGGGCCCGTGGCTAAAATACTATGCACCACCAAGAGCTCAATAAACCATCTGACAGTGGCCCACTCTGGGTAGCCAATACTAGGTCTCCCTAGGTCGCTCCTTCCCAGGTCGCCCCTTCTGTCGCGGTCGCCTACGCTGGTAGCCCACGCTGGTAGCCTATGCTAGGTTTTCCTAGGTCGCCCCGTCCAGGTCGCTCCTACCGCATCAATAATATGGCAGTGGCCCACTCCAGGTAGCCTACGCTAGGTCTCCCTAGGTCGCTCCTTCCTAGGTCGCCCCTTCTGCCTCAACATATGACGGTAGCCTACTCTGGGTAGCCTACACTAGGGTCACATACCCTAAGTCGCCCCTGCCCAGGTCGCCCCTTCCGTCGATGGTGCACTAGTAATAACCACATACACCTCAACTGCATGCCAATAATCGGCACATATACATCGCTCCCCGGCGATTACGACTATGCATGCCAACACTCAACAGTACCCAATAATATGCATGCATATGTATATGCCGTGAATGGTATGCTCATGAATTCATGTAGCTCATATGCAAATATTAATCAACAAATATAACACCTTCACATAAAATCATCGAAACATCGAAGCATGTATATTATAAAATACCGAATACTATGTCCATGCGTCGTAGTTGGATTTTCACTTACCTGTAACCTTGAATCTTTGAAAATAGATTTTCCTCAGGTGTTAGACGAAGACTTAGTTTAGTTGTTTACAACCTCAAGCTAACAAACAAGACACAAACATGTTTAAAGTTAAACACAAAGCATATTATCACATAGAAATAAAGAAGATGGCACTAGATTAGTGATTAACCTATCTTCTTGGCTAGTTTTTCCTTTTCTCTTCTATTTTTCTTCTTCTCCTTCTTCTTCTTCTTCTTTCTTTCTTGCTGTATTATTTTCTTTCAGTTTAAGAGTCATAATGATGGTGATTTCGTGGCTATGAAGGGTTAAAGGTGGTGATGTCATTTCCTTACTCATTAAGTAAGAAAATTACAACTAAGGACCGTAAAATTGCGCCCTATACCCTAATTCATAAATAATTACATAATTTTATTATGATTTTAATAAAACTTATGGATATCTACCTATACAAATGTTTGGGAAACATACAAGTTATACACATGTAACTAGTCGCATACTAGGGACAAACACGTGTGTTATTACAATACCGACTCAACAAATCGGATAAGACTTCTAAATAATTGTCCTTATTATAATTCCTACAATTTATTTATCCTATATAATGCCAAAATTAGTCAGTATGACTTTAGCAAAACAAATTGCATAAAATATGCAACATATAAAATGCACCTCATATGCAACACGTAAGACTCATATGAATTATGCGAATATAAACAAATACGTAATTCATATAAGTGAACAAGCATAATGCATGAATTATATTGGCCAAACGATATGTTTGAGGGCTCGGGTATTACATTCTCCCCTCCTTAAAAGAATTTCGTCCTCGAAATTCAACTTACCGAAATAGGTCAGGGTATTTAGCTCGCATATCATCTTCTCTTTCCCATGTTGCTTCTTCTATCGATTGATTCCTCCACAAAACTTTCACCAGCGGAATTGTTTTATTCCTAAGTTGCTTCACTTCATGTAATAGAATCTCAACTGGTTTTTCTTCATAGCTCAAATCGGGTTTTAATTCGATCGGTTCACTCTTCAAAACACGGGTAGGATCTGCAATGTATTTCCGCAACATAGAAATATGAAACACGTCATGTATTTGAGACAACGAGGAAGGCAAATCGAGTCTGTAAGCAACATCACCAATCTTTTCTGAAATTTGGAAAGGTCCAATGTATCTGGGACTTAACTTTCCTTTCTTTCCAAATCGCATCACACCTTTCATCGGGAAACTTTCAGGAACACCAGTTCATCAACTTCAAATTCTAACGGCCTTCGTTTTTGGTCAGCATAGCTTTTCTGTCGACTCTGAGCAGTTTGCATACTCTGTCGAATTTTTGCTACAACATCCGTCATTTCTCGCACCATGTCAGGTCCAAGCAATGTTTTCTCGCCAATTTCATCCCAATGAACAGGCGATCTACATTTTCTCCCATACAAGCCTCATACGGTGCCATTCCAATAGTGGCATGATAGCTGTTATTATACGAGAATTCGATCAATGGTAGAAATTTACTCCAATGACCTTTAAAATCTAATACGCAAGCACGAAGCATGTCTTCCAAGGTCTGAATTGTTCGTTCTGATTGCCCATCTGTTTGAGGATGATAGGCTGTGCTAAAAGATAATTTTGTCCCCATCGCCTTCTGTAAGCTTCTCCAAAAGTTAGACAAGAACCTGGAGTCTCGATCTGAAACTATCGACAGTGGAACACCATGAAGTCGAACTATTTCTTGAATGTAAATTTCCGCATATCGATCCATGGTGTATGACGAATTAATGGGTAGAAAATGAGCAGACTTGGTTAATCTGTCAACGATTACCCAGATAGCATCGTGTCCCTTTAAAGTCTTTGGCAAGCCAACGACGAAGTCCATCGTTATTCGTTCCCATTTCCATTCTGGAATTGATAGCGGTTGTAACATTCCCGCTGGCCTTTGATGTTCCGCTTTCACTTGTTGACAGGTCAGACATTGATCCACAAATTGCGCTATGTCTTTCTTCATGCCCGGCCACCAATAATATTTCTGAAGATCTCGATACATCTTTGTTGCTCCAGGATGTACCGAATATAACGTGGAATGTGCTTCAGATAAAATGTCTCTTCGAATCTCCTCATTCCCGGGTACGTGCAGACGATCTCTAAATCGCAGAACACCATCTTCAAATATTTTTAACTCCGAAGATGTATCTTCCCTGGCATCTTTCTTTACCTTCTGATAGTATTCATCAGTCGGTTGTGTTTGTTTGATTCTGTCCAAAATTATGGGTTGAAGCGTCAAAGCTGCTAATTTTACTTCAATCTCACCAACGTTGATGACTTCCACGTTCATCTTTTGTAAGTCAGCGATTGCAGATTTCTGAACTGAGATAGAAGCTACAGAACTCTGAATTGTCTTCCGACTTAGAGCATCAGCAACAACATTAGCTTTTCCCGGGTGGTAGTTGATTACGCAGTCGTAATCCTTGACAAGCTCTAACCATCTTCGTTGTCGCATATTCAGTTCCTTCTGAGTGAAAAAGTATTTCAAGCTCTTATGATCTGTATAGATCTCGCATCGTTCACCGTATAAATAGTGTCGCCATATTTCAATGCAAATACCACAGCCGCAAGCTCCAAGTCATGAGTGGGATAATTCTTCTCATATTCCTTCAGTTGTCTGGAAGCATATGCAACAACCTTCCCATTTTGCATCAGTACACAACCTAAGCCGTTCTTCGATGCATCGCTGTATACTGAAAAACCCCCGCTTCCAGTTGGAATTGTCAAGACAGGTGCCGAAGTAAGTCGCTTCTTCAACTCCTGAAAACTCCATTCACACGAATCGGTCCATTGAAATGGAATATTCTTCCGAGTCAACTTTGTCAATGACGAAGCGATTTTCGAAAATCCCTCAATGAATCTGCGATAATACCCCGCTAAGCCAAGAAAACTCCGCACCTCTGAAGGATTTGTTGGCTGGGGCCAATTATTGATTGCTTCAACTTTGCTTGGGTCTACTGATATTCCTGCTCCAGAAATAACATGTCCTAAGAACACAACTCTATCTAGCCAAAACTCACATTTCTTGAATTTTGCATAGAGTTGTTTCTTTCTTAATATCTCCAATACGATCTTCAAGTGTATCTCGTGTTCCTCCCTTGTCTTGGAATAAATGAGAATATCATCGATAAACACGATAACGAACTTATCAAGAAACTCCTTGAAGACACGATTCATCAAATCCATGAACGCAGCAGGTGCATTAGTCAACCCAAATGGCATCACTAGAAACTCGTAGTGTCCATATCGAGTGCTGAACGCCGTCTTCGGAATGTCCTCCACCTTTATCTTTAACTGATGATAACCTGAACGTAGATCGATCTTCGAGAATACAGCTGCACCTTGGAGTTGATCGAAAAGATCATCAATTCGAGGCAAAGGATATTTATTCTTGATGGTAACCTTGTTCAACTCCCGGTAATCAATGCAGAGTCTCATTGATCCATCCTTCTTTCGTACAAATAGAACTGGTGCGCCCCATGGTGAAAAACTGGGTTGAATAAAACCTTTATCGAGTAGATCTTGTAGCTGTATCTTCAATTCTTTCAGCTCGGTCGGAGCCATTCGATATGGAGCTTTTGAAATTGGAGGTGTACCTGGAGGTAGTTCAATCGAAAATTCTATCTCCCTGTCAGGTGGTAATCCAGAAAGATCATCAGGAAATACGTCTTGATAGTCCTTCACAACAGGTACTTCACTGAGATCGGGTTGAGGTTGTTCCTCTGCTTTTATTGCATAAATGAGATAAGCTTCACAACCAACATCTATCAATCGTTGAGCCTTTAACGCTGATATTTTCGAAATCCTGCTGCCATTTGCAACTCCCGAGAAAGAAAAAGGCTTTGCTCCCGGTAAATGGAAAGTAACAATCTTTTTGTTGCAGTCAATCACCGCTCCATACTTCGATAACCAATCCATACCAAGGATGATATCGTAATCATTCATTGGGATTACGATCAGATCAGCATATAATTTCCTATCTTCAATCGGTACCGCACACTCTTGCAGAATCTGATTTGTCTGGGTTGAAGCTCCATGAGGAATCGTCACATTGTAATTGAGCTTGGATAGAAGAGGTGTTATACCGAGCCTCGTTATGTACTTAGATGATGCAAATGAATGCGTGGCTCCCGAATCTATTAGTATGGATGTCGGAACATTGTATATAGAGAGTGTACCTGTCACCACCGATGGATTAGCCTCAGCTTCATCGCTCGTAATGGTGAAAACTCTAGCAGGTACCGTTTGTGGCTTCGCTTGATTTGCGTTGGGATTCTCTGGGCATGTTCTTGCGATGTGGCCCAATTTTCCGCATATGAAGCACTTAATAGTTTGGGTGAAGCAATTGCCCGTATGTTGACGTCCGCACCTTGGACATGTGGGCATAGGGACTTGGTTTCTCTCTTGGTTTGAATTCAGCTTTTGCTTCTGATCCCAGTGCTGAGGTCCTGGCCTTCTTTGGAAATTTGGTTTCTGGCCTACGAACTGCCTCTTTCTGTCGCCTTCGGCCCATTTTTGACCTTGTACAAATTTGCGTTTTGCTTCTTGGACACGAACATTCTCATCTCAGCTTGCTCCGCAACTAATGCCCTTTCCGCAACTTGAGCGTACGTGATTCCTTGAATACCAGCCATGTTGACATCTCGGTAAAGTTCCGGTTTCAGGCCTTCAAGAAATCGCTCCACTTTCAGGGCGTCAGTACTCACCATATGTGTTGCGAACCCGATAGCTGCTCAAATTTGCGAATGTACTCTGCAACTGCCATGGCTCCCTGTCGTAAGTTTATGAATTCATTCATCCTCATAGCACGTACAGGGGCTGTGAAGTATTTATTTCTGAAGATCTCCTTGAAGCGTTCCCACGTCATCGTGATATGATCTTCGATAGCTCTCATTGTATCCCACCAATGCCCCGCACTACCACGAAGCATAAAAGCCGCACAAAGGACTTTATCTTGCTCGGGAATTTGGCTATACTGGAACATATTCTCAAGGGTCCTAAGCCAGTCCTCTGCAGCTGTTGGGTCGACAGCGTCTTCGAAAATTGGCGGATTAAGTTTCCGAAATCTTTCACCAACGATCTCTACCCTTTCCGCTTGAGATGGATTATGCTGTCCATTCGAATTCCGTTGTTGGATTAACTCTTGAATTTGCTCGGATTGACGTTGAACAAGTTCAGTAAGTCGGATAATGGCAGTATCTCGCTCATCAGTAAGGTTCACAGTCTCCCTACCCTATCTACTTCCTCTGCTGCTTTCACCTCTAGTACGTACCATGATGCTCACACTTTATCCTGTTAACCCTTTTCGAATAATATGGCCAATAAATTCATGCAACAGAAAATTATTCACGCAATATCATAAAACTTACGAGCAAGGCTGCGCGTGCGCTTCCACACTTTTGAGTTCCTGTACATGGATAGTCTACAGAACCTGTAACCGTAGCTCTGATACCAAACTGTGACGACCACCCAACATACACTACCAAAACGACCCTAACGACGCTAACTCGAGAAAATAACTTGCGTGAGTTCCGTTTAAAACTCGTCAAAAACCCCTGAATTAAATCAAAAGATACTCACATCACGAGCATCATAAAACCAAATAACGTCTCAACAAGACAAGCACCAAACTATTCACGAATCCCACATACACATCCTGACTCGACCAACACAAGATATACGTAGACTCACATAAAACCATACGACAAGACAAATTTACACAACCTCACGATCACATACAACAAAACATACACATCAGATGCAGCAAAAGAGACTAGCCCGCCTCACAGGTCGTCATCCATGTACAGTCCACCTCAAAAGCCCGTGGAAGCTCCAACGACCAGCCTCGCTATCTACGTCAGTCAAACAAGGTCATCTCGCTCACCTACAACACATGAACTATATGAGCTAGAAGCTCAGTAAGTAAAAATCATGCATGCTCATGAATATGCAAATCCTCATCATATGCATAAACTACATGTGACTTGATATCTCAAAATGAATCATCTCTCTCTCATCCTCTGTCTGGGCCCGTGGCTAAAATACTATGCACCACCAAGAGCTCAATAAACCATCTGACAGTGGCCCACTCTGGGTAGCCAATACTAGGTCTCCCTAGGTCGCTCCTTCCCAGGTCGCCCCTTCTGTCGCGGTCGCCTACGCTGGTAGCCTACGCTAGGTTTCCCTAGGTCGTCCCATCCAGGTCGCCCCGTCCAGGTCGCTCCTACCGCATCAATAATATGGCAGTGGCCCACTCCAGGTAGCCTACGCTAGGTCTCCCTAGGTCGCCCCTTCTGCCTCAACATATGACGGTAGCCTACTCTGGGTAGCCTACACTAGGGTCACATACCCTAAGTCGCCCCTGCCCAGGTCGCCCCTTCCGTCGATGGTGCACTAGTAATAACCACATACACCTCAACTGCATGCCAATAATCGGCACATATACATCGCTCCCCGGCGATTACGACTATGCATGCCAACACTCAACAGTACCCAATAATATGCATGCATATGTATATGCCGTGAATGGTATGCTCATGAATTCATGTAGCTCATATGCAAATATTAATCAACAAATATAACACCTTCACATAAAATCATCGAAACATCGAAGCATGTATATTATAAAATACCGAATACTATGTCCATGCGTCGTAGTTGGATTTTCACTTACCTGTAACCTTGAATCTTTGAAAATAGATTTTCCTCAGGTGTTAGACGAAGACTTAGTTTAGTTGTTTACAACCTCAAGCTAACAAACAAGACACAAACATGTTTAAAGTTAAACACAAAGCATATTATCACATAGAAATAAAGAAGATGGCACTAGATTAGTGATTAACCTATCTTCTTGGCTAGTTTTTCCTTTTCTCTTCTATTTTTCTTCTTCCCTTCTTCTTCTTCTTTCTTTCTTGCTGTATTATTTTCTTTCAGTTTAAGAGTGATAATGATGGTGATTTCGTGGCTATGAAGGGTTAAAGGTGGTGATGTCATTTCCTTACTCATTAAGTAAGAAAATTACAACTAAGGACCGTAAAATTGCGCCCTATACCCTAATTCATAAATAATTACATAATTTTATTATGATTTTAATAAAACTTATGGATATCTACCTATACAAATGTTTGGGAAACATACAAGTTATACACATGTAACTAGTCGCATACTAGGGACAAACACGTGTGTTATTACAATACCGACTCAACTAATCGGATAAGACTTCTAAATAATTGTCCTTATTATAATTCCTACAATTTATTTATCCTATATAATGCCAAAATTAGTCAGTATGACTTTAGCAAAACAAATTGCATAAAATATGCAACATATAAAATGCACCTCATATGCAACACGTAAGACTCATATGAATTATGCGAATATAAACAAATACGTAATTCATATAAGTGAACAAGCATAATGCATGAATTATATTGGCCAAACGATATGTTTGAGGGCTCGGGTATGAAGAAAGGCCGAAAGGATTTCTAGTACATAAAAAGTAAGTGTACTTTTTATGGAATTTTATATTCTTCTTCTTCTCAAGATTTCAAGCTTATTGGCTATTGTGATAGAGATTGGACCGATGATACTGAAGATCGAAAAAGCACTACTGGGTTCGTTTTCTTTGTGGGAAATTCGGCATTTAAATACAACTCTAAGAAGTAGTCTATTGTGACTTTGTCGACCTGTTAAGCCGAGTATGTTGAAGCGATATCTTGTGTCTCTCATGCGATTTGGTTTAGAAGTTTGCTGAATGCGCATAATCTACCGCAAGAAGAGTCGACTAAGATTTGTATTGATACCAGATCCTCACATGCGCTAGCAAAAGACCCGGTGTTTTAATGAGAGGAGCAAACATATTGATACGAAATATCATTTTATCAGAGATTGCATATCCAAGAAAGAAGTTGAGCTCGTGTAACAAACTGAAGAAAAAGATAAAGAAGACAACGAACGTGCCTAAAGAGAAAGATGAATAAAGGAGGATAAGATAATATTGAAGTACTGAATGATAATAATGAGTACAGCCTTATTTATAATAAAAACTCTTAACTAATTGACTGACAATTAGCTAATTTGCTCCTGCAATTTTTCCACTACTAAATGGCATATTAATATACGTAATAACCTCCTTAGAAGCAGCAATAAGAACTAAAATTAAGCTGCACTAATTTATAACAGTCCCCCTTAGTGCAGATTTACGATCGACAACTCCAAGTGATGTCCGAAAATATTCGAACTTCGCCTTCGCAAGTGCTTTTGTAAAAACATCAGCTACTTGGTCGTCACTTTTGATTTTCTTCATCTCAATGTCTTGAGTTAGAACCTTCTCTCGGACAAAATGGTAATGAGTTTCAATGTGCTTTGAACGCGCATGAAACACCGGATTTTCCGAAAGCTTGATTGCACTCTCATTGTCGCAATAAATGGGAATCGAATAGTTGACATTAGAAACCAACTCTTGAACTAGTCTTTTAAGCCAAATACATTCTTGAGTAGCCATGGTTGCAGCCATATATTCTGCTTCACAACTTGAAAGTGCAACAGTACTTTGCTTTTTGCTACACCAAGAAATTGCAGCAGAACCTGTAGTAAAACAGTACCCCGTAGTAGAGCGTCTATCATTTACGTCACCGGCCCAATCAGCGTCAACAAAACCACTTAAAGAAAACCCTCCACCACGCTTATACATTAATCCATAGCTTAAAGTTGCTTTCACATACCGCAAGATCCTCTTTGCTGCAATCTAATGACCTTCACATGGCTCTTCCATAAATTGTGAAATGACGGCAACCGAAAATACAATATCAGGTCTTGAAATAGTCAAGTAGAATAAACTGCCAACCATTTGTCGAAAAACAGTAGCATCTTCCAGTTGCTTCCCTTCATTCTTTGCCAACTTTAGATGAGGTTCCATGGGCGTATTCATTTCTTTTGACTCTTCCATGTGAAAACGGTTGAGTAGACTTGCTGCATATCTACTTTGAGATACAAAATAGCCACCAGAATTTACAATCTCCAACCCAAGAAAATAAGATGCGTCACCCAGGCTTTTCATTTCAAACCGAACAGACAAAGCATCCCTAAGATGCTTATTTTCATCGATATCATCTCCCGTGATAATCATATCATCGACATAAAGAAGCAAAGTGCACATAGTGGGTGATTTTTTAATAAACAAACTCTGATCAGCGTTTGAAGACTTAAAACCACAAAAATGTAGATATTGAGCAATCTTACCAAACCAAGCTCGGGGGGATTGCTTGAGACCATACAACGCCTTCTTAAGGCGACAAACATGATCAGGATGCTCGTTAGAGATGAAACCTTGTGGCTGCTCCATAAAAATATCCCGATCCAGTTCTCCATACAAGAAGGCATTTTTTACATCAAGTTGCCATAATTTCCAGCCTTTTATAGCCGCTAAAGAGACTATTGTTCGAACTGTTACCATCTTAGCAACGGGGCTAAAAGTCTCATCATAGTCCCTGCCATACTGTTGAGAGAATCCACGAGCAACGAGACGAGCCTTGTATCTCTCGATTTCACCATCAGCCCTTTTCTTTAATTTGTACACCCATTTAGATGTTATTAACTCAACATTTATCGGTTTCGGTACAAGCTCCCACGTACCGTTCTTCTTCAAAGCTGATATCTCTTCTTGCATTGCCTCCTCCCATTCAGATATCCCTTTAGCTTCATCATATGACTTTGGTTCATTTTCATATGAGTCCCCCATAAAGAAACAAGACAAAACCGAAAGCTGATTTATATCGACTTCATAATCAGCTAGATGGGCAGGTTGTTTCTTTTGTCTCGCCGATGTCCTTTGTGTGACAGCCTCTAAATTTTCTTGAGTGCCTTCTACAATCGAAGAACTACCACTATCTGCAGCACTTGATGAAGAAACATCGGGAAAAATGGCAAGATCAGCTGTACTTTCGTCATTAGCATAAATAGTATAAGAAGATAATTCATCGAACACCACATCTCGAGACACAACAACTTTCTTTGAATGCAAATCCATGCATCTCCATCCCTTTCTATGAGTGTCATAGCCAACAAAAATGCACTGCTTGGCCTTGGGGACAAATTTAGTTCTACTAACTTTTAGAATATGAACGTAGCAAACTGACCCGAAAACTCGAAAATAACTCACATTGGGTTTGCGATGATACACCAGCTCAAAAGGAGAAGGTTCTGCCCCAGGCCATGGAGGTAGTCGATTTACGACATGGCATGCCGTATGAAATGCCGCTGCCCATAATTCTCTCGGCAGACTCTTCGAATGCATCCATGACAGAGAGACGGATGTCAAATGGGCTAGTTTGCGCTTAGCGACTCCATTCTGCTGCGGTGTTTCTGGACAAGTCATTTGACGTTGAATTCCATGTGACTTACAATAGCTTAAGAATTCATCCGACATAAACTCTCCTCCGTTGTCGGTGCGCAAACACCTTATTTGATGCCCAAGTTCTTTCTCTACATCGAGCTTAAATTGAACGAATTTGGAGAAGACCTCACTTTTACGTTCCAAGAAATAAACCCAGCTGAACCGAGAAAAATCATCCACAATAACCAGCACATATTGAAAACCAGTGTAGCTAGGTGTTTTAGTTGGCCCCATTAGATCCGCATGAAGTAGTTGTAACAATGTTGATTCTCTATTCTCCGACTTCGTAAAAGGAAGTCGATGAGATTTCCCGTATTGACAGCCTGGGCAAACTTCATCATAATGAACATCTTTGAAAATAGGAATACCTTCAAGAAGCTGATGTTTAGATATTTTCTGCAAAGACTGAAAACCAACGTGACCCAAACGTTCATGCCAAAGTGTCGAGCTAATATTCTGACCTGTTTTTGCCACATATGCATCACTTGCAGATAATACATACAATGACTCCTTTCGTTTCCCAGTGAACAGAACATCAGCTGAAATACAATCTGCATTTGATAGAATTTTTACATCGTTTGAGCCAAAGAGTACGTACCTTCCTGCATCGGTAATTTGAGAAACCGAGGCGGGATTTTTTCTCAGGCCAGGAACATGATAAACATCCTTGAGGAATATACCTCTACCATCAAGATCAGCTTCTTTGACATTTCCTTCTTTAACTACTGGATGTAGTGAATTATCGGCTGTCGCAATGACCTTTTTCCCACGGTGTGCATGAACATCAGATAATAGGGCATCATTTCCTGTTGCATGATGAGAACAACCGAAATCGACAATCCACTCCTTCTCATAGTCAATGACTATATTTGCTTCTGTAAATGCAACAGCTTGGTGCACGGGAGAAATCATGTCCCGATCAAAAACTTCAATGGATAAACATTTCTCCCAATTTGGTTCAGAATCATTACACTCTTGAGCAACAGCACCCGTTTCCTGCAATTTTACGCGGCACTTCGACTTAATGTGGCCTGGTTTTCCACACCTTTCATATACTAAGTCACGCTTGATATGCCCCTGTTTTTCGCAGCGAAAACAAGTAACTGAAGTCTTCTTGGGCTGGTTTTGGCTCTTGCTCCCAGAGTTATAAGTTTTCTTGTTTTGATCTTTAGAGAAAAGAACCTCCTCTTTATGGAATTTTCTGTTGTTAGCAACTTGTTTCACCAAAGCTTCCTGATTAGAAAGTAAATTTTCTAATTCAGCAACTGAAGGTTGATCTTTCCAGCCTTGTATCGAAGATATGAAAGGCATAAACTCGCTCCTCAAACCACGAATCAAGTAACGACGAAGGCGCGAACTGCTCACAGGCTCTTCTGGATCCAATTCAGAAATTTCAGAACACAAATTCTTAACCTTCAAGAAATATTCTTCGACTGAAAAGTCCTCCTGAGTTGTAACAGCCAACTTATTCTCGAGAAATTGCAATCGAGCTGTATCCTTCTTGATAAATAGCTTACCAAGTGTCTCCCATAAATCCTTGGGTGAATTCAAATCACGAACATGCTCGATGCACTCTTTGCTAATTGATGTTCTTAAAGCAAATAAAGCTTTACCACACTTTATCTTCCATTTCCTCCGCAACTCGGCATTTTGGGGAATGTCTTCTGGAATGGTCTCGTCACCAGAGATAAGATCCCACAAATCCTGCCCTTGTAAATACGCCTCCATGCATAGCTTCCAATAGTTGTAATTGCTACCGGTCAGCTTCTCTATAGAGGACTGAGGAGTACTTCCACCATTCATCTTTCCTTCGTTATAAAATCACAAGCTTGAGAGACCAAGCTCTGATACCATGTAACAAACTGAAGAAAAAGATAAAGAAGACAACAAACGTGCCTAAAGAGAAAGATGAATAAAGGAGGATAAGATAATATTGAAGTACTGAATGATAATAATGAGTACAGCCTTATTTATAATAAAAACTCTTAACTAATTGACTAACAATTAGCTAATTTGCTCCTGCAATTATTCCACTACTAAATGGCATATTAATATACGTAATAACCTCCTTAGAAGCAGCAATAAGAACTAAAATTAAGCTGCACTAATTTATAACAAGCTCGAATATGTGAAGTCACAAGATCAAATCGCAGATATTCTTACAAAGCCATTGAAGCTAGACATTTTTCAGAAGTTGCGTATATCTCTTGGAGTAATGAATAAGGTTTAAGAGGGGGTTATTGATGAATAAACTAATTCATCGCACTTAGAAATGAATGTTATTATCTTAATGCATTTATCTTCGTTGCATTGTCTTTGTGTGTGCATGAATTAAAATGATTCATGTATTAGAAAAGGTGGATTAATGTAATTATTTATTACGGTTCATGTATGGTTAGGTATTATATATTATATCGTGAAGTTGTGGAATAATATGAGAACTTTCCTCCTTATCTCTTCTCATTTTACTACAACGTATAAATCGTATTGGCTCCCCATTCAAACACTTAGTACATGCCTCAACTTACGAAGTTAATACTGCTCATGATTTTCTTCAATCGACCAGACACCTTTCAACACCAAAAACATGTGATACTAACAATATTTTCATAAGCAAATCAAGATAAACAATAGTGTAACTCAAACAATGATTTTCTATGTTATAACACGGCTGAAAAACAGTATAAAAGTTTACTATTAAATTAGTTCAGGGAAAAATATTATAGATAAAGCGCAAAACCCACAGTGGAGAGAAGGTGGTTTGATTTTTGGTTTAGCTTGTTATCCAATGTGTATATATACAATGAATAGGCAAATGTACGGCAATTCAATACATATCACACTATATATATATATATATATATCTATATATATTTGAATAAGAATTGTACAATCTTTCTCAAGCTGTATGCATATCATTTTTACAGAAGTACAAATCACTATTTTAAAAAGAATACACACGAAAGAGCCTCGGTCGTAAAATCAAATGATTTCATGAGGGTACGTACATTGTATTTCTAAAAAGATACAGTTTTTTACGTTGTTCATTATGCTGCATATCAATTTGTTGTAAAGAACTTCGATATATAATTTTTTGATGATAAAAATTTCTGTTGGACAAGTTAATGTATTGTCACAAATTATTTTAACTAAAACCATATCCACACTAAGGACTTTTGATAGTTAAAGTATATTAGGATTCGTCAAATCACTCCGTAACTCGACTTAATGTGACAAAATTTAAAAACTAAACGAAATAAAAATAGCAAAAACATATACGGTATTAAGATGGGAAGATAATTGTTTATGATCGGTTTGTGTGTTTAGAAGAGGAGTGGTGAATAAACACTTTCACTTTTTTGCGCTCTTTCTCTTAGAATTGGTTATTGTTCTCTATTGGTCAGTGAGTCTGTGGTGCGGAAGACACCTACCAGCGTCTCACTGTGAACGGATGTGTGTGTGTGTGTTGATTTGTGATACTGAGCACAAGACTTGTTTCTGGATGTTCGAAGTTAAATCTCATACGTCTTTCTTTCTTCCCCTCAAAGAAGGTATCAATAGAAGACTTTGGTTGACACACTTCAGTATACAACTTTCTTATCTAGACATGCTAACTAAACTCTCAGCACTCTTCTTAGACATCTTTTTACAGTCCGTCTACTTCAACAGCTTTTTACATTTCCTTGGAACAATCTAGTTGTCTACTGATGTTGTTCACACACTAGTTACACTACTCCGTCTAAGCATTTCAACTTCTCCCATTTGATTTTTGTTTTGATGATCTTGAGATGATTGTTGTTGAAAGTCGTACTTCGCTCTCTTAGTTGTTGTGTCACTTGCATCTTGTATTTATTCTTCAGGCTTAGAAGAAGACGGTTGATGTGTGGACAAAAAAGTGTTGCAGATCGTCTTTGAGACAACAATAATTGATCTTTTTCAAAATGGGTCTATTGACTTGCTTTGCGTCTGAACATCATTTTGCTTTATTTCAAAACTGGGTGAAGTCCTAACTAAGCATCGCGAATTGTAGCTTTGACATTAATTCTTGAAGTACGCCTTGATTCCAAATTTAAACTTTTACATCTGATCAGTCTGAATCGTCTTTATTATTTTGGTTTGAATCGTCTATCCTTCGTTCGGTCTGTACTGACAATCATTCGGTTTAGAATCATCGGTTTGAGCTTGTCGTTTGTGTACGGTCCTAAATTTTGTTAGATCAATCACCAAAATTATTATTGACAAGAATTATTTTAATTCATGATCTTTAACAATAAATTATACTTGGAATACGACTTTTGCCGGCAAGATTGACCCTTGGACCCAGTCCTCGGAGATCCTACCTAAGTTAGAATTTCATGCTTGGCAAGATCGACAGGGCCGCATTTTCTGCTTTCAGCTAAAAGATTGGAATTATTATATTATTACGTATGCATCATAACGTATACCTACCCAACCCACCATTAGCATTCTGACATCTTCCGAAGAACATTGAATTCTAATTCAACATTTGAATACTATATTATCGACGACTTGCTTGAGCCACAATAATTCTATATTGATTATAAGATTGCCGCCTGCATAAGATAATGGTGTTTTAATTATGCATCCTATGTTCAATATTAATGTAAGAAAATGTCATTATTAATTGTATATTACACTTATTAGTAATTAGGGTAGAATCCTTCTGCAAGTTAAGGTAATTCTTGATTGCCCGAAAGGGTATTACATGAATCCGATCGTACCCCTGTGACTGACTATATTGTCCTTTAGAATACATCCTAAAACAACTATCGATTAGAGAAAAGAAAAACATGGAAGAAGAAGCAAATCAAAGCAACACTCCCACGTCCACCACCAGGACAAGACTCAAACTAATTTTCCTACTTATCAACTCCATCATCCTCGCCATAGGAAACTGCGGCAGCCCGCTCATTACCCGCCTCTACTTCCTCCATGGCGGCGGCCGCTATTGGTTCTCTGGCTGGATCCTCAGCGCTGGCTGGCCCATAATACTAATCCCGCTCCTAATCCTCTACTTTCACCGCCGCCACACGACCACCACGAAACCAACCCCGCTCATCCTTATGAAACGACGTGTCTTCTTCTCCGCAAGCATCATCGGCCTCCTCACGGGGCTCGATGACTATTTCTACGCTTACGGGCTCGCGAAGCTCCCCGTCTCCACCTCGTCACTCATTATTGCAACACAACTAGCCTTCACTGCCTTTTTTGCTTTCATCCTCGTGAAGCAAAAGTTTACTTCTTATTCCATAAACTCGGTGGTTTTGCTTACCCTCGGGGCAGTGGTGTTAGGGTTGCACACAAGCAGTGATCGACCAAAGGGTGAGTCGGGTAAAGAGTACGTGATGGGGTTTGTGATGACTTTGTTGGCTGCGGCGGTTTATGGCTTGATGTTGCCACTTGTGGAGCTGATGTATCGTAAGGCAAAGCAAGAGGTGACGTATGCTTTGGTGATGGAAATACAGCTTGTGATGTGTTTCTTTGCGACGGTGTTTTGTACCATTGGGATGATCATCAACAACGACTTCCAGGTTATTTATGATTAATTGATTGATTCCTAACAATTTTAATCAATATTTCAGTACTTTATTTTTCCTATCGATATTACATTTTTGGTCTCTAGTTTTGTACCATTGCAAAGATCAATGAGCTAGCTGTTGATATTAGAAAGTCATATTCTGAGCGTTACTTAGATGAAGAGTACATATTCTTGGACCTGTCTTTCATTTTTGCTGGAAGTTGCAGAGGGTTTTAGCATGAGATAATTTACATGCAAGTATTGTAGCATCAAGGCTTGGCCTTGCATAGAACTAACGGTACATGTGCATAAATCTCTTGTCAGTGAGCCAAATCAAGTAAACTTAGGCGACATAAGTTAGTTTTCAACCTTCTCATGTTGTTAAGGTCAGTCTAAAATTTGACTTTGAAAAATTAATAAATGAGATTTAACATATATCTAATGTTTAAAAGGGGTCAAATATGTAGCTTATGCACACAAGAAAACCCTTACATATATAGTTGGTTTTGCCTGCTATTTATTTTGGTCAAATTGGTATTTATGTGGATATAGTCAAATAGCCTAGAGTACTTGTGCTATTTATATCTTTGCAAACGTGTTATATAAGTTGTACAAAGTTGAGCTTAAAATAGAACCGGGATAGACATAAAAGCTTAAAAGGTCCCGAGAATAATATACAGACTTGACAACGTATATCGAACTTGCCAATGTTAGATATTGATACAAGTGC
Organism: Lindernia subracemosa; assembly: GCA_028392965.1. NCBI lineage: Eukaryota > Viridiplantae > Streptophyta > Magnoliopsida > Lamiales > Linderniaceae > Vandellia > Vandellia subracemosa. The sequence goes on along the minus strand of JAQPCC010000011.1, from coordinate 78,194 downwards.
ATGCCTGCCGCCCAATCGGGTTTTCAGCTAAGTTGGTTGGATATGTGTGCAACAATATTGGTCCATATATGACTTTTGCACAATGTGTTACAAATCCAACAAAGTTAGATTTCAGTCCGACTAGACGTTGTAAAATATAACTCATATTGATAGTTGATAAATCCCCCATATTTATTTTAGTAAATTTAATTATGAAAGTGAAATAGTATATGGACAAATGTGCTGCCTTGATGAATTCGAATAACTAGTGTAGAGTATCTTTACGGATTAGCCAATAGCTGAAATGGCATAGACGTTATACTTAGCTAATTGTGAAAAATTCTTGCCAAGTTCAGGAATTTTAGTTTAGAGGCTCCTAAATTTAATGGGCCCCACATGTGTGGACCGCTTCATATGTGACCCAAAAGTTCTGATTCGAAAAGTGTAGGGTCGAAAAGTACGGGTTGCGAAAATCTTGATTTTTGGAATGCAAAAATTGTGTCGAATTATGGGTTCGAAAATGTTAATTTTCGAAGCTGAGTGAAAATAAGGTGACTTCGAGAATTTTGGACTTCGAAAAGTGTGACTTCGAAAATGTGGTGTTCGAAAACCTGATTCGAAACTTCGTGCGAAAATTTGGTTCGAAAACTGGGTTCAAAAACTTGGTTCAAAAACCTTGGTTCGAAAACTTTGGTTTTCGATGGAAATGTTGTAAATATGGGTTTTCGATGGCAAAGTTGTAAATATGGATTTTTGGAAGCTAATTATCGAAGCCATTTCAAAGCCAACCATTTTCGAAATGAATAGTGGGTTTTCGAAGTGTCCTATTTTCGAAGTGGGTATTTTTCGGGCTTATTTTCGCAGTGGGTTTTCGCAGCGATTTTCGAAGCAGCTCCGAAAATTAACACTCACGCAATACTTTCGATCCCCAAACACAAAATTGATCAATTAGCTCTGAGTGATGATCGAAAATACTTATATCCTAACTCCTAAACACTCAATCAAGCATCTAAAAACCAAAACATATCAAATTTTTCGAAAATTTTGATGAACACGCGAAGAACACCAAAAGAGGAAAACGAAAAATTTTGACCCAAATCTAAACGTGTGTGGCTCTCATACCACTTGTTGGAACCAGTTATCCTAAATCCAACTAAATATAAACGATTTACCACGATTTTAAGATCGAAAGAATTGAAGCTCGGCGTGGGGTGTTGTGTGTGTTCTTGAGAGGTTGGGGGCTTACGTTGATTTTCACTGTCTCACACAATACACTATTTAGTATGTATTAGGGTATTTGTATTTATACCACATTTTGATATATAATACTTAGGCCGATAACAAAGCCCAATTATACTAAGCCTATCATTTAAGAGAATCTTTTCAAACAAACTACAAAGATAAATCTAATTGTTGAACGCAACAAAATATATCTAACAGTCACCAAAACATCACAGTCATGACCACAAACAGAACTATGAGCGACATCCAATGGAAGGAATCCATCGATGGTGCCCAACTGCACCCCTTGTCTCGAATTGCCGTTCCTCAATGGTACAGACCCCATTGGTTGGCTATCCCGAGCTGATCGTATCTTCAAGTTGAATAATATATCTGACGACCAAAAGGTTGAGATGGCACTCTATAGGAACACGATTCCTTGGTATAACTACACCATTGAACGCTATCTAGGTATTCGTCGATAGTTTTTACACAACACCTTCTCTCTTACTTCTACCATAATCATGTCGGTTCAAAAGTCATGAGGTTATCGGCAATATGTCAACGTCGATCTCTTGTCGACTACATATATGAACTTATGTCAGTCGTGGTCATCCTCACAGAGTTATCATCATATTTATATGTTAATTTTTCATATTGGGCCTACAATCGGAACTTCAAGTGGTAGTCATGCACATAACCCACAATCATTAGATAATGCTATTAATTTAGCAAAGAAGGCTGAAAAATGATTCTCACACAGCAACACCAACCATACTCTGTTAACCATTCCACAACCTCAACTCAGTTGGCACGTGACCTGCATATGAGTAGGCAGTGACAATCCATTACGTCCCAACCTCGACAGTCCTCGACTTCACTCGTAACAGTTACTGTCCGATACTTGCATGCACCACTACGTCCCACTCTTAACAAGGGTACTTTGACAATTGCTGGTCTTGATCGACAATGACCATTCTTCTCCTCGTCGAATCGAGATTAAAATGACAGCTAAACTCGGTATGGTCAAGGCCACATGCAGAGCAATCAAGGGGCTTCTGTAATAAACAGAAGACTGTAATGGGTAAGACATCATGAAAAAAATCCCGAAACCACAAAACACGAGAACATACCATACGAAAATCATATAAGTGTCTAAATTACTTTACCTTCGATGTGTATGTCTTGCTTCTTCAGTCCCCGGGACTCAAGTCTAAAGCTTTTGATTCCACACGTACACACGATCGCGCCTTCGAGTCTAAATCATCACACCGATTTCGAGAGTATATCTCAAGCATGCTTTAACCAATAATGGCTAGATTTATGCTTGGAGAAATGAGAAAGTGTGTGTAGTAGTGTGTGTAATTTTCGAAAATCTCAGGTGAATGGGCTTGCCATGATCGATTATGGCATGTTTAAGGATAGATTTATTTCCACTAAGCCTTCATGAGTCACCATTATCATGTGCACCCATATGAACTAGTTCCCATACAGATAGATCTCTCATCTCACCATATTGTAGAATGAGATTGGGCTCATCTGTTCCCCATCATGTTCCATTTTCCTGTTCCACTTATCACAATATGACGTGTACCATTGACATAAGTGGCTAACGGAGTGTTAAAAATCACCATCTCATATAATAAAGAAAGAGAAACTTCACAATATTTATCTCTTGCGGAAATCATGGGTGAGAATGGAAATATCTATCAATAAAATGAAAACCAAAGAAATAATAGGGTTGTTGATTCGAATTTTTTTTTCGCTGTCACATGCAATGGATTGAAATTTCTCTGCTACTTTTAATCCTCAAAATACAGAGGAATTTTGCATTGCAGATAAAGATAAGAACAGTGAAAATATTTCATACGAGGATAGTGACGACACGATCGTAACTGATCATCAATCAACCATTTTGCAAAAGAAAATTCCAAGCATTGGTATGGAGTTTAATACTCTAGAGGAGGCGTTTGACTTCTACAACGAATATGCTCGTGTGACCGGATTTAGTGTTAGAAAGAGCAGTTTCCACAAAAAGAATGGGAGGATTGTCACTAGGAGATTTTTTTGTTCATCCGCAGGTTATAGACAAAAAGATAAAAGGGATGTCAGTGTTAAGTCCCATTGCCCGGAAATAAGAACAGGATGTGGGGCATTGATGAAGATCAATGGCCGCTATGGTAAGTATAAAGTTGTCGATTTCAATGCTGATCATAGTGGTCATGATTTAGTGAGCCTAAGAAAAGCATTTTTCTTGAACTCTCACAGAAAAATAATTGCTGCACAAGCAGCACAAACAAATTGTAACACCCGGGGCCGATGAGGGCGGGGAGTGATCGCCGGTGCCAAAGAGGAGCACGGACAAGGAGCGGCTCCCGACGAGGCTTCTAGGCGGAGGGATACATGAATGAACCGATTCCACATCCGAATGAGAGGGATTCTGAGACTGGCAATGTATGGGCGTGTCAAGTCAAAAAGAATGATATAAGAGAATTGATTGTGCTACTCATATCACCAAGGTGCACCTTCCTTTTCGGGAGCTCATCCATAAGAACTTCAAAGTTAAGCGTGCTTGACTTGAAGTAACACTGGGATGGGTGACCCCCTGGGAAGTAGCTCAGGGTGTGTGCGAGTGAGGACAAAGCACGCTGGAAGGCTAGTGGTGATACAGTGGGGCCATACAATCAATGAAGTGCAGTGGGCCCAACCCCACAGGTCCCGTGAGCGGGCTGTTACACAGATGCTCTAGACAAATCCGGAATTGCACCGAGAGCAGGATTTACCTTGATGAGCAAGCAAGTGGGTGGTCGTGAAAATGTCGGATTTGTTTATGAAGATTTAAAGAACTACTTGAGATCAAAGAGAACTGTTGAAATGAAAAATGGAGACATTGGCGGCGTACTTGAATACTTGCAACAAAGGCAATTAGACGACCCCAATTTCTTTTACGCCATTCAAGTTGATGAAGATGATTTGATAGCTAATATACTTTGGATTGATGCACAGATGAGGGTTGATTATGCTCATTTTGCTGATGTAGTTTGTTTTGACACAACTTACAGGAAAAATAAAGAGGGTCGACCATTTGCTCTCTTTGTTGGAGTAAACCACCACAAGCAAACTATCATCTTTGGTGCAACATTATTGTATGATGAAACTGCTTCGACATTTATTTGGTTGTTTGATACTTTTGCTAGAGCAATTGGCTGGAAGAAAGCCTCAAACCATTCTCACAGATCAAGATGCAGCAATGGCAAAGGCTTTGACAACAATATGGCCTGAAACATATCACCGCTTGTGCATTTGGCACATCTATCAAAATGCAACAACATATTTGAGCAGCGTTTTTGAACGCTTTGCGAGTTTTTCTAAGGACTTTAGCTCTTGTGTATATGATTATGAGGAAGAGTTTTTAAATGCATGGCTAGAAATGTTGGAAAAATATGAACTTCAAACTAATGAGTGGCTTGAGAGAATGTTCAAGATCAAAGAACAATGGGTACTAGTTTATGGGCGGAAGTCATTTTGTGCGGATTTGACAACTACTCAACGTAGTGAAAGTATGAATAGTGCACTTAAAAGATATGTGAGCTACAAGCATAGTTTGTTACAATTATTCCAACACTTTAATCGATTGATTGAAGACCGTCGCTATAAAGAGTTGAAAGCAGATTTAAGAACAAGCTAGAGTAGACCTGTTATTTCTTTTCTTGTTGAAATTCTAAAGCACGTTGCTAGCATATACACACATGAAGTGTTTGAGTTATTTCAAAATGAGTTGAGCAAGACTTATGATTCAATAGCTGAATTACGTGGTGAATGTGAAGGACTTTTTTAGTATGAAGTTACGCCTTTTAGAAAGCATAATGTTAGGTCCATTTTTAACATCCAACAAAGAACTCGAGCATAGATCGATCGAGAATTACCTTAAAGATAATGCGTGCGGAAGCTTTTGTGTAATTCTATCAGCTTTTGTGTAATTCTATCAAATCTTCATTAATCACCAAGCTTCTCTCTCTAATTAAGCCCTTTCTCCCTCTACAACTAAATCCTAACTAAGATAATGGTGAGAGAGATATTCTAGTGAGAGAAAGCTCCTACTCAAGTTATGTGTTAATCACACATACTTGCCCTATATATAACAATCACATATTGGTATATTTGCATTCTAGTCCCTATATTTACATATATTACAATTAGGTCCCTAGACAAAGATAACTTATTTATTGAACACTACAAAATATTCCCAACAATCTCCCCTTAGTGTTCAATTATAATTGAAGCTCCGGTTGTCTTTGTCTCTCGAATCTTCAGTCTTCATAATCAGTTGAACACAACAGAATAATTTCCAACAGTCTTTATGAAACCCACTCCATATCAAACTCCATACCAATGCTTGGAATTTTCTTTTGCAAAATGGTTGATTGATGATCAGTTACGATCGTGTCGTCACTATCCTCGTATGAAATATTTTCACTGTTCTTATCTTTATCTGCAATGCAAAATTCCTCTGTATTTTGAGGATTAAAAGTAGCAGAGAAATTTCCATCCATTGCATGTGACAGCGAAAAAAAAATTCGAATCAACAACCCTATTACTTCTTTGGTTTTCATTTTATTGATAGATATTTCCATTCTCACCCATGATTTCCGCAAGAGATAAATATGGTGAAGTTTCTCTTTCTTTATTATATGAGATGGTGATTTTTAACACCCCGTTAGCCACTTATGTCAATGGTACACATGTCATATTGTGATAAGTGGAACCAGAAAATGGAACATGATGGGGTAAGGGATGATCCCAAGCGAATGCATTAATTAGTGTAGGACTATAATTAATTATGGTCAAATATCTGATAAGGCTTTTTAATTAATCAACACATTAGACCTAAGTTGACCAAGTCCACATTAGACTTATTTTATTTAATTTTATTTACTATAATATAACATTTTTTTAATTTTCTTCATTTTTTATATATTATTTTATTTAAATTTTAATTTGTATATCTTTAAACATTTGAACTCATACTCGATTCGATCCACTCATGATCGTACGAGGTCGAGCTCAATCACATAGATTTTGATCTCGATGAGTTCGAGCTCGAACACAAAATTTTTAAGAAAGCTCAACTCGTACTCATCCGTAAATTCCTCAAAACCATTAATGTAAATAAAATATAACATTCAATTTCTTTGAACGATATATTATGTGGTGGCATTGAATTAAAAATGTATGACACTTTTTCAGGTCATATCAAGGGAAGCAAAAACATATGAACTTGGGGAGACAAAATACTACTTGGTGGTTATTTGGGGTGCAATAATTTCTCAGTGTTTCTTTCTAGGAGCTATTGGAGTGATATTTTATTCGTCGTCTCTTTTAAGTGGCATAATCATCACTGTTCTTTTACCTGTAACGGAATTGCTAGCCGTTATCTTCTACCATGAGAAGTTTGGATCTGAGAAAGGCGTGTCTCTTTTCTTATCTCTATGGGGATTTATTTCTTACTTTTATGGAGAGATCAGACTCAACAAGGAACAGAAGAAGATGAAGATGATGCAGATGTCCAATGATAATCATGAGAGAGGTTCAACTGAAACCGAGTTGGCTCATCGAAGTGATGCGTTCCCTTGAGTACTTATTGCTCACCAAAATTAATTATATTTGTAATAATTAAAAGATATGTATAATGCCAAACATATATGCAACGTCTTGAGATTTATTTAACTACCTAGCTTGTTTTAAGTGTTATAATTTTCCTAAAAGAAGACAATATTGTTTTGGTGTAATCAATTTTATAGCCAAAGAATATGGATTGTTAGGAATATTTTATTGTGTTCAATTAATTATAATTATCTTTGTTCTTTATTTATAAAGATTCTCTTTATAAGAGGCTTAGTGTAATTGGACTTTGTTAGGGGCCCAAGTATTATATACCAACTTGTGGTATAAATACTAAAACCCTAACACATAATAAAGTGTGTTTTGTGTGAAAATTATCTAGAGAGAGAGAGAGAAGCTCCCAACCTTCTCCAAGAACACACACACCCCATGTCGATCTCATTCTTCCCATTCAAATCGTCCCCTAGTTAGGTTGTTAGGATAGAAAGGCGACCAACAAGTGGTATCAGAGCCAAACGCGTTAGGATTTGAGCGATTTCTCTGAAAATTTTGGGATTTTTAGTGTTCTTGAGCTCGAAATTTTCGGCCATTGTTCTTGAGTTTTTGGGTTTATTTGACTGATTTTGCAAGCTCAAGAGCTAAATAGGTTGTTTTCGAGTGATGTTAAGTGTAACCCAACAGTTTTCAGTTGATTTGAGTGAGATTTAGGTAGAAATCGCATAGAAAACTCGTCATATTTTCTGCAGATATGATTTTCGGGCAGATGAATGTAACAGTGCCCAGATTTACGGCTGATTCTACCCGATTTTCATTGATTTTCGGGTGACTCTGTTCGAAATTCGGCGTGTTTCTACCCGATTTTCGAATTTTTGCCTGATTTTCATCACCCGAATTTCCTGCACGGCGAAAATTAGTACTTGCCCGATTTTCATCCCCCGAATTTTCGTTTCAAATCTCGGCGATTTTCAAGTTTTCGGGCAGAGCAACTCGAATTTGCCCATTCTCGGCGATTGTCTGATTTTCGGACTGAATTATCCGAATTCGGGCAAATCATCCGAATCAGGTTACCCGAATTTCTACCTATCCGAAAATTCTTAGTACCCGAATTTGCAATCATACCTTTAGATTTTCGGTCAAAGTCTTACCTGAGAATTCACTGTCTCAATCGAAACAGTTACTTCCAATTCTCCATCACTCACTCTTAAAAAAAACTACACTTAAACGTTTTTCGATCACAAAAAATTTTTGGCCCCCCTCGGAATAAAAAGGCTTTAAGTAGCAAAAAAAGTCTTTTGGAGGAAAATTTTTTATACATCATTTGATAGAGAAAAATTTTCTAAGTCCAACGGACATAGTCTATGTTACACTTTTTTCAAAATTTTTCAAAATAAATTTTCCGGGCCAAAAACTTTTCGGTACAGAAAACTGTTTCGTGAATTTTTTAAGGCAAATCCACTATACGCGTCAACGATCACGTATCCAACAATCAACCTAGGTCGTTTTTGGCTTATTATAGAAAAAGTTTTGGTAATTTTACCGAAGTTTTCGAAATCACTCAAATATTTTTAGGTCTACACCAAACATTTTCGACACTTACTGTAATACCCGAAAAATTTAATACGGGGATTTCGCAAAACTTCGAAATTGGTGAAGATGTGTTTGGGCAGGCTTGAAATTGAGCCCAAATAATAATTGGGCCCAAGCCCGATAAAGAAGGAAAACTTTAGGGACTGGAAAATAATTAGGCCAAAAGGACTGGATGGATTCGTATTTTTCATAGAGAAATGTTGGTTTGCGATGAAGAAAGATACAAAAGAAGGAAAATTACAAAAAAGACCCTTTCTTAGCTCAAGAGGAAAAACACGTCCATGCTTCATCACCTGCTGAACAAAAGCAGTAAAAGCCATCATTAGAGATAAATAAGAACAGCAAGAGAGGAAGGAGAGAAAGGCGAGAGAGAAAGAAGAAGGAGACAAAGGAAATTTGGCAAAAGTTCCTTCCAAGCTTCATCAAACAATCTGCTTAAAACACTGCTTAGGACGTGAGGTAGGTGAGACCTACAAACCCAAAAACTGAAATTTTAAGCTGTTATATTTATGGTGAAAGGATCACCTTCGTTTTTGGTATGATTTAATGCTATGTGTGATGATTGATGTTTAAAAACCCAAAATATGGGTTTTAATTATGTTATGAGTTTCTGAAATTTGTTGAAGATATGAAGATTTGAAGAACACAGTGTTTTTGGCATACTGTTCATTTTCAGTATTGTGTTTTCGTATAATTTCTTGTTTTCGGGCCGAAAACCATTTTCGCGGGCCATTTTAAGTTTTCGCGGGCCAGTTACTTCGCGAACTGTGAGGAAGAAAAAGTTTTCGCGGGCTGAGAAATCAGTTTTCGCGGGCCTAAGGTTTTCGGTATGTGAGAGGAAAAAGTTTTCGCGGGCCGCAAACCAGTTTTCGCGGGCTGAGGTATTTCGCGAACTGTGAGACATCACGGGCCGAAAGCTAGTTTTCGCGGGCCGAAAGCCAGTTTTCGCGAACTGAGCTTTTCGCCACTTTTCATTGAGCTTCGCGAACTGAGTTTTTCGCCACTTTTCATTGAGTTTCGCGAACCAAGCTTTTCGCCACTGTTTTCGCACCAAAGCTTTTCGCCACTGTTTTCGAACCGAAGCTTTTCGTCACTGTTTTTCGCACCAAAGCTTTTCGCCACTGTTCAAAACGAAAAAGCTTTTCGCCACTTCCACAGTTTTCGCCAGGTCAACTTTTATAAAATATTTTCGAACTTGGACCCTATTTTCGGGTCAACTGATAGAGGAGTATTGGGTCTTAAATAATTCACTATTCTTGGGATTTTAAGTATTTGAACCAAAAGTACGTTTTATATATTCTAATGATTTTTTAGGGTTTTTCGGATATACTTGATATGTCCTGCGATTAATTGTTCATGCATCCACGGCATGTCATGACGAGAGTATTGATCGCATTTGTGCGATGGAAGAGTGTATGCCTTTCTTTGGCAGAGATTTGTGAGGTTAAGACTCGTAGGTGCACCTGACGGGAGACAGACGTGATCGCTCTGTCTACTCAGGTTTGAGCAACCTGAGGTGCCCACCGTCGTAGGATTGCTCGACTTGACGGGAGATAGACGTGATCGTTCTATCTACCCGGGTACAGCGTGAAAACGCGACTCGGGGTGCCTACCGTCATGAGATGAGATTAGGCGGGAGATAGACGTGATCGATCTATCTACCCGAGTACAGCGTGAAAACGCGACTCGGGGTGCCCACCGCCATGGAATGTGATTTCCGAGTCTGTCTGACCGGATGGTTGATGTGATGTTGCGCGCGAGGTGCCGAGTCTAACTTAGGGCCCTGAGTATTGAGATATGAGAAAAATGAGCGTGCATTTGTCATGTGAGATATTGGGATTTGGGGACATGTGCACGCATGCATTGCATTATTTCGGTGTTCACCTACTGGGCAATTTTGCTCAGGGTTACATGTTTTATAGGTACGGGTGAGTAGCGGTTGGTGGCGGTGACTCCACGGGCTTTTGGGGGCGGATGCAGTACATGGGACGCGACCTGTGGAGGCGTAGGATTAGTTTGATATTTTGGGGCTTCGGCCCGTTGTAAAGGCTAGCACGGCTTTTGTAAAACAACTCTTTTATATATTGTATAATATACTATGTTGTTTTTGTAAAATGGGCTTTCCGCGGCTTTCGTTGCGAAAACCCGCCAACTATTTATGTTTAAAAAGTGGGGTCGCCACAAGGTGGTATCAGAGCATAGGTTTTAGATTCTGAAGACTGTCCATGTACTGCTACCCAAAAGCCGGGAGAACCAGCCGCGCCTGTAAGTTTTAATTTTTAACAATAGTATGTGGTACATGACTATGTGTTTGTATGTATCTGTGAACGAAGAATAGTTACAAAATGCCGAGAGGGGGACGTAAAAACGTTGGGGAGTCGAGCCGAAGAGGCGAGCCCGAATCTCCAACGCACGAACATAATACCATCGATAGACTGACCGAACTAATTCAGCATCAGTCGGAGCAAATTAGTGACCTTATACACCATCGGAGCTCGTCGGAGCATCATCCTTCCCCACAGCCCGATCATGTACAAATAATTGGGGAGCGCTTCCGAAAATTGAACCCTCCCATCTTTACCGAGGCCGCCAACCCTGCGGTTGCTGAGGACTGGATAGGCACTATAGAGGACATGTTCATCTATAGCAGAGTGCCTGATAATGAAAAGGTACTTTGCGCCGTTTCCCTCCTACGGGAGAACGCGCGCTACTGGTGGAATACTGTAAAGGTGTTGGAAGACCCAATCACTATGATGTGGGACAGGTTCAAAGAGTTGTTCTTCACCAAATATTTCACCGCTCATGAACAGGAGCAGCGTATGCTCCAATTCATGAATTTACGACAAGGAAGCATGCCGGTGGCGGAATACATCCGTCGTTTTGAAGAATTGTCCCGTTTTGCCCCGTTTCTTGTGGCAACCAACACCCTGAAGGTGACTCGATTCATTCAGGGACTCAAGCCCGAAATCTATCGGGATTTGAGCATAGCCGGCGCACGACAGCTGGAATTTATGCAAGTTACCGAACGCGCCTTAATTGCCGAACAAGCAGAGCAGGTAGTTGTGGAAGCTCAGGAAGCGAGGAAAAGGAGAGAGAATCAACAAGGCGGAGTGGGAAACAAGAAGCGCCAATTCTTTGGCAAAGGGCAGTCAGGCCAACAAAACTGGCGCCCGAGGCCGAATCAAGGGCCGACAAATATTTCTAATCGACCTCAGAATGTTACGCCCCAATGCCAGCAATGCGGACGCTATCACTTTGGGGTCTGCTATGGAGTAAGGCAACCTCCGCAATGCTATCAGTGTGGAAAGGTGGGGCATTACGCTAGGGCATGCCCAGAGAGGCAACCCCTGATGCAGAATCAGCCCCAACCGTTGATCCGACCTCCACCTGTACCAGCACGGGTCTTTACATTAACAAAAGAGGAGGTGGAGACAAACCCTGATGTGGTGACGGGTACGTTGAATATTTACCATGTCCCGACTTCTATTTTAATTGACTCGGGAGCCACACATTCTTTTGTGTCGGCTGATTTTGTGACAAGGGTCGGAATATATCCTACCCATTCTAGAAATGATTATTTAGTTAGTCTGCCACATGGGAACCCGACCCGAACCAATTTAGTGATAGAAAAGTACCCAGTAAATATGGAGGGTAAGGAATTGTTAGTCGATCTAATTGTAATCCCGATGAATGATTACGACATCATATTCGGGATGGATTGGCTTTCGAAATACGGAGCCATGATTGTCTGTTCTAAGAAAATCGTAAGGTTCCAATCACCCGAGGAAGGAGAGTTCGTCTTTTGGGGAAAGGCGAGCAAAGATAGAATTCCTCAAATATCTGCCCTGAAGGCCCGACGACTTGTTAACCCAGGTTGCGAATTCTATTTTTGTTTTGCCATGAAGGCCGATGAATCTCCTCTTTTGAAACTCGAGGAAGTTCCGATTGCGAATGAATACCCCGACGTGTTTCCCGACGACCTTCCAGGTTTACCTCCTAATAGAGAGATCGAATTCAAAATCGATCTTGTGCCTGGGGCTGCCCCGATATCGAAAGCTCCATATCGATTAGCGCCGAACGAGCTACGGGAACTGAAAGAACAGTTGGAAGAGTTGTTGCAAAAGGGATTCATCCAACCGAGCTTCTCTCCATGGGGAGCACCGGTTCTTTTCGTTCGAAAGAAAGACGGGTCGATGAGATTGTGCATCGATTATCGTGAGCTAAATAAGATCACGATAAAGAATAAGTATCCGTTGCCAAGGATTGATGACTTGTTTGACCAATTGCAAGGAGCAACGGTATTCTCTAAGATCGACCTGCGCTCTGGGTATCATCAGTTAAAGATCCGTGAAGCAAACGTTCCTAAAACCGCATTCAGCACAAGATACGGCCATTACGAGTTTTTGGTCATGCCTTTCGGGTTAACAAATGCACCAGCTGCTTTCATGGATCTGATGAATCGGGTATTCAAGAATTTCCTAGACTGCTTCGTGATCGTCTTTATAGATGATATCCTTATTTATTTAAAGACGAAAGATGAACATGAAGAACACCTAAAAAAATTCTAGGAATTTTACGGGAGAAGCAGTTATTCGCAAAATTCAAGAAATGCGAATTTTGGTTGACAGAAGTGGCCTTTCTGGGACACATTATCTCTGGAAACGGGATTTCGGTAGATCCTAGTAAGATTGAAGCAATTAAGAATTGGCCACGACCAACCACTCCCACGGAAATTAGAAGTTTTCTCGGGCTTGCTGGATATTATCGGAAGTTCATCAAAGATTTTTCCAGCATTGCCTCAACACTCACCAATTTGACGAAGAAGAATGTTCCGTTTAAATGGACGGAATCGTGTGAGCAAAGCTTCCAAGAACTGAAAAAGAGATTAACGACCGCTCCGGTTTTAGCAATACCGTCAGGAACTGAAGGATTTTCGGTGTATACGGATGCCTCGAAGAGTGGCTTGGGATGCGTGTTAATGCAGAACGGGAAGGTAATTGCCTATGCCTCCCGACAACTAAAGGAGTACGAGAAAAACTACCCCACGCACGATCTAGAACTAGCAGCCGTGGTATTCGCCCTGAAGATCTGGCGACATTACCTCTACGGAGAAAGATGCGAAATTTTTACGGATCACAAGAGCTTGAAGTACTTCTTCACCCAAAAGGAGTTAAATATGAGGCAACGACGATGGCTTGAGTTGGTGAACGATTACGAATGCGTGATCAATTATCATCCGGGTAAAGCCAACGTAGTTGCAGATGCTTTGAGTCGTAAAGCCGTGAGCGCGGAGCTATGTCAGATTGGAATAGAGGTAGTCAACTTCGGTGAAGTCGAAGCGAGAATGGAAGCACTAACGCTCAAACCAACATTGTTGGAACAAATCACTAAGGCCCAAAAGGAAGATGATCTTTATGTGAAGACTAAAGGGGAACAAAACAAAAGCACTACGACGGATTTTGAAATCCGAGGAGACGGGAGCTTACGATACAACGGCCGTTTGTATGTGCCAAATAAGAAAGAACTCCGATTTAAAGTATTAACGGAGGCACATACTACACCATACTCTGTACATCCTGGTACGACGAAAATGTATCAGGATTTACGAATTTACTATTGGTGGCCGGGGATAAAGAAAGATGTTGCCGCCTATATAAATCAATGCCTGACTTGCCAACAAATTAAGGCGGAACACCAAAGGCCGCCAGGAATGTTACAACCGTTAACGATTCCTGAATGGAAGTGGGACCATATAACAATGGATTTCGTCGTTGGACTGCCAAAGACAGTGAAAGGCCACGACGTAATTTGGGTAGTTGTCGATAGATTGACGAAATCTGCCCATTTTCTGCCAATCAATAAAACATATTCCATGGAGAAGTATGCGGAATTATATATCCAAGAGATTGTTCGACTCCATGGAATTCCAATTTCGATCATTTCAGATCGGGACTCGAGGTTTCTGTCTAACTTCTGGGGAAGTTTACAAAAGGCTATGGGGACCAAGTTGTCTTTCAGTTCAGCTTATCATCCCCAGACAGACGGACAATCTGAACGGACGATCCAAACACTGGAAGATATGTTACGAGCATACGTGCTAGATTTTAAAGGAAATTGGAGCAAATACCTTCCGCTGATCGAATTCTCGTACAACAACAGCTTTCAGGCTACGATCGGAATGAAGCTTTGTACGGGCGTAAATGTCGATCCCCAGTTCATTGGGACGAGATCGGTGAACGAGCGCTACTAGGTCCCGAAATGGTTTGAGAAATGACGGAAGCTGTTGCAAAGATTCGAGAGAGAATGCAAACAGCCCAAAGTCGTCAGAAAAGCTACGCTGATAAACGACGAAGGCTGTTAGAATTCGCGGAGGATGATTGGGTATTCTTGAAGATATCCCCAATGAAGGGCGTGAAGCGGTTCGGACGCAAAGGGAAGTTGAGTCCGAGGTATATAGGCCCTTTCAGAATCCTGAAACGAATCGGCGAGGTCGCTTATCAACTTGAATTACCGGCGTCTTTAGATCAGGTTCACGACGTCTTTCACGTGTCAACATTGCGAAAATACGTCGCCGACCCAAGCCATGTGCTACAAAATGAAACCCTTCATCAACGGTTGAAACCGGACTTAAGTTACGAAGAGAAGCCGGTGACAACCTTGATGTATGAAGTGAAGCGACTTCGGAATAAAAATATTCCGTTGGTCAAAGTTCTGTGGCGTAATCAGGCAATTGAGGAAGCAACGTGGGAACGAGAAGACGAAATGCGGCAGAAGTACCCCGAATTATTTCCGACTGTCTAAATTTCGAGGACGAAATTTCTTGAAGGGGGGGAGGATGTAATACCCGAAAAATTTAATACGGGGATTTCGCAAAACTTCGAAATTGGTGAAGATGAGTTTGGGCAGGCTTGAAATTGAGCCCAAATAATAATTGGGCCCAAGCCCGATAAAGAAGGAAAACTTTAGGGACTGGAAAATAATTAGGCCAAAAGGACTGGATGGATTCGTATTTTTCATAGAGAAATGTTGGTTTGCGATGAAGAAAGATACAAAAGAAGGAAAATTACAAAAAAGACCCTTTCTTAGCTCAAGAGGAAAAACACGTCCATGCTTCATCACCTGCTGAACAAAAGCAGTAAAAGCCATCATTAGAGATAAATAAGAACAGCAAGAGAGGAAGGAGAGAAAGGCGAGAGAGAAAGAAGAAGGAGACAAAGGAAATTTGGCAATAGTTCCTTCCAAGCTTCATCAAACAATCTGCTTAAAACACTGCTTAGGACGTGAGGTAGGTGAAACCTACAAACCCAAAAACTGAAATTTTAAGCTGTTATATTTATGGTGAAAGGATCACCTTCGTTTTTGGTATGATTTAATGCTATGTGTGATGATTGATGTTTAAAAACCCAAAATATGGGTTTTAATTATGTTATGAGTTTCTGAAATTTGTTGAAGATATGAAGATTTGAAGAACACAGTGTTTTTCGCATACTGTTCATTTTCAGTATTGTGTTTTCGTATAATTTCTTGTTTTCGGGCCGAAAACCATTTTCGCGGGCCATTTTAAGTTTTCGCGGGCCAGTTACTTCGCGAACTGTGAGGAAGAAAAAGTTTTCGCGGGCTGAGAAATCAGTTTTCGCGGGCCTAAGGTTTTCGGTATGTGAGAGGAAAAAGTTTTCGCGGGCCGCAAACCAGTTTTCACGGGCTAAGGTATTTCGCGAACTGTGAGACATTACGGGCCGAAAACCAGTTTTCGCGGGCCGAAAGCCAGTTTTCGCGAACTGAGCTTTTCGCCACTTTTCATTGAGCTTCGCGAACTGAGTTTTTCGCCACTTTTCATTGAGTTACGCGAACCAAGCTTTTCGCCACTGTTTTCGCACCAAAGCTTTTCGCCACTGTTTTCGAACCGAAGCTTTTCGTCACTGTTTTTCGCACCAAAGCTTTTCGCCACTGTTCAAAACGAAAAAGCTTTTCGCCACTTCCACAGTTTTCGCCAGGTCAACTTTTATAAAATATTTTCGAACTTGGACCCTATTTTCGGGTCAACTGATAGAGGAGTATTGGGTCTTAAATAATTCACTATTCTTGGGATTTTAAGTATTTGAACCAAAAGTACGTTTTATATATTCTAATGATTTTTGAGGGTTTTTCGGATATACTTGATATGTCCTGCGATTAACTGTTCATGCATCCACGGCATGTCATGACGAGAGTATTGATCGCATTTGTGCGATGGAAGAGTGTATGCCTTTCTTTGGCAGAGATTTGTGAGGTTAAGACTCGTAGGTGCACCTGACGGGAGACAGACGTGATCGCTCTGTCTACTCAGGCTTGAGCAACCTGAGGTGCCCACCGTCGTAGGATTGCTCGACTTGACGGGAGATAGACGTGATCGTTCTATCTACCCGGGTACAGCGTGAAAACGCGACTCGGGGTGCCTACCGTCATGAGATGAGATTAGGCGGGAGATAGACGTGATCGATCTATCTACCCGGGTACAGCGTGAAAATGCGACTCGGGGTGCCCACCGCCATGGAATGTGATTTCCGAGTCTGTGTGACCGGATGGTTGATGTGATGTTGCGCGCGAGGTGCCGAGTCTAACCTAGGGCCCTGAGTATTGAGATATGAGAAAAATGAGCGTGCATTTGTCATGTGAGATATTGGGATTTGGGGACATGTGCACGCATGCATCGCATTATTTCGGTGTTCACCTACTGGGCAATTTTGCTCAGGGTTACATGTTTTATAGGTACGGGTGAGTAGCGGTTGGTGGCGGTGACTCCACGGGCTTTTGGGGGCGGATGTAGTACATGGGACGCGACCTGTGGAGGCGTAGGATTAGTTTGATATTTTGGGGCTTCGGCCCGTTGTAAAGGCTAGCACGGCTTTTGTAAAACAACTCTTTTATATATTGTATAATATACTATGTTGTTTTTGTAAAATGGGCTTTCCGCGGCTTTCGTTGCGAAAACCCGCCAACTATTTATGTTTAAAAAGTGGGGTCGCCACACTTACTATCTTCGATACTTCACTATACTTTTTGATAAAACCAAACTTTTTGGAACTGAATTTCCAAAAGCCAAATTTTAAATTTTTAAATTAAAAAAAAATAATTATTATGGATGCTCAAGCTAGAAAAATTGAGGAATTAGAAGCAAGATTTGCTAATAATTACTCTGTGTTGATTAAGCAACAAGAAGATCTAGCTTTCGCTAATGAGGATTTGGCTAACACAAAGTCAAAGGTCATTAGCTTAAGAACTAAGTTAGAGATTAGTGAAAAGAATGTCTGTGATATGACAAAAATATTACGTTCTTACGAAGATGAGCGAAATCATGTCTCATCAAATTATGAGATAATCTTAGAGGAACGACGTATGCTTTACTCCAAGATTGAACTTTTAGAGAACGCTATTGCGAAACGAAGTCAGACAGATAAAAATTCCTCTTCTAACTTAGTGTCTTTAGGGGAAAATAATTTATATTCGAATAAACCTATCTCTAGTTGGAAAATCCCAGAGGTTGCTAGTAAAATTGCAGAATTAAACGCAACCTTAGAATCAGAAAGGGTAGGTTTTCGAGCTGAAAAGGAAAAACTTTTAGAGGAGATTTCAAATCTCAAAAATTCCCCGCCCTTACCTGTCCTAAATAATCTTTCCATAGAAATATATTCTATTAAGCATGATAAGGGAATCCAAACCAAAAGCATCATTGTTCCTAAAACTAAGAAAGTTTTTACTAGTAATTCTAAGTCAACTTTGACTGGCACAGAAAAGATAGGTAAAAGCCTTAAGCTTAATAATTCCAAGGAACATAAAATTAGGAAGGAGAAAGGAAAATCAACATTATTTTCCAAAATTAAGGTCGAACATGCTCAAGATTTTCCCTCTCCTATTCCTCTTAAAATTAAAGCGTGCAAAGAAGTTCGAAGCTTAAGCAAGCGAACTTCCACGCTTATACCCCATCATTATGATGTGAATCGTGTGAATTCTGCAAGTAGAAAGAACATCTCATGTGCTAACGATGCTTATAATTCTTTATGTTCTTATCCCTACCTGAAATATCCAGTCGATGTTAAGTCCGAGAAACATCTCATGCGACTGGCTTCGGAGAAAATATTTAAATCTTCACCTAGACACACATTCACCGGCGCTGAATTGTCATTTCCCTCTAAGGTTCACCAAACTTGGATTCCTAAATCAGAAATCAAATTAAATAGAACTTTAAAGGATGATTTAGGATGTATATCTGAACCAAATGTGCTTAACTTGTTTTCTGCTAATATGGGAGGACCCATCCAAAAATGGGTACCAAAGTCCCGATAATGTTTTGCAGGAGCCCAATCACGTGTGGTAATTCTCGACGATGGTTGCTCCACACGTGTGATCGGTATGAGACGAGAGCAACCACAAAACCCCCAATCATGAGTAGTAGTTAGAAGATGGTTGCTCCATACTCATGATCGGTACGAGACGAGAGCAACCACAATAATTCCAGCATGCACGGTACTCGGGTTGCTCCAAATGCATGGCTGGTAAGAGACGCGAGCAACCGCATCCCTCATGTATGGCAATTTGACGTAGTGGCTCCACATACATGATAAAGGGAAACGACGTGAGCAACTATGACTATATGTGGTACATTCTATCTTTTGAACTGAGTTGCATAATACCACATTCATACATATTTTTAAGATAGGTACATTCTAATTATGTGTATGTTAACCAAATTTTCAAAATTTTAATTTGCATATGCATACGAGCTGAATTGAAAAATATCTATTTTTCAAAATGGTACATTTTGAATATGCGTTTTCATAACTTTAAAATTTAAAATGCATATTACGCACGAAAATGATAAATACCATTTTTTTTTCTATAAAATGAGCTTAATTTGAGGGGGAGCTAATCTTTTATTTTTTAAAAGAGAAGTGATCCTTATTTTCTTAAAAGGGAGCAATAATTACATTTTTGAGGGGGAGCGAACCTTAAATGCGTGAATTTAGGGAATGAGCTTCGTAGAGTTTTCGATCTTACTTAGCATCTTTTGAGGGGGAGCAAGTTCTTTTAGGAAGCACACTTTGAGGGGGAGAAATAAAATAATATAAAAATAATATATATATATATAACAATAGTAATAATAAATAATATTATATTCATATAATATATAATATAGAAATATGTATTACTAATAACGATTAATATATATTATATCCATATAATATATAATATACTAATATACATATTACTAATAACGATTAATAATATATTAAAAAAAAAGGAGGGCCATCAAAATTAAAAATATAAGGCCATAAAAAAAAAAAAAGAAAGAAAGATATTTTCTCTTCATCATCAAGCTTCGTGGAGTTACCTCCGACCTCCGAAGATCGACTTCAAAAGAAGAATCTCGAGCCTACAACGGTCAACTCTTTTCAAAAGGCGACGGTGGTTACAAATGCAAATCTCGGTGCTCGCTTCAACCGACATGCTCTGGCTTGCTGACAAATAAAGCAGCACTCACCACTTCCTACCTGATGCATGGATACTTCGTTCCTACGATTCAGTCAAACCCAACTGAATCTAACCTCGGAACATCACCGAGAGTCAGTCGAATCACGAAGAAACAACCACGTCTACTAAAACCTTTTGAAAAGACCGACGCTACATGATTCCCTCTCCTCACAAATTATTCGGACCAACCCCCATAGGTACATGTGCTAATTTTATTAGCTCCCGGGTAGAAGTCGCCGCAATAGGTCCAACGGCGCGTGCACAACCGAGCCTTACCCACTCGTCTGTTTCACAAAAGACAGGTGTTTCAGAAATCACGGGGAACCACGTCTACTATCACCGCTTCACTCGGAAGTGGGAGATATTGAATTATGTGGTAATCAGCCCCACCACCACACTTCCTTGAGCACTCGAGTCTAGTGTGTCCTCACTTCCCAAATATTTTTATATTTTCTAGGACACATACACTTTTATAACACCTGATCTTTGTGATCAAGTTAGAACTTCCATAGACATGTCTTGCTTCGACATGATTAGAGGATCGGAAGGAAGTCCTGCCGTTGCAACATCAAAGCAACAACGGAATCGGGCATCATCTCGAGCTAGTCTCTAGAACGATGTAAACGTGACGACTTTGTGGCCCCGGTTCTTCAAGCCCTGTCCTCACAGGCCACGTCTCGGAGTTTGTCTCTGAAGTCGTGTCGACGGATTGCCTTAGTGGCTCCGTCTTGTTATTACCATCACCGACCTGTAGTTTGTGTCCTTCTAATCTTCCTATACAAGCATGCCGATCTCGTTAACTCGATTCGCCACGAGGGGGAGAAGGGGACACGCATAAACAAACAGGTCGGACCACCCACCAAATTCCGCCGAGCGTACCACTCTGAAGCCGGGCTCCCCTACACTTGAATTTAACATTCCAAAGGAGCCTCGACACATTTTACAACATCCCATGCGTACCTTCTTCCGGAGCCAGACAAGCTTCCTCGAGGCCGAACCAGACAACTTCCTTCGAAGAAGACGAATCCGGCGCCGAGAAGAAGAAGATTAGACTTGACTTGACGACTTCAAACTACGGAGAAAGACCAGGATAAGATGTGAACAAAGTCCAAGATCCGCGACATCATCAAATTCGAATATCAGGGCGTGGATCACTATCTACATCCGGTCTACAGAATATAGCGTCAAGACAAGAGAGTCGTAGCCGAAAGAGCATTCAAAGCCTCCGCAAAAAGAGGAGATAGCCCTTGTAGGGGGAGATTGTTAGGACTCAAGATGTTAACGGGAAGTCTTCGTGACCCCGATTTATTATACGACGGATTGCCTTTGTGGCTCCGTCGGGTAATTACCGAACCTGAGCTTCTACCGTGGCTACCAATGCCATTTTCCTGTCCCGACGACGTGATCAACATCCCAAATCATCAAGCGTCGTAAAATCAAGCAAACACCGCAGACCTTCAAAGATCGAAGTTGGTGCCTCGTGTGCGTCTCTCCAAATTATAAAGAGAACTTCCCAATTCCAACATAAGGTTGACGAAAAGTAGAGGGAGTTGCGTTACTATCGTAAGGAGAGTGTTAGTAACCCTTTGTAGTGTCCTTTGATAATTATAAGTCTTGGGTCTATTTTGTAATTAGTGGTTTTGGGACTAGCTTGGGATTTTGTAATAGTTTAGGTAAGAACCTTAATATACCAACAATTGTGGTATATACGGCTCCATTTGCCCTTCTAGGGTTTTTTTATCAAAAGAATTCCAAAAGCAAGTCACCTTGTACTTTCAAAGTAAGAACCACACACTTTCACACACACTTAAGGTGTAGCTCGAGTTTTAGGTTTAACCATTTCTTTTGATCCTTGTTTGGTAACAAGAGGACCAACAAGTGGTATCAAAGCCTAACGTGGATCGATCACATGATTTGAATCCAGTTTCGTTCGATTCCGACGTGATTTGAAAGAGTATTTCCATGAAAACCATTTTCGATGTTTTTGTCCTTTTCGGGTGATTTTGAGCCTTTCTTGCTGTCTTTGTGCCTTTAGGGACTTGATAAATCGTTCTTGAGTGATTCTCTACTCTTTTCAATCGATTTCAGACAAGTTTGAGTAAGATTTGAGTCAAAATCGTGTATGAAACTCGTGTTTTTCTGGTACAGAGGCATTTTTCGGGTAGATGAATGTAACAGTACCCAGAAATTCGGCCCATCTTCCCGAAATATCTTCAACCAGCCGAAAAGTCAGTCAAAAATAATCATTTTCGGGTAACTAAACTTTAAAATCCATCCGAATTTTGAAAACTCTCGGCGAATTTGAACTCTCGGTCAAAGCTTACCCGACTTTCAGATTTCTGTCAAAGTTCTACTTTCTCTTAAAGTTTATCCGACTTTCAAATTTCGGTCAACGCTCTATTTTCGGTCAAAGTATACCCGATTTTTAAATTTCGGCCAAGACTTTCAATTCTCAAATTTCGATCAAGGACTACCCGATTCTTGAAATTCGGATTATTTTGCACGATTCATTCCTGCCCGAACAATATCTTGCCCGAATTAGACACAATTGCCATAGAATACCCGAATTCCACACTTATTCGATTTTCAGTAGCATTACTAACTAAACTGTTGACCTAAAAGTCAATACTCGAATTTCACTACTCTCGTTATTTGACACATTCAATTTACTTAAATTGATAATAATCTTATTCGGCCAAATATATCTTACACAAACTTTTCTAAACTCTCAAAATACAATCGTTCGAAACTAACTATTCATATCGCAGATCACCTACACGTTACGATCATTACCAAACAACAACATGGACGCCTACGCGATAGGATCTGACATTCGTCCCCCAGTGCTAAGATGGGGCGAATATGGCATCTGGAAAAACCGTTTCATCAACTTCATTGAAATCAAGGACGGCGACCTCGCCAATGATATGCTCTCTTCGATCTACGACGGACCAGCCCAATTCTGGACCGTTGTTGAAGCTCAGCCAAATGCAGTCCCTCCAATCTTGGAGAGAAAAACCCTCAAGCATCCCAGTCGCTACACCGACGCTGAAAAAGTACGAGCTCGAGCTGACAAACTCGCCAGAAACTATCTCCTCCAATCCCTTCCAAATGATATATACATCCAGGTGGACAGCATGTCCACTGCCAAAGAGATTTGGGACGAAGTCTCAAAGATGATGGTAGGGACGGAAGTCAGCAACTTGTCCAAGAGATCGAGCACTCTCACAGCCTATGACTCCTTCAGAGCCAAAGACGGGGAAGAACTTCGAAGCACCTACCTTCGTTTCCTCACCATCATCAATGAGACGAGGAAGATCAACATCCAACGATCGAACTTCGAACACAACATCAAGTTCCTCTCCACACTTCAACCCGAGTGGGGCAGAATTGCTGTTCTGATCAAGCAACAAAACAAAGATCTGGATGCCATGGACATACACTCCCTTCACGATAATCTCTCCCAATACATCGAATACGCGAAGGAAATAAAAAACGAAGGAAAGGAAAAAACTGAGGTGGAGCCTGTTGCTCTCGTGACCAACAAATCCACCAACAGAAGCTCGAAAGGATCTAAGGGAAAACAAGTCGTCTTATCCGACTCCTCAAACAGTGCTGACTCTGACTCTAGCTCTGACGAAGAACTCAATGACCTCAAAAAGCAGATGGCTATGCTGTCGAAGATGATGAACAAGAAATTTCCCAAGAAATCATCATCATCCTACAATCGACAACGAACATCCAGCACAAAACAAAAGGCCATCGCTCCCGAGGAACATGAGACCAAGGAAGCCGAAGCCCCAAAGAAATGCTTCAACTGTGGGAAGCTAGGTCACTTTGCTAAGGACTGTTACGGACCTAAAACAAAGGACTCCGAGTACTACAAGAGAAAGCTTCAGTTCTCTCAAAAGAAAGATGCGGGGATTGTCCTGGTCGCTGAAGAAGATGAATGGGTTGAGGACACGTCAGACGAGGAGACGGATGAGAAAGCCTTCATGGTAAAGATCAAAGACAGTGACTCGGACGATGAAGCAGTTGGCCCCAGCTCCAATGGCTCCGATCTCCCCAACTCTGACTCGGAGGTATACACTCCATCCCCAATTGATTTCACTGAATTGAACCATAGGACATGCAACCTTTCCATGCAATGTAGGGATTACATAGAACTAAAACGAAAATTCGATAATAATTATTCCTTACTAAACACGCAACAGGAAGATATAGCTATTCTTAGGGAGTCATTAGCTAATGCAGAGTCCATAGTTAAAATCTTAACAATTAAGGTGGAAGAAAGCGAAAAACAGATTAGCAATGTTAGTAAAATTTTGAAGGAAAGCAAAGAAGAACGCGTAAACGTCTCTTCTCAATATGACTTGATCACCAAAGAAAGGGTTAGACTCTATAAAAAGATCAAAGAATTGGAAGACCTCCTCACCAAAAGAGGTCAGACCGATCAAACCATCTTTCTCAACCAACCGAAGGATGTAGAATTTTACGACCCTCGTGAAGGTATAGGATTCCAAAGTAAACATAACCCTTCGAAAGATGCTGTATATTTCCTATATGACATCAGACATCTAGATCTAACTCTGGAAACACTTATGCCTTTCATCGAGTCATCAGAAGCAAATGAGACGGAAGATAAGAAACGAAGAAACAAAGAATGGGCCCAAATTGCATTTGAGTATGCAGAGCTGAACGATGGCTATAAAACTAGAATCATTCCGCTGACTACAGACTTTGTCTCACCTTTCGGTCCCGAAAATCAGGAAAGCACTTCTGAACAGGCCAAACCCATTTATTCATCCATCTACATTCCAGAAATAATTCGCAAAATAGGCGATCTAACTGTTACTCTGGAATCTGAAAGGAAAGCCTTTTCGGAAGAAAGAACCATCCTCTTAAGTAAAATTTACACTCTTGAAAACTTTCCTGATGTTCACAAACCTTCCCTCTCTAATTCTGTCCCCAAAACTTCTACGTATGTAGATAAGAATACAGAAATCAAGTCTCCTCCGTCTCACTTAATCACTTGTACTGACTCTGTTAAGCTTATGGCAACAGGCAAAAATTTGAGAGACAGAAAGACGAGGAAGGTTGCTCCGGAACGAATGAAGAAAACAAATCTCTGGGCTCAGAAGAAGAAGCTACCTTCAAAGCCGGTCTCTCCAGTTTCTAACTATTTTAACTTTCCTAAGCGATTGTCTTGTAATATCGCAGACTGTAATTCTCTATTTCCCACGAAAACTCATAGGAATTGTCCGAACTATTTTGATGCATTTTCATGTTCTCATTACAATCGATCTCGCAAAAAGACGCATAATATCACCTCTTCCCTCTCCAATCCTGTATCACCCACGCGACATAGATCATCGCGAAAAACAAAAAGGAAGAGACACGCCACACCCGAAAATGAGAACAAACACAAACAGAATAAAAAGCCCAAATGCAAACAACTATGGATTCCTAAGTGTTTACTGCACCAAATAGGCAGTAATCAAGTCTGGGTCCCTAAGTCAATCATCAATCAAACCGACTTGATACTTAATATAACATCATTGGATCCATTTCCTGCTGTGAATACTGAACCCGTCCTCAAACGGGTTCGTAAGCTAACCTAGTTTATCATGCAGGTCCGTCATGTGTGGTACTTAGACTCAGGTTGCTCCTCACACATGACTGGAAACAAAGAACTGTTGAGCAACTTCACCGAGGGCTATCTTGGAAAGGTCTACTTCGGAAACGGCGACTCTGCACCTATGCTAGGAACATGCAACCTTATCCATGACAAACTCACCATCAAGGGAGTATCGTATGTCGAAGGGCTAAGCTACAACCTATTCAGCATTGGACGTTTCTGTGACAAAGGATTTCAAGTTCTCTTCGAATCCAACCAGTGGAGCGTCATCGATGATAAAGGGTCAAAGCTGCTCACTGGTCACAGGAAGACAAATCTCTACTCCATCGACCTGAAGACAATACGACCAACCTGCCTCATCTCTCGCGCATCTCTGCATCAGAATGATCTTTGGCATCAGCGGCTCTCACATCTCAACTTCAAGGATCTGAACAAGCTCCGCTCAGACAACTTGGTCAAAGGACTTCCCTCATTCAGATATCACAAAGAGCATCTTTGCTCGGCGTGCGAAATGGGAAAAATGAGGAAAGCATCTCATCACACCAAACACACAGCTTCGACCACAAGACCTCTTGAGCTTATTCATATGGACTTGTGCGGACCAATGCGCACTCAAACTATCAATGGACGAAGATATGTCTTGGTGATAGTGGACGATTTCTCGCGCTTCACTTGGACCAAGTTTCTCCGATCGAAAGACGAAACATCAGATCTTATTATCGAATTCGTGAAGACAGTCCAGGACCTTCACCAGCTAAACATCCAGATAATCAGAACTGACAATGGGACTGAATTTAAGAACAGGAAACTCAGCGATTTTTATGCATCGCTAGGTATCACCCAACAGTTCTCAGCAGCAAAGACACCCCAACAAAATGGTGTTGTCGAACGCAAAAACAGGACCCTGGTTGAGGCAACAAGAACTCTACTAGTCCACTCTGGACTACCGCACTTCTTGTGGGCTGAAGCTCTAAACACAGCGTGCTTCACTCAGAATCGTGCATCGCTTCACAAGAGATTCAACCGAACTCCATACGAGATGATAAACCGCAGAGTGCCAGACGTCTCATTCCTCAGAATCTTCGGATGCAAGTGCTATGTTGCCAACGAACGAGAAAATAGGGGCAAACTTGACCCGAAGGCATTCGAGGGCGTACTTGTAGGATACTCGACAAACTCTAAAGCTTATCGAGTATACCTAAAAGAGAGAAGGACTATCATGGAAAGCATCAACGTCACGTTTGACGAAGTAGATCAAGTGGCTTCTGTACCCATTAGTCCAGAACCCGGACTTCTACGAGAGTTGACTAAAGATCAACCTAGCACCTCTTCAGTGGGCCCGTCTGCAAAGACCCATACCTCTAGCGATGAGGATCTTGATCTGCTATTTGAGCACCTGTGCCCAAGACCTCCGCTACCCACACCTACTGTTCCTTCTGAAGCCCCAGGCAATGAAAGCTCTCCTCCAACAATGGAAAATCTTCACATCGGAGACGATACTGAACCGACGACTGACACAGACATCATTGCTAGCTCAGATGCCGATACCTTTCCAGCAATTGAATTTCAAAGTGGAGCATCTTCAGAAGAAATAGGATCCCAACCTAATGAGCCCACGGAACCTCAAATCACACTGGATTCAGAAGATCCCACGGGTGAAGATACTGCTGAATCTTCACACACGCACGCAAGCAAATGGACCCGGGCTCATCCGAATTCGCAAATCATTGGGGATCCCTCAAGTGGCGTCACAACTCGGGCCTCAACAGTTAATGAAAGTCTCTACTCGTGCTTCCTAAGTCAAAAGGAACCAACTAAAGTAGCTGACGCTCTTACCGACCCAGATTGGATTATGGCCATGCAGGAAGAAATCAGTCAATTTGACAGGTTAAATGTCTGGAAACTAGTACCTAGACCGCAAGGGAAAACCATTATTGGTACTAAGTGGGTCTTCAAAAACAAGAAGGATGAACAAGGGGTCGTGATCAGAAATAAGGCAAGACTAGTGGCGAAAGGATACAATCAACAGGAAGGAATCGACTACGACGAGACCTATGCACCTGTCGCCAGAATTGAAGCCATCAGGATCTTCCTCGCCTTTGCCGTGCACAAAAACTTCACCGTATATCAAATGGACGTCAAAACAGCCTTCCTCAATGGAATATTAAAGGAAGAAGTTTTCGTTTCTCAGCCTGAAGGTTTTGTGAGCAGAGACAACCCCGACTACGTGTACCGGTTAGACAAAGCTCTATATGGCCTCAAACAAGCACCTCGAGCTTGGTATGAGGTCCTCTCTGATTTCCTCATTTCCTCCGGTTTCACGAAAGGGAAAATCGACACGACTCTCTTCACTAAAAGAAGCGGATCAGATATTATGCTAGTACAGATTTATGTCGACGATATTATCTTTGGCTCGACGGACGCAAGACTCTGCAGCAACTTTGGAGATTTGATGAAGCAAAAGTTCGAAATGAGTTTGATGGGAGAGCTAAACTTCTTCTTAGGCCTTCAAGTCAAACAACTCCATGATGGAATCTTCATCAACCAGTCCAAGTTCGTTCATGATATCCTCAAGAAGTACAGCTTGGACAACTCCAACACTGCCAGTAATCCTATGTCTCCATCATGCAAACTAGATGCAGATACCTCAGGGAAACCCGTCAACCAAACCACGTATCGAGGCATGATCGGATCATTACTCTACCTCACGTCCAGTCGCCCAGATATTATGTTTGCGACATGTCTGTGTGTTAGGTCCGTTTTTAACATCCAACGAAGAACTCGAGCATAGATTCAATCGAAATTACCTTGAAGATGATCGAGCGGAAGCATTTGGGTAATTATCAATCAAATCTTCATTAATCACAAACTTTCTCTCCAATTAACCTCTTTCTCTCTCTACAATTAACCCTAGCTTAGATAGTGATTAGAGTGTTTCTAGTGAGAGAAAGTTAAACTCAAGTTGTGTGTATTTTACACACACTTGCCCTATATATACCAATCAATATTGGTATATTTGCATTCTAGTCCCTAACTATACATATATTACAATTAAGTCCCTAGACAAAGATAACTTGATTATTGAACACTATAAAATACTTCCAACAATCTCCCCCTTAGTGTTCAATTATAATTGAAGCTTCGGTTGTCTTTGTCTCTCGAATCTTCAGTCTTCACCATCAGTTGAACACAACAGAATAATTTCCAACAATCTCCCCCTTTGTGCTCAACTTTGAATTTGACACGGTCTTTGTTGCTGTTTGAAGAAATATCTGAAAGCGTCTGGAGAATCTTCAGTCTCCCCCTATTTACATGCACCCTCATTTTCTTCTTTGCAACTTGAATATTCGTCACCTTCTTGCATATATCAGAGTCGCGCGGATCATCAGCATTGACTCATCGTGTACGCTCGAACCATGGAGAGATGTCTTGTTTGTTGTGGTTCAGCACGTGCGTTGAAAGCTTGGCTTCTTTAATGAGTTCACGTGCTTGGCCTCCCAGATATGCTTCTCCCCCTCATGGCGATTCATTTGTATCGTCATGCTGTGTGATCAAGGTGAACCAGAGTGTTCGCTGAACGTGTTGGCGTTGAATTCCGGATGAAGTACCTGAAAAACGGGACAGACGACCGATCATCGTGAAACATCCCTAAATGTCACTCTTGGTCGTTGATGCAAAGTCACACAGACTTGCATTTGAAGGGACTATGGGGCCACATAGGCAACCCGTTGACATCATTCTAGAGTCGTGCTCCAGAAGATGGCCTGCTACCGTTGTTGTTTTGATGTTGCAACGACAGGACTTCATTCTGATCATAGAAGCACATTTTGCGATAAATGTGTCTACAGAAGTTCTGGCTAGGTCACGTAGACCTGCATAGTATGTGTAAAATAATGTTTGTGTCCTAGAAAATTTAAAAATATTTAGGCTATGAGGACACACTAGACATTTACGTGTTCAAGAAAGTCGTTGTATGGGGCTGTGGACCACTTTGTTCAATATCTCCCGCTTCCAAATGAAACGGTGATAGCATATGCGGTTCCCCGTGAGATATTGAAACATATGTCTTTTGGGAGACAAATGAGTAGCGGAGGAAGGTTGTGCATGCGCCTTTGGACCAGATGAGGCGTCTTCTACCCGGGATCTGATAAATCAGTCCTGTACGTATATTGGTTGTAGTCCGGATAGTTTGTGGTTGAGTTGTAAGGATGTCATCGTGATACGCTCAATACCCTCACATACACTCGGGGTTTGTTCCTGGGTTAGGATCAGTTGGGTCTACTAATCCTTTGGAACAGGTATGTGAACAACTCTTTTGTGTCCATGCGTTTTATTGACATTTAGGTAGCACTCCCTCTTAAAAGCATGAAGTTTGTATTCAGGGCATTCTTCCCTTAAGCTCTAGCGCCTTTTCATTGTAACACTCCCCCTAAATAGTTGCGCTATTTCTAATATGATGCCCTTGCTCCCCCTAAATAGATGTGCTATTTCAAATATGATGCTCTTGCTCCCCCTAAACATGTGCTTTCTTGTAGAAATTTGCATATTACTTTCTTTCAGGTTAAGCGCCTTTAGTAAATGAAGTATCACTCCCCCTTTAAAATGTGCGCCTTTTAAGTATGCGCTTATGAGTATCACTCCCCCTAAAACGTATGCGCTTTTTACAATAAACTATGGTAATACGCTCTTTTGAAATTCTTGCACCTTTTCTATCCACTCCCCTCTTTCTTTCTTTTTTTTTTTTTTTTTTTATGGCCTTATTTTTCTTTTTTTTATGGCCTTATTTTTCTTTTTTTTTTATGGCCTTATTTTTCTTTTTCTCCCCCTTTTTTTTTTTTTATGGCCTCCTTTTTTTTATGGCCCTTTTTTTTTTTTTTTTAAATAAAAATAGAAACAATGTCAAATCAAGAGCTTTGGAATAGTCTTGATTTGGTGTGTTTGCTCACGTCTCATACCGATCACGTGTGTGGAGCAAACCGAATACCACACGTGTCGGGGTCTTGTGCGACTGCTCATCATCGCATACCGACCATACATGTGGAGCAATCGTCGTCTATTTACCACGTACGATCGGGATCCTGCAAAACAAATTATCGGGACTTTGGTACCCATTTTTGGACGGGTCCTCCCTGATTAGCAGATAAATATTTAAGCACAAATAGTTCAAGTATGGAATTTGCATATAAAGTAGTCTTGAACTGAGGAACCCAATGTTGTTGTGGACTACTTATTTCTATTTCTAGCTTAGGTTTCCAAACTTGTTGAACCTTATGAAAATTAAAAATTTCAGCATCGGTGAATGTGTGTCTTGCGTTAAATGAGAAAATTTTCTCTTTCGCCAGTCGTTTGAGATGCTTTTCGGATTTGACTTTGACCGGGTACTTGAGAGAGTAATACGAACTTATAGAATCAATAGCATTAAGTATAGAAGTGTCGTATTTCCTACCTTCTAGACTCACATCATTCACTTTGTAATGTGTACTAAATGAGCTACTTTTGTTTAGACAATTATTACTTTTGGACGTTTCAGTTTTAATAGAGAATGTGTAACTATTGTCTGTTTTAGCTTTAGTAGCTTCTTGCTTTATCTTTGGAATGACTTTAGGAATTTTTGGAGGAAGAATAGAGTTAGGAACAGTTTTGTTTATTGTAATAGAAAATGAATTGTCTTGCTCTATTCATTCCTGCTTTATAGGTTTAGTCATTTGAGTTTTCTGATCCTGTTAAGAAGATATATCGTTTAAAGGTTCAGGTTTTACAGGATGAATGATTGTAGTTGTGTCCTTTTCTAAGGAATATTTGAGAAATGAATTCTCCTCTAAAAGCTTATCCATTTTTGCTCGAAACTCTTTACGTTCTGATTCCAGAAGAGAATGTAATTCAGCAATTTTGCGTTCATTTTCTAGAATATCACGATCTTTAGAGTTTGGTTTTGTTGATTGTATAGAATGTTCCCTGTTTGGCACGGACTCAATTGTTTGAGTCGACTTATTTAGACACAATATAGTTTCTTTTATTTGGTGTTGTTCAGTTTGTCCTCGTTTAGCTAGAACATCTTCTAATTCTTTAATTTTTGAATATAATTGATTTCTTTGTTCAAGAAGACTTTTATTTTGGGCTGCACTATTTATTTTTTCATCTCTACATGTAGATAATTCTTTTGTAAGTTCGCTTATAGTTGATTCTTGTTGTGCGACCCTTGTCTTTAAGCTCGTCAGCCTTTCTTGTTCTATTGTTAGTTTATTTTTAAGAATAGATTTTTCTTCTAAACTCTTAACTAAGCAGTTGTAATTATTTTCTAGCCTAGCTTCTAATTCTTTGATTTTTATCAAGTAGTTGGCTTCCATATTTACTTTCTGGGTTGGATGTTTTTGATCGTTATCGTGTTTTGGAATTGATATTAAATTTTGGATCAATGTGTTCGAATAGATTTTCGAAGGATTAAGTTTTCAGAAGTTTAGGTATAAAAAAAAATTTGAAATGATTAGAAAAGAAAAAAAACTTATACCGAGAATAATTTTTGTACCGAAAAATTTTACCAGTCCAAAAAATTGTTACCCAAAAAAATTTTTTTTTCGTATGAACCGGGAACCTTTTTGAAGCAGGTACGCAAAAAATCTCGTAGCTAAAAATTTAAAATTTTAGGACTTGCGGTATCGAAAATCTTTTTCCCATCATAAGTTTTCGTATGTGTATAGAATAGTTTTCGTATGTGTATAGAATGGTTTGTCGTATGAGATAGGATACGAAATCCTTAAAGAAATAATAAAGTATTTATACGAAAAAATTTTGCAAAGGTTTTCGTATGGAATAGTGTTTTCGTATCACAACTTTTCGTATGGAAATCAGAGTTTTTCGTATGAGGTAAAAGTTTTCGTATTGACTAAAAGCGTACGACAAAAATAGATTTCGTACGAAAGTAATGTTTTTCGTATGTTTTCGTACGAAAAGAAATGTTTATCTTTTTCGTACAAACAAATGTTTTTCGGATGGAATCTTTTCGTACGAGAAAATAGTTTTCGTATACCGAATTTTTTTGTATCGTAAGAAAAGTTTTCGTGTTCACTGTAGCATTCGAAAACTTTTAAATATTTTTCGTATAGATTTTCGTACCAAAGGATTTCGTACGAAAATCAAGTTTTTCGTATCTAAAAGTTTTCGTACTGAAAATCAGAAAGTTTGTCGTATGAGATTGTAGGTTCCAGATTCAACACATCCAACGAATTAAGATGAACTTGAACTTGAGAATTAAGATCGATTGACTCACCTTAGTAATTAGCGCGCGGAAGCAAGATAATCATCAATCAATCTTCATTTAATCCAATAGCTTTCTCTACAAGCAATCCATATACCTCTCCACAATTAAGCCTAATCTACTGTGATGAAGAGAGAGATATTAAAAATGAGAGAAAGCCTCGCTCAAGGTGTGTTCAAGTTGTGTGTAAAATACACACACTTGCCCTATATATACCAAAGCATACTTTGGTATATATCACATCAGTCCCTATTTATCATAAACTACAATTTGGTCCCTAGACAAAGATAACATGACATTTGAGCACTAGAAATGGATTCCTAACAATCTCCCCCTTAGTGTTCAAATGTCATTGGAATAGTCTTTGTCTTTAATGATCTTCAGTCTTCATCATCGATTTAACACAAGAAAGGATTCCTAACAATCTCCCCCTTTGTGTTCAATTGTGGATTAGACACGTTCTTCGTTGCTGCTTGAAGAAAAGGTTGAGAGCTTCTGGAGAATCTTCTTTCTCCCCCTATGTACATGCTCCCCCTTTTTCTTCTTTGCAACCTTGAATTTTTTTATCACCTTCTTGCATAGATCAGAGTTGTGTAGATCTAAGGACATTGACTCTTCGTTTATTCTCGTGCCATGGAGAGAGGTCGTGTTTGTTGTGGTTCAGCACGTGCGTTGTAAGCTTGGCTTCTTTAATGATGTCACGTGCTTTGCCTCCTTGAGATACTTCTCCCCCTCATGGCGATTCAATTGTATCGTCATGTCTTCGGATCAAGGTGATTCCTAGTGTAAGCGCGGAGCGTGTTGACGTTGAAGTGCGGATGAAGTAACCTGAAAACGGGACTGACGACCAATCATCGTGAGACATCCCTAGATGTCACTCTTGGTCGTTGATGCAAAGTCACAAAGACTTGCATTTGAAGGGACTACGGGGCCACATAGGCAACCCGTTGACATCGTTCTAGAGTCGTGCTCCAGAAGATGGCCTGCTACCGTTGTTGTTTTGATGTTGCAACGGCAGGACTTCCTTCTGATTATAGAAGCACATTTGTCAGAAATGTGTCTACAGAAGTTCGGGCTAGGTCACATAGACCTGCATAGTATGTGTAAAAATAATGTATGCGTCCTAAAAAAATAGAAAACTTTTTAGGCTATGGGACACACTAGACGTTAAGTGCATAGAATGAAGTCAGTGGTGTGGGGCTGTGGACCACTTAGTTCAATATCTCCCGCTTCCAAGTGAAACGGTGATAGCATATGCGGTTCCCCGTGAGATATTGAAATACTTGTCTTTAGGGAGACAAATGAGTAGCTAGGAAGGGTTGTGCATGCGCCTTTGGACCCGATGAGGCGTCTTCTACCCGGGATCTGAAAAATCAGTCATGTACCTATAATGGTTATGGCCCGGATAGTTTGTGGTTGAGGTGTAATGATTATATCGTGATTCGCTCAAAACCCTCACATACACTTGGGGTTGTTCCTGGGATAGGTACAGTTTGGGATTAACTGAACCATGGGAACAGGTATGTGAACACCTCTTTTTGTGTCTTTGCGCTTTTTGGGTTGAGGTAGCACTCCCCGTCAAAGTACGAAAGTTGTCTTCAGGGCATCCCCTTTTTTTTTTAAGCTCTTGCGTCGTTTTAGGTAACTCTCCCCCTAAAATGGTGCGCTTGTAACAATATGATGCCCCTGCTCCCCCTAAATAGATGCGCTTTTTGAGGATTGCATATTACAAAGATCAAGCGCCCTTTATACATGGAGTACCACTCCCCCTTAAATGTGCCTTCTGCACTCATAAGTATCACTCCCCCTAAACCATATACGCTTGTTATATGAGAACTATAGTAATGTGCTCTTTTGAAGTTCATGCGCCTTGTCTATCTGTCTATCCACTCCCCATCTAAATATATAAAGAATGTAAAGACGACATAGACAAATTTTTAGGTACTAACAATGATACATTAGACTTCCTTTGAAACTCAATACTAAAGATGAAGTCTAATATCTAGGACAGTAATGTACCTATTTTGACAATGAAATTCAAGTCATCTTCTTTTAGCAATGAAGCTCAGAGGTTTTTTTTTTTTTTTTTTTTTTTTTTTTTTTTTTATCTCTTTTTCAGGCCTATATATATTTATATATATATTTATATATGTATATATTTTCTTTTTAAAGGAATTGGCGAAAACTAAAAAAACTTATAATGTGGCGAAAACAATTAGCGAAAAGAAAAGGTTCTCGCTAAAAAAAAATTCGCTGAGTGTTGGCGAAAAGTAAAAGTTTTCGCTAAAAATGTTTTCGCTAAAATGTTTTCGCTGAAATAGTTAGCGAAAAGTTTGAGGTTTTCGCTAGACTTTTCAGCGAAAAGTTTTTTTTTTTTATTATTTATTATTATTTTTTTATTATACCTATATATATATATATTTATATATAAAAAAAAACTTTTCGCTAACTTTTCGCTCACTATTTCAGCGAAAACAGTTTTCAGCGAAAACCTTCTCTTTTCGCTGAAAACTGTTTTCGCTGAAATAGTGAGCGAAAAGTTAGCGAAAAGTTTTTTTTTTTTTTTTTTTTTTTTAATGTAAAATCTAAAAAAATATTTATTTATATAGTATGATTGCTCACATTTCATACCGATCACGGGTGTGGAGCAATCTCGGATACCACACGTGTCGGGAATTGGTGGTTGCCTGCAGCTCATATCGATTATGCGTGTGAAGCAACCCGAGGACCTACGCATAATCAGGATCCTGCAAAACAAATTAGCGGGACTTTGGTACCCATTTTTGGACGGGCCCTCCCTGATTAGCAGTAATCTTATAAAGCTCATATGGTTCAAATTTGGAATTAAAATTAGCAGATAAAGTAGTCATAGGAAGCCACGTTTGTTTAGGACTACTTATTTCCATTTCTAACTTAGGTTTCCAAATTTGTACCGTTCTGAAATTATCATTTTTAGCACGGGTGAATGTGTGTCTATTGTTAGTTGAGAAAATTTTCTCTTTCGCCAGTCGTTGAAGATGTTTTTCAGATTTGACTTTGACTGGGTACTTGAGATAGGAATACGAACTAATAGAATCAATAGCATTCAATATAGAATTGTCGTATTTCCTATTAGGAAGAATCACATCATTCACATAGGTGTTTTCATAAAATGAGTTACTTTTATTTGTCAGACAATTATTTTTGGATATTTCAGTTTTAGTAAAAAATGTAGAATTGTCTGTTTTAATATTTGTAGCTTCTTTCTTTATTCTTTCTTTCTTTATCTTTTGAATGACTTCAGAAATTACCTTTTTAGAAATAGAGGAGGAAACATTTTCGCTTGTTTTGATAAAAAATGATTTATCTTCCTCAATTCTTTCTTTCTTGATAGCTTTAGTCATTCGTGGTGTTTTCTTATTCTGTTTTGGAGATATGTTTTTTAATGGTTCGCTTTTAACAGAGTAAGAAGTTGAGGTTGCGCCTATTTTGTAGGAATTTTTGAGAAATGTATTCTCCTTTTGAAGTTCATCAATTTTAGCTTGAAACCCTTTGTGCTGCGATTCTAGAAGAGAATTTAACTCGGCAATTTTGCGTTCGGTTTCTGTATTTTCACAATTAAATTCGGGTTTTATAGTTTGTATAGAATGTTCCTTTTTGATAGGCATTGTCTCATTTGTTTGAGTGGATTTATTTTGAGACAATTTTAGCTCAG
Source organism: Lindernia subracemosa (assembly GCA_028392965.1). Classification (NCBI taxonomy): domain Eukaryota; kingdom Viridiplantae; phylum Streptophyta; class Magnoliopsida; order Lamiales; family Linderniaceae; genus Vandellia; species Vandellia subracemosa. The sequence goes on along the minus strand of JAQPCC010000011.1, from coordinate 41,690 downwards.
TTTCTTTCTTTGCAATAAGTATTTCGAGTTCTTTATTTTTAATGCGTAATTTATTGCATTCTTCTGAAAGACATTTATTCTGAGCTTGATGATTTTTAATTTCTTCTTTATAGGCAGCTATGTTTGTTATTAATTCAGATATGTTCGGTTCATTATTTTCTGCCTTAAATTTTAATTTCACAAGCTCATCTTTAGCATTGGTCAATTGACATTCAAGACTAGCTTCAACTTCTAAATGTTTTCTTAGAACACGCTCGTTATTAGCTAGCCTTGCTTCTAATTTATTGACCATTTCCTTTTCATTGTTTGTGGATGAGAATTTTTGTAAAAGTCCTTGTTTTTCTTCCTCGCACGCAGACAAAGTTGTTTTTAATTCACATATTTTTGTTTCTTGTGAGTCTGCCTTAGTTGTTAAACTTATTATTTTTTCATTTGCACTATCTAAGCATCTCCTAAGATTATCTTCTTCTAATAAATGATTTCTTAGGATACGCTCATTATTTGCGAGTTTATCTTCTAGCTCTTTTATAATCTTTTGTTCATGAGAATTGTTAGGTTCTATAATTTCAGATTGTATTCTCTTATGTTTTGAGCTTGAAGTTTTTGAGCTTGTTGAGGAAGATGAAGAAGATAAAGACTTTTTCTTATGATGTTTTTTATTTAATAATTTTTCAATTAGATCTAGGTTGTGTTTGATTTCTTTAAGTTGTAGATCATTTTCGCTTAAGTAATTATCCATTATATCTTTTCAGTTCAGACCAATTAATTTTGCAAATTATAATTGGTATAGAATGTTGGATATTTTAATTTTGATTCAAAATATGTTGGATGTTATATTGATCGTCTTGTTTTGTTGATTAAAAAAAATAGACTTAAAGTCTTAGCTGATTTATTTTGATTTTGAATTTATTTTGACATTTAGTCGACTTATGCTATGTTTTCGTATTGAAATAATTTTCGGGAGTTTTAGGTATCAAATATTTTTTTTAAAATGATTTTAAAAAAAACTTGTACTGAGAATAATATTTTGTACCGAAAAATTTTACCAGTCCAAAAAAAATTTCGTTACACGAAACTTTTTCGTATGAACCAGGAACCTATATAAAGTACGTACAAAAAAAATCTCAAAGTGAAAAATAAAAATTTTAGGACCTTAAACCGTCGAAAGCTTTTTTTTTCTATAAAAATTTTAGGACCTCAAAGTCCGTATAAATTTTTTTTTTTTTTTTTTTTTTGCTACCTTAAACCGTCGAAAGCTTTGTGAACAGTATGTGGCGAAAACTTTCGAGGTTTTCGCTGTAAAGTCTAGCGAAAAGTTTCCAAGTTTTCGCTACTTTACTAGGAACAGTATATAGCGAAAAGATTAGGTTTTCGCTAGGTATGAACTTTTCGCTACGTTTAGTTTTCGCTAAAATAGTTGGCGAAAAGTTCTAAGTTTTCGCTGAAATAGTGTATAGCGAAATGTTTTAAGGTTTTCGCTAAACACAGTGGCGAAAAGTTTTAAGTTTTCGCTAATGAACAGTATTTGACGAAAAGCTTAGGTTTTCGCTAAGATGTCTAGCGAAAAGCTTAGGTTTTCGCTGAAACAGTATGTAGCGAAAAGCTTTGAGGTTTTCGCTAAGTGGCGAAAAGATTAGGTTTTCGCTAAGTTGTGAACTCTAAAACTTCTCGTGTGAACAGTGTTTGGCGAAAAGTTTTAAGTTTTCGCTGGCCACTGGTTTCCCTAGGAATGAACTTTTCGCTAAGAAATGTAGCGAAAAGTTTAGGTTTTCGCTGAGTGTCTGGCGAAAACTTTTGAGGTTTTCGCTGAAAATAGTATATGGCGAAAAGCTTCGAGGTTTTCGCCAATAAATCTAGCGAAAACTGGTTTTCGCTGAAAAGGTTTGGTTTTCGCTAAAAAGTCAAATCAGCTAAAAAACACGTAATTAAACAAGTAAACACCGATTTAACTAAAAAAAACTAGTTTATGCAGCGAAAACCGCTGTTCATATAGCAAAAACGGTTGTTCTTGTGGCGAAAACCACTGTTCTTGTGGCGAAAACCACTGAACTGTTCTAATTTTTCACTCAAATCCTAATTTCTGCTTAATCAGAACATAATTATCGAACAATAGGCATCGACGCAGCTTACCTATCACTCGATTAACACAATTAACACTGGATTAACACAGAAATCAGGCGAAAATCAGAATGCAACAGTGACAAACCCAAAGTCATTCAAAATCAGCAATTCAACTCAAATCAGCAAATTAAGCTCAATCAAAGCAGATTTAACACAGAATCAACAAACAAGTTTGCTCTGATACCAATTGTAGGTTCCAGATTCAACACATCCAACGAATTAAGATGAACTTGAACTTGAGAATTAAGATCGATTGACTCACCTTAGTAATTAGCGCGCGGAAGCAAGATAATCATCAATCAATCTTCATTTAATCCAATAGCTTTCTCTACAAGCAATCCATATACCTCTCCACAATTAAGCCTAATCTACTGTGATGAAGAGAGAGATATTAAAAATGAGAGAAAGCCTCGCTCAAGGTGTGTTCAAGTTGTGTGTAAAATACACACACTTGCCCTATATATACCAAATCATACTTTGGTATATATCACATCAGTCCCTATTTATCATAAACTACAATTTGGTCCCTAGACAAAGATAACATGGCATTTGAGCACTAGAAATGGATTCCTAACAGAGATATTTTTCGTACGAGAATTTTTTTTCACGTATGCAGTGCGTGCGAAAAAAAAGTTTATTTTTCGTATGAAAATTTTTTTCGGATGAACAGTAGCGTGTCGTACGATAAAATTGTATGTTTTGCGTATGCTACAGTATACGAAAATGTAAAGTCAAAGCGAAAAAATTCAGGGAATGTGAGAGAAACGAAAACTTAGGTCAATGCGAGAAAGAAAACGGTACGAAAAAAAACTTATGAATGGTGCGAAAATATTGGTGCGAAAAACTATTTCTCTGGTACGAAAACGCGATTTTACGTGCGAGAACTTCAAATAATACTCAAATTATTACTTTAAGCACAGTTAATCGAACGAAATTGAATGGGTAATCATCTTAAACACTCGATTAACACAATAGAAACCAAAACATAGTCCAATTTAGCATTTCAGCGAAGAACAGTTTGAAGATGAAGAAAAAAAATTCGATCGCAAATTTCAATCTCAGTCCAAATTGAGCTCAATTAATCGAAGATAATCGCAGCTAGAATATATCAATGGATTCGCAAATAGATTTCGTTCAGAATCATTCGAAAACAGCAAGCAAAATATCATACGAAAATCATATAGGCATGCGAAAAAGATGAAATGTCGCGAAGAACACCATACGAAAAAAATTTCAGCAACACAAATTGATCAATTCACCAACGATTTTGGCTCTGATACCAATTGTTAGGTCCGTTTTTAACATCCAACGAAGAACTCGAGCATAGATTCAATCGAAATTACCTTGAAGATGATCGAGCGGAAGCATTTGGGTAATTATCAATCAAATCTTCATTAATCACAAACTTTCTCTCCAATTAACCTCTTTCTCTCTCTACAATTAACCCTAGCTTAGATAGTGATTAGAGAGAGTGTTTCTAGTGAGAGAAAGCTAAACTCAAGTTGTGTGTATTTTACACACACTTGCCCTATATATACCAATCAATATTGGTATATTTGCATTCTAGTCCCTAACTATACATATATTACAATTAAGTCCCTAGACAAAGATAACTTGATTATTGAACACTATAAAATACTTCCAACACTGTGCGTCCGGTTTCAAGCTGATCCAAAGGAATCTCACATGCTGGCCGTAAAGAGAATCTTCAAGTACCTCAAAGGAACCCCAAACCTCGGCCTATGGTACCCCAAGGACTCAGACTTCCATCTTGTTGGCTACACGGATGCAGATTATGCGGGATGCAAGCTGGACAGAAAAAGCACCTCCGGAACCGCTCAATTTCTAGGGGGTAAACTCGTAAGCTGGTCATCTCGAAAGCAAAACTGCGTATCAACTTCTACGGCAGAGGCAGAATATGTCGCTGCTGCGAGTTGTTGTTCGCAAATTTTGTGGATGAGAACCCAGTTACGAGACTTTGGCATTTTACTTAATAACATTCCCATTTTTAGCGACTCTAAGAGTGCAATAGCTATAACTTGCAATCCCGTACATCATTCACGCACAAAACATATAGACATTAGGTATCACTTTATTAAGGAACATGTGGAGCAAGGCACAATCGAAATGCATTTTGTAAACACCGAACTTCAACTTGCTGACCTATTCACGAAAGCATTGGATGAGAAACGATTCCAATTCCTCGTGTCTAAGTTGGGCATATTGAATCGGGATCCATAATCGATTGTGCTTCCAAGAACCTTATTTAGTGTACATAGATGCCATTCATGATTTTCACTAATTCTTTTATGTTTTTGTAGTGTGCATAAATTGAGGGGGAGTTTCTTTACTTTATTCAGGGGAGTGTTTGACAGATAGGCTTAAATTGAGGGGGAGTTTAGAATTTTCAAAATGTCGTACAAAAATTCGCATATCTTTAAGCATTTTTGAAACTTTGAAAAATACTGATTTTCGGGTCAAACAAATACTTTTCGGGCCATCTTTAACAGCAATTTTCGGGTCAAACAAATACTTTTCGGGCCAACTTTTCGGGCTTAACTTACACAGTAATTTTTGTCCGAATTTTAGCACGGCGAATTTTCCTCAACTATGCCCGAATTTTCAAACATCCGAAAATACACAGTGAAAGTATTAAATATGCCAAAGCGCCCGAATTTCAGTATTAACTCTCCAAAACCCCCGAATCTTGCATAGTACGACACGAAAACCGCCCCGATTTCAAAATAAAAGCTATCGATTCACGATCCCAAATCATTTTTCGTCAGAATTCCTGCATTTACTCATTCCTATTTAGTAAGAACGAACTCATTTCTGCATATTTTACGCTGTTTCCTTTGATTTTTGCAGATTTTAGCAAAAGAGACTTCGACATTCGGACGATTTTCGGGAGAAATTTGAATTTCTACCCGAAAATCCACTGGAGACCAACAGTGTTTTTCGCTGAAATTCATTTACCCGATTTTAAACTCGGTGAATTTTCACTCTAGATGATCTCAAAATCTACCCGAATTTTACAATTACCCCCGATTTTCTTTACCCGAATTTGCACTTAAAATCGGAGACGACTTTACATCGACATGTTGACTGTTTGACTTTTTGACCGAAAATCGGATGCTTACCCGATTTACGAACTTGCCCGAATCATACTTAGGCGAAAATTGACTTGCCCGAATTTTTAAAAATGAAATCGCCGCTGCTTTTCCCGAATTTAACACTCAATCGCGAATTTGCTAAGTCATTTTTTTTCTATGTCCAAAACTCGCTCTTTTAAGTTCATTCGAAAATTTATACTAAGTGCGAAAATTTTGTCTAAAGTCCAAATATCACAGTCTCTGCTTAAAAACTTATTTCTTCCTCTGGAATCTGAGAAGCAACCGGGCCATATTAAGTTAACTATATGTTCTATGCGCTAACAACTTTTCATATCTATTTCAGAACAAAAATGGTGCGTACGATTGAGAGATATTCCCACAAGTGAACTGGGCCCCACGTCTCCCAAACAACCTTCAACTCGATTTTGAGACGGCAAGCTGTCCTGATCCCATCATCCTCCACATCCTACGCAACCACCCTCTCAACACCGCACTCACCATAACAGAGTTCGTCCCAGAGGTGTACGTTCAGCAATTCTGGGACACTCTAACAAATCCCACACCAAGACCAAATCCATCAACACTCACAGCCCAAATCGACCGAACCCCAGTTGCTCTCACCCAAAATCTCATCCGATCCCTCTTCAACCAACCCTTCACTATAAACGTCGACCCTCACCCCAATGAAGAGGACCTCAAACGAGATTTCCTCTTCATGGGCTACAAACCAAATGCCCATAACAGCATCCACCTTCCAGACTTCACCGCCAAGGATATTCCCCAACCTTGGCGGACCCTCTTTCTTATAATCAACAAATGCCTCTCACCAAAACACAGTGGTCCTGACAGATGCAACCGCAACATTCTCCTAATTTTCCACGGCATCGTATTCAACAAACGATACAATGTCGTCCAATTATTATGGGCGGACCTGCTGGACCAACTACGAAAACGGGACCTCCCATCAACAAAGAAAGTTCTGCCTTATCTACGGTGGTTGCCAGTTTTCGTCAGGCACTTCATGGACACGCTTCCCGAGATTGAGAGACGGGACCCTTCTGAAGGCTACCAACCACCAAAGCTCGGCTCTCTCCAATCCTCAAAGACAAAATTCGATAGAGAAGCGATGGCTATCCCAGACGACTTGCTGCAGCTAGCCGACTCCAACCACCCTATCGTCGCTGCCTACCTTCGAGAGCACGCGACTGAAGACATTCCTACGGTCCAACAAATCCCAGTTAGACCTAACCTGGGAATTAGCCAATCTGCAGCCTCAAGTCTAGGTCTAGGAAGCGCCGCATCCTCCGCTCGCAAACAGAAGAAAACGTTCAAGCGGGATGACGTAAGCCGCCAAGAGGAGCGTCGTAAGAAACAAAGAAGCGACAGAGCTCTTCCGCCCCTCAATCCACAAATCACCCGGACCGAACCTTTAGGTACAGGAGATGACCTTGTCGTCTCCCGAGTAGAAGTCGCGGCATCGGGTCCAACCGCGCACATACCCAAGCCTAGCCACTCAACCATCTCTCAACAGATGGTTGTTTCACTTGCTCACGAGGAGCCACGCATGCCATCACCTCCTCGCTCGGAGGCGGTTGATGTTGAAATAAGCAGTCCCTCGCCTCAGACTGCACCTTTTTTGAGCACATTCGGTCTAGTGTCCTCACCACCCATAATTTTTCCATTTTCTAGGACACATACACCTTTTACTGCACCTCCAGATCTTGGTGATCTGGACAGAACGCCCCTTGATGTCTCCTGGCTGGATACCAGTCAGGGACAGAGCAGAAGTCCCTCAGCAGCCAACATACCTACAGCTGCTATGGGCCATCAACCCGAGTCCATCTCGGTTTCGATGCGAACGGTGAGCCTGAGTGGCCCCGGTTCTTCGGTTATCATGACGACGGAACGCCTTCGTGGCTCCGTCCCGTCATTTTCTCGGTTCGTGACGGCGGCCAGCCTCGAGACCAGACTGGAGGACTTTGCCCAAACCATTGAAGACAGAATCCTCAGCAAAGTCCACCAGGTGCTCGAGGGTACATGACGCGACAAAGGCAAGGCCCCAGTCACTGAAGAACCACCTGCTGCGTCACCTCCGCCCGAAACAGCAGCCCCCCCTGCAGAACCCAGCCCGTGGGATGTCCCAACTGAAGAACTCCACGACATCCTCCTGGCCCGGCTTCAGAGCGCCACTCACCTGAATGAGCGGGAGCTGGAGATCAAACGGCGGCTCGAGACCCCGCTATCCTGCCGTGGCGAGACAGAGGCGTCGGCCCGACCACGCGATGACCCAAATGACGGGGGTCATCCCGAGGGGGAGAAGAGACCAAGCCCGACGCAGACGCAGACGCAGCAGCTCACTCAAACCACTACCACCCAAACTACATCCACTATCCAAACCACTCAAAAGGGGGCTTCTTCATCTCAAAAAGAAGCTTCCTCACCAGCCCACACTACCCCAGCCACTACAAGCCTCTCATCACCTCAATCCTCAGCCAGAAAAAGACCACCCCTGCCTCATCAACCAGCTACCATCCAAAGTCCATCAGTTGACGCGCCAAGAGCAATCGAAGAACTCTACAACCCTCATGATGCGGTTGAGAGATACATTCTCAATGAAGATTGGGGGGGAAGGCTCTGAAGAGGTTTTTCATGCCTCACCGGTGTGGGATTCCTCAGCATTGCTACTGAAGAGGTGGGTTTAAGAGTCGCGGATATGACCGGCTCGAGGGAACATTAGTCCCATACCTAACATCCCCCCCCCCCCCCACACCGGTGCGGTCCTCTAGCTCTGATACCAATTGTAGGATCGTGTACCGGAACCTGTGGGATTGGTCCCACCGCATACAGACTGATAGTCTGTCCTCACTGTACCACCACTAGCCTTCCCAGTGTGCTTTGTCCTCACTCGCACACACCTGAGCAAACTTCCCAGGGGGTCACCCATCTCAGTGCTACTTCAAGTCAAGCACGCTTAACTTTGAAGTTCTTATGGATGGGCTCCCGAAAAGGAAGGTGCACCTTGGTGGTATGAGTAGCACTTATCAAGTCTCTTATACCATTCCTTTAACCACTCTCATTCGGGTATGGAACCGATTCATTCATGTACCCCTCCACCTAGAAGCCTGCCAGGAGCCGCTCATTATCCGTGCACCTTGGCACCGGCGATCACTCCCCGCCCTCATCGGCCCCGACCTAGAAGCCTGTCAGGAGCCGCTCATTGTCCGTGCACCTTTGCACCGACGATCACTCCCCGCCCTCATCGGTCCCGGGTGTCACGTGCCCACCAGCTTCCGCCTGGTTCATCCTCGGACCACACCGTACTGTGAGTGGATTCAGGAATGGTTTTTCATGCCTCACCGGTGTGGGATTCCTCAGCATTGCTACTGAAGAGGTGGGTTTAAGAGTCGCGGATTTGACCGGCTCGAGGGAACATTAGTCACACACCTAACAGAGAGATCGAACACAAAAAGAAGAAATCCGGCAATCTCCTCGTGTGTATCTCTCAAATTTCCAAAGAGAAAACTCCCCTATCCCAGCACAAGGTTGAACAAACGTAGGGGGAGTTTCGCATTATCAGAGGGAGAAATGGAACACATAAAAAGAAGAAAACTCTTCAAGATCCGGCAAGCAACTTCAAACACCTTCCGGCATTTACGAGTCGAGCTTACAAAGAAGATTAAGAAGACCCGATGCCGAGAAGAGAGGATCAAGATATGGTGAGCTTGAAGATCTCCAAAATAAGAGATCAAAAGACAATACAAGGAGGAAATTCCTTTAGGACTCAGGCAAACGCACTAAGCCCCGCAAATATAATTCAGGCCAAATTGAAGATTGAACACAAATGGGGAGATTGTTAGGAATATTTTATTGTGTTCAATTAATTAGAATTATCTTTGTAGTTTATTTATAAAGATTCTCTTTATAAGAGGCTTAGTGTAATTGGGCTTTGTTAGAGGCCCAAGTATTATATACCAACTTGTGGTATAAATACTAAAACCCTAACACATAATAAAGTGTGTTTTGTGTGAAAATCATCTAAAGAGAGAGAGAGAAGCTCCCAACCTTCTCCAAGAACACACACACCCCACGTCGATCTCATTCTTCCCATTCAAACGTGGTTAAATCGTCCCCTAGTTACGTTGTTAGGATAGAAAGGCTACCAACATGGATCGAGTCATTAATGGTCCCACTCCTAATGTAACGACCCGTCCCATACCGGCTGTTACTGGTAACATTCGTCCTACTGGGGACCAGTGGGGTTGGGCCCACCACACTCCTACTGATAGTCTGGCCCCACTGTACCACCATTTATACTTAACCTTCCAGCGTGCTTTGTCCTCACTCGCACGCACTCTGAGCTGCTTCCCAGGGGGTCACCCATCCTAAGATTGCTCCAAGTCAAGCACGCTTAACTTTGGAGTTCTTATAGATGGACTCCCGAAAAGGTAGGTCGACCTTGGTGATATGAGTAGTACTATCAATTCTCTTATACGATTCTTAGACCGACACGCCCATACATTGCCAGCCTCAGGATCCCCTCTCATTCGGGTGTGGGATCGGTTCATTCATGTACCCCTTCGCCTAGAAGCCTGCCAGGAGCCGCACCTTGTCCGTGCCCTCTCTGGCACCGGCGATCACTCCCCGCCCTCATTGACCCCGGGCGTCACACCTAAGAGCGTCCCCAAGTATATGTGGGATATCAATAATTGGATCAAACACCATTTTGTATTTATTAAGAAATAGGGTAAATCCCGCTATACCCCTATGTGAATATATTGAAATGCACGTTATTACACTAAATCATGTTTGAATCTCAATGTTAACATCTACCACTGAGTTGAACAATTACTTAGCCTATATATTGAAGCAGTAGTGTCCAACTTTAACATCTACCACTGAGTTTGTACAATGTTAACATCTACTTCTATTATTGTAAATCGACACATATGACATGCATTTTTTTATACAAACGACATACAAAGAAACATACTCTATTCTTTTACACACATATTGCTGGTCTACGTGACCATGCCAGAACTTCTGTAGACGCATCATTCAATGATGTGCTTCTATGATCAGAAGGAAGTCCTGCCGTTGCAACATCAAAACAACAACGGTAGCAGGTCATCTTCTGGAGCACGACTCTAGAATGATGTCAACGGGTTGCCTATGTGGCCCCGTAGTCCCTTCAAATGCAAGTCTGTGTGACTTTGCATCAACGACCAAGAGTGACATCGAGGGATGTTTCACGATGATTGGTCGTCTGTCCCGTTTTCAGGTACTTCATCCGGAATTCAATGCCAACACGTTCAGCGAACACTCTGGTTCACCTTGATCACACAGCATGACGATACAAATGAATCGCCATGAGGGGGAGAAGCATATCAGGGAGGCCAAGCACGTGAACTCATTAAAGAAGCCAAGCTTTTAACGCACGTGCTGAACCACAACAAACAAGACCTCTCTCCATGGTTCGAGCGTACACGACAAGTCAATGCTGATGATCCGCGCGACTCTGATATATGCAAGAAGGTGACGAATATTCAAGTTGCAAAGAAGAAAAAGAGAGTGCATGTAAATAGGGGGAGACTGAAGATTCTCCAGATGCTCTCAGCTATTTTCTTCAAACAGCAATAGAAGACCGTGTCACATTCAAAGTTGAGCACAAAGGGGGAGATTGTTGGAACTTATTCTGTTGTGTTCAACTGATGATGAAGACTGAAGATTCGAGAGACAAAGACAACCGAAGCTTCAATTATAATTGAACACTAAGGGGGAGATTGTTGGAAGTATTTTATAGTGTTCAATAATCAAGTTATCTTTGTCTAGGGACTTAATTGTAATATATGTATAGTTAGGGACTAGAATGCAAATATACCAATATTGATTGGTATATATAGGGCAAGTGTGTGTAAAATACACACAACTTGAGTTTAGCTTTCTCTCACTAGAAACACTCTCTCTAATCACTATCTAAGCTAGGGTTAATTGTAGAGAGAGAAAGAGGAGAATTGTAGAGAAAGTTTGTGATTAATGAAGATTTGATTGATTTAATCCTTAAGCTTCCGCTCGCATTATCATCGAGGTAAATCTATCGAATCTATGCTCGAGTTCATATGTTGGATGTTAAAATCGGACCTAACAATTGGTATCAGAGCAATCAGGTTAAAATCGATCAAAAATACTTAAGTTTTCAAAATTAAGCTCAGATAATCGATCGAAATCAGTAATTAAACATGTAAAAACACTCGATTAAACCAGTTAAATGCAAAACATATAGAATTTTCGAGTTTTTCACATGAACATTTTGAAGATATTGAAGAACAGTTCGATCAAAATTAACACAATTAGTCCAAATTCAGCTGTAATTAGCTCAATTAATCATGATTACTCATCGCAAACAGTATCATATTCATCATCGCAAACATCTAAGCAAGCACCTCATACAAAAATGCAATGAACAGTGATGATCGCGATGAACAGTAGCTATTCGTAAACATCAAGTTTGCGATGAACAGTGCGATGAACAGTGCGATGAACAGTAGCTATCGTAAACTTCAATTCATCCATCGAACACCATCGTAAACATCAAATTAAGCTCAAAATCAATTCAGTGGCACACGCATGCTCTGATACCACTTGTAGGTCCAGTTTTCATACACCCAATCAATAAAACTTGAGAATAGATCGAATGAGAATTACCTTGATAATAAACGTGCGGAAGACTTTGGGTATAAACTCAATCAATCTCCATTAATACCAAACTTCTCTCTACAATAAGTTCCTTTCTCTCTCTACAATTAAGCCCTAATTATGATAATGATGAGAGAGTGTTTCTAGTGAGAGAAAGCTAAAACTCAAGTTGTGTGTATTTTACACACACTTGCCCTATATATACCAAAGCATACTTTGGTATATTTACACTTTAGTCCCTATATTTACATAAAATACAATTAAGTCCCTAGACAAAGATAACATGATTATTGAACACTAGAAAATATTCCTAACACAAATATTCCCCATCGCTTCCACGGGAAACGGAAAATCTTCGTCCCATTACTGAGTCTACGATAAACCATCATGCCAATAGTTGTGATTATTTTCAAATAAGGCATATTTATATCTTTTTTATATCATTAAACCTGTTGGGAATCCCCGTAGGGGCCCGAGGCCCTCGTTCCTTGAACGGCGGAATTTTAAAACTTTTAGGGATTCCCGCCTTCCCTTGGACCGCTCGGTAATAACACGAGAATATAAAACACAAAAGAAGGGTTTTACAGCCATTATACATTGATGAAGACAAGAAGATGGCAAGCTACGAACCCTTCGAATCCCCGGAATGTTGTATCCCTCACCTAGCACCTTTACGTGCACGAACGAGGCAAGAGCGTCACGCCGGCACCTTTACAACGTCACGACCGAACCTTGCTTGAGACGGCTAGGCCAAGGCTCGGGCAGCACCCTCTTCATGCTGGCAGCGCGCGGCTCGAGAGAGAAAGAGGGAGAGAGACGAGATAGAGAGAGATCGAGAGAGAGGAGGAGAAAACCCTTGTTTCTTTCTTTTGCCTTTTTCGAAAAATGACTTGGTATTGTTTTCAAAAACAAAATCCTATTTATACTAGGGGTATATGGCCGAAAATAGTAAGTTGGGTGGAGAAATATTCTCACCCACTTTTCATACCAAGTCTCCTTTGCTTACTTGGTCTTTCTCTTTTGAATTCAAACTCAAATTCAAATTCAAATTAAATATTAAATAAATTAATATTTATTCTATATTTAGTATATTTAAATATAATATCCAATATATATATTTAATTATAATTTTCGAAATTAATACTATATTAAAATCGAAAATCATATATATATCTAATATATATATTTTATTTAATTCCAAATTAAATATTATTATTTTTCTAAAACAATAATAAAGATTTAAATCACATTTAAATCATATACTAAATATTAAATATCCAATATATTTCGTGAGGTGAAAAGACCATTTTACCCCTCACACGATTTTACTATATTTTCGGTCATTTAGGGTTTCGGCCAAGCCCAAAACCCTAATCTCTCAATTCAGGCCCCAGCCTGCTCTATTCTCATATTGACGTTTGTGTCGGTTGCCCTTTTTAAGGCCGACTCTCTTGGTTCGTCTCAACCGGCTCTGGGAGGAATCCAGGAGTTCGGTATTCACCTAGCCAGCCCCGTGGTACCGAACCGATCCCGAGTTGAGTACGAATAGGTATTATTCACGAACCGACTATAGATTATCGTACTACGTATAAATCCTTTACGTTTGTCCCGGTCGAGTGAAAGTCAGCGTAGTCGAACTTACAGGAATCGACGCTATGATGTTCGTGTCGGTGACATTTACCAAAACTGCCCTCCACGACACTCGTGAGTCAGTTATATGCTCTGGCCAGAGGCTTAGGTAAATTTCTGCACATCGAAACTGCATAGGACGTTAACCTTGAATTTAATCAAGGCCGTAAATCCCGCTCAGTGGTATAACCGGCATTCACGTCGAAAAGTCAAGACCGCATTTCGCCGCTGACCCTTGCTTCATGCAATTTGGGCCTAGCAAACTAGTGACAAATCAAGACCTTAAGACCAACCCCGAATTAAACCCTTTCGGTCTAAGGTTCACGTAGACTACTATTGTCAATCGATCGATCGGCGACTTTATCAGCGTGTGATCGTTCGATTACGAGTCAGTGTCCAAATACAGACAATCCCCTGATTCGTCATGTATCAATGTCACGAGCTCCCACTTCCCAAGTGAATGGTTTGCACAACCACTTTGGACCCGTCGACAAACAAGTCGTACTCGTCAATCCAGTCACCCTACGGGAGACTAAGACTTGTGGACTCAATTTAATATTACAGTATGTCAGCTTACTGGTGCCCCCTCTCTGTCCCCACAGAATCAGTAACTGAACTGTAAATATTGGGGTTTTATTAATTCGTCTTATTACCCGACTGCAAGGTTAATTTATTTAGACGAAATAATAATCTGTCTTTGTATTGTTTGTTATGCTAATATCGACAATAAACAAACAATAATAATTTCATTATCAAATAATTCAATTAAAAACGTTAAACACATCAAAATTACACTAATGCCCTCGTACTATCTAATCCTCGTACGACATCTAGGGCATAAACTTCAACAATCTCCCAATTGCACTAATGCCACATGCTATAGTATCTCAACCCTATTTTATCGAGGTGACGATCTAGCACTGCCTGAGAAAGTGGCTTCATGAACGGGTCCACCACATTTTCTGCTGAGGCGATCTTCTGCACGTCTATAGAGCCATTCTCAACGAACCAACGTAACACGTGGTATTTTCTCTCTATGTGCTTGGACTTACTGTGAGCACGGAGTTCCTTAGCTTGTGCGATTGCTCCGCTATTGTCGCACCACAATGGTAACGGGCGATCCACTATGCTAGGTACCACCTGCAGTTCTTCTAAGAACTTGCGTATCCAAACACCCTCCTTGGCAGCTTCTGAAGCCGCTATATACTCCGCCTTAGTGGTGGAATCAGCAGTCGTACTTTGCTTGTAACTCTTCCAAGTTACTACGCCACCATTGAGCGTATATACAAAACCCGAAGTAGACTTTCGGTCATCCACATCTGATTGGAAGTCCGAATCCGTATAACCATCTACCTCTAATTCTCCTGGGCCGTAAATCAGTATCAAGTCCTTAGTCCGTCTAAGGTACTTCAGGACTGTCTTTACCGCCGCCCAGTGTTCCTTACCAGGGTTGGCCTGAAACCTACTCACTACGCTCACAGCGTACTGTAAGTCCCTTTTCATCTAATATAATGCAAGCAACAAAGAAAGCAACCTAGAATGATTTTAGCTTGAGAGTGTTTAGGTTAGCTTGTTCAAGAAGGCACAATACTTGCAAAAGAGGAACACATGAAACTAGGGCTTGGTGGGTCTTTATATACCACATTAGTTGGTATATTAAAGCCCATCAAGCCCAAAACCCAATTAGCCCAAACAACTAATACTTATAATAAAGTAAATTACAAACCCAAATAACATCTAATCCAAAGAACTAAATACACCAAAGACGGAAGCATCTAAAATATAAAGAACACAATAAAATGATCCTAACAATCTCCCCCTTTGTGTTCTTTTTAAATCTTCTGCTTGGATGCTCTGGCCTTGGGGTCCACCGTTTTGTACGTAGAGCTTCGAAGTCCAAGCTTGACTTCGTAATTACGTAGCCACCTGCGAAAAGCCAGTCTTTCATCGATCTTCCCTCGAAGTAATCTGAACTTCATCTGGCTATCGAGGTCTTCTCCTTCCATCTCCTGGATAATCCTTGTCAACTTTCTTGAAATAATTTGGAGAGTCCCGTCGGAGAACTTTGGGATCTCCGAGGTCTTCATCAATCTCTTCTCACCTTTGTAGTTGACGTAGACTATCGAGGGGTCCTCACCTTCAAAGACGTTTCCTTCAGAGATGTTGGGGTCATCCGGGACTTCGAAGTTAGGCTTTGTGAGGTTCACTTTCTTCATATTGCTTTCCAGTGCCATCTGAAGGTCGTGGGAAGCATTATAATTGATCTGGCGCAACATGAACCTTTTGAGTGTAACAAGGCCTATCTTCAATGCAGGGTCATTTTTCAGCTGTCCTAGATACCTGTACGTCGAGAATATTCTCTCGACATCAGGGTGTCTAATGTAGATTAGGTCCGCTTCGCTGATGTCTTCAACCTTCCCGTCCTCCCTTTCAACTTTGTAAACTGGATAGGGAATTTGGTTGAAGTACTCGACTCTGACTCCCGTCACCCTTTTGATCAGTTTCTTCCTTGATTCGTCTTTTCGAAGGCGATCCAGATTGTCGCCTCGTCCTCTGAAACTCATCATCATTCGCAGACTTAGGACATAGAATCTTGCCCTTCGTCCCGTCAGATGAGTCATCCCACTCAGCTCCAGTTCATCAGGCTTGGTGATACGCTCGGGTTTCCTCCATATTCGTTTCCGAAACTCTTCCTGGTAAGGTGCCACGATTTTGGCATTTTCCCACGGAGCTCCGGAATCTTCGGGGTCTCTCTTGGCGGAGGGTTGTACATGTCGTACCATCGGTTGGCGTGCTCCAAGAGAACAGGAAGTTCGGGGATTTCTGCTTCGTAGTCCTCCCCTTCTTCCAGCTCCTTGTCTTCTATTCTGACAAGTTCAACCTCTGCATTCTTTAGGAGCTGTCGAGCGTTATCAAACATAGCCTTTGAGAACTCTTCTGTAACCGGTCTTTTGAGCCATCCTTCGTTCATAATGTACGCCTCCACTTCAGTGTGTGGTTGGAGGTAATCTTCGAGGTTGAATGGCTCTAAGTCCGGTTGTGTAGCAATGTAGGGCGAAAGAGGTGGGCTTCGGCTTTTTCTGGCTTCGTGGGTGGTAGAAGGAGGATTTGGGGTGGTGGTTCTTTGGACTGTATGTGTATGGATTTCCGAGGTCGACGTTGCTTCGCCAAGGAAGAGTGTCTGGTTCGGCCCTGGCGCCGCTTGTCTTCCTCGAGAACCTCTTCGTGTGGGTTGTTGGGTTTGTGTTGTAGGGCCTGCTGCTGATCTGCCCTGTGATGGTGTGCTTCGTCGTACAGATGCTCCGGAGGAGGATAGGCGTTGACGCTTCTCCCCCTCACGGCGATCCTGGTCGTCAGGATCGTCGTGCCGTCGTCGGATTGTTGATGTGTCGTCTCGGCACGTCTCTGTTGACGGTATGTTTTGTTGCGCGATCAGCATCTTTCGGACCGTCATGAGCTCGGGGTGCTTCGGGTCCTCTCCTATGAGACGGGCAGTGAGGATGTCCCATAGGTCGAGCAGTGGCATGGTGTGGGGGTTCGGATGAGGAGGTGGGGGTAGTGGGGAACGTGACGGGGTTTCGTCGACGACAGGGGCTTTGCCTCTGTCCTGCGCAGCAGCCGTAATGAGTGACTGCATGCGCGGGACAGCCACTTGCTCGAGAAATTCGGCAAGTCGCTGTTCTAGGTATGTCGCCGTCACGTACGGGGAATCACCGCCGGAGCCACGAAGGCCTTCCGTTTGCACCCCCGAAGTGGTGGGGTGGCCAGTTTCGCGGGAAATCGATGGGACTTCGGGCGGCACTGGACTTCCGACCTGTCCTTGCGGTTCCTCACGAGGAAGGACCGCTCCGGTCGTTAGGGCCACGTCACACAGACGGGCGAAGGCGGAGCTCTCACCGGGGCCACTTAGGCGTCCCGTTGGCACGCGTCCGATCGTGATGTTCGGACGGTGGCCCTCTGACGAAGACGATGTGAGGTCGTCGTCATCGGGACTTCCGTCCAATCCTAGAAGTGCCTCAATCATGGGCGCCTCTATGGACGTTGAGGCCTGTTCGGTGACAGGCGGAGGACGTGATGGTTGAGGGTCGGGGCTTTTTGAGACGACCGGTTGTTGGGAACCGGCCGAATGGCTAAGGCTCGTGGTATGCGCCGTTGGGTCGATGTCGGCGGCTTCTATCCTAGGGGTGACCCGGCTTGTAGTGGAGTGGGGATTGGAGGAATGCGACGACGTCTATGGATAAGCGTGCTGTCATCGTCGTCGTCAGAGGAGTCGTCGCTCATTTGTTGGCGTTGAGGAGCGGGCGACGGCTGCCTCGTGGAGGGTGGTGGTGACGGTGGGCGGAGTATGGGCATCCCGTCTTCGCCGTCCGAGTCGGAGACGTCGCTCAACATTTGTCGTTGAAGAGCACGCGACGTCGGCGGGATCGGCGATGTGCGGCTGACAGGAGATGGTGGTGGGATGGGTGTGATAAGTGGTGGTGAGAGCTGTCGAACGGGTATTTGTTGTTCGACAGGTGTTGGTGGTGTGGATGATTGGGTAATTGATGGAATGGCTGGTTGGTGAGTGTATGACTGAGGAATGGATGAAGAAGCTGCCTCCGGCCCGGTTCTAGGACCTTCATCGGCAGAGTGGGAGGCCCCGGGGTTAGGTTCGAGGGGGTTTTCTCGAACCATGGGGGCGTATACATTGTACTGGCGGCAGTAGTCTTCTATCATGTGCTGCTCCGCCAGTGACAAGAGGGGTGAAGGGATGGGCATCGGCCGCCGCGCGTATTTCTCATCGACCTTCCCCTTCTGAAGGTACTTGAGCTTTGGCGGGGTGACATATTCGTCGGCGGGCCGGGTTGGTATCCCAGGCAGTGATTGCATAAAGTGGTGGATCATTAGCCCGAACCACCTGGGATATGGAAGGTACTGCGTCTTCTTGCCCTTCGTTCGCTGCATCATTTGGTCGTCGAGGTCCAACATGATGAGCTTGGCATAATCTACGTTTTTGTTGAAGGCAATGCCGTGGAAGATCCGCAGTATCGTGATGTTGCACCTGTCGTGCCCTGAGTGCTTTGGTGAGAAGCACTTATTGACAAGCGCAAAAAGTGTCCGCCATGGATGCGGGAGCATGGACTGTTGGATCTGAGAGAGGAATTTGACGGGCGTGAAGTAGCCCATTCTTTGAATGTCCTCGAGAAGCTCATCCTCAGAAGCCTCATACTCATTCTCCGGTCGGCTGGGCAGGCGGAGAACATGGCGGATTAATTCGCGGGTGACCTCGACCGTCTGGCCCGCGAGTTTTGCTTCGTAGTATAAGCTATTGTCTGGTGCCACCTTCGTCTGCAGCGTCCCCCAAAATTGTTGAAGGTAAACGGAGGGGACTGGTACAGCGGCCGAGAAGGCGTACCAGAGGTGATGGTGTCTCAATATCGCAGGAATAATGGGTTCCTTCCCTTTGAAGACTTCCAAGTCAAGTTGGAAGTTATTGTCCTTCGGAATGACCCATTTGGACGTTGGGTATATCAGATCTGTTGGTGTCGTATTCATTTTTTTTTTGAGTGGGGCGACTCTTCTTTTTTTTGTTTTGTTTTTTTTGTTTTGTTTGCCCTCTTCTTTTTTGTTGTTCCGAACACCTGGATTCGTTAAACCTGCGATGATAGAGTAACCATTAGTTTATACAGTAATATGAAGCATAAGGTAACATGATTTGAATAGGTGAAAACAAGTTAGAGATCAAAAAGTGTTTAAGTGTTTTGGGCTATGAAAATTTGATGTTTTAATTTTGGGCCCAAAAACAGTTTCAGCCCATTTAAATCATGGATTTGAAAAAAAACTTAGAAAAATTTTTAAGTTGAAAGTTCGCGCATTAATGTAAATGTGTTAGAAAGTTTTTCAAGGTCTTTATGTCGCGAATTGAAAAATGAAAGTTCTTGAAGAAAATTCTAAGTATAGTTCGCGAAACAGATGATAAAAACAATTAAGTGTTGATCGCGATATGAGAGTTTGGTTAGTTCGCAAAAAGCTTTACGAATCCTGTTTCGCGAATGTTAGAATAGGTTCGAGAACTGAAAGACTTTGCGAATTGAGATTGTGTTCTCGAATTGAAGTGTAAATGAGTTCGCGAAATTTGTAAGGATTTGGAAAGGAATGTTAGATTCGCAATCTAAAAGTTTGGGAATTGAAAATAAGTTCGCGATATAAAAATGATTTCGAATTGGAGCTGTTCGCGAACTTGAGGAGTTGGCGAAGTTTGAGAGAGATTCGCGATATGAAGTTTTTGCGAATCCTAGTTTCGCGAATATTAGAATAGGTTCGAGAACTGAACGATTTGCGAATTGGGATTTTGTTCTCGAATTGAGGTGAAAGTGCGTTCGCGAAAAATGTAGGGATTCGGGAAAGTACATTTGGTTCGCGATCTTGAAGTTTGCGAATTGAGAAATAAGTTCGCGATTTAAAGATGATTTCGAATTGAGAGCGGTTCGCGAACTTGAGGACTTGGCGAATTTTGAGCGAGGTTCGCGATATGAAAGTTGGCGAATTGAGGAAAGAGCGGTTCTTAGTTTCGCGAATGCGGAACGAGTTCGCGAACTATTGAGAGTTCGCGAACATGGAGAACTTCGCGGGCTTAAGTGGAATGCGCGAAAAACATGTTGGAGACTTCGAAAGCCGCGCTAGAAGGATAAAAAAGAAGCCGAGTTCGCGAATCATGAAGATGCATCGTGTTCATCAACCGCGAAGTGCAGAAAGTTCCAGATTCGCCAAAATCATCATCAGCAAAGTAAAGATCTGCAGAAAAACGAGTATTTAAGAGTAGTCTTACCACAGCAACGCACGAGAGAAGAGATTTGAAAGCTAAAAGGCGGGTTTCGTCGTGATTTGAGTGGTTTTATCTCGCGGATGAACAGTAGATCGAGAGAGAATTCGTGAAGTTTGTTAACCCTAATTTTGAAATGTGACGGCGACTGTAGCTTCGAGAAATTTAGGGTTTAAAGCAGTTGAACTTCGCGGGCCTGAAAGATTTTGGGCTGCAAGAGAACATTAGGCCCGTTCGAGAGTTCGCGAATCGTGCGATGAATTCGCGAAGTAGGGTTGATGCAAACTGGGCCAGAAAGATGAAAGAAGCCCATTCTGATGATTCGCGAATCAAAAGTGAAGTTGAAGAACTGGGCCGAAAAGTGAGAAAAGAAGGCCCAATATGGTTTTTGAATTTCGCGAATTGGCTCAAATGCATTAGTGATTGTGGGCTCAATTTTTAACTTAACTCCCCCTCAAAATGTGCACTCTTAGAAAATACATTTCAAGTTAAAATATAACAAGAAGACTAAAAATTACTCCCCCTAAATTTTTGGAATGGTGATCATCTTTTAAACTTTATAAAAGGTTGAAATAGGCAAAAATCACGTTATGCTTCCCGATTCAACATGCCTAACTTTGAAACGAGAAACATGAAACGTTTTTCATCCAAAGCCTTTGTGAAAAGATCGGCAAGTTGAACTTCGGTGTTGACGAAGTACATTGTGATTGTGCCTTTTTCGACATGATCTTTTATAAAGTGATATCGAAGGTCTATATGTTTAGTGCGGGAATGATGGACGGGATTACAGGTAATGGCAATAGCGCTCTTCGAGTCGCTGTAAATTGGAATGTTATTGAAAACAAACCCGTAATCCTGCAGTTGCGTTCGCAACCACAGGATTTGAGAGCAGCAACTGGCCGCAGCAACGTACTCTGCTTCGGCGGTTGACGTGGACACACAGTTTTGTTTCTTAGATGACCAACTTACTAGTTTGTCACCTAAGAACTGTATTCCACCCGAGGTGCTCTTCCTGTCCATCCTACAACCTGCAAAATCGGCATCCGTAAAGCCAAGTAATTGAAAGTTAGAGTTCTTGGGATACCAGAGTCCGAGTGTCGGTGTTCCCTTGAGATAGCGTAAGATCCTCTTCACTGCAAGCATGTGCGACTCCTTCGGATCGGCTTGAAAGCGCGCGCACAGGCAAGTGGAGAAGACAATATCCGGCCGACTTGCTGTCAGATACAGAAGCGATCCTATCATTCCTCTGTATGTAGACGGGTTGACTGATTTGCCCGATGGATCTGCGGCTAATTTGCACGAAGTCGACATCGGGGTACTTTTAGATGGGGAATTTTCCATGTTGTACTTTTAAGTATGTCTTGAATGTACTTCGATTGACTGATGAAGATTCCTTCTGGGAGTTGCTTGACTTGCAGTCCAAGGAAGAAGTTGAGCTCTCCCATCATGCTCATTTCAAACTTTGTCTTCATCAGTTCCCCGAACTCCGCGCACAATATGGGGTTTGTGGATCCAAAAATAATGTCGTCGACGTAAATCTGTACAAGAAGAATTTCAGACTTGCGTCGCTTGATGAAGAGGGTGGTGTCGATTTGCCCTTTAGTGAAGCCTGACTCGATCAGAAAGTCAGATAGCACCTCGTACCATGCTCGGGGTGCTTGCTTAAGTCCGTAAAGTGCCTTCTCGAGGAAGTACACAAGTCAGGGTGGGCTTGGCTTACGAATCCTTCAGGTTGTGCCACGTAGACTTCTTCTTTCAAGACGCCGTTGAGGAAGGCTGTCTTGACGTCCATCTGATACACCGTGAAGTCTTTGTGGGCTGCGAAGGCTAGGAAAATCCGAATTGCTTCGATTCGCGCTACGGGTGCGAAGGTCTCGTCGTAGTCGATTCCCTCTTGCTGGTTGTAGCCCTTCGCGACTAGCCTTGCCTTGTTGCGAATTACGACACCGTCTTCATCTTTCTTATTCTTGAATACCCACTTCGTACCGATAATCGTCTTTCCTTGAGGTCTCGGTACGAGTTTCCACACTTTCAGTCTTTCGAACTGATGGATTTCCTCTTGCATTGCGTTTACCCAGTCTGGGTCTTTTAGCGCGTCTCCAACTTTGCTCGGCTCAGCCTGGCTGAGAAAGCAGGCATATAGATTTTCATTTATTGTTGATGATCTTGTACTAACTCCTTGGTCTGGATTTCCAATAATTTGAGACGTCGGATGGGCTCGAGTCCACTTCCTTTGATGAGGGAGAGGTTGTTCTTGCTCGTCCTGTGCGGGTTCTTCACCTGTTGTCTCGGGAGTGCTGGAAATTTCGATCGGGGAGTGAGGCTCTATGTCTAGGGAAATGTCTTCATCGTCTTCTTCAGTTGAGGCTTCAGGGGAAATAGTGACTTCTATATGTGACGTTGAGGGAGATGCATCAGCTTCGTGTTGGCCTACGGGAGAAGCTGGTGCGTCACTATTTTGGGGTTGGTGAGGAGGTTGAGCTGATCGACGATCGTGGATGGCTAGATCTTCGAAAAGCAGCTCCCATGCGTCGTCGCTCTTGTGGGATGTCGATGCTACCTCCTCGAATGTAGGACTGGGCTGATCGTCTGTCAGCACTCTAATTAGTCCCGGTTCTGGCCTGATTTGGACAGAAGCGTTCGGTTGTAGTACGGGTCCTGAACTGATGTATTCAGAAGCCACTGGCGCTTCGTCGAAAGTAACGTTTATGCTTTCCATAACAGTCCTTCTATCTTTGAGATAGACTCTATAGGCCTTCGAAGTAGCCGAATATCCAATGAACACTCCTTCGATGGCCTTCGGGTCGAGCTTCCCTCGATCAACTCGGTCATTAGCTACAAAGCACTTGCAGCCGAAAATCCGTAGATATTTGATGTTTGGGACCCTTTGGTTGATTAGCTCGTACGGAGTCTTCCCAAATCTCTTGTGAATGCTCGTTCGGTTTTGCGTGTAACACGCCGTGTTTACTGCCTCGGCCCATAGAAAGTGTGGAAGTCCTGATTGAATTAGCATTGTCCGGGCTGCTTCGATAAGGGTCCGGTTCTTCCTTTCCACTACTCCATTTTGTTGAGGGGTTTTTGCGGCCGAGAACTGCTGAGAGATTCCTAACGAGGTGTAGAAGTCACTGAGGACCTTGTTCTTGAACTCAGTGCCATTATCTGTGCGGATCACTTGGATGTTGCTCTCAAGCAGGTTCTGAGTCGTCTTCACAAAAGAGATGATGATTTCAGGGGTCTCGTCCTTCGTTTTAAGATATCTCGTCCATGTGTACCTCGAGTAGTCATCTACAATGACTAATACGTATTTTCTTCCATTTATGCTTTGTATCCTCATTGGCCCGCATAAATCCATGTGTAGCAGCTCCAGTGGGCGAGAGGTCGAGGCCACGTGTTTTGATGAATGAGATGCCTTCTTCATCTTTCCCATTTCGCACGCCGAACATAGATGCTCTTTGTGGTACTTCAATGCTGGGAGTCCTGTGACTAGCTTATCTTTGTATAGTTTATTCAGCGTTTTGAAGTTGATATGGGACATCCGTCTGTGCCAAAGGTCATTTTGCTGGTGTGATGCCTTTGTCATCAGACAGATGGCGGATGAAGGTCGAAGGGTCTTCAGATTGATTGTGTAGAGATTTGTCTTCCTCGTGCCTGTGAGGAGTTCCCTACCCTGCTCGTTGCTGATGGTGCATTCGTCAGACTGGAAGGTGACCGTCAGCCTTCTATCGCAGAACTGGCCAATGCTGAAGAGGTTGTGTCCAAGTCCTTCGACGAGCGAGACATCCCTGATTGTGAGGTTGTCATGGATGAGGTCTCCGTGTCCTATGATCGGAGCCGCGTGATTATTTCCGAAGCGCACGTTACCGCCAAAGCGGGCTTTGTAGTTGCTCAGCAGCTCTTTTCTCCCTGTCATGTGTGTGGAGCAACCTGAATCGAGATACCACACATGACAGATCTGCAAAAATAATCAAGAGAGGTCAGTAACCCGATAACGGTCGGGTTCCCCTTGGTTATTTTCGACACGCAAGCATAGATGAAATAAAGAATCAGCTAAGTAATCTACTATGCTTGGACTTGTTTTGGGAACCCAAATCTGGCGTGTGCCTGATTTGGTCGTGATGGATTCGAGTTCCCTTTTTGTGACCCAAATTTGTTTCGTTTTGAGCGGTTGCGTTTTGATTTTGGGCACGTAATGCTTGGGCTCGGTTTTCTTCTTGTTTTTGCGAGATATTTGATCTGGCTTTTTCTCGAGCCTTGAAGCATTTTGTGGTCTCGCCTTTGGTTGGGGATTTGAGCTTGCAACCTTCTTGGCTTTTACTTCGGGGAAGTGTGCAAAGAGAGGGTTAGTTCGCGAGTTAGGTATAGAAATCAAAGTTCGCGACTTTGATGTGTGCCTTTTAGTTTGCGAGTCTAGTGTGTGTGTGTGGGTTTGCGAAATAAGTTGCCTGCTAAGTTTCGGGTCTGAAATCCTTTTAGACTTAGAAATAAAACTAGCAGCATTTTTCAACACATTAACACACTCAAGACGATTCTTACAAAACAAAAAGGGAGACATTTTAGTTTTCGTTTTCATTTGCTCCTTTTTGTGACAGCAACGTCTCCTTTTGTCTCGTCTTGGTTTGCCCTCCACTTCACGCTCTTTTCCCAAGATGCTTTTCCTGTCGATGCAGAAGAGGCCTTGTTAGTGATCTTCGTGGTGCGACCTATAACCGGCTTATCTAATTCTTTATTCTTGAAGAGTTTTGTGTGTGACGTTGTCAAAATGAAAGGAGTGTGTGTAGGGATCGTGTGGGGTCTAGTGCTTATTTGATCCTTAAATGATGAAATTACTGCGAGTAAAATGTCTTTCTCTAGTTGAGAGAGTTGCTCGAGTGATTCCATCGATGCTCGTAATTTGAAATTTTCTTTATGCGAAAAAGGGATGTAAGCTCTAGGCAACGTTCCCATATGCTTCGAATTCTTCGGTGCTTCTTCAACGACCTTTTGAGAGGGCGGTGCACTAGCCTGGAGACAGTTATCAATCGAGGGTTTTTCCTTTGTCTTGTAACTTTCGTTCAGGCTAGGGTAATCGAACGGTTTTTCGGCCCGATCGCTCCCTTCTCCTGTCGTTGGTTCGCTTTTTGACGACTGAATGAAGCGTATGAGCGATAGATCCAGATACTACTATCGTCACGAGTGGGAGTTTTCTTGGCTTCAGGTATGATGGTCTTAACGAAGCCTAACCCCCCTCGTGGATTGTAGAACCTAGTATCTTTGGGCTGACTCAGAAACATGGTTCGTTCTAATACCTGTTCTGATAGCCCTCGTTTCGTGATAATGTCTTCTAGGCTCTTTATCTTAGCATATAGCCCAGCGCGTTCGCTATTCATCAGATTATACTCGCTAGTTTTATTTATTCGCTCATTCTCACTCTTCCTATAATTCGCCGTCAACTCTTCAAGTTTTTTATTTAGTTTAGCAATTTCCTCATCTCGACTAGCTACCCTAAGATTTGCAGCTTCTAATCGACAATTCAGGGAACCAATATCGCTTAGTCGATTAATGAGGGATGCACGGTTGTTAGCTAATTGGGCTTCTAGTTCTCTAATTCTATCATTATTGCTAGAAGTTTCGTTTCTATCGCATTCTAGGGTCGCTATCCTATTCATTAATTCACTAATCTTATCATTTGATTTTCCTAAGTCTTGTTCTGACGTACTCAAGCTATTTTCTAATCTTTCTACTTCTTCTAGGGTCATGGTTAGAATAGCTTGAGTTTTTGCTAATTTCTTTTCTAAAGACTTAGTATTTTTACGTTCTTTACTTAGGACCTCTATTTTATTTTGTAGATTTAAAAGCATACTCTCGTTGAAAGAATATACCTCCTCGCCGTTGCACGATTTGTCTACCTCGTTCGTGCTGGTGCTGGTGCTAGCTTCCGACTGCTCCTCCTCGTCTGATCCGTCTCCTTCCAGCCGTGCCATCAGGGCAAGGTTCTCGGGCTCACTTTCCGTGGAGTCCTCGAGCCAGTGGTCCTGCTCGGCCACTAGTGCTTTGCCTTGATTCTTCTGCCTGATCAACTGCAGCTTCCTGAGATAATACTCTTCGTCCTTCTTTTTCTTCGGAAGGGGACAGTCATTGGCAAAGTGCCCTGGTTTGCCACAGTTGTAGCATTTTCTTGGTTCGGCTGGGGCCTTGGTTTCAGCTGGCTGAAATGGTCGGGTCTGAGGATTGGGTCCTGACGAGATCCTTTGTTTGTTGGACGAGGATGATGATTTCTTGAAGAACTTTTTGTTCATCATCTTCGTTACCAGAGCCAAGTGCTTCTGGAGCTCCTTCATCTCCGGATCGGAGTCCGAGCCTGAGTCATCTTCGGAGGTGGAGGGGCTCGGGATCTTGACGGCTTTGCCTTTACTCGGCTTTGCGCTCTTCTTGTCCGTCACTAAGGCTAGTGAGTCGGCCACAGCCTTATTCTTCTGCTCCTCCACCCCCTCGTTTACGTCATCTGAATGCTGTTCGAGGCTCTCGTAGATGCTGTGGATGTCAATTTCATCGAGGTCCTTGTTCTGCCTGAAATTTGTGGCAATCTTCTTCCACTCAGGCTGTAATGATGTAAGGAATCTTACATTTAGCTCCAAGTTGGACTTCATGATGCTGATCTTCCGCAGCTCATTGGTTTGGATCATAAACCTACGATAGGTTTCACCAATTGGCTCGCCCTGTCGAGCCTTGAAGGAGTCGTAAGCCGCCAGTGTGTTGGCTTTCTTGGCTCTTAAACCGATATCAGTGCCCTGCATCAATTTAGAGATCTCGTCGAACATTTCCTTGGCAGTCTGGAAGCTATCTACCTGAATGTAGATTTCATTTGGCATGGCTTGTAGGAGGTAGGTCTTGGCCATGAGGTCTGCCCTAACGCTTCGTCTCTCAAGATCAGTGTAGTCGGCTGGAGACTTGGGTACTATCTGTGGAAGGACGGGAGGAGTCACGGTGTTGTCCCCGGGGAGTGTGGTCGTAAATGTTTCGGGGCCGCTTTGGAGTGATCTGATCATTTCCTCTCCGTTGTCTTTGATCTCCAGGAAGTTAAAGAATCTGTTCTTCCAGATAGAGAACTCGCCTCTTCGCAGCACTGGTGGTCTGACGTCGCTTCCCATGGCGAGTGTGTCCATCCTATATTAGATGTGGGTGATCTTTAAACGTGTGTGGAACTTTGAAGTGTTGAAACTTGAAGTTAGTGAGGTTCGCGAACTGTAGCTGGATTCGTGAAGTCGAAGGGTTCGCGAACTTGAGCTGGATAAGTGAAATCGAAGAGTTCGCGAATTGAAGACCGGTTCGTGATCTACTTTGGCGAAGTGAGATCACGGGTTGGCTAATTGATTCGCGAAGCTGAACTGACGGTTGGCGAATCGAAAGATCGCGGATGAAGCGGGGTTCGTGAAGTGGCCTGAGCTTCGTGATCCTGGTTCGCGTGTTGAGGTTCGCGGATGTAGCGGAACACTTCGCGAATTGAAGTTCGCGAGAGTGGCGGTTCGCAAAGCAGAGAGGTTCGCGAATTCTTTTTCTGTTCCGCGAATGATGAACAGGATGAAGATCTTCAAGCTGAAACCCAGAAAAATCCGAAAATCTTGCTGTAAATGCCCAAAATCTGCCCAGAAATGCTGTTTTTGCTGGAAAAAGTTCCCCAATACCAGAAAAAGGCCGAGAAACCCCAAAAACAGCTCAGAAAAGGCAGAAAAACAGCCAAAGTAGCTCAAAAACAGCCAAAAAAAAATGACGAAAATAGCTCAAAAAACTCCAAAAATTGCTTCAAAGTTCCCTCACGCTTGCTCTGATACCACTTGTAAGTCCCTTTTCATCTAATATAATGCAAGCAACAAAGAAAGCAACCTAGAATGATTTTAGCTTGAGAGTGTTTAGGTTAGCTTGTTCAAGAAGGCACAATACTTGCAAAAGAGGAACACATGAAACTAGGGCTTGGTGGGTCTTTATATACCACATTAGTTGGTATATTAAAGCCCATCAAGCCCAAAACCCAATTAGCCCAAACAACTAATACTTATAATAAAGTAAATTACAAACCCAAATAACATCTAGTCCAAACAACTAAAGACACCAAAGACGGAAGCATCTAAAATATAAAGAACACAATAAAATGATCCTAACACATACGCTATGTCTGGTCGCGTGCAAAGCATCGCGTACATCAGGCTACCCACAGCTGAAGCATAGGGGACTCCACTCATCTCTTGTCTTTGTACCTCGTTGCGAGGAGACATAGCCTTTGAGAGATGAATCACATGCCTCATAGGTAGGAACCCTTTCTTAGAGTCGTCCATCTTAAACCTTTTGAGGACTTTATCTAAGTAAAGGGCCTGGGATAAGCCAATTGACCTTTTCGCCCTATCTCTAAATAGGCGTATTCCTAGAATATAGGTCGCTTCTCCCAGGTCTTTCATAGAGAATTCGGTCGAAAGCCAAGCTTTGACCTCTGAAAGAATCCCAATGTCGTTTCCTATCACAAGGATGTCATCTACGTACAATACTAGAAACGACAATGTTGGAAATTATTCTGTTGTGTTCAACTGATGATGTAGACTAAAGATTCGAGAGACAAAGACAACCGAAGCTTCAATTATAATTGAACACTAAGGGGGAGATTGTTGGAAGTATTTTATAGTGTTCAATAATCATGTTATCTTTGTCTAGGGACTTAATTGTATTTTATGTAAATATAGGGACTAAAGTGTAAATATACCAAAGTATGATTTGGTATATATAGGGCAAGTGTGTGTAAAATACATAACTTGAGTTTATCTTTCTCTCACTAGAAACACTCTCTCTAATCACTATCTAAGCTAGGGTTGAATTGTAGAGAGAGAAAGAGGTTACTTGGAGAGTAAGTTTGTGATTAATGAAGGTTGATCGAGATTATACCAAAAGCTTCCACGCACATTTAGATTCAAGGTAATTTCGATTGATCTATGCTCAAGTTCATCGTTGGATGTTAAAAACTGACCTAACAATTGGTATCAGAGCCAAATCGTGTGTTGAATTGATGATTTTTTTGGTTCGAAATTGATGTTTTCGCATGAGTGTTCTTCACGCCAATAGCTTTTTCGCATGATCTATATGATTTTCGTATGCTATTTTGATTGCTGTTTTCGCATGATATTGAACGAAAAACTGATTGCGAATCATCTGATATATGTTAATTGCGATTATCTTCGATTAATTGAGCTTAATTTTAAATCTGCGATCGAAACAAATTTTTTCATATTCAAAGTGTTCTTCGATAATTTGCTCAATTCTGCTATATTTTGGATTCGATTGTGTTAATCGAGTGTTTTCTATGCTTACCCAATCAATTTCGATCGATTAACTGTGCTTAATGTATTAATTTGAGTGTTATTTGAAGATTTCGCATATAAATTCGCGTTTTCGCACCAAATAAAAGTTTTCGCACGAAAATATTTTCGCACCATTCATAAGATAGTTTTCGTATCAAGTTATTTTCGCATTGACCAGCGTTTTCGTATCTCTCACATTCACAGAAATTTTTACATTGACTTTGCATTTTCGTATACTGTAGCATACGAAAAACTTGGGATACGAAAAATATTGGTGATACGAAAAAGTTTTTTTTTCTCGTACGAAAAAGACTTTGATTCGAAAAAGACCTCTATACGAAAAAGTATTTGTATACGAAAAATAATCTTTTTTCTCTCGTACGAAAAATTCTTTGATACGAAAAATATTTTTTTTGTTGTACGAAAACATATACGAAAAACATTACTTTCGTACGAAATCTATTTTTGTCGTACGCTTTTAGTCAAAACGAAAACTTTTACCTCTGATACGAAAAACTTTCTGATTTCCATACGAAAAGATTTGTGATACGAAAACACTATTCCATACGAAAACCTTTGCAAAAAGTTTTCGTATGAATATTCTATTATTTCTTTAAGGATTTCGTATCCTATCTCATACGAAAAACTTTTCTCATACGACAAACATTTCTATACACTACGAAAATTTATGATGGGAAAAAGATTTTCGATACCGCAAAGCTTTCGATAGTTTTAGGTAGCAAAAAAAAAAAATTATTGCTTACCTGCTTCAAAAAGGTTCCCGGTTCATACGAAAAAGTTTTGGGTAACAAAATTTTTTTTGGACTGGTAAAATTTTTCGGTACAAAAATTATTCTCGGTATAAGTTTTTTTTCTTTTCTAAATCATTTCAAAATCTTTTTGATACCTAAACTTTTGAAAACTTAATCATTCGAAAATCTATTCGAACACATTGATCCAAAATTTAATATCAATTCAAAAACACGATAACGATAAAAAAAAAACATCCAACCTAGAAAGTAAATATGGAAGCCAACTACTTGATAAAAATCAAAGAATTAGAAGCTAGGCTAGAAAATAATCACAACTGCTTAGTTAAGAGTCTAGAAGAAAAATCTATTCTTAAAAATAAACTAACAATAGAACAAGAAAGGCTGACGGTTTTAAAGACAAGGGTCGCACAACAAGAATCAACTATAAGCGAACTTATAAAAGAATTATCTACATGTAGAGACGAAAAAATAAATAGTGCAGCCCAAAATAAAAGTCTTCTTGAACAAAGAAATCAATTATATTCAAAAATTAAAGAAGTAGAAGATGTTCTAACTAAACGAGGACAAACTGAGCAACGCGAAATAAAAGAAACTATATTGTCTCTAAATAAGTCGACTCAAACAATTGAGTCCGTGCCAAACAAGGAACATTCTATACAATCTATAAAACCCAATCTAAGAATTGCTCTATTTCAGAAAATACTTGCAAAATTGCTGAATTAAATTCTCTTCTGGAATCAGAACGTAAAGAGTTTCGAGCAAAAATGGATAAGCTTTTAAAGGAGAATTCATTTCTCAAATATTCCTTAGAAAAGGGCACAACTACAACCATTCATCCTGTAAAACCTGAACCTTTAAACGATATATCTTCTAAACAGGATCAGAAAACTCAAATGACTAAACCTATAAAGCAGGAAAGAATAGAGTAATACAATTCACTTTCTATTACAATAAACAAAATTGTTCCTAACTCTATTCTTCCTCCGAAAATTCCTAAAGTCATTCCAAAGATAAAGCAAGAAGCTACTAAAGCTAAAACAGACAATAAGTATACATTCTCTAATCAAGCTGAAATATCTAAAAATAATGTTTGTTTGAAGAACAAAGGTAGCTCATCTAATACACATTACAAAGTGAATGATGTGAGTCTAGAAGGTAGGAAATACGACACTTCTATACTTAATGCTATTGATTCTATAAGCTCGTATTCCTCTCTCAAGTACACGGTCAAAGTCAAATCCGAATTGCATCTTAAGCGACTGGCGAAAGAGAAAATTTTCTCTTCTACAAAAAGACACACATTCACCGATGCTGAAAAGTTAAATTTAAAAAAGGTACAACAAATTTGGAAACCTAAGCTACAAATGGAAATAAGTAGTCCTCGACAAATGTGGATTCCTATGACTGCTTTATGTGATAATTTTGCTTTCAAATTTGAACCTTATATGCATAATTGTTTCACTGCTAATAAGGGAGGACCCGTCCAAAAATGGGTACCAAAGTCCCGATAATTTGTTTTGCAGGATCTCGATCATACATGGTAAATAGACGACGATTGCTCCACATGTATGGTCGGTATGCGATGATGAGCAGTCGCACAAGACCCCGACACGTGTGGTATTCGGTTTGCTCCACACACGTGATCGGTTTGTGACGTGAACAAACAAACCAAATCAAGACTATTCCAAAGTTCTTGATTTGACATTGTTTTTCTTTTTATTTTTCTGTTCATAAAAAAAAAAAAGACCCATAAAAAAAAAAAAAAGACAAGAGGCAATAAAAAAAAAGGGGGAGAAAAAGAAAAATAAGGCCATTAAAAAACAAAAGAAAAATAAGGCCATAAAAAAAAATAAATAAATAAAAATAAGGCCATAAAAAAAAATAAATAAAAATAAGGCCATAAAAAAATAAATAAAGAAAAATAAGGCCATTAAAAAAAAAAAAAGGGGGGGGGGAGTGGATAGAAAAGGTGCAAGAGTTTCAAAAGAGCGTATTACCATAGTTTATTGTAAAAAGCGCATATGTTTTAGGGGAAGTAATACTCATAAGCGCAATATCAAAAAGGCGTGCAATGTTCAAAAGGGGGAGTGTGCTTCAATAACAAAAGGCGCATAACTTGAAGGAAAGTAATAGGCAAAAATCTACAAGATCGCACAACTTTAGGGGGAGCAAGGGCATCATATTAGAAATAGCGCAACTATTTAGGGGGAGTGTTACAATGAAAGGAGCTAGAGCTTAAGGGAAGAATGCCCTGAATACAAACTTCATGCTTTTAAGAGGGACTGCTACCTAAATGTCAATAAAACGCATGGACACAAAAGAATTGTTCACATACCTGTTCCAAAGGTTCAGTCGACCCAACTGATCATAACCCAGGAACAAACCCCGAGTGTACGTGAGGGTATTGAGCGTATCACGATGACATCCTTACAACTCAACCACAAACTATTCGGGCCATAACCATATAGGTACAGGACTGATTTATCAGATTTCGGGCAGAAGACGCTTCATCTGGTCCAAAGGCGCATGCACGACCCTTCCTAGCTATTCATTTGTATCCCAAAAGACATATGTTTCAATATCTCACGGGGAACCGCATATGCTATCACCGTTTCATTTGGAAACGGGAGATATTGAACTAAGTGGTCTACAGCCCCATACCACGACTTTCTTGAACACTTAAATGTCTAGTATGTCCTCATAGCCTAAATATTTTTTTAAAACTTTTCTAGGACACATACATTCTTTTACACACATATTGCAGGTCTACGTGACCATGCCAGAACTTCTGTAGACGCATCATTAAATGATGTGCTTCTATGATCAGAAGGAAGTCATGCCGTTGCAACATAAACACAACAACGGTAGCAGGCCATCTTCTGGAGCACGACTCTAGAACGATGTCAACGGGATGCCTATGTGGCCCCGTAGTCCCTTCAAATGCAAGTCTGTGTGACTTTGAATCAACGACCAAGAGTGACATCAAGAGATGTTTCACGATGATCGGTCGTCTGTCCCGTTTTCAGGTACTTCATCCGGAATTCAACGCCAACACGTTCAGCGTACACAGGATCACCTTTATCACACATCATGACGATACAAATGAATTGCCATGAGGGGGAGAAGTATATCAAGAAGGCCAAGCACGTGAACTCATTAAAGAAGCCAAGCTTTCAACGCACGTGCTGAACCACAACAAACAAGACCTCTCTCCATGTTTCGAGCATACACGACAAGTCAATGCTGATGATCCGCGCGACTCTGATATATGCAAGAAGGTGACGAATATTCAAGTTGCAAAGAAGAAAATGAGAGTGCATGTAAATAGGGGGAGACTGAAGATTCTCCAAACGCTCTCAGATATTTCTTCAAACAGCAACAAAGATCGTGTCAAATCCACAGTTGAGCACAAAGGGGGAGATTGTTGGAAATTGTTCTGTTGTGTTCAACTGATGATGTAGACTGAAGATTCGAGAGACAAAGACAACCGAAGCTTCAATTATAATTGAACACTAAGGGGGAGATTGTTGGAAGTATTTTATAGTGTTCAATAATCATGTTATCTTTGTCTAGGGACTTAATTGTATTTTATGTAAATATAGGGACTAAAGTGTAAATATACCAAAGTATGCTTTGGTATATATAGGGCAAGTGTGTGTAAAATACACAACTTGAGTTTAGCTTTCTCTCACTAGAAATACTCTCTCATCATTATCTTAGTTAGGGTTGATTTGTAGAGAGAGAAAGGTTAATTGTAGAGAGAAGGTTTGTGATTAATGGAGGTTTAATTGATAATTATCCAATCGCTTCCGCTCGATCATCTTCAAGGTAATTTCGATTAGATCTATGCTCGAGTTCATCGTTGGATGTTAAAAACGGACCTAACAGACACCTTGCTCCCACTGGCCTTCTTGTAAACACAGGGCTCATCTTCGTTCTTTATGAATCCGTAGTTCTTAACTACTTCATCGAATCGAAGATTCCAACTCCTTGAAGCTTGTTTCAGTCCATAAATGGACCGATTCAGCTTGCATACCTTCTGAGCATCTGCATCTGACGTAAAACCTTTGGGTTGTTCCATATAGATCTCCTCCTGCAGGAATCCATTCAGGAACGCGGTCTTTACGTCCATCTGCCAGATCTCGTAGTCATAGTATGCTGCTATCGCAAGCATAATACGAATGGACTTTATCATCGCGACTGGTGAAAAGGTCTCCTCATAGTCAATACCCTCTTTTTGACTATACCCTTTCGCTACAAGCCTAGCTTTGTACGTTTCCACCTGTCCGTCAGATTCAATCTTCTTCTTGTAGATCCATTTGTTCCCGATTGGTCTAAAACCATTGGGTAGGTCTACAAGTGTCCAAACCTGATTTGAATACATAGAGTCCATTTCGGCTTGCATAGCCTCAAGCCACTTGAGGGAGTCTGTACCGATAATTGCCTGGTCGTAGGTGACGGGATCGTCCCCGACGCATCCCTCAATCGCAGCATCCCCATGCTCGACGTGTACCATACCATATCTCTCAGGCATTTGAGATATCCTACTAGACCTGCGCAATTGCGGCTGAGCCGGGTTTTCTGGAACGTCGTCTAACGACTCTGTAACAACTGGAGTTGATTCGTCGCTTAACTCTCCAAGAGTTATTTCACGCCATTTACCGCCTTCGCTAATGAAATCTTCTTCCATGAAGGTGGCGCGTAAAGCGACAAACACCCTGTGTTCGTCTGGAACATAAAAGCAGTACCCATTGAGTCCTCGGGGTATCCGACGAATCTGGCCATAATCGACCTTGATTCTAACTTGTCTGCCTGTAACTTTTTCACAAAGGCGGGGCAACCCCAGACCTTTATGTGATTCAGGCTTGCCTTACGATTATGCCAAGCTTCGTAAGGGATCCTGTCGGCAGAACGGGTAGGTATCCTGTTAAGGATATAGGCTGCTGTCTCTAAAGCATAACCCCATAACGAAATGGGGAGATCTGTGTAACTCATCATCGACCGAACCATATCCAAAAGTGTTCGGTTTCTTCGCTCGGCTATGCCATTTAATTGTGGCGTACCGGGAGGTGAGAACTGTATAACGATGCCATTTTCTCTGAGAAATGCATCGAACTCAAGGCTCATGTACTCGCCGCCTCGATCTGATCGAACGGCTTTAATGACCTTGCCAGTTTGCTTCTCCACTAATGCCCTGTACTCTTTGAACATTTCAAGAGCTTCGGACTTTTGTCTCATCAAATAGACAGTTCCGTAGCGGGACTGATCGTCCGTAAACGTAATGAAGTAGCGGCAATTACCTCGGGCCGTTACCCTGAACGGTCCGCATACATCAGTGTGGATCAAACCAATACTTCTGCGGCCCTAGTAAAAGTCCCTGTGAAGGGTGACTTGGTCATTTTGTCTAGGATGCAAGACTGACAAGTTGGGATCGGGCCTGACTTAGCTATGCGAATCAGGCCGTCCTTTTCCATCTTGTTAATCTTTGCTTCCCCAGCGTGACCTAGTCTTAGGTGCCATATGTATCGTTCGTTTGACCCTGTCGACGAGTTGGTAATTGCATTTACAGTTTCTACCTTATCTTTTAGATTGACGTAATATAAACCATTTATTAACGTCGCATTTCCAACGTTTTCATTTCTAAAATAAATATGGCAAACATTATCAATAAATCGAAACTCATAACCAAGTCTGCTCAAAACAGGAATCGAAATAATGTTCTTAAGCCCCTTGGGCAAAACCAAAACATCAGAAAGTACTAAACAATGCAAAGATGATAAAAGCAAAGTCTTCGATCCCACGTGCGTCGCTGCAACACTATGTCCGCTGCCTACGTTGATCGAGACCTCACCAGCTCGAAGCTTCCTACTTCGTTCCAGACCCTGGTTCAAAACACAAATATGGGAGCTAGCCCCTGAGTCAAGTATCCATGAAGTAGAATACACAGAACAATTAGCCTCAAAAATTAATTGCTTACCTGAAGCGTCAGAAGACGCCTTCAGCTTAGGACAGTCGCGCTTTCAGTGACCCAGCTGCTGGCAATCGAGGCACTTGTCAGTGGGCTTCGCGCCCGACCTTACAGCCTTCTTGGATTTCGCCTTCTTGGCGATTCTACCCTTTGGCCCGCTGTGCTTGCTCGGCTTCTTCTTCGACCCCTTGGACCGAGTAGTCGCAACAAGCGCCACATCCTTGCCCTTACCCTTATCACTGCGATACTGAGTACTGGCTGCAACCAACTGATTGATCAGGTCAGGTATCGAATACTCCCGATTGTTCAGGTTGCAGTTCACCATGAACTGGTGGAATGACGGTGGGAGGGACTGTAGTATGACGTCAATCTTCACCTCGTGAGGCAAACCAAACGCCAGCGCATCCAATCGCTCCTTGTACTCATTCAGCTTCAGTAAATGAGCACGGACATCACCACCCTCTGCGAGCTTGGTGTTGAAGAGACTATGCGTGATGGCGTAGCGAGCGCTCCTAGACGACTCACCATAAAGCCCAGCTAAATGCACATGTATCTCTTTAACACTCATGAACTCATGCTGACGCTGCAACTCTGGGCTCATAGCCGATAGCATGTAGGAGTGGACCTTGCCAGCATCCTCAACCCACTTATCGTGGAACTGCAGGTCTTGCTCTGTCGAATCAGCATTGGGAGTCAAAGGCTCCTCGATGTCCAAGACATACTCTAATTTTTCCAATCTGAGGACGATCCTCAGATTTCTTAGCCAATCAACATAGTTTGGTCCCACCAAACAATGTTTTTCCAAAAGTACGGATAATGAGTTTGTCATCGTATAATATAGAGAAGAAAATAAACTGCAGAAAGAAAACAGATAGTTAGGATTTGAAGTGTTTAATCAGACTAAAATAGGACTTTAATTTTTCATCTGACTCCCACTATTTTTTCTCGAAATCATGTCTCACGTTGGGAATTTCGGAAACCTCGTTGAATAGTTTCATAGTGGCGTTGATTTACCCGCACTGAATCAAACTACCCTCAACTTAACAGTTTATTGGTATATTCGATCAGTCAAGTTCATGTCCCACACGATTCTATCACATAGAAGTTTCAACGAATTTGTCTCAGTCAGAGTCCCTCGGCCTGTAACTCAGACATCTTGGGAATGACTGTACAAGTGCTACTTATCAACGTCCTGCTAACCTTCCACTTTTGAGTGAACTTCGCCTCCGTAGGATAACACTTTGCGGGAGGACGAAGAGTGGTCGGTGAGCGGCATTATCAAAAATGCATCCAAAACCGTTCGCGTCAAAGGCGAGGGTTTTAGCGCCGTTCCTCGGTCAACCAAAACCGTACCCCTAAGTCGTAACGTTTTTGGACTTGATAGAAGACATGAGTCCCACCCCTTTACTCACTTGATATTTTTAAAGTCTAACTTCGGGAGAATCCTCACAGTTAAAGAACGAGCACATTATGCACGATATCACGTTCGAAACCAACATGCACATAATAGACTTTAATAGTAAACCTAGTTTCAACTTATTAAAGTAAATGTGAAAGATCGGGGATATTTCTAGTTCTATCCTATTTGTACAAAAAGAAACTCTTAGTCTTCGGGCTTGTCTCGAACGGACACCTCGGCCACCGTCTTGTTCGTTCGTCTCGTCTCGATCGTCTCTCGTTCGGCCGTCATTCCTGTACTACTATAGCCTATGACGAGGGAATCTTTCCCTAAAACAACAAAGCCCGTCTTTCTAGAAAAACTGTAAATTACAACCTGGGGGGGACCTTGTCACCCTTAACATATCACACGGTAAAAAACAGAAGCTAATCCCCAATCAATCACCACGTAATTCAAATATTACATGCATCACGACAATTTTACACAGATCCGAGCCTAAATCCACATTTGGGCTTTTATCAGATTTGGGCCAGGCCCATTGGGCTTCTAGGCTTAACCGCGCAACCCTAGTTGCGATCGAGCCGGCACCGCGCTCGCGGCCCGACCAAGTGCTGCGCGTGCCTACGCGCTCGCGGCCAGCCAAGTGCGCCGCGCGCGCTGTGCGCGCGCCTGCCTCGCATGCCGTACGCTGCGCTCGCGGCCCTGCCCATGTTGCCGCGCGCTGCGCGCCTGTGCCCCATGTAACGCGCGCCCGCGCTCTGCGGCTGCCTGTGTGCCGTGCGGCCAGGCGGCCAGACCAACGCCTACGCGTGGCCGGCCAGCGCCGTGCGCCCCTGCGTGCGGCCAAGGCAGCGTGCCGCGCGCCTATGCGCGCGGCCCGCCTAGGGCGCGCGCTCCACGCGCGTGGCCAGCTCTTCTAAAGCTTTCGTTTGGACTTCGTGGTCATAGTCCCGTGACTTAACCGAGCCTAGGCTCTGATACCACTGTTGGGAATCCCCGTAGGGGCCCGAGGCCCTCGTTCCTTGAACGGCGGAATTTTAAAACTTGTAGGGATTCCCGCCTTTCCTTGGACCGCTCGGTAATAACACGAGAATATAAAACACGAAAGAAGGGTTTTACAGCCATTATACATTGACGAAGACAAGAAGATGGCAAGCTACGAACCCTTCGAATCCCCGGCATGTTGTATCCCTCCCTAGCACGTTACGCGCACGCACGGGGCAAGATCGTCCACGCCGGCACCTTTAAACGTCACGACCGAACCTTGCTTGAGACGGCTAGGCCAAGGCTCGGGCATCACCCTCTTCACGCTGACAGCGCGCGGCTCGAGAGAGAAAGAGGGAGAGAGACGAGATAGAGAGAGATCGAGAGAGAGGAGGAGAAAACCCTTGTTCTTTCTTTTGCCTTTTTCGAAAAATGACTTGGTATTGTTTTCAAAACAAAACCCTATTTATACTAGGGGTATATGGCCGAAATAGTAAGTTGGGTGGAGAAAAATTCTCACCCACTTTTCATACCAAGTTCATTTGCTTACTTGGTCTTTCTCTTTTGAATTCAACTCAACTCGGGATCGTGAATAATACCTATTCCATTGACTTGGATAGAAGACTTGGCCGTTTACATCCCACTTGCCTAAGCCTAAGCGCTCCATTGACTTGATAGAAGACTTCAATATATTTTTTAATGACCCAATAATCCACTCTTTCATTGAATTATATGGACAAATAATAATTATTTTTTGTTCAGGCCAAGTTCAGTATTAGCACAACGTTACTACTACTTCGAGAGAATTACAGAATAGTATTATTTTAATACGAAATATTCAATCAAATTTTAGATTCAATGTGGTTTCGTCACACATTTAGTACAAAACTATATAACTGTAGTAAGTCTTTGCCGTAAATCTATTGTGTTCAAGCGTGAGTTTTGGTGTTTTTTACTTCTGCTAAATTCGCGATACAATACAACAATTAGACCTATAATCAATTTGGGTGAATTAAACCTTTAATTCAGAACTCAACATAACCTGATCTGATCTACTCCCAAGACATCATACTATACTACGATATAGAGTAGCACTAATTGAGGGATTTCCTTTTCATAATTTCGTTGTAAAAATATATTTATGGTGTCTATAATAATATCAACACCTGCTACTTTTATGGTTATTGTTGGGAAAATCCGGCATCCCTCCAAAATTTCCGTCCAAATCTACCTCCACTGACGGTGTGGGCTCCACATTGTCCGTGGGGCCCCGCAGGGAATATACCCTTGGAAAAGTCCGTAACACCGGGATAAGTGGAATCCACGAGGTTGGGTTAGACCTACATGAATTACTGGGGTGAAATTAAAATTACCATATCACAAGGGCACCAGAATTGAATATGAAAATCCTCTGTTACCAAGAGAGAAAAAAGTACCCGAGCAACCAAGGCTTTAAAAAATCCATTGTGTGAAAACATTACAACCACATAATTTTTCTACTCTCGCCTTAACCCAAACAACCCACGAGATTTACCTATTAACTTTAACACTCATCCCACAAGAATTTTACCAGAGCTAAAGTTAAAACACCCTATGTGTAACCTATCAGATCACCCGACCCTATAGTCTATCGGCTCGCCCGAGCCGATAGCCTCGCAAACCTTCCCCGAATAACATCTCTATGTAATTTTCAAATAAGTTTGTGATGAAGCTTGTAAAGGTCTTCAATGCTATTTATATAAATGCCTCCAGCGATTCTAGAGGACTTGAATCTCATGCCTAAAAACTGACCACTTACACAGCTCCAAGACCAAATAAAATATTATATTTTATAATTAATAAGTAGTCTCCATCATTAATATGTTGGACCTAGAATAAATATATATTTTATAATTAATGAGCAGACCCCTTATTAAATAGGCTGTGAACTCATCAGAGTTATGATATTTCCATAGGAAGCCATTTAGTCTTAACACTTATTGGGTCCCATCATCGTCTATAAAATACTCCCAAACATATGAAGAATAATACACACCACATTACATCATACATATAATAAGCATGCATACAACTAGGATGTCACTAAAAAGGTTGTGGAATGAGGAAACTCTCAGGGTTAATGGTTTTTCTGGTTTTGTCAGGGTTTGCGAATATTGCATGGGCACGTGATGTACCCGTATTAGACCCGACCCAGTTGGAAAAGTTTGTCGACGAACTCGATGTGATTCCAAGAATCAAGGGTTTCGACTATGTCGATGGATCTCCATTTTCTAAGACGTACACATAGGAATGTTCCTGAAAAAATGGGTAAGTGATCAGTTATATAATATTTATAAAACTTGATGTAAATATTGGTGGCGTTCTGCATTCAATGAGTTTGTTTCATGTTATTAAAGAAAATTCTAATTCATTAGTCTGTTTCTAGGGTAGATTTTTTTTTTTTAATAATTCTTATGTTCGTTTTTATTTCAATATATACGTAATTTGATTGTCCTTGAGTTTTATATATATAATTTTTTCATTTTGAAATCTTGATATTGTCATTTAAATTACAGAAATTCCACCGCGACCTCCCAGCAACCACAGTCTTCGCCTACGGAACATCGAAAAAAACTGCCACCGTCCCGGGCCCCACAGTTGAAGCCCTACACAAGATACCCACCTAGGTAACTGGACAAATCATTTGCCCTCGAAGCACATACTTCCGTGGGACGATAAGATCCCCACGGCAATGCCACCCACGAGCGGCCAACGGTGGTCCCACCTTCAGGCGGAATAGTTGAGCCGCCCGCGACGGACACTCCACGTCGTGGTTCACCAACGGCTTCAAACACAAGGGTTCCACGTGGGCTAAGGAAGTGTATGACTACAACAACGCTCAGCATCCT